>SPDT01000010.1:0-1405145 GCA_008477525.1 Hypomyces perniciosus
AAAAAAAAAAAACAAAAAAAAACCCTAAAACCCTACCCTAAACCCTAACCCACCTAACCCTAACCCTAACCTAACCCTAACCCTAACCCTAACCCTAACCCTAACCCTAACCCTAACCCTAACCCCTAACCCTAACCCTAACCCTAACCCTAACCCTAACCCTAACCCTAACCCTAACCCTAACCCTAGACTAACCCTAGTTACTATTATTTCTATATTCTTTTTAAATTGATATTATTACTATTATAAATAAAAGCGTTTTAGTCCTTTATAGCTTTCCCTTTTAGGTAGTTTATATAAAGTTTACTATAATTATATTCTATCATTAAATTATTTATTATTTATTATTATAGTTTATAAATTCATATATATTAATATATTCATCTATATATATATAGGAGCTACTTTACCTATTAATTAAATATAATCTTATATATATTTTACTATTTATATTCTATATATAAACCTTTATTTTTAATAATTATATTATTATATATTATTTAAGCTTTCTAACTATATATTCTATTTTAAAATAATTAATTTAAATAAAATAATAAAAATAAATATTTGCTTTTAACATTTAATATTTAAAGATTTTAAATTTATATTATATA
Organism: Hypomyces perniciosus; assembly: GCA_008477525.1. NCBI lineage: Eukaryota > Fungi > Ascomycota > Sordariomycetes > Hypocreales > Hypocreaceae > Hypomyces > Hypomyces perniciosus. Next base: position 615 of record SPDT01000010.1, read on the forward strand.
TAGTTTATTTTAAATTATTTTCAATAAAATATTAATTATATATAAATATATAAAAAAAAATTATTTTTAAAATTTAATAAAAATAATTTAAAGATGTTATTATTTATTTATTTATTATATTATATTTTTCCTTTAAATCGCTTTTATTATATAACTATTATCTTTAATTATATAATCTTGTAATATTTTATTAAACTTTATTTTAGCTTTGTTTTTATAGTTTAAACTCTTTTTTTTTACTTTCTTATATATATTTCTCAAACTATATATTACCCCCTTTTACTTTATATTTCAATAAATATTTTTATTAAGTTTATTAAAGTAATATATATAATATTTCTTTATTTCTTTTTATTACTTTTTATTATATATATTTTCTTTATTTCTTTTTTTTAATCCTTTTACTTTATATACTTTATATATATATAAAGGTAAATAAACTATTAGTTATATAATATCTTTAATATAAAAAGTAATATAATTAATATTATATCTTTATTTTCAATTTTTATATTTATAATATTTTATTTCATTTTATATCTTTTTATTTTATATTTAATTACTTTATATATTTTTAAAAAATATATATTATAACCTTTTAGTCATTATATTTATTATATATAAAAGTCCATTATAAATACAACTTTTTAAAATAATTTATATAGTATATTGCTTTATATTTTATATAACTTTTATATATTTTTATTTTATTTATATTATAATTATTTCTTTATTATATTAACTGTATTTTAAAATACAATTTATTGCAAAATTAAATTTATAAACTTGATATTTATTTTCTTTATAATATACCTCCCTTTACCCTATAGTTTTATCATTTACTTTTTATTATAATAATAAATTAAATACCTTAATTTATTAAAGTATATTAAAAAAGTAAACAATATATTCCTTATCTAATATATTTATTATCAATAAATATATCTAGTAATCTAGGTAATAGTAGAAATATAAATTTAATTTAAAAATATATATAATATATAATCTTATATTTTATATTTATATAATTATCTTTATTATATTTAAGAAATAACTTTTATTTTATAGTTATATTTTATTTTATTCTTTACCCTATATCTTTATTTATCTTTTATTATAATAATACATTAAATTATTTAATGTATATAATAAAATATTAAAAAGCATATTTTAATAAACTTATTATTTACTAATATAACTTTTATTATATAAGTATATTATATTTCTTCCTTTACCTTATACCCTTTAGAATTATATTATATTATTTAGAATATCTATTTCATATTTATATTAATAAACAGGATTTAATAATAAAATTAAAAGTTTCTTCATTTTTAATATATATTTTCTCTTTTATATATTTTCTTTTACTTTATATTCCTATTCTTTATTTAATATTATAATAATAAATTACACTATTAAATCTTTATAAACCCTTTATATATTATCTTTTATTTTATATTAATTCTAAAAAGGTTATATAAAACTATTCTTTATATAATATATCTTTTATAAAAGTAAAGTAATTTATTTATATTAATAGTAAAGATACTATAAAAAGCCTTTAAATTTATTTATTAAAGTTTCATGTTACTATTTTTATATTTCCTTTTAATTTATACTTTATATATTATATATTTTATTTTAATTATAAATAAAATAGTTTTATTTATATCTTTATAATCTTTATATTACTACCTTTTAATTTATATATATTAAATCTTTTATTATATAACCTTTTTATTAATATATTTAAAGTATATTATTTATGAATTATTATAAGTTAAATTTTATAACTTGAAGTTTATATAAATGTTTTAAATTTAAAATATATATTAATATATACCTTTTATATTAAATAATAAATAATTCTTTATAAATAATAGACTTAATATAATAAATTCTTTTAATTTCATATATTATAATAAAAAATAAAAAATATACCTTTTATTTAATTTATTATTTATTTTTTATTAAAAATATATATATACTTTTAATATATATAAAGCATTTTTAATTAAGTATATTAATAATATAAATATTTAAAAGATTAAGGCTTTTAAAAATAATAGAAATTATATTTTAGTTTAATTTTATTGTAATATTAAAATAAAAGGAAAATAAATAACTTAAAACTACTTAAATTAAAATATTTTATATTTTAAATATAAAAAAGTATAATAAAAATTATAATAAATTAGTATTTAAATTAATAAATTATAATAAAAGAAGTTATATTTAATATTATATTATATTATAATAATAAATACTATTATAAATATATATTATAAAAGTTCTAAAATAAAACAAAATAATAGTAATATAAATTTTAAGTTTTTTAATAATACACTATATAATAAGTTTTAAAATAAAGACAAGGGATAAGTTATAAATATTATATATTATAACCTATAATTAAAATTAAAACTTAATTAAATATAACCCAAAACTAATATATAATAAGCTAGAAAGAGTGGAATAATAATAAAAAGGGAAGGAAAGGGAAGGTTACGCTTTTATATATATTAAATGCCCCTTCTAGAAAAGAAAACTAACCCGACCTTAGGTTATTCCCACGCCACCAATAAACCTAAATAAGATAACGACTAACGGCCTTATCCAACAGCCGGCTTAGTGGTTCGAAGCCATATTGATTGATATAGCGCTTTGTATAGCCGGCTTGCCATTGGGCTAGGCTATCCAAGCGCTGTCGATTATGATGACTTGGTGGCCGGCTTCCAGGAACGCGTTGTTCGAGTCGGCTAGGTTGAACGGAACGGCGTTGTTCGAATCCGCGTTGTTCAAAGTCGCGTTGTCCAAGTCGGCTAGGTCTAACCAAGCAGCGTTGTTCTATCTGGCTTGGTGGAACGAGTTGAATGGGGCCGCGTTGTTTGGGTCGGCTAGGTAGGTCGAATTCGCGTTGTTCGAAGCGGCGTTGTTAGAAGCGTTGGATCCGGCTTGAACGGCTGATGGGCTTGAATTCGATCGGGTTAGCTAGGCAGCGCGATTTGGAAGATGAAGAAAGTCTTGATTTCGTGACGGGAAGGTCTGGCGGCACAATCTACGGGTTCGGCGCTGTAGATCATGCTGATATAGCTGCCAGGCCCGCTGTTGTTCGAGCTGATCGAGCTGATCGAATAGGCCCATTACAAAGTCGATCGAATCGAAGGAAAGAAATAACGCCAAACGCGAAGGAAGCAAGGAAACGCGTTATAGAACGCCAAAGAACGAAGGAATAAAGGAAAAGCCGTTATTAATGGTTAACTAATGCATTATCCGGCAGGTCTGATTAAACCGGATTAAAGCTGCCGTTCAGGCCTAATGAAAGGGACGGCTTAGTCGATTGTAGATAGGTCTGGTTGCAGCTTGGTTGGTGTTGGTTGGTTGCGTTTGGCTGTATCTGGCAGCGGAAGCTGGTTACATGATCGGAATAATGAAATTGCTACTATATAATACACAATAGGCTAGAAAGAGTGGAATAATGATAAAAGGGGAAGGATACGCTTTTATGCGTATTAAAAACCTACCCTAACTTTACCTTTCACTAGGCTATACATAAAGGGCGTAGTTGCTCAATAACCCTCTCTAAATCCCGCCAAACCTTGACTTCCTCCCCAATCTCAAGTTCATTATGAAGACTCTGCATAAAGAATCGGGTTCTAGTTAAAGCAAGGTCAGTCAATACAGCGTTTCCTGGGTCCTTGTTAGCGGCGACATAATCCCTGGCGATACCATTAAGGTATCTTCGGATAGGCTCATGGTATCCCTCTTGTAATACTCTCCCAAGATCCTCTTCCCACCTATTCAACTCCCTGTCAGTCACTGTTCCTGGGCTATTGCGCAGCTTCGCCAGGAATTCTCTTGGGAACTCGGGGCATATTATATCAGCACCTATGCACCATAGAGCTTCCTGGAGATATGTAGGGATATTGACCTGGATTAAGGCGGCGTTTCGGTCTTGCTGAATAGATAGTAAAGATATCTGAAGGGTATTGTGCGATGCCATCCATTTTCTAAGGAGTATAGTAGCCCTATTATATACTGTTGTATACTGGGTAATACTCTTGCCCTGTAGCATACTAATGGCCGTAAATATAGACAATGCATCAAGCGGTGCATAGTATTCCCGCTGAGTAAATCGGGTTACTGTTTGGTAAATAGCTTGTTGGGCCATCTTGATAGTGAATGGAATAGGCGGTATTGACTTCAATATTGGAATATACTGTTGCCAGTTACTGTAGTAAATAAGAGAGTAATTGAGTTTGTTGCTAGTTGCCGTTAAGTAAGGAAGTAGCAGAGATAATATATAAAATAATACAGTAATATAAGGTATATTTACCTTGAACGCTTATTATGTCTACTTTACTTTCAAATATATAAATAGTATTAGCTTATAATTGTTCTATAACTGTTTAAATACATTATAGTTGTTTAATAACAGCTTAGATTTACTACTATTATTAAAGGTACCTGTATCTATATCCTTTCCCTTTACTAAAGACTTTATAGACTTTATTTATTAATTTCACCTTTATCTAGGTTCTTTCTTCTGCCACAGACTTACACACTATATCCATCAATATGCCGTTGTTCAGATCTCTTTCTTCTGCCACAGACTTGTACACCGCATCTATCCACTATGCCGTTGTTCAACTCCCTTTCTTCTGCCACAGACTTGCACACATCACTGCCATAAAGGGCGCCATCGTTCAACTCCCTTTCTTCTGCTACAGACTTGCACACATCATTGCCACAAAGGGCGCCATCGTTCAAATCCCTTTCTTCTGCCACAGACTTGCACACCGCATTCGTCCACTACACCGTTGTTCAGATCACTTTCTTTTGCCACAGACTTGCACACATCACTACCACAAAGGGCGCCATCGTTCAACTCCCTTTCTTCTGCCATAGATTTACACACCATATCCATTAATTGCGCTGTTATTTAACTCCCTTTCTTCTGCCACGGACTTGCATACAATTAACCTGTCAATTCCCTGTAAGCCGGCTCGGACCAGATGAAGGGTGGTGAATCGGCGCCAGTTCCTCTCTGCTCTGTTCGCTGGCTTGTAAATCAAGGGTTACACCAGACGAATGGTGGTGAATCAGGGCCACTTCCTTCTCCTACTTAAATTCTCCATCTCTCTCTGCTTCCCTCTTCTCTTTTCTTCCCCTCTCTTCACTTTACCTACAAAACCCTCTTCCCTCCCTTTACTACTTCGTTTTCTTTGCATCTCTTTCTATCCATCTCACCTCGCCAGTATTCGCTGCGTCTAGACACCTTTATTCATCGACTCTTCCGCCTTGAAAAGTTCCCCTTGTATGCTGTCTTTATTGTCTGCTCTCTGCTGCGTGGCATTGCCAATCATTGATAACCAAACACACCAGGCTATCAATACACTAGGTCTTCTCTCTTCTCACTTTCCTGTTTAACTACCCTGCCACCCTGTATACTAACTCTTGCTGACAGTATTTGCGTTTTACGTTTTCGGCAACGCTGCCTCAACTGCCAACACCCACTCAAATCCCTAGCCGCGCTCAACTATACTTGAGATTCTATTGTGAGTTTTCCCTTCTCCCTACCGTTCCAGGTTATTGCGAGTATCTTCCCCTTGTCTCTATCTCCCTTTACCTATTATCTCTTGTCTGTTCTCTTTTATACTAACGCCACTTTACCAGCCCTAGTATACTTAGCTCCTGCTCCTTCTCCTATTGTCGTTGTCTATCCATCCACTCCCACTGCCTGCCGCTATTATGTCCGACCACAGGGCCCCCGGGGCACCCCGCCCAGTCCTCCGGATGCACGTCAAGGGACCCCTGGAAAAGCAGCCCCTCGAGACGATGCTGGATATACCTCCTGACTTGCGGGCCGCCTATATACAGCAGCCGCCCGTCCTCAACGTGCGCCAGCAGTGGCCCAGCGGCTGCGGCATTACCAATGAAACCGAACTCGCCCTGACCCCAGACAACTTCTGCCAGCAGTTCCCCGGCCTCCCCAAGACGGGTCGGTTTGCTACCACTCCAGTAGTGGATGGGCGCTCGTGGCAGCAGCATATCTGGGAAGTCCGGCAGGCACTGCTCCTGTTCCAGTATGGCCGCTTCGCCAACAACTTCTCCCTCCAGGCCATGATGGCCATCGTGGGCCAGGGCATTGAGCGATCTGTCTTCATGATGGAGACGTTTATTGAGTTTCCTGACGATACCCTGGGCCGCTTCTGGGCGAACGGGGGAGACCCATCTGTCATGGACAGGCGCCTTGCCCCCAACGCCGAACTCGTCAACGCCAACCTCCCAAGCGCCGCGGCCACCAAGAACATCCGCCGCGCCATCCACGGCAAGCGGCTTATCGCCACGTTCTTCAACTTCCATGCCGACAACCACTGGGTTTCCGCTGTATACGACCGCGGACCCCATATACTGTACGTGTTCGATACGCTGGACTCGGGGCGCGGTGGCAGGGCGAAGAGTATTGGCCTGGCTTGGCGGTCATTCCTTCTTAACCTCGGCTACCCATACGACTTCGAGGTCATCTGCCCACCATTGCCGGAACAGCCTAATGGCTGGTCATGTGGCTACCTTGGACTCGTCTTAATCCACCAGGCTGTCCGGGGCCTCATCGGCGACACATACAGCAGCCTCGAGCGCCGCGGCGTCCCAGTGACGTGGATCCCGCACGACGGGCGCCAGCAGAGCAGCGGCCCTAGCCTAGGAGGCGCACAGCTCCTGTTGCCGGACTGGACCTTTGGCTCGCCCAGCGGCAGTATTGCCTTTCAGCGAGCAGGGGTTTTCCTCAGGGCCATGCTCTGCAACGAACTGGGTATACAGACGTCTGACATCATACATCAACGGCTCCCGCGATGGTCCTCCACTCCCCAGCTGTCCTTCGCCTTCGTCAATGGCTTCCCGGGCGAACCGATCCGGCTCTCTATCCCGGGCTCGGACGAGTGGGGCAGCGGGCCGTGCCGTGTCCTCGCACCCATGTACGCTGGCGGCAACGACACCTATATACTTGGCCTAGGCTCTCGGCACTCCTCGACCCCGCCCCAGGATTGGCCGCCTTTCACGCCCGAGCACCGACGACTATGGCAGCAGAATACAGGGCAACGCGTGTGGGATGACATGGCTCGCCCCCGGATCCGTTGCTGGAATACAGCCAGCCCTCACTTTAACGCCGCCGACCAAGGCGTACTAAACAGAGGCGGGCCTGTTACTGTCATCTCCCTGGGCAGTTCGACGGGTAGGCCGGACGCCATCACTATCTCGTCCTCGGATAGCAGCCCGCGTTAATGGGAGGTAGAAAGGGGAAAAGGGGGAGAAAGGGGGGAACCTAGATGCAAGTTTGCCTACACTAGTGGAATTGTAGCTCTAATAAACCTTCCCCTACTTCTGCTTGATAATTGACGAGCATCGATCTACCCATACCTTATTGTTACTGTTAAACACTACTGAGATAAAGCGCTCTGCGTCTTTTCGTAAACCCATTAACTCCCTCTGTAATGCGTATAGCTCCTCGGCTGACTGTAGACGCGAGTCGCTATTTCGAGGGCTGTCTCGGTTGCCCTGTACCTGTATCCATCGCAGCTCGCGTAGCATACGGTTATTGCAGCCTTTATGTTCTATGCCCCATATACACTGTTAGCATCGGCTATTTAGACCCTGACCTGGCAGAACTAACCTATCTTTTTGGTCATCTCACTGACTCGGAGGATGCCCCGCTTGTCCTTATCCCAAGGGAACTACTCCGGCCGCAGGAACCATAGCATTCGTGTAACCATAGTCGCCGCCAACATGGCCGAGTCCTTCTTCTTCGGTGCTACACTAAACTCCCTCTCGTTCACCTTTACCTGGGGCGTTGCCGATGACGCCGCTACAGTCAGTGCCAGCATAAACATAACGTCGCATCGATAATCGCCCAGGCACAGCGTTAGGCAGTTGCGGGCAGTCTGGTAGTGGTTTAGTATGGCCTGGTTACCCTTTGCGAACGTCTTGTCGAGCTTGACAAACCCTTCGAGGATTAAGCGTGGTATTGTAGTAAAGGGAACGTCGCATCCAAAGTCAATCACCGGTCTCCGTGCTTTCTTTGGCCGCTGCTCCTCCAGTGCCATTCGCTGCTCTGCCTCTATGGCCGCCCGCTTCAGACTACCCGGCCGGGCAGTAAGGAACTGGTTTTCCTTTATAGCGCCGGCTAGCCGGATGATGCGCCGAGTTGTGAGTCTGCCGCGGTGGGAGCCCGGCGCCCACTCAATGCCGGTCAGGGCCATTGCTGTCGCCAGGCCGTTGATCCAATCGTGGCTGGAAACGTCCTCTTCGCTTGTGTGCTGGATTGCCCCGCGCAGGATAAGAAACCATATGCCGTGCGTGGAAGAGATCGGCCGGCCCGCGGAGAGCTCGCTGGATATACACGCTTGGTATATCTCTTTAGCAAAGTCCTGTCGAGCCTTGTTCAATGCAGCCATGGGCGGGGGCCCTTCAGATGCCAACCTTTCGAAGAGCACCCAGAATTGCCTATGCACATTTTACGTTAGCGATTAAATGCCCCAAGGCCACTTTTCGAAGGGACTAACCGGTCACTGAACGGCTCATCGCTCGATTCCCAAGCAGCCAAGGCTGTATTGACCCTCTGCGATTGCCTGGCATGCTCGGTCGGTTCTCTGCCACTGCGAATGCCGCGGCCAAGATGTCTCCGCAGCTGAAACGTTATAAAGGATACCATCTGTGGAATCCACATGTCGCGAAACACCTCCTCGAGGAAGCGGACAGCGGCCCTGATATCCCGGATGACCTTGCCTCCGAGCTGGCCAAACCAGACCTGGCTATGCCGGTTAGCCGCCACAACAGGGCCGTAATGGTATGCCAAGGCGGCCACATGTAGCAGGATGGGCCGGTTATTGTTGGCTGTACAGGGCCACCGCGCGACGTTAATGGTGCCGATGGAATCGCGAAAGTCGAGCATATCCGGCGACACATACGGCCAGGCCCCTTTGCGTAGACTCTCAGTCGTGATAAGGGGGCCGAGGACTGTGTTTGGGAGCACCCTGGGGTCGCCTGTAAAGCAGAAGTTACCGAGACGATCCAGAACGGCGATGGCTTCTGAGAGTGCCAGGTCGAGACCCTCGTCGCCCTTGGCCTGGAACCGGCGGTCCATCTCGCCTAATGCCAGCTCGAACATCTTGGCGTAGGAGCAGAGGACGTTAGGGAATATGGACGGCCTGAAACTCCGCAATACAGGTACATATAACTGAGTCTCCCTCAGGAAGAACCGCATGAGTTGGAAGATGGGCTGGAGTACGCTGAAAAAGTTCCTCCGTTGCCTGGTAAGCCCTGAGACTCTGACGGTGACAACCTGCTCCATGCGGAAGGCCATCTGCTCCTGTGCGATTGCGGCCTCAAGGCGCTGTCTCTCACGCGCGAACGGGGTTGACGATTCTGGCTGATCAGGTGTCTGCTCGCCCCGAAGGATACGGAACAGCTGCTCTTGTTTGGCTCGGATATACGCAGGATTTCGGTTTGCCTCTGATGGCGGCAGTGTAAGCGCTGCCGTTTCTGTGCCTCTTGTGGGTAGGAGGTATTCCGCACGGCTCCGAATAAGTCGCTTGATGTTCGAGTAGCCCTGGAAGAAGCCAAAGGAAAGCACATCCACGCCATCGTTTTGGTAACTCATATTGTCTCGCATGATGGTGCAAAGGTTACTGAGAAACTCTGGCGGGCCGCTGGAAGAGAAGTTGCCGTATCGCGTGTGGAAGGCGAGGGGATAAAAGGTAAAGTCATGCGGACTGCGATATAGCGCAGCAACTTTGGACCGATCTGCCAGCATGCAGAGTGCTTCCCCATCCTGATTGATACTCAGACGCCGGCCCTGGGACGCTCCTTCAACACAGTTTATATCAGCAGCGAGAGCATATGACACCCGGTTGATGTGATCCAGGTTGTACTTCTTCTCGAGCTCGACGCGCAGTTGCTCAAGTCCGTCACTGTATAGTGATGCCTGATGAGCAGTATTTTCGCCGTCCGCCTCTGCCTGCGCCTCTTCCTGTGCCTCGTTATTCGATGCATCGTCATTGCGACTGTTGCCACTTTCCCGGGGCAAGTCGCCACGCTCTCTGGGGCTACCGCTACCGTTACCGCTGTCGCTGTCGCTGTCGCTACTTTCACTGTCACTATTGTCTTCGTTATCGGCTCGGAGGCGCGTCTCTCTTGGAAGATTCTCTAGAGGTTGGTTCACTTCAATCTGGATGTTAGCTCCGTGATCGTATGCGTGCCCCTGGGCAAAGCTAGGCCATTGCTCCATAAACAATGCCTGGAAGATGGACCATTTCTCATACGATATGTTCTGTGACCGGCGATCGCCGAGTTTCCATGACGGCTCAACCCCTTCCCCGAGGAGCTCCCCATCCAAAAAGATCTGCTTTATATGCATAGACAGCGCCTCGGCGTGGTGGCGCTGCATGGCACTGCTCTGCATGGACGCCGTCTGCTGGGCCCGGCGCCTCGCTCGCGACTGTGGCAGGTCGAGGATCTCGGTCTGGACCGGGTGCATGACGACGAACCAGGAATTCAAAGATAGGGTCTACCAAGTGACTGTATTGATCCCTGATCTTCCTTAAGCCTTTCTAGCTTACTGCTGTATTGATTTCCCCCTAAAGCTCACGAGACCTTTCCCGTGACTCGATTCGACTTCAGGTCCCTGACAAGCTCGGTATCAAGAGGATGAAGTAAGGATCCCAAGGCATCGCTCCACCCAGACATCGTCTTGACTATGAAAAATTTGAGCAATAAATGCAGGAGGACTATTCATCAAAGAAAGCAACTCCGTTCTTAATTTCATGAGCTCCATCTCTGGCCGTAAATCCAATTCGCTGTTCCGTGGATTCTCTCGATATCCTGCATAAGGAACAACCCATCCAAGCTTGCGCAGAATCCGATTGTTCACTCCTTTATGCTCTAGACGATATGTAAGTTGAATACCACCAAGTAAACCGGAGGCGTATACCCACCTATTTTCTTCACCATTTCGGGAACCCTAAGAACCATACCATTATCTTCCTCCCAGGGAAACCATTCGGGGTAGAGAAACCAAAGCATTCGAGTAGCGAGGGTCACAGCTAAAAGCCTGGGATCTTTCCGAGGCCCGGCTTCAAACTGCGATCTGTACATTGGCAGTGCTGGTGTGACAGTGGACGACGCAAAAGTCAGTACAATCATCAAAAGGAGATCACACAAGGGATCTCCGAGGGCCTGTGTGAGACAGTCACGGGCAGTTTCGTAGTGTGCCAGAACTTTTTGATTGCCATGAGCGAATAGCTGTCGGGAAGCTTCGAACCCTTCCTCAATAAGCTGTGGAAGCTCGGTGAAAGGAACAGGACACCCAAAGTCAACCACAAACTTCGGTGTATTGACTTTGACAGCGTCATTGGGTTTATCCTGCTGTACAAGGCTGTTAGGAGAGCCATCCAAGTACATGTTACCACCAAACAACCACCGGCTCTCGTCGCACATATCCGTATCATCACCACAGATCTTCCATTGATATAGACCGGAAACAAATGGACGAGTGGCAGCGGATTGGTTGATGTTTCTAGACAGTCTAGTAAATAAGCTGTGCCGGTTGTAATGGGGGATGATCCAGAGGTATGGCAATGCCTGTCTTCCCAGCGAACTTTTCCAGTTTTCTGCATCAGCGAGGCTGATGTGAGTCGAGATAGACATGTAGAACTTTCGAGCTAGCTGCCGATAATAGCAGTGATCCCAGAACGTACGGGCAATGCCATCGTCCCAGCCAAAGAGACCTTGCACCCTTTCAGGGTACGTATTTCCCAAGCCATGATTTCCTTTCCGCACTTGTGCTAATAAAGGTGCCTCGCCCACCAGGGTGTGAACAATATCGTAACTCAATCCTAGCTGTCCTTGCCAGCTCTCTGTATCTTTATCCTTGAGATTCGGATCGAGATCTGGATTGACACAAAGTTGCCGGATCACTTGAAGCGCAAATTGACGATAGACCATCTTGCGCATATGGTCTAGAATACCGGGGTGATCATCTGGCTGGCTAGTTTGGAGGCGCAGCTCCAATTCTCTAGCTCTGCAATACTCTTGACTAACCGAATTCACGTCTTTCCAGTTGCAAAACACACCCTGCAGTCCATTGAAAGTAAAGCTGGTTGATGTAACAAGCTTGTCGTGGAGGTGGAGGTTGGGCCAATTGAAAAGATCACGAGGCAACCAAGCAAGACCCGTATGACGCATGCTCCTCTCAAAGTCCAGGCCCCGGAGACATTTGCCCTCTCGATTTTTATATGTATCCTTGAACATCTGAGATCGCCTTGCGACATGATGGCAATTAACGCTTGCCTTTAAAGAACGAAGGAGAATTGTGGCCATGATCATATTTCTCTGATGATCTTCCCAGCTAGAATCACGACGGGTTCCCCGCACCCGGACAAAGTCAATAGCAGAAATCCATCGATTGAATTCCCATCGCATGAATTTGTTGACATGGGCGGTTGGCAACACCCAAAATGGGCGGTGAGAACCACATGGGTGTGCTGTGGAAGGATTTAAACCTATGAAGAGATCCCAAGAGATGCGATATTCTTCTCGAACGCCAAAGCTAGTCTCGAGAGAGCCATCCAAGGCGTGTCGGATCCGGCATTTCATGGCCTCGAACGCTTTCCGAAGTCGCTTGAGTTGCGGCGTAGTCTTTAACGAAGTCGCCAAACCGGCATTACGATTTTGCCGAGCAGCCACGATCCACGCGTCAAGCAATGAAGGTGGGCATGTCATTCCCTCCAAATGTGGCTCGCCGAAAAGTCCATAGTCGCGCTTAGAGGCCGTAGAGAAGAGTTCCTTATTGACGTTGTACCGTTGAGCATAGGCAATGCCTCCCTTGTGTAGGGGATGTGCTCGACGGGTCTCAACCCTAGCGCTACCTGCTTGGCCGGTTAGGTTCCAATTGAAATGCTCTGATGATATTAGCGGAGATTGACTACTGTGTTTCATAGAATCAATCCAAGATTCCAAGCATCGACTTTTCAACAAGAATGTGCTACTGCCTGAAGCGGCAGTATCCTCGAGGCCAACATCTATCCATGTGCTCAAGAGATCAGCCTTGGACCAGTCTAAGACTTGACGGAGGTGAGTTGCTATCTTGGTGCGGCATCCTTGGAACGTTGACGATTTTGCTTCCAGCTTGATGTTCTTCGCACTCAGGACGATGAACATCCCACGGAACTTGGTAAGATCAGGATGCTCAGTTCTTTGAGTCATGTAGCTCCAAGTCGCCTCCAAGTATTCTTGAGGGAGATAATGATGCATATCCATGTTATTTGGACCATGCCTGAACACGTTTCTCGCCGGCGACTGTAGGCTTTACTTTCCACATCGTCGAACGAACGAGGGTGATGTTGGATTACATCAGGTGGACAAACGCGGCGGATCGCTGGCAGACGGAGACTATCAATCCACACCTGCTGTTCTTCTCTAGTAAGGTACGATGTTGTTCGGTAAACATGGGAGATCCTGGGAAAGAAAATATATACGCCAAATTGAGGTGATTGGCGTCCGCTACCCAGTTGAAGGTGGGGAATGAGGTGCAAGGCCTTCCCTTGATGAAAGACATGAATACTGCTCTTGATATTTCTTGACGTTGGAGGGAAATACGAGACATAAAGCCCCCGGTTGATGGATAGACATGAAGCCCAGGAGATGATGCTGTCCACATCCCAAGTGCGTTGAATGCTTGGGATGTTATTCTGGGACCTTTCAATATCCAATTGTGGGTGATTGTCTCCACCGCTCAATATCGAGGACCATTCTAAATATGTGTTCTTGTCTTCGTCTGCCTTGTGCGAGAGTGGCGTATGGCCAATTGCATCTGGCACTCCAAGGTTTTGCCAGTACTCAGCCATCTGCTTGAGGCCGAACATAGGCTGTTCATCTGATTCCATGCTTCTTTCCTCCATGCAGTCACAGAGTTGACTCCACGTTTTTCCAAAAATGCTTTTGCCAATAAGTGACTCGATTCAGCAGCGTCATTAGGGCCATCTTCGATATCCATATCACTCCGAGCATCCGAGGCCTCCGACTCCGACTCGAAGTCTGCTTCAAAGACGTCCTCTGACTGGAACGCAAGATCAGGATTCGTTTCCTCGCCGCCTTCTTCCAGACTATTCATATCTTCTTCTTCCTGCCCTTCCCTCAAGCCGTCTTTGGATGTATTAACGGCTTCCACCCCTACTCTTTCCGTCTCTAGGCCAGCCGGCTCGTTGAGTCGCCCAGGAACCAGCCGTGTGCTACTGTCTCTATCCATAGCAGGTGTCAAAGCAGCATGGCTTAATTGAAAGGCCGAAGCATGAAGTGTCTCGTCATCATCGCTAAGAGCAAAATTATCGTCGCTCCGCGCTCCTTCATTTAAGGGTAGCACACTCGCGCTTACGGGTTCTGGAGTTCTCAATGACGTATGGGTTGTCTTGCATTGTCTAATTGTATTGCATAACTCTTTCGGGAGCGGCGGTATTGGATAACGAGACGGTACCACTTCGGTGGATAGCATGTCACACCTTGTAGATTGTAGAGGCAATTCGTCGCTGAGGGTAATGATCTCGTTTGGACCAAGGGCCGGGGACCTTTGAGGTGATGTGGTGATTCGGCATACTAAGCTAGCAGTATCCGCGAGGACATCGAGACAGTCTGATGATTGCAAATGCGCCCGTGGTGTAGATGAAGGTGGCGTAGGTTGTATCTGTTGGGCCACGTAGACTCGAAATCGGACATCAGTGTGTGCATTAGCAGATTGAAGCCGTCTTCGGACACGTTTCGCAATGACGTCTTGCCTCGCCTTCTCCTCTTTAGAACCATACTTTCGGGGTCGACCGCGTTTCTTGGGTGTCCGTAGCATGGTTAGCGTATGTCCTATATTGCTGATTGAGTCAAGAACTCATGAGAACCCCTGAAAATAAGCTGCAATGACCCCGGAATCCTAAAGAGGCTAGTGTCTTGACCGCGAAATTTCAAATAGGTTAGTGTTGTGACCGCAAAATTCAAAGAGGTAATTTACGCGAACCCGACTCCTTAGCCAGCTAGGCACAATTCGACATATAGAATTAGCTTATATGTAAGCGAGGCCACTTAATTATTATATTCCGAATTAATTTCAGGTACTAGGTCATCTACTGTGTCGGCTATAGTTATTGAAATAAGATTATTGGGTTCAGCACTTAAGGCTAGCGGTAGTGTCTTTAGAAGCAATTAATCATCTAGCATAGGAATTTCTTCCTCTGCTATTAGCTCTAGTAGAGGGCTAGGTGCAGGGAGGAAGTTAAAGATCTCCAGATCGTTAATCGGTAAGTTATAGTTATAGTTATCCCTAAAATCGACAACACTTAATACATTAGTTCCTATAATACTATTGCCGGGCCAAATGGAATTTTCGCCGCTAATTCTATAAAATAGTAAAGGCAAGATAAAGGGAAATCCTAAGTGTCACGTTCCGAGCACGTTTCCCTTATATACAGTTGGTACCGTCATGATAATTGCTAGAAATGCGATTATTAGCCCATTCTTTTGCCTGTTGGCGTGACGGTATGACGGTTCGTCACAATTAAGATAGTACATAGTTATTTACCCTGCTATAGTCCTAAAAGCTTTATTAATAATATGTATTTAGGAGTAATTTAGAATCGTTAGTGATCCGAGTTTAACGTAAGTCTGCCGATCATTGCGGGAAATCCTCGTAATGCCGCCCGCCATAATTCGAGCTTGAGGGTTTTACTTGAGCTTGTAGGCTGGGGTGTCTGGCTTGAATTGACCTAGCTTGGGCTGTAATCAGCGTTGACAGCTGATTCCTCTCTAAAGCGTATCCACCCCCATAAGTAATCGCCCAATTCCAGAGGATTTCATGACGCTATTAGCTATGTGCAGTGCATAAAAATGGATACACACTAGCAGTCCAGATAATAGAGATATACTACTCCGTCAAGCGGGCTGCAACAAAAGCGAGACCGCAAAATGGCCTTACACACACAACAACACAACACAACACGGCTTGTAAATTTGACTATCCAACACATCTAACACCCGGTCATCCTGACTTCCAAATCTAATACGGCTTTAAACCTATCTGGCATAGAGTCGATCCAGCCATTAATACTGTGATGTCATGGGTGGTGGTGGTGGTGTTGTGTGTGTGAGGCCATTTTGCGGTCTCGCTTTTTTTGCAGCCCGCTTGTCCGTACAAATCCTGGTAATACTACGATACTCCGCAGTCTAAATCCTTGTCACACACTTCACCGTTATCATTGCCGAAGCGCTCGGCATAGAGCCCACAACCCCACCAGAATGTTTGACGACTCGCCCCTCAAGGTCATGCGATACCCCGCCAGTCGGACAACCAAGCAGCAGGGCGCAGGCCCTGCTAGTTCTGGAAGGGCAGTGGGTCGCCATCTGACTTCTTTGGAAAGAGGGGCCAATATCAGTGGGACAGATGCTGCAGAGCATACGGCGTTTTATTACGCGCTTTTTTTTATTGGAGCCATCATGTCCATTACGCTGAGCCTAAAAGACAATGAACATGTATCAGATGACGACGATATGCGAGACGATACGCAATTTTGTGTGCTATTGTTTGAAAACACCAGTTACGTAGTCAGCTTGTTCACTTCACGAAGATGGGGCGCCAGAATTCCACTCAATTGCTCCATATCCTCTTTGTTCCCTCCCCTCTTCCTTGGATTCTCTTCCTGCCATTTTATCATAGAGAAGCAGAACGCCGCGCGTTCTGTTTCACCTCACATCAGATCACAGGTTCCCTTGCATATACATTTTTGCTTATTCCCAACAACTAGACCGACGTTATCCGACAGCTACACACGATGGTGGAGGCTCGGTCGAGGCTATGCAACCCGAAAACTTGGAGGATCTGCCGAAGATCGACTAGGCAAGTATAGAGGACAACCACAGTAACAGTAGCATTAGGTACTCGGTTTTACACAGCAAACGGAACGCTTGGGTATGTCGCATGGCGACGGTCACAACGGCAGGAGAAATGATCATACGAAAAGACTGTGTGTTCATTCTAATGAGCTATCTAGGTGGCAGCAAGCTGCTGCTTAAATACTTGAAGAAATGGTAATGAGTGTGTAGGCTGTTTGCATCGATTGTGCTGTTTCCGGTAAGTTGACCGTTTCCGTTGTGTAGGCTGTTTCCGACAGGGTAGTTAGGCAGAAGCCGCCTCAGGAGACGACTTTACACAGTGGGGGGCGGAGCTGCGCGTCCGGGGAAGACCGGACCGAGTGGTCATCGACGAATGCCACCTCACCTGCCCTCGCAAGCCACAGGCCAGCCGCAGGTAAGCAAAGCAAGGTATGTATAGTAAACAGCCAAATGAAATACAAAATGGATCTGTTTGCTTACTTACCCGAATACCCGTTGCTATTCACAGGATTTGCAAATTTGCATATGTGGCCAATAAAGTGAAAAGCCGTTTAAAAAGGCAGCATGCCCCGGCAACGACCGCAGAGGCCAAGCGAATTAGTGAGGTTATAAAAGCAATCCCGGAATTATAAAACCAATTCCCGTCATCCGACCGCCGAAATCAGATGTGTTAGGATGTAACGAATGCCCGTATGTCGTCCGGCAACAACGCCCTATACGAACGGAAACGCGGCTGGGAAACCCTGGAAATTCCCAGGAAAAAGCACGGTAAATCTCTAAGATTTCCTGGGGGCATATCCCGGAGAAATTCCTACCATTTTCCGGCCAATTCCTTTGGATTTCCTGCTTTCCAGCGTGTCATTTAGCCACGGACAAGAAGCTAGACCGCCACCATTCTCAACTTAACCCGTCGCCATGGAGCCGACTGTGCATGAACTTGATTCACAAGGCGATACTCTTCTTACCCTCCACAATCCGAACGCGCCATTTGCAGCACAGAATGTGATTTTTGCATTGTGGAGTAATGCCCTGCCACAGTGCAATACCTGGGAAATAAGACAAAAGGAGCAACGGTTATGGACTGTCCCAGTTGAATCAATCAATACATCTACCACAGGCCCTATACAAATGCGACTCTCATCGAAGCATCTAAAGCTAGCGTCCGATTATTTTAGGAAGATGATGTCCCACAACTGGAAGGAATCTACACCCAAAGATGGCTTCTTATTTTCTGCAACTGCCAACGACTGGAATGAAGAAGCGTTGCTCACCATTATGCGCATACTTCATGGTCGAACAACAATGGTACCACACATCGTCAACCTCGAAATGCTCGCTAAAGTAGCTGTCCTTATTGATTATTATAAATGTCACGAGGCCACGCATTTCTTCACAAAAGCTTGGATTAACAACTTAATCGAACCCATTCCTGCTTCCTTCGGAAGAAGTCTGTTGCTTAGGTTTTTTGTGTCTTGGGTATTTCAAGAAGCCGACACCTTCCGGCAGTTATCGCAGATCATCATACGAGAGAGCAGAGGTCCAGTTAACCCTCAAGACTTACCAATTCCAGGGGCAATTATTGGTGAGATAATATGAATAGTCTGCCGTTAGTAAGTTAACTAACCTCATCTCTAGACGCTCTCGATAAGAGAAGGCAAGATATTGTATCTGGGGTTATTTCGAGTCTTAATAACCTAAAAGTACAATTTTATCAGAGCACAGATGGATGCTCATTTAATTGCTCTTCAATATCATTAGGCGCTCTTATGAAGGGTATGAATACAATGGGCCTGCTTGATCCTCCGCCGACAACACCATTTCACGGCTATAGTTTCATGGCCTTGGAAGAGACTGCCAAAAAAATCATGGAGCCAAATTACAACAACATCACTCATTACATACCTCAGCCTGTTAGACCTCCGACATCTGGTAGGCATCAATACTCGAAACCTGAGCCTCGCAGCTGCAGTCTCATAGTGAAGATTAATTCGATAATCGATGTACAACTTGGCAAGGCAAACGGATTGGATTTAAACAGTTTTATTACTGAAAGCTGAAAAAAGCTAAAACTTTATAGCCTTTACGACTTGGTTGAACTGCTGCTACTGGGCGGCAGATAGTGGCAATATATCAGTGGAAGTTTAGGTCTTCCTTATCTAGTGAAATCATACTTGGCTGACCGTCTGTGGATTGCTCGGTCACAACGTCAAACTCAGCTGAAATAGTAGATCGACACCTAGTAGTCAATGCTATTATTATTTCTAGTAGAGTTGATTTTCTAGCCCCCTGCCCCTATGGCAGAGTGGTTGATCTGTCTAGGAGACCTTTGTAGTGTCATTGCTCAAGCAACCTCTCTAGATCTTCTAGAGCACATACTTGAAAGAGTATGTAAGGCAGTACGGTAAACCTTCTTAAAATTATTTTAAGAGGTGCCTAGGGGCTACACGAGTATTGCTCCGGAAAAGCAGACGATTCGGAGCGGGTGCGGCTGTGATGCAGGCGAATTTATGTTGGTGCGACCGTGAGGCCGCCCATCGTGACACGCGTCACAACACAACCGCGTCGCTCCTTGGTCGGCCTTATGCTAGCTATTCTACCACAAAGAGGGATTTGGGTTATGAAAACCACCCGATTCTTCGATTGTTCTAATCAAGAGACAGGGCACCCTCGGGCTCGGCCAGCTCCGGGTCAACAGCGCGGTAAGCGGAATAGAAACCCACGCGTTGTTGGGAGGGCTGGAGTCCTCTTCTTAAGTGTCCCTTCTTACTGTAATGGAAGCTGTTAACTGGCGGCTATAGGGTGGTCGACGGATCTGTTGAGGCTATAAGCGGCTACAGAACAACCAGGCTACTCTACGAGACGTTCAGACAGCGCACCGCAATAAGAACACATAAGGAAGAAGCGAGTCGGGCTAGTGATAGGATCGGGTTAAGGCCGTGCTGGCTGGGCAGCCCTGAACTCCCCTATTGCAAGACATGGTCGGCGGATAGGAGGAGACTCCCTTCGTAACGGGAAGCTAGGCCTGGGGTCGCGCCCAGATAAACTAGTGGGCCGTAGCAGTATACCAAGACCAGAGAAAGGGTTAGGTCTGGCTCGCAACCAGGTTTCACCAGTCGTTGGATGATTGCTTTAAGGAGTTGGTATACTGGCTCGAGAGGACGGAAGCGCATGTCGGTCAGTTAAGAGATCAGGAACCCAGATCCTGGCTCGCACCCAGGGCGGTCTCGCTACGAGATCGTGATGTCGTCGCTGGATATGCTGATTGAGACTGGCTTAAGGTGCAAACCTTTGGAACGCGACCACAGCGCACGCGTAACGACTACGAAGCGCCGTAAGACGACTGTGGCACCGCTGCTGGACTGGCAATTTGGCTTTGGATGAGGTAACTAGCACTTTCAGACCTGGCTCTCACCTAGGGCGGTCTCCGGATCGTGATGTCGTCACTGAACAGAAGCTAGCCACAGCCTCCAAGTATCAAAGGTCGCCGCCAAAAGCGCCAACGTCAACCTGAGCTAGTCCTCGATATTAGATTAGAAGGGCAGTCACTCCAACCTAAACCTTGCATCAAATGGCTTGGCGTTATCCTTGATAGCCGCCTCTCTTTCCAATCGCATGTAGAGGCACAGGCTTCAAGTGCACTAAGAGCAGCAAACTTCTTAAAGTCGTTAAATAAGACAAGGAAGGGATCGCCTTCAATCGCAATCCAGAGCTATTGTACTACTAATAGCACTATATGGATCCGAGGCTTGGTATCCAGGCCTGACCCGTTCAAGCTTTGCTAGGCCTAGCCGGCTTGTTAGCACTAGTATTGCTAGCCTAATAGGAAGATCGATAAGGCTCTTAAGGCAGCAGCCAAAACTGTTATCCCTGTCTGGAAAACCACTCCGATACCAGTCATCCATAGAGAATCAGGAATCCCACCAGCATCTATAGCTCTAGAGCAAGCCCGACTAAAGGCTTCAGCTAGATTCGCTGGACTAGACCGGTCCCACCCGATCGCTATCCGTACAGACTGCCAGCTAGCTAACCGCTTCCGCACAAGACTACAACTCACAGCTCAGCTATCAAAGCGATGCCCTGGACCGACTTTCGAGCAGGTAGACCAGCTTGATCAGGCTAGTCTGCGAGACCACGCTAGCCCCATCCTAGCTGGGCCTGGCCTCTCTGACCTTGGCAAGGACATTGCAGCCCAGAAACACCTCCAGCAGTTGAGAATCTCCCCCTAACTGCAATAGCTGCCTATTCAGATGGGTCACAGCTAGCAGGCAAGACTGGCTGGGGAACAGTTGTATACTACCGAGCCCGCGTACGAAGCCACGGAGCCCTCGCTAACTGCGAGGTTTTCGACGCAGAAGCGGTTGGCGTTGTCAGAGCGATCAAGCTAGCTGAAAAAGACCAGTTGGTGGCGGCATTACCACTACGCCTGATTTGCCATGGAGACAAGGTGTGCAATGCCAGCGTTTTTTTCTCTCTAGGGCGGGCAATCGGTAGTTTGAAGTGAGTGGAAAGGCTGCAGGGCAGAGGAAGGCACCCGGTATAAACACGCGCATCCTTAGTGAATCTAGGGGCAGAGCCCGCCAGTCTCAGTCCCGAAGTCCAGGTTCATTTAAATGGAGTTTTGCTACGAGAGCAGAAACATCAGAGTACTGAAAACCAACCGCGAGTGAGCAGTAAAGCCATGGGAGAGAGCTCATTTGCAGCTACGGGCTTGTGGCTAGAGCGCACACAATGGCCAGCTATGTTTCGCAGCTCCCGGCGAGACATTTTGCGGGCCCTAACTCGGCTACCAAACCCCCGCTCTCTGACGACGGATTATGTCTTAGGTCAAGGGCCTTGTGATGGAGACCCGGACGTTGTGAGTCCTTGGCGGGACGAACAGAAGATATCGTGTATTATGGATGCCCTAGGGCATATACTGGATCGATGCGAATACACTGTGCGACATACGAGTCGCATTCTCTTGTGCTGGCTACGCAGCTCCAAGGCCAACTCTTGTGGCTCAAAACCGTTTACCCTCGTGGCTGAGGAGAGTAGCCGACAGAGGTATCGGGGTCTCTGGAAACGATTCCTAGCTTATGTTTTTCGGGCCTATCGATGGATACTGAGACTCGGGAACGAGAGACAGCTATCAAGATCAGTGCACAGCTATCAAGTCGATTACAACGCCTATGGCAGCATCGAGCTTGGGCTTTTATTGATACCGCTAAGGGTGGATGGCCCGAAATAGACAGGCATGATCACGATAAATGGGCGTTTGATCCAGATACTAGCTTCGACAGCAATCTTCCCCAGTCAATGGAGGATCACCAGGATACTTCTGGCTGGGGCGACGCCTACCTTAGTGAGTCTGAAAGCGACCCCGAATACATGGATGGGGACGAGGATGAGGACTTTGAAGATAAGCAGTTTGAGGGTGTTGATGACTGCAGCGATGACCTGGGATATATAAGCGAGGCTGGCTGGGGGGTTCAGGAAACCAAGTCAACCATCCAGCTCAAGGCTGACGATGAATCTGCCCTTACCGCATGCGACGAATTCCTCGAGCTTCTCTTTCAGCTAAATCTAACTTTGAGCATGGAACCCTTCATTGACGGCCAGCCCGGCTCCACGATGCTTATTCGCTTTAGTGGTATCCTTGGTTTCACCCCTGACTGCCGGCAATTCTTATTAGCCCGCCAGTTTTGCCCATTCCTTTCCCCGCTTATCTACATCCAACGCCTATTATTCCTAGAAAGCGCCTTACCGGTCCGTCCCTATTCCACTCTCGGTATCTTGCAGCGACCGCCAACGCATCAACTCGAGCAACTGAATAAAATTCGTGAAAGATATATGGTTCTTGGCTCGCAGTCTTCCCTGGCAGAGTTACAGGGCTTACGAGACTCTGGCCGTGCCATTGCGCGAACAGAGCCGCCCCCTTTCCTCCTACGCTGGAGCGACGATGGCAATACGGCTCATCACGGAGAAGATTTTAGCTTGACGATGGGAAGCTTTCGAAAACTTGCTGAGTACTTTATCGCTCAAGCGGAAGAGTTGAGCGCAAAGCTTATGCTTGGCTTAGAGCCCGACGTCGACCTGGCGAGGATGAAAGATGATATGACGAACTCGGAATGTGCATACTCTTTTATCAAGCACCCTTCTAACGGCCTTGACAGGGCCTATCAGGAACTACTAGTCCGGGCCTGCACTTCACGTACCGTTGGGCTTGCTAGACATGGCCAGTGGAGCTGGAATGCCGTTACATCAAATCTCAAGGAGACTGTGCTACTAGAGGAAATGCTGTTAGGCGGTCTTTATACGGCATGTGGCCAAGTGCCGAGAATACGTGAGTTGCTTAGCCTAGAGAGTGAAAATGGCCCTTTTTTCGAATCGCGGCATATTCATCTAGAACAACTCTATAATCTACGTCCTCCGACATCATAAGGCGAAAAGGCTTACAAATCGAGAGTTTTATGTGGTGCGGTTCTTGCCTGTGCGATTGGGGTATATTATGTTTAAATACCTGGCTTACATACGCCGACTATCAGATTTACTACGACGAGAGCGACTTGGATGGCCCAATCAAAACCAGCCAGGTATACGGCGGAACCGTCTTATTTTCCAGCTCGATGGCGCTGTGTGGAAAACATCTCGTCATACGACAATACTTAAAAATGCTACATTAAAAGTCTGGGGGCATAAGATCAATGCACAGCTTTATCGTCAGGTTGCGATTGGAATCACTGAGAAGCATGTTCGGGAAGTGCATACGCCTTTCAACCAATCCGACGATTCAAGCGCCGAAGCCGACTTGAACATCGTAAAGCGGACATCGTCCCTTACAACGCGGGATCACTTACGGGCTTAATGGTGCATTCCCACATCGGCTTCAGCCAACTCTCTTACGCGCCTATGAGTGGGCATCCACTCGCTAGCATGAATTTCTCCACCAGCCGAGCAAAGCGGTGCCTTTTTCATGCAGCCACTCATCTTCTATTACTAAGCTGTTAGTACATGTTCTGAGGCTTAAGTGGAATATCATAGACGCCCTACCCTTTTGTTGTCAATTGCCATCTGGTAACTGACAGCTAAGTTTGCAGGGGAAATTTTGCACAGCGATGCAAGCAAGGGGCAGCTGATGAAAGGTGTCAAGCGGCCGACAATCTTCTCCGTGATGAACTGTGTCGCCATCATCGCCCTAGCGTAGGAGGAAGGGGGGCGGCTGTTCGCGCAGGCACGGCCAGAGTCTCGTAAGTTCTGTAACTCTGCCAGGGAAGACTGCGAGCCGACAGCCATATATTTTTTCACGAATTTTATTCAGTTGCTCGAGTTGTTGCGTTGGACGTACTGCAGCCTTTCCACTCACACTTCTTTACAGATAACAATTGAATAACTCGGTAGGTGAATAAAATGGTCCATGTTTGAAATGGCAGACATATATAATGAATGTCGTCGCTTTGGCGTATGCAGGCTTTATGTTTCCAGGCCATTTAAACTGCGTCCGCTTTACGCGACCTGGTTTCGCGTCCTTTACACGCGCCATGCCGATAGCACAGACTTTTGATTGACTACTGGTAAATCAACTGAACCCTGCTAGAAATAATAATTAGCATTGACTACTAGGAAATTGGCTACAGAACACGACATCACATGCCTTTTCACGTGATATCATGGCTTGCGAGAAGACTTGGATTACTCGGCTAAATGCGACAAAAGATTACTAACAAATATGGGCTTAGTAAGTCACGCTAGACCCAACGCCACAACTGTCACCTGACCGGACCTCTCATCAGCTAGGTAAGTTTAGGCCAACGCCCCCGTCGGGAACTGAAGTGCGGATGTTTCTTGCCCCCACTACCTGCATTGTGGCTCAATGCGCAAAACATCACCAGCCGTTGTCTTCCATCACCGCGCACACTTATCATGAGTGACTGTGCTGACATATGGAATTGGCTGAAATCCATCGATGCAACTGAAATCGTTGTCACCGACGAGGGAGACGAAAATGACCCCTATTCAGACTCTGAGCGACCTCACAAACGAGCACGGCTTCATGAAGGCACTCAACGCGACACTTACGAAGTTGCACGCGATAACGACAGCGTCGATTGTACGACGCGAGCGGCGAGACCAATCGTCCGACAACCCTTGCCCACGCCTTCCCTCTCTACCTCTACGCCATCGGTCTTGTCTCGCAAAGACGGAAACGGAGAGTGCAGACTCATGTCAACATCCCCATCCAAACGACCATGGGACTCGTCACTTGAACTGGGTTTGACTCCTTGCCCCCTTCGAACAGGTGCTGCTGCAAACGACAGAGAAGACTGCAGCGTTACCTCTACACCATCATACACATCCTCCTCTAAAGCGTCCAAAGCCTCGCGCACTTCCTCCCCAACCAAACAGATTCTGCAGGCTGAGCTACAGCAGACGGGTTTCCGCCAGGCCAGTTTCGCGTTTGACCCTCAACCTCCATCGCTCCAGGCTCTTTGCCGAGACCTGAAACGTATCTACAATGGGGATGGGATCCTGCCGATGAGGCTCAAAGAGGAGGTGTGCTTGACTGTGTTATAACATTTGTGGGGCTTCGCTGACGGGTCACAGTATATGGAACTCGAGCTTCCTGAGTTCTTTTTCTGTGATAACCCGGATACGGTTGCTCGCCGATATCCTCAACGCGGTCTTGTTTGTCGAATCTTGCGTCGGGCCAATGAATGCGACCTTGATGGTAAAGGAGAGTCATCCTGGAATATGGACGTTCATGCACCAGTTCTGGATTGGGTGCTGGAAGGTGACTCAAACAACGGTGGTTGTCTTGACTCCGAATATTGGTGAGGTTTGCTGTCTCTCTTGCTCCCTCTTGCCCATTCGCTAATTACATAGCAGCACTACTGCTGGGCTGCTCCGGGAATACAGGCCAAAAAACGCGCCGAGCAAGATGGTCGACTTTTGTCTAACCATTCGTCCGAAACTATCTGAGGAACAGGATCTCATCGACACTATTCGCTGTCAA
Source organism: Hypomyces perniciosus (assembly GCA_008477525.1). NCBI lineage: Eukaryota > Fungi > Ascomycota > Sordariomycetes > Hypocreales > Hypocreaceae > Hypomyces > Hypomyces perniciosus. The sequence continues at coordinate 26,530 of SPDT01000010.1, forward strand.
CGTCCGGGCAACTCCATCAATCATACCGATTGGGGAGCCTTGAGGAAGCATCCGATTGCAATATCTATCGAAACGAAACGGCATGGAGAACACTACGATGCCGCCTTGCTCCAGATTGCCACGTGGCACTCGGCTCAGTGGAGAAGCCTAAGTTGGGTAAGGCAGGGGGAGGTCAACCATCCGCACACGATTGAGTTTCTAGCTGGCCTTATCGTTCAGGGACATGATTGGCAATTTGTTCCATCAATACTCGGTGATGATGCTATTTCTAAGGTGATGAGGCCGCCGCTGCAGATTGGGGATACGCGTTCTGAAGCAGGTATTTTGAAGCTGTTCAGTTCCCTCCAGCGATTGAAACAGGATGCGGAGGAGACGTACTGGCCGGCGTTTAAGGCTAGCGTGCTGGGAATTCCAACTGGGACTGCTAGGAAGAGGGTCTGATAGTCGATTAAGTTAACAATATTATGGCAGTCAACTGGCTCCATTCACTGGTACCGCGAGCCGGCCTCTTACCTCTGACCTTGACGCAGACCTAGGCATTGATATGCGGGATATTCAGGTGGTGCTCCTCGGCTTACAGATGCGGGGACTGTCAGAAGTGGTGAAGATATGCCTGCAGTCTCGATTGCAGTTAACTCGCTTCCTATCAGCCCCTAACCTATTAATCCTCTAACCTGAGCGGCTTGCAAACAGTTGGCCACAAAAGTCCTGATACGCCACAAAACCCCGATACAGCAACAAATCTGTGTGGGGTTGTCTATAGAAAATGCTAACCGCATATATTCCGATAGAATTTTTCCGATGTCACCAAATTTCCAAAAAGTAACTACTTCTTTTCTCACCAATTTTATATGAGTGTATCGGGTGTCGTGGTGTATCACGCCTTTTGTGGCCAAACAGTTGCGGTACCGAAGGTCCACACCAGCGGGTAACGTTATTTTATCTTAACCCCTGTCTTTCACGCATTCTCTCATCCCTGCATCCCAAACACGGCGGTATCATGGTCCTTAAATTGCTGGATCCCTTCATATTTATCCCTCCCTCGGCCTAGCTCTTTTCTCATTCTCGTAAAGAAAACTCGCCCCTAATTATGAAAGGATATGAATCTCCCACCGCCGTCTCAATCCCACTTCGCCAAGTTCGAAAACTTCACACCCAACAATAGCGCGCCATTCGACGATGAATTTGCCCGCCTCGCGTCATCCCAGAACTGGGTCCCCGGTTCCCAGCACTACACCCAGGAGCGCACCATTGCGATGCGCGAGGAACTCAAGCTGCACTACTTTTCTCAATCGCAGCCACTGGACGGCACCAACGAAGAACCCACGGAAGAAGACCAGCTGAAGGGGTATCAAGACCTGTGCCTGGAAGTCAATATACCCCCGAGCGACTCCACTGCGGAATGCAAGAAAGATTTGAAGAAAACACTTGTCAACATTGTGGACTTGATCGACGCACGACGTATGCGCAAGAAGGTTAAAGTATGGCACAATTTTAAAGCGTTTCGTAACTATACCCTGCAAGATGGACATAGAGTCAGTATCGATGAGGCGAAGAAGGATGGGGGATATCTGGCGTCTTTGCTTCAGAACCTGCGGGGCTCCCGTCGTCGAAGAAGAGTCGGGGTCGAGAATGCAGGATCGGCAAGAAGAGGCCGAAGTCGACCGTACAAGGGCTCTGGGGTATTGTAGCTCTTGCTATGGCCTACCGGGAGCCTGGTCCCCTAGTTCATAATATTTTGGAACCAGACAACTAGCCGAACCTGACGTGCATTGTAAGAGGCAGGCGATAAAGAGATCATATTTGGTAGCTGTCTCGTAGATTGCCTTTCAACGTTTCGTAGGCTGTGTTGCACTCGTAGGATGGTGTCCACGAGGTATTACATATAGAGTGTATGACTTTGGGTCTTTCGATATATCCGAAGAGCTCGGCTTCCTATCCAGATCGTCGGGCAGCAAACCATTCCCATCTATATTGATGCCCAATGGGCTCAGCTCTTGCGCCCTGGTGGCTGTGATAGTCCCTAAGTAGCTACAATTCTCAACTATAATGATACCGGGATCGCAGAAGATTTGAAAAGCGACCTCAATTGCTGAGATCGTTCCACAGCCGAGGCAGTTCTCCCAGTCGTTGCAAGGCGGACTGTAAACTAGCTCAACGTGCTCCGTGACAAAACGAAGCAGTTGAGATGAGCCTACCGAGTACCCGTAGTTTATAGCAACGGAGAGGTCATTTGCGGCTTCTCCCCGATTGTACATCATGGTCGTGTTAGCTTTAATAATGTTATTTATTTTGGCGGTCTCGATTGCTGGGCAACGCATGGTCAGAAATTCCCATGGATAAAACTCCGGTGCTGCTGGTCTCGCAGTGCCCAATGTGATCATGCACAATGGACCTTTGGAGTATCTTGGTGCCGACTTCAAAGGAGAAGCCTTTTGTGAACGACGGTTGACGCTGACATGGTGACACTAGAGACGACCATTTGCCGCCGCTAGAAGTAGAGATTCACTTCTAGGCGTATCCATCTTCCGTGTCTGTTGAACGGATCCCTATGTGATTCGCTGCCACATGTTGTGCAGCCAAACCCCTTTTCGCATGTAGCTAACAGCTGCGTCTATTCTGATAAAGGTCTGAGGTGGGTGTGAGATGGGGTTACTAGAACAGGAGGTCGTCGCAGCATGCAAATTAGCGTGAAGGCTCCGGGATTAAAAGTGCAACTAGTGGAAGGGAGGAGCTTTTATGATAAAAAGGCGGCTCTACTGAATAAGGAAGACTACGACAATGTAACAAAGTGCTCTCTAATATGCCTTTTTGATACTGTACCTTCATGAGGCCGGCGATGACTCTCACCTCCCCGTGGTGCCGGCTGGGAACCTGCGAATGTTTTTGTCCGCGACATTTGCAGAGCTGAGAAGAGTCACTACCGCTAGTACCGGTCTGCGAGCCCTACCACCCACAAAAGCGACAAGGGAACATTTTAAAAACCATCCGACTCACGACTGCGAAATCGAGCCTACGATCGACAGACGTATGAGTCGTAAGACAGGACACCCTTGGGGCGCATTCGGGCTGCTCTGCTGGGAGGGCGATAGCGCGCTGTGGATAGATGGAATTGAGCAAGCGAAATGAAGCGATGACGACAAAATCGAGAGAAACGGCTGGGCGTGCTTGAACCCACACAGAGAACGACGAGGCGCTTTGGTTAGTAGGAGGGTCACCACTGTGTTGCTTGGCTGTTCTGGATGCAGAGAGAACACAAGTGTGCAAACTCCTGCGAGACACGGTCGGCCTTGCGAGGGAGATCTCGCAAGGCAGCGCGAAACAGATTTGACAATTTGCGGGGCGCAGCATATAATGGAAGCGACGGAAGACTGGGTGGGCGGACTGCAGTTACGACACTTTCTATATGGCTCGAGAGGACGGACGCGCGTGTCGGTCTACTGAGAGGACGGGATCTTGAAGATGACCATCGAGGATGGGATCTCCAGGTTGGCTGTGGAAGTAGGCTTAAGGAGCAAACTGGTATTGACTTGCGAACCGGCAGTGCCCCGCAAAAGGAGCGGAATAGGATCCAAGGGGAGCAAGGTGGAGGGTCTATGTAGGTAGACATGCTGCACCTCTACGAAGAATTTGCGAATACAGATCAATACTTGCAATGCAGCGCCGTCAGATGAATGTGAATGCGGACAAGCAAGAGAAACGGTTGATCACTTCCTCTTTCGATGCAGAAAGTGGATAACACAACGAACAGAGATGATGCAATGCACAGAAACACAAAGAGGCAACATCTCCTTTTACTTGGGAGGAAAGTCACCGGCAGATGGCCTAGAAGCAGTGCGAGCAGCAATACGGTTCGCAATGGCCACTAGCCGACTAGATGCTAATTAGTTGCGGAAATGAACCGCACATCCACCCTACAACCCACTTTAGAACCGACCTAACCTCTACCACCTCGTGGGACGAACAGCAGGCAACGCTTCAGCAGCCGAAGATAGGACGCTGAACACTTGTAGAATCGCCTCCAAGCCGGCTTGCTAATGAAACTACTAACTACGAGAAAACGCAAGAAATAAGGAGCGCAAAACAGCACAAACAGGAAAAGGAGACCATATGGGCTTTAGGATAAATGGCGAAGCTTGAGAAACACATATGTACACTATCTAAAGTTGCCCTTTCGGCTAGAGCCGCCGGGCGTTAATAAATAAATTGTAAATTGTAACTAACAACACTCTTCAATTAAACAACATAACAACGCTATTGAAAGACCAAACCAGGCATTTCTATAATCTTTAGCTGCCATTCTATATACATATCCTCCTTTTTTGTCCTCTTGATTTTTGCTGACGTTGCTGGTGGGTTCAAAAGCTTGTACATCTCATTCCGTGCCTTTATAATATCTGGAACCTTTATAAACTGCTTATTAGGATCAAAGCTGATCTTTTTTTCCTTTCTGGCCGTAATTCCTCATTCTCATGCCTTAAGAGAGATAATTCCTTATCTTGGGCTACTAATATTGAATTTTGACGGTCTAGCCCTTTGCCAATCTTTGTGTGACGATCCGGGCTGATTCCTAACTACCAAACCGAGGCTCGCAGGGTTTATGTTAGCAGAGAGGTCAGGGAGAATACTAAGCAATGTGTTATCACGATTCTATAGAACTGGTGGGTTCAAGTGAATGCTGTTGTTAACGACTGTCTAAGTAACTATGCTAAATGATCGTGACTTATCCAGTCTTATACAAAGGAGATGCTTGGGTGATCACTGATCCCCTTAGTGAGCGTTGCTGTGATCACTGCCGTTCATACGGTGATCAAGTTGGTGATCACGACCTTGGTGTAGTGAGCGTTCGAGCGATCACTCTTAGTGCAGTGATCACTTCCCTTTGATTGGCTGGGGGATCCGGTATTCTACCGTGATCTCGTGACCAGGTCTTTGACATGATCGGGTCGTGACACTTTGTCAGAAAGAGCCGAAGTGTGCGATCGATCTTTGCAGAAGAAGAAATATCTTGGAAGACCTTCCTTAGCTGCTGTGACGACTGGGGCGTATTGAAAAAGGTCTCTAATAACTCAGACGGCTTGGCCACGGCCTTTGGTGGTGTAACTGGCCGTTCTTCTGGCTTGCTTGTCATTGGGTTAAGAAGGGGCTTTGTCATTGAGACCGGCCATAATCCAGATGATTTCCAGCCCGCAATAATATTCTTAGTTGTTAATCCAAGCTGCCTTGCCTTATGATAGCAGCGAATAAAGGTAATCTTGCCCAGTTGAGTGGCATCATCAATTCCAGCCAGTTTGTTAAGTTCTCGTCGGTATGCATTCTTAACTGGACCAAAAACAGCAACATCGAGAGGCTGAAGAACATGGGAAGAATGCGGAGGTAAAAAAAAATAAGATAAATATTGTTGAAGAAGCATTCAAACATAAAATCGTCTGTTGTGCGACTTCCATGGCCATCAACAATAAGAAGTCTTTTATCTCCTTCCTTTGCTGGCTTTGTCTGAGGGATAAAGATCTTCTTTAACCATATAATAGCAATTTGGTCATTAGTCCAGCCTCTCTCAGACGAAGTAAACTCCCAAGTATCAAGAAAGTCAAGCTCTTTGGGAAACCATTGCTGTTGAACAGTCTTTCCTTTAAAGATAACTAAGGGGGTCAGGGCTTGGCCGACTGCTGAGATACATTCGAGTATTGTGATCCAAGATCGCGAGCCAGGGTTCTTGACCATTGTAACCTTCTTCTCTGAGCTCCCAAGCACAAGGCCATTGTGCCCTAGCCCTTCCATTATCCCTGATTCGTCCATGTTGTAACGGTTTTCTGGTTTGACTGCCTTGACGGCTGGTATCTCCATCAACATAAAGAAGTCCTCAATTTTTTAGTTGTTGCTCCATTAAACCGAGAAGAATCAAGCTTCTGACCTCTAAGAGTCTTAATCTCAGGATTTCGACGTAAAAACGCCTCCATCTAGTGAGTTCCGACTGGATCTTGATGGCCGTGTTTTTTGGCAACACGACTGGCGAAGTCGGCGACTTGTGCATGTGTTGGAGGGAACCCTAGGGCATCTTGGGCTAAGACCCAATGTCACGGCATGGCTAACCACTCGGCCAAGTCGCACTACAAAAGCTACATTGCAGTTGTAAGGTCGGAAGACCTTGCACTGCAATAGTGGTTATATATGGCTTGACTTGGTACTGTGACAACGCGCTTCCTCCCGAAACATGGTATCCAATACAGAACTGCTTTACAACGCCCTAAATTAACGGAAGAATTAGCAAAAAACGGCTAGAATTTGCGAAGAAATGGGTAAATAATACTCCAGAGGATTGGCAGCGCTGGATCTTTTCATATGAGACTACAGTTGCTCGCGGTGCAGGAGAGAGGCAAAAGTGGGTTTTTTGCCGCCCAGTATGTCTTTAAATACTTGCTATTTTTAACCCCAATTAACCAGATATAGAGTGAAAGATTAGATCGCGATAAAATTCAAGGAAAGACAAAGCCGACACGGCATTTCCAGATGTTCTGGGCCGGATTTGCGTTCAATAGGAGGACTTTAATTGTGCCTCTCCTTGGCGACCCAGAATCTAAGCGTGGTGGCGTTTCTGGCCGCATTATCCTCGAATGCCTACAAGAAAACCTTCCAACAATTGCAGAACTGATTTTATTTTCGTCCAGGATAATGCTCCAACACATACAGCCAGTGTAGTACAGCAGTGGTTGAGGGAATGGGCTGAAGAGAATGGGGTTACTTTAGTGGATTGGCCGGCTTATTCGCCAGATCTTAACCTTATTGAAAATCTATGGAAGCTATTAAAAGAAAAAATAATTAAAATGTATCCTGAACTATCTGATATGCCTAAAAACAATCAGACTATGCAAAAGCTATGCCAGGCAGTTATAGAATAATGGGAGCTATTTGAAGATGACCTGCATCGGCTTATGCTATCGATGACCAACTGTCACAGCACCAAGTCAAGCCATATATAACCACTTTGCAGTGTAAGGTCTTCGACCTTACAACTGCAATCTACCTTTTGTAGTGCGACTTGGCCGAGTGGTTAGCCATGCCGTAACAGTACTATCACGGCTCAGGGGTAGGGTCCAAGGTAACATCGTTGTTGAGCCTTGCAGAAGCAAGGTTTAGTGAAGCTGGACCTATGGACTAGTCTATCATGGCTTTGGGTCGTGCACGTGATCCCACACGTGATGTATGCAAGGTGTCGGCTTGGTGCCGTGACACACAGGCCGGCTTTCCACAAGGATCACCCCTGTCGCCGGTACTATTCCTCATCTTCAACGCGGACCTAGTGCTGCACCAGATCGGCAAAAATGGAGGAGCGATCGCTTTCGTGGATGACTACACAGCATGGATCTCAGGACCAACGGCACAAAGCAACCGGGCAAAGATTCAAGAAATTATTAGCAAAGCCTTAGACCGGGAGAGAAGAAGTGGGGCAACCTTTGAAGCAGAGAAGACGGCAATCATACACTTCACCAGATATACTGGCCGAGTTGACTCGGAACCCTTCGATATCAAGGGAGAAGCGATCTGGCCCAAAGACAAAGTCAAGATCCTGGGGGTTATAATGGACTCCCGGCTCCACTACAAGCAGCATATAGCAAGCGCAGCTACTAAAGGCCTTGAGGTGGCGATAGAACTGAAACGGCTTAGGGTATATCCCCATCAACCGCCCGGCAATTGTTCACGAGCTTGGTAGCCCCAGTAGTGGATTATGCCTCCAATATTTGGATGCATGCGTGCAAAGACAAAGCAGCAGGACCCATCAATAGAGTGCAAAGGCTAGGGGCACAAGCAATAATCGGAACGTTCACTACGGTGTCAACAGGCATAGCAGAAGCAGAAGCCCACTGTCAAGTTAACTGCTACGGCAAGAGTGTAGGCCTACTGTGTTATTACAGTAGTAGCTTAAATGAAGTTATATACCTTACGCGATACCCACATAGCCTCCACCCAGGAACGGTTCTGGAGAAGAGCAACGAAGCTGTGGGTAGACCTCCACAGCCTACCAGAGACTAACCCACTGCGCAGAGCAACTCACCGGATCCGAGCATTCAGGAGATTTACATCTCCCCTGCGACGGATTGCCGATGCTTGCAGCGAGGTCCCAGTAGACAAGATGGAGACCATCAACCCGTTCACACTGGCACCCTAAGAGAAACGAATACGAATAACTACTAACGACGAGAGCAAGGAAACGGCAAACATAGCTAAGGCAGGTTGGGTCGTACGAGTCGCCAAGAGCAGCTCAGTGAAGAACGGGATAGTAGGCATGGGCGGGGCCATCCCTTTGCCCATGAGGGGGGGTGGCAGACTTGAAACGTTCTCCGTCACCCTCGGCACGAGAACAGAGCAGAACCCATACTCAGCGGAACTAGCAGCAATGGCACACGCCTTTGAAACGTTACCCAAATTCAAATCCCGAATTGTAGCGGTCTTCACAAGCAACAGAGCAGCAGCGCTTACGGTTGGCCGACCACGCTAACAGTCGGGTTAGGAGTTCACCCGCTGCATCTACGACGCTATCGACGCACTACGAGAAAACAGAAATGAGACAATAGTTGCATGGCTCCCTTCAGGTAGTGACTACAATCTGACAAAAGCAGCCAAGACATCCGCACGCCAGGCAGCCCTGCAAGACGCACCCTCAAAAAGACTCCCTTCCAGAGCACGATCCACCACGCTCAACATAGCAAGAGCACAGCAACAGAATAGCAGAGCTTTACCAGAAGGGGTTGGGAAACACGCCAAAAGGGTGGACTCGGCACTCCCTGGGAAACACACTTGGAAACTATACGACCAACTATCCTGGAAGAGGCAAGCGTGCTGGCTCAGCTTAGGACAGGTATGGCACGATTAAATGGATACCTCCACTAGATCGGAGCAGCACCAACGAGCCACCTCTTTTTTGCGAACCAAAGCGTACTTTACTATTCAGCATCCCCCCCATACTAGTAAACTAGTTTTTGAGAACCCCCGAGTACTCCATACTCAGTAACAGAAAGGCAATTTGTCGCATTTCGCCGAGGTGGATCCGACGGAATAACAATATTCCAGCGCCGTCGCCAATGATGTAAATAAATAAACAAACACCCGCCCTGCTGCCATCCGTCGCCTCTACTAAAGTAGGGAGGTTATCGTTGTTATCATGGAAGCTGAATTAGCAAAGCTGCGACTGCAACTTGAAAAGGAGCAACGCCGACGCGAAGAGGAGCAGCGCCTTCGTGAAGACGCTGAGGAGCGTCTATCGACCGAGCAACATTTTCGTGCAGAGGAACAGCGCCGACGCGAAGCAGCAGAGCGAGTGTCACAGCTCCAGACGCTTCGGCAGTACCTTGAAGGTTGCCACTCCCTCGATACCGCGATCCAGGTCATTACCGACCCTTCCTCCACCACCCGAGGCAATACAACCAATCCAACCGGTAGAGTTTATCCTCGGCGAATCGTCCCATCCCCAGACTTCATGACCAAGCAGTTGGAAATCTGGGAACTGCTGTCGGCAAGCGATTCGTTTCACTCGGATTTCCTATTTCCATCCGTCCATCAACTCAGCTATGTGCGGTCTGTGTTGAGCCCGATCAGCAGTGAGATGTCTCTTCGCCAGTTCGAGCACGACGCCGTGGAAAATGCCGTCCAGAAACTCATTGACCATGTCTACAACGACCCGGTCCTTCGCGATAGCCTTGGCCTTCTGGGCACTGTGACATTTGAGAGCCATACGAACTTGGGCAATCCCCCTAGTAACCTCACCGAGTCTATGGAACAAATGTCTATATCGGAAAGCAATGCGAGAGGTCGCGTACCACGGCGACGACCGTCAGGCCGACAGGTTCGCCTGAATGCGAGGAGAAAACCCCCCCTTGCGGACAGCTTCTGTATATACAGAAACTCCGATGGTCGGAATATCCCCTCTCTTGCGATCGAGTACAAGGCACCTCATAAGTTGAGTGTCGACGAAATTGTCACAGGGCTAGAGGTGGGGATACAACCGGATCGGGATGTGATCAATAAAGATGGCGAGGGCTTCGAATTCGCATCCAAGTCGCTTGCCGCAGCTGTCGTCACCCAGCTCTTCTCCTACATGATCGGAAAGGGCATACAACATGGCTACATATGTACAGGAGAGGCCTTTGTCTTCTTGCAGATTCCAGACGACCCTACTATTGTGTACTATTCCGTCTGCGTCCCCAGTCAGGATGTCGCCGCCGACAAGGAAACAGGACTCCATCAGACAGCCGTTGCACAAATATTTGCATTCATCCTTCGAGCTCTGCGAGCCGAACCACCACCCATGTCGTGGCACGACGATTCTGCGAAACTTGATGATTGGGTAGTGGAGTATGACGATGTGCTGAAGAACATCCCTCCAACGGATCGCAAAGAGAAGCGCACCACGTCTTACAAGGCATCAAACTGGAAGAATCGCATAAGGCGCTCGCCCATTCTGACCCGTTCTCACTGTAAATCACCGGACCGTGGCCATCCAGCCAGCCATGACGAAGACGACGGCAATGATCCCTATGACCCTCCCTCTCCTTCGCCAAACCAGGCTGACCGTGCCAGCAAGTCTGCGATCACGAGGGGAAAACGACAGGGGGGTGGTCGGGCTAATAGTCAAGGCAGGCGGAATGGCGGCCAAACAGAAAAGAACATCCAGAAACAGCCATTCTGTACTCAAGAGTGCCTCCTAGGGTTGGCACGCGGCGGGCCACTGGACGGGCGATGCCCTAACCTTGCCTATCACAAACGCAGGCATATTGGCCGACAGGAGTTCCTTCGTCTTATCCAAGCCCAGCTCGCCAAAGATCGTGGCGCTGACGCTGACTGCACGCCGCTCTACCTTTCGGGCGCAGTCGGGGCACTGTTCAAGGTGCGACTTTCTTCCCATGGCTACACGCTGGTTGCCAAGGGCGTGGAAGTATCGAGAGTCGACCGGCTGCGTCATGAAAGCATGCTATATAATCAGCTCACGACTATCCAGGGGAAGCATGTGCCTGTCTGTCTTGGGATTGTATATCCAGATCTTCCGTATTACTACGATGGTGGGATATTTGAATATTTCATGTTTCTCAGCTGGGCAGGCCGGCCCTTGCACGAGTGTATCAGCCAGGATGACAAGGCATCTGTTGGCCAGGCAATCACCGACGCCTTCAGAGAGTTGCACAAGCTTCGCGTCCTCCACTGCGACGCGGAGCCACGCAACATACTCTACAACGCCGAAGAAAAGAAGGTGATGATTGTGGACTTTGAGCGGGCCAAGTTCCAAGAATTACACAGTCGCCAGCCACTTGTGTCGATTGGCACAAACAGCCGCAAGAGGAAGCGTAGGGTGTTGCAAAAGCCGGAATATGACAGTTTTATACGTGAACTAGATCACGTCGCAGCAAGAGTTTTGAAGATTTAAAGGCGCAATTAGGAAATTATAGCGATTGAAGGAGATTGTAATTAGAAGAAATATATTATATATTAGCAAGGCTATTATAGGGATTGTTATTAAATTAAGAGAGGGGATATTGAAGCTCAGAGAAAAGGCAGTGGCAAAAGGGGAGTTCTATTTTCCCCCTCTGGTGTAGCGGGCGTGGCCTAAGTGGGAAGTGTGCAGTTAGGGTGCCAAGGTACTCTATTTTTTTTTTTCCGAATCTACGATGATTTTCCTACTCAGCGTGCCCCCCGTCCTTGAGAATCTAGGGCGGGGACGTGTCGAATTTGAGACCCACCTAGTAGGCCGAGTGCATTGGCAAATTTTATTGTTGTTTTCATGGTTTAATGTTGCTATAATTAGTCGCTTAAAGTTGTCACGGAACCTGCCCATGACCTTTCACGTGACCTTGGGGACAGTCCGTCTCAGCCTTCCCTCCCTCCTAACCAACTGGGTTGCAAAAAAAGCGGGACTGCAAAGTATATTCCCAAGCGAGTAACACTTCAAGCGACTGATCATAGCAACATCAAACCATAGGGAAAAAAATAGTTAAAAATAATACGAATAACTCAAAATAGTACAGGTATTAAGTGGATGTTTTTCTAATAATTTATAAGCTTGTATATGGCAGTTCTCGGGGACATATACATTTCGCAGTCCCGCTTTTTTTTGCAATACGGGGAAATCAAGAATTCTACTCAGGATGCCGCCTATTATCTATTATTACCCTAAATGTCCTGAATAGATAAGAAGGCTACTTTTCCTCCATTATACCAAACAAAATGGACCGAATAAGCATAAAATATACTCAGATTCAAAAACTCGGCAATAGCATCACAACTTAATGAGAATCTGCAAATCTGCAAATCTGCAAATCTGAGTATAGCGATAATCGTACGCTTATAACGATACCGCGTCACCCCGGCAACAATCTATTGCAGATAAGGCAATCATAAGGATCCATATCATTTAATGGCCATTCATCATTCACGTCACTCACGTTACTCACGTCAATCACTGTTTACCCGAATCACTGTTCTCCATACCCAACATACCAAGTCATTTTGTCAAGGTACTGCAATATGTGGACGGCCACCTCAGGGGCTCAAAAGCCTTCGCATCATTGCAAATGGTGCCGCTTCCGGATTCCACAAGAGGTAAGGCCCCCCCCCAATTTCATACGAGTGAGCGCGTTTAGCTCCAAAGTCAAGTGAATGGCTGAATGGCTCGGCTGACCACGGAAACAGATTCTAAACGCGGCACCTACACTCTCTTCGCCTTTGCTCCGTCTTCCATCAGAGCTGCTCTTTCAGATCTTCTGCCATCTCGACGATGGCGTGGATGACGTCTGTCTAGCTTTCACCTGCAGACGTCTCCTCCAGCTTTCCGCATCCTTCTGGGTGAGGATTCCCTCAGTGGCGAAGCACAGATATTCTCCCCCACCGTTCTGCGACAGCATGCTGTCATTGATGAGGAGGCTGGCGCCTGCAGCTGCCCGCGTACCTACCCGCGGGCCGCGGCGGCATCGAACACTGGCTCTTTGCTGCGCTTGTTTGCGGTACCAGCCGACCAGGAAGAGTCACTGGACAAAGGACGGTAAGAAATACCTCATGATGGAATCGGGGCGTTATGCGAAGGAGAATTGGGACTACAAAGTATCTTCCTGGAATACTTCATACTCGTTTCAGTGTCCGGCTTGCTATCTCAAAGAGAGAACGGAGATGCTAGAACGGGCTGGCGTGATCAAACCCCCCTTACCATGAACTCTCATAATGGTCGTGTTGATCTGTGGCTGGTGGAGGGTTGTGGAGGATTAGATGGTGTGTTGGCTGAATAAAAACTGGTCACAGACTCACAGGGGCTACATGAAGCCTTGGTCTTAAGTGTAGTTTTATATGTTGAAACAACTGATGGGAAGAACTGGACTGGACGTTCTGGGATCTAGGATCAGTCAGACAGCCATCATGGCGACGGCATGAGCCAAATGTGACGATCCGGGCTGATTCCTAACAACCAAACCAAGGCTCGCAGGGTTTATGTTAGCAGAGAGGTTAGGGAGAATACTAAGCAGTTGTATTGTCACGATTCTGTAGAACTGGTGGGTTTAATGTTGAATACTGTGTTAACGACTGTCTAAGTAACCATACTAAATGATCGTGACTTATCCAGTCTTATGTAGAAAGGAGATATCTGGGTGATCATTGATCCCCTTAGTGAGCGTTGCTGTGATCACTGCCATTATGCGGTGATCAGGTTGGTGATCACGACCTTGGTGTAGTGAACGTTCGACCGATCACTCTTAGCGCAGTGATCACTTCCTTATGATTGGCTAAGAGATCCGGTATTCTATCGTGATCCCGTGATCCCGTGACCGGGTCCTTGACATGTGACACCTAGGTCCTTTGTATCCCGTCAGATCGCTGAGCAACGAGTTGAGTTTGCCCGCAAATCCCTTGAGATGAGACCTACGAAATAGGACTATCGCGATATTCGCTATTCAGATGAGTGGCATGCTAGCTGCGGCGAGCCAAAACGGGCATGGATCTTGCGAAAGCCCGGGAAACGATATTGCCCGGACTGCATTCAAGAGCAGCCGCAGCCACTTTCCGAAGACGAACGGTTCAACGCTCATTTTTGGGCTGCAGTTGGATACGACTTTAAAAGCCCATTAAAGGAGTATCGAATCTCATCAAATAATAATGGTAAGATGACTGCACGAGGTTATTGCAGTCAAATCCTTGGAAAAGAGGTTTGCAACTGGATTAAACAAGGTCATAACTTCATTCTAGAAGAAGACCGCGATTCTAGCCACACTAACAAGGTCGTGACAGAATTCAAGCAGAAGGAAGGCATACGGTTTTACTATAATGCCCCAGGCAGTCCAGATCTCTCGTCGATTGAAAATGCATGGCGCTATCCAGCTGCTGCGATAAAGAACCTTCCTTGGCAGGCTCGGAAAGACCTTGTGGATCAGGCTCAAGAAGCTTGGGATTTGATGCCTCAAGAGCCTATTAATAACTGGATTGACTCAATGCCAGACCGGTTTAAAGCTGTATTAGAATTAGAAGGCAAGATGACGGGATATTAGGTCTGTAAGATAGCTGAATTCTAGCTTGTTATGTTGTGTTATGTGTGTGGGGCAAATTTGCGGTACGCGTTTTTGCCTTGAGGAACGACGTGCCTTGAGGAACGAAGAGACGAAAGGACTTTTAGGGCGGGGTTCCTAAGGAAAATTAGGTCATCGCCAACCCCTAATCCGTAAGGTGGTCCGTGCTTTGCTCGATGCGCCGCTTCCATGCCAAAGCACTGTCCACGGCATTCCTCTGCCTCTCAGCTATCCTCGACGGACTAATATCTCTTCGCCTCCGTTTTGGCGGTCGATTATCCCTTGGCTCATCCACATTGTCTCTTATCCTTTCGCGATCCCTTGGTAATGGAACTCTTTTGGTTTCTGCACTCTTCTCTCTACCTGGAATACCTACCACGATACCTAACCCCAATATGGATACATCAGCATAATCTTCTACCTGCATACTCTTGCCAGTATATCTATTAAACTGGGTTAACTCACCAGGAAAGTCTCCAGAACCTGCTATTCCTATTTCCCTTGACCCTTTAACAATGCCCCTAACTAACCCTGCTACATCCGGGCCCGTTATGGCTTCCAACGGAGCTGGTGTTTCATCAGTTATCCCAACCGCTGTTGCTGTTGCTGTTGCTGTTGCATCTTGCTCTCTGTTTCTCCCAACCTTCCTGACTTTTACTGCAGACTTCTGCCACGGCCTTAGCATATCACCCACCCCTTGGACACCTTCACTAGCATTCGCTCCATAATTTAGAAAGCGTACATCCATCATGCTTTACTCTTTGACTTAGAGTAATCATGCTATACACAATACCTCAACACCCCATCACAAAAGACTGATCTGCACAGCATCTTTAACAGATTGCCTGATCCAAACCCCCATTTGCTTTACAACACCCTAATATTTTAGACTGGCCTTAACCCGGCTCTCAAAAAAAAAAAAAAAAGGTTCAATCTACTTTTCCGGACTATAACTTGACTATTTACTGCAATCCTGCTTTAGATTCCTCAATTTGCTTTTTCCTACACTAGACTTAGACATGAAACACTTCACCTACATCTCCCATACACATTATTGGTCCAAAATATTCATCCCATGCATTACCGAATCTAGACTTCCCCCCGACTCTGCTCTTTAACGCCCTCTCACTAGATATATGAATCTTTATTATATAGCTATTACCTTATTATTACACCCTTATAATGTGATCATCACATTCTAATCTGAACTAAAACCCATAGTTCTCCACCTCACCCGCCTTACCACATTCCTTTAAATTTCCTCAAAAAAAGCAATAGTCCCCCCAACAAAATTGAACTCTATCCCACTACTAATACCAACCTCCTCCTGATGGGAAAATGTCTAGATTCTGAACACAACTTCGCCACAAACCCCATACCTTTTATCAACATCTCCCTTATCCTACCGCCCCTATACCCCACTATAATGGAACTGACTACCTTACCTACACGAACCCCTCTTAATAGCCAGAGAAATACTGGTGGCGATATGTCCATAATGTGCTTTGCCCAAACTCGATGCCCGTCGAGATTCACATCCCCAACCCAATATCTTGTTAAAGGCCTTAACGCAGAAACCATTGCTAAAGTCATGCTGACCCCTTCACCGTGGATAACCATGGCCGAGTACGCCGCCCTTCGCTCAGAACACGATAATACCCCAGCCTGCGCTATCCTCAGCCTTAACCTCTCTATTTATAACCAACCTGTTCTTTCCTCCGACTGGGATAATGAATGGTTCTTTATAAATGGACGCGTCCACCCTTATGCCCTTACCTGGGAAGTCGACCAGCTAGACGGACTCGAATCAGACGTGGGCCCTCAAGAATACACTATTCCAGCCCTGATTATCCGCGACCATGGCTACCAGCCGTACGTACCCTCCTTGTAAACCTTCTTACTACATATACGTCTATCTGACAATTGCTTCAGCATCGCTAGTCGAACCTTTACAACTTCTAATCAGTTCCCCCTAATACCCCCCGTTGTCAGCTTCTCTGGCCCTATTATCGGTTCTGGGCTAAACCTCCTACATCAAGACTCAGCTGCAGACCTTGGCGATACTCAGCTTAAATGCTGTGGCTTCATCCAGCTATCTACCTTCCTATCGCCTGGCAACCCTGATAAAAACGCCTTTCAAAGGCTTCCACCCATTTCAAATCTTCATTATCTTCCCTATCCATGCAAATCCATGGACCTCTCTATGCAAGAAAATGATCGACAAGTCAGATACTCAGTTCCAGCCAAAAACCATAATGACCTGCACCGGGAAGGTCGCTGGCCTACTTGATCACCGCTTAATGGTGCAGCCGCCTGAACTTGACCAGGACCATATCTTCATTGTAGTTCCGGACACATGGACATTTTACGACAATTCGACAATTGGATCAGCCTCTTCGATTCCTTCACCAACCACATCAAAGCCTACCACGACTGTACCCTTCGATAGAACGAGTTTCATATCTCCATCCAAACATCCAACACAACGACGTCACACACAGCCCTCATCACCTACAATCACTGCCTCCATACCAATGCAAACCACTCCTCCAAAACGTCCTAATCCAGATATTAACTCTTCACCACCTTTCACCCCTTCAAAAAAAATCCGCTATGGATCCGATGCCTCTACAATTAACTCAGACTCCAATAACACTGCTTCTGAAGTCGATCAACGCCAATTACAAACAACTCCCGATACAATAACTGCATCCTCTTCACCACTTGCAGCTACCTCACATGCCGCCCTAAACACCATTATTGCTGCATCAGCCTTACCAAACAGACCTTCCCGTAACCGACATGCGCCGAAAAGGACGGCTGAAGATAACTACTAGTCATCAGATATCAGATATCAGATATCATGTACATTACCGCAATATACACCACAATAATAAAACCATAATGGCATCTGACTGTTGCATCTGACTGTTTTCCCCATCCCCATTCTTTGTCTCGCCCTCCTCCCAATCTAGTTCTCCCTTTCTGGCACCCGCACTTTTCCAGCCCCCACCTTCGTTCCTCAAGGCTCTGGACAGCGATCCGGCACCCGGAGAGCGTTCCCTTGTTTCTTTATGGCCTGAGGCTTAAGTTTTGGATTTCGACAAAGCTTGTACCTGGGTCATGATTCTACGTAGCTCAAGTTCCATGTGCGCGCAAACAGGAATGAGCACTGTGGGGACATGTCCGTGCGCTTAAATTTTTGAAAGAGTTTATTTAAACAGGACGCCCATTTCGCTCCTAACTGTATAATACACGGCCAGGCGTTAATAAATTGTATTGTATTGTATAATACACAAGATGTAGACACTAATTTTGGCCTCTACTTGGGTCGACCGAAACGAGTGCCAGCCGTTTCGTTTTATAGTTAATGTCAGAGACGGCTTTTTCTGGACGAGGTGTGGCTGATACAGTGCGAATATAGCGCTTACACCCACACACAAAGTAACGTCAAAGGCTCTTTTCCAGTGTTTGTGCAAGGCACATTTAGCTCCAGTGTTATCAATATAAGATTCTTGACAGTACAGTAGCAACCGAAATCAGTGTCCGCGGTTTATGTGTTTGGAAACTCTCTAGGCACGGACCAAGCAGTTGCTAACCGTAGCTGGTACTGGCTTATTGCGTTGTTCTTTAACGCTGGCCTAACAAAAAGCCATAAATGGCTTTTAAACATTTATATATGATAATCATGATCTTGCTTGGACTTAGACGTCAAAACTAGCAAGGATATAACACAGTTCCTACAAGTCCAGAAATTGCTTTCTTAATAAATACTTAGAGCGGTTTTCGCCATTTGTTGCTGTTATCCTCTGTAGGTAACCTTTTTATAGTCAGGAGCGAAATCAGTTTTCCTCTTGAAAGAAGACCCTTTTTAATGTTCAAGTGCATAAACATGTCTCTTACAGTGCCTATTGCCTTTTATAAATACATATTACTTTGGCTATACCTACCTGTGAGCCAGGATTGAACCCCAGAATTTGTGCCTTGGGCAGGGTACTTTGTACTTTTCGTTGGGTTTCGCACTGTCTACCACTCACGTGGTTTGTCAGTTGCTCTATATACCCATAATTGGCCGGATTTTATAGGCCATTCCAAGGCCAGTTTCGACTGTCCAGTCATGGCTTTGTATCTCCAAGTGTGCGGGTGGACGCCAATCCTGGCTATCTTGCGTGTCGATTTTCGGTTAGAAATAAGCCTGAATTGGCTTGTGTTTGGAACTGGTTAGCTGCCGTGCCATCAGTGTGATTTAAAATAGCCAGTACTGGCTGTGGTATGAAGAGTCCAGAAATTGCCTTATAAGAAAGCAGGGACAGGAACAATAAGCTGCTTGCCTGGGGGGTGGCCTAGATGCCTGAACACTTAAGCCCCATTCCTGCAGCACCAAGCAGCCACTTCTGGCTTAATGGACCACAGTAGAGGCACGGTAAAAGCCACATGTGGCGCGCATGGCCTATGCTCTAACTAATTTTCCGACCAAAACAGGCGGACACTCGTTTCGGTCGACCCTGTAACATATAATGCAGTAATAAGGGAAAACAACGAAACACAGACATTTGGTGGGAGGCCCAAGGTACATAGTAGTAGGCATTAAATGTGCTATATAGATATATAGATTTTGGCTCCCTGGCTAATCACTTCTGAGTAGATGTCAATATACATACAATAAGCACCAATCTACAAATACCCACATTGCTACTTATAGCTGCATTCTAATAATAAAAAGTTCCAATAGTTATTGTTGTATTATTAATTTTCATGCATCGAACTACTTAAATTGTAGAATGTCAGATCTAGTACGTCATTCCAGATGCCGAATGTCCGAGAGACAGCTTCCATCCTTTATGGGATTTTACACAATCCCAGTTGGTGGTCAGGATTGAATATCACAAATGACTCACCCACTATCTTACTCATAAAATCGACTTCAGGATGACTTCATTGTCTCGTAGGATTTACAGCCGGAGCAGAAAGAAAACCGATGCCTACCTTATGTTTGATGCATTCACATCGAGGTTACTCAGATATGATCGGCACACTACTCAATGGGTTGGAGATGGTGTGTACCAGGATATATTCCTTGAATCATCAGTAATTCGTTGGGCCGGACTCGTTTTTCGCTTCCTTCTTTTCTTGCTTTCTCTTTTCTTCCACTTTCCTGCCGCTTGGTATCAGCTGGGAGATATGAGGGATAGCAAAGCGCGTCATTTCGTGCAGTACAACCTATGTCAAATGCAATATAACCTACACTATTAGCTACAATTGCTGAGGTGTACACTTCAATTTTGCTGGTCTGGTACAACGGTTTACAACCTGGGGTCTCGGCTTGATCGGAATTTCTGCTCCTTGAGCGAGTAATACCGTATGTATATTTCTCTGGTACGCATGATTTCAAAATCTATGTTCAGATTACGACGTAATTATACGGTACGACGTACGCGATAGGGTGCCGTAGATTCGATAAATTCGGATATTGTCCATCGCACCATAGCCACGTTAAATGGCAGTTGCACCATCAAACAGTTACACTGAACTGCAGCAGCCTCCTGCCTCCAGCTTAGGAAATATATTATTGTTTGCAAAACAATAAACTGGTCAGCCAATACATGGCAAATAAGCCTTAAACACATTCAAAGATACGTACCTATCATGGTAGAATACAAGCTCAAACGACTCGCAGGTAAGTTTCGGCCATAATCGAACTGTTTTGTCATATGCAAATCCATTTGCCACCCATGTACGTCCTGCGTGAGAATCAATGAGTCACCATCTTGTGGCGCTAGGAAGGTAGACGTCAGGGACCTATTGGGGGAGGGTTTGGGGGAGGCTTGGGGGAGGACCAGTGGGTGGGTCGTGTTTGGAAATTGGGAATGGGAGATCGTACTTTATATAAAAAGCAACACTACTCCGTAGCATGGTTAGCGTATGTCCTATATTGCTGATTGAGTCAAGAATTCATGAGAACCCCTGAAAATAAGCTGCAATGACCCTGAAATCCTAAAGAGGCTAGTGTCTTGACCGCGAAATTTTAAATAGGTTAGTGTTGTGACCGCAAAATTCAAAGAGGTAATTTACGCGAACCCGACTCCTTAGCCAGCTAGGCACAATTCGACATATAGAATATCTTCCTTTATTCCTACTTTCTAATTCTTTATCCAACCTAATTCACTACTTTATCCAACCCAATTTACTACTTTATTTACTACCTTTTCTACTACCTTTTTACTATTTACTGCCCTTTTTACTACTATTTCCTAGCTTCTAGCTTCTAGCTAGCCGCAGCTGCAGCTATGGCTAGCTGTCCGTCTTGTAACGGTAGCTACAGGGATATGCTAGACCATATCCGGAAAAAACACCCGCAAGATCGTTATTCCGACCTGCAGCTGCTGCCCCTTGGGCTAGTTAGCTGCCCTACTTGTCAGACTGCCTGCCGCGGCCAACACGGAATCCGCACACATTCAGCCAAAATACACGGCATAGCTGGCTCTTCGCATATCTCAACCCAACCTCGTACTAGGACTAATCTGGCTAGTCTTGCCATCGGCCTAGCTAATCAGCTAGGCCCAGCTAGCCAGGCTAGGCAACCTACCCCAGGACCTAGCTATATCAGCCCTGGGCTACTAGTTAGCCAACCTAGCCGCGGAAGGAAACGCACAGCAAGAACACCTTCACCAAACCAACAACGACCTACCCTACGCCCTAGGGTAAACTCCCTCAGCAGCCTAGATAGCCCTACGGCAACTAGACCTAGGTCGTTATCAGATTCTTCGACAAGCTCGCTGCCGCCCCTAGCAACACTACTTGACCAAGTACAGGAAAGCCGGCCGGCTAGCCCAACAGCTAGCCCAGCTAGCCAGTCAGCTAGTCAGCCAACCAAGTAACTGGCCAGTTAGCCGACCAATCAGCTAACCAGTCAGCCAACCAAGTAGCCGACCAAGTAGCCGACCAGTTAGCCGACCAATTAGCTAGCCAGCTATCCCTTGAAGAACAGCACCAACAGACTTTACTGTCTATTACCCAAGACCCCTCAGCCCAACAGCTACTAGCCTTTTCCAAGGTCTTTATACCGGAAAAAAGGCTGCACGCTAGGCAAGCTGCCCTTTTTACTGATGCTGCAAAAAGGGCTGCCGAGGCCTTCTTGGCTAGACCTTCTGAAAAGTCGCTATTACACTTCCTTTTACTCCCTAGGGTCCTAGGGCTAGGATTACAGCAAGGACAGCTCCCAGCTATACTCAGAGCTTTTCCCGGCAATCTAGCCACCCTAGAGACCCAGATAAAGGAAGACCAAGGCAGCCCACACCAACACCAACCTAACCCAACAAAGCTAGCCGCCAAAATGCTAGAAAACGGTTATCTTGGCCGGGCTGCCAAAGCTCTATACGACTCAACACCTATAGCAGCAGATTCCCCTGAAACTAGGTCCCAGCTATATAGCAAGCATCCTATTGGCGTTCCTAGCCCGTTCAGGACCAGGTCTAGACCAGCTGCCGGCCAGCCTATAGCTAGGGAAGCTATCCTAGAAGCTATAGCTTCTATTAACAAGGAAAAAGCTCCCGGGCTTAGCGGCTGGACTAGGCCACTACTAGACCTAGCAGTCAGGGAATCTGCTACTATAGATTTCCTCCGTCTATTAGCTGATATGATACGCCAAGGCACAGCCCCAGGGCCTAGCCTTTTATGCGCAGCTAGGCTAGTAGCCCTTACTAAGCCAGACGGGGGCGTTAGACCAATAGCTATCGGTGATATGGTCTACAGGATAGCTATGAAAGCTATCCTAATAACCTCCTTTAAGCCGGGAATGCTATTACCTAACCAGTTAGGCGTACAGACCCCAGGAGGCGTGGAACCTGCTATTTTCCTATTGGAAGACGCTATTTCTAGGGGTAACCCCCAAGATATAGCTAGAATAGCGTCCTTAGACCTAGCCAACGCTTTCAATTCTATTGGAAGGAAAGCTATCGCCGCTGCTGTATCGAAATACGCCCCGACTTTTTACCGAGCAGCAGCCTGGGCTTATAATAAGCCCTCTATACTAGTAACAGCTTCAGGGGCTATTATAGCTTCTAGCGAAGGTGTTAGGCAAGGAGACCCCCTAGGACCGTTCCTATTTTCCCTAGCCTTCCGACCTACACTTGAAGCCCTAATCGCCAAGCTACCCCAAGCTATACTAGTAGCCTACCTCGACGACCTATATATCTTAGATAAGGATAGCCAAAACCCTATATTACCTAAGATAAAAGGCATCTTCCAACAGTCCCCAGTTACCCTTAACCTAGCCAAAAGCAAGGAATATAGGGTTCCTGATTTACAGAAAACTGGCCTAGCCGCTTTAGGGACTTTTATAGGCCCTAAGGCAGCTAGGAAACGATTTTTGGAAGAAAAGATAGAGGTCTTTTCAGAAGTCCTAGCTACCTTACAGGGCTTACCTAAGCAATACAGTTTATTATTGCTTAGGGGAAGTATTCATTTACTTCTTCGGCATTTACTAAGGCAGCTTGATCCTAGTGGCCTAGAGACCCAATGGCTGACCCTGGATAACCTAATCAAGGGTCTAGTCCAAGAACTAGCTTCTAGGGACCCACTAGGCTATAAGGATCAGCTTCAAGACCCGAATTCCGACCTAATAGCTCTCCCAGCTAGGGATGGTGGCCTAGGAATCCCTCTGCATAGCGAATTGGGTGCTAAAATCTACCAAGCAGCCAAAGACGCCAGCAGACCAACCATAGACCAAATCCTAGGTCGAAGAGCTAGCCTAGCCAATAGCCCTATAGAGCCCAAGCAGACTGCTAAGGCCATTCTTATAGAGGCTAACCAACAACGGCTAGCTAGGCTTACAGCAGCCCTAGACCTACACTCTCAGAGAGCTAGGCTAGAAAATGCTAGCTATCTTAGCCGCCAATGGCTTCAGGTCCTGCCAACCCAAAAACAGCTTATTATAGCAGACCCGGAAGTTACAGAGGCCTTGAGAAGCCGGCTATTACTACCAGCTAGGCCTACTGACCTACCCTGTAGCTATTGCGGGGACCAGGTTGCCCTAGGGCACGAAGATACCTGTAAAGCTGCTAACAGAAAGTGGATTATCCGTCATAACCAAGTTACCCGAGCATTCTATAAAACCTTATCTAGCCAGGTTAACTTGGATACGGAAATCGAACCTTCTGTAAGCTCCGCTACCCTCAATACTAGCTTACGGGCCGATTTCGCTATTACCTTAGGCACTAGCCGCTACTATTACGATATCCAGGTAGTGGCTATTAATAAGGCATCAGCTAAAGAAGACCCCTACAGCACGCTTACAGAGGCAGCCGAGGAAAAACGCCGCAAATACAGTGCCCTAGGCGCTTCTTTTAGGCCTATTATCCTCTCAGCCGGTGGTCTTATGGAAAAAACCACTGCTAAGTACTATAAAGAGCTACAGCAGCTTGCAGGACCAACAGCAGCTAAATGGCTAGACGGCCTTATTGGGCTAACCTTAGCTAAGACTAGGGCCCTGTCACAGGCTAGGCCATGTCTCCCGGAATCACGACTACGCCGAATCCGGAAATACGACCAATACTAGACCGCTTACCTAATTAGGAAACCACCTCGGCCACAACCCTATACGCACAACTATATAACGCATACATAGCTAGTATAGAGCTTCCTTCCTTCAGCTATAGATAGACAATACAGAGGTGCCCTAACTGCGTGCTTTCCAGTTAGGCTACACCCGTTACATATCTATAGCTCAGCTACTACCTAGCCAGTGAGTAACGGAACTCTCACTGCAGAAGGAAAATGGCGAATTTCGGAGACCAAGCCTCCGAGGGCGACGACGTACAGTCGCGGATCGAGCAAGCTGTTCTACCTTTACAGGAACAAATAGCTGCACTGATGAGAAAGCTGGACTCCATAGCACCAGCGACTCAGGGGCTAGATAGCCAGGAAGACGAGATGTCATTCCTTCCGCAACCTGAGCAAGAACCCGCGCAGGCCGCAACCATGAAGCCTGCATCGACCTCTACGATAGAGTTTACACAAGCTCCCAGGGTCAAGAGGAAGCCACTCCCCAACCCATCTAAATTCTCGGGAAAGCGAAGGGAGTACGCCGCATGGGCGCAAGATATGCGCGAAAAGCTCGAACTCGACAAAGAGTTCTATAACAGCAACAGAGAACGGTGGTACCTTATTAACTCCTGCTTAGACGCTACACCTAAGCAGGTAGTCGCTACCTTCTATGCGTCAGGAGGAACCAACAGGAACTACGACCCAGCGGAATTTATGCGATACCTGGACCGTACCTACAAGGATCAAGGACTCCGGAACCGAGCTGCGCAAGAGCTGCGCACTCTCAAGCAAGGAGATAAGACTTCGCTCTCATCTTTCCTTCCCCGCTTCGAACAGAAGCTCTCTGAGGCAGGCGGCGACGACTGGGCTGACCAAGCCAAGATCATCTTCCTCGAGGGAGCGTTATCTCCAGAACTACGATTCCGCTTAGCAACGGTGGACCTGCCGCTTACCTATAGCGAATGGCTTGCTAAGGTCCAGGATATCGCTAGCCGCGTCGAACGATTAGATCCAGACCGACGGAACGCGGGAGCCGCCTCGATAGGCCACTCCCGGCAGAAAAAACATAATAAGCCCCAACCACATCGCACTTCGAAGGACTATACACGAGCAGTCGACGAGGAGGGCGATACCCGGATGGGGGGCGTGAACCGCATGAAGAACCAGCGCCGACGCAGCTCCTTACCGAGCGAGGCAGACACTGCCCGGGAGGCCACATGTTACCGTTGCGGGAAGGAGGGACATATTGCCCGGTTTTGCAAGAAAGGCCACAGAGCCCGGGCGCATCAGGTCCAGATCGCCGACCGCGAGTCTGATGATAACAACCAGCATACCAACGGCGAGGAAAACAGTAACTCTAGCGACGAGTCAAAAGATTAGCTCCAACGCAAAGTCGGGCGTTGGAGCCCACAAAGGAAGAACTGAAGGGATGGAAGGAGTTCAAGGAGCGAATGACCGGCGAATCAGCAACGTTACAAGCCAGAATAGAGAATATACCTATTACAGCACTATTCGATACTGGCTGTGACCTTTATGCTGTTATAAACTCCTCCCTTGCCCGGAAGTTACACCTCCCGCAGATCAAGATCACTAAAAGGAAGATTGGGACGTTTACCGAGATCCACGAGAAGGTAGAAACCAGCCGTGTCGCTGTTATTTACCTGGATCTATGCGGCTATATTGAACGTCAATACGCCTATATAGTGGATAAACTAGATCATGACCTAATCCTCGGTAAGCCTTGGGCTGAGGCTAACCAGGTAGTATATAATGCAGCCAAGAAGGAAGTTAGCCACGGAAAAGCCGGCCTACAGCTACGATTCGCAGATGAGGAGGAGCCCGGGAATATTAAGGCCATACGAAGAGCCCGGCTTATACCAGCCTCGATATTGCAAGCAGAATACCGCCGCACTAAAAGGAACAGCGAAAAGGAAGCGTACTTCCTCCGAGCTATCAGCTTATCCGACATTGAAAAAGCACTCCAGCCTGAGAAACCTATAGATCCCCGGGAATATATCCCCCCCGAACTATACAAAGAGTTCTGTTCGCTATTCTCTATAAAAGAAGCTACTAAGCTTCCACCACGCCGCCCCGGAGTCGATTTGCAGATTCCCCTGAAAGCCGATGAACACGGCAAAGAACCGGAACTCCCTTGGGGCCCCCTTTACAGCATGTCACGCGAGGAACTATTAGTGTTACGGAAGACCCTCCTCGACTTACTCGATAAGGGATTCATTCGAGCTAGCAGCTCAGCCGCCGCAGCCCCTGTCCTCTTTGTTCGGAAACCTGGAGGAGGAATTCGCTTCTGCGTAGACTACCGCGCCTTAAACGCAATAACGCAGCGAGATCGCTACCCCCTCCCCCTTTTTTCTGAAACCCTTAACAGCTTAACGAAAGCGAAGTGGTTCACGAAGCTAGATATAGTAGCTGCGTTCCATAAAATCAGGGTCGCGAAAGGAGAAGAACACAAGACTGCATTCCGTACACGCTATGGCCTATATGAGTGGCGGGTAGTTCCATTCGGACTTACCGGCGCACCAGCAGCGTTCCAACGGTATATCAACCAGGTACTACGCCCCTTTTTGGACGACTTCGCGTCCGCATACCTCGACGATATCCTGATCTATACCGACGGGTCACGAAAGGACCATATGAAGAAGGTCCGGCGAGTTTTACGCGCCCTCGCTGATGCTGGGCTACACCTAGATCCTAGGAAGTGCGCGTTCGCACAGAAAGAGATTAAATACCTTGGGTTTATTATACATGCCGGCAAGGGAATTGCCTGCGACCCCGAAAAGCAGCGAGCTATTAGCGAGTGGCAGGCACCTACGACAGTAACAGGAGTCCGAAGCTTCCTTGGCTTTGCCAATTACTACCGGATATTCATCCCCGGGTTCTCTCGGATAGCCCACCCGCTTGTGAGGCTGACCAAGAAAGGGACCCCCTTCCAGTGGAAAGGTATGGAAGAAGCAGCCTTCCAGGAGCTTAAACGCCTCTTCATCGAAGCCCCTATACTACAAGCTTGGGATCCTACAAAACGCACCTTTGTCGAAGCAGACTGTTCAGGATACGCTCTAGGAGGAGTCCTCCTGCAAGAGAACAAGAAGGGAGAACGTCACGCTATAGCTTACCACTCACAGAAGCTAAGCCCCGCCGAATACAACTATCCCATCCACGACAAGGAAATGCTGGCAGTAATTCGCTGTCTAGAAGAGTGGAGAGCAGAGCTACGTAGCTGCGACCCCTTTACAGTCATTTCAGACCATAAGAACTTGCAGTTCTTCATGACGCGCAGGAAACTCTCTGAACGACAGACGCGCTGGGCAGAGTTCCTTTCCCAGTTCGATTTTACAATCCAATATAGGCCAGGCAGCGAGGCAGCCGCTCCCGACGCGTTAAGCCGCAGGGAACAAGACCTTCCACTCAATGAAGGCGACGAGCGCGAACTAAGCCGCTATATACAACTTATCCCAGCCGCACCAGCGATACGGAGATTCGAGGACAGCGATACTGATCTCCCCTTAATGCGCGTATTCGACGGAAACGAGGAACTACAGGACCTGTGGAACCTGACGATTCAGAAGGACCCGGTATATCGACGGGTATACGCTGCAGTTAGGAAGGAAGAGCGCTCCCTCCCCGCAGACCTCCAACTTAAGGTACAGATATCGGAATGTACAATCGACGAGGAACAGAGATTAACGTTCCGAGACCGTATCTGGGTACCGGCTACAACCGAAGAAGAAGGCGAAACGCTGCGCACTCGCATTGTGCAAGCAGAACACGACGCCGCAGTCTCGGGCCACCCAGGTCGTGACGGAACCCTAGCTATTATTTCCCGCAGGTTTTTTTGGCCAGGAATTAGCAGTACAGTCCGACAATTCCTCCGCAACTGCAGTATATGCGGAAGAGGAAAGGTATGGAGAAGCTATAAGCGAGGACTCCTCAAACCACTACCTATTCCCCAGCGCATCCGCAGCGACCTAGCTATGGACTTCATAGTCGACCTACCACCCACAGGACCAACACAGGCACGATACCTTTGGGTTATTATCGACCGGCTTACTAAGAATATTACCCTCGAGGTAATGGAGAGTATGGAGGCAGAAGCATGTGCAAAGAGGTTCCTCCAATGCCACTATCGGTTCCACGGGATGCCCCGGTCTATAGTCAGCGACCGAGGATCTAATTGGACCAGCCGCTTCTGGAGAGCTTTCTGTAAACTAGCAGGAACCCAGCAACGCCTAAGCACGGCGTATCACCCACAGACTGACGGCGGACCAGAGAGGAGCAACCAAGAGATCCAAGCATACCTTAGAGCATATATAGACTACTCCCAGAGCGATTGGGGAGACCTCCTCCCGGCAGCGCAACTAGCTTTAAATAACCGCGAACACACGGCTATCCAAATGAGCCCCTTTTTCCTTGAGCACGGCTACCATGTGGAACCCCTCCAGCTATATACGAAAGAAAACGAAGCTATTGGATTAAAGGACCCGGAGGAGAAGGCCGCAAAAGAAATAGTTGAGAGACTAGAAGGAGTAACCGCCTTTGCCCAAGCAGCACTTGCCGCTACGCAACAACGCTACGAGGACTCCGCGAACCAGCGGCGAGGCCCCTCTGAGAGATATGAGGTGGGAGATAAAGTCTGGCTACACCTCGGCAACTACAATACTCCCCGGCCTTCCAAGAAGCTTGATGCCCTACATCATAAGTATACAGTAACAAAGGTCATTAGCCCTCATGTAGTGGAACTGGGCGTACCAACTGGTATATACCCGCGATTTCACGTTGACCTGCTAAGAAGAGCGGCCGATGACCCCCTTCCGGGCCAGATTTCAGACGACCCCCAACCACCACCGATACGAGTGGATGGCGAGGATGAATGGGAAGTTGAAGAGGTCCTCTGCGCGAGGACTAAGCGGCGAGGTCGCGGCTCTTTCCGCGAAGCATTAATACAGTGGAAAGGATATATAGAGCCAACCTGGGAACCGATACACGTACTTGAAGACACAGCAGCCCTCGACGACTATATATCTAAATATGGCCCAATCGAATCTAACGACGGGCCACTTAACAGCTATGCGCCAGCGAAGCAACGGCGCCCAAGGAGAGAGCCACCGTAAGAAGGGGGGGTAATGTCACAGGCTAGGCCATGTCTCCCGGAATCACGACTACGCCGAATCCGGAAATACGACCAATACTAGACCGCTTACCTAATTAGGAAACCACCTCGGCCACAACCCTATACGCACAACTATATAACGCATACATAGCTAGTATAGAGCTTCCTTCCTTCAGCTATAGATAGACAATACAGAGGTGCCCTAACTGCGTGCTTTCCAGTTAGGCTACACCCGTTACAGTCCTGAATAATTAGATCTAAAGCTTTAGCATGATAGTGCTTTAATGGCTGAAATATAATAACATTTAGCGGCTAAAGAAGATATATGAGATATAGAGGTATTGCAAAAGGGATAATCTTTTAAGATTCGCAGAATTTAATGAATTCAATTATATAATGCAAGCCGTGGCTATCGAGGATTAATAGGCGTTTAAGACCTATTAGTCTATTATATTTGCTGAAGTATGAAATCTATTTGAGACTTATTTTATTATTTGAATAGCTAGATAGAGATAATATAATAGCAGTCTTTTCTTTAAGCTTAGCTTGCTGATATTAATTTAATACATAATTGCTATTAGCTGAAATAGCTTTAATTGCTGTAGTTAATTTACGGTTTTCAGGTATACTAAAAAGATATACTCTTTTCCTTTTTATAATAATAAAGTAATCTTTCCCTATTCTAATCTGGAAGCCAGTTTTATCTATATTCCAGATATCTTCTAGAATAATACCTTTATCCTTTATTATTTTCTATAGCTTTTAGAAGTATTTGAGAATACGGCTTTAGTCTTTAGATGCTTAACGATTTAAATCTAGCTTTTTCTGGAGTTTTTTTGGTATATTTGTGTCGCTTAAGGAACCGGCTAGTCTAAGCAGTTTTAATTGTAGGTGGTGGCTTTAATGAAGATGATGAAGACCTCTCCTTTAAAATGTAATTTGCAGCATCCGTAATAAATAAACTTAGGTCGCACAGCTAAATTAGCTGCATCTAGTCGATCGATATAGAGGCATAAAGCAACTTCTTCCTCTCGGCTAAGCTTAGTGTTGGCTGCTGGGTATCCAGATCTTGATGGAGTGCCAGAGATGCGTCGTCGAAGGCGATTCCGCGGAACCGCGAATTCTCGCGCAATAGTAGTTATTTTTGCATTTAGAGTTGACTGTATATACTCTAAGGCTTGCTGTACACGAATTTCGACTTCGCTAGAGTATTCCATTGTATGGTGTTGAGATATTCGATGAAGAAGCTGAATTGATTGAAAAGTGGCCGCCTTGCTGATGTGGCCGCCTTGGTGAGCTTACGAGCTGGGAGGAAGTCGACCTGTGAATAAGTGGGGCGTGGCACGAGTAGATAGTATTACTATGGCGTTAAGGCGTGTTAATATTTTCGGGCGAGGTGATCCTTCCGGAAAGAATTAGCCTGTCAGCAGAGCACCTTAGCCGGGCGAATCGGTCTTACGAAAAAGTACTCAGAATCCTAGCATTGGCCGTATTATTCTACAGAAAAAACTCGAATTCATCGGAGTAACGAGTCAGGCATTTTCTTTTTAGACCCGAATTGGATGTCGGAGATAGGTCGATTTTGAGGCCCCGGTACTCCGTATTATGTCATATCTTGTCGAATTGGTCATCATTCCTTCCAATCTCCTCCCCAAGTTGCTAAGATAACCCAGAAAGCTGTGTCTTATTAATAGGAACTGCTCGGAAATGCTCCGAGGCATCCCAATCCAAGGGCCAATCGGGATTTGGAAATTGCGACCCATAATTCAATGCCGGCTACGTACCGATAAAATGGTGGTTTACTCCGTACCTAAACTGTAATTGTTTACCTAGGGCAGAGACAGTTGCAAATCTACCTAAGTAATTGGTTCTGCAAGCTCTCAAGAATTGGGTTGACTTGGCTCAAATTACTTCACTTTCATCACTTTTATAGCATCAAGACCTTTTATTGGTAGGTATATTAGAGTGATTAGAAATCAAGGGTTGTAAGAGTAATCCGCAGCCATTTGGGCATTTTGCAGGTTGCATTTTTTTGTTACCCGCTTGAAGCCTTCCTCCGCGTATCTATCTATCTCATAATGAAGTAAACCTTTCCTCTGGTTATCTATCTACCTATCTTAAGGGGCAGTCAATCGTGAAGCTTAAATATTAGGTGGTCCTTTTTTTTTGTTGGCTTCAAAGGGATCCACAGCCGCTTGAGCATATCGAGATGACGATCTACGGAGTAGATACGGCATACCCATGCACTTCACATCTCACTAGCAATTCTCGATATGGACAAAAGCTGTCAACTGAACTAGTCTATGCAAGTCATCTACAAGGATTATGAGCAAAGAAATCTCGAGAATAAAAATGCTTGAATGAAGACCTTTGAATCAGTGAGATTGAAAGTAACCATCTTCTACTCGGTTATCTGGTAGTTAGTCTAATACTTGATGCTAGTATTTTTTTTCGATGAGGCGCACTCAGATAACCTTGCTTGCGCTATCCTACTCCTAATGGATAAGCAAGGGGCTAAACTTGCTTCTAAGAGATAAAGTGATATGATCCGGAATCTTCTTTCCCATCCCCCACATCTACAAGGCAACAGTGAACATGTCAGCCCTAGATATCCTAAAGCATTAGTGTTAATAGATAGAATAGTTCCTGTTTCTTTGAGGTAGTCGGTGGATCTACGTCTAACTTAAGTCGCCCCGTAGGGGGATGCCTGCAATGCAGAAGATCACGGCGATCATGATTCATGTGTAATGGCTAACAACTATATAAGAGAACCGAGTTCTCTATCCTCGAGCAACTTCACACTGCTCAACACACACACACGCACACAAGCACCTTACATCTTCTCTACAGACTACGAGATCTACCATTGCAATGCAACTCCCTGTTATTCTCGCCCTCGCTGGCCTTGGTGCCGCTATGCCATCTCCGGGGACCGGTTCCGAAACCCCAGCGGCTTCTATCCCGCCTGTCGCCTATACTGGTGAAAGGGTCAACGTTGCCACCATTGACCCCGACGTTGCTCATAAGAGAGTCTTGGAGAAGTGGAATCCTGAGCACGTCATCAACTCCGATGACTTGTTCAAGTATCTCGAGGATAACAAAGATGCCAAGCATACTGTCTACGTCAATGATACTCGCGTGGTGATTAACCTCAGCACTGTTGAAATCACGACTGAAAAAAAGGAAGGGGATAATAAGCGAGAGGTCCCCGAGTGAGTCCAATGTGCAGATGCGTTGAAACTTTTGGGGTTCACTAACATTCTATCCAGTATTTGCAGGCATTGGAAGGAAAACTAGGCTACGCAGATTCAGAGCTGGTTTGATCCTTGGACTCCAGGTTCTGGTTGCACTGAGACCCAAAAGAGTGATGGCCCAGCAACCAGGGCTCTAGGATGGTCATATTCCAAGTCTATTCAAACGAACGCCAAGTAAGCTCGCCTCTCTTTTGAGATATAATTCCAATTTATACTAATACTTTTATATGTAGTGTTGAGTATACAATTATTAAAGATGTTGTTGGCATTGCTGCCGGTATCTCAGTCACTGAGACCTGGGCTCACTCTGGTTCCAGTAAGTTATTGCTGGCATTGTTTACTTGTAAACACTAGTTAACATAAGACAGTAACCTGCACTATTCCCCCCAGGAGCGTTGGCCAGATCTGGATCGCGAAAAAGGTTATCTGGGGATACATCATGGAGAAAACTTGCACAAAGTGCCGATTCAGTAGTCAGCGCTGCTACGATGAGAAGGGAATGGGCGGTGCCAAGCTCCCCACCGATGATGGTGTCGATGGCCTTGGTGTTAAATACGGCTGCAGCACTGGAAGTGAGAATGTTCAGTGCTAATAAGGTGTCTGCAGCACGCTGGCACTGACCCCGAGGGAGATCTCCAGACCCGGGTTGGCTTCCGGAGCAGTCTTATAGTGACGGAGAATCTTGGGGGTTTCGCTTTTGTTCGTTTCGAGTACATATGTATGAATTTGTACACGAATGGTTTGGCTGAGCTATATATAGTATATACGTGGGAGGAAATGTATACAGATAGCTGATGGACATATATAGCATTAGTCCGTTGCAGTCGTAGGCTGCCAACGGCGAACAAAGAAAATTTTGTCTACAACTCTCATTGTCCCAAGCTGGAAAGGAAGTTGAATTACGGCGCACTTGCGGGTAAACCCAAAAGAAGAGTGAGCAGAGTCTGACCCGGAGAGTTTGGTGCCAGGTGCCTAGTTGTCTGAGCAACGAG
Source organism: Hypomyces perniciosus (assembly GCA_008477525.1). NCBI lineage: Eukaryota > Fungi > Ascomycota > Sordariomycetes > Hypocreales > Hypocreaceae > Hypomyces > Hypomyces perniciosus. The sequence goes on from SPDT01000010.1 coordinate 59,981, forward strand.
GAAAAGGTTGGGGTGGTGGAAGAAAAGAATGCATCGTCTCTAACAACAGCTGCCAGTCACCAGAAACGGCAGAATTCCCCACCGCCTGAAAACGAATTGTAGAGTGTTTGTTTGTAGTGCAGTATCTCATCTACTGACTTGCGTGTTGAGATTTTAATAATGCAAGTCAATAGGAGGTTTAGAGAAGAAGTTTAAAGAAGTATTTGAAAGAACACAGAACTCGCAGCGGAAACTGAATGAGCAATCGGAGTTTAAACTAACTATTTCTAAATAGAAACCTATGGAACACCTCTGTGTCATAGGCAACGAGGTGTAATCACCTGGCACCTGGCAGCTGTCAGGGAAAAAATATAAATACTTGAGCACGCCCACACTCTCGAAGTTTCTTTCTTTTGGTTTTTTCCCTTCTCCATCGCACTGCTCAGGACCAGCCGTGCATCAACCTCGAGACATCCTCGAGACTTCGTATCATCATATGGTCTACTGTTTCCATCTCTGGTAGTTCAACACCTTGCCTTCTATTGTTCCGCACAAAAGCTCTTACTACCTAGTGCCTCTCGCGGGTTCTTACCACTTTTCCGCCTCTGCATATTGCCTCACAGGTAAGATAACGCGTCACAAGAAGCTTGACAGCTTCATCACTAACTCTGATCAAGGAAAGCTCGCAACGTGATTCAACGAGAATGTCGTTTCCCAGCGAGAGACACGAAGCAATGGCCCCCGTCAAGTCGGAAGGGAGCCCTGCCCCTGAGTTCCCCGTCCCTGAGCTCCCCCGTCGATACCAGCCACGCAAGAAGAATCACTCTCAGCGTGGCATGGGAAACCCATCTGCCCAGCGTAATGTCGCTCAACTGACTCAAGGCAAGAGAACACAGGAAGGCCCTGCATCGAACTCGGCAAGACGCGCGAAACTCGCACGACGTAAGAATGCCAAGCAATGGGGAGGTGAGGCCAATGAGGACTCCAAGGTGAATGGGGATGTGCAAGCCAGACTCAATTCCATCCATGAAAGCCTTGCAAGCCTCCGCCAACTCGTCGAAGGGGCAGTCGAACGGCTCAATCAACAAGACCAAGACGCTGCCCACAGAGCTGACACTATCGCCAAAAGAGACTTAGCCATCGCCAAGCAAGAGCAAACCATTGCCCGCGGATCGAAAACTATCGCTCTGCAGGACCGAATCGTCACCTCGAACCACGAGATCATCGACCAGCAGCACCAAGCCATCACCCGGAACTTCGAGACTTATGCCCAAGGGACTTCAGGCCAGGTGATGAACGGCAGGATTGTGTACTAGGGTATGGGAGGATCGACGCCACATGAAAGGTCGTTTTGATGAAATTGTCTTGATAGTGCTTACAAGGGACGGATATTGATGTCGGATACTGATGCCGGATTTGATCATGGCAGATGGGTACGATAGGGATCCACAAGCTTAGCATAGCCAGGCCGTTGTCCCCTTTAGGCACTTCAGAAAGAGGAATCAATAAATTTGCTCCTTGATTCCTGAATCGGTGCTACACAAAAAGACAGGTGCATCTTGATAATGGTTCCTTGCTTGGGACGAGGCTGGTACTAGTAGTATTACTGAGTCCTGCGTGAAGTTGAGACAACTCGTGGGTAAGACTGGGGTATGGAGAAGGGGACAGGGGCTTGGAGATTGGCGTGTTGGCTCGGAAAAAGTTCCTGCTTGTCATTGGTCAATATTTTCCGTGTGAAAATAAGAGCTTCAATGGTTCAATGCCAAGCTTTCTGCTAAAACTTAGCAGAACTTCATGTGAAACTTTACGAGAGAGCTTCATAGACCTCAATGAAGACCTGTGAAGGAGGAAAGAAAAGCGAAGAAACAACAGGTCATATCACAGTAGTCTCTGAAGGAAGATATATCAACACAATATTGAAACGCAAAGCCTGTGGGTAGCATATCCGACCTCACTTCTGCTAATTATTCCGCCACCTAGCTAAACGTCCAGCTTCTCACAACGCCATTTCTCGAGCTTACGAGGACTTATTCTGCGACACCACATCCTGGAACCAGTCGAGCACCACTTGGTTTTGAAGTACAGATGCACCGATAGAGCAATGCTCCCCCGCCCCATCAGCCGTCTCGAACAAGTGATACGTCCCAAGATCTCCCAGCTTCTCTGCGAGCACCTTGGCCTGCCCTGGCAGCATCTCATCATTTTCTGCATCGGCTGAGAAAAACGGGGCCTTGATATTCTGCACGTTATCGCCCAGTGCGAAGTTCTGGCATTTGGTCATCCACTCAAACGGAGACTTCGTGTTGAAGGCCCAGATGCCTTGCTGGATGCCCCAGCGCAATGAGGTTGGCGCGTCCGAACTTGCGAGGGCATGCTCAATGGCCTGATCGAAGGCGGTTGAGTTACCAGCCTTGAAAAGAGTGTTAAGTCCTGGAGGGAAATGTTGGAAAAGGGCTCCTCCAAAGTCATCAACACCATCGATTGCCATGACGGCTGCGCAACGGTGATCGATTGCGGCTGCTCGCGCAACAAGGTATCCACCAAGAGAGTATCCCCAAAGACCAATTGAATCAGGGTCCACATCGTTTCGTGTGAGTGCATAGTCGATAACAGGTGTCACGACTTGCTCCCATTCCGGAATGAAGCCTAGGTTTTGTTCGCGCCGCACCGTTGGCTGGCCTGGACCCTCGAAAGTGATGGCATTCATACCACGTTGTAGTACCGCCTCGACAAAGACGTGGTACAACTCCTCCTGAGCGCCGTCGAAACCATTACACATGAGAATAGTCGGACGGGGACCAGGAAGTCCGCTACCATAGAAGATGGCGGGGATAGAGAAGTTCTGAGTCTGGAGTGTGACACGCTCACCGGGAACAGGGAGGAGTGCTATGGCCTTGTCAAATGCTGCGATGTGCTTGTCCCATAGAGAGTTGATACGAGGGTCGGCCCAGTTTCCGTGAAGGAAGAAGTCAGCGGCTCGGAGATAGGTTGCTTCTCTGAAGAAGGCGTTCCGGGCAGAAACGGGATGCTTCTTCACATCAATACCCTTAGCCTGTCGATGGAGACGTTCGGCAAGCTCATTGAAGGCGGCAGAGTAGCTTTCGAAGTCTCCAGGAATGATTTTGCTCGCTGCGGTGAGAACCTCGCCAAGATCGGCACCTTGGTAAGGGGCAATAGAAACAGTGCGGAGGATCTCAAAGTGAAAGCTTGGATCGGGGCTCAGTTGGAGCATTGAATCGGACCTTGTCTTATTTCCTGACATTTTGGCGATAAGAACGACTTAGGGTTGATGGATGAATCGGTTTCGGAGCAATGGCTAGGATTGGCGTAACCAAGGAGTGTCGAGACTATTAGATGTAGGATGTGATGGCAACCTGGGAACAGTCTGGGTCAAAGAGACGTGAGTTGCAATGCTCTTTTATAAGTTAAGATAATTGTGGATTATAAATCTCGGAAGTCTGATCACTGATTCAAACCGAGGGCGGCTATTGAGTTAAGGCCGACCGACCGGCTCACCTGACAACATCTTGATCGTTCTCGTTCTCGTTTCATCCATATCAAGTAAAGTCAAGAGATACTACGCGATAATGATTCTGTAGAACTTTTTCAAAGAGCCCCAAAAGCTGAGAGCAGTAGCGGTGGCATAGCCGCCACATGGCATAGCTGGGAGTCTGGCGGCAGACTTTGCTATTCGTGTTCTAGTGTATCGTTCAGGAAAGTCGCCAACCGGAAGATAGGAGAAAAGTCGTCGTTCCGTTCCGTTCCAGATCTCCTATTGACCCGGGCTCTTTATCTCCGTGTCTCGCCAAGCGGCTTCTTTGTCCCCTGAGAAGACACGGGACTGTTGTTCGGACTGGTCGATTTGCTACTCCGAAGTACCTTGTATACCTAAAAAGTGGCGCTGCTTTGATCAAAAGACGAAACACCAGAACGACTAGGCCGAGTCAGGTGGAACGAGAACGAGAACGAGAACAGGAACGAGAACGAGACCAAATATAGACATGCAAGGGAGTGAGAACGAGCAATAACGCTCTACTTTTACTTTCATTCATTTCCCTTTCGTTTTCAGGATCCCATTAAAATTGTCTCCAGTCCGCTTTTTATCGTTTGTAGTGGCCACTCAAGCAAGCTTCGCCACTTACCACCAGATAATGCTTGAGCAATCGCACGAACTTCGTCACGCCCCGTGGTGCCAACCCACCAGATGTTCTCATCAATCGTGAGAAGGGCAAAATAATGGGCTAGAAACACCATGGCCCGCGGTTGCTGCTCCTCGACCAGTTTGGTAAACCGCTTCTTTATGAGTATGGGGAAGATGATCAATCGTCTTTGCGCATCGCCCAGAGGCTGGTCCTTATTCTTCATTACAGCCGCCACTCCACCAATGTAACTCAGTGTCGTCTCATATGCGTCCTGGATCTCCGGATCCCATGGTTCATTGGCCAAATCTTCTGCATCACGTTCAAGGAGATGTTCCCAGCCTATGCGGTTGGCAGCGCCGAATCTCTCCTCTAGATCAAGGACAACTGGGGTGCTCCGCATCAACTCCACCAACATATGCGGTGGGTCGTCTGCCATCATGAGCTGCGCCTTGGAGTAGAGAGCTTGCGTGGTCCCGTTCATCAACATCCATTCCACCGGTGGGTTGTACGGTTCTCGGTTCCGAATCCGCAGCATGGCAAACGCACAAATTCGCAATAGGTGCGTTGTCATGCATACCACTTCGAAGTTGGATTTGTTGAACTCGGCCACTTCGGCCACTTCCCTCTTGTGCTCTCGCAGAGCCATGGCCAGATACCTCCTATGCGCATCCATAGCATCGAATGTCTCGTCTACGTTGCATACGTACATGTGGAGCGCTGCAACAGAATACATAGAATAGAGTAAGGCGTCCGATTGAAAAGAAAGCTTGGGGATCAGAGTGACAAAGGTGGGTTGGGTCTTTTCGTCAATGGCGATTGTAGGCCCAGTTATGGTGATGTATTGATGCATGAGCCTCGTCTCTAGCATTCGCCGGCTTTTGGACTCGGGGGGATTTTCGTTTTCTGGGAAATCCAGAGATTCGGGAGAACGACTGCTGGTCTCTTGCCTTTGGGTCTCTTCGCTTTCATGAGGAGCTGATGAGTGTGAGGATTCTCCATTTTGTTTCCCTGGAACTCGATCATAGATGCATAGCGCTCGGTGTCGTTCGCAGTTATGGCAGACGGGTTTGGCCTCATTGCACTTACCAGTCACAATAGTGAACATCGCGTTAGAAACTTCATCTATTATTGCCAGTGTTTTGCCCAATAGTATGCACATACCTTAACCCTACGAAGACGACATCGCTGGCAGCCAAACCTCGACTTCCTATGATTCACCTTCGGGGCCCGGAAGGAACTGTCGCCATCGTTCCCGCTGATGTGGTACTGACTAATAAACATGATCTGTTTGCACGATGATTGCAAGATCGTAGTAGGCAGCCAGTATGATGAACAAATTGATGTGCAGATCCGCACAATGCAGCATAATCAGCGGGGTTTCGGGGATATCAAAATTCCATACCTTTGTCTCACCTCCGAACAGGACGGCCAGAAAATACCGAAGTTGCCCCACCAATGACGGAAACCCGGGGCCATCTGTGGAGATTCGTGATGTAAGTACTTCGTAAATAGATATTAAACCTGGAAAGTGAATGACGGTGCCGGACAGAGAAAAAGGGCAAAGTCCAAGCCTACTTCGTAACTCTTCCTGTATCTGACCCAGAAACTGGGCTGCTTGATCAGGGATCTATCTTCTGAGGACCGTACGAAGTACCTTGCTCTTGAGAATGCCATTGTAAATAGCATGCCATACTCTTAACTCCATAAATAGTACAACAGAAATACTGAGATGGGCTCTGAAAGAGCACCGAGAGCCCTCATGCAGCTACCAAGAATTATAGAAGATATTTCAGCCGTTTCAATACCGAGAGAATGGAAACGATACACCTTGCAGAGCTTACGGAGGAAACATGTGGTGTGCGACCTGCAAGCATTGGCAAGGTACGTACCGAAGTTGAATTGGTGGGGCTGATTCACCGCCTTCCCCAATCCACTCTCCAGAGAAAAGTTGCATCCGGCAAAATTCGCCAAACTTTGTTCACCCAAGAAATCTTTGGAGTTGCGATTTTGCACGACTTCCATACACACCAGACTCAACACGAAATAATGGCTGGGTTTACAAATAAGAAGCGTCGCAATGACGGCAAGGCGCAGAGGCCCACGAAAAAACAGCGAAGAATCCAAGCATACAACAGTGATTCAGAAGGCGACGATGGCCAGGCCTTCGACGCAGTAAATCTGCTTGATTCCGATGATGACATTCACAATGCCAAGGCGGATGATGTCGGTGATGTCGACGAGAAGGATTCCTCCAGCTCTGAGGAGGAAGCGCCTGCCCCAAGTAGGGCGAAGCCGAAGAAAGCCAAGTCAAAACAGCCAGAGCCAGAATCCGAACAAGAAGACGAAGCAGAAGAGGATGAGGAGAGCGGATCAGATCTAGATGACGATGACGATTACTTGGGCCTCGATGCAACGGATAAGAAGACGAAATCGAAACGAAATGACCCCAGCGCTTTCGCTACATCGCTCTCCAAGATTTTGTCCACCAAACTATCAACATCTAAACGATCAGACCCTGTCTTGTCCCGAAGCGTGGCTGCACATCAAGCCTCAAAAGCTGCTGTGGATAGCGCCCTGGAGGCAAAAGCTAAGCGGAAATTGAAGGAGCAAAAGCGAGTGGCCATGGAGAAGGGCCGTGTAAAGGATATTCTTGTCCCCATCACAAATGACTCTACCGGCGATCTGGAAATGTCAACAGCAGAGGTGTTGGAGACGGAGAGGGCGCTGCGCAAAATCGCGCAAAGGGGTGTTGTCAGGCTATTCAACGCATTCAGAGCCGCCCAGGTCCAAGCGGCAGAGGCGGAAAAGGGCACGAGGAAGGATGGTGTGATTGGCGTGAAGAACAGGGAGGAGAAGGTTAATGAGTTGAGTAAGAAGGGCTTTTTGGAGTTGATTGCTTCAGGCGGAGGCGGCTTGAAGAAGGGTCCGTTAGAAGAGGCATAGAGTCGTTGTTCGTTTTGTAAGAGGGGCGAAAACTTGGCCTTTATTGAGGTCTATGGTCCGAAAAAAATGCAGCAAAAGATACACCCCCAAAATAATGCACCTGAACCCGGGGCTCGCTGACCCTTGCATCCTTTCTATTTTCAATAATGTACAGCTTTTACTTTCAATCATAACAACCGTCATTGTATCGCAGGTTAGGGACCCGATAGGGAATCATTGGAAGTCGCTGGCTTGCAAATTCCTTGTCATGGAGGGCAGCTTGACCACCAAACCGTCCAACTCCTTGGTCATCTTGACCTGACAACCCAAACGACTCGTCTCCGTCAAGCCGAATGCGAGGTCCAACATGTCGTTTTCGTCGTCTTCGGGCTCGGGCATCTTATCGAAATACTCCTCGTCCTCCACAATGACATGGCACGTTGAGCATGCGCAAGATCCTCCGCAAGCGCCCTCCATCTCAAGGTCGTGGGCTTGCGCTATGTCTAGTAGGTTGTCGCCCGCAGAGACGGCAATTTTGTGTTCGTCACCGTCCTTGTCGATAAACGTGACCCAAAGCCTATGCTGTTGTGAGCCATGGAACCTTGTTGCTTGCAATTGTATGCCGCAACCTACTCTTCACCTGACTTTGGTGGTGTGACATGTCCATGCCGCCTCTGTGTTGTGGTGGTGAATGTGCGGTGGCATAGTGGTAACCGGCGAGTTTGGCGAGCACTGAGTCTAGGTGCGCATGGTAATAGAGGTGTTGATGAGGCAAATGCAATCTTTAAGGGACTGTGACTGGATTGAATTCGACGGCACCCTGAGGCGGGCAGCCTCGCTAGGCTTGTTGCGATTGTTCTAGAGGCGGACATGTGGCTCTGGTGATGTTCGGATGATGTTGAGACTCGATAGAACACGCTGTATCACCGTCGCATGACCAAATTGGCTCGATTTATGCGGTCGCAAATGCCGTATCGCAATTCTTCAGCGCTTGGAGAGCCAACAGCCAACAGAATTCGCAAAACTGCTATGTCCGGATGGTGCTCGTTAATAAACCAACTCCGGTTCGCTGGCTCGCAACTCCGAGGGGAAAACTCGTGGGACCTATGGAGCTATGATAACGGCGCCTTATCGGCCGGGAAATTCATTTACCGGGGGGCACCAACGTTTGGCTCCGAGCTTTCCCATATGGTCGCATTTTCATCGATGGGCACAAATCTGGCTCACATGCCCACCGCAGAGATCTGTGATCTCTCGTCATGAACATGTCTGCACACACAGAGGGGGCCAATCCCCTGAGGCCGTACTACAGGCCGCCGACTCTCGAAGAACGGGCGGGGTCTGTCCCGATACCGAGCTCAAATCCGTTTTCGAGCGGGCACGAGGTGGCGAGCGGCGCCAAATATGCGTCCAAGGCGAGGGACATGCTGAACGACCTCGACTACAAGGAATACATAGGCGAACCCTCGCCGTCTGTGGTCGAAAGCGTCAAGGAGCTTGTTGACGAGCTGATATGGAAATACATGTCCGTTCTGATCGGGCAGCCTTTCGAGGTGGCCAAGATGATCCTGCAGGCTCGGGATCAAGATGAGAAGGCGGCATCTTTAACCCTCCCAGAACCAGAACCACAGCCCAGGCACGTCTCAAGTCGGACAACCGCCTCGACCCTTGATGTAGGTGATGGCCCGTTGTCTTAGGGTCCTTGTATCCTTGCTAATGAGCAACATTGCAGCAGGAATCGGATTCCGAGGGAGAGGAGCCAGCATACTTCACCTCTAATGTCCCAGGCGCCTCGAATCCATGGAGCACCAACAGGAGCCCCAGCAGCCGGAATGCACCAGAGTCTCCTGAATTGTCTCCTGTGCAGCCGGCAAAGAAGATAGCCATCCCAGAGCATTACCTGAACCTGCGCCGACCCGACGCTGTTCTCGACGTCATCGGGCAGCTATGGCATAAAGATGGCGCGTGGGGTGTATGGAAAGGGGCAAACGCAACTTTCCTGTACACTGTTCTGCAGTCATTGCTGGAGAACTGGTCAAGAAGTTTCCTCAGTGCAATCTTCAATGTACCAGACTTGGGCGTCAAAGACGTTGATCGTCTTCTTGACATTGCCTCCCCATATCCCTGGGCGTCCCTCTTCGTGGCGGCAGCTGCCGCCGTCACAACCGGCCTCGCTCTCGCTCCCCTGGACCTTGTCCGGACGAGGTATGAGGTCCACAAAACACCTTGAAGTGGACATTGCTAATGAATTCAGGTTGATCATGACATCTCCTTCCAAGGGACAACGAAGGACTATTGCGAGTCTCCGGGCACTTCCCTCATACTACTGCCCTCCCACCGTTGTCCTCCCAACTATTCTCCACTCTCTTGTGAATCCCGTCTTCACACTGTCCACCCCCCTGGCGCTCAAAACTCGATTCAGAATCACCAGCGAAATAGCGCCAATGACATTTTCCGTTGCCAAGTTCTTTGCATCTTCGCTTGGTATTTTGGTCAAGCTTCCTGTGGAAACTGTGCTGCGTCGCGGTCAAATCGCTGTGCTTTCTGAGCCAGACTACCTACTGGCTCTGAATGGGGAGGATGAAAAGTTCGAGACCATTGTGCCCCCCGGGCGATACAATGGTATGTTCGGCACCATGTATCATATTGTCACTGAGGAGGGCACTCGCGAGATCCCTCCTAAGCCTACCACAACCAAAAAAGGCAAGGTCAAGAGCAAGTCCCTTCAACCAACTTACAAGAAGGGCCAAGGCCTGGATGGTCTCTGGAGAGGATGGAGGATCGGCTGTTGGGGACTCGTTGGTCTCTGGATGGCGAACATGGTCGGGCGTGGTGGGGAGGGCGAATTCTAAAAGGACAAAAAAGGAGTTATGAATTATGTATGCCTGACGGAGAGGCATTTCCTAGCAGGCATTGAGAAAAATCTCCGCTTCCACGACGTTTATGATGGGACGACACGATATCCACCATTTATCCCAATACTACACGAATACCCAAAAAGAAGAAGATCTGCCCGATCTTTGAAGAAACAAGGTGCTTTCTAGTCTTGGATAGTGGATATGCTCCAGATGATGTAAGACATACGAATGAAGAAACCATCATGCTTTTTGCATGAAATTATGTCGAAAAGAAGCTATAGCCTATTTTTGACTCTACTATTCTATCATATGCCAGATACTCGATTGAATGAGTGATTGATTCACTTTGCTTGGATTGACTTCGATAAGACCCGAGCGCAATTTCATATGAGGCGATCACGTGAGCAGGCGTTCATCACCTGATGCTTTATCAATGAACCTTACCAGCAACCCTCATCCTCCAACCCAGTAAATACCTCTACCTCTCCCATTGGTTAGGTAGCGTCTGAGGTTTGCTGCCCGATCTGTTGCGAAACTTTCGAGTTTGGCGAAATGAGTTGATCCGAGAAGCGAATACCAATCCAAGACGCGCATCAGGACACGCCACCAGCAGCAGCCCAAGCAGGATAAGCTGAGGCGCGCAACCATGGCGACGACGTCTACAGAGCAGTCGAATGCTACGATCGAACCTACTGCTGATCCGGCGCAGCGAAAATTCAAAGCCTCAGAACTTCCGTTGCCATCTGCGACTCGAGCGGCCATTGAATCTCTGGCCCACAGCTTCAAGAAGGAGGGCGCGTACGACTCGATAAGAAAGCAGGTTTGGGATAAGTTTGAGGCCAGCGTATGCTTGAGAGTCGGCTTTGCTGCCAATTACTGGTAATTCTAACTTTCCTAGGACTATGAGGCTCAAATTACAAAGGCGATTTTAGAGGTTGCGGAGCAGGAGGTGGAGCGGAATCCTCAGCAGCTCCTCACCCTAGATCGACGAAAGGCCGCGGCGCTGATTGATGGCGCCTTGGAGCGCTCGGGAGTCTATCAAAAGGCAGAGACGGTTATCGGGCAGCTGATCGATGTCGGCGCGATCGAGCAAAGCATCCGCGAAATTAGGCGGGCGGAGATTGGTGAAGAGGCTGCCAACGACGAGCATACGCGCGGAGCCAAGACTGATGAGGACTATGCTGCCGATACCGCCGCACGACAGGCTGAGCGCGATCGGGTGCGAGATGAGCTCAAACAGAAAGAGGCTGCTATTGAAGAGGAGAAAAAGCGCATTGCTAAGGAGGAACGTCGCCGAGAAGAGAAGGAGCGCGAAAAGGCAGAGCTCAAGCGCCAGGAGGAAAGAGACGAGCGCCGCAGGAAACGTGAGAAAGAAAGGGAGGAGAGAGAAAAGCAACGCGACGTGGAGCGGGAACAAAGACACAAGGAGAGAGAGAAAAGAGACCGTGAACGAGACCAAGAACGGGACCGTGATCGAAATCGAGATAGCAACCGTGATCGCGATCGCGACGGTGAGAGTCGCCGCAAGGACAAAGAGACACTATCCGAAGAGCTGAAGGAGAAGCTTTCTAAGGAAGATCATGAGCGACTGGAGCAGGAGGCGCTGGCTGATCTTCTGAGGGAAAGTAGCAAATCGACGCGCACAAAGCCTGAGATGGAGATTGATTCTTCCCTGGCTCCTCCGCCACGGAAGACTGGTCCCGCCTCGGCTATCAATCCGATTCGAAAAGACTCTTCTAAAACTACGGATGCCAGAAAGCCTGGCGATAGAAGAGACTCGAAATCTTCCATTGATCCCAAGTCTTCTGTGTTGAGAGGTGACAGGCGATCTAGTCGAAGCGTGTCACGAGTTCATGATAAAGACCGGGATAGGGAGAGAGAGCGAAGTCGCAATCGAGATGCAGACGATCGTCGGCGACGTGATCGCCGATCTAACTCCCCACGGCGCGAGCGCAGTCGCTCAAGGGTCAGGGATAGACGGGAGAGGAGCCGCTCTAAGTTGAGGAGGGATAGGAGTCGCTCTCGAAATCGGAGGGATGATAGGCGCGAACGAAGCCGCTCGCGACAGAGGCAGGACCGGCCTGAAAGAAGTCGATCAAGACGACGAGAACGCAGTCGATCCCGAGCTAGATCAGCTAGGCGGGAGAGAAGTCGGTCCCGGGCCAAGGTCGATCGACGAGACCGAAGTCGGGACAGAAGAGACCGCTCGAGGTCTCGCTTGCGACCTGGACGAGACAGAAGCCGTACCCGTTCACGTGTGCGTCCTGACAGGCGTGACAGGAGTCGCTCCCGTGCCAGAAAAGATCGCAGTCGCTCGAGGGATAGTCGTCGGGGCGGGGCGGATCACTACGATCCTCGCGCAGATCGCTCACCGTTGCGCAGACGAAGTAGGGACCGATCTCGTGACAGGGACAAGGAACGCGACAGAGACAGAAACAAGGACAAAGACCGAGAACGAGAAAAAGATCGCCCGCGCGATCGACGAAGCCGTTCACGGTCACGCCCTGGCTCATCCACCGTACGACCTTCAACTACCGCTAAAGACGACTTGGAGGAGTGGAAACTGGAGGAGGTTAGGAAGCGAGAGAAGGAGGCCAAGGCCTACTTGGCTGCGCAAAAGGACGCGAGAGAGAAAGGTCTGCCGATTCCGGGCGTGGACGACAAGAAGAGTAGTGGTGAGAAAACCCCTGTGCTGCGACAGCGGGGCGATGGACATGTTATTGACAGGTATGCTCCTGGAGGCGGCCGGGAGGAGAGACATAGGAGTCGATCACGGAGCAATAGTCGAGACAGGGCGAGGTACCGCGAGCGAGACTGTGAACGAGATCGGGATAGGGATCGAGACCGAGAGCGGCGCGAGCGAGAAAGAGAACGCGATCGAGATAGGGACAGAGACCGCGATCGGGACCGTGAACGGGATAGAGACCGCAGAGATCGCGACAGGGATCGGAGTAGGGACAGGGACAGAGAGAAGGATAGAGAGAGGAACCGTGATCGTGAGCGCGACAGAGATCGGGACAGGAGGAGTAGACGAGAGCGGACTTTATCCCCTCGTCGGGATAGACGCGATCGCAGCCGCAGCCGTCGCCGGAGCAGAAGCCGTTGAACAATGTGGTGGTTTTTCCTTCTTCACATCTTCTTCATATCACCTGGCAAATGGCCTTGTACGATTTGATACCCGAAATCAACTGCGTGTATAATTATCTCACAATATCTGTAACTAAGTCTACCTGTACTACTACCAAGTGGGAAGTAGGACCAGACGGTTTTTAATCAAAGCATATTCATGGCTATCAAAATACAGGAAACCACCAAACCGCGGCTATCTTTGAAAAGAAGTCTATATATGTCCGATTACATCGTAATACCGTAAAAATTTCAAGCAAGGACTCATGGGTCATTCCACATCCACCCTGGACCGTGAGGAAAATAATAAGATTTTGCTCGTGGTCTCGTTATTCAGCGCAAACTCATACAGCAGTACACAAATAAGGAGAAGGGCTACTCCGGCGAGGAGTGCCCTCCGGATTAGGATGGCCTTTCTATCGGCCTGTGAGGATGATGACGACGAATCGTAAAAGATTTCTGCGATCCAGGCTGCGAAGGAGTGGTAGAGAGTGATAAGCTGGTCATAGCCCACTGAGTAGTATGTGAGGCCAGCGAGGGCGATGGTGTAGCCTAGGCATTGGAGGAGGGTGATTTTGGTGGACCAGATGAAGACGGAGACGATGACGAGGAGGATGCTTTTGAAGATGCCTGTGAGAGTCATGACGAGGCCGGAGGTTTTGCCAATCTAGACTTGTCAGTGGATACAGAACGATAGGGAGTGGTGAAAGAAAGGGGAGGGGTGGGATAGACATACAAGGGAAACGCTGGCAATGTTGAGCATAAATGCGATCAGCGCGTTGAGAATGAGCATGGTGAAGCCTACATTGCTCAAGTCCTCAAACTTGAACTTGGGCACCTCGCTGAAACAGGCGATGAGAATGTTTAGGGCAGCACAGACAGGCGCATAGTAATAAAGCCCGACGAGGGGATCCATGTTGAGGCCCTCGCCGCTGAGCATGACCTGGATCATGACCAGGCGTATGGCCTCGAAGACGGTGCCTCCGAGCTGGAAGAGGAAACCCAGCCAAGAGAAGCTAATCTCGCCGAAGCTGGCAACGGCAACGCCAAGGACGATGACCATGACGTTGAGGAACTTGGAGAGGTTAGGGTCGGCAACACCCCAGGCCCAGGAGGTAAGGAGGACGGCGACGGGGGCGACAGCTTTGAGCATCTGGATGAAGGCGACGGAGAGGTAGAGGTAGACGAGGTTGGAGCAGACGAGGGAGCCGGAGTAAACAACGCCAATGGGGAGGATGGTGCGGACATAGAGGCGGCTTGTGATGGTGAGATTGCGGCGGCTATCGAGGAGACTGGAGGTGCGGGCGAGGATCTGGGTTGCGATGGTGGCGAAGACGAGATGCCAGCATGTGAGGATGATGGCTAGATGTAACGGTTAGCATGTGAGCTCGTCGAAGGATAGATACCATAGCAAGCGGTTGTCATGGAGCGAGCGGGCCTGTAGATGCTGATCGTACGTACGGTATTCTGTGAGGGGCTCGTTAGTCTCTCGATTGTGCCTCTTCATCCCAAGAGCCAGGGCGGATTGGACTTACTGAATCCACCATCTATCAGCCATTTGTTGAACAAGATGGTGAGATTTGAAAATACTATCCAGTTCCTATGCAAGCGCACACAGCGTGTCAGTCATGCTGATCTGATGGCATCTCCAATTCGGATGCTGCCGGGCCAGGCCTTGGCTGTCCTACAAGATGTATGCCCAGGCCGGAATGCCTGCCTTGGCGGGCGTCGTGTCCACCATCTCAACCATTGGCAGCACAGTGCCGCCATTAGACGCTGAAGTCGTTGTCATTGTGGCTCAATTTCATCAAAGGCCCGTCGCGCGGCCTCGAGATCGTCGTTCGGAGTGTCGATTGCGGTCGTCGTCTATTGCCTGCTCGCTCTCTACGCGCGCGCTTCTATGAAGAAGAGGGAAACGACTGTCGTTGCGCGCGCAGAAATGAAAAGAGGTCGAAGCGCACAAGGGAAAGGTCGAAGCGGAACAACAAAAAACAAAAGATGAAAATGAAGAATCAATCAATCAATCAGTCCTCCCTGTGTAGTATAGTGTAGTGTAATGGTGATGTAATGATCGCGAGGGAAGAGACAAGTCTCTCTCAGCCTCTCTCTTGCTCTCTCCCGCTTCTCGTTCTATCACCCGACTCGCCGCCAGTCGTCGGAGCCGTTCGAAAGCTCTTTATATTAGGTCCTCGTATAGCGCCCCGCTGTCTATCGTCGCCATGCCGTTCCGAGCGAAAGACCGCTGCGTGCTGTTGGGCCAATGCCGGGTCGAACAACCGTGGGATCGCGCAGGCAGGGTGCCGCTTGGACAGGATAGGATAGGATAGGATATTGGAGGTTCAGAGGCTCTGCTCAATGGCCATAGAGAGTATCGTACGAAGTATATAATACGCGGAGAAGAGAAACAAATCATCCGCCAGCGTCTTACAAGTCCTTCGCACTCCGGGCCGCAGCGCGTGCATTCGCTTCATGACTGTGGAGAATCGGAGGATCCCCCAAAAAGCTTGACTAGAGGGGAATGCGGTTAGGTCAGGTGAATAGGGCGGACAGCGCTCATCACTTGAGCCTTGAGGCCTATGTACTCGTATTTCGGCGGTATCGGTGCCTGAACCCTCTATAAATAGCCACTAGCACTACTAATTAACAGCGTACTTTGTACTCTGTACTGATCTACAAGCGCCAATTCAGTCCTCTTACTTCTACTTCTACTTCTACCGCTTCCAATTGCTCTACTTCGTATGTATTACGAGAGATGGGCCGATGGAGAAAACAAAAAGGGGGGTAGGGGACCCTTTCATACCCTGTTTGCAATGCGTACGAGTAGGCGTCAGGGACCCCCCAGGGGCAGAAGCACCGATTGGCAGGATCCGGGCCCTGCCTGACAGATGACATGAGCTTGATTCGTGGGCCCTGAAGCCGGATTTCTGATTCTCTGTGCACCTATCTATGTAATATCCGAATACTACTCGCAAGTCCGGAGCAATCGACTCTTATCTGCTTACATGTAGCAGCAGTAGCAATAGTAGCAGTACTACTACTAGTATTAGAAGGCCCCTTTTCCAACAGCAGACTATTGAGTTGGACCATTTCCTCTTCTAGCCGCTAGAATGGAGCAGAATGGAGCACTCGTAAGCTCAACTTTCATCTCTCGGGAGTGTTCCGTAGCATCGTCGCCGCAATAGGTAAAATCCTTCGATACGAGCCAACACGAAGTACGTACATACGTATGAACCTACGAGTACAAACGTCGCTTCGTGAGACGCGTGGCGCGGAGAATGGATTTCATCTTCAGGTCCCCATACCACTTTGTCCACAACACGTGCCTCATAGCGTGGCTGTCGTAGGCTGCCGCCATCTGCAACACCTCAACTCTGCAGTCAAGGGCTAGCTGAAATATTATTCGTGGCGGGCTGTGCAGATTAACAATACGAGACCAGTGTATTACTGACACTACGAAGTACTCTGTATCTACTTCATACCTTCTAAACATATGTCCATATCGCTGTGATCTCTTGACAAAGTCCTGTCAAGCTGGACTGACCGTCCTCGTAAGCTAACCGTGTATGCATCTCCATTACGCTGCTTGAGACCAAAAAAAAACCGATTGTCGGCCAAGTGTTAATAAGCAACCCCTTCCCAAACGCCGTCGCTATGCAGATCAATTGCAGGGGGTGGAAAAAAGGCCCGATCTATGTCCGTTCTCCACCGATGCCACTGAGCTTATTTCTGATGTGCCTGTGTGCCTGTGTGCCTGGTGTTGACTCAGCCATCTCCACCGATACGGGCCGAAACTCATTGCTTTGTCCGGAAGTGCAGACAGCTTCCCCTTCGGGATCTGGAGCGTTGTCTGTTTGCGCTAGTCCTGTCTGTGCAGCCATGTTTTCTGGGTTGGGATACGCGCTTTGGTCGTTTGCTTGTTTTGTCGCCGTTTCTTTCATGTCTGTTGATTCAACGGCATCCTCCACCTCGTCATCCTCCACCTCGTCTGCAACTTCGGATTGTAGAATCATGCTGGGATCCACACATTCGTAAAAGAGCATAAAGACCCCAGGCGATAAGCTCATGACCGTGTCATCTGCAACTTTAGCAACGTTGTGGTCACTCAGCCGCCACCAATCTGCTTCTCTCTCTCCACGGTCGCTGGGCGGTGGTTTCTTTGCCCCGTCTGTGTTTGCATCCGCACATTCGTCATCAATGCCGCCAGTGTTGATACCGGCGGCCGTCACACTTTTCTCATCCGCAGCCTCAGAGCTAGGTGAGCTGGGTGGGGGATACTTTCGATAGCATATGTAATGGCCATTCTCGTGTCGTCCAGCATGCGTTACGGCTGCCCTGAGTTCATAGATCGGCCCTGTTAATCTCGAGGGCCCCAAATCTCCGGCAATCATGGATGCCATGGGGTCCAACAGCCACTGCTCCTCGCTAACCGCATTGCCACTTGAGGCTTTTTCATCGTCGCATTTCTGATCAGCACTTCCCAGACACCAGGGACCGAGATCCAACATCATGGGAAAGTTCACCGGGGCGGAGTTTTTGATCATATTGAATGTCGATGGATCAAAGACAGATCTGTTCACATGGATGACGAGGCTTTGCGGAGGACGAGCGATAACCATCTGCTTCGTCTTGGTTGTGGTCACTCTGCCTTGGGCAGTTATCTTGCATTTGGTCTTGATCGTCTCCTCATCGAACTCGTCCTCCTCCAGAGCCGCCTGGACTGATTCAAGTCGTCGAAGAGGCTCTGCAAGCTGCTCCTTCGTCGAGCCTCCTGTCTGCAACCTTTCCACAAGCTTGTTGAGCAGTCTCTGGGCTTTTAGAAGAGTGCACTTTGGGCACTCGACGCCTTCGATCGTTTCAACCTTGCTGTAAGAATCTAACCGCTCGTAGAGGTCGTGATGATTCTTGTCAAGGCCAAGGCTCAAAGTAAGGCAGTTGAATGGGATCATGGACAGTCCATCTGAATGGCCACACTGGACGCAAGCCACTCGCTGAGCTAATAGGCCCTCCAAAGGATTCCGCACCGGCTTACCTTCGGACAGTTTTGAGTTTGAGGACAGACTCTGGTAGCCGCTATCGTCGCTATGTTGGCTAGCGGAGCTTTCATCCTTGCCATTATCGCTTCCCTCCAGTCCAACAACGCGATCTGAAGTCATGGCCTTCGCAACTGCTGCCGCGCCCTTATCAATATCGTCCAGTATTTTCGAGTAATATTCCTGCGCATCCTGCTGTGTCCATGTGCTCATCGACTTGAGTAAGCTCGGGGTCCAAAGCGTCCTTCCGTTGTTCGACACGTCATTAAGATTCGAGATGAGCATTCGCAAAGTTTGTGCGACATTTTTGTCGGCACCCTGGCCGCTCTCTTCGATACCTAACGCGCAGGTTGAGAGATACTCGGGCATTGACTGCAGGGAGGCCAGCCCCTGAAGGATACTGTTCTGGTAGCATGAATTGTCGCGATTGCCCAAGCCGGCCGGTCGACCTGATTCGATTTTTAAGCCCAAAACACTGCCAGTCATAGACAGAGCTCGGGTTCTCGCGCGAAAGACCGAAGACATCATGCCGCCCGGGCGATCCAACCCCATCACCCTCTGCAGCGCCTCGCTTTTGGCGGCATGCTTGCTCTCATATACGACGCTCATCGGTCGTGAGGACGTAGACGAAGAAATCCAATGATCAATGGCAAAGAGAAAAGGCGCCGGAATGACAAAAACCAGGGCGTCCCATAGGGAATTCCCTACCAGCGACGCTATCCCTTGTAATGACCCGTCCGGGCTGTAGAACTTGATCAGAAGAGTCACCAGCAAGACGGCTAGTGAGAGAACGACGCTAGAGTCTTTGACGCGGTCTTGGATGTTCTCCCGGGCGTAGAACTGTCGATAGGCCACGGCCTCGTCGTCGTAGAACGTTTCAAACCTGTTGTGCCGCGAATTCATGCTGCAGGACACCGGCGACAAGACCCACTGTTTTGACGTTCACTTAAGCCCTTCAGCTGCAGCGGCGACTTGATGGCGACGCTTCCATGGCCAACAGAGAGTTGAGAATAGGGGTTTTTGTGCTGTGAGACTGGGAGGTATCGTTGTAGGAGATCAAGTAGAGCTTGCGAGAAATTGTGCGAGCCAAGTGAGAAGCACACAGACAATCGCAAACATACAAACCACCGACAAATTGGTGGGAACTTGAACGTGGATTCGCCAGCGCAGCTGCAAGAGATGCGCGAAACCCGGGTCCGGATTATCTTATCTGCCCTCCCCTGTTCTGGGGTTAATCTCACGTGCTCGTGACAGATAAGGGAAGTCTGCAGGTACTTAGTACTTACTGCATGTTCCCAGCAGATGTCCTCACGTGTTTGGTCAATTGTAAAAGCTCATCGCAACTCTTTGGGACTATGTCTTTGTCCTTAGGAGCTACAAACCGTTTGGTGCGGTAAGTTATCATCAGTGAATTATTACTTATTTTCTGCCATCTGATCTTCGGCTAACTTTCTTGTATAAAAAAGCTCCGGACTGGGCCCCCGTCTCGGCGGCCGGAGCAGCAGCATCTTTCCGCTTGCCTCGGTCATAAACGCCAAACCACGATTCTATGCAACAACCCTCGAACCACACTCGGAGGGATTTGTTCTTAAGAGCGATGATTCCGGAACCAAAGTGACTTCCAAGTTGTAGGTCTTCTCAATTTTACTAGGAGTGACCAATACAGTACTAAAAATTCACTACAGCCCAACAATATGGCTTCGGTATGCATGATCACCGGATTTATATAATGCATGATCGCGGGCCTTGGTGTTGATCGGATTGGCGTAGTGATAATTGCCGTTGCCCTCAATGTGTCAACCAGGATACCCTACAGAGAAGCTTCAACACTTTTGAGGTATGTCAGGAGCCATGATATCACCCTCGGCTGTTAACCATCAAGTTCAGATACCAGAAGACATAGCACCCAAGGAGATTTCGCCAAAGGAAAATGGCGTGGATGTATTGTGTATGCACTCAGCATCCAAATTGCTTCCCTCAAAGGCGTACTAAGAGGCTTATGAGCAATTGTATAGGGTCGGATTCTCACCAAAGTCACTATTCTTGGTCTTGGCTGAATAACGCTGTCAAGGGCGCCAAGAACAGCAATGAGATTCTACGCAAAAGGTAAGCACATTTTCCATTGAAGCTGGTGGAATTTGCTGACTATTTCCAAAGTGGAAAGCTGCTTTGGGGTGCCAAAGTTGCTTCTAATGTACCCGAAGTCGAGTATTCGCGTGTTATGAACGATCCTAGTCAAAAGGGGATGGCAAAGCTCACCAACAATATTGTGAGTTTTTCAATCACGGCGTCTCGTCTTTGCGAAAAGCTTATAAAAGACAGAAAGTGTGGGGCTTCTGCTTCGTTACAAACTCGCCCAAGACCCCGGAAGCCACAGAGAAGCTCCTGGAAAGCATTGGGCCGATTCGCAATACTCACTATGGCGGCTTTTATGATTTCGTCCCAGATCTTGCTCTCGCTGATACTGCATATACCAACCTGGCTCTCCCCGCCCACACGGATACGACGTATTTCTCAGAGCCAGTAGGACTGCAGGCGTTTCACCTCCTTTCTCATACACCACCACCAAACAAGCCAGCGGATGAGGCATTGGGTGGACAGTCACTGCTCGTGGACGGATTCAATGTGGCTTATCGATTAAGGAGGGAATCACCAACACACTTCAATGCTCTGCGAAAGATTAGAATCCCGTGGCATGCCAGTGGCAACAACGGAGTCGCCATGGCTCCCGACAGGGCTTATCCCGTCATCGAGGCCGATAACCACCATTTTTTCAGCATCCGCTGGAATAACGATGATCGAGGAGTTATCCCGCTAGATCCGAGTGCCAGCGATTGGTATGCAGCAGCACGGAAATGGGACGAAATTTTGAAACGGAAAGAGAACGAGTACTGGTTCCAGCTTGAACCCGGCCGAATCTTGAGTATGTGTTGGATCACAACTCTGCTACGTTATGATGCTGACCACTGGTATCTAGTCTTTGACAACTGGCGTGTACTTCACGGGAGAAGTGCCTTTGAAGGGCTCCGGCGCATCTGTGGTGCCTATAGTAAGTTGATGCCTCGTCTCGCTTGTGTTACTTTCCTGATGATCAACCGTCGTGCGAACCTCTACTGATCATCTGGAAACGCAGTCAGCCGTGACGACTTCATATCTCGTTGGAAAACGACCAACTTTCCACGAGATGATGTCATTACAGCCAACATGCAGCTAAGATAACTGGTGTAAAGGATGAATCCAAGCCGGCTGGCTATAGACAATATCTTGGTGCAAAGCAAAGATAAAAAGAGGTGCTCTCGCAATGTATTACAATAGGGACCGAAATAATGAACAGGTGGTTCAATGAATAAATCTGTGTCAATGACTCCCATATATATAGCAAGGATGAAAGGGTATCCGTGGTCTATACTTTGACACGTTAGCTGGATCGTACTTGATCATAAGTCAACAGTGATGATTCATGGAGGCCATCCAAAGCGACCCAAGATGATACAAACCTGATTGGTCCACTGTACCATAATTGATCCGATCCGTGGTACCTGCGTATATGTGTCCAACCGTGAGGCATCGTGACAAGTCGACCCATCTGGCTATTACGTTGGGAGCCCAACTCTACTTTCCCATAGTAATGGCATCCACCCGCTTTCGCATATTGCCCTTTGCCGACTCATATAATTCAACATGAGCTACAAACATCATCAAGACGATGCCACTTCAACAACTGGTACTACGATATACACCCCCTGGAGCGGCTCGACCACCATCGATGACCTCTGGGATGGCCATTACTACGCAGTCCCCTGGCCTGGCGAGACATACATGATTCTGGAAAAAGCCTCCGGACGAGCAATTACCCTCGCGAACGGCTGGCTTTGCCTGCAAGACGTCGTCAAAGACAATGTCAATCCGCATAGTCATTGGCTCTGCGTTGAGGCCAACGGCTATTTCGGATTCTTCAACACAAAGTTGGGCAAATATATGGGCCACGATGGTGATTGGGGCATGCGCGCGTCGGCTGCAGAGTTCCGGGACTGGGAATATTTCACGCCAAGAAGGCATCCTAGTGGAGGGTATCAGCTGCTGACGCCGTTCTGGCACCACACGTTGAGGGAAGTGGCTGTTGCTGATGATGGCAAGAGTCTTGTGAGGAGGCAGCATGGAGCAACCTTGTGGGAATTTGTGAAAGTCTAGGGGCATGAAATTCAAGCCACACTTCCCCATATGCTTTCTTGGAGTTGAACTAGGCTTTCTTTGAAGCTACATTGAATGAATCAAAGCTCAATACATTAATACGGCCACTTATTTCGTCCCCTACTGTATCACCTCCCTGCATTTTTAGTAATTCGCTTGTCTCTATACTGGATAGTATATGGGTAGCATCAAACCGACAAATACATGCTTGGCATACGTTTCTACACCGATTATTCCTACGTTGTGTAATGAACACCAACCTATGACGTTGGATCCTCAGACTGGCGTGTTTCTTAACCTCGGCGGATCCATTGTTCTGGTCAACGGACAGTGGGGCGGATACCGGACCGGACTTCGTCGAGCTACTGCACGGAGTATGTATTAGATATCTCAACAAATTCGACTGCGAGATGACATGACTTTTCCCACTGATTGTCTGCATTTCTCGACATAATGACTGCTGAAGAAAGCACTAAAGCGTGTTTGTTCACGATTCTCTATAATGATAAGTATAACTGGCATCAGGGAACTTGTGAAGTGTGAAGTTCAAGGTAAGCAGAGCGCTAGTCATTATATGTATGGTCAAACATCACTGAGATAATGCGGCAATACGCCGACTCAGCCTCCGCCAACCAACTCCGCTCAGGCACCCAATGCCTGGCAGCTCCACATCCCGGAACGACGCCATGCAGCCGATAGTTGGAGACAGGATAGACGTGTCAATCATTGGGTCGCGTAGAGTCGGGAATAGCTGCAATGGGCCCAAACTTGGGTTGGACAACGCCCGATCCTTTGGCTGGGCCACAATAGAGCCAAGTTTCTTACTAGTATAAGAATTGCTGCATGTCTCCATCTCCAACATCCCCGCAAGTTCTAGAGACCGCAACTCGTATTATTGTTAATCCATAAACACCGACATCTCCCCTCACCTTCTGTTCCAAGGTTCTGAGACAGCTTCTTCGTCTCTCTATCGTGATTTTTCGAGAGTCTTCGCACGTTACAGACAAGATGGCGGAAGGCATGAAGAATGGTGTTTTCCCCCATAACAACATGGATGTTCCCCAGGGTGATCGGGTGCTGCCCATGTTCTCTCTGAAGGGAAGGACCGCCATCGTCTCAGGAGCTGGAGCTGGCATCGGCCTTGCTGTTGCGGAGGCCTTTGCCGAAGCTGGAGCCAATGTCGCTCTTTGGTATAACACCAACAAGCAGGCTGTTATTCAGGCTGACAACATCGAGAAGACCTACGGCGTCAAAAGTACCCAATCCTACATCCCCCTCCCAAGTCATCATCTTGCGGCCCAGTCTTCGTAGCTGACATCGCTGTTGTGACTAGGCAAGGCATATCAGGTCAACGTGACATCGGCCGAGGCCGTTGAGAAGGCTGTAAACGACATTGTCAAGGAATTCAACGGCCGGCTCGACATCTTCGTTGCCAACTCGGGTATCGCATGGACGGAGGGACCATTCCTCGACGGACCCGCTGAGTCGGCTAAGAATGTCATGTCTGTCAACGTGGATGGTGTTATGTGGTCCGCCAGGAGTGCTGGCTCTCACTTCCGACGGCAGAAACGGGAGGGCACAACACTGGACGGCAAGCCACTCGAGAACTTTGTTTCTGGCAGCTTCATTGCGACGGCGTCTATGAGCGGCAGCATTGTCAATATTCCACAGCTCCAGGCTGTGTACAACGGCTCAAAGGCAGCAGTTGTCCACTTCTGTACGACGACCAATGGCAAAAGTTGGGAAGAGTGAAGCTGACGTGGAGAATCATAGGCAAGAGTTTGGCGGTTGAGTGGACAGGCTTCGCTCGCGCCAACACAGTATCCCCGGGATACATTAACACTGAAATTTCGAATTTCGCTGCACCAGAGACTAAAAAGCAATGGAAGGACAAAACTGCCATGGGGTGAGTTGGGCTTGTTGACTACTCCGTAGCTGACGACGACTGGTCTGCTAACATGTGTATAGCCGAGAGGGTGAGGTTAGTGAGCTCAAGGGTGCATATCTGTACCTGGCCAGCGATGCTTCGTCGTACACAACTGGGTTGGACATGATTGTCGACGGCGGTTATACCCTTACATAAATGTTGGTCGTTGAAAAGAACGAATCGTCGGGTGATAGAAGGCAGAATGTAATAATGCTTCCAGAATAGGATCTATTCATCTGTCGTGACATCGGGTACCTTACATAATCAGCCCAGAGAGCCTGACGGCGGCCTCACAGCGGGGTTTCATTTTAACTCTTGGTATGGAATAGTAATACTACAGCTAAATGGCATAGGAGAAGTCTAGAACTTGGACTGAGCATTGCTTTGTACGCTATTGGAGCAGCAGTGGGGTCATCCTTAAGTTGTTTTTAGCACTCAACGGTAAGGAATTGCTCCGGTGAGCTGTTAAATAAGTCAGGGGCTGGTGTAATAATAAAGAGTGACGCTGCAGGATCCTGGATCTTGGAGCATGAATACCATGCGCAGGCATCAAAACTACCAGGTAGGTACAAGTGCCATGAAAAAGAGACAAAGGCAACGAGATAAGACAATAATTGACAATGTAAAAATAAAATGATCATCCAGCATGTGTTTCAGGCCCAAGCGAGGCAGAACGAGAACGAGGGGCAAAAGCTGGGCTGTCACTTAGGCACGTCATGATTGGGCAGCTGACAGCAATCTTTTGGGGGGTTCCGCCTTTAACCCAGCGCCTGGCCTGGCCTGGTACAGGCTCTCTTTTGTTGCACCACCACACCTTCTCTCCTGTCGCCCTTCCATCGACTCTGTAAGGCTTCACCATCCCGCGCAGCAGTCGAAAAAAAGGCAGCATAAATTACGTTCTGCCCGGCGGGATTCTTCTCTTATACGACAACTTAGCGACGAGCAGCTGCAGGACTGCTGTTCTCCCTTCACCGCCACGCCCACGCGCCGTGGTCTAGCTAGCACCTCCTGAGCCTGAGGCTCTGCGATCCTCGCGACACTATCATCCAGCCTCCTTGCCTTCTCGCAAAACCCCTCGCTGTTGACAGCAGAGCCTTCAGATTGTCTTTACCTTTACCTCAACCCATCTAGCAGCCATCATGGATACCGAGGGCGAGTCCCCCAACGCCGTTGAGCGGCAGCCTCGACGCACCGCCCAGGTCGACAATGCTATCCGCGCGATTCAACACAAGAAGCCCGTGCCCGAGATTGACTTCACTATCCATATGATGGAAGATGGCACTCAGGTCAGCACTCTTGAGCGAGTGTGCAAAGGTATGTCCATATCCATGTCCATGTCAATGTCCAGATCCTCCTTGGAGGGCAGATATCAAACTACCCCGCCATCGATCATGGGAGCTGTTCCAAAATCTGAGTACACTGCCGCTGACCCTGGTCGGGCCACCTGTTTGCAGATGTCCAAGCGCCGGCCATGTTCAAGCCCACCGATGAACAGTTCTTCGAAGACGACACCCAGACCAAACCCGATATCAACTTCCTCAAGCAGCACTTCTATCGCGAGGGCAGACTTACCGACGAGCAAGCGTTATGGATCATCAAGAAGGGCACAGAGCTCCTGCGCGCCGAGCCCAATCTCCTCGAGATGGACGCACCCATCACCGTTTGTGGCGATGTCCATGGCCAGTACTACGACTTGATGAAGCTCTTTGAGGTCGGTGGCGACCCTGCAGAGACGCGATACCTCTTCCTCGGTGACTACGTCGATCGAGGATACTTCAGCATTGAGTGTGTCCTGTACCTTTGGGCTCTCAAAATCCACTACCCCAAGACACTGTGGCTCCTGCGAGGCAACCATGAATGTCGTCACTTGACCGACTACTTCACCTTCAAGCTCGAGTGCAAGCACAAGTACTCTGAGGCCATCTACGAGGCCTGCATGGAGTCTTTCTGCTGCCTTCCTTTGGCGGCTGTGATGAACAAGCAGTTCCTGTGTATCCACGGCGGTTTGAGCCCTGAGCTGCATACCCTGGATGATTTGAGAAGTGTATGTTGACTATTACGAGAGCAGTGGCGGTTATTGACACTGGCTAATATGTACATATAGATTGATCGTTTCCGAGAGCCCCCGACCCAAGGACTCATGTGCGACATCCTCTGGGCCGATCCGCTCGAGGACTTTGGCCAGGAAAAGTCGAGCGATTTCTTCTTGCACAACCACGTGCGAGGATGTTCATATTTCTTCTCATACCACGCCGCCTGTGCTTTCCTCGAGAAAAACAACCTGCTCTCTGTCATTCGCGCACACGAGGCTCAGGATGCGGGCTATAGAATGTACCGTAAGACGCGAACGACCGGCTTCCCCAGTGTCATGACCATCTTCTCTGCGCCAAACTACCTCGACGTTTATAACAACAAGGCCGCGGTGCTGAAGTATGAGAACAATGTTATGAACATCCGGCAATTTAACTGCACCCCGCACCCGTACTGGCTGCCTAACTTTATGGATGTTTTCACCTGGTCACTACCATTCGTGGGTGAGAAGATCACAGATATGCTAATTGCCATCCTGAGCACGTGCTCAGAGGAAGAGCTCAAGGAAGAGACACCGTCCTCACAATCTCCAGGCCCTAGCTCTCCACCGATACATGGTGGTATGGATGATCCAAACTCGATCGAATTCAAGCGGAGGGCGATCAAGAACAAGATCCTTGCCATTGGTCGCATGTCTCGTGTCTTCCAGGTTCTTCGAGAGGAGTCAGAGCGCGTGACGGAGCTGAAGACGGTGGCTGGAGGAAGGCTACCCGCCGGCACGCTGATGCTTGGTGCCGAGGGTATCAAAAATGCCATCAGCTCGTTTGAGGATGCTAAGAAGGTTGATCTGCAGAACGAGCACCTTCCCCCGAGTCATGAGGAGGTGGTCAAGAGTCAGGAAGAGGAGAGGGCGATTGCTTTCCAAAAGGCAGCGGAAGATGCAAACAACGATAAGAAGTTACATCAGTTGTCCAGGAGACTTAGCACGTAAGTGTACTTGGCAGGGCCACGTGCTATCTTTTGTTTTCATTATACTAACCTACCGTGTACAGAGATCGCAAGCCTCGACCAGCATCGTCGTCATCATCATGATAAACTATCGGTATATGGAGAATATCTGCAGCGACGGCTTTACAAAAAAAAACTGGGAAGGAGCCGAATGGTCAGATGTTGATGATGACTTGACGCTTCATGTTACGTACTTTATAGTTGAGCTCTTCTTTTTTCAAAACTAGTAGACTTTGGCTATGGCAACAGGTCAAGGCTCGGGTTTAGCGATAAAGACTTGCAGCGTTCATGGGATCGAGTCGAGAAAACGACATAGCGCATTGGGCATCATTCAGTTGTCTAGAAACGTGCTGGTACACACGGCAGAATCGCGCGTTGCGATTTGGGTCAATGAGCACCAAAGAAAGCTGGATAGGGAAGGGAAGGGTTCCGATTATAAGTGCTGCATGCTCAACCCTGGTGTCAACATGAATAGTTATCAGCAATGCGAGTCTCAATAATATTGAATATTAGAAAATTAATCTGGCAGGGCGCAGCAGTTTTGTTTGCCCCTTATGAGTGACTTGATGAGCATCGCCATATCCTACGAGTCTATCGTGCAGAAGGTTGATGCATACCGGATGTATATCGACAGTTTGCGAGGTACCTTATAGAAAGACGGCAAACCCCCTTTCTCCCTTATCAATCATTTCCAAGTTTTATTTCAGTACCACGCACTCAACACGCACACACACTCGAAACACAATAATCCAAGTATCTTAACTTATGACGACTTCTGGCTTCACAATGGCGCAAAATAGCGACTTCAAGCTTACTACACTCAACGGCGAACTTGAGAGGATTGGCCAGGGCTTTTGCGGCACCGTCTGGGCAGAGAAATGCTCAACGTGTGATTCAAGCACTGAGAACCACAAACACATCGCCATCAAACGCGAAGACGGTGGCCCTGGGCGATCGCTCGCCAACGAGTATTTGATGCACCAGCGAATACTTGAACGCCTACACATCCTCCATGCTATCAACATTGCCACGTTCAACGTCCCTGACTCCAAGGGCTTCCTCGACAAAGAAGCGAGTTCTTGGGCTGACATCCTTCCCCGGCTCCCTACCGGATACACGTCCTGCAATGCTCTCCTCAGTGAAAAAATACCGCCGGTATCCACGCCGGTTCGCAGGCTGCTTGTAGAGAACTTCCTCCCTGGCGTTGATTTGGACAAGGTTCTGGGGAGTGAAAGTAACAAGCACTGCCTCATTCGGCTATACCTTGGCCGTCGAAGGCACCGTCAGGACGAGTCACCGGAGGAGCGGCCAGGGCGACGACTTCAGGTATTCAGCTTGCGCAACTTCCCGCTTCATGTGGACCAAATGGAGCAGATTGGGGTCGATCCGGCCAAGTATGCTGTAGCCATGGCAGACGCTCTCGCATTTCTCCATTGGTCGGCAAAGATTGATGCCAACGACGTTGAGTTTGTGCTTGGCGCACCGAGAGCCCTGGCAGCACCAACATCGCTGATGAACGACTTTGGGACATCTTCCAAGATCGATTTCTCAAGTCGAGCAATGTGATCCTCAAGGATGAGTTGGAGGAAGTGAAAGGGCTGCCTAGGTTGCTGGTGAATAGGATTATAGAGACACGGGGGGTATTCACAAGGGGTTGAACATGGGAGTCTTTGAAGAGACAACATTGTAAATAATCCATAATGTCGTTCATAGCTCTTGGTAGGCCCGAACATCGGATACCAGCCCGCTTGTCATGGGTATCAAATAAATACATCATACAATTAACAAACTTCCCCCACAGCTCCATTCACATTAGACCTTGCGATAGTTGCGGGAGATTCAGACTACTCGCCTAGACACACTTGGCATTCGCCTTGACACGCTCGCCCTGACACCACACAAACACCCTTTTAAACGGCTCCGATGTTTTGTTCTGCTTCCTCTGAGAACACCACCAGCCAATCATGCCTTTGCTCGTCGCATTGGCGCAGAAGGTTACGCAGCAGGATGTGATATTCGGAAGCCAGACGTAGCTGTTGATCTCAAAGTCGAACGTCGTGCCCCCTTCGGCGCGCGTGATGTTTGTGATGTTTCCCTGGAAATTGTCTTCCGAGAAGCCCTGGAATGCAAACCCGTTTTCTGATGTGGTTTGGTTGTTGAGGAACGTTGCCGTCGGGACGGCTGATGTTGTAGTTGTCGAGCTGGTCGATCTCGCCGTCGGAGTTACTGAGCTGTTTTGGTGATGTGTGAGTACTAGAGGAGATTTGATGATAGGCTTTCAGTGTCTGTTTTTCTCACCTCGTTGGTGTGTCGGAAGTTGAAGCTTCATCGGCCTTGTCCTTGGACCTTGACGCAGCGAGGCCGCCACCAACACCACCACCAATGGCTGCCGCAAGGACGATGACAACAACGACGAGAATGATGAAGAAAGGTTTGCGTCGCACACCACAAATCGTTGACCCCTTCTTTGGTGAAGGGTTGTTTCCCTCGGGATCTTTGAGCGTCTTCTCAGTTGGCGCGGAATCCAACGCTGCGCCGAATGATCCTGGTACCGTGCCATGCTCGGCAGGGTCAACGACAATTTTGGAGGTATCGTCCTCAGGAGTGACGACCGTTTGCGGCGCGTTCGACTCCAAATACTTCCTCTTGTACTCGGCTTCGAGTGGTGTGAGGACCTCTGGAGATGTGTCGGGCACGACCTGGGGCAGCCCGTCGTCGCGAACCGGATAGGTCCCAATGGTTTGCCCATAACCTGAGCTTATGGTAGACGTCGGGCTAGCAATTCCATGTTGGTGGGCTTGATCCTCTCCGTGCGGGTTCTGCTGGGAAGCCATGGTAGCGAGCGACTCATAAGGGGACGAAGACAAGACAACGGGTCAGGCGAGCAAGACCATGAACAATGAACATCGTATGGGGGAGCCAAAACCAAGTTATACTCTCTATTCTCTACTCGATTCTACAGAGCTGAGAGCCTCACGCGACAGGGCTCAAGGTTCAAAGGCCAGGGCCGCATCATGAGTCTTGGCCAACTCTGGATTGGTAAAGCTGCCTATTGGTGCACGCACTGGTGGTACGCATTGGGAGTTGCAGCTCGCAGGGCTCTTGGCAGAGGTTCCATTGTGCAGCAGTAAGACGGAGGAATGCTGCTCCAGTTTGGGGAGTTGATGAGTCCGGGGAGCGGTTGCATGGGAAGATGAGCTGCCAAGAGGGGGTTTCAATTTGCTGCAAGGATGTGTATTAAGAGCGTGGGGCAAGACATGGGGTTGAGGGGATCACGATTTGATGCGATTCGATGATGGTTGAGAAAAGGCCTCAGCCGCACTGCAACATCAATATAAGTTGAGGCCAGGGTATGGTATGAGAGGGCCTCGGCAAGCCCTGTCAACCTGTCAGAGTTCAAGAAGCAGCTGGATCCAGGTTCGTTCGCATTCTCGGGGGCTTTTTGACAGCGGGTGACACCAAAAAAGACTCGGTAAATATTGGTTGGGCTTTGATGGGAGTAGATTTTATCTATCTGTGTGTTAGGGTTATGGATAAAAGTGATTGATGTGGGAGACATCCTTGCAACCCTCCCCAACTATTCAGAAAACCCGGTAACGGGGCAAGCGGGTGACGATAAAACATGGATCGCAAAACATCTGCATTGCCATAGCTAACTCTGATTACCACAGGTTACTCTCATTACTACATATAACTCTCACCAAGGCAAACTCTCAACCAGATTTGTGGTAAATACAAACTCAGATGGGGAATCAGGGAATCAACAGGACCATTCAAGCGTCAACTCATTGTGTCGGCTTCATCGCAGTCAGCATTTGACACGGCAAACTCCCAAACATCATACGCATCCCCACCAGCGAGACCTCAACATCACTCCATCCAAGAGCCCGCAGCACAGTCTGATGGTCCTTGAAGAACCCATACAGGTCAATGATGATGATGCGACCTCCCGGCTTACACACCCTGGCCATCTCTCTGACGGCTGTGATTCTTCCCTCCTTCTTGGCGTTGTGTAGGGCGAGGTTGGTGGTGATGATAGAAAACGTGTTGTCCGCGAAGAGGAACCGCTCGGCAAAGCTAGCCGTGTGAAGAACAGCAAAGTCGACCACGTCCATGGCGACAGCGTTCTGGTATGTGGCGACGGGAGAGTTGCCTGTTTGGTCCGAAGTGTTGAAGATGTCGATGCCATATGTCGGACAAACCTCCGAGGGTGAAGTCTGCGACAGTTTCTTCTTGCGCTGTGCCATCTTGAGAAGGACCATGCCTCGTCCGCAGCCAACATCTAGAGTCGGACTGCGGAAGTCGTCGTCGGGGACCCCATCAAGGATCTCATCCCAGACGTGGAATTTGCCTTTGAGAGAGGCGTAGAGGTACAGTGGCGCCGCAACAGAGGAGAGTAAGAGGCCAAAGAGTGAGTCGAGTCCAAAGTCCGCTTTCGACAGTTTGGCGGGCTGGTCCTTGGATTGCACGAGGACTTGGATATGGTCCACGGGAGTGGCCTGCTTGGTGGTATCGTCGTAAAACATGATGATGGTGGTTGCTCCTTATGGATGGATGATTCAACGTAATGTTATCGTGATGCTGATGAGAGAGGAGATTAGAAGAGACTTGCTCTGGAATGATCTGTCTCTTCATTTTCTGAGCGTCTTCCATCTTCATCTTTATACTCGAAAGTCCACGTCTTCAGCGATAGAAGTCCTGACCTTCATGATGTGGGAGTGGGCTGAAACAGTACTGCGCAGAGTGGCTTGGGCTGCTGGCGGTGCCAAACCTGATTTGGGAGCCCATTCGAAATTTCGAGCCTAGTGAGACAAGCGAATCGAAGGCCAAATCTGGACAATTCCTTTGTAAATCATTGGTTTAAAGCTGCTTTCTTAGCTCGAATGAATGACTTGGTTTGTATCGTCAATTCGATGTCTTTCTTGTGAGGCTTAGCACCTCTCGAATGAGAATACTTAGTCTCGCATCGAATCGATAACCAGAACCCTACTTTGATGCGAGACAAAAAGGTTTTCGTCCACCGCCATTTACGAAGTTCATACTAATATTAACAGTCGCTTTCTTGAGGATTGGCCAACTAAAACTCTGTGGCGGAAATACTCAGTCAGGATATCAAGCGTGATACCTCGGTATGATGCATCGTCATGTCACCTATGCTCTAAAACGACATTCTTCCGTATTTTTTATTAATAGCAACGCATAAAGTCATATCCAATCAAGTTCTAACAGGTGACCAAGACCAACATTTATTATTCCCCTGTTTTGACTCCATCGGCTGCCCTGACCCAACACTTACTTGTACCTTCATACTTCTAGAAGCGCATAATTTCCGAGTTCTGTTCCATGAAAGTATAGCTGGCATTTCTGAACGTATCGGGCAAAAGACCATTATTCGACTTGTTGAACCACATAAGCTGCTTGCCTTCAGTGTACTTCGGCCAGTTGCTAAAAACGGTGTTGCCTAGATTGGGGTCCAAGTTGTGTAGGAAGTTGATGTAGTATGCCCGGCCACTCGCAGTGGCATGGTCATCGTTGGAGCCCCTGAAGAGCACATTGATGTCCGAGCCATGGTGGGTGCCGAGGAAGCTGAGAGCTCCAGGCAAATAGTAATATGAAGAGAGGTAGGACCACATTGGCAGATTCGGTCTGGCTTTGGTGAGTAAATTGAGGGACACACGTCGGGTCAATGTGAACACAATGTCTCCTAGGATAGCCGCCAGACGTTTCTTGCCTGGATATCCTTCAATTCCACCTGCGGCACGGAACGGGCTGCCATCATCACGGTTCGTGCTGTAGGTATCGACAAACTGGGTAATCTGATTCCTGTTCGCGGCGTGGAAGTAGTACTTTGCAAAGTAGTCGACAATCTTGGCCGTGGTGCCCATATCCTTCTGCGTTTGTGCAAAGAGGGTGCCTTCGTCTTCCTGGTTGCCTATGATCATAGGAACGGCGTGGAACTTTCCATCCTTTGCCAACACTTCCGGGCTAGTGGTTATAACTTTGCCATCTGGTCGAGGGAGATACGAAAGCGCAAGTGACTGGACGGAGATGATGCCACCGAGAGAGTTGACAGCGCTTTGGAACTTCGGGGCGTCAAGGCTACGCAAACACTGCAAAGTATCATTTGCTGTAGTGCAGTTGGCAGACTTGACAACTCGATCGTAGACATCCTGGGCCTTGGGGCAATCAAGGGGGTCGGTAGGGGTAGCACTACCCGAGTTCATGATTGCGGCGCGAAAGAGTGGCTTGTCGTTGTATTTGGCATTGCCATCATACATGATGAGGTGGTCAAAGACGGAGATGGCACCAGCTGATTGTCCCCAGATGGTAACCTTGTCAGGATCGCCTCCGAATGAAGCGATGTTGTCCGCTACCCATTGGAGGCCCAGACGCTGGTCAAGAAGACCAAGGTTGCCGCTTCCATCGCGGAGAACTTCGGCTCCCGGGAGGAAACCCCATCCTGCAAGACGATAATTGACTGACACGAAGATGAATCCCTGGTTGGTCTTCTTGCCAGTGTTGATGAAGTCCGTAGCATCGAATGCCGAGGCGCTTACAAACAGAAATCCACCACCGTAGATCCAGAACAGCACTGGGAGTTTATCAGTAGATTTAGTGCCTGCAGGACGTTGAATCGTGATGCTCAAGCAATCTTCTGAAGGCTTTGCCACCTGGACATTGTTCAGACCCAAGTCTTCTGCGAAAGATAACCTCTTTTGCAAGGTGCCGGAGATGAATGGTCCTTGCGGGCATGTGGCAGGATCAACCGTCGCGTCGAAATTCCCCAAGGTTGAGAACAATCTTTTCTGCGGCGGTTTGAGACGCAACTGGCCACTTGGAGCGTAGGCGTATGGAATGCCTTGGAAGCTTTCGACACTCGAGGCGACCTTGCCAGTAACAGTGGCACCCGAAGCTGTGACCGTCACTTTGCTGGGTAGCTGACGGGCAGTCTGAGAACCAGCCGGTACTGCAACCACTGGGCTGAAGAGCCCAAGGGCCAGCATGGAAAGATATTTGACGTTCTTCATCGTCAGGTCGGTGTCTAGCTTGGTTGTCAGAACCGGGCCTTGCTGAAGAGTTGCTTTTGCAGGCCGATGTTCAGATGCTATGATGATGAAGGTTTAATTAGAGCGAGGGAGGAGAATAAATACTCGATCTTTCTGCGTGTCTCACTCGCTACGGCAATGGATCTTCGTAGTCACCCTTCTGAGAGCAAGGCCACTTTGGAGGTCACATCCAGCAATGAGGGACCAACAACCGAGACACAAACCCGCTATTTCAATGTATGACGATAAGAGTCCATGCGATGCTGAGTGATTTTCTCGACATCCAGACCGGTGGCTGCAGTTCTTAGTAAGAATAGACATTATGGCTTACTTGGATGATGGGCACCTGACGCTCACTTCGCCCTTGCGCGAGGTATATCGAGCCTAGTGACTTGCAGGAGTATGTTTGGGCTTGTCCCGGCAGAGATAACATGATTAATTGACGTCTTTCTAATGTTAATAGTACTTTATCATGGTCCCTTAATACAATCTCCACGAGCAACGTCGAGCATTAACGCCTGGGAGTGAAGTACAGACCGGGGATTCATGGCTGGCATCGGGTGATCTGTCTGAGTAATCTGGGAGTGGATTCTCAGAGTTGCTTTGCATCTCTTGGCGATGTGACCTCAGCCTTGAGCCGTATCTACTAAATCTCGATAGAGCTTTCATGCCGTTGAATGCATGATGACCTGCGCCTCTCCAACAAGACTCTGCTTCTTTACCCACATGTCTCAGCTTACGGGAGAGGGTAGGATTGTTTTGACTGAATTATAATCACCTTCTTCCATTGATTCGTTGAGTCATGGACCAGACATACCGCAGCAATCCAGTTGACATAATATCACTGCAGTACATACAAATAGTTAGGATGTCTCATGCGTAGAGACATTGGTTTCGTTTCGTCACTCCTTTGTATTATTCTGCCTGCCAGGCGGCTCTAATTATATTATCACCACCGATGTCCGTGTCTCCAAGCAGCAACTTGCATTCAATCAGCTAGAACAAGATTCCTGATTTACCTGCCTCCGAAGGTATCTCCCTGACCGTCGTCAACTTTCCTCATTGAACTTTGTTGTGTAGCAAAATGCCATATTACCTTGGGGCATTCGAATGGCACGGCTTAAAGGAATCTCGAAGCTAGTAGTATCTCCAAGCCACGACAACGAGAAGAATGTGAAGCGTGTGGGCTGCAAAAAAGCTTCAGTAAAAACTAGAAAAAAACTAGAAAACTTTCAATCTTTTAGCATCTCTCTTCGCAGCATCACTACTACCTAGAATTGAAACTCCACTAAATCGTGGCGTTTACAAACTTTTTATTCTGCGTTGTGTGTATAGGTACACAAGACGATCACCTCAGGGCTCAGAATGGGTCACACTCTGTCACCTTGTCTTCTAAAACGCTGGAGCCTGTAATAAGATCTAAAAATAATGACTCGTTTATCTCCAACTTATCTTCAACATATGTCTTACAACTCAGGTAGCCTTCCCCTTATCCTTTCTCTCCATCCTGGAAAGTGGTATCTCCGAACTCAACTGTCTCGTTGCAGCGGCTACGAATAAGCAAACAATATTAAAGACACACAGTATGTTTTATTTTCTTACAGCGTATAGGTAGAGACCCGTGCCTCACATGAAGCTTGGTGAAAAGCCTCTAGCCTGCGTTCCGTGACTTCTTGCTCCACGAACTCCCTCTCCAAATCTTCAAGTCATAGATGGTTGCGCATTTCCCCAAAAGTCGTTCCTGAATACTCTGCTCCCTACCCACCCGGTATATAACTCCAGATAATTGTCGTTTTCGTCCATAGTTTGCTTGACCACCATTCAGAGACCGCACCGTCAACTACGGCGGTTGTTTGTTGGTAGGGGCAGTTATGCAAGTCACGATTGAGGGTGATATAGACAGATTATTGGCAGACACCTCGTGTAAAATTCTCCTGTAGAATAACGAACTGGGAATGATTGCTCGATGTTCTATGGCCCCCCTCTCAACGTCCCTGCCGCTGCATCCAAAGCTGTCCGAACAATGTTGATCAAATCCTCCTCACGTTCTATGCCCACACTGATTCTAACCAGGTGCTCGACCACACCAAACTTTGCAGCCCATTCTAGCTCATTGTAGTGTGCAAACAACGTGTATGCACAGCATAGAGTAAAGTTGGTCCCCAGGCTTGGCCCTATGGCCACATCCAGGGCATCGTGGAAAGCGATGGCCGCCGCTGGTTGCACGAATATGATGGAAAGCAGGAAGCCATACCCTCTGCCAGGTCTCCTGTACCGATCGTATAGTTCTTGCGTTGGGTTTCCCTTGGGATAATACACCTTCTCGACAGCAGGGTGTTGTCGAAGCAATTCGACTAAGCTTTCAGCATTCCTACTGGCAGTGATGACGCGCGACTCAAAGTCTGAGCTGTTCTTCTCCATCACTAGCGCATCCAAGGGGAAGTAGGTGTCGAGAAGCTGCGTGTCCAGTATCTGTCTCATAGGCCCAAAGTGGTCAGATTGTGGGTTGAGTGTCAAAGTTCCTCCCATGACATTGCAGCCTCCGCTGAACATTTTCGTCAAGCTGGTACAAACCACATCGCAATATGGGAGCAGTGTGACATTAACTGATGTAGCGATAGTGTCGTCCACAACGAACAAGAACCCGTGTTTATTGGACAATTCACGTAATCGTTCGAGGTCCACGGCGCCAAGGAGCGGATTGCCTGGAAATTCCGTATAGAGAGCATCAATTTGCAATCCCTTGGCCAAATCCTCCTCAAAAACATCAAGATCGGAGGGAGTGAGGTAGCTGTAGAGCTCGCAATCGAATCTGTGGATCTTGCTTAGGACCTTGAATGTATCAACATACAAGAACCTGAGAATCGTTAATCGCGCGAACTTGTGACGCTTTTGGTTCTAAAGGGTTAGAACATACCCGAGGACGGCTACTCGGCAGACACTCTGGCCATCACTTCGCAAGCTACGCATAGCAATAGCAGAGTGACTGATAGCAGACATGCCGGTGGGATATAGATACACGGCATCTGTCCCAGCTTTGATCTCTGGCGTAGATAGCAGGTCTCCAATGTGCTTGCGTATCTTCAGCTTTGCATCATCCGCCTCCTTGAACGGCAGCTCAGGGATTCCTTGTAGGTTCACAGGGGAGTCCTGCAAGAACGGGGCATTCTCTAGCCAAAAGGTGGCCTGTCGACTGGAAACGCCGTACCCCGTGTGCTGCCAGAATGCCTTGCCCTCCTTGGCTAATCGCTGCGCATACGACACAACATAGATATAGCTAGAAAAACAGCCACCGGAGGAAGATATAGCGTTCCCGACCACTTGAACTTCGCCCTCAAAACTGACTTGAAAAACACCGACATTGCCTGTCTCGTCCTGCGCAGATAGACATCTCTGGCAAGCGTTGGCCAGTTCCTCGCTTGGGAAGAGTAGAGTCTGTCGTCCCTGATCGGAGAATTCAGCTATCCCCGTGTTTTCACCATTTCGGTCCGATGTGTTATGTGATGCAGCCCAATCGAAAAGACGCTGTGCCAGTTCTCGAACAACAAGAGGGATGAAGAATCGAGGGTATCCGGTCTTCATTGTCTTGCCCACCATGACCGGGTCTTGCGTGGCATATGCCATTGTGTCCTTCCATGTTGGAAAATACACACTCACGGCCTATATCCATCGTCATTAGCGGTATTCGGGGTTGAGGGTATTTGCCGATTCATTCCCACATGTTTATCTCCTGGCGGGAGAGGATCGCCAACTTCTGCCTTCATGGTTCTGGCCTTCGAAATTGCAGGTAATGAACAGGAAAGATATTAGATTTAAGCTAATAGAGATATTTTGCAAGGTATTGATATGTGCCCGATCGGCGCTCTATGCTGTTCAAGATAGGAGATTGCGAATATGATTGCGTGATCTTCACCGCAGAACAGGCCAGGAAGATAGGGTCATGAACCTCCTTTGTTTCCCCATGCCATTGGTTCCTTGAAGGACTCCTTGGTGCCACTCTTGTCTTGTCTGCAGGCTTTGCTGCTCCATCGCAATACGACAGCAAGGGTGACACATGCAGGCGACGAAGAAATGCATTGAGGAATGGTTCAACGACTTTGTGCTTCCGCCAGCCACTCGACACTCAGCCGCTGCCGGCATCTGTTGGGATATCATGACAGCATGGTTTACACAAAAAGAAAGCCAGAGGCGTGTTTGTCGGCCCGGCAAATGCCGACCTGAAGGCTTACCAGTAGTAAGACGATGAATGCGCCACTCGGGGCTGGTCTCAAAGCCACTCGCTGGTGATAGATGACCTGTGGAGCGTTTTCAAGTTGGGCAATTGTTCGATTTCGCTGGTGCCATCATGAAGACCTGGCTGCCACGTTGGTACGGAGCAGATGTATGGAGTAGATGTGCGGAGCATTTCGTAGGGAGTGCGGTGTTTACATACTGTCGCATAGCATATAAGGTCACTTATCCACACGCACAGTGTGGGCTCACATTTTGCTGGATTTTGGTCTGACACATACAATGTGAGCGCACCAAACCTATTTCAAGATTAATCTCAGCTAGACTTGTCATCTGATGACTGAACCTTCAGCCATGCCAGGTTAAGGATGGCTCTTGATGCGGAGACTATAGTATTATGTCGCGTAACACAGGAATACTATACCCAAGACCTCGCCTGCCAATAGGATGCTTCCTTGGTTCATTTGCAAATAGATAAGGTAGTATAGTATTACTTCGTACTCCGTACTTCGTATGCCCACATTAGTCTTTAGCAATCACACATAATCACCTAACCAATACCACTAGTATAGTCTACCCCCTGAATGTTTCATTAGCGTGTATATTTTAGCCGGTTTTTAGCCAATAAAAAGCCCTGCCCGTAATTAATAGTACTTTAAGGGACTAGATTTTAAAGATAAAGGATACTCGTATGCTAAAGCAAGGGTTTCCTATGTACCTAAAAGTACTGATCTGTAGGAATATAATTACTGCTTATAGCTTTAATAATAATTTATTTTTTAAAGAAATAAATATATTAATTAATGCAAAAAGTTAAAACTTTCAATTCTTTAAATTATCTAAAAAAAAATTCATTTATTTATAATTATATTTTTTATATTTTATTGAATATTGTTATCTTAACTGTATTAGTAATTGACAATTTACTTGTGGGCGATTGATAGAAGGGTACGTACCTTTACAAAAGCGGGTTAAAGTACACGCTAATGAAACATTCAGGGGGTACTTCGTAGACTGTACTGTAAATCGTCCGATGAAGAACCGATCTCCATCTTCACACGGTAATTCTTCAACGAAGCGAAGCATCCTTGACCCCCACAAACCAAGCTGCGGGGTCATAGAACCTGTTAGGTGTCTTATGTAGAAGAGCAGATCGTGGGGAAATTGTGCGGGTGTTGATCCCATTCGCGGAATCTCATCTGATTTGCCTTCGGCTTTGGAAAATTCGGTCCGAAAAGGGATAGCTATGTAATAATACCTATGCCAACTCCGTGCTCCGCACAGGGCAACGTCAATTTTATTAGTCGTTCGTATCCTATTATCCGGATTTCTAGACGTTCTTCATCATTTCATTTCAGAGTGCACGGACGACTTGATCTCACGTGTGGTTGAAGAGTACGAAGTAATAATACTCGTCGCAATGTCAGCAATGTCAGCAATTTCAGCAATTTCACCAAAGTGAGAAACATCCGTGTTCTTCATACGAAGTAGACCAGCACTCAATAGTATCATCACCATCATCACCTTAGTTTGGGACCTACGCGATCGGGGCACTCCCCCGCGCCCAGACTTGCCAGAGTCTGCATCGTCTATTCTCCGTATCGGCAAACAGGGGATGAGAAGGAGTCGTAAGATGCGGGGATCCAATTTGACGTCTAGTTAACCACGTATGACTAGATGATTATCCAAACATTACTGCTCTTACTCGTATTCCACCATGCAGGATGAACTTGGCCTCTCTCGGGCGCGGAAAAATCTTGTCGCCAAAGGACCATGCAATTCAAAATTAGGCCGAGGATGCCGGTCGCCGTCTACCTAGTATTTACTATATTAAATGAATTGAATCCTCCTGGTAGTCATTTCTGTCTTCGTGTTCTTAATCAACACTCGTGAGGTAGTTAATTGTCAGCAATCAGACCACACAAGATGTTGTCACAAGGCACTCTCATCGTGCTCCTTGGGGCCGTTTCGTCAGTTACTGCCGAAACGTATGCTGTCCCTCGGAAGGTGAATAATGTTGGACAGCCCTTTGATGGATTCGTCAGTTACTCAATTGAGTTCTCCTCTTTCCCAGACTTTGCTGGTAAAACCACCCACTATTTGATATGTGTCTTCAAGAAATCTATCCTTGGTTCTGACTGTCGCGATTACAGGCAACAAGTCTTCTCCAAACTTGTTCTCGTACAATCTCATCAATAATTTGGGTGCCCTATCTGGCTCTAAGCCCTACATCCGCATCGGTGGTAACACTCAGGACTTTGCTTTATTCGACAAGTCCCTTAAGACGGGCATAGTCGGTATTGTTGACCCCACGAAGTCACCCGACTACCCAACCACTATTCACATCGGCCCGTCCTACTTTGAGTCGTACGGCACCTGGCCGGGCGTCAAGTTCTCTCACGGGTTCAACTTGGGATTGGGCGGAAAGACAGCCGAAGGGTGGCAAACCCTCGTTGACACTGCCCCTCTGGTTTGCAAGGCCCTCAGTCATGGGAATCTGAACACGTTTGAGTATGGTAACGAGCCCGATCTGTTCGTCCCTAACGCTCGACCGTCAAGCTGGAACGAGAGCACCTACGTCTGGCAGTGGCTCAATGGTACTCGCGAGGTCAAGAGTCAGGTGAAGAAGTATTGCCCAAGGCTCGCGGCCCGTGGAGAACCAATGTTCATGGCGCCCTCCCTTGCCAACACCAATCAGCTCAAGGCCCCCGCCATCTTTCAAGAAGGCATTAATCGGGACAAAAACCTTCGTTACTACTCCACTCACAAGTAGGTCGAAGCCATGGAACCAATACGAGAAGGACATAGACACTGACAGCAAAACAGCTACATCAGCGGTGCAAACGTGCCCGGCGTGACTCTTCAAGGCACCTTGATGAACCACAACGTAACCAAGCAGTCAGTCGACCGTCAACTCAACCT
This sequence comes from Hypomyces perniciosus, assembly GCA_008477525.1. Lineage (NCBI taxonomy): Eukaryota > Fungi > Ascomycota > Sordariomycetes > Hypocreales > Hypocreaceae > Hypomyces > Hypomyces perniciosus. The sequence goes on from SPDT01000010.1 coordinate 101,393, forward strand.
TTACAACAGCGTTTTTCCAGGAAGCCAAAAGCAGCAAGCACCGCCTCTGATCTTTGGCGAGTGTAACTCTCTCTACAACCAGGGCAGGGCGGGCTTGTCCAATACGTTTGGCGCAGCGCTTTGGGGTGTCAACTTCAACTTGTACTCGGCATCCGTGGGCTTCAAGCGTGTTCATATGCACATGGGCACCAACTACCGTGTAAGGCTAGTCTGGAATTACATCTAAGAAAGAAACGTAACTGACATGTATGATAGTATCAAGCCTGGCAACCCGTCAAAACTGACCTGGCTTCCAAGGGCACCAAGGCGCCATACTACGGCAGTATCGCCGTCGCGGCCACGTTGGGTAACTCGGTTCGCAAACCCGTCAGCATCTCTAACATCCCACTGGCAGACGTGCGAGAAGCTGCCTACGCTGCCCGCTACACTACGGGTTCCTCTAGCGGCAATCTCGCCCGTATCACTGTGATCAACATGCGTGGCTACAACACGACTGTCAACGGCCAAGGACTCGAGCCACTGCCCAACCCTCCTAAGCGAGGAATCCAGAAGTACACCTTTGCTGTAGATGGTGTCCGCAATGGCGAGATTGTGAGGGTGCAACGGCTCATGGCCAACGGTAGCGATGCCATTACCGGTATTACCTTTGATGGATGGAGCTACAACTATGAATTGGCTTTGGGTCTGCCTGTCAGACTTCATAACGTCACTGTAGGAGAAAAGGCGACGGTGCGAAATGGACGGGTAACGGTTGATGTACCGGATTCATCTGCCGTCCTGTTGAGCTTCAGCACGCAGTTTTACTAGATGGTAACATTTAGGTGCTTGCACCACGTCGAGATTCTGAAGTATGTAGATTTTGGATAAATACATATATGGCATACATGGCATATAGCCATGAGGCCTGGAGATTATCTCCGCATTAAATGCCGAAGTTCCCGGCTCTGTTAGTGAAACCCTCTTGAGGTATTATTCGGCAACCCCATCTCAACCAATCACGGGCGGATGGTTTAGTGGTATAATTTTCCCTTAGCATAATGCAACCGAATCATCGAGTAGCATAATCGCCTGGGAAAGGTCCGGGGTTCGATTCCCCGTTCGTCCATGGTTAATTAGGATGGGACTTCCATCAAAGTCTTCTTTTTTGGCAGCTTTTTCTTCTTTTTGGTGTAGCGACATAGTGATGATGTCATTCCATACGCGGGAGGCTATTGCTGCAACCTTAGAACAATGATGCTAGAGGTGGACGCTCTTTGCCTCATAGCCCATGGCTTAAATTGCATGTAGAGTAACTTTCGTAGTCATTTTTCGTTGTTCTCGGCCATGAATACATATGATAGACCACTTCATTTCCCTGCCCAATTACAACGCCTTGAGAGCCAGCTCAAGGAGATCAAAAAACGCCTCCCGCTCAGTATCAGCCTTCGCTAACCCGAGCCCTACAACTAGTATTCTTCTGTCCTCAGGAGAGCGTAATGATATGTGACTGGCAATCTGTGATGCGTACAGTTGCCCGAGGGTTTCCCGGTCGTCTCCTCCGCCTCCGAGCAAGGTCTTTGGGGTTAAATGTGTTGAGGGCAGAACTCCATGGCTAGCGCTCGGTAGGGTCATCTCGACCAAGCCTGCTGAAGAGCCTGTTAAGGGAACTTGGATCTTCCAGTTGTCAGTAGGTTGTCATAAACAATGTGTCCATTTTTAACCTTACCCATTGCGCCAAACGCCCCTCCTGACTGATTGTGACCAGGATTTTGTCTGCGAACTCCAACGATGTCACTTCTGTCGCTACCCCGTGGACAAGGCCAGATACACTTCGACTTTTTGCCGGAAACGGGTCTTCCCGTACGTCCAGAGTTGCCATTTCCGAAATTGCTTGATTTCCAAGGTGTAAGATAGCTCCAGAAGGTTTCAACGTCTTGATTCTAGGGTATCTCCAGTTTCTTCGAACTGTACCATCGCCCCCGCACTAATCCAAATTGAGGTGAAGATTTTGGCGGTCAGATGTGGCAAAATCAGTTAACTTCCAAAATTTCATGGCTATCTTCGCAGTTTTGTCGCATCAATGCAATTGGCGACTGAGATCGCGAAAAAAAAGCATTGAGCGCCATGTCCTAAAGCCTTTCCATTATATCTAGCCGAACCATGGCTAAGAAGTTTGTGCCTCGTCAGCGAAAGCACAAGGTGCTCGCTCGCGAGCAAGCCCAAGAGAATGGTCGCCATGAAGTCGAGGACACCAACCAGGAAATCCTACCGGCCCAGAAGGAGCTGGAGGAGAAAAAGGCGCGCATGAAAGAGGAGCTAAAGAAAGATGGAGTCAAAATGAACAGCAAAAAGGCAAAGCGCCTGGAAAAATACATCGACAGCAAGCTTCGGAAAGACGAAGGTCGAGAGCTGCTTGCGAAACTCGCCGAGAGGAAGATCGATACCACTCTATTTACGAGCAGCAAATCTTTGGGCCAGGGCCGCGAAACCAAGAAGCAGGCGCTTTCTCGCGCATTGAGAGAGCACAAAGCTGGAATTGACCCAACCTCGTCAACAGAACAGATCCTCTTCGAGAAACGCCAAGATATTGACGACGACGACGAGGATGTAGGCGATGCCTCTGATAAAGAGACAAAGGCTGACCGCCACACTTCGAAACCAACAGCTCAATCTGCGTCATCCTCAGCAGTCGGCTCGGAGACCCAGGCGCAGGCAACGACCACGGTAGCCGTTGGAGCAGGTCTGAAGCGTCCGCTTGAAGTGGACGACGAAGGCCGACCGGTTATTCAAAAGCGCCAAAAAAGAGGAGGTATCAAGACAAAGGCCCCAATTATTCTCGATGAACCAACTCCTTCCGAAGAGTCTGGAGATGAGGATGAATGGAATGGATTTAGCAGTGATGAGGGCGCGAAGGCCCAGTCGGACGACGGTGGTGATGAATCGGACGAAGACGAAGACGGATCCGAGGAGGATTCGAACAGCGATTCGAACGAAGACGATTCAGAAGAAGAAACAAGCGAAGAGGAGGAAATAGACGGGGAACAAAAAATTCAAAGGTCATCTGCCTTTAAAGCCTGGGCTCACCAGCAGCGCAATGAGGCTCTTGGATATCAGCCCCTTGAAAATTCTTCCTCCGTTCTCGAAATACCAAAGCCGGAAAACTTTGTCCCGAGAGCCCCTGAACAAGATCCATTGCCCATGGAATTGCAACCAACGGAGAATACGACAAGGAAAGTTTTCAGTGTATCTATCGTCAGGACACCAGAGGTTCAAGAGGCCAGACTCATGCTTCCCGTCGTCTCCGAAGAGCAGAGGCTGATGGAAGCTATACACAATCATGATATTGTGGTGATATGCGGTGCTACTGGTTCAGGAAAGACTACTCAGGTTCCCCAATTCTTGTACGAGGCGGGCTATGGGTCTCCAGATTCTCCAACACCAGGCATGATTGGTGTCACACAACCACGCAGGGTTGCGGCTGTCAGCATGTCAAAGCGAGTTGCAGATGAGCTGGGCGATCACTCAGACGTAGTGGCTTATCAGATTCGATTTGAAGGCAATGTTGGTTCTAAGACTGCCATCAAATTCATGACCGATGGTGTGCTGCTTCGAGAAGTTGCCCAGGACTTTGCTCTCCGCAAGTACTCCGCCATCATCATTGATGAGGCACACGAGAGGAGCGTCAATACTGACATTCTAATTGGTATGCTCAGCCGAGTCATCAAACTGCGGACCGAACTTGCTCAAGAAGACCCTACGATCAAACCATTAAAACTCATCATCATGTCTGCAACTCTCAGGATAGAGGACCTGACGATGAACTCCACACTGTTTCCAACACCGCCACCAGTCATCGAAGTCGAGGGCCGACAGCATCCTGTTACCATCCATTTCGCTCGCCGCACTCACCACGACTATGTCGAGGAAGCATTCCAAAAAATCAGCCGAGGCCATAAAAAACTTCCACCTGGTGGCTTCTTGGTTTTCTTGACAGGCAGAAACGAAATATTGGAGCTTAGCAAGAAACTTAAGGCTGCATTTGGTGGTCTTAGGTCCGCGGAAGGTCCAAAGGTACAGATTTCCGCGAATGAGGCGCCAGTCGAGGTCGAGGATATTGAATTTGGTGATGTTGATGACCAAGACTTTGACGAAATGGATGGAATTGAGTCCGAAAATGAAGATGAGGAAGATGAGTTCGATATTGGAGATGACCAGGAAGTTGTTCCACTGAAAATGCAGATATTGCCTCTTTATTCCTTGCTGCCGGTCAAGGAGCAGTTGAGGGTATTTGAAGAGCCCCCAGAAGGAACCCGACAAATTATTCTGGCAACAAACGTTGCGGAAACTAGTTTGACAATTCCGGGTACACGGTTTGTCTTTGATTGTGGAAGATCCAAGGAAAGGAATTATGACCGCCTCAGTGGTGTCCAGAGCTACGAGATTGGGTGGATCAGCAAGGCCAGCGCGAACCAGCGATCAGGTCGTGCTGGTCGAACGGGACCTGGCCACTGTTACAGACTCTACTCCTCGGCAGTTTATGAGAGAGACTTCGCTCAGTTTGCGGACCCCGAGCTGTTGCGGATGCCAATTGAAGGCGTCGTGTTGCAGCTGAAGTCAATGAACCTTCAAAATGTCGTCAATTTCCCATTCCCTACGCCTCCAGACCGGCAAAGTCTAGCCAAGGCAGAGAAGCTGCTTACATATCTTTCCGCCCTCTCCTCCGGCGGACAAGTCACCAACATTGGCACAACCATGTCTGTCTTCCCTTTATCACCTCGCTTTGCGAGAATCTTGCTGGTAGGACATTTACATGACTGCCTACCGTACACCATTGCTTTGGTGGCAGGCTTGTCGGCAGCAGAAGTCTATCTTCCTGAAAACCAAGCAATCCCAGCCTTGGCTGCCAAAGAGGACACCGCTATCCGCACAACAGCAGATGTGATTGCCGAGGATCGACAGGCCAACGTGAGGCGGATGTTTAACCAGGTTCACAAGAATTTCTGCTTCCTAGACGACAAATCCGATGCAATCAAGCTGCTTCAAGTAGTTGGAGAATTTGCCCATGAGCCCAACGAGAAATGGTGTGAGAGCCATTTCGTCCGTTACAAGGTACTCAAGGAGATTCAGCAACTGCGGAAACAAATCACCGAGCTTCTACGTACTAATATTGCCTCCTTTGCAAATCTGAAGTATCAGGACAGGCTTGATCCACCTTCACCAAAGCAGGTGAATGCGCTGAAGCAAATGACGGCGGCTGGATTCCTCGACCAAGTCGCCATACGTGCGGACCTAGCGCCAAACCCCCCTGAGCAATACAGGAAACCTCGTCGAGCGATTGATGTTCCTTATGTCCCTCTCATTCCATTGCAAGGAAGTGGCAGTGGCAGTGGCAGTGCCGAGGACCATTGTGTTTACATCCACCCTACCTCTTCTCTAGCACATATCAGCCCACAGGAGTGCCCCGAATACATCGTATACGCTTTCTTGCAGCGTGCGACCCCCTCCGGCATAGACTCGCAAAAGAAACCCAAGACAAGAATGCACGCTCTTACAGACGTCACTGGAGGACAGCTTGTGGGCCTAGCCAAGGGCACGCCGCTGATTAGCTACGGCAAGCCGATCAAGGAGGTCAAGGGACCGTCGTTGGCAGATGGTGCGACGACAAGAGAGTGTTGGGTTGTTCCGTATCTCAGAGCCGAGAACACTGCAGGCCAAGGTTGGCCACTACCAGCGCAAAAGGTCAAACAAAAGAAAGTCGCGGGCAAGGGATGGGTTGTTGAATAATGCATCGGGCATGAAGTTTGTAAATGGCGTTGGCGTCTTTATGGATAGAATACGTACGATCAATATCATACTTTGGCGATTTACAGCGAACGGTATATACCATACGATGACTAGGCTTCCTGGGCATCAGAAACTCTTGACTTTGCCCCCTATTTTGATATTGAGTAAAACTGGATGATTGTGCCATTCAAGCCTTCATGATCCAAAACAGATCTCGATTAATACTGGGTATCAAATGCTAACATCATCCCAACCGCCCATATCCAACGCCAAAGATAACCCATTCCACGCGATTCATTAAGAGGCCCCAGGAGTCGCTGCGGGGGTCACACTAGGACTCATCTTACTCTTTTTCCTCTTCAGCTTCGGCACGGAAGCTGATTTTGATGTCTTATCCGACTTTGTGTCCTTCTTGTCTTCCAACTTGGCACCAAGCGTAGGTCCGTTCATAGCCCCTATTCCGGTCGGTGCTGTTGGTTGAGGTGGAGGGATTGCCTTGCGGCCTGTTGATGAGAGGTGGAATTCACCGGGGCGTCCTGTAATTGGATTCTCGTCGATGTACTCCCCACCGTGTCGCATATGAAGCATGAATGATTCTTCTGCAGCCTTTTCCAGAGATAATTCGTCGTTCTTGGTTGCTGGCGCGGGTTTTCCAGCTCCTTCAGAGACTGGCGGTTCATCTTTCGCTTCTTGCCTTTGCCGGGTTGAGGATTCGCTCGTGGGGAGATGGTATACATGGCCCATGGATGGCCTCCACTTTCTCGCAGCCTCAGCAGCCGGTAAGGCCTTTGCAATAGCCGAGGATATCGTCATCTAGGAGAGTTAGTTGCAACATATCCATTGCGGGTCCATTCCACCCACAATTCTAGAGGCAAGGATGTCGGCCAAAGTTGGAGCCATGTAGATATTCTCCCCCATGACGAAGAACGACGCGTGCACCGTAATCTCATCCTCATCTTGATATCGTTTCCGCCTCGTCTGCTTCCGAATCACCCAGACACCAGTCCCCATACCCGGTCCCGTTTCCGCAGGCTCCTCTCCCACGATAAATTCCAAGCCTGACATTGTCTTGAGGCGCGCCTCAAAAGTTTCACGAGTTTGGATATAGTGATACATGGCTGCGTTGTTCATGGCCTGGGCCATGATGACGGCGTTGTTAGAGGTGCGCTCGAAGAAAGGCGATTCGGCGAAGTAGAATAGGATGGTGTTTGAATGGAGACCGCCCATCTGGGCTACTATGGGTGGAGAGCGCCATTGGATCTCGTCCAGGGGAGGTTCGTTTGGATTGGACATTGTGGTGGTTGTGTTGGGGAAGCAGAATATGAAAGTTTGAGAAATGGAGTCGAGCCTCATGGATGCATAGCATCAGTGACGTGGGGTTCCGTTTTAGCGCCAAAAAGGGCGGATTTATTCCGCCTAAGTTCCATCAACATTCTTCAACCTTGGCTCCGTACATCATACAATCCATCACATTTCATCTTTTCCACAGAATACCACATCAAAGATTTTACGACGCAACGATTAAGCACACGGAGGGACCGCTATTCAATATATGTCTTATCTGTCATCGTCACACACAAAACTGATACTATTGGTTTTACCGAGAATCGACAATGGACTTGCTCTCTACCATCCGCAAGTCCGGCTCCAGAGGCGGCGTCAACTTCAGCTGGGATGAAGTGGCCAACTCTGCGCATCGCGAAAATTACCTCGGTCACAGTCTTAAGGCGCCAGTGGGAAGATGGCAGCAAGGCCGCGACCTGAACTGGTATGCCAAAGCAGACTCAGCACCGGCCGATTCCAAGGAAACAGACGAGGAGCGTCAGGAACGAGAGCGCAAAGAAGAGCTACGCAAGATCAAGGAGGCAGAGGAAGATGCGATGGCGCTTGCTTTGGGCTTGCCACCCAAGCAGCGCAATACGACAGGAGCAAATTCAATGGAAGTCCAGCCAAAGAGACAGCTCGGCGCCGCAGGCGGACCAGCATCTACGAGAGACTCAGCAGATGAACCGAGGCGAGAAAGATCACGACGGCATGGCGACCGCGACAGGAGAGAAACTAGGCGACACAGAAGCAGGAGCAGAAGTAGGAGCGGGAGTCGCAGTCGTCATCGAGATCGCGGCTACAGGCATCGCAGTCGCGATGGCGAAAGAGCCAGAGACCAGAGTCGCGATCGAAACTATGGCCGAGGCGAGCGTAGGCATCGCCGAGAGCGCGATAGGAGTCGGAGCGTTGAGCGGCGGCGGAACGACAGAAGCAGGGAACGGCATCGCTCGCGGTCAAGGGACCGCCACGGACGGCGTAATCCGGAGCCGTCTTCGCGCCGTGAAGTTTGATGAGTTTCCCTCTAGAGGTGTGTTTATCATATAGAATACAGAGATACCCGGGCTCAAAGCTTATCGCCACTGATATCTGCCCATATTGATCGTCTCTGTCTTAATTTCCCCTGTAACAGTGAAATTGCAAGATGTGCTCCGTGCAGGCAAACTGGAAGCTAGATTTAGGCTTGTGCTGAGCGCCTGAGGCAGTGAGGCCCCATCTCCCAGGCGTTTGCTTAGGCGAGTTGGGACCTGAAAGGTACCGCCACAGACGCTATAAATGCCTAGCGGCCCTGATGACACCTCCAAATGCAACCAACAACTCATTGACTCCCAGTTTGTAAGCACGTGTACGGAGTACTCCGTACGCAAGCCCAACTCCAACAACCTTGTTCGTCTATTATTGCTTGCATCACCATCACCCATTTCCATGCAGCTACGAGATCCATGCACCAGACAAGGCGACGGGTCTGTGCAGTGAATTTCGAGACGATTTCGGATTCCCTTGCGACAGATTGTTCATAAACACGTTTGATAATAATAGACTCCTCGGATTTAATAAGGGCACAACCCCGGCTTTTCTGTTGGTTAACTGGCCGTCACTTCACTTTCAGCTGCTTCGCATCACTGCAACTTGCCACCTCCCGTCTTCACAACGCCACCAAGCTTGTCTCCTCACTCCTTGTCCATCTTTCTTCGTATTTCTGAGAGTAACGATGCACATATGACCTTTCACGGTACGGTTTAACACCGCACCCAAACATGGCGATGGACTACTCAAGTCTACGTGCTGCCGCCTTGCGGGATGGCGAGGACGAGGAAGCTGTCACCGTCGACACCCGAGCCCTGATCGACAAAGTCCTGGCCAGATATTCAGGAGAATGGACGACTTTGCGAGAGCTCATCCAGAATGCTGCCGATGCCCAAGCAACGACTGTCTCGATCAAGTGGGAGACACTCCCCTCCACGCAGGTTCCTCTACCGAGCACCACGAGCCGATCCGAGGTGCTGAAGCACATAATAGCGAACCACACGTTGCGTCGACTGGTGGTCCAAAACGATGGCCAACCCTTCACAAAAACAGATTGGGGACGTTTGAAGAGAATCGCCGAAGGAAACCCTGACGAAACCAAGATCGGAGCTTTTGGTGTTGGCTTCTACAGCGTCTTCGCCGATTGTGAGGAGCCTTTCGTCAGCTCCGGGAGTGAGGCCATGGCATTCTATTGGAAAGGGAATTCTCTCTTTACCAAGAAGTCACAGCTACCTCAAGATAAATCGTCGCCGTACACGGCATTTGTCCTCGATTACAGGAATGCAACAACCCCGATGCCGAACCTCTTGTCCGTCAGCCAGTTTCTTGCTACCAGCCTTACGTTTGTTGCGCTCGAAAAGATTGAGTTTTGGATTGATGACTACCAGATTCTGTCACTGAAGAAGAAATCCTCCCCAAGCGTTGATCTAGCGTTGCCCCGTGACCTAGAAGCGAGAACAAAGGATAACCTCATGAAGGTGATAAGTGTTGGCCGCACAAGCACTCAGATTGACGCATCTTTCATCAACGCAGTTGGTTGGAAGCCGCAAGCTGCGACATCAGCTACCAAGGCTTCCGAATCCTATGGCGCCCCTGACGCTCCCTCGTTGAGATCTTTCTTCGCGAGGCTGACCTCAACAGCAGCCAACTCTACCCTCAAGTCGAGACAGCAGAATGAAGAAAACGCAGCACAGGTCAAGATAACGGAGGATGTCAGCAAACTAAACTCGTCAACCATATTCCTGCGAACCACTTCTGCGACAATCAAGACGAATGTGACTTCCTCATTTGCTGCAGAGTTAGAGCGAGCCACAAAGAAACCACCCCCAAAGACCACACGAATATCCATTCTAACGTCCTCTTACGATGAAGCGGAAGCTTCTGAGAGTTCTTCGACGGTGAAAGGAGCTATGGCTAGAGCGACCGATGTGTTTGCTTCAGTGCTCCCAAGTAAGAAGCCCGGAGGTCGGATTTTCATAGGTTTCCCAACCATGCAGACCACTGGTGGTGGCATGCATGTCTCTGCCCCCTCAGTTATTCCAACTGTTGAAAGAGAGGCTATAGACCTAAATGCTCGATGCGTCAGGACATGGAATGTCGAACTTCTTCGTGCTGCAGGAATTGTTGCAAGATTGGCCTTTGCCAACGAGATGGGCGATCTAGACCATAGACTACGTCGATCGGTTGAGTCTGGTAAAAGGATCTCAGCCGAATTGGTGAACAAATTCATGCCAGAGGCCTCGCACATTCAAAAAACATTCACGTTTGGCGACTCCACCCCCAGCGGACAGGTCGGACAAATCATAGAGGAGGCTTTTTGGACTTGCTTCAAGAAGGCCTCAATCGAGATGTACTCCAGCCGCGGGGTCCTTCAGACATCTCAGGTTCGTATTGGGTCTGAAGAACTGGGTTTGTTCGTGGATAGCATTCCAGTCGTACCCAAGGAAATGGGGGATTCACAATTCGTGAGAAAGCTGATTGATTTTGGCCTTATCTCCCACATTACCGTGACAGACGTCAAGGAGGAGCTGGAAACTAAAGCCCTTACCAAGACGCAGGCCATCAATTTCATCAAGTGGGCGGGAAAGAAGAGCTCGACTGGAGAACTTGACCCTGGAAGCAGAGCTGCTCTGCTCGAGGTTGCCGTTGCCACGATGAGTGATGAGGGAGATCAGGGAGAAATCGTTGCGCTGGGCGGCATCACGAACTACCTTAATCTCGGGAAAATCCCCGCGGCCATGCCGCTTCCTCCAACAACTATTCCGTTTGCTTTGATTGCCAACACCAATGTTTCCGAGCTGGAGGCACTTGGATGGGAGCCTTTGGAAATTGTTCCTTGGCTGAGATTTCTCATCGAAACTACGTCCTCCAGGCCTGAGGAAGAGAGTCTCACGAAATCACCCAAATTTGCCGTTGCGGTTTTGACAATCTTGGGCAAGAACTGGGAGAATTCAACTTCCAGCACCAAACTAACGGTGACGCAACTTATACAGGCAATTCCCGCCATACCCACAAAGTTAGGTATGCGGAAGCCGACCGAGTCTTTCTTCCCGTCCGTCAAGCTCTTTGACGATTTACCCGTCATTCAAGGGTGTGATAAAGTAAAGGAAAAGTTCCTGGTAGCTATTGGCGTCCGCAAGACCGTCGATCTGGAGACAATATTCACCCGATTACTCAATGCTTCTGGAGAGAGTGGTCAGAAGTGGAGTCATATGGAGCTCATCAAATACCTTGCATCGGTCCAGAACGACATCCCCAAGGATGATCTTATAAAACTCCGGGAATCACGATTCTGTCCTGCTGAGGCTGGCCCGAAAGGCATGGAACCAACAAAGGGCTCAGACAAGCTGCACAAGGTTTCGGAGTTGTTTGAGCCCAAGGAGTCGTTGCGAGCTCTTCGTCTGCCTGTAATTCAATGGCCAGGACCTCCTGGAAGTTTCCGTCCAGCCAGCCCCGAAGCTCGGTTCTTGGTTGTCCTCGGCCTGCGTTCTCACCCTTCGGTCCCTGAATTAGTCGACATGATGGCTTCGGGTGATGAAGCATTAAGGACTTCAGCGATGACCTACTTCATCGCCAACCATCACACCAACCGGTATGCTGCCTTTGGTCTCAGCGACTGTCGAAAAGCCATTCTACCCCTGCAAGGGAGTACGAAGCTGGTGGCCCCTTCATCTTGTTTCACCAACGAAAGGGCTTCTATTTTAGGGTTTGACATCTTAAGGCAAGACCTTCATGATCATGCCAATGTAAGTTTATCCATTCTCTCAGTACAACGAGTGGCTAACAGCATACAAGAAATTCGGCGTTGCGAGAGACCCACCGATGGTAGAGTGCGTTAATCGTCTATTGTCTAGTCCTCCTCAAAGCCAGCATGCCGCCGTCGCTCTCTTCAGCTACTTCGCCTCACGCATCAGTGAACTTGGAGAGAATAGCCTTGTGAAACTGCGGAATGCCACCATCGTACCAGTTAATAGGCCAAGTCTGTCTCGGTCGTCCGAAAAATCCACCACAACCCTATCACACATTAGCCCATCGCGTGCCTATTTGGGAACTTCATCAACATACGGTGACATTTTTGACTTTGTTGACTTTGGCCACGATGGAAACGCTTTTCTGTTCAAATGCGGCGCAAAGAGTGAGCCGACCAAACTGGAAGTTGCATATATGGCGTGCAACGAACCGGCAAGACTTCTCAGTGTCTTGCAAAGTCCGGAAAAGTACATGGATTTGCTTAAGTCGTTGGCTGAGGCGTCGTCAACGCTGCATCGTGACAAAGATCTCTGGCGGAAGTTGAAGTCATGTCCCTGCCTTCTAGCCTACAAGGAACTGGCAGCGCCATCCAAGGGCAATAATGCCGATATGGATGAAGATGAGGCACCCATAAAACAGTACCAGCTTGCTACAGCCAATCAAATCGTGGTGGTTGACGACATCATCAGCTATCGGCTTTTCAAGGAGCATCTCATTTGTGCACCGGAAGAGGATGCCTTAGAGACATTCTACCTGAAGCTCGGTGCGCAGAAGCTAAGCAGCATTGTTCAAGAGGATGTGCGAATCGGTTCTCATACGGCTAGAAGCAAGACTGCGGAATCGCTTAGAAAGCATGTTCTCGAACGGTCCAAGCTCTTCCTCTATGAATACGCCAACTACCGTCGGGATGCCATCAAGCATGACACCAAGTGGCTCGAAAAGAACTTGACTGTGGAAATGGTTCGCTCAGTAGCACTTCGGCGGACATTGAATGGCCATAGACAATCCCACACTGAAAAGCGCTCCGCGGCTGCAACTAATTCAAGCGGAACGTGGGTTCTCTACGTGGCGGATGACGGACAGCCTGATATGTACCAAGTCGGTCAAGCCCTATGCCAGATGCTTCTTGACCGACCAAATCAGCAAGCATACTTGTTCTTTGAGCCCTTTTTGGCTCTAGATTTGTATGGTTTGAGAGCTCGCGGGTACAATGTGGACCGTATTCTCCGAGCCAAGGCTGCTGAGGCAAGGATTGCAGAGGAAGAGAGACGCAAAGCGTTAGAAGAAGAGCAAAAGAAGATACGGGAAAGAGAGAAGCTCTGGGCCCAACAAGCTCAGACGACAGATCAGGGTAACACACTAGAGCCCAAGGCTGCTGAAGCCGCAAGGGATGTTGCCAGAACTCCGGAGCCTCCGCATCCCAATATGCCTGGGGCCTGGGGCTCACCGGATGATAATGGATTGGAAAAGACTACACAGCCGAAGAGGGGTGGGGGCTTATTCTCCAACCTGAGTCGTCGACTTGGATTTGACACTCGTGACGATAAAGAAGAGTCTCAACAAGTTGAGCAATTCATGGACAACAAGCCCACTGAGGCAGGAAACGTGGCGGACAATGGCAAGCAGCCTCAGCAGGATAATGGAAGAGTGACAAGCCCAGCAGTTATCCAACAGAACCTGCTCAACGCCGTCAATGCCACTCGGCCTCATGGATCCAATGGTGTCTACTCAGAGCCCCAGGTCAGCGAAGTCAAAGAGCAGGCCACGTATTGTGATAAGACACCAGCACAGAATATTATATTCGTGGCTGAAGCTGCAAACGGCATGAAGATGTATGTTTCACGGGAAATGGGCGCTGTTGCTGCTGATTTCCTGGCGACCAACATTGGCGCGATAAACTCGTTTGCCACGTTGCTTGTCGAAGTTGGGAATGTGTATTCTCTGGCTCCTGAAGTGCTCCACATATTCTACGATGAAACCGGCGGGACGATTGCATTTAATACGGGCGGGAGCATCTTTTGCAATCTCCGGTTCTTCTTGCAACTGCATGCAGCACGGTTGGATAGCCAGCAAGGGACTGCAAGAGCTGAAGCAGCGACATGGTGGTGGGTTGTGTTGGCCCATGAGTTGGCTCACAACCTTGTGTCAACCCACAACTCTGATCACAGTTACTACACGTAAGTTGATATCCTTTGGCTTTTTTGGCGATTTTACCTGCTAATAGCGCTCTAGTGAGTCGTTCATACAACAGTACATTGGAAAGATGATGGCGAAGACAGCACAATGGTTGCAGAATCCACCCGAGACGGCCCAACGACCAGCTCAACCTCCTTCAGAATCACCTTCCGAACCTCGAGGGCCTCCACCGCCTTATAGAGAAGTAAACACGCGGCGAGCGGCTGATTATATGTTTGGTTAATGATGAGATTGCATTGCACGGCGTTTTGTGCTCTTTAGCATCAGACGGGCCGCTGATAGACAGATTAATGAGCTACGAGATTCGGGGCTAGACCCTTTGTCACGACATTTGTGGTGATATACATTTAGATGCTGTTCAATAGATAGCAATACAATAATAGCTTGTAAAGGAACCCTCAGAAATCCATTGTCAAGAAGTAAGTCATGGGGCTCAAGTCCCATTCGAGAAAGTTAGTGCCGTCTTAAGGGAATGGACTTTGGAGCTGCGTGACAAAGCACGTGACCAATTATCCAGTAATTGCAGCTCCTCCAACCTCACCACTATCACGACTCTCGAGTCTGATGCGAAGCAACCCGTCCATTCCGCTCGTGAACGGCCAATTCCCCGCCAAAACCGGCACAAAAACCCAAACCACTTTGGCCTAACCCCCGCCTGAGCGACCAATTGCCCACCATGGTGCACCGCATCGCCTTCTGGAGCTGCTTCGGTCCGTACAGCCCAATCTGACTCCCGATAAACCACCTACGAAGGCCCCTCCCTCGGCAATCTACGATGCTAATGTTTTTTTTCTTTGTTTGTGTTTTTTAGGCCTTGCCGTGCGCTTCTGGCAAGTTGGTATCGAGATGCGCCCTTTCTTCAACAAGTCCTCGCTGTGGGCGTACCCCGTCTATGCCGTTGGCGGCGCGAGCTTCGGATACTGGCTGCAGGGTGTGGATGACAAGCAGGCGGCGATGCTGAATGATCGCAAGGCGGCTCTGTTGGAGAAGAGGGCGAGGAAGGCTCAGAGGGATGCGGAGAGGCAGCAGCAAGAGGCTTGAAGGGGGCTGTTTTGATGACGATGATGGAGGGCGGCAGTGGAGGAAAATGGGGCGGGCCGGATTGTACATATATGGGAATATACGGCTGCTGAAGAGGAACTTTGGAATTGACAAACGGGTTCTATGTTTGTGAAATGTGGATGGGGAGTGGATGGCGATTTTACACAATTCACTGAGGACCAGGATTGACGGTTACGAGACGACATTTGCCGGGGTCCCAGCATGATGGCCACAATGGAGAACAGAGGAAATGGCAATAAGTTTCATATCAATGCCTTTTTGCAGTGGACTCACGAGATTTTTATTTTTCTACTTGCAGGATGTCAGATCCGACTACAGCTCCTCCAGCTTCCTAATAATTGCAGGTACAGCCTTTGCCGAAGAGACACCCAGTTCCGTTACGACAGCAGAGATGGACTTGTCCCTGGTGGTGTCGAATAGTAGCCGGAATTCCTCATCCGTGTTCCTCTCTGGGTCAATCTCATTGTAGGTGAGCGAATCTATCGACACACGCTCTGTGAAATTGACCGTCTCGCACAGCGAAATAACACGAATTCCGAGATCTGTTGCCGCGGTGGCGATATCACAGGTACCTGCCCGCGCATACATAGCTCCGTTACTAAACATGGCCTCTGCAGCGACGAGGAGAGTGGTGGACTCCTGGAGGTTCGTCCGCAGGGCACCGAGGTCTGGGGAGTAAGCCACCGAGATCCCTGCGGCAGCCAGTTTCTTGGCGTGGGCGATACCAACACGCTCAAACGGATCATCTACAAGGATGACCTTGAATCGCTTGCCATCTGCCTTGGCCTTCAAAAGCGCGCGGTCAACGAGGTTGTGATGAGCGTAGGTGAGAACGACGTCATGGTCAGCAATCATTTCGGCGGCGTTTTTGACAATGACAACGTCTGCAAGAGTGACACGTTCGTGGATGAAACCGTCAATGGACTCGCAGAGGAGTTTCTTGGCGTCAGAGTCGCCCATGTCAATATCGATCTTGCTTATTTGCAGTTTCAGCCATCTGACGGCATTTCCCATGGAGAAGCACATGGGCCGACATGCCGTGAGATATTCGATCTGGGGGTTGAGAACATGAGAGGTGAAATGTCGAGACAAGGTTGTCTTGGGAGGTGTTTCATATAATTCCAGCACCTGTGCAAGTGTCAATGACCATGGAATATTCACCATCGGAGAATCAACTAGGATGGAGTTACCTTTTTGAATGCCAAAAGAGTCGCCTCTAACCTTGTGATGCTGTCGCTGATGGTAAAGGTGCTCATCTGCTGGCCCAGAGCCAGAACGATTGGGTGGACGTCCTTGTCTGCTTGAGTCATGGTGATCCTTTTGGCCATCGACAAGTGGCTAAAGCATTCTGGGACTGAGGGCTTTGCTTCCTTCGGGGCCGGTACTGGCACGTCTTGCCGAGAGGCTGCCTTGTTGTTATGGCCTCCTTGCGCTCCATCTTGTTTTTGTTTGGGCTTCCCGCCGCCCTTTCCACCCTCAGTCGGTGCTCCTGTCCCAGGGGCTTGTGACGTCGGCACAACAACCTTTGCCTGTGCTCTCCTTGCAGCCTTTTCCTCCTTTGCCTTCTTTTTCAGCTCCGCATTGGATAGCTTCTTCTCTCCTGCCGGCTCACCTGAGGCTGCCTGGGCCTTGTTCTGCTCTTTTTGGCTTTTCTGTTCTTTTTGTTCTTTCTGGGGCTTCTGTTCCTTTTGCTCCTTCTTCTCTACCACCACCTCGCCCGTTGGCGCAGGCTGGCCGGCTTCTGTCGCCATCGAGTGAGCGAGTGAGTCTTTGCGTATGCGATGTTCGGCCGATTCAATGGCGGGGCGTTTGTGGAGGGGGGAGAATCGTGAGGGCGACAAAAATGGACTCGTATACGACTGAGCAGCTGCCAATCGTCGCAGAAAATTATGTATTTGAATGCAGAATGAAAGCTCAGAACCAGAGAAGTAGCCGAGGCGATTTGCCGTGGGTGATGGAGGCTCAGGCTGGACGACACCTGGGAGAGGTCCTTTGAGTCACTGCCAAAGAAGATGGGAGTTGGTGGAAATGCCCCGCGCTAAGCCAAGATCTGTCGGTACCTCGATTTTGCTTCACCACAAGCAGCAGCGACAATGTCATTTTTAGTTGTGAGCCTTCAGATACAGAGGATATTCCAGCAGAGAAAAAGCCATAAGGCAGTGTATTGCATTGTTATTGAATAAAGTGGTTTTTTTTTCCATCTTCATCTATGGAGGAATTGCAGTAGGCCGTAGAGCAGAACCACTGGCAACTGAGGCCCCAACCACACAAAACACCACAGTGATACTGAATACTGTATAAGCAAGCATATCACTTGGGATGGACCCATGCTCTGACGAAGATATGTTTGTATTGGCACGACGTAGTATATTAAATCAAGATGTCATTCATGATCGTGAAGCCTCGCGTACAACGCAGTTCAGGCTGCTAAATGTCTGAGTTACAATACCAGGTATATCGATAAATCACTATAGCAAAATTTGTCGACGTGAGCATCCTTCTTCACGCCAGCCCGCAAGGGACCATCCGCAATGAAAGAAAAAAGATATCCCAGAAGGAATCAAAAGAGTTCCAAAAATTCCCTCACCAGACGAATCCAATGAAGAGTGGTCCATGAATAGTTTTCAACTAGCAAAATTCCTCTCTCAGCTTATCGCTTCACGGAGAAGGAAAACGCCCGTGCACTTGGATAGGGAAGAAAGGAAGAAAAGGAATCTGAAAAGTCGGGAGGGAAGCCGGTTATTTATACTGCTCTGTGGGTCGCCCAAATCAGTAGCTTACATAAACCGGGTTTGCGTTTTGTCATATGTTTCGCTGGCCAGGCAACCACGTACCCAGTATCAGCCGTAGGGCATTTTCACTGCAAGAAGGCTTGCTCGAGAAGGGTCAACTTGCAAATTGGCAGGAACATGGCCTCTTGATGTCATGATACGAAGTATTCCGACTCATATTCTGACTCATCGAAATGCCGATTTGGTGGACTTGCTCGGTTTAGGTCAACAGAAAATCATGTGCTCCTATTCCATACTCTGCGACATATGAAGTACTGCTACTATTACATACAACTACCAAATGACCTTTCAGACACCATGCAGCAAACTCCTCCCTTGGACCCCAAATTGCTGGTTCAAATTCCAGAAATATTTCCAAAAATGAACACGAATTCTCTTCTTTTATCAACAGAAATTTGCAGCATCAATTCCATCATCTGACGCTTCCGTTGGCTGCCATGACATGACCCCGTCTAGGTTAGAGGCAGTAGGTAATAGTAAACATGTATGTATTTGACTCACCAAATCTACTAAACAAGCAGCCCCAGCGGCATAATTCACCGCAGTTCGTACTGCGGCTTACACGCTTCGAACCTTCATCTCTGATCATATCAATTCATGCGCCATGCTGAAGTTCAAGCGTGCATACTCCTCTGGCCTTTCTGGCGTTATCCCACAGGCCAAGTTAAAGTATGTGCCAACTTCTGGCACATATCCCAAGGGCTTCCTCGCCTCAGGCATTTTCGTTGGTGTTAAGCCCGGCAACACCAGCAAGCCAGACCTCGCCCTGGTGACGTCTGACCGGCCATGCTCTGCTGCTGCAGTCTTCACCAAGAACAAGTTCCAGGCAGCACCTGTTACGTTCAGCCGCAAGTTGCTTCAGAGCAAGGCCAATGCTGGTCTGCGAAGCGTCATTGTCAACTCGGGCAATGCCAATGCCGTTACCGGTGTCGGAGGCCTTGAGGATGCCGCGACGATGGCCCGGACGACGGACCACAGAGTCGGCAGCGAGGATTCGACCATTGTGATGAGCACGGGCGTTATTGGGCAGAGGTAAAAGATTTTCATTGAGGCCAATTGGCCTGTCAGTGGCCGACACAAATTTGCTGATTCGTCCATAATGCTAGGCTTCCTATCCAGAAGATTGTGGACCACATCCCGGTGGCATACCACCAGGCTGGCGATTCGCATAAGCACTGGCTGGATTGCGCCAAGGCGATTTGCACCACTGACACGTTCCCGAAGCTCATTTCCAAGTCCTTTGAGTTGCCCTCATCTCCTGGTGTGGAGTATCGCATTGCCGGCATGACCAAGGGTGCCGGCATGATGGCACCCAACTTGGCGACCATGCTCACCATCCTGGCGACTGACGCACCCATCGCCCCAGGTCTCATGACTCCTCTGCTCAGGTACTCTGTGGACCGCTCATTTAACGCCCTGACCATTGATGGCGACACTTCAACCAACGACACTGTATCGCTGTTTGCCAACGGTGCTGCCGGTGGTAAGGAGTTGTCGTCCGAGAACTCGCCGGACTATGAGACCTTCAGGACTGTCTTGACAGACTTCTCTGCCGAGTTGGCCAAGTATCTCGTCCGTGACGGCGAGGGCGCTACCAAGTTCGTCACCATCCGCGTCATCGACAGCGCCTCAGAAGAGGCCGCCCGAGAGGTCGCCCGCGCCATTGCTCGCTCACCGCTCGTCAAGACAGCCCTGTATGGCAAGGACGCCAACTGGGGCCGTATTCTGTGCGCCGCTGGCTATTCGCTCATCTCGCCCCCTGGCCAGCCCATCAACGACGTCCCGGAGATTGTTCCTGAGCGGACCAGTGTCTCTTTTATCCCCACGGACGGCTCCTCTGAGCTGAAGCTGCTGGTAAATGGCGAGCCAGAGCAGGTTAATGAGGAGCGAGCGAGCGAGATTCTTGAGATGGAGGATCTGGAAATCCTGGTGAGGTTAGGAACCGGTGACAAGAGCACTGTCCATTGGACGTGTGACTTCAGTCACGACTATGTTACCATTAATGGTGACTACAGGACGTAGATGTGCCCCCAAAGGCCTCTATAGATAGGATAGAAAACGGCTGAAAAAGACGCCGGGAGTAATAGGACGGCGTTCGAATGAAATCGTAGTAAAATTTTCCGTATATCTAGTTCTGCTGTCTATCGCCGGCCTAGATGGCATACCTCCAATCCCATCATTTCTCTTTCCAAAAGAAACCGACACCAAAAGAAATATATGCACAGAAATAGACCGTACTCCAAACTCCCACCTTACACAATTCTTCACGCGAGTCTAAGCACTCAGCGTCCCCTTGGTACTCGGCACCTCACCCTCCTTCCCCTGAACCCGCGTCGTCGCCATCCTAATCGCAACAGCCAATGCCTTGAATGCACTCTCTGCCCTATGGTGGTCATTGTCACCACGGAGGCAATCCACGTGCAAGGTAATACGCGCAGCCTGGGCGAAGCTCTGCAGGCAGTGTGGGACCATCTCAGTGCTCAGCTGGCCAAGGAACTCGCGCTTGAGGCCTAGATCGACGACACTGTAGGGCCGGTTGGACAGGTCGACGACGGCGCGGGAGAGGGCCTCGTCGAGGGGAGCGTAAGCGTAGCCGAAGCGGGCGACGCCAGTGAGGGCGCCGAGGGCTTTGGCGAAGGTGTAGCCCACGGCGATGCAGCAATCTTCGGCAGTGTGGTGGTCGTCAACTAGAAGAGTCATGCAGGTTAGCAAGATGACGGGGATCGTGAGAATGGAGGAGAGAGTGGGAGGACGGACTATGGAGGTCGCCTTTGCAGTTTAGGGCCATGCTCCAGCCGGCGTGCTTGGCCAGGGCGTGGAGCATGTGGTCCAGGAAGCCAATGCCAGTGTTTATGGATATGATTTGCGATTTGCTGTTTTGGGAGGCGTGCGAAGTGGTGGCCTCGAGGAGTCGAGGGTCGGTATCGGCAGGCAATTCGCCGCCATCGATGTTGAGGGCGATCTGGATCTTGGTCTCGTTGGTATCGCGGGCGAGAGCCGCAGCGCGGACGGGGGCAGCAGAGGCCATTGTTGTTTTGTATAGTTGCGATATCTTGCAATACTGATTTTGGTGTTTAGGTAGGTTAGATGAATAATAAATCTTCTCTTAGTGGTGGAGGAGGGAGACTGGCTCACCCAAGCTCCTGTATCGGAGGGCCGTCAACTCAACTGAACTCTTTTTCAGCCAGCGCTATCTATGTGTTGAGGGGTTCTGTTGGATGCGCTGAAGCTACCCCGCTATCTACTCTGCCTACCCCCCTCAGAGCCCCTGTAGCAGCTTCTCCCCACTCCCTAATGGTCCTTCGTTTACGCGCCTTGGAAACTCGTCGCGTCCAACAAGCCATCAGCAACGACATCGAGATTCTGTTGGTGTTTTGGAATTGTGCGGCAGAACACCCAATAATGCCGTGCTGCTGAGAGCTTTGTGTTGGAATCACTCCCTTTGGCTTCTTCTTTCCTTTCTTGTCTACTTTATCAACGCTTGGACGATGGAGAAATTTTTAAGAGAGTGGAGGCAAGATGCCCTTAACAAGGCACAGTACGAGTCGGCCATCTTCATTGGAGACAAGCTCCTTGCCTTGACCAGTCAGTAGCAGAGCAAACCAAACAACCCCATTTCTACCGAGTTCTCTGACTAACGATACGTTCTTACACTCCCAGATGACGATAACGACGCCTTCTGGCTGGCCCAAGTCCATTTCGCGACGGGAAACTATACACGAGCCCAGGCATTCCTATCCAAACAAGACCTCATCTCGCGCAACCCAGCCTGCCGCTACCTCGCCGGCCACTGCCTGATCAAACAATCACGATTCGAAGAGGCCCTTGTCGTGCTCGGAGAGCGCAATCCGACGCATCTCATATCCAACGGTCCGAGTAATAAGCGGAAAGCATCGACGGCCCAGGTGCGAAATGGGCGGAAACCTGATGATGATGCCGTTGATGGGGAGACGGCGACCCGACGGTTCGAGGCGGCCATGTGTTTCCTGAGGGGTATCTGCTACGCTAAGCAGAATGCCTTTGACCGGGCCAAGGAGTGCTACAAGGATGCTGTGCGGATCGACGTGCGGTGTTTCGAGGCTTTCCAGCAGCTGATGAAGAACTCGCTCCTATCGCCGGACGAGGAGTGGCAGTTCCTAGACAGCCTGGATTTTGATTCAATACATCTTCCCGGGGATCCCAAGGTCTCTCAAGAGGCGGCTGAGTTCACGAGGATGCTGTACACAACGCGGTTATCCAAATATAGGAATCCGGCTGCTTTCGAGACGGCTTACGACTCGCTGTCGACGCACTATCAACTGGCCTCCAACCCCGACCTGCAGCTTGCTCGAGCAGATCTGCTGTATACGCAGTGCCGATACCGAGATGCCTTGGCCATTACCAACTCGATTTTAGAAGAGGACAAGTATAATTTTGCCATATATCCTGTCCATCTGGCATGTCTATACGAGCTCAAGATGAAGAATTTGTTGTTCTTGGTGGCGCATGATCTGGCGGATAGCCATCCAGACGAGCCGTGCACGTGGTTGGCGGTGGGTATCTACTATTTCTCTATCGACAAGATTGCAGAAGCGAGGAGGTATTTCAGCAAGGCCAGCATGATGGACGCGCACTTTGGTCCTGCGTGGATAGGATTTGCGCATACCTTTGCGGAAGAGGGAGAGCATGATCAAGCTATTTCGGCATACTCGACAGCAGCGCGGCTCTTCATGGGCACGCACCTGCCACAGATTTTCTTGGGGATGCAGAACCACGCGCTGAACAACATGACGATTGCAGAGGAATTTCTCAAGACGGCCTACGGACTATGCAAGACGGATCCTCTACTGTTGAACGAGATGGGCATTGTGAAGTACCATCAGGACAAGCCGAAGGAGGCGGTTCAGTATTTCACGGCGGCCCTTAAGGTGGCAGACGAAAATGACAGCGAACCATCAGCATGGCTTGCGGCACGCACAAACCTGGGACACGCTTTCCGGCGGCTGCGACATTTCAACAGAGCATTGGCGGAGTTTGACGAGGTGCTGCGGGTGGGTGGAAAGGATGCGGCCATATTCAGCGCCAAGGGGCTCATTTTGATGGAGCAGAACCGGCCTGAGGAAGCGGTCACAGTACTGCATGAAGCCTTGGCGGTTCATCCGCAGGACAGCATTGCGACGGAGCTCTTGAACAAGGCGTTGGAGGAGACGGCGTTGATGGATGGCGCTGCGGAGGAGGAGGCCGAGGAGTTGGCTGAATTTGAGCATCACTTGGGCCGGAAGAAGCTCGAGGCGACCCGCAAAGTTAACGGCAACAGGGCCGGTCGAGGCATGCTGGACAAGGGAAAGGGGAGAGTAGGCAGGCGGCGGACGATGCTGCTGGATGAGGAGGACGAAGACAAGGCAGAGGTGACAATGGACATGACTGACGATGATGACGACGAGGTCTAGAAGGCGTTGGACAGGCATGAGGACATCGCAGAGGGACTGTGGGGAGAACATGGAGTTGGTCTGGTTTACAGGGTGCGGCGTTATGGTGGATAACTTTATCTTTTGTCTGATGGGCATGACGACCGACCCCACGTCGAAAATGGCATGGTTTAGTGTTGAATACAATACATATATGTATAGTCAATTCTTACTCTGTCCGGATAGATATGACGGGCATTACCACTACAAGTACTCTGGGCATTACTAATCGTCAATAGGATCCGCATAATAGTTCATATTCGCATTCGGTTGCCGAATACATCACCGTATGGAGAATGGTGTAGTGGAGTTACGGAGCTATCGGGGTGGGGAAACCGGCGCCGCAATAGCATAAGGATTTGGTGCGAGACCCCGCACATTGGAGGGCCCACTCAGGCCCACTCAGGTCTTTATCCCGAGGTCTCCAGAACTCCAGACAGGGAACTCTTGTCCTACTCTTTGCCCAACTCTTTGCCCAGGATCCAACACAGACCAACACACAATAGGCTCTGGTTGGCTGGGTTTTCGAGACGCTGCAGATGACATGGACAAGGAGCCCAAGATGCGTTGTCCTCGGCTAGCTATGGTTGACCGGCAGAGCGGGTATAAAAGGTGGCTGGTCTGGTGTAAGTCTTGGGACTCGGGAGAGTTTGTTGGAGGATATCTCTGACAAGGACTCAGAGATAAGATTAAACTTGGACTGTTTTGTGCTTATCAGATCCGTCTTTTGTTTTCCAAAAGTGCAGTTGACCTGCAATCATGGATATGAACAAGATGCCGCGAAAGCTCTGGGAGCATCCCGATCCCAAGAGCACAAACATGTGGGCGTTCATGCAAGAGGCCAACAAAACTTGTGGTCTCAATCTACAGGTAAGACATGAGAGACAGACATGAGACACACACTCCATAGGACGCTCATACCAAACAACATACTTACAATCTCGGACAGTGCTTCAACGACCTCTACAAATGGTCCTGCGACAACCGCGCCCAGTTCTACGGCCTGCTCTGGAACTTCAGACCCTATATCCACGAGGGCAACTACACCACCGTCGTTGATGAATCGATCCCCATATCGAAACTCCCGCGGTGGTTCGAAGGCGTGCGCATGAATTGGACCGAGAACTTCCTTTACATGCCCGGGCAAACTCCTGGAGAGCGGTCCACACGCTTGAAGGAGGATGCTAACATTGCGATGACGGAGGTCCGCGAGGGGAGCACATCAATTCGACATGTCTCGTGGGGGGAGCTGCGACGCGAGGTGGGCAAGCTGGCGGCAGCGTTAAAGGAGAGACGGTTGAAGCAGGGAGATCGGGTGGTGATGGTGGGAGGCCACTCGATGAGGACACTGACTGTGTTTTTGGCAATAGCATGGTTGGGGGCGATATTTAGCAGTAGTTCGACGGATATGGGCGTTGGAGGACTGCTGCAGAGAACATTGCAGATCAATCCCAAGGTGAGTGAGTGAAAGGCTTGAGTCGATTCTTGAAATAAAAGAGGGGATTTGGTGGTGCTGACGGGTGAGCAGTTTGTCTTCTTCGACGATGGAGCCTTGTATAATGGCAAGATTGTCGATCTGAGGGATAAGATCAAAGGCATGATGGAGGGCATGAAAGAGTGCGATCGGTTGGAGAAGTTCGTCATCGTCCAACGCTTCGACACCCCCTACGACACGTCCAGCATCCCCAACACTGAGAGATTGGAGCAATTCCTCGAAGCCGGCGCAAACAAGCAGCCTCCTCCCTTTGAACGTATTGGCTTCCAAGAGCCATTCCTGATCTACTACTCCTCTGGCACGACAGGCATCCCCAAAGCCATCGTCCATGCAGCAGGTCCACTGTGTTTAAGCCATAGTCGCGAGACTGTCTTGCATCACAACCTACGCCATGAAGACGTTGGTCTGCAATACACGACGACGGGATGGATCATGTTCTTCAGCAGCGTGAGCCACATGTTCTCCAGTGGGCGAGCTATTGTGTATGATGGCTCGCCATTCGTGCCGGACTTGAAGCTGCTTCTGCGCATTGTGGAGGAGCAGAGGGTGACGTCCTTGGGAATCAGTCCGCGGTGGATGGGCGAGCTGATGAAGAACAAGATTTCGCCTCGAGAGGTCGCGGATCTATCGAGTCTAAAGAATGTGGTGAGTACGGGCATGGTGTTGCCGGATCAGATGTTTGAGTGGTTCTACGACGAGGCCTTCCCGCCGCATGTTCAGCTGTCCAACATGTCTGGAGGAACAGATATTGTGAGTTTATACCCGTCCATTTGCTGCTCTTGGTGGTTAGTGATGTACTGACCCTGGACAGGCTGGATGTTTCACTATTAATAACCCCCTTGATCCTCTCTACGTGGGCGGCTGTATGAACGGCGCCCTCGGTGTTCCCATCGCAGTCTTCGACCATGACCTCCCAGATGGCAGCGTTGGCACTCCATTGCCTGAGGGCACGCCTGGAGATCTCGTAGCCACGGCGGCTTTCCCCAATATCCCCATCTATCTCTGGAACGACGGCCCCGAGGCAGCAACCCCTGGGCCAAAATACCACAATGCGTATTACGCACGCTTCAAAGACGTGTGGGCACAGGGCGACTTCTGCGCTATCCATCCCGTCACAAAGGCGGTTGTGATGCTAGGTCGATCAGACGGTGTATTGAACCCGAGTGGTGTGCGGTTTGGCAGCTCGGATATTTATGCGGTGCTGGAAAAATGGTTCCCAGCCGAGATAGCAGAGAGTTTGTGCGTGGGACAGAGAAGACCGAGTGATATAGATGAGAGCGTCGTGTTGTTCTTGTTGATGAAGAATGGGGTCAAGTTGGATGGGGCGCTGCTGGCGAAGATTAAGGAGACGATTGGAAAGGAGTTGTCGAAGAGACATGTGCCGAAGTACGTGTTTGAAATGCCAGAGGTGCCGGTAAGTTGATACATTCTGCCTGCTCGTGAACATCTTGTTACTAAAGACTGCGTATAGGTTACGGTCAATGGCAAGAAGGTGGAGTTGCCGGTCAAGGCCATCATTTCTGGGAAGACGATCAAGGCAAGCGGGACGTTGCTGAATCCGCAGAGCTTGGAGTTCTTTTACCAGTTCCAGAAGATTGAGGAGTTGATGGAGCCACAGGCCAAGTTGTAGACGCTAGATTTATAACATCGACACGAGTCTGGCTAGATATCAATATAGAGCGATATGTTAGATAGATAGGTCGTATTAGATACAAGAGCGAGCAGACCAGTTCATACCCATTGATTCCGTTGTTCCTACTAATACATTTTGAACATCCCAAGACCAAGGCCCTCAAATCTTTACCTCTCCAAGCCATCATCCCTCAGATGCCCTTCCTCTCCCCCTTATCCTTCTCCACAAACTTGCCCCCATTCACCCCATACCTCCAGGCCATATACCCTACCATTCCTCCCACACTCCCCATCCCCAGTGCCCCTGTCACGCCCTGCCACCCCAACTTCGCCGGCCCAGCACCTCCCCTCAACGCCGTCGCCACCGCCGCCACGCCTATACCCGCATACGTCCAATCATCCGTCTCAACCTGTCCTCTATTCTCCAGCAATCTCCAGCTCCGATCCTGCCATTCGATTTTCTCACGGCCCCACATCCTCCCCGTGAGACCCAGGCCGACTATCGCCGTGGTGATGACGATGGATCGGGAGGAGTTGAGGAGGAGTTTCTCCGGGAGGGGCCCGGGGCGCCGGAGGGAGGGGATGGATTGGCGGATACCCACGAGGACAATGCCGATGACGGTGCCGGTGGTGATGGCGCGGGTGAGAACGTGGGTTGTGAGGATAGTGTGGGCGAGAGGTTGATCCTCTGCGTAGGGAGTGTGAGGGAAGAAGCGAGACATGGTGATGGTGATGTGATGATATGATATGATAAGGTGTGATGATGGGCTCTGGATGACTCCGGGATGGCGTCTCCTGGAAGAGACAAAGTCGCTTGCGCTCCCAATTGATGTAAAACCTGTCCAGCTACCCTGCACCCGATCACGAACGGGATGAAATGAAATTGACAGGCGGGAGAGGATGCAGAGTCAGGATTCTTAGCTGCAGAAATATCTCTCGAATCCAGGTTCAGCCCTGCAATCAGCTCGCTAGAATTCGTCAGCTCCAGTCTCAGCCTCCCCCGTGCATCACCGAACCTTGTTCTGTGGATTCATTAATGCTCCGATTGTCCTCCGATCTCGTCTCTATTATAGTACTAACAATACTTCGTACTACTCCGCAATCTGCACATATGAATCCATGGATGTTTAGTAAAATTCATAAACTTCTTGTACTTTGATTGATTAGTTATGTAGCTACCATATGCTCCGCATAGTACTTCGTAACGGGGCCTTGAAATAAACCCTCGTCCTTTTCTCATCATACTGCTCACAAACAACCTTATTCTAGCCACATCCTATCATACCTCGCACCCAAGGCAATGTACTCATACACTCCCGTTCCTTTTGCCGGAAACGCCTTGCTGGAAAGAAACACTGAAAGGTCATCCTCCCTACACCTGTCCGCCAAATATGCCCTAGACCCCCTTCCCCCCTAAGAATCAAATAGAAAGAAAACAGCATTACATATATGGCATCCACAATGCGTCGCACTGCGCAAGATTCATTGGGTTCACCGCCTTGGCGATGGCGTCAATGACTGTCTGGTTCGCAGGCAAGTTCCCTGATGGGTTGTGAGCCAGGCTGATGGCTCGCTTCACAATCGAGTCGCTGTTGACTTGCACCGAGTCGCGCAGCTGGCTCTCGCTGATTCCGCTTCGGTGGTTGCTTGTCAGCCAGAAGATCATCTCGTCTCGTACAAACAAAGTCAGAGCATGCTCAAGCTCCTGTTCGGGCTCCGTCAGGCATCGCGCAATCGCCATGACTGAGCAGGCAAAGATGCCTTCCATAGCCAGAGGGCCCATGAGAGTTTGCAAGTTCGGCGTCAGACGGAACGGCACCGGCTCCGGGTTGTGGAAGAACGGCTTCGACGCACTCATGTAAGACATGAGCTCAGAGCCCCAGATGTTGCCGGATCCTCGGGCAATGTTCATCTTAGCGGGATACCGGTTGTGCATGTACAGAATATAGGTCATAAATGTCAACGCCGATAGCTGATACGAGAATTGACGTCGGAAGAGCCAGAATTCTGCAAACTGAGGGAACACCTGCTGGAAATACTCTAGCGCCACTGTAGACGGCACCCATTTCTCCTGAATCGCGTTGAATACCTCCAGCCGCGCCGTCGGGTTCAATTCGGGCTTGCTCTGTACAATATTGTCAGCAATCATGCCTACTAATCCTATCATTGGCTTGTGAGAGAAACTAACCTGGCCCTTAGACTCCAGCACACCCCGGAGCTTTTCCAATGTGAACAATATGGGCTCATCCTTGGACATACCCATCCGTCTGCAGTGGTCCTCGTAAACGCCATGCAGCGTGATGTAGGATGTATCCTCTTGCACAATTCTGATATGTGGCGCCAGAGGGACCATCAGTGGCAGGGTAAACCGTAGATCGCGGCGTCGGCTCTCCTTCTTTCGGCTTAGTGTTTGATTGAGATGCCGGAAGAGCTGTAAAATCCTCTCTTCACGCCGGCAGTGTCTCGCGGCAGGATGCTGCACAGCCCACGAGTGAACACTGCCATCGTGGCCACGCATCTTGAGTCTGCGGTATGAAGCGTTGATCGAACGTACCAGGTCGACGTTGGGTAGGAACCGTTCGATGCGGATAAAGTCTTGGTTCTTATCCTTATGCTGCAGGTACTGGCCAGGGATCTCGACCTCGTCAAACTTCTGGTACCGGAACTCACTAAGGTGTGGAGAGAACGCCTCGAGGGGCGCGTGTCCAATACGGCGGTCCAATTTCTCCTCGAACTTGGTCCGCCAACGCCGTAGCTTGTGAATGTACTCATACATTGTAGGCTTGACCTCAACAAAGTCCGCCTCAAATGATTTCTTGATATGACTGGGTAGAATTGTCTCCGCGAACCTAGTGATATTGGTCTCTGTGGCTGGCGGGAGCTTGACACTCTTGGCAAACGAGGCAGGTGTCCGACTAACATACGTCAGTGCATCATTAAGCAGTGCAACGATAAGTCGGTAGGCGTCTTCATCCGGCGGGCACTTGAAGTGTTTCTGAATCTGATCTACCATTGTTTCCATTGAGAGCGCCAACAGCGGGAAAGCCGTCTTCAGTACCGACATAATTTCCTCTGTGAGTTCCCATGGCGGCCTCTTCTGACCAGGCTGTTGCTGAGCCTGCACCTGCTGCGGTTGCTGTTCCTGGCCCTGCCCACCGTTGGCGGCTGGGGCAGTCGTTGTGGTGCCGTTTGTGTCGTTGCTTTCGGTCTTGATTTGAGTGGCCTCGCCTGCGTTTGTGGTCCCTGGCCGAGGCATACCTCCCTCAACCTTGGATTGTTCTTGTTTTACCAACGCAGGGGAAGCCATTGGCTTGCCGTTGGCCGCCGCCGCCGCCACAGACTGAGCTCGTTGTCGTGCCTTCTCCTTGGCTTCCTGGTTCTTCTTGATAGCAACCATATCCTCTCGGTTAGTTCGAAGCTGGAAGTACAAGGCTTGAGGGTATGATTTGGCGATGCTGAGCAGAATCTGGTAAACACGAGGAGCTTCTTTGTGACCCAATCCAGTCAACAGCTGAGGAATGAACGTGATCCAGTACCACGTTGGAGTCTCGCCTTTAAAGTCATCAAATCCCAAGGCGATAGTACCCTTAGCGTCGTCCAAGCTTAGGAGCCAGAGGATCCTGGCCAATAGTTTTCGGGACTTCGCGCTCTTGTAACTACCTGCCGCCTGCAAGTACGACGTCAAGGCCTGTCTTGCAGCATTCAAGTCTGACGGATCTTCTTTGAACTTGCGGTCGTTGAAATAGCCCCATTCCGCCCATGCCTTGGCCGCACCAATATCAAAGTATAGAGCGGTACCATACGCCGAGTCAGCCTCATCCTTCTGCTTCAGTTTCTCCAGGAACATGCCCTTGAGAGTGTAGAATTCAGCCTTCTGCTGCGGATTGAAGTAGTTGAGATTTGTGTTGTTGATGACATCCAAACCGCTTGTTAATTCCTCGGGGTTTTCGTAATGGCACCTGGCCTGTTCTCTAAGCTTCAGGAAGGCTTCCTGAATCTCGATGTTGGGAAGCGTGTAGATGCGACTCAATTGACTGATGCAAACTTCGGGCAAGCTATGCTTGCGGGCTACATGGGCGAACCTGTTTATTATCCAGGCCGTCTCATGGTACCCACGGTAGGCAAAGGAAGACGCACCCCCTGCATTCTGCTGGCCTTGTTGGGGTAGCAGCTGGAGGTAGGTCTGGTTGATGAGATTGAAGATGTGTTGTCTCCAAGTCACCAAATCTTGCCAAGCCGTGATATCGTCCCATATGTTGGGTAGTCGATCGCGCCAGGCTCCAAGCAGCAGCTTCAACTCGCCTGACTTGACGTCAAGATTTGACGCGTTTGTGTTCGCCAAGCTCTGACAGATGACGCTCGCATCGTGCAATTCCACAAGTTGTTGGAAGTTTTGGAGCAGTGGGATGTGAGCATTGGTCAGCCTTACTGGAAGCTGATGCCACTTCCTAATGGACAGTTGTATCGCTTCGTCGCATACACGAGCAAAGTCGTTTGCAGCCTCTTGCTGGTTATGGAATTTGAGAAGAGACATGAATGCCTGGAAGAACGCCCGACGTGGTGTTGGGGCATCCATGACACCTTTGATGATGTTATCAAGGGCCTCCCGATGTTGCTCATCTTGCCACATTTCGGTGTTACGCCATGCACATTCGAGTAGCAGGTCCTGGAAATTTTCGTGCTTGGCGAAGTCCTGGAGGATCTCCCATTGTTGCAATTTCTGAGCGCACAACACCCAGTGATCTTCCCAGAGCATGTACTCGGCTTGCGAAAACGGAATCACGCCAGTTCTTGCCTTGATCTGGGCGTTCTCGTACAGCTTTTGGGCCTTGTCCCACATTCCATTCTGTTCGTAAGAAAGGCCAGCGTTGGTCTCGACAAATTGACAGCGCCGTCTCCATGTTCCGTAAAACAGATCATCCTCCTGCAGAGACGCATACAAATCCACAAGGGCATCCAAGTTACTCTCGCGAACCGTGGCCGACTCCTTGCCCGGTTTGATTGCAGCATTTTCTAACTGAACCAGCGCTGTATACCAGGCATCATATGTCTTGGCCTCGAATTTCAGGACGTGTGGAGGAAGCTTGCAGTCTGGCCAGGTCTTTGCAGCACCCTCTACCAGGGATTGAACGACATTTGGACGCTTGTCAATCTGACGACTGTGGTAGTCCTTGGTTAACAAAGCTACCATTCCACGTTCGAGATCTGGTCGCTCATCCCGAATTGTAGCAGACCAGTATATCGGGAACGCTGTGACCCAAAGCTGATGAGCCAGTTGATTATCGATGTGCTGTAACTGCATCAGTGGTTCAATCAGATCTCGAACCTTGACGTCGCCAATTTCAGACATGAATCGGCGGTGGCTTGTCATCAAGGCCTCGAACTTATCATCAGACATCATATTAGGCTCTCTGTTGTCCTTGTCCTTGGGATAGACGGCAGACAGCTGGGATGGGGCGATAACTTTGAAGTCGTCCGAGTGAAGCTGTATGTTCGTGTTCAACTCCACAGCACCAAGCAGGAGCTGGTTAGCTTGAGCAAGCCAGTAAGAGTCGGCAAGAGTATCCCAATTCTGCGAAGTCAGAATGTATGAGAGACGGACACTAGCAGTTTTGGATAAGCTCTTGTCAAAGATGGCCATGAAGCGATTGCGCATCTCGACGTCGATTGCTCTGGTGCCAATAAGGAATGCATGCTCCATTCGCACAGTTAGCTCTGTCCGAGTTATTTTGGGGTCTTCATATATCCGAATCACAAGCTCCAAGAATTTTGACAACATCGTCGGATCTTGCCTGTGCTCAAAGGAGAGCATCTTGTGGAGAACCGCTGTCTTCTCCTTAAGAGTAGGCCAAGTTCCTTCGGACCGGAAAACCCAGCCTTCCACCATGCCCAGAATCTCGGTACACAATTCTATGTGCATAGATTTCTCAACAAGGGTTGCTAGAACGCTTAAGAAAGGTCGCCGGTTATCGCCCAAAGTCTCCATCCGCAATGCTACGACCTGGATCTCTTTGATCATCAACCTGGTTTGTATCTCAAGTTCATAAGCAGATAGCTCCCCTGCATTGCCGTTTGCATCCTGGTTTCGTTGATTCATGCCTGCCGCTTGACTTGCTAAGGCATTATAATGCTGAACGTGTTCCCTCGCGTGCTTGCTCTGCAGGGCTTTCATCAGAGATGAAATGTGCTGATCAATAATGGCCGGCTTGCGATTTCCCACAGACCACAAAATATTGACGCCCGAAACATACAAATTGCTGTTCATTTGCTCTGTTGCCAGCTGTGAAAGATACGCCACAATCTCAGATGTTTGGACTTCGGGTTCGGTGTCTGCGTCTGCGTCCTCCATGGGTGTATCCTCTGGCACCGCATCGAGTATGCGCTTGATGGTCGACTTGAGGTCTCGTCCATCATCATATTTCTTATCAGAAAGATGCAAACAATCCTGAATCTCGGGGTTTTCTGACTTCAGGCATTTCTCCAAGACTTTTTGCATCGCGGCGATATTCTTTTGAATCCATTCATCAGACTTGAAGTTCAGAATGATCCGAACCACTTGCAGAGTGTTGATGATATTCGTGAGAAACTTTTCATCATATTTTTCCTTGTCAGTTGGGTCGGCATTGAGAATTCCTTGTGTCTTGTCACTTGCAAGGATGATATCAGTGACGTTAGGGAACAAGTCAAGATCGAGATCGCCCCAACATTGAGGCTGAACCAGGTTGTAGAGAAGAGTCATGGCTTTCTTGCATAGTTCTATACTCGGCGGTGGCGGGACATTGAGTGAACTCGTAGTATTATCTCGAGGCTTGGCTGATGGCAATTGGTATCTTTCATTCAGCTGTGCAATGAACTCAACAAGATATTTAATCATCTTGAGCCGGAATTGAGGAGGAATCTGGTACTCAGGTCGGTCGCCAGCTAGCACATTCTGCCTCATCATTGGAGGCGACGCTATTGGCTGGTCACTATCCAGTTTCCGTTTCCGAGAAGTTGGAGATTCTGACAGTGCGCGTGACGCAAGGATAGGGGAATTCTTGCCCTCAATTCGCCATTGCTCCCAAGTCCAAATCAGCCACATCATATTAAGGGCCAGCTTCTTGCTTTCATGGGAGGGGTTCGGTGGGGCTGCGACTTTTCGCAGAGAGGATATTATCAACATCGCATACTTGTCCCGGGCCTCATAGAACAGTTCTGGGTGTCTAACCAGGAAGTGGAAGATGCTTGTCATTTGCTGTACATTCTGTCCCTCATCAGCCAGTATGCGACGTGGTGCCACAGCCCAGGGGGCGTTGCGCTCGTTAGGCCCGGTGCCACAGCGCTTGGGCAGGACTGGTGCGATGAGCTCCAAGGCCTGGGTCACCAAAGCACGTCCTTCATTCTGGTTCGTCTTCAATAGAGAAAGATAGACTTGGCTAACAATCTTCGGCGGTGTTTCGTAATGAGCAATGAAATACCCAATCACCACATAAGCGGCGTGCTTGTTAATGACGTCGTCCAAGCGGATGAAGGTCCAGCCGAATTTAATGATGTCCTTCCGTGCCTCTTGGAGCGTTGTATGATAGTACTTGACAAGCATTGCCGACAGCTGCAGCACCTCGAAGCGAGTGTGGTCAATACCAGGCTGTACTGAGTCGTCCGGTGTCATCTCAGGATGAACCTTCCATATCTTGCTGCTCACAGCATCAATTACGGATCGATCCATGAGCCTCTGGGCTTTGTTTTGGTCCGGCTGATTCCAGTGTCGCATGACATCCATCGCAACGATTGGGTTGACGATGTAGTGCAGCAAGAAGTACTTGGTCTTGTTGGAGACTATCTTCCCGGAATAAGTGTCCAAACAGCGCAGAAATGCCGTTTTCCAAAATTCCATCGAGTCACTGCAGATAATATTCTCGTAGATGAAGGAGAAGAGCGGCTGGGTAGATCGAAGCTCTTCAGCCGTCACAGACTCAACTAGGCTGAAAAGTGCATCCAGATCTTTGGGTGTTCTCTCAAGGGACTTGACCAGAATATTCATCAACTGCTCGGCAGCTTGGTACGCGGGCAGTCGAAGGTAAGCCGGGACGTTGTAGCTCCGAATGTTAGTCTCCAGATCTTTGCCAACGGTCTTCAACCAAACAATATTCTCCTTCTTGTCCATCCACCCACTAGAAGCAGACCAGTGACTGAGGGAATGGAGAATATGAATGGTGTTGACCACAGCAACGTACTTCTTGTCATTGTTCAAGCCCACGATTTCGTTGCACTTGCCAATCAACGCATCCAGATTCTCAGCAGTTATCTCTCTGAGAGGTGTACTGTCTGGATGGAGGAGTACTTGGGCCAATAGTCGTCCATACTTCAAATCGTCCAGCTTGCCCAGTAAGTATCCCCAAATTTCTTTTGGATACCGATTTAGGTAAAGGTAAATGGGCAAACGGAAAGGACTGTGGTGTGTGCGCCTAAGCCTCTCTTCAAGCCCAAGAAAGCAATCAATCAGACGCTCTTTAAATGCTTCGGCAGGAGCTGGCAGCAGATGAAAGATATTAAGAATGGCTGTGATGACTTTCATCTGAGGATGTTGCTCAAAGAATGTGAACGAAATTTGCTGCCAGGCGCTGGGCTCCACAATGGATTCAATCTGGTCGAGCAGGCGAGCACCAATCTCTACCTTGAAGTAACTCGTAAGGAGCTTAAGAAGTCTTGACAAGTTATCCAATCCATGCGTGCTAAGTCTCTTTGGGTCAGAAAGGCTTTGCAAAACAGGGCGTAAACCACCCTGCAGTAAATCCTTCGGAAGCCGCCTGTCCACCGCAAGGACAGACTTGAGGGCGTCATTCGCCGCGGCAATCGTCGGTTTCGATTCCGAGTACAGGCACTTGAAGAAAACAGACAGAATCTTCGCCTTTGTTTGGGTATTTGAAAACTCCTCGAAGGTCATCGCTCTGCTCAGTAATTTGATACAGGAGACTCGAAGGTTGACGATGTGCTCGTGTGTTCGGAATTCCGCCGGCTTGTTTGCCAGTGACTCGTCATTTGCATCTGCCAAGGCTAGAGACTCCATCAACAGTCGATTGAGGTTTTCATCAAATGTAACCCAGTCATTCTTGAGGCTCATGTGATAGGTCATCGCGTTGATGTAGCCAATCTGGATAGGGAAGGGGAGGGCCCGCAAAGGTTTGGCATAGATTGGCTGCAGAAACCTGTCTTTGTAGGGCTCAACCAGTTCCCAGACCTCACAGTTTGCGGCCTTGGCGATGAGCTCGAGCGAGTTCTTCGCGGTTTCACGAACGAACTTGTTCATATGCGAAAGTTCGTTGTTGAACTGCATACAGATTTGGGCAAGTCGAGGCTGTTTCACTTGCGGTTGGCCAGGCTGTTGTTGGATGGGAAGAGCGTCCTCTTTCTTGATATTCTTGGTGATCCGCTTGAGCAGAACCTCGAGACTGCTCTGGGCAAGACACCTTGTCTTCTCCGGAAGGTCCAAAGGCATATCCTTGATCACGTACATGAGAGCACGGATGAACTCAGCCTGCTTCGTTGCTACCCAGTTGTCCCCCAAGTCCAGCTCCGTAAGCAGGAAATTGATGCCCAGACTACCCCCTGTCTTGGTGAACCACTCCTCCTCATAGCAGCTATGACAAAACGTACTGCTTAGATGACTGAATAACGGCAACCGACCCACATTACTTTCAGCGCCAAAGATGACAGCCGTGCATCTATACAGTTCTCGGATTGCTCGTGTTGCTGCTTCACGAACGTCCGGGTGATCAGAGGCAAGTGACTCAACTATGGCGTCCGATAGGACACGAGTATCGATATGCAGGGGCCCCTCACCAGCTTTGGGATCAAAGGGATTGAAGTTGCGCTTAAAATCGACCAAGGACCGACCAACTTCAATGAGAATAAAGTGTCTGCAAACATCAAGAAGGAAAGCATCCGACTCCTGCTTGAAATCGGGCACCGACTGTGAGAACATGAGTGCCTTGAGCAAACTCTTTGTAGTCTTGTCCTGTTCATCTTTCTTGGGGATGGACCTCTCGCGACTGGATACTTCAAACGGAGTGAAGTTGATCTCTGTCTTGCGAGCTAGAAGATCCTGAGCCTGTAGTCTGACAATCCTAGGGAAGTCGTCAGGAAGTTGATCGAAGCCGATCCGCAATTTGAGCTGAGCCTTGATAAAGTGAAGAGCTTGCTTTTTGTAGGAGTCGTCATATTGTCGATTCTGGTTGTTCTTGTTGGTCCTTGGCATCTCCATCAGTTTCTGGATAGCGAAGTCAATACCAAGATCTGCCGGGAAAGCCCTGTCCTTCTTCGATCCAATGAGGCGCAGATCAAAGCTAGAAGGGTCATCTGCGAATCCTCTGTACGTAAGAGGCACTGCGCCCGTCATAAACTTGCGATTCCTTCCTCCAAGTTTCCCTAAAATCCTCATGGTGGTGTGAGCATGGAAATGGCTATAGGGATGAGGCTTGAGGTGATCAAACAGGGCTGTCATGAGCTCATCAATGACTGGTGCCATGATTGGATCAAGATAGTCCGCAGTGAGATTATCAACACAGAGCTCCAAGGTGCGCAGGCCCTGGCCCACAAGATCAGTTCCGGCCCGAAGAGCGACAACCAACGGACGCATCAAGAAGCTCAAATGCGGCAACAAGTGGCTCAGTCGCGCTGGGACTGTAAGGCAGAGTTCGACATACAGATCTCGCTCTGACGGCTTCCGCGCAGCCATGAGCAAGTTGTTGAGAACGTCAAGTAGCATTTCCAGGAGGGGCAAAATCTGCTTGTAGAGCTGTTCAAACTTGCCACCACCAATGCTGCGGAACAGAGACCGGAGTAGAAGGAAGTAGTTCATTGGTTCCTCTGCTTTAGTTGACAGCTCAATCGACTTCGTGACGATGTTCACAACATGTGGCAGAAGGACTTGCTCATTTTGAGTAGCGAATAAGGTGACAGCCATAAACGCCAACTTGAAGAGTCGCAACAAAATAGATGATTTCTTCACATCTGCAGAGCCCACCTCATCAATCCGCTCCATAAGAAATTGAAGAAGCATACCGCAAAAGCTTGGTGATGTTGCTTCGCTGGCAAGAAAAAACTGGGGTATATGTAATAGCGCCGTATGTTCAAAGATCATGTCATAAAGTCGTGGGATCTCCTGCTGGAACACCTCGTGGAAGGTGGCCGGGTCAATGCAATGGAAAACCGTGGCAAAAGTTTCCAGAAGGTCTTTTTCCTCTTTGCTGCTTGAAATCATGTAGAAGTTCGCCATATACTCGACAGGCGACATGTACTGGGACTCCGCCGCAGGCTTTTCAATCTCGTAGTACCTGAAGACGTAGGCGCCTTCTCGGAAGAGTGTAATGATCACATTGACCTCCTCCGCAGTGAAGCCATAGGAGACGTCTTGCCAATGCGGTGGTGCATTTTGAGGATCAATGGGAGTGCCGATGTTGCATGTCCTCAGTTGGTAAAAGGTATTCTTAAGACCGTTCATAAGGTTCCTGAAGAGAAACTTATTATCCACAACTGGGTCAGCACCCCTGTCACGAGGGTTCGATATCTTGATGGGAACTGCAGAGAAGATGTCCGTCTCATCCCAGTCCGGAGGGTGCTCCTTATCGGCGAGATATGATTCAGGAGCGCCGGCCTCAGCTTGTTGGTGATACAGCTTGGAGAGCTTGACGGCGTTGGGATATTGTCGGTTCATGGCGGCAAACTTGTCGCCGATGGCATTGAGAATCATCATGAGATAATGCCTTGCATCTACCTTGTTGGGCAGCTTTGCAATACATTCAGCCATGTTCAGAAGTAACTTCGCGCTCATTGTCTGGAAACTGGTGCCGGGGAAATTATCTTGCAGATTCTTGGTGTATACTTCCACAGTTTTGCGAATCTGCTCCGGCGTCAAGGAGTCTCGTACATGGTGAATCAGATCTGCCAGCATACTATAAGCAAGTGGCCTCATCGTCTCGTATACGGTCAATCCATCTCCAGTCAAGGTTCGCTCGTCCAGAAGCTCATCGATTTTCGGAAGGAAAATTTTTCTAAAATTATAGTTGATGATGTGTCGAATCGCAATCAGAAGCTCTTTCCTTGTGCCAGACTTCTCCCTAGGGCAATCTTTCAGGAGCCTGATGACAATGTCCGGCAGTGTTGGCAAAAAGTCCTGGAGTTGCGTAGAATACTGACGAAGGAGGTAGGCGAGGAAGCTCATCGTCTTAATCTGAGCTGTAATGAAATCACCGAAGGCCGCCCTGTTTTTGATAGCAGGGCTAACTCCTGTGTGAATATCACCTCTCGCTGCCGCGTCGGTATGTGCCTGTTTCTGAGCACTTGCTTGCAGGGCCAAGAACGCCTTGATAAGTGGCACAAATGCTTTGACGTTGGACTGAACTGTGTTGCGGTATATTTGGAAGATTGAGACCACAATAATTGGACACTCGGACAGAACCTTGAATGACTGCATTCCTTTCAGAAGTGGTCGGTTTTGTTGCTGGGGATCGGCACCCAGCTCTGTAACTGACGCGACTGGCGAACCTGGCCGAGGAGATTGAAAGTTCGCCTGAGTGCTGCCTGGTGTTGATGGTGCGCCTGACTGCGAGTTCGGTGCAAGGGACGCATTATCCAGTTGTTCTCTTACAACTTTCTCCATCTGGTCGAACAGCTCTTGAATCAATGAAAGAAACGGCTGAACCCTGCCTTGCAGCACCTTATATTGATGGCGCATGATGTCGGACGTTATCTTGACGGATAGTGTCGCGTTATCTTCGTTGTCTGTCCGAACCAGTTGCATGAGCAAATCGACAACCTCTTCAGCGTAAGGCTCGAGCGGTTCGGTGGGCGAGGGAGAAGTAGGTAGCCGGTGAAGAACCTCCAAAATGCAGTTTCGGAGTTTCTATCACTCAATGTCAGTCATGTCCAAGGTTTTGGAAGCTTCCAGGAAACACCAACCTGCTCCGGCGAATTGCTTTGAAAGATGCATGGTCCGCGTAGGATGTTGATAAAGATTGGCATCAAGCGCTTCAAGAATGGGACGAAGATGGGCCCGGTGGTGTACGCATCCAGACTGTCGCGCAGGGTAGTTGCGGCTTCTACCTTAAGCCTGGTATCTGCATATCAAAGGGGTGAGCAGCGCGCTCATTGTCAAATTATGCGACAGGGCATGGAGGGGCCGGGGACGGCGTGGTTTGGCCATTATCATACCTAGTTCCACGGTACTGAGTCGCTTTACGACATCGTCTATCGTGGTGCCCGACATGGCTGCATCATCGGCGTCCACAAGGCGCTACGCTTCCTTCCATTCGAGGGAGAGATGGTCAAGTGGTGCGTAGAACTTGGCCAAGAACGGATTCGAGGTCTGGGGGTTCGCGACAGCTCGCGATTGTCTGCGCTGCTACCCAAGGCTGAATAAAATGGGCAGATATATTCGACGGTTTATTGTATGCGTAAACGAATGTTCGTCGTACAGCCCGTCGTGTGCGAGACTCGGAGGTGGAGTGATGGAAGGCCGAAGGCTCGATTCTGCCGTTCTGCAGCCTTGGGCTTATATGGGAGGTTTACGAAGTACGTGAACACCTTCGCGTTGAAATTTACGGAATCGACGAAACTGGGCATTGCAGTCACCAATTCCAATGGCGCTAGGAGCCGTGTAAACTATGTTCCGGCGCTAGTGTATGCACACTCCCAAAATTCGGGGGTGTGCGTAGAACGATAACAAAGGCATTATCTTATCATCTTCTTATCATCCTCTTATCAATGCTCTGGAAGAGCTCTCACCTCGGCAGCTTCACCTGAGTCACAGCAACGAGATAAAGCTGCAGATGATACTGCTTCTCGTCCCTCGTTTCAGATTTCAGCAGCAAGCCCGATGTTTGGTGGTGTTTGGTATTTGGTTATTTGGTTTATTGATACTTGATCATAGTTCTCATGTGCAGTTTATAGACGGGATGACAGGTTGACAGGTTCACAAGCAGCTCCAGTAACTCATTGCCCCACCACCCCGGACTTGGCGGGGAACAGATCCATATCGGAGCAGTGCAAACCAGTCACTATAACAACTCGGCCGCTACCCGCATTCACTGCATATTCTTTTGTTCGCCTTACTGTCATAAGTGTTTGCCTGGAGTCAAGGCGTTTGCTTTCTTCCTCTTTCCTACTTATTTGATTCCACAGCATAGAGCCTCGTTTCCCCTACAACGTCAACAACGCGCGAGATCTTACACACGATGAGCGGGGAATATAAAGCATTCTTCTACGGTATGACCTACGCTCTGATTTCCACGGTGAATGATGACTAACAAGAGGCGCTGTAGGGACTCTTGTAAGAGAAATGTCCAGGGAAGTACTTGGGATGAAGACTGACCGGTGATAGATGGCCCCTGAGGTCTTCTTCAGCGTTTGCTATGGTGACAAGCTGCCACCGAAAGCCATCCGGGACCTCCACATCTTTACTCCAGCGATATTGGACGGTTACTGTCGCCATCGTGTTCAGTACGCTGATTATCCCGCCATCGTTCCAGAGAAGGGCCATTCCGTCAGAGGTGTGTATGTGACAGGCCTGACCTCTGCCAACATGCAAAAGCTGGACCATTTTGAGGGGGACGAATACAAGCGCGTCCGGGCCAAAGTCACTTTGCTAAAGAAGGACGGAGGCAAGGAAGTCGATGGGGATGTTAAGGAGGCATCCGTCTATGTGTTTCTCAAGCCTGACCAGCTAGAGCAGCGCGAATGGGACTATGAAGAGTTTCGTCAGCAGAAGATGAAAATGTGGACACGAGGCGAGTGGGCGTTTGAAGGTAAACATTTCCTACTTGATGCATCGAGGGCATATGCTGATTTGTCTGCTTCAGATGGCAAGGCCACCAACGGCGAGGACGTTTGATGTCCTCCTCCCGGGGCCTGCCGTGCGTCCGCAGGTGTTACTGTCCGGGTTGTAGCAATGCCACCTGAAGCTACACTCTCAAGAACCGAAATTCCCGTATCCTAGCCATGAAGACAGCGTCAGATGAGATCCCGGATTGGTTTGTTGGTTGGCAACGAAGGTGAAGCGGTATCGGGTAACGAAGACAAAAGAAAGCATTAGAGCCAGGATAGAACTCTAGAGCCATACCTGAATTTATGCATTCTGCATGAATCAATCACTAAGTTTGCGTTGACCATCTACTTTCGTCGTAGCCGTGTAACAGCTCTTTGATTGGTGCTTACTTCGCACGTTTGTCCGCACGTTGGTCTTTCGATCACCCCAACACGACCCAAAACAACAGGACCCAAAACAACAGGACTGGATGGAAGGGGGGGAAATATTCGAAACCGTGAGTTATCAAACTCTATTTTAGTAAAGGTTTCGTTTCCTTCATGCTTGCACGCTCTAAACAGGGAGATCGACCGAAACACCGAAAGGATCAAATAGGTTGTAGTTCTAACCTGGAGGAGCATTCATGGCAATTCCAAAAAGGCCAATCGCGCGCACGCTCAGTCGACAATAGCATGAGGAAGATCATACTACGTTACCATGTCTGAGTAATAGGGCGGGCAAGGGAAAGTCTCAGGTTTACTTCGTATCGATGATGTGAAACAAGATCAATGCTAGAGCCTCGGTGACTTTACCGATTAGGAAAGAAAATCACATAATTATTCCGGCTAGTGCTGTCAAGTGCAAATACTACCGACTCATATTTATTATTTCATCGCATAAATTCCTTCTTATTAGCCCTACCGACGAGTTAGGTGGCTGGTGGTATGGGTATCCAATATGTTTGAACAATGCAGCATTATCCTCAACTCCAGCCAAGAGCATCAGCCAAGGGCCACTGACGTCTGCCCTGCTAAACCAATAGGCCATCATGATTGCGAATGTGGAGAGCAGATATTAGTGCTGCTGGTGAAGGGTGAAGCTGGCACACCATTCTATGCATCATGGGCGGTAATTCTAGCGATGTGCGTCGTACGATGGGGTCTCGTGCTTGCAGGAGCAAATACGAATGGATGAATAGACGCCATTGTAAGAGAGTGGATGGATTTGGCGTCAGTGGAGCGGTCGTCAGTGCTGGGCTCTGGATAATGTCTTCATGGAGGATCCTGGGCTTCGTACCCAAAATGCATCCACACCACGAGTTTGACCCACGATTCCAGGTTTCTAGCCCTGGCACGGAAACTTTTTCAGTTTTCCAGGGTACCTG
The DNA here is from genome assembly GCA_008477525.1 of Hypomyces perniciosus. Classification (NCBI taxonomy): domain Eukaryota; kingdom Fungi; phylum Ascomycota; class Sordariomycetes; order Hypocreales; family Hypocreaceae; genus Hypomyces; species Hypomyces perniciosus. The sequence continues at coordinate 144,042 of SPDT01000010.1, forward strand.
CACCTGCACCTGCACCTGCAGGTCGCAGATCGAAAATAGCCCGCTGGCACTGGCTCGCTAGTAGGGAGCGGTCAGAGGTCTGTCAGTGCTAAATTCTAGTCAGCAGTGCTCTGACTGGTGATGATACTGTAGCTTCAAGCTTCAGCGCGCCTACCGAGCCAACCAGCGTTTACCATGTCATTCCAAGGAACCACGGCTTATGCTTCAACGTTTCCGAATTAGCCATAGCCATCACCATCCACCCAGTCATCGCTCTCCTGTCAATACGAGTATCTCGTTTTCATGGGCCTACCCGTGGTCTTCTCCAGGGCCTCTCCAGGGTTCTTTACAGGGTTCTCTACTCCCCGGCCCCTCTTCGCTCTCCTCGCATCCATCCATGGTGCAAGCAAAGGCTGCCTCCGGATGTTCAAGCCATTCGCAGGTCGATACGGAGTATTCCCAAAAGCAAGACAGATGCTCGCCATGAAACCGGCCCTGTTTCACTTGGACTCGGCCCACAACGGAGCAGCTCCGAAAAGTCTCCAGGAAGGGCTGTCCTAGCCTGTATGTACAAGCAGGCCTCCCGATGGTACCCAAGAAGACCAAAGCCCCTGTCCCATGCATGCCGAAAGGCTCCATTCTCCGGCCAGCCACGAGTTTCCAAGACCAGACCCTTGCATCGAAGGAAGACTCGAGATCTGGGAGATGGAATGGTCATCGCCACAGATGTTATGCTGTGGCGGCGAAAGTGGCTGGTGCCATTCTGTGCATTGAATGATCTCCCTGCTATTATTGCAGAGTAATACATACGGAGTACTAGTATTTGCACGGACAAACAGGCAGTGCCTCTGAGGGTTCAGTCAGCCAAACATTATGGATAGGCTTTCTTCTCATAGGTGCACTACGATAGAAGGCTTGCTCGACAATCACTGCACTCGGAGGAGTCCGTTTACCGCCATCGTACGCAAGGGCTTAGCAGGCAAGGTGCTATAGAGAGTCAAAGAGGGCATCGTGCAGTCAAACAAGGGAACAAACAATGAGGTGGCGCACGCACTACCACAACGCCATTTGTTCTCTGGAGGCGGTCCTCTGGTGACAAGACAGGACAATACCTAAAGTGCCGTGTTTCCGACTTTCCTCAAACATTCCAGGTGCACTGAAAGTTTTTGATGGCGGCTGTTTCTCGTCTTGTCGACAAATCACCATTCCTCCATATGGTCAGTTCTCCAATGGGGTGCAACCATCAAGAGCACAGCCAGTGACCCCTGACACCTACGGGTGCTATTGCATTGACTACTCGTACTAGCGTAACGCGCCCCTGGCTTCAAGGTGCCTGGCATTGCGTTCTTTTTAGACAGAGCTGATGGTGGCGAAGGACGGCGAGCGAATGGCATCCAGTCATATGGCGTTTCCTGGGGCGCTCACAATACCCAATAGCGGACAATCGTTGCATGTCCGACGCCTGGAATGGCTCGGCAAGCCGTGGCCAATTGTCGATGGAATTCCACAAGGAGGCAGCATGACGTTTGTGGATCTGGTCAGCTCACTGGTCGCACTAGCATCGACCATCCTCCCTGGCCGTCGGGAGAAGCCCTTGGGCCCAAAGTGTCGGCACGGTCTCATTGGTGGCCAACGGCAATGAGACGCATAACTACGGAGCATGTATGGAAAACATAACGACGCCTCGCCAAGTCCAGAACAGCGCCGCTCGCTTACTGCTTGGCTCGTCAACTTGCCACGCCCCATGCCGGGCTGATGCATCTTGGCCAGTGGACAGACAGGCTCAAGAGTCAAGACAAACCCGCAAGCAGCACGATGTTGTCATCCCATGTAGGTACTTTGCAGCCTTGGGTTGATTGAAGATTTTACATGTTTGCTGTCCCACAGCGCTTCGTTATTACTAGTATCTACATCAGTTCACGGACCACCATGGCGACCCGTGGGCCCTCTCACAGACCCGATTGTTTCTACATACTTACTACATACCTACAGCAACATTCCTGCTTGTACTAGCCACACCCCAGCATCTAGCCTCTCAGTGCGCGGCGAACCATAGAAGTAAGGTTACTCAGGTCAGGGGTTGACGGCGGACGCGAGCTGATGGTACATGCACACCGTCTGGGTTTTTTTTTTGGATGGTAGTATCCGCTTTTGCCATGTCCCGTTAAGGCATGTCTTTGCGGCTCTGAAACGACAACTGTAGCCTATCAGTGGGTTGTCCACAACCCTCCCTTCGACAGCAACACCACGCTACTGGTCCACTGCCCTTCGAAACATTGGGGAATCTGGTTCATGGCGGAGTTTGACTGGATAGATTCCTTGTCCCTGACGAGTCTCTCCCCCCGTGGCTTCTCCCGCCACTGCCTAACATGCGTGCTTTGCGCATATCCTCGTCTGAACTCCATCCCCTGTTTTGCCAATGGCGCCCACGCCATCGTCTGTTCTTGCATCTGTCTCTTCCTATCCTTGCTCCTTTTGTCTTAGTTGCCATCCATTCATGGCTGGGGGTTGTTTCCTTCCTATGGCCACGCTTCGGAACGTGTTGTATAAGATGTCCGTTGAATCCCAACCTCGTCTGTGAGTTCTTTCTCCAGGCAACTCATTCAACAGTCCTTCCTTCAAAGTGGTTTGTCGTCAAGACACACACTCCTTCATTCTTCCACGAGGCTAGACCTTGTTTTCTTTCACTGTTCCATTACGCAGAGCGTTTTTTCAACATAGCCTGGTGCTTGTTTTCCATTCCTTGAGTGTCCAATAGTCAGGAACTACGATTTATCGATACTACACTGTGTGACTGCAACGAGACTACTTCTGTCACATCTCAACGCCTTCACTGTAAGTCTAGACAGCAAACTAAGCACTCTCACATATAACATACTGGAGCACTTCCTCCCGGTTCTTCACTAAGCACACATGCCGTCTCATGTCCGCCAAAATCGGATCTTCATTCATACCAATTTCTGTTCTTAAACAGCTCTACCCAATATTGAAACAACGGACTAATACCAAGAGACTGTAGTCTCAGTATCACAGTCCGATCCTTATCACGACGCTGCCTTTATTTCGTCTTGACGACTAAACACTACGCCTGCATACCCCCTGAATCTTTCGTCTGGTACGATTTTAGATTCTTACAGTAACATCACTCTCATTCAAGATGTTCTCCAAGCTTTTTACCATCGCCGGCCTGGTCATGGTTGCCAACGCCCACATGAAGATGTCTAGCCCCGTCCCTTACGGCCGATCGGATCTCCAAAACGGCCCTTTGCTAGCGGACGGTTCCGACTTCCCATGCAAGCAGCGATCAAATGTCTACAATGTTGAGGGCGCCAGCAACATATACGCACAGGGAAGCACTCAGCAACTTGCTTTCATTGGCCAGGCCGTCCATGGTGGAGGTTCTTGCCAGGTTTCTGTCACTACCGATCTCAAGCCCAACAAGAACTCTGTCTGGAAGGTCATCAAGTCTATTGAAGGCGGATGCCCTGCCAAGGGCCAGGCGGGTAACATGGGTGATAATGCCAACGCTGAAGACCCATTCAAGTACGATTTCACTGTCCCGAAGGAGCTTTCCGCTGGTAACTATACCATTGCGTGGACCTGGTTCAACAAAGTTGGCAACCGAGAGATGTACATGAACTGCGGCCCTCTTACCGTCACTGGTTCTGCTGGCTCTCAGGGTTTCCTGAACACTTTGCCCGACATGTTCGTCGCGAACGTCGACAATGGTTGCGAAGTCCCAAGCGGCATGGATCTCCTATTCCCCGCTCCTGGCAAGGACGTCGACCGGTTCAATGGTGCCACCTCGGCTTTTGCTGGCCCTAGTTCTACTGCCTCTCCTGGTTGTCCTACAAATGTCGCGACAAATCAGCCCACGTACGCCCAGCCTACGGGTAGTCAAGTTACTCGGGCGCCTGCGAGCTCTGCTGCCCCGTCTATTCCTGGCGGCGTTTTCATCACCGCACCTCCCAACAACCCTGCCCCTACTCAGCCTGCTCAGACTCCACAACCCTCTACCACCTCCGCTCCCGTTGCCTCCGCTCCTGTTTCCTCCGCTCCGGTCGCTTCCTCGTCCGCTGCATCTCAGGCACCGGCTCCCTCGAGCGCTCCTGCCCCAGCTCCCGGCTCAGGCTCCGACTCCGGCTCCAGTGGTGCATTTGCTGCCGGAACTGCTTGCTCTCCCGAGGGTCAGTGGAACTGCGTTGGCGGAACCAAGTTCCAGCGATGTGCTAGTGGCACTTGGTCCTCGACTATGTCACTTGCCAATGGGCTGAAGTGCACTGCTGGTCAGTCATCCGATCTCAGGATGGCTTCCAACAAGGTCAAGCGCTCCATGCGCCGCGTCCAGCGCATTCGTGCCTAAGCTAGTTGCACAGGAGCTCCTTCGAAAGGAGCATGATGTTATGACCTGAACTCTCTCTCTTTTTTTTCCTTTCCTTTTGAGTACAGGGGACTCTGAAGTTGGATAGAGTGTGGCACGTGGGCAATCCCTACGATGGGAACACCTTTCCTTGGTTATGTATATACTTATCTTGTTGCCTTCTCTTGTACCTGTATTTGTACTACCATTATGGGACCAATTCTTGCCCATCAAAATATACACGGCCGATTTTGCATCGCAAGTCGTTTCTTGCCTTATTTGTGAAGATGAACACCCACCGTTTTTCTGTGCCCTTCAAGCTTCATCCATACAATCTCTCAAGTATAGCTCTCTGATTCTAGAATGCCTGTATCGCACGTGGGCTTTCAAAGTCAATATTTTTCGTGTGGTGGTGTAGAAAACCATTCATGAATAAAAGTATCTTAGAGCAACTAAAGTCAGTACACTATTTCCCGAACGCCCTTTCTAGCCAAGATCGCTATAACCACGTCCCACTCCGAACAGATGGCACGGTCTTCCTCCTCTTCCTTAACCGGCTAAACAAACTCGAAATCAGAGGCTTCTCCTCCCGCAGCGAAGCCGGGTCAATGAGTACAACGTAAGGATCCTTCTCAATACCCAAATGAACTTTCTGATCTGTGCCAATAAACCTCCCAAAACTAATGGTCCGCTCTTCCTTCAACGATTCTGCTTCATCCTTCCTGAGAAGACGACTAGACGCGACGAATGCGAGAATGGAGCCGATGGTGGTTGGCATGCGCGGTAGATTGAAGACGATGGCTCGTGAGTAGAAAATAATAGCCATGACGACGTTTAAGCCCAACACCGTCATTGTGATGATGAATGCCGGCTTGTCCATGAATATCCTCGTCTCCCCCACGAGTTTCTGCCCAACGACCACTGCATTCCGGTCTCCAGGTTCGAAAAGATGTTGGTTAAGACTAAGTAGAAGCACGAAAACTCGTTGATAAATATCCTCAATCGTGGGAATCAGATCCTCCGGGTTCGGTACTGGCTTATTCGGATCCAATGCATCCCTTGACTTGGTAGATATGAGGAGAAGATGGCCCATCCAATCTTGCGACAAGGTGTCATTATGCCACCGTAGTCCAAACATACCGAACAAAGAATTTTGGTGCGTCACCATAGCGGCTGTATGAAACTTCGAATCGGCGTAATCCAAATCTGAAGAAATATCACTCGTTCTCTCATATGAAAGCACATAGCCCAGGGGGTCATATCGCACATTAAACATGGCTGTTTGGAAAACCGGTCGACATATGGCGAAGCTCGCCTCGACAGTAGCGTTCATGTCCCGGCCAGACGGAGTTCGACCCCATCCCACTGTCAAAGCTGTACCACAACTATTATCTAATGTAGATTCAGGATTAACTCTTTCGCCGTATTCGATCGCAGATGGTCCTTCGGGACGTGTGAATGTGCTGGTTCGCATCCTCATTTTGCCGATCTCAGCAAGATCCCCGCATGTATCACCGAGAGAGGTCGACATGTTGACTGGTACGATGGAACGCGGCACAGATGTGCAGTTGGCACTGACGCCAAATCCTCGCGTATTCACAACATAACTGTTAGTACTGTTGTCGCTTTCCCGTTTGTTGGTTATGTAAGGCTGAAAAAAGTACTTAGTTGACGTCCAGGGAGGCAATGGCGTTCCGGATGAGATATTGGCCATCGTAATGTACATTGGATCTTGATACATAACTGAGGTCAGTAGCCTTGTCCCAAGATAACTCTGAAAGCCAACAACTGATTGGTTATCAAATCGGGGCGCAATCGTTGGGCTGAACTCTTCTGTATAGGTCGCTATCGTCTGATTCTCGTTGAAGAGCGCACCAAGACCCACCGCGAGAACGTTCGAAAGTAAAGCGATGATGCAAATCATAGTCAGTAAAAAGTGTCGAGACTTGATTGCCCTCCAGATGACGAGTTGAGGGGGGAGAGATGTATAGGTAGTATCGATGGACTCAGAAGGTTTACTCCTCCCCTTCGATAGAACGTTGAATGGCTGCAGCAGACAGAGAAACCTATTAAGCACAATCCAGAAAGGCTCGGTAAGAGTCGCAAAAATGGTGGGGAGGTAGTTCTCGAGAAGTTGCAGAATTTCGAAGTTCTGTGTGGGCCGTATGAGACCTACACACTTATTAGACAACTGCTCTGTATACCAACTTCTGCCCGCATAATCGTCACACCTTTTTGCTTGTCATCTTGCCACTTCAGATACGTAAGTCCGATGATAGCACCCATCTGAAATAATCCGAATAAGAATCCCATTTCACGACGTAGAAAAGTCGGCCGAATGGGCTCATAGTAACCCATTTGTGAATCCAGTTTCCGCTCGGCCTGAACCAGCGTCTCTTCCGTGATTCTCTCAATAAATACCCCTTCGTCCTCGAGACCGTGGTTGCGCGAAAGTCGAAACTTATCATTGCGAAATAGCTCTAATAGAGAGTCCGCATCGGCGTTGTCAACAGAGCGGAAGACATGGTTGAGATCTGGACCGTGCCGGAAAATCTCGACAAGCCTCGAAATTGAGGATGGATTGGCGAGTAGATTATTAGGAGACGTTTGGCAGAGCCACAGGAGTATAATGGTAGATATGGCCACAACAAGAAGAAAGGCCTCGACGAGGGCCGAAAATAATCGACTGACAAGGATTCCGCTAAGCGGGTACGTTGAGGTCGCAGTGTGGTTGGAGAAGTTCGTTTCATTGACTAGCAAGCGATTGACAGCTACAGAGAAAAGATATTGATGTGCGTGATTGAACGCCTCGCGAAGCACCTTCGGGTCTGCGTAACGACCAGCCGGCTCGTTGTGTCCAGCAAGGGCATAGCCAACCATGTTGGAAACTGGCTTAGTCAAATTGGTTCTGTCGAGTAGAGGATGTTTCTCAATGACTTGGTTGAATGGGAAATCTCGCTTTGTGGTTTCTTGGGCTATTCCGTTCACAATCAGGTATTCAAAGGCGGTTGAATTGAACTCCTTGTCGGATAGGGGCTCTCTTGGGGAGACTGGCGTGACCGATACGTCATATGGTATCAGGCTTTCGGCTGCAACAGAGACAGAGACTTCTTGTTTGTAGTAGTATGGTTGGCAAAATAATGCTGTAATATCGACTTCTGGAAGCTGTTGGTTTGGGACACGTACCCTTCTCGCCCAAATCGCAAGAAACTGATGAGTTGAGTTCGCGGTACGGGGACAATTTGTGCCACCCAAATTAAAATCCGAGTGTGCATCCGAATAATACCCTACATACAACATGGTGAAATTGTTGGATGGGTTGATGATGATGCTGCTGGCATTGCAGCCTTGGCCGTTCAGGAAGCTGAAGTCGGTCCGGGTCGGTCCGTTACGGGAGAACGTTGCTGGCCAGCAGTCAAGCTCAGTTGTCAGTTTAGTTGTGGTAGCTGTCCAGTTCGTCTGTGGTCTAGCATGAGTCGGATCATTATCGACGTAGAATGGGAGCGTCGCGTAGTCGGCCGCCATGAAAGGCGGGAAAGGCTGGCCGAGCCATCCAATGGAGTATCCTGTGTTGAGTATCTCGTTGCTCAGAAGGGCTTTTTGCGCCGATAATGGAGCAAGTTTTGACCTAGTCCCAATTACCACGGGCTCCGTACGGTTAACAACACCTGTTCCGAGTATCGACGTCTGTAATGGAGTAATGACCCAAAAGACTATCACCATCACTGTCCCAGACAAGAATACTGGCCAGTGCCTATAAACATGAGATCATTGGCCTTCATTTCATGATGCAGGAGTTCTTACCTTCTTTTGGCTGCCTTGAACGGCACAAACGCAACAAAATCGTAGGGATATTCGAGGAACATTGAGTTCTCGGCCGTTGCTCCAGATGGTTTCGACAACTCGAACCACGGCTGCATTCGTTTGACGTCCAGATCGACCCAGCTCCAAATAAGACTATAAACAACCGCAACAATATTGGGACCGTAGAGGTAACTCAGCATCGCATACTGGGGGATGTCGTCCTGTGATGGTGACAATGCAAGCCCACCCTGGGCCTTGCTCGCTTGAGCAAGCAATTCAACCGATACTGCCATCACAATGGATATGGCAGCAATAGCCACCAGAATAGGAGTGGTCATCGAAAGGGGCTTCCATCCATGTCGAATACCTACAAGTTGTTAGCTTGCCCTCTCTCAACACTGTGAACGTAGTTTTCAAATCACCATCGTTGATCCGTAAGGGTTCCGCTAGTCGTGATATCCAATTGAGTCGTTTGCCCGCAACGTCATCTTTCTTCGTGGAACTTTGAAGAGGCCATGATTGCCTGGTTTCCACCGAGGCATCGGAGGGCATCAGAGGATCGAGATCGGGACGAGATTCCATGATCCTCCACAGATTCACGTCATCAAATAAATTATACAATCATTAATAGCAAACTGAAGAGAAGAATTGTAGATAAAAACACAACGAAGAAGCAAACAAAACACACAACACCGTGACGTGAGAACATAGGATAAAGGTAAAGGAGCAACAACCTTCACGAAAACGGATCCCGCTCGTATAAGAGACTACTCCTAACGTTCTCACGCAAGCAAGGGTGTTCTACAACATGACTCTAGCGACCAACATCACCAAACCCACGCTGCTTAACATTTCAGGTGTTACCGCGTTAAGGGACTGCCTTGCGGGAGTGTTGGTTGTGTAACCGAGCATGGCGGTGTCCGCAAACCCGCATGCCATGAAACGTAGCGTCCACTTCATAGAGCTGTAAGCGCTTTCCCGCTGGCATCGACCAATGTCGTGGCTCCATCTGAGGTGTGTTTGTGTATGATCACTTGATTTAGATTTAGCCGCGCAACCCTGGCTCCTCTCACTTAAGAGAATTCAGCCCATGCGGAGTAGACAGTAAGCCATGTGCGAAGTACGTCGTACGAAGCGGCCCGAAACAACATTCGCCATGTCGAAGCATAAATGCCTTTGTCTTCAATGATCAAACTCAAGTAAATGGTGAATCCAAAGGACCATTAATCGTGAACAAATCCTTGAAACGACGAACTGGTGAGAAGGAGTGGTGATGCAGGAGGGACAAAGTGGTAGGTAGCATCTACTAATTCTAGCGCAAGGCTCCTAAGATTAGCACCGGCGGCTATTCACTGGACTTCCCGAGCCGCTGCATTTTTACTGGTTCTTCCCCAAGTCTACGAAGTACGTCTACTCGTACACAGACCACACAGTGGGATAAATGTACGTAATGTACTATGTATTAGTACTCCGTACCAATTGTGCCACGATCGGCATCTCAGCCACACACCATTCATGAGAATCACCCCAATGTCAAGTCTGCCTCGTGTATTGTGCTGCATATCTCATCTCTCAATAGCCCATACGGACTACACTGTATGTGCACCTTAAACGATATTAATGCATGCTGCCGGCGACAAAGGAGTATAGCCAATTACTAATTTGCCATTGTTACTCAACTTCTTATAGGGTAACAGATATTATTTGGGACAACACTCCAATAAGATCACTTATTTCTCCTGACTGCTAAAGCCGGGCGGGATGGGGTTTGGGCCATTTTCCCTGTTACTCTCAAGGGTAATTCCTTTTCTTCCGATCCTTCCGGGCTCCGGGCTATGTTCTTGGAGTTGGGTATAAGGAAGAAAACAAAGTAGCTCCCTCAGGGGTACCATATCATTTTAGTATTGTGAAGGATAGGCTCATTATACAAATTACACCCCAACGACACACCACTTATTCAGCTCGGGAGCTGTTGGGACAGTATTCAAAAATATTCCTCTCCTATATTTCTTAGCTAATCATGGTAAGTCTCTTTCGACCCCAGTTGACTGGTTCGTAACCCCAGAATAAGAAGCTCGTTTATAATGATACAAAAAAGTACACTCCCTACCATTACGGCCGCCCATCGACGGGCCTCATCATCCGAATGTACCAAGCACCATCGGAGAGGTCTCTGCTTCCTAGCACTTGGTGTAGAAGAGACCAAACAAAGCCGAATGAAACTGTATGCTAATCCTCGAGCCACTATAATCCCTCCCAAGTGCCGTTCATCTCTCAAATAGTAGAAAGGTAGAAGAAGACGGAATAAAAAAGGACCAAAAAAAGAATATGACAAGTTCCAATGGTTGTCATGACGCCACCAACGCCCAAAAGTGTTTTTAAGTAGGTATAAGTGTGCAAGGGCCGCATCGTCAGTGGCCTCTTTCACCAAAAAACTTCAAGTCATGCCATCGTGGTGTATGTATATCAACTCCGTGTTTTGGTTTGCCTGGATCGTCATCTGGTCTTAAATCTCGATCGTCTTCATCGCACCGTCTACGACCGCGGGTTGCTTTCCATTCATCGTTGGCGTTTCGTTCTCCTTACCCTTTTCTTTGAGTAGGTCTGAGTTTGAGCGGTCTAGTATCGACACGGCAGGCGCTTTACCGTCTTCGCTTTGTCGTGGGCTATCTACCTCCACATCAACCAATGTCGAGGGCTCAATTATCGCATCGGCAAGTTCTGGTATAACTGTCTCCTCTGTTACCCTACTCAGAAGAGGGGCTTTGCCATGGCCAGTTCGCATGGGACTCGCCAGAGGCGAGCCGCTAAGCCGCTGCATCGTTCGACCACGAACATCACCATTGGGCTCCACGGGGCTGGCATATGGTGAGGCAGAGCGGGATCCCAGGGGAGAGGTGTTCTTCGATGGGCCTTGTGATTGGCGTCTGGCAGCCCGCCGTCCGTACTTCTGGTCCATCCTCCACCGCAGAATATTGAAATAGGACGGCTCAACTCGCGTCTCCTTAAACTCTCGCAGCTTGAGCTCGTTGGTGTCTTCGTCCACGAACCACTTTCCACTGTTGAGATCGTCGGCAACCATGGCGAGAAATGCAGCCCAAGAGCGAGCTACCACGTATTTCGTATCGTAATCCCGACCAAACAGAATAATCTGACCATATCGTCCAGCCGGTCCAGGTGATACATCGACTGCCAAGTTGTTGCCACCCCAGTCACGAACGAGAGGAATCCAGGCCGGGTGCGCATATGCCTTTTGAACCGCGTTGGGAGGGATAGAGTCCTGCCTGGCTATGAGGTTCTGCCGCCACTCGCCCGGTGCATTGGATGATGAAGATGACGAAGGTCGCTGCTTGGAAGAAGATGCCTCACTGCTGCCTGCAGTGGTTCTTGACGGGGTTGGTGGCTTGCCGGTTGCCATTTCCAACAGGTATTGGTGGTTCACCTTTCTCCATGTTTCCCACTCTTGCACCAATTCCTCGCAGTCCAGCAACATTGAACCGAAGATGATACCTGTTGGCAGTCCACCACGTTCTTGGCCATCGTGAACCATTAATGACTCCCGAACGTCTTGGGGCAGCGAGCAATCCAACTGATGTTCCAGGTCATTGAGATCATTGGCAGTGGCGCCCTCACCAAGCTGATCGAACAGCTCGGGGTAGTTGTCCTCCGCCCAAGCATCTATCCGTCTCCAGGAGTGGCGAACGGGTGGCGGTGGGGGAAGACCGTCCTGGAAAGATTGCATCGGCACATCTCCTGAAGATTGAACTTCGAAGCCATCCTTGCTTGCGTTGACCGATCGTAGACCGGGCGAGTACGGTCGGGAAGGACCAGTTACGGGCGAGTGTGATGCGCCAGTCTCATCGAAGTAGGGCGCGCTGACATCAGCTCGGGAATCGGAGGCGGTCGCAACGCCGGTGAGGATACTGTGTCGACTGTTTTCAAGGGGAACATGACGTCCTGTTCGATGGGGAGAGTCGAATGAAGAATCTAATCACTCAGTTTTTAGCAACCGCGGTATCGAGAGAGCACTGGTCGGGTGGGTGATGAAAGGCTTACGTCGATCATTGCTGGTCATAGTATGCCAGAAGGAGCGTAGGGCGGAACCGAATCTGTATGTACAGTCAGACGGTTAGCCATTGTCGCGTTAGATTCTCATTGAGATGCAAATTGAACTCACACGTTCGCCATGGTGGATTGCTGCGAGCGGGCTCCTGGCCAAGATTCGCGACGCAGAGGTAATGAATGAATGAGTGGTGTTGCGGGACGCAAATAATAAAATAAGGGGGCTTTTGTTGGCGCGTAATAACAGGGCCGACTTCCCGTACTAGTCGCTTGTTCAGTCAAACAACAACAGCACGACTACTGAACTGAAACGGGGTGCGCAACGACCAGCAGGCGTCTTGGACAAGAAAAAAAAAGAGCCGCTGATAGAGCAGCAATATTGGGAGCGGTATGACGGAGAGAGAGATCGTGGGATCTAAGCCTGCAGGGTTTTTAATGCGGATCGAGAGACCGAGGCGTAAATGTCAATAGACGACAGGGCCCCTTCCGAAGTGTCGTGAGATGAGGGAAGCTTCCAAAAAAGGAACGCGGTTTGGAGTGTGGCGGCGGGCGGCGTCCGCGCTTTTGCTGACTACAGTGGCCACAGACGCAAGCGATGGGCGAATGAGAAGCTCCGAAGGCGTTATTTTCCTGTTTCCCCTTTGTTGTGCCTCCGTCCAGATGTGGATGCGAGCGAATGGAATGGGGATCTCTCGTCAGGGTCTGTCGTGGTTGAGCTGCGAGCGCTGGGGGGAGTTCAAGGAGTTCACATATGCATGCTTCGGTTCCGAGGTCTGGGGCTAGGTCTGGGTCTGGGTCTGGGTCTTAGAAAAAGGGGCGAGAGGAACTTTTAATAGTAGGTCTCTGATAGTGAACCAAATCAATAAGGAAGGGAAAGGCCGTCCAGAGGAGTGAGCGGACGAGGGCAGGATGTGACCAACAATAGGTAGGCAGAGAAATGAAGTGAAGAGAATGTGTTTGGAAGATCGATGATTCTTCCAGCACTTCCATTCAGTGAATGAATAATGAATAGGTAATAGCTGCAGCTTACTCGTAGAGGGCCTAGTGGACAGCTAGGGACCGGTAGCCTTAGTAGCAGCCACTGCCGGGGACGTAGCCGGGGATAATGAAAGAAGTGGACGTCTTTTGGATGCAGGTACAGGTTACTCCGTATCGCATGCTCTCGTAGTGGTAGAGCTTCGTACTCTGTACAAGTATGTGGATGTGTACTGATTTATGATTTGGGGGACTCTACATACTCCATACTCTGTACCTGTACTCCGTATTCTGCTTGTCATCACCAATGAATCCCTCAGCTGAGCAATTGATAGCCTTTAGGAGTAAAAAAGGGGCGGCTCAAGGGACCGACTACCTGCCCGAGTATTAATAAACAAGTACATACAAAGTACTACTCCATATGCATGTGCTTATCCACCTTTTAAAGCAATAAGATGGATCCAGGAAAGGGGATGAACCAGAGCAGGGGAGACAGGGCCTTGATTTTTGACAGGGGGGAAATAACGGCGGAGATTCATCCTGAGATACGGAGTAGACTGTTACACTAATCCACAGCCCTACCTGCGCTGCTGTTAAAGTACCCCACTAATGCATAAAAATCCACTGCTTATCCCATATCTTTCGATTGCCAGCTTCTGCAAAGGGCATAATCAAGTCATTAGTAATTAATTGCAGTGGAGGACAGCGCTGTGCTTCGGTAACTCGGGCATGTCGAAAAACCCGTGCTCCTTGCAATTACACCTAAGCGTCGATTATAATCACTATGGCCCCTTTTTGAATGAAGCTCTTGTGTTGTTTTTCGCAGTTATTCAAGCTTAACTCCGTAGTATTATCTCAAATCATATCCCAAACGCCACAAACCCCTGACAGGAACGAAGCACATCGTTCTCAATGCACAACTGAGCGCCATGCTTCTAGAGTGACTGTCCCACCGTATCAGCTTGCCTGGGCTTTATCAGGAAACTCCGGACAAACGCCATCACACCAGCCAAGCCCACGCACTGACAAAGGATGAAGAGCTTCATTGATTCACACAGACTGATAGAAGTGACAGACAGAGGCCTCCGTCAAGACTGACACCAGTAGGAGATGGTTACAAAACACTCGAAACATGTCGGTTCCCCATATCTGTTGTACGAGTAGTGTTCCAGGATGCTATACTCCGTATAGTAGCGTCAAAGCTGTGCAGCATCGACAAATGTTTCACCTGCACGTTGTCACTTTCAATCCTGAGTGAGAGAGGTTGTAAAATTAAATAGGCATCCCGCATGAGTCGAGGACCCATGAGTTATGTGGCCTCTAAGGAGTTTGACAGGGGTTGGGGGTTTGAAACATTGGTAGCACTGACCAGAAACAGACCCATGCTGCATGCCTGATAAACACCTAAAACCTCCGAAAGAAGCAATATGTACACTGGCTTGCGCCTTGACATCTGGCTTCATAGCCCGAAATAAATGTACGATTTGTCAACAACTCCAACTCCTTGTGCTGTTGTGCATGCTACTCATCTACAGACATTAACATGATATCCGCTTCCGCCTTTCCACTAAGTGTGCCACATATGCTCACTCAGGCCCAATAACTTATCACCCATCTGCCTCTTCGCAGCTGACGCGATTCCTCTCTCGGGATTCGACATCTGCTCGCTATAACAAAGCTCCACCAGTGTCTTCAGTTCGTCATAGGAGAAGTTGTCCAAACCATCTTCGCCACTGTCTGCCGCCCCCTTTTCTTTAAGTTCCTTTGCCTTCTTCACTATGGCATCGGGCCCCTTTTCGAATAAGGAGAAGTAATTCGCAGCCCGTGCAAGGGAGACGCCTTCCTCCACATTCTTGAGGTTCTGCTGTAGCACGAGAATGTTGAGCTGCATACGCTGGCATCCCTTCTCGTTCATGGGCGATGCTATTGAGGCATTCTGGATCAAGTACGAATTGATGAGCATCCCCAGCCCAGTGCGTATAAAGTTTATCTCTTTATCACGCAAGAACCGCACAATCGTCTCATCGAACAAGACCAATTCCAAATTGAGGCTGAGGATCTGAGGATCAGGCTCCCTCACCTCTTGGTCAAGGAGATATGGTGCCAAATCTGGTGAAAGTGCATTGCGTAGAGAATGAACTATCCGACAGCGGACTTCCATGTGCAGCGTCAAGAGAGCTGTACCAGCCAGCTCCTCAAAAGATGACACAATGTTGTCAAATGTCCTAAGAATTGAATTAGTTTTGGACCTAGCAAGATATGCAAGCACAGTTTGCTTACTGGACAGTCTCCGCTGTAAGGGGGAGTTGTACCGGACCCTGCTCAGCAGCACTCTTGTTAGGGTCATTCATCATTGTCCACCGTTGACCTGCTTGGCGTGGGATCTGTTGTCGTGATGAATCCGTCTCGTGCACTGTTATATGCCTCAAGCCCGAGATCTTCGCAGCCAGCCACTTCATGCTTGTGTACAAGAGGCACAAGGATGAAATGGTGTCCCGATCCTGGATGATATCGTTCATCTCTAACCGAGCAGCATCGGTCTCCTCGATCAGATGCTGAATCTCCGTTTTTATCAACTCACGATCTAGCTCTTCAGATGTCCACAACCTCTTCATTGTCTCGTGTACGTTGCTCGGCTGTACTGAGAAACGTGCTGAGGCTCGGAGATTGCTCGAGTCAACTGTCTGCTCCTGAGTCTTTGTCACAAGTGACTTGTACCAGCTGAAGCAACGATCATAGTATCGCATCATCTGGGTTACAATGAGGGAACTTAGAGCTTGGTCTGGAGGAATAGTTCCCAACATTCGACAGAATGCTGTTACAACCTCGAAGAAAGCGGTAGCACCCTTGAAAACTGGCCTCTGTGCAAATTGGCTCCATGCTGGGTCTTGCAAGAACGAGTCAGCTTCGCCAAAGACGTTGTCGCTGAGCTTTCCAAGGGTCTCGTCCAATTGCGGCTGAAACACGTTGACAAGAAAGTTGTCCAAAAACGTAGTTAGAGTGCTGGTAGCAAGGTCCGAACCGGGAGGCACAATGCTTCTGAGCCGTTGTAAGAACAACAGCGTAGGTGGAAGCAGCAGGCTCATGTTGAAAACGCTTGGCTCAACCAGAGACCTATAAGAGCCTGGGGTCTGCTGGTTAGCCCTATACCCAGCTGAACCGCTTCTTCTCGAGCTGAGGTCATCCTGAGTGGATCGGTTCTTTTTGTTGTTGTTCTCGGGGCCTTGCTTTCGAGAGCCATCCGTCAAACCAGGAACCGTAGCTTGAATAATACTCTCCAAAGCATCGTACTCCGTTACCACCTCAACGGACTTTGAGTCTGCTTCAGAAAACTTAAAGAGGTGTTCCCGCATGGTATCCTTGCCACTAATGCCAGTCCCCTGAATAGGAGAGTCAAATTGGTAGACGTCCGCATCCGTCGTAACATAGTTGTGTAGAAGGGATCGGATCTCATTCTGGTACAAGTTCCACAGCTCTTTGAAACTGCCGAGGAGTGCGATATTGTTGCCTGCACCCTCACGTCGGATGAGGGCTTTTATGGATTCGTGGAAGATACGCTGGCCCTCACTAATGGCTTCGAATTTCCCAAAGAGAGTCCATAAAAGGTCATAGATGACATCCGCCCTCATTTGCGTTTCTCGAGTGCCATATATTTGCAAACCCTCTGTCTTCCCTGCTCCGCCTCGCAGTGAGGTTGGATGTCGTTGCTCGACCTCGTTAATAGTTTCGTTCACGACACCGAAGAGCTCAACGGGTAACCGCTGTTTCAGAGTCTCCACAGCATTCTGGAGTCTGCCCAGCTTGTTCAGTGCCTCAACTAATAGTGTCACATAGTAAAATGTGTCTGCTTCAGGGTTCTTCATCGGGTCCTCAGTGACCGCTTTCTCAAAGTCAATTGAGTCCAAAACAAAGTGAAACGACGTAATCGTGTTTGCATCGCTGTAGCTGTCGTTGAAAGCTCCCTGACTCTTAGCAAGACTCTGCCACCTCTCTTGACAATAAGGCGACTTGAGGTAAAGATGTTCGTGCAGCTCCTCCACCAGAATATCCATCAGGGCAGTTTCTTGATTGGCGAGGTAGTTCCGTAGATCGCTCAAGGCTCCAATGTCATCCAACTCGGGTTTTCGCAATTTGCGCAGGCCATTCTGCAGCACCTCGACCGCCGCCAAGAAACGTTTCTCCGATATCCGGGCCTCCAACTGGTCTGGGACAGCACGTAAGTCGTCAAGCTCATTCAAAGTTTGTAGAAGCTCGTCATAGGCCCGTGAGGTCTGGGAAAGCTTCTTCAGCTCCAGGTCTGTAGAGCACAAACTCGTTTTCGAAAGGGCCAACGACTCTTTGAGGGTGCGAACTCGTCTTTGAGATGCCTGGATGCTGCTCTGGATCTTGTGGAATGTACCAATCGAACTGTTGAAGCCTTGATGGTGCTCGTGCACAATGTTCTTCAGCGAGTCTTGCAGGTACGTGTGCGTCTTCTGGAACTTGCGATACTCGTGCGCGCGGCCCACGGAGCTGGTGTCAAGAAGCTGCAGAGCGAGTTGCACAGGGACACAGTCATCATCGCACATCGACGGCCACTCAGTCTTGATATGTTCCAGCACTTGGGTAATCTGTCTCTCGGCGCTCGTCTCCTGGACGCGCGGTCGCGAGGGCATGTTGCGGAGAGTAGGCGGCGGTGGCGCTCTCGGAGCCGTCTGCGGAGGTGTTCCATATCTGTCGCTTTTATATCCTTCGCCATAGGGATCGTATTCATCATCTGTCCTCCCGAGATTACCATAGCCGTTGCCGTTGCGCATCGGTGCGCGGCCTGGGAGATTCGACATGGTGGGCGGTCGAGGTCAGTGGACGGTGTCACGAGAGGGGCAACTGTCGAGCGAGCATCGTCGCCAGGGCCAGAGTTCACGGCTCGTGTTTGACGGAATCAGAGGCGCTTATGGTTGTCGTAAGGCAGGAATCCGATGTGTGGGGGATTCTAAGTTGAGGAAGATCACAAGACGATACGATAGTACGGAGTATGGAGTTCTGGCTTGCAGACGCAGATCCATTGTCAGGTCCCTTAGCTGAGTTAGCTCACTGCCAGGCTCTGTCCCAGCAGCCAATTCATGAAGCCTCCACTGTTGAAACAACCCCGCACAGACCACTTCGAGCCACTGTAGATCACTGAACTTGGAGCTCCAGTGACAATCCATTTCATGAAGCTATCATCGTCATTCTCTGTCTTCCGTATTATTCTCGTAATTTTCAACAATTCATGGTTAATAATTACCATCTAAACATCCGAAAAAAACATCAAGGGAAAGGTAACAATATGCTGCCGTCCTATTATCAAACATGGTTGTCCTGCTTCTCATGAAGCAGTCAGTGCTGCCCTATCGCCGCCGTTGACGACAATTTGCTCCAGCTGAGCGGTCCCTAAACGTTCAACTCCATAATACAGTCTCTTATCCAATGCCAACAGAGCCTTCACAAGATTTCTCACGCCGGTCACAATAACTTCAGGCCGTTCCCAAACCAGTAGCCCAGCCCTTCCTGAAACTCGGTTGGTCCCGACTACCTCGTACTGCCGTTTGGCCCAAGCTGGGCATGGATAAGACATATCAGGAGGCAGAGGTAAAGTATTCTGCTCTGGTATTTGGCCAGCTTCTTCGTCACCGAGAAAAACGGTGATGGTGACTTTGGGCTTCGACGCAAGTTTTCGCTGTGTTTCTTCTGCTTCCTCACATGATTCGCAATATGCCCAGAATCTCATGCTTCCCTCTGGACCCGGTAGCCAGGTTAGCGAGGTCATGGTGATGAGCTCCGAAGGTGAAAATTCCTTCTTTGAACCGAACATCTTGATAATCGTCAAGAAAAAGACGAGCAAGCCAGTAGGTGAATCGCAAAGCGCATATGCCAAGGTATTCGGTTCATATATGTAGCCGTTCACAAGGCCCAGCGGGTTGAAATTGGCAGCATCTCTTTTCTTTGCGTTTATTTTGACGGTTTTTTTGCAGCGCTTTAAAGTCGTCCTGTGTATAGCCCAAGATAGGGGCGTGAAGACCGCTGGCCAGCTTCCACTTTGTCCATTCGAGTGGCGATTTTAGTATATTGGGTGGTTTCAATGGAGGCGATACAAAGTGAGTGCCAAGGCAAGATTCCGTATAGTTAATAGCTAGATAGTTGACGATCCTCCAGTCAACACCAGCTTGAGCAGTTGCGGATGTTCCGGAATTGCTCGCGACATAATGCTTATACCCTAGCCTTTTCATCAAAATATTGAGCATATCAGCAGTCGCCGGTATCATCCGTATGTTAGTGGGGAAGGCATCACTAAATCCCAATCCTGGAAGTGAAGGGATAACCAGGTGGAAAGGCTGGTCGACTCTGGCATCGCCCGGGTCGGTAAAGATGTCGATGAGATGTCCAAACGACAAGTTGGTAAAAGGGAAGGGCGGTATCAAGATTAGAGGAACAGCATTAGAATGGCGAGACCGCGAATGGATAAAGTGTATCCTCAGAGGCAACTCTGCGAAAGACGTCCGGATGCTTGTCCGAAACTGAGGGATGGAGGCATTGAGTCCGTTTTCTTGGTCCCTCCAGGAGTAGTGTTCAACCCTTAGGCAGAGCTCGCATCAGCTTCGATAATTGTAATAAAACACTGCATATGGGCTTACCAGAAGTCAATTAGTGGTTCAACTGTTGGTTTTGGATTCCACCATGTCGTCGAACTGGACTCGGGCACCTCACGCGGAAGCCGTGTTAGTTCAAGTTTCTGTCGCGTGAGATCAAGATATTTGTGCGATACCTGCCCATCTCAGCGTTAGTGTTATCATTCCGAACCCCCATCAAGACTCGGATAACATAGATTACACGAAAACTTACGTGAATCTTGTACGCTCGTATGTCTTCGTCCGCAGTGGCCGCTGCCACCTCTGCTGGTCGCGACATTTCAAATGCAGTGTTCTGTAAGCGTGATGACATTCAGCAGTCGCCATTACAGGTGTCACGACATCACGAGAACACCCATCGCGACAAGACGAGACAAACACGAACGCTACTGCATATGCGACACGGGGATATGGACCACAAAAGGAGTAGCAAAAGGTAAAGGCATCATGGCCTCAGCCACTGCTGCGTGATTCTTTATGTTGATTTAAATCAGCTACGGAAGACGAAAATAACACTGTGACCTGACCCCTCACCCCAGTCGCTCTTCCATGCCACGTCGCTTGACTGCCAAGCCAAGAACATCTACATATCTGCACAGTGCAGCGGAGCAAATACTCCGAACGGAACGAAAACCCTGTGGCTCATTGAAACAGTGGCCGTGCGCGGGTTGCCTGATAATCGTATGAGGTACGAAGTACGGAGTAGACGATGTTGATGTTGCATTTGGCTTGTCTCGTCGTTGAAAAAATAGAGCCCAGATAGAAACATCTGGCGTGGACGAGCCTGAAATCCTTAACGCAAGCTGGTAATACCCATCCCCTGGTATCGACTGCATAAATAAAAGGCACACACCTAAATTCCACCGGTATTGGCGATGAGCTTTGGTGCCCAACTGTCATCGTTGGCGCTCACTTTATGCCAGACTTGATCCGCGTCGCCCATACGGAGTACTGCTCCTCAGCCTGGCGCCTGCTGAATTTTGAAAGCGCTGCTGCAAAATCCATGTATTCGCTTGACACATACTAATTTTCAAACGGACAATTCAGTTTGTCTGTGGCATTAATGCTACCTGAGAAAAGGACATACCAAAGCGGGCGTATGCCGTTCGTATGCCCCCTCCACCCAATTGTGTTTCATAGCTGGGCCGAAGTCTCCGGTGTTCTCCATAGTTTTGGCCTCATCTTATGGCCCATTCCTGGCCGGCGCGGAATTCGAGGTGTTTGACCCCCCGCGAAGATTCATCTGGCCGATTCGTGATACGATATTATTGCCAACAGCGTCCACAGCTCCCCGGGGCGAGGTCAGTGTAGGGCCTGCCGGTGCCGTTTCCTGGACGCGGAAGAGCTTGATAACAGTGCCATTCCAGATGCCCATCGTTCCCTTTGCGATTTGCACCT
The DNA here is from genome assembly GCA_008477525.1 of Hypomyces perniciosus. Taxonomy (NCBI): domain Eukaryota; kingdom Fungi; phylum Ascomycota; class Sordariomycetes; order Hypocreales; family Hypocreaceae; genus Hypomyces; species Hypomyces perniciosus. The sequence goes on from SPDT01000010.1 coordinate 165,267, forward strand.
CACTGGCAAAGATGACGCCCCAAAGTAGTGATTCATACCACCCCAGAGCCAACTGAGACCACTCAAAAGAGTGCACACGTATTGGAGATGGCTCTATTCCAACGAAATCCATCTCCCTAATCCGGCGTAGCGAGTCCGATGTTGGATCTCGAGCAGATGCCTGGCGGGGTAGAAGACTCGACGCTTGCTGGATGACTGTCAAAATGGTATGCAGGGGCAACTCAGGCAACCAACTATCAATCCATGCCGCTGTGGGTTCGAAAATACCACACTGAGCTTGGCCAGCCGCCGAGTATGTACCGAGACTTGTTGAGCTGTTTTGTCGGGAGAATGATTGAATACTCGCTGGCATCTTGCCACGAGCCTTCTCTGACATCCCGCGTAGTTGCACTGGTACCGCATCTTCGACAATGTTTACTGACGATGCCCGAGATGGGTTCTCGCTCGTGGTGGATTGCGCGGGTGTTGGTTGTGGCTCTTCGTCACTATCATCATCGTCTCCAATGGCGAAAGCGCCGTCTTCTGGGACCTCTTCCAAAGCCTGGGTTCGAGATGGATTGCTCGGCGGACTTCTCATGCTTTCTGTCGAGCTTCGTCCAGAACCAGCATCGAATGTTTCAGCCTGGCCACCGGAATCTTTTCTTCTCCTGTTCCTCCTCTCAATTTCCTCCTGGCCACTCTCCAGGGTGAACGATCGAAGTGCTTCGATGCGTTTCTTGTTCTTCAAAATAGCCAGTATCAGTTCGGGATTTTTCTTATATTTGTTCTCCACGATAGAGTTGATGGAATCTAGGAGAGAGTGTAAGAGACTGTGGTTGGTTTCATTTGCAAGTAAAAATGATGGCGATGACATCAGCGAAAATAGATGCATCAGTTGAGAGCTACCGGCAGCACTCAAGCCTTCGATATGCGGCGCAATGTTATTGATTACGGCCAAAAGTGCAGGATATACGGCTGCAAAGCTTCCCTGTCTTGTAGTGATCAAGCTGTAGATCGAATGCAGGACGAAATCGGTATAGCTTCCCCTGAAACCATTGATTCTGATACCAGCAGGAAGGCTCTCTTGTCCCTCAAATGTCTTATTCAAGTGAATGCCAAAGTTGGGCTCCACGCTCAGTGTTTGCAAAAGAAATGCACACATTCGGACAACTCCCTGCTTTGAGGGCTCATTCTTGTACTCCAGGGCGTAGAAGAGTGCCAGAATAACAAAATCATGAGCCCTATCCGTATCTATGATAAATGATCGGAACCTCTTATTGCACTGAATCATCTCCCAGAAAAGCATTAGGACTTCTGGTGCGAGATTTGCCGAAGATTGCGAGCCGGGGAGATATGATGCCTTCTCTTGGAGCGGCTGGTTGAGAATCCGCGTCATTCCGTCAACAATGAATTGAAAGTCCTGAGGGCGATGTACTCTGCCAAGGAAGTGTCGATAGTAGTTCTTTTGTGACGAGGCATGTTCCGGGATAGGGTAGATGAGCATAGCTAGCATAAAGTGCAGGGAATATGCGACAAGAACCTGTTTAGTATCCTTAAATACTAAGGTATTGTAGGGTACACGCCAGCTCGCCGGGTTATATTTTAATGTCTATTGCCACTCATTAGTTTAGGATCGATCGTAGGGAAAAAGCAGCGTATACTTACGGTATTGAGAAGGGAGCACAATACTGACAGTACTACTTGCTTGTCTGAGCAGGTGCACAGATACGTGAGAGTCCGCACCCCTCTTTGAGGAAGAATTCCTGGAGTTGTGTACATGCTTTGACCGGCAAGTGTCATGAGAAGTCGCAGGATCTCACATCTGTTGCTCTCAAACTCCTTTGTGGTAGCGGCGGCTGTGTTACATCCAACACCGCTCTGCCATATGGCATATGAGACTTTGGATTGTCCATCTGGCTGGCGAGGGAGGGTGAAATCCGAGAAAAATAGAAGATCGACGAGTGTGTCGATCAATTCCTCTGCGAGTGGCTTCGCCTCTTCGTATTCTTCTGCCGCGGATTTTGGATCCTCCTTGCTCTCGCTGGCCTCATCGAACAGCACCTCGTTCGCAATGGCAGCTCTGCGTGTCTTCCTTTTCCGGGCTCCCCAGAAGAACCGCTCCTCCCATGATGCCAAACTCTCTTTTTCGTATAGGTATGGCAGTATTCGAGTGAGAACCCTTATACAGTTCAGAACATCCCTTTCGGGGGCAAACTCAACGTCCGGGAAGGACGGGTGATGACGTAGGGTGAATAATCGCGACGTTAAGGCGAGAATGAGCGTCTCACAGTTCTCTAACGCATGATCACGGGTTCGGCGAATGTCGGTAACGGAGAATAAGCTGAAAACATCATCGGATGATTCGGGAAGTTCCCAAAACTAATTGCTCCAGTCAGCACCCTTGACATGGGACGGACGGACACATTACGTACGGAGGTCCAGTAGGGATCATCTGCTGCTATGTGTCGTTCCTCCGATAGCCTGAATATTCCCTGTTTAAACACGATTTTGGAGTCGCTCGCACCCATGTCTGCAGTACAAGGCTTCGAGCCCTGCTGACTAGTATGCAAGTGTGATGTGCCGACTGATGGAGCTTCTGGAGGCGATATTCGAGATCGAGGTTACGATTACGCATAGTCATGTCACTCCTTTCAACCAATCACGTGCAGAGAACACTCATGCATGAACATCCCCGGGGTATTGCCGCGGGTACTTATCGATAAGAAAATTAGTTAGTGGTACCCCGTAGTATAGTTGAACTTTCGCATCCAGTTTTGCGACAAATGTTGATGAGCTGCACTAGCATATACGAGTAGCCTCACGGGACAGGCAACTTGTCTTCTGAGATGCTTCGGCTATGTTGTCGCATCGACCCCCTGGTCAGATTCAATGCTCTCCGCGGAGCCCGACAACCCGTCCTTTGGAGTTTTAGCCCACGATGCTTCTCGGCTACTCCCGTGGTAGCTAAAAGCAGCGCACCACGAAAGAGGCGACGAAGAGAATCGCTTTTGCGAAATCAATCAACCGCACGGTCTCGAGCTGGAAAATCCACGAAAACGAGAGAGGCTTCGGCCAAGAAGAAGAAGAAGTCCGTACCGAGCACCGATTCAATAGAAGGAAGCCCAGAGGATGGCGAGAACTCTCTGGAACCAGCAGCGGGGCGTGGTGCAGGCATGTGGACATCATTGCGGGAAAGACTTCAGGCTTCGTCCACCAAAGGAATGACTGAGGAAGATGCGGATGAGGAAACTATGGCGCCTTTGGACCCAATTACCGACGAAGAAGGTTCTTCGAAGCGAGGAGCCGCCACCAAGGGCAAACGAACGAGAAGCAAAACAGCAGCTTTGGATGTGAAGACAATTAGGCCTCGGCGCTTACATCTTCATCCTGTCGAAGAAGCCCCCTTGCAAGTACCGAAGCTTTGCCATAACCTCGACCGTGTCTTGTTCAACCCAGGAGTCTATCACATGCAGGATGACAGGTCGCGAGTCTATAACTTCGATCCATATCTTGCATCCATTATGCCAGTCGATGAGTTCGACTTTGATGCCCTCAAGGCTTACATAACCTCGTCGAAAGATGTCAAACTGAGGCAGCTCAGTGCCGCACATGGAATGAAGTACTGTGGATCTACATCCAGCATGACCTCCATCTTATCGCATTTCCACTTCCTGCTCTCTGCCTGGAGAAAACCCAATTTCAGTAATCTTTCACGGTCGATAACCCCCGAATCGTTCAATTTCACTGCTCTGAGTCGTGCCCCGGCAGCTGCCTTTGCGCGATTCAATGATGGAGTTTATGCAATCGATTCCGACAAGGAATATGACACGGAAAATATCCTCAGCATGCTGGGGAAATCTATGGAAAAGCTTCTTACCCTTCCCAAGGAGGAATTTGAGAGATATCGGCGCACCAAATCACATCAGATCCCTGAAGAGGAAAGGAATGCTGAGGAGGCATATCACTATACAACATTAGGTGATTTCATGATGCGATCACAACTTGACGCCCACGATCCAAGGCTTCCAGGCACCGGCATGTTTGACCTCAAGACAAGGGCAGTAGTGTCGATTCGAATGGACGTTGACGGGTATGAAAAGGGTGTTGGGTATGAGATCCGGAAACGGTTTGGCCAGTGGGAATCGTTTGAGCGGGAGTACTATGACATGGTCAGGACCGCCTTTCTCAAGTATTCGCTGCAGGTTCGAATGGGCCGCATGGATGGTATCTTTGTTGCGTTCCACAACACACAGCGAATATTTGGCTTCCAATATATAAGTCTGGAGGAGATGGACGCATCCATCCATGGCGCACCCGATCGTCGCCTCGGAGATCTGGAGTTCAAAGCTAGTCTTGCCCTTCTAAATGATCTCTTGAACACGGCCACAGAGCGCTTCCCAGGCCGATCCCTACGCCTGCACGTGGAGACACGACCAACAAAAGTTCCCCTCACGTATTTCTTCGTGGAGCCGGTCTCTGATGAGGAGATGACCAATATCCAAGAAGCTAGCCAGACGTCAGTGGAGCAGTTGGAACGCGAAATCCGTGATCTTAGCGAAAAGGAGCGCGAGGCTGAATCCACCGGAGCGGATGAGGTCGCGCAAGCTGACCTACAACAACCAGAGGACTCTGAAGGACTCTCGGACGAACCACTATACCAGGATGCTCAAAACGATGCGGCTTGGGAAATTATGATGGCAAGGGTTGAAGAAGCGGTGGAGGACGAGTCTCTTGGTGTAGGCTCGGTTAGAGAGGCTGTCCATGAAGCTTTGGAGCAAAGCGGTCTCCTGAAGGGCAAGTCGGAACTGGAAACCGAACAGTATCTGGATGCAATGGTTGCGTCCCTGACTTCACACTCGTCCAAGATTAAGGAGCTGCGGGACCGATCTGATGATGCCAGCGAAACCATTGAGCCAGCGCACCAACATGAAACAGACGTTGATGGTTCTGGCGTAGAGACCTCATCGACCATGAATCAGAGTGAGGAGTCCGAGCCAGCTTCTACTGCATCCGGTTCAATAACCCAGAATGCCTCCTTGAAAGACCTCATTTTGAAGGTCACAGAAGGAATTGACAAGAATGCACAAAACCTAAAGACATTCCAGCGCATGTTCGCTGATTTAGCTACACAAACGAAACAACCAGATTCTGAGAGTCAAGACCTGCAGATTGTTGGGTCTCAGACTGAGGATGAAGCACCAAACGAGGAGAATGACGTCGATGTCGAAGATACCGCGGACGATGCTTCTTCTACTGCAGAATCCGACGGGCCCCAGCGCGAGCTGTTGGGCATGTACGTGACCATTCGCAATAAGGTGAATGGCGAGTACGTTGAGCGTCCTAAAGGACAAGGGCGGGACTTTGACTGGGCCATTCAATACGCCGTAACGGAGCTCCCTGATAAGAGAGCACAAAAAATCTATTCCGAAATCAAGAAGCGCCGGAAAACAGTGTTTGCGATGAATCCTACGGCTAGAGCAACTAACTGGCACAAGATGTTCAGTGGCACACTGCCAGCCGTAACGCAGAAGGGAGAGAAATATAGAGAGAAGAGGACTTTGGAAGAGGCAGGCAATCCCGTGTACGTTGCCTGGGATGAGGTGCCGTTGTCGGCCAAACCTCCAGCGCAGGAGAACAGCCAAGTCGAGTGATATATGATGGTGATGATATTGCAAGCTGAGACCTTGCCCGTTGCAATGTACCAAAATGCTGTCTATTATCCCCTGTTCATGATTGGTTATTGTATTATGGCATAGTATTTTGGGGGTACGAAGTAGATATTGCATCACTACTCAGTCACTACGGGACAATGTATTTGTACTATAGGAAAAACTGGACGACTTATATGAGAGGATCTTGGGATATGAAGGAGTTGCTAACGCTTAATGACATGGCCTCGCCTCACTTTTTTCTTGGGATTGACTAAACCACACCCAACTTGGCTATTTAACACCCCAGAGATACCTACTACTATTTATATGTACGAACTACTTCGTAAAGAGGGTAGAAATACATAGCTCACACTACGAAGTAGGCCATTATATAGAACAGCAAAACTGGGGTAATTTAGTCAATCCTTTTTTCTTGGGCGACTTCTTCCTGGTGGGCTGTAACGACTCTGGAGAGGCTAAAATTGCAGTGCACTTCACAGTGCGTAGGAAGTACTCTGTGATTGAACATCCATTGCTTCGTAGAGCCACCATATTACTAGGTAGGTAGCTACAGGTACCTCTACTTCATACTTGGCAATATCCAAGGACGAACACGTGGAAAAGATAGAGCAAAGATTCGCATGGCGTCATCTCCATGAATTATGCGTATCACGTCAACTGCAAGCACTTTGATATGCAGCCGGTCTGCATGCCCGAGTTGGCGACCGAGCTGAGTCGTATTGATGCATAGTGGGATGCCACAATAAAGCGTCTTCATAATGCTGAAGCAGCACCTTGAATTCCCTTTTCTTGTTGGAAAGATAAGATATATCTACGGTATATGCTAATAACTGTTGCTTTCAGATATCAAATGACGGAGAGCTCTAGTCGGACTATTTAATGATTTGTAGCCAAAACGTCGTGTGGTATCTAGCCATTGTCTGAGAACCATCACGGCGCACAACCTCTCAACACACCATCTGCAAGCCACTCACCCGCAGGCTAGATCTGATATCATCGAATCACGGCATGTGCTTTGGATCAAGTCCATGAACGGTAGGCTCTGCTGTTTGACCCACAGACAAACAACTGGGCGCCACCAACCACTAACTACAAATCACCCTCAGCAACTCGTGCATGCGCAGGGCTTCGGCTGTGATTGGGTCACTAACAATGCGACTTGTTTGGAGAAATCCTTAGCCTCGCTTGCAGCATGCGTGAATCTCATAGGACGAGACTTCGGAGAATGGCCACCAACCAAAGATTCATGCTGTTATTGCAGAGTTTGACAATAGCATGGCTAGGTGGATAGTCATACCGCCCGGCCAAATGCGAGTTTGTTGGATGAACTTGGTTGTTCCTGGAAGGGGTGGAGTGCCTACATAAAGCTCTTACATACTATCTATACTCGTATGCAAAGCCTAGGTCTATATATATATATTATGGGACGCGGCAGTAGAATGCTACGCCCGGCCCTTGGCTGGCTTTCTGTGGCCATCCCGGAGATATAGCCAACCATGCGTTCCCTCTCTCTTGTGACGCTGCTCGCCCTGGGCCCCATTGCTCAGGCTGCGATTTCTCTCGACAATGGTGATCTTACCTCACGAGACATCGAGCTGATTGAGCGGTCCCTTGAGTCTGGAAGCCTGGCGGACGATATCTGGAATGGTATCGAGAATGCTGCCACCTGCACAGCTTGCGAGGTCTGGGGCCCCTTGACAATAGCCCTCAACACTGGTTACTAACCATGTTCAGGGCATTATTGTGCTACTTAAAGGACTCGCCTTTTTTGGAGATAAAGTCTTCGTTGACGTGGCCACGGGCATTTGCAAGCTCTCCAAGGTTTTCCTTGTGCCGACCGAGGCAGTCCTTTTATATACCAACTAACAACTCGTTCAGGTTGAGTCTGCCGATGTTTGCGAAGGCACCATCGCTCTGGAGGGACCCATCATTGCCGAAGCAATTCGAAAGATGAGACTTGGCTCTGATACGTCCCATCTCTTCTGCAACTCCTTCATGGGACTCTGTCTATACCCCGTTGTTCCCCAATGGTCTGTTCCATTTCCATCCCCGAAGTCTAAAACCGACCGTCCTGCCCCGAGTGGGAAGAAGCCGCTCAAAGTGGTGCAATACTCGGATATCCACATCGACCCTTTCTATGTTCCAGGGTCCAGCACAAATTGTAACAAGCCTGTCTGCTGCAGGTGAGTCTTCGGACGTTGGTAAACTAAATACGTTTCAAGAGACTAAAGTGATTTGCGAAGGCCGTATACAAAGGACGATGAGCCTGGTAAATCTACGTCTCCCGCCGGCCCTAATGGAGATCACAAGTGCGATGTGCCTGTCAGTTTGGAAGTAAGCATGTACAAGGCGATCAGGGATATCGTTCCAGATGCAGCACTCACGCTCTTCACTGGAGATGTTGTCGATCATGCCATCTGGAATACCTCTCAACTCTATAATGAGAAGCAAAGTTGGCCCTACCTCTTCCCATGTGTCTGCTGGTTGTTTAGTCTAACATGTTTCTAGTTCATGATGCTTACGATTATATGAGCCAGTACCTTGGCTTTGTTTACGGCACCGCTGGTAACCATGAGTCCAACCCCACGAATGCTTACCAGCCCAAATCTGTCGGCAACTCATCTCAATGGCTTTACGATACGCTGGCGGCTCAATGGGGACGCTGGGTCGGAATCCAGGAAGCGTCAGAGATCGAGGCGATTGGGGCTTACTCTACCAAGTATCCCAATGGCAACCTACGTATCATCTCGCTCAACACCAACATGTACTACCGGCTGAACTTTTGGATGTACCAACCGACGATGGAGAAAGATCCCAATAGTCAGATCCAATGGCTGGTGAAGGAGCTCGATGCCGCCGAGAAGGCTGGAGAGAGAGTCTACATCATTGGACATACGCCCCCTGGTGAGAGCGACGCATTCCACGCTGGGTCGAACTACTTCGACCAGGTCGTGAACCGATACTCCTCGACGATCGTGGCCATGTTCTTCGGCCACACTCACGTCGACCACTTCGAGATCAGTTACTCAAACTACAGCAACAAGGTCGCTTCCAACGCTGTCATGACATCGTACATTTGCCCCTCGCTCACGCCGACATCGGGTATGCCATCGTTCCGAGTCTACGATGTCGACCCTGTGACCTTTGCTGTTTTGGACACCACCACTTATATTGCCGATATGACGAACCCTGCATTCCAGAAAACCGGCCCGGTGTGGACCAAGTACTACTCGGCCAAGGAGGCGTACGGCTCCAAACTTAACCCTCCTGTCACAGACCCGAAGGCCGAGCTGACGCCTGCATTCTGGCACGATGTGACGGCCCTGTTTGAGTCAGACTCGACCGTGTTCAACGAGTACATTTCGCGCAAAAGCCGCGGTTGGCAGAGCAGTAACTGCACTGGCGACTGTAAAACGAATGAGATATGCCAGCTGCGTACTGCTCGTAGCCAGGACAACTGCGTGGCTATTGAGCCCGGTATTCACTTGACCAAGAGGTCGGATGGCGAGCATGCGGATCATGATGAGTGTGGCATGTCGGCGTCAATGAAGACGCTGAGCTCGTTCGCCGTGAGAAAGGAGTTGTTGGACGAGTTGCAGGACAAGTACTTTGAATTGAGAGGAGAGTTGGAGCGAAGAGTTCCCATGAGGACGCAATTATAAGAGGAGTCTATAGCCATTTGGACATAGGGAGGACAGATTATGCAAATCGCCGAGGGTACTCCGAGATTCTTGTGATGGGACTACTAATGCAACCATAACGATCCATTGTACTCCGTCCCCCTTACTCGCTCCGTATTAGTCGCGAGTAGGCAGTGCTACTCTGTACTCGTAATAATACTCGGAGCAGTACTCCATACTAAGAGTAGTATTCCTTTTTGCCAAGATGCCAGCCTCATTCATAATTGGCAACTGTCTGACAGATGGTCCGTCCGTGTGGCTTGTTCTATAATGGCAGCACACTATTATTGCTCGTAGCCGCCCTCCTGTCGCAACAGTCAATCCCATATAACTTGCCGAGCAACCCCCGGGCCACGGCCTTTGCGCGCATGTGTCACATCAACTATTAGGACCCTGCTACGGGATAAAACGAAACAAGCAATCCAATTGACTTGATTGTGTATTATTATTATTTATTGCGTTTGTTGCATTTGCTGCATTGTCCCCGCATGCTGGGACTGCGACCAACCCTCAAGGCGCGGCCTTCGCTGTTGGATCTGATTCGTGAAGGGAGCACCCAAGGTTCCAGTTGCGGTTCCATTTCCAGCGATAGCGACAGCGACAGAGATAGCGACTACGGCGACGATTCCCCTGGACTGGAGGGCGTGGGGCCTTCTGTGGTCGTTATTGTTGCTGCTGATGGTGCTGTAGCTTCGGCGCCTCCAGAGGCTCCAGAGGCTCTAGCTGTTCCAATTAGTGGGCCTGGAAGTGCTGCGACTGCTTCCGGACGCGCTACATCATCGCTGCCTCCACCCACAACGCCGCCAAGCCTGGACACTGCTGCAGCTCGAGAGCTGCCTCTGTCATCATCAAACTCTCCACCCTCAACCTCACCTCCGTCTCCCTCCACATCTCCTCCATCGCTCCAACGGTCGCTGTCGCTGTCGTCGCCGTCCTCCGACTCCGATTTCGAGACCTCTGCTTTTGCCGATCGAGAGCTCGACGCTGCTCCCGCTGTCCAATCGCTCAAGATGCCTTCTGTATGCCCGTCTTGTCGCCCTAGTTACGCCTTGATTGTCGTGCTGCAACGGGCTGCGTGATGCCCCGCTGGATCATTGAAAGCTGACTTGCATGCTTTGCAGAAAGCCGCCAACATTGATGGCGATGCCATAGAGTATGGTAAGTGGTTTGAGGATGTCTTTGTGGCTGTATGGGTAGCTGACAGCTTGCGCAGGCAAGATCTACTCCATCTCCGGGTCAGTGCCGCTGATATGGCTCCGTGTCTGTATTCATCAACGTGTTGGGCATACTGACCTCCCTGCAGCCCCGTCATTGTCGCCGAGGACATGATTGGTGTTGCCATGTACGAGCTTGTGAGTCGCCTGCCCTTGGGCTACGACCTTGATGCCATGGCATAGCTGACGCAATCTTTCTATCTAGGTCAAAGTCGGTCACGACAACCTCGTTGGTGAGGTCATTCGAATCAGCGGCGACCAGGCCACCATCCAGGTGTACGAGGAGACTGGTACGGCGATTCCCTATTCGAAAACAGAATCCAACACACAAGTACTAATACAAGACTACAGCTGGTGTCATGGTCGGTGATCCCGTCGCCCGGACAGGTAAGCCCTTGTCTGTCGAGCTGGGTCCCGGTCTGCTCAACGGTATCTACGACGGTATCCAAAGACCGTTAGAGGACATTGCCATCAAGTCCAACTCCATCTACATTCCTCGCGGTGTTGCTGTCCCCGCCCTCGACCGAAAGAAGAAGTGGGAGTTTACTCCTTCGATGAAGGTCGGCGATCACATCTCCGGTGGCGACGTTTGGGGAACCGTCTTCGAAAACTCCTTCCTTTCTGTTCACAAGATTCTCTTCCCTCCTCGAGGTCGAGGTGTCATCACCAAAATTGCCGCCAAGGGCGAGTATACCGTTGTCGACAAGATTCTGGAGGTCGAGTTCGATGGCAAGAAGACCGAGTACCCCATGATGCAGAGCTGGCCCGTCCGAGTCCCTCGTCCTACATCCGAGAGGCTTACTGCCGACCAACCTTTTATTGTCGGTCAGCGAGTCCTGGACGCTCTCTACCCCTGTGTCCAGGGCGGTACCGTCGCTATTCCTGGCGCTTTCGGCTGTGGCAAGACCGTCATCAGTCAGTCGGTTTCAAAGTTCTCCAACAGTGATATTATTGTCTATGTTGGATGTGGCGAGCGTGGAAACGAAATGGCCGAAGTCTTAAAGGACTTTCCCGAGCTTACAATCGAGGTTGATGGCCGTAAGGAGCCCATCATGAAGCGAACTACCCTCATTGCCAACACATCCAACATGCCCGTTGCCGCTCGTGAAGCTTCCATTTACACTGGTATCACGGTCGCCGAATACTTCCGTGACCAGGGGCTAGACGTTGCTATGATGGCTGATTCGTCGTCTCGATGGGCCGAGGCTTTGCGTGAAATTTCAGGTCGTCTAGGAGAAATGCCTGCTGATCAGGGTTTCCCCGCCTATCTGGGAGCCAAGCTCGCTTCCTTCTACGAGCGAGCTGGTCGGGCGCAGTCTCTTGGCTCTCCCGAGCGCAGTGGCAGTGTCAGCATCGTCGGTGCCGTCAGTCCCCCTGGTGGTGATTTCTCCGATCCCGTCACTGCCTCCACGCTCAGCATTGTTCAAGTCTTCTGGGGTCTGGACAAGAAGCTCGCTCAGCGAAAACACTTCCCCTCCATCAACACTACCGTCTCCTACAGCAAGTATACCACCATTCTGGACAAGTTCTACGAGAAGGAATACCCCGACTTTCCCAGACTTCGCGACCGTGTCAAGCAGCTGATTTCCGATTCGGAGGAGTTGGACCAGGTTGTGCAGCTGGTTGGAAAGAGTGCTCTGTCTGACCCGGACAAGATCACCCTGGATATTGCAGTTTTAATCAAGGAAGACTTTTTGCAACAAAACGGATACTCGGACTATGACCAGTTCTGCCCCATCTGGAAGACGGAGTGGATGATGAAGCTCATGGTCGGGTTCTTTGACGAGGCACAAAAGGCCATTGCACAGGGCCTGAGCTGGGCCAAGGTCCGTGAGGCTACGAGCGACCTACAGGCCAAGCTGCGTCAATTGAAGTTTGAGCTCCCCAGCGATGGCCAGGAGGCAATCTGCAAGAAGGTTTGTGGAAAATGGAGTTCTCAGGCCGTTGAGATGGTAGCTAATGACAATTATAGTACGAGGCTATTCAGCAGGAGATGCTGGACAAGTTCGCATCGGTCACGGACGAGTAAGAGGAGTCTCGGGCGAATGAAAAGCGTAGTTTGCAGATGTCAGGAGCCGTTGTGGTATAGAACATGTTGTGTCTCGGGAAGACGGACGGGCCAGCACGGCCACCGATCTTGTAGCACCGCCTCATATTGTATTCAATCCAATATCAATGTTACTTTTTCAATCCAGTTCAGTACGGATGTGTGAGATATGTCGAGACAGGGTTGGCTGAATCAATCGTACCAACCTTACATGCAAACTCCGACGTACAGTGTACTAGACCCACCAGACAATTGACGACACTGTGCGAAAATCACCTCAGCATAACCAATGGTGAAGTAATACTAGGTATCCTCGAATATCTATCCCCAATGTCAAGATAGCAAAATCCGCACACTCGAACCATGTCCGAGGAGCTCCGCGATGAAGTGGAAGCTATCAACTCCATCTACGGCGAGGGCTGTCTAACACCGGCCGACGAAGCCGGAGACGCGCCGGAGACGCACTCGTATATCCTGAAACTCCCCGGCGATGCGTCATCCCTAAGACTCCGCTTTCCGGAGTCGTATCCCGCAGAGCCGCCCGCGGTGCTGGGCACGCATCATAGCTCTGGCGGGAGAAAGGGCGCGGGGGCGAGGGACTTGGCATTGTTTCGGGATGTGTTGCGAGAGGTGTTCCAGGAGGGGAGTGTTTGTCTTTTCGATGCGGTGGAGGAGTTTGTGAGGAGGCATGAGGAGGAAGAAGGAGAGGAGGAAGAGGAGCAGAATGAGGAGGGTGAGGGTGAGGGTGGTGGTGAGAGGAGAGAAGGGGAGCAGAGTGAGGTTGATTTTGCATCTATGCCGACACCCCCGTGGACGCTTTCCGAGCCGATGGTGGAGAATAGATCAACATTCATCGCGCATGTTGCTCGCGTGAGGTCCACGGCGGAGGCAAAGCTATACTTGCAACACTTGCTCTGGTCGGATAAGCGCATCCGGACGGCTACGCACAACATCACGGCGTGGCGGGTGCGCGGGCCGGGGGGCACGAGTTATCAGGATTGCGACGATGACAGGGAGACGGCGGCGGGAGGACGGTTGCTGCATTTGATGCAGGTGATGGAGGTTTGGGACGCGATGGTGGTGGTGACGAGGTGGTATGGGGGCGTGAAGCTGGGACCGAGGAGGTTTGCGTTGATTAATGGGGCGGCGAGGGATGGGTTTGTGAGGGCGGGATTGGTGGGTGATAATGGGAGTGGTGGGAGTAAGGAGAAGAAGAGAGGGAAGTGAGATACAATGCGTGTTATGACAGGATATCTGAAGGAGGTATTTACGGGATCTGGACGAGTTGGGGAAGGGGACACGAGCAAGAGGCATCATGAGAGCAAATTGGATTCATTGCGCACACTCTTCATCCTATTATCGACGGGAGAAAGCCCACGAGCAAAAAGGAGAAGACAAAAGACGACGAAAATCAAGTTGGTATCTCACGATGATGCACACAGCTCCTACCTATATAAACGCCAACCGCCAACCAGCCCACCAACCGACCAGTTCTCATATGCGACATCAGACATCTAAACAAGGATCCAAAACCCCGATATCGCGGATTCCAGCCGTGATATCATTCTATGCTCCGCAAAATAACACAAGGAGAAAAGAAAAGGAGGGAGCGGGGGGAGAGAGATAGGCGAGAGAGGTTCGGTCCTATGACTCCTTGTCCAGCAGTGGACTTAATATGGCAAGCGCTCGGACGGATTGCTCCCTTGATAGCACAACAGCCCCGGCACGGGCAGTGGAGAGGTATGATAGTTCGGAGCTTTCCTCCATATGCATGTCTCGCACCAGACGGCCCGCGACGCCACAGACGATACCGGTCGATTCAAACGGCAAGTTAACGAGGTCGAGGAAGATGGGGATGAGGACGCCTTCGGTATCGCCCACGAGGGAGTCGCCGAATATGGGCAACAATTTCTTGTCGAGCAGCAGCGAAGGGGGGTCGTCCTGCGCCAGGGTGAGGGACATGAACCTCGGCTGGGAGATGAGGGCGGAGATGATGCAGGTATAGAGCTTGGTATCGACGTGGTCTATCCAGGTGCGCCGGTAATCGGCCGAGCCCTTGCGGCTCATAGACGGGCGAAGGGTGCTGTAGACGTGCGACAAGGGCGAGGTTTCGCGACCGGAGCACTGGACCAGTTCGAGGCCTGCGTCTATGTGAGGCTTGACGTTGCGCTTCTGCAAGAGGTCAAAGGTGCGGGTTTGCAATTCGCCGTCATTGGAGGGCGGTGGTGTGTTGGGCGGGGGTTTGGAGTCGCTATTGGAACTCTTGTGGCCGTATATTGACGAGTTGACGAAGCTGGACTGGTTCTCTGACAGTTCGAAGCCCTTGGCCAACATGGCCTGCACCACGTTCTGCTTCTCCTTGGTAGGGACGAGAATAAAGTCTGAGTAGTAGGTAGTGATAAAGAAGATGGGAATGCCTGCAAATGCCAGCGGGGCGCTGAGTTCCATGACACGGCCAGCTGGATCAAGGCCAGCGCTGATGACAGCAAGGATCATGTAGCTGTCCTTGAAGACGGAGACGGTCTTTGCGAGGTTCTTGGGCAGGGCGCTCAGAGCAGGCTCGAAGACGTTCTTGGCCCAGGACGTATGGCAAACTATAGAGCACTCAATGGGAGTAACGCTGATATTAAGGAAGCCATGCTGGTTGTCGCTCGTGAGGCCCTCGAGCTCGTACTCGGTGGAGTCGCGGGAGAAGTTGAGGCTTTGGGTCTGCGGGAGGAGGATGCGGAGGATAGGCTGGAGGAGAGTTGTATACAGGTCGAGAGGGATGTGGATGAGGGTGTAGGTACCGCTCTACAAGAGGGATTTGGTCAATGCCGATAATTCTTTTTTTTTCCTCTTCAAATTGCAGAACAGAACGGAGCAGAACAGAAAGGCACAGAAATTGAGCGCCATTGTCAGAGTCGGGGCGACTTACAAGGAATGAGATTTGGGCGTTCATGGTGGCTTCGACTCCTCTCGCCGCTGAGGACGAGGACGAGCGCCAGCCAAAGAGGGCAATTGGCTGGTGAGAAGCAGGAGGAGATGAAGAGGAAAAGAAAAGAAGAACCAAAAACCGAAACCCGAAAAATAAAAATAAAAATGTATAGGAGGAAATGTCGCGTGTGTGTATGGTTTGGCTTATAGATATGGCGCAGTCTTTGTCATTATCGACGCTCAGCCGCAGTCTGTCTGTCCTTGTCCTGTCCTGTCCTGCCCTGCCCTGTCCTGACTGGGTTCGGTCCGCAGCGGGTGTGAAACTTAAGGCTGTCTGCCTGTCTGCCTATCTGTCTGTCATACACGTAAAGTACGAGTAACACCGTTGCCCGTGGACACACGCCTGCAGCCGCCCGAAATCCTTGTTTGGTCGGGTAAAAGGGAATTGGGGGCAGTAGTACGAAGTGCTCCGTACTCTGCGGTAAAAACAGAAACAAGATTAGCGAGGGAGGGAAGGAGAAAAAAACCTGGGGGAAGATCCCGAGTATGTATAGGGAGTACGAAGTAGACTCATAGAGAGGAAAAGATGCCGCAGTCGGGGCGTGTGGGCGGAGGGCTCAGAGGGTCCGTTGATAAGTGATAAGTTGACAGTGGTGCATCCTGGGATAAGCCTCAAGAAAAGATGTATACACGCACATCCATAGAGACAGCCATAGATTCCCGAGTCACGAATTTTGCGGCAGACGCCACTGGGCTCTTAGTAGTCTTCACCCCCCACACCTACAGGACAGGCAGGACAGGACCCTTGGTGCCGTCGTGGCGGGGATCGCAGGCCTAAGGGCTCCAGTGGCCCGAATAGTGGGAACTGCGACTGCATGAGGTTCGATGGTGACCATCTCCACAAGGCCCTGGGCGCTCTGTATGTATGTATTCCATCTAGATCCATAGTACTTCGTAGTAGTAATAACATTTACATGCCCACAGGCTCGTATACGGAGTGCATCATCCATTCATATGTATGTATGTATGCGTTGGCATATGTACACACACATATTCTCACCGTTTGTTGCGGTTCCCTGTTGCAGCCAACAAACAACACAACACAACGCAACACAACACAGCACAGCACAACAGGCTGCTGCGGAAGACGGGACGGACCATCCGGGTTACTGGGAAAGCCGACAGGGAGAGGCGTAGGCGTAGGCACGGACGTTGTCGTGACATAGGTGGTGTGAGGCTTGGTTTGGTTTGGGCCATCTTCACCATCACCGTCATAAGATGGGCTGGCCTCGCATCATGATTGGGGACTTTGCGAGTCTGTAGGCTTAGACCGGTGTGATTGAGGGAGCCCGATTTGCTAGGTTCTGATTCCTGGCCAGGCAAGCAAAGCACGCAATCTGACCGGATGCTATCACTGCTGCCAATACTACTTCGTATAATCCATCATGCTTTTTGCCCCTTGGCATCACACATCGTGGTGCGGCAGAAAGGGACGGGGATTGGCGAATCGTGGGCGATGATCAGCTTGTTACATACATGATGCACAAGCCGGAGCAAGGACAGGGGGTCTTTTTTCGGCTCCCAGACCAACAACCACCCTCTGTTCTGTTCATCGTTACGTATCCTCAACCTCACTCACGATAATACACGATCCACTCAGACATACAGTCATCACATCACATCACAAACCCCAGAAATTTGCAACGTCCCAATGCCCTCAGCCATGGTGTCATCCGTCTCCTGTCAAGGCCATATGTCTCACTTGCGACTGTTACTACGAAGTACTACGAGTAGATACCCTCTGAGGCCGAAGTACAGAGACCCTGCACCACCAACCAGGTCCCTAACCTCCTTTCTGGCCCACGAGGCACGCCACCAGCGCGAAACTAAGCCTTCGGCTGCCTCCGTTTATCACCAAACGCCTTGGCTTGTGATTGCGTTTCTATCCCCCTCGTGCTGAAGGGCGAAAGGCTGATGTCAGCCTTGAACGCGGGGCTGACCTGTCACCTTTTTGGCCGTCATCTCAATCAGGGTTCGTTCACAGCCGTCACATTGAATGGCGTTGATCATTGAGGGAGCTGACGCGAACCATTGAGCCTCCATACCATTTCCACGCTGATGGTAGTCAGAGACGCAGCATTGTCTCGCTCTGCTCCTGTGCTACTGCCCCAAATACATACTACTAAGAGTATGGAGTATACTACTTCGTACCTTTAGGTAGTGGTGCTAAGAACTCATCACGTACTAACGAGAATTGACGTCGTATACGGAGTACATAGCGTCCCGTCCTCTTATCGCACATGGGTCGACCTCTGCACGAGAATGACAGGTTATAAAAAGAAAGGCCCCGAACTAACTCAGAACCTACCGTAACGCGGGTTGCGTCATATATGCAACTGGGGTCGATTCGGGCCATCACTCGGCTTGACTTCTTTTCTAGTTATGAGCCCGGAGATGATGGGTCAAATGACCACGTCGTCGTCACATCTTCTGAGAACTTGCACTTAATACAACTCCACCACAATGGAATACGCTTGCATCTTTTTAACGTGAATATTCCGGGTTGGTTTTCTAGCGTGTTGCTACCCCAGAGATGGTCTCGACTGTTGAAGATGGCGTCCGGTCCCGCGAAACGGCTCCTCACACGAACTACCGCTCACGAATAAGGCAGCATTGCATCTCATCATGCACTTAGCATCGTCTCGACCTCTACAGAACGCCGTCTCTTTTCTCAATTGTGGCTCCATATATGCCTCCATGGATCTTCACCGCTACAGACACGATACTCGAACCGTTCATGCTCGCAGTACATGCCCCGTTTCGCCCCGTCTGTTGGCTGCATCATCAGGGGCAAAATGCCACCGGTTCTCGGGGAACTTTGTCTCATGCATGACGATGTGGCTCGTTCCTTCTCTGGGGCCCAATACTCCGTTTATCAAACGTTTTCCTTCTTAATCCCGACGACGACCAAGTTTCGCGGGCTCTGGCTGTAGTCAAATACCGTCTCCACCCAGGCATGCTTGACGACATCCTCGTGCTCTTTGAGGAACATCCACCGGTCTGCCACGATGAGCGATTCCACCACCTCCGCGTTGAGCGCCATCAGACTCCAGATGACGCAAAGCTCCTTCTTGCGCGGCTGATACATCGCCTCATACCGCTCAATCTCCTCGTCAGTGATGTCTACCATCTTCTCCCTCATCACATCCGCGTACTGCTTATACTCGGTGCTCGTCGTCAACTTCTCTACTGCACCGCGTACATATGCCTTCAGTGATCCGTAGCAGCGCTTCCGCAGGGCGCCAATGACCACGGGATTGGTGCTCATGTCAAAGGGACTTCCCGACTTGTCCTCGTTGCTCTTCCCAGGGTCCGCGTGCCAGACGTGGTTCACCACGCCTCGGTCCAGAAATATGCGCTGCAATACCGCCCGGAAGAAGTGTCGCGTGAAGAAGCCGTCGCTTTCTTCTCGTGTCCAGTTCTGTGGTGCCTGGCAGGCCATCATCCGGGCCGTGATGTTAAGGCGCATGCCGTCGCCCTTGTGCGTAGAGAACCGGCGGCTCATAGGAAAACCCTGTGGGTCGCGCTTCTCAGATTCACGGACAACACGGCCATTGAGTGCCTGAAGAGTTGGTCGGAGGTAGGTATGCTTGTATGTTGGAGGGCCGAGTTTCTCCGTCATAAGGTTGTAGCAGCAACCCACGATGGCTACCGCACGAATGTCCGGGTTTAGGATGAGAGATTGAATCCCGTAGTGTGACAGATTACCGCACGAGTGAATCGACACAGCCATGAGCTTGAGATCCTTTTCGGGTCTAGTTTCGAGTTGCCTGTGGTCGATGCTTTCAATAACCTCGGAGAGGTCTCCGCTGTCCAGCCTGCCTGAGATGTATTGGACAAATCCCTTGCTATCCCCCACAGTATACTGCGCATCGAGGATGTTTAGCGGCTCAAATTGGTATGCATCAGTTCCTTCAACCTTCTTGATTGCCTCTGCCACCGCTTCAGGGTCTTTTTGCTGCTCAGGGGTGAGAGACTCCAGGGCTTGGTTCCACATCTTCTTGTTCCTCATCATTTTGGGTCGAACCGCCAGTTTTGATGTCAGGTCATAGTATCTAGCCACTGTGACGTTGTTTTCTCTCCCTTCCACGGCCACGACGTGACGGTTGTAAGGCTCGCTAGCGAGTGCTCTGCCAAGATAGTTCTGACCACTGCCAAAGTCCACGAAATGTGAGATTTCACTCCCAACCTGCTGGGAGATATCTTCGGAGAGACTGTCAATGTAGTCGGCAAAGTTGACAACTTCGTGAATCTTCTTTGGTTTCATTCCCACGGATACTGACTTTGGCAAGACAGGCAGTTTCTGCTGTCTGGGCGTAAAGTCCCTCTTCAATGAGAACCGCCTCAGTGACTTAATGTAACTAATGAGACTCTCTGGTGGTCCTTGGCCTTCCTCAAAGTTGAGGTTGTCTAGGTCATCTCTCAGGAAGAGATCGAGAAGTCTCATGATATCATAGGACAGCAAGAAGCTATGCCATTCTTCTGGTAAGGCAGCATGGAAGATCCCAGGGTCTGTTGTAAAGAAGTCAAGAATATGGACTCCTCCGCAGAGAATCTGGAAAATTTCCGTGGTTCGAGCAAACTCAAGAGCCCCCTCCACGTAGTCCTCAGGAGATGAGAACTCCTCACTGCATGGAAGTGGTCGATCTGGTATCATGGCTGTTGCTCAAGGGTTGAGTAGGCCAACCTACCCTGGATCGAAGAACAGATGTTGCTTTTTCCAGTTAACACTTAAAAAGGAATGATATATCCGATCTTATGAATCAATAATATGTGTCGGGGTCTGTGCTTTGTGGTTGGTGTTCCCCAAAATTATAAAGGTTGGTGAAATGGAAAATTGAGGTTCTCAGAACCAACACGAGAGCCTTTGCAAGAAAACACCAGTTTATCCGCAAAGTTGAGACAAGCGTGACAGGCACGAATCAGTCTGGATGCTGTGATAGCAAAAGGATATCGTGATATTTCACAATCTGTGCAAAACGACTCATAATGGACGCCAAAGGAATTGATCTTATTGGTGTGTGTGTGTGTGTGGCTTTGGAGTTTGTAGGTGAGTTTTCGGTCTGGCTCACCGAGCGGTACGTACCCCAAACGGCTCGTCTCCCCACACCTTGGGGTCTCACCGAAACCCATGCAACGTCATCCGCGATTTGAGGATGCCAGATCTGCTTCTGGCATTTAGGCGACAGCTTTAATCACAACACATTCTCTCACGGCCTTTTCATCCACCCCACGTGGCCTGTACCTAGAAGGTTTTGCAGCTTCTCGCGCTCGCAACTAGAGCTCATGAATCCTCAATCATCAGCGCCGACAGGATGATGTCCTCAACGAACGAGGAGGATCCTTTCCTCCAGGTCCAACAGTATGCTCCCACCCTTGCCCACCCTATCGCAAGGCCCTCTTCTCGCTTACCCGGCTTTCTTGCAGAGATGTCCTCACCCAAATCTCATCCACCCGGCCCCTCTTTGCCTCATACCTTCGCATCCGCTCCCTCGCCTCGTCCGCATCTTCTCCCGAACTAGCCTCCGCCCGCGCCGACCTCGAATCAGCGCTCTCCTCCCTGGCCGAGGACCTCGCCGATCTCGTCGCCTCCGTCCAAGCCATTGAATCCAACCCAGCCCAGTTCGGCATCTCTAATCATGAAGCATCCCGCCGCAAGCGCCTTGTCCAAGAAGTCGGCGCCGAGATCGAGGACATGCGCGAAGAGCTCGGTAAACGGATTACCACATCGACACCAGGCGACGGCGACTTGCCCGATCCTAATTCCTTCGCCATTCCCGACGGAGATGCGTATAATGAGTTTGAGCAGCAGCAACAGGTCGAGATGATGCAGGAACAGGATAGACACCTGGATGGCGTGTTCCAAACCGTGGGGAATCTGCGCCGTCAGGCTGATGACATGGGAAGGGAATTGGAGGAGCAGCGCGAGATGCTTGAGGTGGTGGATGATCTGGCGGACCGGGTGGGCGGCCGCTTGCAGAACGGCATGGCGAAGCTGCAGTATGTGATGCGCAAGAATGAGGATAGACTGAGTAGCTGCTGCATTGGCGTGCTCATCTTCGTTCTTATACTACTACTGGTACTCTTGTTGATCTTATAGTGGCGTTTCCTGGGGGGGTCTACTCCTACGAAAGGCAGGTTACAAACGGAATTGGGAGTTTTGGGTTGGTAGGAAACATGTCGTTAGACACGATTGATTCATTGTTTGTGTATACTAGGTTATATCCGTGGCATAAAATAGAAAATTAGAGGGCATAGTGTAATCCCTACAGCTCCGAGATACCCAAGGTCCTAACAACGCCTACTATGCAACTAAAACCCAACTGTGTCAGACATCGTGTTTTGTCTCCTGAACGCCAGTGCCTTAATGTGGTAACGCGTATATCTAGTTCTCTGTTTCGATGCGTTCTAGTCCGCTCGTTGGAGTGTTCAACTCAAGACCAATCCATCGGATAGTAGCAATTCTGCCATGGCCCGCAACGATTGTGCTGCGGCTGCGTTCGCCGGGGCCTTCTTGGGGAACTCAACCAGGGCCAGACGCAACGCAGCAACAGCGGCATTTCCGTAAAAGTTGAGGAACCGTTGCTCATGGCCCTCGATCATTGCTCGGAGGACCACGTATTGCGTATTGGAGGTCTCGTTGGCTGGGGTATTGACTATACCAGCCAAGGCTTTCCAGTAATGCGTTGGCGGATACGGATTGACCTTTGAAGTCTTGCTGAAGTCGCGAAGTGAGACAGATGCAAATCCTGCACCTAGACCGGCCATCCGATCGTTATGGGTTTGCTCGGTTATCCAGCCAGGGCCATCTTTCTTCCATCCTATGGCGAGTCTGCCCCTTTCTGTTTTATCATTTCCTCTCATGCCAAACAGGACCGGGCATACGATCCGAAGCTTGGCCATGAGGATATCAATTAGGGATTCTCCCCGCCACTGGAAATCCTTGTGGGAGAAGATGTGAGCGGCGAAGACACCAATTGGGTCTGCAGCTTTGGGGTTTGCACTACATTCATTGATGAATTGGTTTATGATGCCCTTAGCGCAAATGTTCATGAGATAAATGAACAGAGATGGCAGCGTGGCGTCATTGTTAGGAACACCATCAACTGGTTGTCGTGGTCCCGCGACAAATCGACCGACTTCAATCGGGGCACTTGGGACACGGCCTTCAAGCGCTTCCTTTAGAGCTGTCGTGATTTTGGTGATCTGTCTACTGTTAGAAACCAAAGAACCGGATCGCATGAAGACAACTTACGGGCTGTGCGTTGGCTCCTTTGCCGCTCGTGAGCTGCCCAATAGACACCCGAATCTCTCTGCGGTATGTCCCCATTTTACCCTTCAGAGGTGACCCGACCACTTTTGCCTCCGCCTGCAGCACTTGGCGCAATTTCTTCAGCTCCTTATGTATTTCGCTGTATCGATCCACTAATGACTTCTGTCCCTGAGAAGGGGTCGTTGTTTGGCTTTGGGCTGCGGGCGGTCGAGAGAGAGGAATCGATGCTGCCTGCGGTGTAACATGATTACCAAGCGTTGAATTGCCATTGATCGCAGCTCCAGGTTGTTTTTGAGCTGCGGGAGCAAATATGTTGCTCGCGGCTGGCTTGCTCTGATTGGTAAAGAGGCCGTTTGGTTGAGGGGCTGTGGTTGGTGGAGGAAGCTTGATCTCGGGCTGAAGCGGGTTTAGTTGAGAGTTGACAGGCTTCGCTGCTTCCTGAGCGTTTGATATCGGAACTTGAGATGTTGGCGTCGGCTCAATCCTCTTCGGAGGTTCTTTTGGCGGCTCCGGTGCGGGCTCCGGAGGTAGCTTCGGCACCGTCTTGGCCCTCAATTCACGGAGCCTCCTCTCTTCTTCAACGATGGCGGCCTCTGCCTTCAGTCTTTCCTGCTCTTTTCGCTCCAGCTCCAGAATACGTTGATGTTCCTCCTTGAGCTCATGAAGCTCGTATACTCGAATCGCCGCTTCTCGCACTCGCTCATGCTCCGCTTGTGCCGCCGCCAAGGCGTCCTTGTGGCTTAATTCATTGTTCCGGCTTTCAAAGAGAAAGCTAGACAACAGCCCTCGGTTGGGACTTGACAACAATTGACTCCTCCTCGAGGGAGAGGAATGCGCCATGTTATGGTACGCGGGAGGGAGGACGTGGCATTTGGGGTTGTTGATGGGTTTTCGAGGTGGGGGAAGACGGTACGAGCCTCGTCGCTAGAGATGGCAAGACTGAGAGGCACTTTGCGCGTTGAAGTTGTTTGTGGAACGGTCTTGATATCGGGAGTTGAAGCTTCTCACATAGGACTAGTATTTCAATGAAGGCGACAGGGGCTGCCAAGGTATGTTCTGCCAATCAACGTTTCCGGTACTCCCAGTGGACCCGGGCTCGCTGAAACAAAGTCCCGAAAATCTGGAGAGCTTGAGAGCCAAGCTGAGGAGCTCGCTTGGTCGGTATTTGTGCTGGTCCTGATGAGAAGAAAGGTGGATAAATTGAAACTAAGAAAATTATGGGATATATGATTATTTAGGGGCTTTATAAAATCGGCTTTATTTCTCTAAAGTCTAATCTTTGCGCTGCTTAGAGCTAAGTGAGAAGGGCGCATGCACTGTGTGCTTCATTTGGCGTCAAGTGACAGATGGGAGTTGGGTGATGCCGAAGACAAAGGCGGGATTGCTGGCCCAAGCTCCTCTTCCTTCTACTCAAGAAGTTACGATACGAGTACTTATAGCCTACGGAATGGCGAGAGAGATTTATCTCATAACTACTCGTACGTGAGTGCATTTCTCGCATGTACTGAGTACTCCGTGCTCCGGGCCTGAAATTCCGAGTGCTAGGGGATTGGGGCTATCCGTGAAATGCGCGGAACAGCTTACCCCTGCTTTGCTCCCTCGTGACATCTTGAAACTGCTCGACAAGAGACAAAAGCTGTGGGGTAGAAAGCTTTGAGGATAGGATCCCTGGTCCACGGATCAATGCATGACTTCCTTTGCCCCAGCAACGGCGGCAAGGGTACGAAGTAGGTCACTTGGCTGAAGCGTAGCACATATGAGAGAATGCGAGTGTAACTTGACTGACTCGCCCAAGTTCCAACCCGCCCGATATCCAAACTCTGGCATCTTTGGCATTTAATGAAACTAAACGAAATAAAAAACTCGTTCAATTTGCAGCAATTGATGGATTGATGATTTGACAATGATGGCTGTTGTTGACCGAACTGATAAGTCCCAACCTGCTGGATATAATATAAGCGCACTCCATAGCGTAGACCAAGTAGCCCCTGACTATTGCCAAGCAGACAGAAATGGCGCCACGATGGATGGTTATCTTGGGGGTTGCGGCCGAACGGGGGCGTACTCAACGTATCAAGGGCGACTCTAGAAATTGGACAAATTAATAATTATTACCTGCTTGTACTACTACTATACTTGTATGAGTACTACATACAAGCACTCTCTGATTAGTGTCTGTCACCAGTGTTACGAGTCCTGACTTGGAAGCAAGGAAATCTGCAACCCAGCCAGTTGCCCTGCCGAAGGAGGAATGATACGAGGACATATTACATAGTCCATGACGTTGAGCATGAATGGATTTTATTCTGTGTGTCGTGTGACGCTGTGATGGGCCAGAATAGCGGGACTGAACGCTAGTGAGCTATGATTAACACGACTGACTGCTGATAGAATCTCGATGTGATCTGCCTACGTAGCCCCTGTTGAAGCCTGAATGAGTAGCATGTACTCGTGGCTATCAATATCAGGATTCGATGATGGTATGGTGTACGAAGTACTGCTCAATGCCTGGAAACTTGCTTCTTGCTTCACAAATCAGGAAACTAAATAGAGATTCGTCGTGCAGGCGGCTGGCGCCGCCGCCAATGTACGCAAGTCTGTACTACAATCTCGCAAGGTAAAGGTAGGTAAAAAAAAAAAGTTTTGTCGTACGGCAGACTCGCTTTTGGAGGTTCAAAACGTCCGCCTCGTGCATGGAACATGCAGTACAGTATCGTGGCGTTAGCAACTGCCTGGGCTTTAAGACTGCCTGCTCGCTAGCGACCAAATGGAGGCAACTGACGGACTTTGCACAAAGCAGCAGAGCAGCAGAGCAGCAAATTCAGCAACCGTGAGCTATCAATGCTCTGTCTTAGCAGCTTCTGCGTCATGGTGAGGTGAACAAGGCCAAGCAGCTTGCGGACGATGCCATCCACACTGGAGTTAGGCAGGGCTATTGCTCATTAGGCTACTATTAATACCTGTAAGCAGTGGCTCTACTCCGTACCTCCGGCGTACTCGTAGTGTCGCTGCGGATGGGCACAATGTTTCGCCGTGGGCGGTCGAAGCCGCTGCTGCCCCGAAGCGTGGCGCGCACCAACAGCGGCTAGTGAGCGAGCGTCAGTGGCCTAACCACCCCCAACTCTGCCCCCCAGCTCCCCAAGCACCCGGACCTCAACTAATATCCTGGCACACATACACATCAACTCTCTCTCCATCCTCCCACGTCCACAGTCTCTCGCAAGGAGCTGGACTTCCCATCCCATCCCATCCATCCTTACCTTCTCTTCTTCACCCGTCCATCTGCCCGTTAACCGACTCCTTCCTTTTCAACACTCCTTGGCTCTGCCGGGCTCGCTTGAAATCAACCGCATCGACCCTCCTTTGGCAAAATCTGTCCTATCCATCCCCGGGGGCCTGCCACTGTCTCTTAGAGCCATCCTCGACACCACACCACAAACAATAACAAGCAACACAACGCAACCATCACGACCGCTTCATCGCTTTGAAAGCTATCACCAACTACCCCTCACCTGTAGCCCGCACCCGACGTGCTTTTTAGCTGCCTCTGTCTGCCCGCCATGGAGCAGCAGCAGCAACAACAGTCGCAGCAGCAAGCTGCTCCTCAGCAGCCCCCCGCTGGAGGCGTCCACGGTCCGGCCGGACGAAGGCTGCACATTGCGCATCGCAGGAGCCCTTCTGAGCTTACACCGTTGATGAGCATGTTTGCCAACCCAGGAAGTAAGTCATTGCTATGATTCCCATCCCATTGCTGTCTTGCCTGGCAGCTTGCTGGCGGCTGTCGTCGTTGGGCGCGGTGCTACCTCCGGAGTTGATCACACACATCACATCACATCACATCACATCACATCACATACATCTTCAACATTGATAGCTAACAGCTTTGTCTTGTAGTGGAGCAGTTGGCAATTCAGCAACAGATCGAACTCCTGCAGCAGCAGCAGCAGCAGATCCAGGCCACCCACCAACAATATGTCAACATGGGCATGATGCCCCCCCAGCCCATTGCCCCTGCTGGTGCTTTCAATCATTTGCAACCTATGGGCAACGCTTTCCAGTTTCCCGGCCAGATGCCACAACAAAACGTTTCGCTGGCCCCCCCAACCCAACCATTGTCACATCGCCGTAATCAGTCGGCTCTGCCCAACATGGGCATGGGTCCGCCACCAGCACCTTCCTCAGGAGCTTCCGGATCCGCCTTTGGGAACTTTGAAGCTCCAGGCCATGGGCGTGAGAACGCCGGGTCTCGAGGTGGCCGTGGCGGACCCCCTGGTGGTGGCCATCAACGACGACATTCCCTAGCCTTGGCCGATGCCAAGAAAGCTGCCGAGCTCGCTCAGCAAAAGCGAACGACATCTGGCTTTCAATTCCCCGGCCCCGGCACTTCGGCCGACAAGCCAGATGAGGAGAACAAGCCAGCAGCTCAGTCTACTCTCGATATCCCTGTGGCCCCGAGCTCCTCGCGTGGCGGCCGTGGCGGACATGGCCGTAGTCAAAGCATGGCTGTGAATGGTCGTGGAGGCCTTCGTGGAAATGCCTTCAACTTTGAGTCCGGTGCCGGTAATGATTTCCAGCAGCGCCGTGGCAGTCATGCTCGCACTGGATCTCGAAATTTCGAGGGTAACTGGCGCAACCAAGGACAGAACCAAGACCAATCTGGTAACCAGAACCAGTCATTCCAGCCTGGTCATCGCTCCCGTGGCTCAATGAACCAATCCATCTCGTCCATTGGAGGCTTCCAGTACAACCCCAACCAAGCCCCTGTCCTCCCACTGCCAGGGCAGATGGTCATGCCTCAGATGTATGGACAGCAGCTCAATCCCATGCAACTGAGCCAGCTTCAAGCTCTACAGGCTGCGCAGATGAGTGGCCAGCAATTCCAAGGTCTCCAAGGCTCTCAACATGCTGGACAGCTTGGTGGTCAGCAACAACAGCAGCGAAAGACACTCTTTACCCCTTACCTTCCTCAGGCGACTCTTCCCGCCCTGCTTGGAGATGGCCAGCTCGTGTCTGGTATCCTCCGCGTCAACAAGAAGAACCGTAGCGATGCTTACGTCACCACATTGGATGGTCTTCTGGACGCCGACATCTTCATTTGTGGTAGCAAGGATCGTAACCGTGCCCTTGAGGGTGACCTGGTCGCTGTCGAGCTTCTGGATGTGGACGAAGTTTGGGGCCAGAAGCGAGAGAAGGAAGAGAAGAAAAAGCGGAAGGATATTACGGATACCCGTTCCGGCTCAACCAACCAAGGAAGCCAGGGTTCCGGACAGAACGACGAGGGCAACCCCCCCGAAGGAGGAATTCGCCGTCGTGGCAGTCTCCGTCAGCGCCCAACTCAGAAGAAGAATGATGATGTTGAGGTCGAGGGCCAGAGTCTTCTCCTCGTCGAGGAGGAGGAAATCAGCGATGAACAAAAGCCTCTGTACGCTGGCCACATCGTCGCCGTTATTGAACGTGTTGCTGGTCAAATGTTTTCTGGCACCTTGGGACTGCTCCGACCCAGCAGTCAAGCTACCAAGGAAAAGCAGGAGGCGGAGAGAGCGGCGAGGGAGGGTAACAACTCTCGCCAGAACGATTCCCGTCAGCAGGACAAGCCCAAGATTGTTTGGTTTAAGCCCACTGATAAGCGAGTGCCATTGATTGCCATTCCCACTGAGCAGGCTCCTCGCGATTTCGTTGAGAAGCATCAAGACTATGCGGATCGCATCTTCGTGGCTTGCATCAAGCGATGGCCAATCACCTCCCTTCATCCTTTCGGAACTCTTGTGGAGCAGCTAGGACGCATGGGTGATCTTAAGGTGGAAACAGACGCACTACTGCGAGACAACAATTTCTCGTCAGACGAATTCTCCGATGCAGTCTTGCGCAGCGTCGGGTTCCAGGATTGGTCGCTGGCCCAGGAAGATGAGGCCGCCATTGGCTCGCGCCGGGACTATCGTGACGAGAAGGTAGTCACCATTGACTTCAATGGTGGTGCTGAGCTCGGCAATGCGGTACATGTCACCTCCCGACCCGATGGCAAGATTGATATTGGTATCCACGTACCTGATGTTGCCCATTTCGTCAAGTCCA
Source organism: Hypomyces perniciosus (assembly GCA_008477525.1). Taxonomy (NCBI): domain Eukaryota; kingdom Fungi; phylum Ascomycota; class Sordariomycetes; order Hypocreales; family Hypocreaceae; genus Hypomyces; species Hypomyces perniciosus. The sequence continues at coordinate 194,180 of SPDT01000010.1, forward strand.
ACTCGCTTGTTGACCGTGAGGCCAAGAAACGTGGCACTGCAGTTCAACTTATCAATCGCTTCTGTGCATTGTTACCCCCGAAGCTGTCCGGTGAGGTTTGTTCATTTGTCCCAGGCGAAGAGCGTCTTGCTGTTAGCGTCGTGTTCACTGTGAACCCGCTCACCGGCACTGTTACAGAAGGCGACAGCTGGGTGGGCAAGAGTATCATCAAGAGTGTAGGCAAGGTATCGTTGGAGGATATCAACAAAGCGTTAAACGACCCCTCTAGCTTTGACAATGCTACTGTTCCGGTCAACACGTTTCCGATCCTTCAGGCTGTCGCCCAGAAGTTCCGGGAGGCGCGCCTGGGTGCCGGCAGCGAGCCCATCGCCCCCCTGCGTCTGTTGCAACAGTTGGATGACGAAAACAACCCAGTGCAGACGAACATCTTCGACTCCAGCGACGCGCTGGAGCTTGTCGAGGAGCTCATGCACAAGGCAAATAGCTACGTGGCTCAGCGCCTGGTAGAGGGTCTGCCTGAAAAGGCTCTTCTCCGACGCCAGGCTGCACCTAACTCACGACGCCTCCAGACGTTTGTGGAACGCATGACAGCCCTGGGCTACGACATTGATGCCTCTGGAAGCGGCACGCTCCAGAACAGCCTGTTCAAGGTTGATGATGCTGACCTACGGAAGGGCATGGAGACGCTTGTTCTCAAGTCAATGCAACGAGCCAAGTACTTCATTGCAGGCAAGACTGCAAAGCAGCTGTGGTCGAATTACTCTCTCAACGTACCCCTCTACACTCATTTCACCAGCCCTACCCGTCGATATGCGGACATTCTTGTCCATCGCCAGCTAGAGGCGGTTCTCTCTGAGGGCAAGGTCGAGTTTCCGGATGACATGGAGAATCTGGTCAAGACAGTCGAGGCCTGCAACACCAAGAAAGATTCTGCGCAGAACGCCCAAGATCAAAGCATTCACATCGAGTCGTGTCGTAACATGGACAAGAAGCGACAAGAAGTCAATGGTGATCTTATTGCCGAGGGCATCGTCGTCTGCGTGTATGAGTCGGCCTTTGATGTACTAATCCCAGAATGGGGCTTTGAGAAACGTGTACACTGCGACCAGCTTCCGCTGAAGAAGGCAGAATTCAGGAAGGAGAAGCGTGTCCTCGAACTTTACTGGGAGAAGGGAGTTCCAAGCTCGGCGTATGTGCCTGAGGACGAGCGGCCTAAGGCCGCAGCCTCTCTAAGAATGTCAAACGCCATTGCCGCAGCACGGCAAGCGGAAGAGGCCGAGAGAGTCAAGAAGGAGCGGGAAGAGGCTGCTCGCAAACAGACCGTCACTGGGACAATTTCAACTGATGACGTGGATGCCCTGTTTGATGATGATGATGATGATGAGGACGAGGACAACACGTCAGATGTGACGGAGGCGATGGCTGGAGCATCGTTGGCTGAGCGACCAACACAGAGTGTGCCTGGGTCACCCGCTCGATCGTCCAATGCGGGCGCTCTGCACCGCACCCGATCAGAGTCTAAGGTACCTGCGATGGAGGCGGTTGAGACGCGTCTAACGAACAAGGAGAAGTACTTAAAATTGTTCACACTGAGAGAGGAGGGTGGGGACTACATCCAAGACGTGACTGAGATGACGAGGGTACCGATCATTCTGAAGACGGATCTTTCCAAGAGCCCACCGTAAGTTTTACACACAAAGTGGCTGGCCAAAATGTCTGATATACTGACAAACGTTTCTTATAGTTGCCTGACTATTCGGTCCCTGAACCCGTACGCGTTGTGATGTGGGTAGCTCGAATGACGAGTTGGTGGCAAAACGAAGGGAAAAAGAAAGAAGAGCGAATGGCAGAATGATGTAATCAAGAGAGGTGAAGCTGTATTGAATGAGGATGGCGGCAGGGGATGTGTGGTATATGCTTTATACGCCGAGGTGAGTCAGGGCAGACAGACCTACCTGCGGACAAGCAAAGGATTGGCATGGCGATGTGCCTCGGTAGCGATAAAATGAATTCTCCCATCCAAACAGTTTGCCAGGGGACGTGTTGCACTAGGATGCGAATGGATGTAAAGAAAGCATACATAGCGAATCGCATGGACATGACGGCATTTTGGGGAAAATTGAAACGAGCTGTTGAAATTAAGCATAACCAAGAAGGACTGACTAAGAAATATCTGGCTTATAGACCGAAAGCATGGCCACTCGTGGTGAATAACCTATCTGTGTTGTGTCTCTTGTCCGGCTGGCAAGACGCCGAGAAAGTTGAAACCAGATTGCTAGATCTATCAATCCTGTGGCTTCTGAGTTGTCGGCCTTGTGTTCAGGTAGATTGCAGTTGTACGCTAGGAGATATTTACAGACGTTTCTAGTCCCATGATCCGGAGTCATGGCTTTCTGTGGCAACTGCGTTTGAATTGTTTTAGCCAAGACCCAAGTAGTCATATAATACTAGTAGATAAGCATGCTTTTGGAAACGGCAGTTGTGAATGTATACGGAGTATTCTAGATCGTGGTCAGGGTCACAAGGGTACAGCACCATGTAACTGTATTTAACTTGAGCATAGCAGCTCCGTACTTCGTACTAATGCAAGGCAACATGAGATGAAAAAAAAGACGTCAATAGTCTTTTGAAACAGCGGTCCAATGTGGAAGAGAGAGAGCGCAGATGTATGTGTATCAGTAGTGTTTCGGAGTGCGGACCAGGCGCCGTTCCGAGGCAGACTAAAGAGGGTGTGGGGCCGGTCCGTGGAGGTTCCGAGCGCTTTCAGGTTCCGGAATCAGGGCTCCCTATGAGGCATATGAAAGAGAGAGAGTATGTCTTATGGGGTGTGAGAGAGATGGCTGAGACGATCGGACGGGTTCTCCCTGAGCCGCTTTGTGTGCCCCTTCAGGGTCACGCACAATGCTACCAATGCGCGCCCCCTTGATATCTAGGTATCGTCGTGTTAGTCGCCGGCATGACATAAAGAGCCATGTTTCCTGCTCTCCTCTCCTCTCCTGTCTTGTTTCTCTGCTTCTCCATCGCTCACTCTCCATTGTCTCTCTTTTTCTCGCTGTTTCTTCATTTCGTGGGTGTCAAAAAGCACTGGCCTGCTTTTGCTAGTATCCCCTTCGTTTGTTACGTTCTTTCATTTATACCCAACTATCTCTTTTTCGATTTCATACGGCTGGGTCCCGGTAACGTGAAGGGCGTATATAAAAGAGAGCTTGGATATAATTGGGACCTTTCAGACAAGAGACGAGAGACGAGAGACAACACGAAAGATGCTTTCACTCAAGACTACTGTCATCGCCATGCTGGCGACTATGGCTGCGGCTCTGCCTTCTCTGTCCAAGATGACGGCTCGACAACTCGGGTATCACAATATGGCCAAGAGACAAAACGCCGCTGCTCAGAAGCTCGGCCTCAACGACTTTGACATTCTCCAATTGTAAGTCTCCCCGATACTCTCAGCATAGACGCAAACATAGCTAACCCTCAATCCATAGCGCCCTTACCCTCGAGAACCTTGAAGAGGCCTTCTACCGTGAAGGCTTCGCCAAGTTCCCCGACTCCGACTTCGCTGCCCTCGGCCTCAACGAGCTGCAAATCGCGGACCTCAAGCAAATCGGCTTCACAGAGTCCCAGCACGTCGCCCTGATCCAGTCCGCCCTCGCCCAAGCCGGCGTCCAGCCCGTCCAGCGCTGCACCTACGACTTTGGCTTCACTGACGCTCTCGCCATGGTCCAGACGGCTGCGATCCTCGAAAACGTCGGCATCTCTGCTTACCTCGGAGCCGCGCCTTTGCTCGCCAGCCCTGCTATCCTGGGCACTGCCGGCTCGATCCTCACCATCGAGGCTCGCCACCAGAGCTCCATCCGTGTGTTTGCCGGGCTCAAGGCGGTTCCCCAGGCCTTCGATGCGCCTCTCGGTCCAAGGGCCGTCTTCTCCCTCGCTGCGCCCTTCGTCAAAGCGTGCCCCGAGGGCTCCAACCTCGTTATCAAACCCTTCCCTACGCTGAAGCTGGCTGATGCCGCCGCCGCCACTACAGTCGGCTCGACCCTGAAGCTTCAGTCCGACGCGGCCAAGGACGCCAAGTTCTGCGCCTTCACCTCTGGCGGCGTCATTCCTGGTGGCACCATGTTCATGCCCTTCTCCGAGAACGACGGCTGCTCAGTCCCCAAGGGTGTTGCTGGTGTTACATACCTCTCGCTTGCCAGCAGCAGTCCTCTCGACGGCACGTTGACGGACGACATGACCCTAGCTGGCCCCATCGCCATCACCGTCTCATAAAAATGAGCATATAGGATAGAAGAAAAACCCGGTAGAGTGATGACTTTGTCTGGTTTGACCAACATCACTCAATAGGTGTATGTAATACAAGAACCGCCCTCGAGTTTTGTCTCTTTTTGTTCAATTCTTGTCTCTCCGTCCACACAACCTGCGGGCGGTCCCCTTTTTTCTGAGTCCAATTACAGTTTTGTCGCCATGTCTTTCTTTGGTTTATCTCATCTGATGTCCAGAATACCCCAGAATTACCTAGTATACAGGTAGAAGCAAGAGACCGAGGAGGGATCACGTATTTCTTGTGGTTAGCACAAATGCGAAAATGAGTTGTCTCCAATATCCATCCACATTTGAGACTGCTTGAACTGGTATGAAAGATTCATGGTAGAGATTCGGGGGGGACCCTTGCATGATTGTGTCACGCAGCCATTTTCATCTACATGGATAAGTTGAGATGAAACACCCCTGAGGCGCACCAAAAGGCGTTATATCCTGTAGGAACTCGTGAAACAACGTCACGGCTCTTCATCTCTCCGGTATGACATATGCCTTGCAGAACTTCATCCTTCTCTTTCATTATTCCTCCTAAGCCACAAAGGTTTCATGTCACGATAGCTTCATTCTGCAAATATCTTAAACTGCTATTTAAGCTCGTCTGCATATCACCCGGCTTTCGCCTGGGCCTATATCTGTTACCACCTCACCTACTCCCCCCAACTTGCAACCAGCAGAGATACATACTCATCCGCATGAGTAGAGTAGCTTTTGAATACCCCCAAGGTTTCTTGTACATCCCCCATGGCCTCCAACCCGACTATTGACCAACTCCCCCAATGCTAGTATCCTCTGTTACCCATCTACTTCATGACTGCTTTTTTCTTTTACCAAATGCCGTAGAGTCAGTGTGGTGTAAGATGGTATCCGAAAGAGCTATCCATAACATCATATGATTTTTTTTTAATTGCCCGTCTTCGTTAAATAGCGTCATGCTCGTCAATGGAATATCGTATCAAAACGGCCTGGCGTTAAGGTAATCCTGGGCCTTGGTCCAAGCCGTCTTCTCAGCTGCCGACAGCAGAGAAGAGTCTATTGTCTGCACGCCCTGGTTGAGCGCGTTGACAAAGTCGTAGCAAATCCGGAAGTCGTCCGTTAGTGCCTCTGCCAATGGCACGAACGTCTTGGGGAACTCCTCTAGTCGGGCGGCCCGCGCCTCTTTGCTGTCGCTAGGTTCATCCTCGTCAAAGAAGGTCCGAATGGCGATACCCAGTCCAATATCCGGTTCCTGTGAGAAAGGTAATCTGGTCATTGTTAATTATGCGAGGAAACCTAAGCATATCGTGGTAAATGAAAAGAAGAGACAAACCTTTGGCTGATTTCCAGTTGATCGTTCCTCTCACGCTTGCACTGGCCGTACATAAACATAGATGCGACAATCGCCTCAATCAAGTCACGGTCAGCCTCGCGAACCGTTGTGGATAGGCCCCGGAAGCCCAGGAGGCTCTTGTTCAGAGGTCCAGTGTATCCATAGACCTGATGTCTCAGCTTCAACAGTGTGGCGCACTGACTGATTAGAATCAGGCTCGCCTTCTCTTCATCGGTGCCCCTACGAGGCATGCCAAGCACGCCCTCACGATGCTTTCCACCAAGAACTCCGAATCTTATCAACTCAAAGGCCAGGAGGACAGCCTCGTCAACACCCGGCACTTCAGGGCGATTTTCCAGGGCTTCCTTGACGGCGAGCAGCGTTGTCGCCAGCGCATTGCCCCACTTGGTCAGCCTGTGAGAGTCATCCACATAGCCCCTGAGGTGGAGGAAACGCCAGATTGCAACCGACACCACCATCTCAGTGCTATCAATGCCTCGGATGTGCTTCTCTCTGGAAATGGTCTTTTCTACAAAGTCTTGGTTGGCAAGAGCTAGCACTTCCAAGGAAACTGGGCCGGCAAAGTCTGCGGGGAAGAATTGGCGCAGGTCATGCTCCTTGACATCCCAAGTCCCTACCCTCTGTGAAGGAAGCGGCTGTACGGAGCGGTGATTGAGGGTATAGGAGAAGTTCGGATCAAACCAGACCTTCATTTTGATGTCCTTGTGTCCTATTCCCCGATGAACTCTGGGGATGATGAGACCAAGAGTCTGCTCTTTGATGGGAAGGATCTGGCTAGTAACCAGCTTCTTGTACTCATCCGAGGCTGTGCCGTCCAAAGTCGGCAGAATCAGGATCTGACCGTGCGTTATACCGTTCAAGATACGAGCCCCAATAAGTCCCGTGTTGAGGTAGTGGAACAGTTCTGCGGGTATCTGAAGACCGAGGTATTCGTGGTTGTCCTTTGTGAGACGCTCGAAATCATTCACCCGTACTTCACCACTCTCTGTGATGTAGATGAAGTGATGGACCGCCATTCGTGCCTTGCGATACTTGTCCAGCCAATTAGGATCCTGTGCTTGCAAGATGTCGTTGAAGGAGGCGCAGGCATTAGCTACAGCCTTGTCAGAGGTTCTCAGGATGTTGACGGCATCCATGATGGTGAAAGGGTTTGGATATATCGAAGTATCTTTTAGCGGCGGGAATGGTGGCAGGAACGAGGTGCCGGTCATGAGCAGGGCATCAATGAACATTGGTTCGCCGACACCGAGTGTTCGCATGACTCTCTTCTTGGAGACAGCCGCCACTGTCCTGGACTCCCAGTCAAAGTTTCGAATGACGGAGTCTTGAATAGGATACAAGAGCAGCTCTTGGGGACCCATAACGCCAGCACACTGTTCCGAGTTGATCATCTCAAAGTAGGCGAGCTTCCCTCGTGTTAGCATTACCTATGTGGCGCTAAAAGGGGACAAGGAAGCCTATGCGCCACGAACCTGTGCGCAAGCATTGTAAGGAGGCACCAGAAAATGCAACCCCCTCTGCTTGAGGATGCCCTGCAAGAGAGGGTAGAGGTTCTGAAGGCGGAATGCACCTAGGGATGATCCAATCAGCAGGAAGTTTGTCTATGCAGGGGCAAAACAGCGCACCTGGGTTGGCCCCAAAGGTGGTCACGGCTTGTTCGGCCTCGGTTTGCGAATACAAGGCCCAGGCCTCGTCCGTCTTTTGGTTCGCCGCCTGCCCACGCTTGAGAGCGATCTCATCCTGCCCAGTTATGGATTGGCCATCGAAGATGAAGAAAGGCACGATGCGATGCTTGTCCCACAGGTCAAGGTTCTCCTTAATGTGGGCCTGGATGCCTGTGAGGCCGCCGAGCGCAGGAAGGAGAGGCTCGTGAGCCGGAGTGGTATCGAGGAGAAGGCTCAGATAGTAGGTCGCATCGACGGCAATGGCGCAGTCCTCAAGCTCGGCAATGTCATAGGTGCTGCAATCGGGGTTAACGAGGGGCTCATGTGTATGATAGGAGAGGGGAGAGAGGGGCAGCGACATACGTTGCCTGGCCATTGATCCAGGAATCCTCGGCAAGGACTAAAGGAGGCGTCAGCATGCACATCGTAAGGTTGATATGGCCCATCTGGTGTAAGGCGGTCGGAGCGGTCGCACAAGGCGGCCTGACGAGGTGTTTAGCAAGTCTCGCTACTATGGCGCTCAAGCTGCCCACAGGCGGCCCACGGCGCCAATTGGGCTGACACGCAACCCCATGAAGCCTTCTTGACACACGCATGCCCGCTGCGAAGCTCTGGTAGAGCTGTTGGCGATGCTGCGTGAGGTCGCGCGACTCAGGCCGGACTTCCACATGTCCCGCGACGATGACACAACACCAGCAAGACCGCCCCGCCCAGCTCGGGAACAGCTATCCAAAAGCCAAGGAAACACTTACAAGGCATCTTGACCAGCTCTCCGCAACTCGGGCGACTCTCGGTTCCTCGTTTGGACGTTATGCGACTCGGTCGGCGGGGGTGAGCTGAATTCAGGACGAGGCCGCGTGCCTCCAACAACCAAAACCACAAAAAAGCAGCAGATTCGAAAGTGGGCTGGACTCGATGTGGTCGGCAGTTCAGACAGAGAGAGTCAGGGTTTCAAAAACAAGAGCTTAAGGAGCTGCTCCCCTCGTCCAAAGGCGCATCAAAGATGGGGCGAGTGGTCAGAACAAGAAGAAAAAAAGAACAGACGAGCCCTCAAGAGAGCGACTGCAGAGCTTGAAAAGGAACGCTTTCCGTGGGGTCGAGACGAAGCTGCCCTGCAACTGCACCAAAAGGATGATCGGCTTTTTGGAGGTAGGAAGTTTGCTGGCGTTTTCCAGGTCTGGCGTACGTACAGTGCGGTAGTTGCACAGTGGGCTCTGGAATAGGGAGTCTTGGTGGCTTCTTCTCCCATCAGGAGCCGCCCTGACGCTCCCTGCCGCCACGATTGTGGCTAGTGATACATCTCCATGTACATACTTGGCTGCTGAAGCCCGCCAAGCTCATGGAAACCGCCATATCTAAATAAAATCCCCTGTAATTGATTGATAGAGAAGTGGTGATAAGGTGCGGGGTGACATTAATACACGTCGCTCTTTGTCGACCTTTAAACCCTTTAAACAGACGTCAAGGAATTTGATTTATGACACACAAGGCTGCATAAAGTCTGTGTCACCTTGCATCAAACACCATGGCTACGACACCAGATATCCCCATCATTGACCTCTCAGCAGACCAGAGCACTGTAGCACAGCAACTGGTCGATGCAGCTGAGGGGCTTGGCTTTATTTACATAAAGAATCTGGGTCAGGACATTTCGGTCGATGACATAGATGAAGCTTTCAGACTGGTGAGCTTACCAAATTGGGCATTTCCGTGGAGGCCATGGCTCACCAACTCCATAACCTCAGTCCAGGAAGCTTTTCGATGCCCCTCTCAAAGAAAAGCAGGCATGCACCATCCAGACTAATAATCGCGGCTGGTCTGGGATGCACTCGGAGACATTAGATCCCAAGAACCAAAAGGTGAGCCTGGCAGGTCCCCTGATCTTGAATTATATACTAAGTTCTCATACACAGGTCGGTGACTTCAAGGAGTAAGTTACGCCTCATATCTGCAAGCACCCTTGATCCAATGAATTCTCATTCCATAACAGAGCCTTCAACTTTGGCGAATTTATCAATGGCAAGGCTCAACAACCTCTCCCACCTACCATCGCCCCCGATGAGCCTCAAATCAGCGCCTTTGCAGACTCGTGTCATAATCTCTGCCGGAAACTCCTCCACCTCCTAGGTGTTGGCCTCGGTGTAAGTCCACTTACTGTCCTCCCCTTCCATCATACATTCCCTCCTCTTCGTCTCTCATCCTTGACAGGTTGGTGATTTCTTCTCCTCAGCCCACAACACCGCCAAGGGCGAATCGAGCTCTATCCTTCGCTTCCTTCGCTACCCTCCAATCGACTCAACATCTCGTTCAGGAGATGACATCCGCGCCGGCGCCCACTCGGATTACGGTTCCATCACCTTGCTATTCCGGCTGAAAGGCCAGGCAGGCTTGGAGCTTCAAAAGAAAGACGGTACTTGGGCTCCTGTCCCCGTTTGTCCACCTGGTTCAGAAAACGACCCTAGCCCGCCTATTCTGATCAACATTGGGGACTTGCTCTCTTACTGGACCAACGGATTGTTCAGGAGTACTGTCCACAGAGTTGTCTTCCCATCCGAGGATGGCGCAAATAATGTGCATGGCGAAAGGAACGTTGGGCCGAGATACTCGATCGCTTTCTTCTGCCATCCTGTGGGAAATGTGCCGCTGGATCCTGTGCCCAGCGACCGCGTGAGGAATTTCGTGCCATCTGAAAGCACGCCGAATGCGAACCCGTATGCGGAGCGGAAGGTTGTGACAGCTCATGAGCATTTGCTCATGAGACTAAAGGCTAGCTACGGAACATTGTATGACGATAAAAAGTCATAATCATTTAAAATTCCAATTCAGTTCACCATAGCACCATTTAATGCCTTCTTCTTGCAACGCCATGTGCTCTAGTTTATGGCCCATGACGCCTCAGTGGCTCCAAGCGCTCACAATAACCCGCAATACCACCGCCTCCAAGGGTCATGAAATCCATCATAATACTTCTTCGTGATACTTTCATCCTCCAAAATCGTTATATGCTTCAGAACTCTCCAATCGTAGACACTTATCCAATCCAATCTCTCTTCGGGAAGATCTTGACGGAGTTCTTTGATTCTGGACAGCAGCGCCTTCGTTTCTACTTCCGCCTCCACCGTGTCGACAAACATGATTTTTTACGTCCCGGTTCCTCATCTTGAGTCGGCAGAGACCGCATATTATCTGTCTCCACCCATTTTTCAGCATCCGTGATGACGTTTGACAGCCCGTGTGCGCGAAACAAAGACCGTATCTCGGCCGAGTTTGGAAGGCTCGCGGGTAAAAGAATCATGCGGTTCGCCAGCTGACACTTAGGTCCGACGTATTCACATTGGTCCACCGCCTGTTCGGTCTCAATGGCTTGGGTTGCCTCTTCTTCGTCTTCTTCGGCATTGTTCGGTTCAATTGGATCCGGGGAGGGCGGGACAGAAGATTCGTCATCACTGTCTGGTATGACAATAATCGTCTTTCCTTTAGACTGTGAAGAATGTCTCGCTTCTGATGAGATTTCCAGTGCCATTGTAGAACTCTTTGCCATCCTGGCACGGCTTGTAGAATGACCAGCTGTCTTTTCACTTGGCAGCTCCGCAGGTTCGACAAACGATGCATTTGGTATTGGAGTTTGCTGTTGTGTGGAATTACCATCTCTATCCTCCAGGGGCTGGCGAACCTGTGACCAAGTCCTTGTAGGTGATGAGGGAAGTTGTCCATATTCAGCCGCGCGGCGTTTGCGAGATGGTGAGACCTCCGTCGAAGGGGGCACAGCACGTCTCTTCTCTCCGAAACCCGGGCTTTTCTGTTGATCTGCCTCATCTGCAACAAAAGAGTTGGAGGGTGTAATCAATGATTGGGATCTTTCAGCCAGCCCCTGCAATTGTGAGGCCGATACTCTACGTTGCTGCAAACTCCCGGAAGATTGCCCTTGGAAGCTAATAGTAAAGAGCTTTGACGGAGGCGGGCAACTAGCAGAGTTCTGAGTTAGCTGTCTTGGTGATGGCGTTGGCATCGTCGTCGCAGTTAGCTGGGTGGCAGCATCAACACCCAGTCCCCTTGGATCAGCTCCTTCTAACTTGGCGATCCAAGCAAGGTTTTCCTGACTGTCTTCTAGTTCAGGAGCAGTGATACCTTCCTTTGCCATCTTTTGAAGCTCCTCAAAAGAGACTGTGTCAGAAAAGTCCCGATCGAAGTGAACTTTTGCGACTGATGGGAATCGCAAGCTCCAAAAACCCGTGTTGCCTGCCTTGTCAAAACTGAAGCATCTCAGGTCAAAAACAGGGGGTTTTGTAAAAGCAATGGTCATGGGAGCGATCATGGGAGTATTTGTCTGGACTCCAGGTGCCATCTTGAGCTTAGTTCTGTCATTTTCGTCGATGGGCACCGGCATTGGGTTTCCATGGGAGATAAATGTTTTGAGCATAATCTCATTGAGCTCCACAGCGTTCACAACAGTAAACTCTGGTATTGCATCCCATCGCTTGACCTCTTCCCTGTTGTCAAGACAGCCAACGTAGAAATGAGTCCATTTCAGATTTTCGATGTTATAGGACTTTGCTTTCGTGGATTAAACCCAGCCCCGACCACGGCGAAGTCCCCAACTTCTCCGAAATTACCGATGTATTCTTTCTTGAACTTTATAACGCGTCCGGAAAATGGCAGGTTATAGTTGGTGAAATTGAAGTAAGGCATGTCTGGCTTGAGCACCAATCCCTCTTCCTTGTCAACAATAATCTTTGCAAAAGCCTTCCTCAATGCAGAAGCAGCCAAGGCGTGATTGGTGTCAATGATCTGCCTTGGCACAAGTTCGGCTTGGCCCTTGTCGCAATGAACTGTTTTCTCAAGCAGCTTAAACCTCTCAGAATGGCGGACATCCAGTAGAGATTGACCATCGATGAGCAACATATCATAGTAAACTATCATTAGGTGTTCGTAAGGCCTCGGGCTGTCAAGGCATCAGTATGCAATCGGCCCCGTGAATTTACCCATCGAAACCTACGGTGAGTCCTGCTCAGTGTCCATGAAACGACCCCGGCGTGTTACATGCTTTCTGATATGATGGAAGGGGAGGATTTTACGTTCCTGGGTGAAGGATCAGCAATGGTTACCTTCCATGCTTAGAACGAGGGCTCACAAGATCGCTGTAAACAACTAACTCGCCTTCTAAAATGCACTCGGTGCGGATATTGGAGTCGGGCTTACCGATTCTCAATGAGTACATAATGATGCTGTGTCTGAGGTTAGTTTTGCATTCAGAGTATAGACCCTGTCCTTTGTGTCTTACCCAAGTAAACGATGTCTATCCTCGGTGCTGTCTTTCCCGCTCTTCGAAAAGATGCGAATACCCTGCCTTCCCTTGCTGACGTCTACATGGATCTGACAGTACTCTCCGTCTATTTTGGGTTCAACGCTCATGTGCCCTTGGCACATATCGAGACAATGCTTGATACTGCGGGCCTTGAACCATAGCTGTCTCCCGACTTTGACTGAAAGCTGTGGTTTGATAGTGGCCAAAACTTTTCGATCAGTGCACGGCGTGCGTGGGAGCATGGATCTTAGCTTCCCTTTGGCGTGCTGTAGGGTTTTGATCGCAGTGGCAAAGTCATCTTGAATCTTCAATACGAATGGCAAGATGTCATCACAGGAGCGATATATAAGGTGAGAGTCAAAGATGAGAGGCTGATAGTCTTTCAGTACCAGTCGCGTGAACCACTTGGCTTCCCTTGCAGAGAACTGTCGGTAGATTGATTCCAGATCACTTCGGCCGCGCTGACTCATGGCCGCTTCAGACGTCCGAATGGATGGTGAGCTCCATTTTATCTTGGATGCAATATGATGCAGGATCTCGTCAACATCCTCTACGGTGACTTGGAGTCTCTCGGGACGCGCTGGGTTAGGCTCAAGGGTCATCAGCCTTGATTCTTATAAAGGGCCGAGGTTCATTCGCACTTACAGTAACCGCAAGAATACGCTCTACGCAATCGGCAAGATCCAATCCAAGGCCCGGTAGTTTGTATGCTGCGAGTTCTTTTATACGTGATGCTCCAAGCATTAATGCACGACCAATGATATTTTCGAGACTAGGGGTCTGGATGCAATAGACTCGATCTGTCCTTTTCTCCGGGAGCAGGGTTGAGAGCAGAGCAGCAAGATTACTGTCTGGCGCATTGATACGAGTCCCATGTCGCGCGAACCAGGTAATGACAGCCTGTGTGTTTGGCTTGCGCGCAAGGCATAGCTCATGAGACTGTTCCAATAAGTCGCAAACTAGAGAAAAAGGAAGAGGCATCGCATCAGAGACTTTCAAATCATCTCAGACTTAGCTTCCAATTTGTGAACACACAATTAAAGAGAGACATCCAAGGAGCGTCTGTGAGCACAATTATCAAGCAGGCAGTAAACACGATGAAAACCGAGTGAGTGACGAGGCTGCGAGGCAATTCATCAGCTGAGGATTTTAGGCAAGGCTGGACTGAGATGCCTGAGAATGAGAGCCATGTTCAACAAAAAGCGCGACAACAATGAGCTGCATTGGGGCGATCGCACTGCCCCACCAAGATAGGGCTAAAGTGGTGATTCAGGTTAGGTGGGTTGGGCACGTGGGGCAGGTAACGCGAGACTGTCGCGAGGTCACGTGTATCTCAAGGTCACATGAGCAAGGCGAACAAAATGTGGGGAGCTGTCACAGACAGCATTACGTATGGGCCAGCTTTTAATAGCAGTCAGAACAGAGCACAACAATATGATTTCAGGATCTTATGCGAAACCATGCGAAACCATGCAAAACACGATCACCCACGCCGTCGACTGGGTTGCCAATATTGTGGAAATTGGGTTAACCAAGCAACTTGTGATAAAAGGAGCAATGTCAATTAAACGGCCACTAGGCGCGGGGGACGTACCCACTGAATTAGCGACCTGACGGCTCCACACGTGCCCAGACGAGCCCCTGAGAGCCGTGAGAACAAAGGGCGATCCACTGGAGAACCGCTGTTGTTTGGGCAGATTCGGGTTGCAGATGGCTGCTGGATGACTCGCACTGCCAAAGGGAGATGGAGCCCAACCACAATGTGTGCACCGACTTTTAGAGGCACGGCGACCCGGCAACTGGTGGATGACGCTGCAAACCAACTCCAACCGCTGCGAACCCCCTAATAATACTTTCTAGTACGATTGCTTCGTATGGCCAATTTTTAGAGGAGTCCGGGTGAGTTTGTCTAGACAAAACAAGGCCAACCGTTTATTACGAGAAGCCCCGGCTCCTATGGTCCACTCGCTCATCAACAACACGAAGTTGGGACAACAACAACAACAAACTTCCATCGCTCTCCCTCAGCGAGAGTCCCTGAGACAGCCGTTCTCCAGGTCGGGCTTAGGCGGGCTCGAAGCGGTTTGCAGCTCAGACTTCACAGGGTTCATCGACAAGCGCCCCCTCCATAAAAAGACGCTGGTTCACAAAAAGCATCGTCGTCACCGCTTCCCTTGTCCGTTGCAACTTGAAACGCCCGCCAGCTAAGATAGCATCGCCGGCTCTTGAGCCTTGCCACGCTGGTTTCTCACGCAATCGACAAACCCCCTGTCAAGTCGCCCCGACTGTTGTGCCTATTTGGAAAAGCGACCCCGGCGCCAAATCTCCTGGCCCGTCCAATAATTGCGCTGAAACGAACGCCCACAAAGCACTGTCCTCGGTCTCCGCCGCTAGTTATGAACAGGGCCGCCTGGTTTCTCTCCTTATCTGCTGTCCCATGTACAGCCTTCTTCTGCGAATTTGCGCCGTCGACCGTAGCTCCCACATTCTTTTCGATGAATATCATCACCTAACCGAGACTCACCACAGAGCGCTCTTTGTTCGAGCAGCCGTCGCCTTCGCCCGCTTGCGGCGCTGCAGAGCCACCCGTGCTCCAGTCACTCTTTTACACAAACGCCGTCAGGCTTACGGCTGCCACTCACTACACAAACACCTGTCGAGGCATCTGGATATGGCCTCACAACAAGAGATTCGACGTCGTTCTTCCGCGGCTGATCGTGTTCCTCTGACCGAGTCGGTCGTCTCTGCCCGAGCCACGACAACGACCTACACCTCGTCCCCTGATATGCCACGAACTCAGCTCGAGCCCAGTCCCAAATTCGATACGATGCCACGGGCATGCAGAGACGACAGAAGTGCGGATGCAGATGCCATGCCTCCGCCACCCCTTCCCCAGAGCGGCGAGCCCTCCCCAACACGCCACTCCCGTGCCTCTTCCACCGTGTCTTCTCGGCACAAAAACCGACTATCCCTCACCCTCCCTGTCGCCCTCCCCATAGGCGAATCGTCGCGAGTCACGGAATCGCCGGTTGCACCGGTATCAGCTGTGGCGATTTCAATTCCCCCAACGCCAATGGAGACCCCTAGTGGTGTGGCATCGCCCTCGAACGCCAACGAGTTGATAATAGCAATCGCAGCTCAAGAGCGGCGAGTCCTGGAGCTGAGGGAAGAGCTGACCCGAGCTGAAACCGAACTTGCCAAACTCAAGAAGCAATGGGCATCTGAGGAGGTCTATCGCAAGAGAGGTGATAGTCAGCGAGTGGAATCTTCTGCAAGCACCGTTTCCAGCGTTGACGACGATGCTTTCGTAGCGTCACGACGCAGCGTCGAGTTGGACCGGAGAAAGCTTTTGCTCCAGACCCATAACTCGCCCGCTCAAAGCCGGCGTAAGATTATTCGCGGTGGGCATACCCGCACTCTGTCTCTGCTCTCACCGGTGAGAACAGAAGGCAGCTTTTCCATCCATGAGGACATCAAGCCCGAGGCCATCCCACTTCCATCCATGGAGCGGAGATCCATCTCTACCCAACTTGCCAACCCCAACCTGGCGAAACGCGCGTCCTGGCAGACACGGACACCTCAACCTCCAGCTGCTGTGGGTGTACCACAGTTTGTCGAAGACTTTAAGATTGGACTCCGGGCATTTGTGGAAGATATCCGTCTGATTACCGTTGGGGACGAACCTGTAGCAGGCCAGCCACCACGACCAATACCACCCGCTAGCCAACGAAACGGTGCGATAAACAAGGACCAGCCTAAGGAACAAGATACGACTAAGCCCCCTGGTGTACCACGAACCAAGACTAGCACGGCATCTGATCGCTCCAGTGCGGCTACATCAACAACGACACCAGTCAAGACCCCTGAGCCCAAAGCTAGAAATGGGAAGATTAAGCACTTTTCCTGGACGCCTCTTGGATTTGACTCTCTTGACGATACCGACTGGTCGAACTGGGATTCTCCCGTTTCTACCAAGTCTGCCCGCTGGAGTGGCTCCACCATGAACAGCAGTAGCATTGATGAAATTGGATCAATTCCAGAGAAGGAAGACGAGAATATCACCAAATCGTAAGAAGAGTCGACGCCAGATAAAACAGAATGGTCTGGCTAACAATAAGCGATTCAGGACGAAGAAGGCAACGGTTAGCGAGATGCCCCTTCTGTCTCCAACACTCGAGATTCTTCCCAACGTTGTCAATCGCCTGTCGCCCAGCAATCTCAAACGGACAGCCAACAACTTCATGAACGAATGGGAGAAGTCTCTGATGACACCCGATGATCGAGGCAAGGAGAACAACGTATAGAGCAGTCTCCAACAATAGACGAGGCCTCACGAACAAACATACGAAAAACAACAACATACATCTAGAGCGAAGGGATTTGAGTGGCTCTGGTATAGAGAGCCATGGGCAGTTATTATATAATTATTACGACAGCATGTTTGGAACCCAAATCACCTTGGTGAACCAGACATCGGGAGATGGGGTCCTCATGACCTCATGGATGGGCCTTGGAGAGAATTTAGTTGATGGAGGATCTGCTTTTAAAGGCTGTGCGTTTTGTTGGATCTGGATTGTCGGGATAACGATAATGAACGAACATGATGTATGATGACTGAATAAATTGCAAATGCTCAATTCAAGTCTCATCATGGTGCTGCTATCTGTTGCTGGTCTTATGTAAGGCTAGAATGATTGTTAGGAAACTTCATTTCCTAGTTGTTGGTTTATAGACACAAAAGCAGTTCATGTCGTCAATGACGGACTCGATAATAAGGGATGACAATGTGTCGTGGGAAACCCGTTCATCAGCGCATACGGCTCCTGAACACATCCAGAGTGTCGCCATCATTGTGTACTTCGTACCTCAGCAGCAAACAACAAGAGTTGCCCCGTGACCATATTACCTAAGATGGGAATGAAGACGGTGATGTATTGGCAGAGGTGCCTAAAGAAGAGGGGCTTGTGTAACCTCATCAATAATATAAGAAGCTGCTTGTCCTCCACTTTCTTCGAATCCGAAACTTTCTCCTTTACTACTCAAGGTCCTCCGACCATTTCTACATCTTCCTGCCATTTATAGTTACTTCAGTCATCCACATAGCCCTTATACCGTACTGTTTTTGTCTTTTTCTTATTATGTTTACACAAGACACAACATATAGTACATTACAATGCTTCTCTATCGTCCATCTTACATGAAGTGTTTCGGATAGACGTTTCTCGGCGGACCCAAAATGCGCCCGACTCCATACCGGCCTTGACGACATTATAGACTTGACTTATCGATATGAACCACAATATCAGCAGAAACCTGAGGTATGCCACATCAAGGGTGCAAGCACCCTTCTAGCTATCGAGGTGAGTTCTTTCCGATCTCAGGGCGGTTTCGATTTGGTGCTAGTCTGACCATTCTTCAGCTTCAACCCATTCTATCACTCTAAACCAACATATATGAGACGAAATACAGAAGATGATCAAGTATATAAGGAGCTACAGGCAAGACCGATACTTCGCGGTTCCCGATTTCAAAAAAAAAATTAATTGGGCGCCATAAAGCCCAAAGAGCTTGCACCTGGAATACTCTCCAGATTAACTCTCCTCTTCTGGGCCCAGTCCTCGTTTCTAACGTGGATATTGCCCACGAATATTGTCTTGAAAAAAACCAGAAAGACGGATAGGAAGGAGACAACCTTGCCTTCCAAATGTCATCATCACAGACAGGTTGTCATGCTACTATCCACACTACTCTCTCTACCAGTGGAAGAACAAAACAATCGACAGGACTATGGACCAGTGGGCGGACGGTCAGTTGGTCCTGAGGTATGTTTTCATCCAACTGCCATTCCGAGATACCACAATACATGTACTAACAATGCGGATAGACGGAGTCTTCCCACTCATTCGATCTCTCAATTTGCAAACGTGTCAAATATGCCAAGAGGATACGAGACCACCTCTCTGGCGCGGGCCTGACTTCATGGGCAAACTTCCATTGAGTGGGTCCAGGGTCATTACCATCTCCATAGAGGCCCCAATGTTTCGCCTTTCATCATGTCAAGAAGGAAGACAGAATGTGTCCCGTAACAACGAGGCATCCGATTCCCCCGCCCTCGCCTGGAAGTACATGGATACGAGAGCACGCTATGACAAAGGGATCATACGAGATACATGACGATATCCCCGAGGGCGAATCCCCTGTTCGATCAGTACCCTTGTGCAGAATGAACCAACAGAGCCTACGACGATCTTCGGGCCCCTGAAGGAGAGGTTCGATTCAGCAATGATGAAGATTTGAAGATTTGGTGGTCTAGTATTCTAAAGAACAGCAGCCATTGTCTGATTGCATGGTATAATCCTGCATATATAGCTCTTCCTTCTTCCTTCAAAGCTTAGCATAGCACTCTTCATATTCAGTCGTCAGTGTGATCATTGCATTCGGACTGCTGAGCATCTGGCTACTCGATCCGTCGAGCACGCGTTCGTAAGATATGTGGCCGGAGGCTCAGCAGACCAATACAATGATGGTACTGATAATCAAATAGGGAGAGCGCTATGCTAATCATTCTCATTGCATGTGCCATAGATACTATCCTATGGATATATACAGGAAATAAATCAGTGTCCCTTTCAGATAGAAAGGATAATCATATCAGTTGACATGGCACCAAGACCACTCAGCTGCACCTGGCCATTCTGAATGTTCCAAATAGAACTGCCCCAAACAACAGATTTCAATGTTCCAGAGCCGGGCAATGGGATCTTCACGGGCCCTTTGATCGAGGTGGTGCCGCCATTAACAACAGACACAAGTATCTCTTTACCAATCTTCCAATACGCAACGTCCAGGAGAGGAATACCCGGCACCTTTACCTGCTGAGCACGTCCGGTAACGATAAAGTCTCTCACAGGCGCCTTTGTTACTATAGACGCAAACTTGCCATGAATCTGGGCCAACATATTGCTTGTCGGCCACACCCATGAAATGATCGACTTGGCTTGGTGATTGAATCCCAGAGCATTCATCACTACCTCCTCTTCGGGTGTTGGATCACGGAACCAGTAGTTCTCGCTGTGGAAGCTTTGCGGGTTGTGCGCTTTCGTCTTGGGCCATAGATTATACCATTGCTCGTACTGTGCTAGGTCATCCAGCCGGCGAGATACGTCCTGGACAGTGCCTTCGCAATTGTCGCAGCCGCAATCGCCGTAGGTGGTATTACAAGGGGTTCCCCATTTAGAGAATGTGGCATTGATGGCGATGGGATATACATCCTCCATGATGAAGTCGGCGCCGACGGTGTATTCCTTGAAGTAGTAGTTTTGGCAGTTGAGAGTTACAGAGACAGGATGATAAGGGTCGATCTTGTGGATGAGATCATGGGCTTGTACGGGCAGGTTGAAGGGATCTTGCCGGCCATCAGGTCTGTATTTTCTGCGTCAGTGAAGTGTTGGTATATGCGTAAGGGTATCTGTTTCAACTCACTCATCGAAACCCCAGTAGGCGTAAATAGCCTCAAAATCTTTGATGGCCGTCACCTGCTCGCTGACGGCTGTTAATTTCTTGTAGTAGCTACGCAGATCATACATGAACTTCAAATCGATCTGATCCATATACTGAAAGGCTGGCTTGGAATTGAAGATGGGCGTCAATGGAACCATGCCGTTAAGTCCAAGGTCACGATACGCCTTGATCTGCGCAATGTTGTTCTTGGCGCAAAGGAAGCCATTGCAGGATGCGTAGAAGCCATATAGCAGCAGTGGCTCAAACTTGCCCCCTGATGCCTTGTTGCGGAACAAGAATCCGCCATTCAAGTTGTCGATCTTGGTGACACTGCCGGTCTGCTTCTCCGGCAGAAGGAGGAATTCGCTGGTGGCAACAATGTTATTAGATACCGAGAGCACCACCTGGTAAGGGGTGAAGCTTGGCTTGATCCCCTTGAGATCGAATTGAACCAGGTTTCCTTTGGAGCCGACTTTGACTTCCTGCGAGACAAGGACCTGGCTGGTGGAAGACAGCTTGATGGAAAACTGAACCGGTGGCGCCCTGTCAGGCGAATCCAGGCTCGACCATGGCTTTCCGTACCATTTTGAGATGTCAGCGTTGACTACGAACTCGCCCTTACTCTCACTTTCAAGGTAAAGACTGTAGCGAGGCTTGAATTGGACATTTAAAGCCGGTCCATTAGGAAGAGCAGGCGGCTCGACTGTCTGGCCACCAGGGTTGAAGCTAGGGTATCTGGTATCTCATTAGAGACGAGTTGGAGTAACACAACCTATTTCATCCAACTCACTCTGGCTTATGAACTTTACCACACCATCGTGGCCATTCTGGATGCTTGCCAGTTTGATCTTGGGCCGAGCTCAGGCTGATGAGCAGCAGCGTTAATCGAGCAGACAACCACATGATGGGGGCAAATTGGATGTGGTTGAGACAAAGTCATCTTATCTCCCCTCCCAAAGGGGGGAACTTTGGGTATTAATACTATACTGGTTTTACAAACGGTCATGCGTGCTGATACGGAGGTTGCATTGGGACTACAACGTCACAATGAGCAAGTGCATCCCCTCCATCACATAATACCAACGGAACAAGTGAGCACTCTCTGAGTTCAACCCGATTTTTTTTCCCTTCCCAGTCATCACGGCTCACCTTGAACTTTGCTCTTTCTCCCATCAATGTGTACGGAGTACAATTCCAGGAGTTCTCTTATACACAGGCCGAACCGTGGCAGGATGACTGGCATTTCCCTGGCCCGGATGTCTCAGGACGGATTATTGAGCATTCACCAGGATTGTGATTGGCCGGTCGTTTCCCAGGTGAACACGCCATCTGATCCCTCCCAAACTTGAACGAATAGGCCCGAGCAACGAAGAGTTGGCCTTTGCCGATCATCGGTTATCTATCTACATCCTATCCAAGAACGGCCCGTTTCTCTTACATGGGGATGGAAATGCATACAAGTTGTGTAATAGTAGTAGTCGTAGTAGTAGTACCATGTATTACTGTGTTTCCTAGACTCACTCTTCTTTCGTCCAGGGGCTACCTTTGTTGTATGACGTGTACGGAGGATAAGCCACGGCAATGCCCCATTGTTTAATAGTGTTTCAAGAATTTGAACCAACGCTGATACTGCGACTCGTACCCTGGGTGGAGAATTATGCTCCGTGGAGTTGGAAAATAGAGTTGCTACTGCGAGTAGTGAGATGGGGAAAAAGCGGCTCAACTAAATGCCTTATTTGATTAGAGTATCATTCTGTACGGAGTAGTACTACATAACTAAATGTTACTATATGGGGCAGCCGTTGACACTGTGTTTCCTGGACGCGGAGTGTGACATGTAACGTTAGACTCCTTACTTTTTACCCCTCTTTTGATCAGATGCGATGTCAAATTGCTTTTCTAGTTGAAAGATAAGAGTGTTTTATCAATAATATTCAGATGAATACTCTCTACGGAGTACTCTGCATGATAATTACTCGTACTTCGTACCCATTGTGGTATGTATAAAAGTCAGCAATTCAGGAATTCGCCGCCTACGATGTCTATGAACGCCTTGTTTGAGAAAAACACAGCCGTCTACTCCGTATGTACTTCTCCATACGATCAGTAATCAAGGATCAAGCAAACTCATCTGCATAAATACGAGTTGGCTACCTCTCGGAAGCGAAGATCCCAATTACTAGGACCTTGTAATTCTGCTCTGTAGCAATATTACTCTCGGAGCTTTGTACCCGGAAATAGATTTAGAGAGCTACTACGGAGTACTTCGTACTAAGCTAGCGGTTGTCAATGCACAGCCTCACCCCGGAGGATCCACAGCCCTTTGTCTTGTCTAAGCCAAGGAGATTTCATCTAATTTTTCAATCTCCTTAGGGAGCTGGTGTCGATTTTCCAGGGGTAAAATCTGTACTGACTGGTGTCATCTTCTTGGCTGTTTCTTCATTGGAAAGACCAAGCAGCTTGGCAGCCCTACAGCAAACAACACCAACAACACCAATATCATATATATATATAAGGTACTATATACTCCGTATACAAATCATGCTACAAGGTTTTTGGCATCTCCAGATAGGATCCAACACCATCTCGTAGGATGAGGCAAAGTACGCGTAGGCTCGTAATATACTACTACTAGTAGTAGTGTATGAATTGCTCCGATCCGTTTCAGGCAGGGAAGGGAAGGGGGAAGCATGATTCGTAAAATTGCATCTCCGAGAACACCCCATAATATCGCCCTTCTCACGCGAATGACGCGCCCCCATGCCCTCTGAATATTCGATATGCTGCTCCATTCCACGAGTCTTACGGAGTAGTACGAGTAGTACTACTACTACTTGCTTGAGTGCTGCTGCATGTTTCTCTGCGTCCCGTTCCGCTCCATGTCTTTCTTGAGCGTTCGGAGTCCGTAAGCTGTGATTTGATTGATTAATCAACTCGTCTCTCGTTTTTGCCGCGCGTCGATCGTTGAATAGCCCACAAACATTCTGCATCAGCAAGTGGGCATAATTCATTAACTGACAGTCTCTCGTTTCTTTCGATTCTCCAATTCCCTCACTCGACGACTTTCTTCCTCGACTGCTTGCCGACTCTATCCCGTCTTACTTGGTCTACCAGACAGCATTTTTACAGACTTAACGATACCCCGTGCGTTGATCAGACCAGATCTAGGCTCCAATTTTCTTGATTATTTCGATATATTTCCCCTTCCTTGGGGTCGGTCATCATGAAGGCACCGCTGGTGGTTGCGACCACGGTCTTGGGCTTGCTCAGCAGAGGAGCTGGGGGAATCGAGCTGACTTTGACGGATAACAGTAAGCTCTCCATCGCCAGCATGGTATTAACCCAAGCAATGATAACTGACCAACTTTCTCAGACTCCATAAAGAATGCGGCCAGTACCATTGCATATGGATTGGTGAAGTACTACACCGGAAACAACACTGGTGATGTTCCTGGAAATCTCCCATCGCCATACTACTGTCAGTCGGAATCACAGCATCGGACCAACATACACATTCGGGCGCAGACTGACTCTGAGTAGGGTGGGAAGCAGGAGCGATGTTTGGAACCCTGATAGATTATTGGTCATTGACCAGAGACTCGACCTACAACGCCATCACGATGCAGGCCATGGTCCACCAAGCCGCCCCTGACGCAGATTTCATGCCCGGGAACCAGACCTTGTCCGAAGGAAACGATGATCAAGGCTTCTGGGCCATGGCCGCCATGTCCGCCGCCGAAACCGTCTTCCCCAATCCTCCCTCCGACCAGCCCCAATGGCTGCCTCTGACCCAGGCTGTCTTCAACCAATATGTCGACCGATGGGATGAGGCCGACTGCAATGGCGGTCTTCGATGGCAAATTTCCCCCTTCAATAAGGGCAACAACTACAAGAACTCTATTGCCAACGGGTGCTTCTTCAACATCGCGGCTCGCCTGGCGCGGTACACGGGCAATACCACATATGCCGACTGGGCTACCAAGGTATTCAAATGGGAGCAAAAAGCTGGCCTAATTACGAGCGATTTCAAAATTCTCGATGGAATTACGATTGCAACGGATCATACCTGCACATCCATCGACCAGAACCAGTGGTCGTACAATGCAGGTATTTTCATGCACGGCGCGGCGACTATGTACAACATCACCTCCGACCCTATCTGGAAGACAGCCCTGGACGGTATCATCAAGGAGGCGCTGTCAAAGTTCATCAAGGATGGTGTCGTGTTTGAGCAGTTTTGTGAACCCTTCGCCCTCTGTAACATCGACCAACAGAGTTTCAAGGGCTACTTCATACGCTGGATGGCGGGCACGACGCAGATGGCTCCGTATACTAGCGACACTCTCATGCCAATCATCACCGCCGCTGCCGCTGCTGCTGCCGCTGTATGCACAGGTCCCGCATCAGGCACCTTCTATGGCATCACCGGCACAGGATGCGGCTTCATTTGGACCCCCAAGGGCAAATACGACGGCCTAAATGGTGTCGGACCGCAGATGGATGCTCTCTCGGCTATAATGTACACCTTGACACCAGGGGCGCCTGTACCCGCGACTGTGAAGTCGGGCGGTACATCGAAAAGCGATCCTAGTGCTGGAAAGTCCGATTCGATAAAGTCACAGGAAGAGGAGGAGAAGACGAAGCCTACTCCAGCGGGGAGGGTGGGAGCCGCGATCATCACAGCCATCTTTATAGGGTGTGTTCTTGGAGGGAGCGCAGCTGTCATGCTTTGACTGGGATTAAAAGAAGCATCTCGATGGACTTTTCGGTCGGTGTTTTGGGCCGAATGCTTGACCTCTTTAGAGGCTATTGTGGCTGGCGTTTTGGGAAGCGGCTTTCTTGGATATGCTACTTGGTTTTCCTCATGGATATATATATATATATATATTCGTATACACATCATGGCGGTTTGGGACTACAGACAGTCTGGATCTATTTTTGTTTTTGGGCAGAGGGATGATCATTACTATTCATCTTTGTATCTTGGAGTCCATTAGACCAGGCAAGTCCTGATATCAGAATTATATGACATTATGAATGAATGAATGGCCGAAAGGCCGAATAACGCCCTGCGTGTGGCCTATGGGTCGTTCCATTGATGCTTTAGGTACATAGTTAGACCTCGGGCCAGGCCGGCCGATCTGCAGAATTCGGGGTGTTTTTGCTCCATCTCGGCCGCTGGCCATCGCCGAAGACTGTCCGTTGCTAATAGTGGTTGCCAATATCATCACCACTAGCTGTTGAGCTTAATATTGGCGGTACGGACCTGTCTCGTATTGTAATCCTGAATCTTGCGAATACATCTAGTCAGTCATTTACTCTGTACCAGGTGGGCTGTGGAGGTTATCAAAGAGCAGACAGAACTGAAGGTTTCGGATTGCATCCAATTCCTATCCTTGCCAGACATACATCCGCGGGAATATAATCGGTCACACTTCCGCATGTCATCGCGCCTAGTCACATCGTCTCAACTTCTCAAAACGAGACTGAATACTATGCACTGTACCCCCGCGTTGGCGTATATATCTCCCTGTAAGTGTCAACTTGGCGGCTTCAACCCCGCTGCGATAGAATAGGTAGGTATTGTTGACTTCATTCACCCACGTAACCCCGCCCCCCATTTATACCTATATCCATATACTATATAAGTCGATGCCAATATCCCAAAGTCATTGAGATCCCCAACCCAACAACAATTCATCGTTTATTTATCCGGACAATTCGCTCCAATTCGTTCGTCCCCAACGTTTTGCCCATCATGTCCGCCAAGCACTTCATCAACGATCCTACCCACCTCGTCAACACGGCCCTTTACAGCCTCACCCTCACCAACCCAAACGTTGCTCTTGACGCGGACAATAAGATTATTTACAGACGCCCCTCAAATGCCCCAGAGCAGGTCTCTATCATCTCAGGCGGCGGTTCCGGCCATGAGCCATCCTTTGCGGGCATGGTTGGGCCGGGCATGTTGTCCGCTGCGGTGGCCGGCACCATCTTCGCCAGTCCTTCGGCCGAGCAGGTCCGAACGGCTATCACATCTCGGGTAGATACTTCCAAGGGTGTGTTGGTCGTTGTGATGAACTATACCGGTGACATTCTCAACTTCGGCATGGCTGTGGAGAAGGCCAAGGCAGCTGGTCAGGGTGTTGAGATGGTCGTGGTCGGCGATGACGTCGGTGTTGGAAGACAGAAGGCTGGAAAGGTGGGAAGACGAGGAATTGCAGGGACTGTCCTCATTTTGAAGATTGCAGGCGCTTTGGCTGCTCTAGGAAGACCGCTTGAGGAGGTGGCCAAGGTGGCTAGATTGACGGCGGCCAACATCGTCAGCGTGGGAGCCAGCTTGGAGCATGTCCATGTCCCCGGACGAGTTGTCAGCACTGAAGGCGGTTTGGCTGTTGGAGAAGTCGAGCTGGGAATGGGCATTCACAACGAGCCCGGCTCTGCGCGGGGTAAGATGGAATTGCCCGAGCTGGTTCAGAAGATGCTTGTCCAGCTTCTCGACCAGAATGACAAGGACCGAGCTTTTGTGAATGTCAATTCGAATGAAGTGGTGCTTCTGATCAACAACCTCGGCGGCGTCAGCGTTCTCGAAATGGGCGGCATCACGACCGAGGTTGTAAGCCAGCTGGAAACCAAATACGGCATCCGCCCCGTGCGCATCATCAGCGGCACCTTCATGACTAGTCTGAACGGCTTGGGCTTCAGCATCACCCTGCTCAATGTTGTCAACACTGATATCGGTGGGCCGAGCATGATTGAGCTCCTAGACGCCCCCAGTGAAGTTACTGGTTGGGCCGCGCCTATTCAAAAGACAACGTGGGAGGCAAAGAACACAGCGACGAGAACCGATGTTGGAGGAGCGAGCAAGGAAATCACTGCGAGTGGCCTGAAGATTGACTCCGCGTATGCAACATCAGCGCTGACAAGGGCCTTGGAACGCGTCATTGCCGCAGAGCCTGAAGTTACCAAGTACGACACTGTAGTGGGTGATGGTGATTGCGGAATTGGACTGAAGAGAGGAGCCGAAGGTAAGTTCGCAGCATTAGTCTCAACTCCCAGATCCAAACAGACAAATGAGCTGACTCTAGAGAATAGCAATTCTGAAGCACATCGGCGAGAAGCCCCTAACGGGTGATGCCGTGGCAGATCTTGCGTCTCTGGTTCCCGTCGTAGAAAACGACATGGACGGCACATCCGGTGCTCTCTATGCCATCTTCCTCAACGCTTTGGTCCACGCTCTGCGTACCCTACCGCCCGGCGAGGCGGGTCCCCAGACCTGGGCTGCCGCTTTAAAGCTGAGCTGTGAGGCCCTGTCAAGGTACACTCCCGCACGGCCAGGCGATCGAACCCTAGTCGATGCACTGTATCCCTTCGTCGAGGTGCTGGGTCAAACCGGAGACGTTAAGCAAGCTGCGGAAGCGGCTCGCAAGGCAGCCGATGACACCAAGGGCATGCAGGCAAGCCTCGGTCGGTCAGTGTATGTGGGTGGCAGCGGATATGAACAGGTTCCTGACCCCGGTGCATGGGGCCTAGCCTGCTTCTTCTTGGGGCTTGTAGGTGTTGAGTAAGGCTGAAGGAGTATCTAGAGCAATATTGTGTATAGAGCAATTCATGAAATGTAATCAGGTCGATTGTCTTTTCTTTTCAATAAATCAAATTGTTTTCAACGCCTATTTCGCCTCTGTGAGTATCGCCCAATCAGATAGACCGATCATCCAGCAGCCCAATCTTAATCAAAGCCCAATATCCCAAAGCTCGGTGGTTACTTCAGCTCAGAAGAACGAGGATGACACTATCGCCTCTCAAGAACCTGTAGCCCGGTTAGCATTTCTGTCTCCTGTAAAACCTGTCTGTTTCGTTTCCCTCCCAAAGACAGACTGCTGCCGCAGAACTCCACAGACTTGTTGTCGGTTGACGGGGTGAACTTACATCTTGCTGATAAACCGATCCTTGTTTACTGGTCGTCCCTTCTTGCCATCTGCTAACCGCGGGGTTTCCGTCCACATTTCCTTGACGTTCTCCAACACCATGTTGCAGTGGCGGTCGAACGCCTTCACTCTTGCTAGCAGCTTGCGGTTGTTGCGGATCGAGATCAGCACCTGCGTGTGGGATCGCACAGCCGTTTGCAGGATAGATAGCGGGCCAGACGAGAACTCGTACTCCTCGAGTTGCGCAATTTCATACTCGCTGGCTAGGAGGTTAGAGATCCGGTTTGGAGGAGGGGGCGGTGGGAGATGGGGAGGGGCAAGGTCTCTGCGCGACGTACGTGAGTTCTGTGCGCGACTTGGTGAGAAGCTCCCTATACATTTGTCAGCATGATATCGGATTGATCTTGAGCATCATCATTACATACTGGATCTTGGGGTCGGCCATCTTTGCGGTAGGTTTGATTATCGTGGAATGAGGTTGCGTGCGCAAGGCTGAAGCTAGAAGCTCGAAAAGTTATCGAGGTATCTCAAGCGTTGCCATGATTGGCCCTTGCAGTTAGAGCTGTGGGAACAGTGCACTGACCAGCTGGCCACCACTTGGCTGTCAGCTGGCAGCCACAAAAGGTGACAAAACCTCCCCTCCAAGCTCTATCGCAGCGGCAAACCACGGGATAATTTTTCGGATAGAGATGGAAGCGCTCAAGCTCAGCCTTGCCATTGCCTAGGTAAAAAAAAAAAAAGAGGTTCCGACATCGCCGGCCGACTCGTTAACCGGGATTCGACAGACAACCCCTCTCTTTCGATGTCGATATTGGATTTGAGGAGCGCGCTTTGACAATCGGCATCTAATGTCCTTCAGAACCTTTGTAGCCCGGGCTGGCAGGGCAGCGAACCCGAGCCATAGAAGCTTACACAACAGCAGCGCATTCAGCATGGCACAGCAAGCACGGGCACTGAGCACCTCGCTTGGTTCGCAGCAGGTTGGCAATTTGAACAATGTCTTCAGTTATGAATTGGCATGCTAACACTATGGGAAAGCTCTCTAGCGAAGCCTATGCGATCAAAGAGTTGCCAGGCGACGAGTCCAACGATGTCGTCTTCGAGAGCAAGTATGGTCTGAGGACACTATTACTGAACCGCCCAAAGAAGCTCAATTCGCTGAACGCCTCAATGATTCGCAAAATGGTTCCGCGACTGGTCGAGTGGGAGAAGTCTGATATGGCAAACGTCGTTGTCATGAAGGGCGCTGGCGAAAAGGCCTTCTGCGCAGGAGGAGACGTCGCTGCGCTGGCAGAGTACAACCTAGCCAGTGCGGACGGATGGAAGAAGTCGGCCGAGTACTTTGCCCTTGAATACAAGCTGGACCACTACATTGCGACGTACCAGAAGCCCTTCATTGCCTTCATGGACGGCATCACCATGGGCGGGGGTGTTGGACTGAGTATCCATGCGCCATTCCGAATCGCAACTGAGAGGACAGTCTTTGCTATGCCCGAAACGACAATAGGCTTCTTCCCCGACGTCGGCGCCTCATTCTTCTTGCCCCGGCTGAACGGATCGCTTGGTACCTACCTGGCCCTGACCAGTGACAGGTTGAACGGCCCTAATGTCTTCTACACGGGTATCGCTACCCACTACCTGCACTCTACAAGCCTGCCGGACCTCGAGGCTCGACTGGCTGAACTGAGGTTCAGGGATGACGACCCATTGCCCAAGCGCCTGGAGCTTATCAATGACACCCTGGAGGAGTTCTGCACCGGTCTCCCCTATGACCAACCCATGCAAGTGGCTGGGCAGATTCGCCAAGCCATCGACCGTTGCTTCAGCAAGAACAATATCAATGACATCATTGCTGCCTTGAACGCGGAGCGGGGAGAGACTGAGGAGTGGGCGCAAAAGCAGCTGGCCACACTCCAGAAGCGATCGCCTACAGCCGTGCACGTGGCCCTTAGGCAGATGCGCGTTGGTGGCAAATGGAACATTACCGAGACCTTTGAGAAGGAACACCAGATTGCGACTAAATTCATGCAGCACCACGACTTTAGCGAGGGTGTGACGGCGCTGCTGGTGCGCAAAGAGAAGGCCAAGTGGCAGCCCGAGTCCCTGGAGGCAATTCCTGCCAGCGACAACGTTGCAAAGCCGTTCTTCGAGTTTGACGAGAACCAGAAGCTTGAGCTGTTTGCTAACAGGACGTACTCGGAGTACCCCTACGCGGTGCTTGGCGTGCCCACAGAGAAGGAGATTCGGGCTCTTGTGTCTAGTAATGCATACATTCCAGAGGAACTTACCAAGGCCGTTATTGAATCGAGAAAGGGACGTCAAGGTGTGGCGGATGTTGCGAAGGAGATTATCAGCCGGAAAACGACTGTGGATGGGCAGGGCAAGGTCAAATGGCTGGCTGATGAGCATGCGACTACAAGCAGACTGTAGATTTTAGATCATGATGATTTGTGAATATCCCATGTACGATGTCATGAATGCAGTTTTGATGCACCTATTGATGAAAAGTGATGTGATAACTTATTCTTCAATGATATTGCAGATATTGCGATGAACACTTCAGAGTAGTATGTACGACTAATACCGACCAGTAATGGTGGTTGTTTATGCTGTGGAGACTTTTTTTGAGACTTTGGGGAAACCTCAAACCATCGGATGTTATCGATATTGCCTAGGAAACGCAATAGGAAATAGCTTCATTTAGTAGACTAAAAAAACCATTGGACTTTCGAAAAGGAGGGGCGACTTTTGGAGCCTAGGAAATGCAAGGAGATGGAAAGTCACGAGACTATGAGATGGAGGGTGGGTGTTAGTACTACGACATATCAGGACTCAGGATGGCGTCAAGTCGGCCTGGAAATTATAAAAGGGAGAGAACCCCCCTCCGACTCAGACAAAGGGGGAAGAGGAAGGGCACTCGTCCTCTTCTCTGTCAGTTTCTCTAAGCAATTTCTGACTGAACCGGAGCACCCCGGAGACATCTCCTTGGTCAACGGCAACTTGAACGCTTTGTGAGCCTGAAACTCGCATCCATTTCACAACTGCGTTGCACGTGACCCGGCGCGCCTCGGGAGCGCTAGACGCCACTAGAACGGTTGCAACTTGCCGCAAACAGCTGACCGAGAGCTTCACCTGTGGCTCACCTGTGGCTGACCTGCTGGGGTACGTACATACATATATCCATACCACTCAAGCACTTAGACGTGCTTTGTGCTCGGACGAAGTCATCACAGCTCGTGTTTGTTCACTTCATCTGCCTACCAATATTATTATAGATCGCGTCCTTTGTTCATTTATTTCCATTCCTATTCATACCGCTTTTCGTCCTTTTTTCCCGCGTCTAAACCACGTTCCTTGATCCCTGTGGTTGCATTCACATATCCCTTGCCTTTGTCACTGCGCGCTCATCCATGTCTCAGATCCACTTGTGCAGACGCGCCTGCGTTTCTAGTCGCGTCACGACAATGAAACCCGCCTCCCAAATTTGATCGGATAATATCTAGTGCACGAAGTGCAGCAAGCCTAACAGAGCACGAGCACTCTCCACTTCTCACTTTGATAATTTCTCCGCATTCAACTTCATCAATCTTGCAACGCCCATCCCAGCATCACCGCTTTCTAGGGCAGAGGTTGCAAAACGGCCACAAGGCCATTTAGTCGTCATGGCATCGCCTATGCCAATGGCACCGACAAGCGGCCGGGGCAATCCGCCTACTACTGGAGAAGCCGATGAATATGGCATCCAGACCAGGGCAATGGGCTGTACGACTCCCTTGTTACCTTTCTCTGCATCCCCGTGCTCTTGTTGCACGACTAATCCAGACCGACAGTAAAGGTACATTACACCTTCGACAAGGAGGCCAAGATCAATTGCCTGGCGAGAGGCGTAGGAACTCTTCTGGTGCAGACGGTTCCCATTGACGAGACGAATATGATTGGTGTTGTGGACCTGAGGGCTTGCATCCACACCATCACCGAGTGCAGCCCGGAGCTCACGAGCCAGGAGTGCGATTACACGATTTACGCCGTCGACTATTCAGAGCCCGATACTCCTCTGGTAGGTCAGGGCCTGTTGTCATGGATCCTCGAATCGATGCGAGGCGATGGCGCAAACCCACAGCAACCGAAGATGGTGACGGGACGAGTAGCAAAAAACCTGCTAGGCGTTTTTGGCGGCGGCAACCGAGAGATCCTGGAGGTTAGGCTCAAACTCTCTGAAACGACTAAGATCCAACGTCCAACCGACCAAGGTGCTATGGACCTACAACCGAGTCGGTCAATGGAGACAGTCATGACGCCCACTGGAGTATCGGAATGGAACTCTTTTATTCAGTCTAATCCACAAATTGGTCAGCCAGCAGGTCATATCCATAGCCAACACTCTCGTGTCGCCTCTCCAGCCTTATCACAAGGACCTGCACCAACAAATAGACGAGACTCGTTTGCGCTATCTTTCAATCAAAATGCGCCGGCCCAAGAAGTCCAGAAAATCGCCCCAACTCCAGTCGATCCGCAATCAGCGCCAATTGCACCAACACCCTCATCGAGGCCATCTAGCAGAGCATCGAATAGGCCGTCAAGAAGGAAGCCACCGACTGGTAGGCCTAGAGGGAGACCACGGAAGAATCCGACAGAAGGCAACACGTCAGGGTATGAGGATGGGACAGAAGGAGAGGAGGGTCCGGCTAAGAAGCGAGCAAAGACGACCCAGGTGGAAAAGGCTGACGTTAATGCCTTTGGCGCCGAGCCCGAATCCCTCAGAGTCGTTGCAAGCAACTCGAGCTCACTGCGGAACTTCCGCCCTATTGCTATCAACAGTGACAGCGTCGCAGGTAGTCATTTGCAGGAAGTCCCCAGAGCTCCCACTCCTGTGCCTGACGGTGGTCTTAGGGGCCTGCTTGGGCGAGGGCCCAATCCCACCAAGCTCCGACGCGAATCAACATTGAGCCAGCTACCAGCATCAAATTACACATTGTCGTCATTTAGCGAACCAAGACAACTGTCACCCGCCGACAGCAAATCGCCCGAGTCTATCGCGCCAACGCCCAATTACTCTGAAGATAGTCCCGCAGATATTGGGTCCTCACCACCAATTCAACGAACTACACCCTACATTCGATCGAGTCCACCCCCCTCTAGCCCAGTGTTACCTCCGATGCCTCCATTGCCTCCGGCACAATTGCCGCGAGAGATTAGCTTTACGAATAATGATGTTGATCAGCTTTTCGGGGAGGGACCACTTCAGTCTGTTCCCCAGGAGGGACCGCCTCCACCTCAACCAGTTCGCAAGGCACCAAAGTCGACCTCCGGTGTACCTATCCAGGTGTTCCAGATTCAAGGTCCCACCGCTCAGGAGTTTGTACACATCCGCAGTTATAACACACCTCATCCGTCATCAAGCGCACCGGCTCCACCTGAAGTTTCTTTACTGCCTGTATTGAAGGAGGAGCCTGTCCGGCCAAAGCCAAGTGGTCCAGCCAAGAGGAAGAGACCTAGAGCCTCGTCGCCGCCCCCTTTAGCACTGACGCCGCCTCCTACGACAGATGCGGTTGAGAGGGCCATGAGCCCAGCTCCTACTCCTACTCCGGCTTCCGCGCCCACTTCGACTCCCACCCCTACTCCAGTTACTACTTCTGCTCCTATTTCTGCTCCTATTTCTGCACCAACTCCACAACCCGTCGCAGTATCGGACGATGTCATTAACGACCCAGTCGTGCGGCTTGCTTCGACTTTCTCGATGCGCGAGGAGCCTCAACCAGGTCGGCTATCGCCAGAATTACCAAATCTACATCAACCAAAACCCCAACCTGCCAAGCCGAAACACCAGCGTCAACTGAGTCGATCCCAATCCGCGGGGTCACTTGCCTTGCCTTTGGTCCCTGCTAGTGACCCTGTTGTGCCGTCCTCGTTATCACAGCCCGTTCCTAGCGCACCAGAGCGTCCTCGTTCAACAGCGGTACCGTCCGCTCTTCGTCGGTCCGCATCGATTGGCCCTCTAGCCTTGCCTGTTCCTGAGAGCATTTCAGTCGAGCCTGCTCCTGCTGATATTGCTCCCACCCCGATCAATGTGATGGGTCCAGAGGAGCCCTGTCCTCCTAGCGACAGCGTTCCGCCTCCCTCTTCCCCTCCCTTCTCAAGAGCAAACAAGAACATCGTCAAAAAGCATGCCATCAAACAGCGATTAGAGGAGGCTATAAACAATGGCGAGATGCCCCCCTTTTGCAGCAACTGCGGCGCTATCGAAACACCTACATGGCGGAAAATCTGGGTTCAAGAACGCGAAGGTATCCCCGAAAATTGCGAGTACTCGGAGAAGCCCGGCAGAGTGACTGCCATGGAGATTCTCAAATTCGATGCAGAGAATAAACCGATACTGTATCGCATCATTAAGAAGAGCCTGGCGACCACAGATGACAGAACTGCCTGGCAGGAAATGTTACTATGCAATCCTTGTGGCATTTGGTTCGCGAAGTGCAAGAGTCATCGGCCACCGGACAGGTGGGATAAAGATCTCTCTCGTCTTGGTCAAGAGAGACGACGAAGAGGCCCCGGCGCTTCCCGCTCCAAAAAGAATCGTACAAGAGATGACGGTCAAATACATCCCACATCTGAGGCATACCTGCCCACAGATTCTCTTGAGCCGGTGGCACCATCATCACCAAAGATGGCCGATTTTCAGCCTCCACAAGTGGATTTAACAGTGCCAGAGACTCTAGATTTCGACTTGCTCGCCGCCTTTAAGAATGTGGATGCTGATATGCGTTCATATCCGGGATCGACTCATTCTCGAGGTAGTGGAACGGCTCAAAGCCCCATTGAGGTCGAATTTGATGAGGTAGTTTGTAGTACCAAGCGCCTACTATTTCCCTCTCCCAAAAGAGATGGAACGTCGAACGTACTTTGCGATCTCGACGTTAATATCGTGCAGACTAGCGAGTGTCGACAACCCAAAGAGCTATCTGGAGAGAAAGAGAACGTCGCTATAGTGGAACAGGATGAGTTGGCAAATACGCACGATGATTTGGAGGCCCTCTTCAGAAGTCCAATCAAAGATCGACCGTCTACTCCCCCGCCAAATACCAAGTCTACCCAAGCTGAGCTATTCAAGACTCCTACGCGTCCGACACCGAACCATAGGCCGATCACTAGAAGTGTTTCGCGGTCCTTGCGGTCCGTTAGATCCGTCGCATCGCCGAGTCAGCAAACGCTTCAGCGAACTCCAACCAAGACACCAAGGACTGCGCTGAGAGTTCCTGGAAGCAGTACGCGAAGACGCAGCCCACGGAATCATCAGGTTAATGTCGATGGGTTTGATTCGCCGATTAGCCGCAGTATCGTTCAAATGCTGTCGGAACAAAATTGCTTTGGAATTGGGGACCATGACGTGGATCTTAATAGTTTGCCAATGCTTAACGGGCAAAATGGCGAGCTCATCGACTTTGGCAATCTCCTTAGCACTGATGGCGTCATGCCGAGCTCTCCACCCAAGGACACCTCTATCGGCTTTGATTACTTAGGCTCAGCCAATACCTGGGCAGGGTGGCAGATGGACAACAGCGTGGACCCCGAAGAATGACGGGGCACTACACTGCTTTCTTGGACGAGATGAACAAGAATATTGTTATGATGATGACGCCCTTGCAAAATAACTTGACGAACGAATTAACATGTGGAGTTGGAATGATTTATCAAGCTTTGCTTCAGAACAGTTGTGTATAGCATGCGCGAGCATGCTTGGAAGGGCATAGCATAGTTAGGTAGATACCAAAGGACGGCCCATGGCTAGCCATTAGTTAGAAATAGAATTACCGAAGTTACTATTAAGGTTATTGTCATGCGTTTCATCTGCTCCGTACAGATGGACGGTAGAAGACCAATGCCCCTTACGACCTGGTTTTTGAACGATCGCGATCAACATGCTACAATAAATCAAAGATAATCAGTCTTAATTTCCAAGTTGGTTTTCTACGCAGAGTGTATTCTCAAGAAATGATTCCCTAATACGGTACTGTCGTTTGCTCCAAACTGCTGTTCTGTTAAGCCTCTTGGGCATGATGCTAGATAGGTCAGCCATTTGTCCGCCACTTAACGCGTTAAGTATTCTCAGACGCGTCTTCCGCGTGTTAGTTCACAACCCCACTACAGCTCTCTGACAGCACTACGGAGTACTACTACTAGGTTATACCATTTCGTTGCATCACATCGAATTATCAGGCCTCTCATTGCCTTTTGCCTTTGTCTTCATCAATTGGACTTGCTTCATTCCTTTTCAACAATTCGGCCTCGCCCATCATGGCTGAAGAAGAGATCCAATCCCTATTTTCCCCCAACGGGAAGCTGGAGCCCGACATCCTCAGCGAACTGCAGTCCATGATGCGACTACACGATCTCTCGGCCGAGGACCTCTTCTTCAAGTGGGAGTCATACTGCATCAAAATGGATCTCGACACGCAGGCCATCTCACTATCTACTATCCGCAATTTGAAGCAGGTTATTCAGGACCAGCTGGAGAAGTCGCATCGACAGGTGCAGGTCAAGAGCGAGAGAAAGGTCGCCGCGACGCCGAGGCCCAAGGCTGGTGCTAAAGGAGGCGATGTGTTTGGGATGTTGGATGGGTTGGTGCCGAGTACACCTGCGACGGGAGGGAGGCTGAGCAGAGTGCCGGGGAGTGGAGGGAGCGCGTTGAGGAGGAAGATGGAGACGCCCAAGGCAGCGCCTAGTTCGCCTGCGGGAGGTTTAAACGACCAGTTGAAGTCGATGAATTTGCCGTCAGTACATTCCCATCCCAGCCTTTTGGAGCTATGGGAATCCTAACAGATGTTCATAGTGCTGCGTCGTTTGCCGAGCGAGCCAACCCGGGAGAGGTTGTGGAAGTTTTAAACGACAAACTCGCCCTCGCCGAAGCACCGATCGCCCCATTTCCCGAAGCAAGGATCAAACTTACAGCTGCCTCTGACCAGAAGAAGACCGGGTACAAGCCGCTGGCAATGAAGC
This sequence comes from Hypomyces perniciosus, assembly GCA_008477525.1. Classification (NCBI taxonomy): domain Eukaryota; kingdom Fungi; phylum Ascomycota; class Sordariomycetes; order Hypocreales; family Hypocreaceae; genus Hypomyces; species Hypomyces perniciosus. The sequence continues at coordinate 231,221 of SPDT01000010.1, forward strand.
TTTCCGAAGCCAGCGAGATCCTGGACGACCGAATTGACGACTTCATAGACTTGGTTCGCGAGCATCATAGCCTGGAGGACTCCGCATTTGGTAACGCTGCGAGTGCTAGCACCACCGAAATCGTGGCTGTAGGCCGGATAGCATCAGATTCGCTCGAGGGAAAGCTCAACGCCGCATCCATAGTGCTAGAGACATCACGGCGGACGGGGAGGGGCTTGAGAGTCCCCCTCAAAATGGACCACATCAGGAGTTGGGGTTTCTTCCCCGGACAGATTGTTGCTCTAAAGGGCAGCAATACCACCGGTAACGAGTTCGTGGTTAAGGAAGTTCTGGATATCCCACTTTTGCCAAACGCAGCCTCGTCACCCTCGGCTTTGGAAGCCCATCGTGAGAGGCTCAGGGGTGGGCCAGATGCAATGGATTCAGACTCGGATCCCACACCGTTGAATATCATCTACGCCGCCGGACCTTACAACCGCTGACGATAATCTCGATTATGAACCGCTACATGCCCTCTGCAATCGGGCGGCTGATACCTACGCCGATGCCCTCATTCTGACGGGCCCCTTTCTCGACATTGATCATCCCCTTATTGCTACCGGCGACTTCGACCTCCCCGAAGAAGCTACATTCGACCCCGACACCATCAACATGAACACTGTCTTCAAGTATCTGTTTGCGCCCGCGCTGAACCGCCTTTCATCCACCAACCCGCATCTCACCATTATTCTCGTCCCGTCAGTACGCGATATCCTCGACAAGCACGTCTCCTGGCCGCAGGACACCATCCCCCGCCGAGAGCTCGGCCTGCCCAAGTCGGTGAAGATCGTATCTAATCCTATGACATTGTCTATGAATGAAATGGTGCTTGGTGTCTCGAGCCAGGACGTGCTGTATGAGCTGCGCAACGAGGAGGTGGCTAGGGGTGCCCCTATGGGTGATATGATGGGCCGTTTGTGTCGACATCTTGTGGAGCAGAGACATTACTTCCCTGTGTTCCCGCCTACAGATCGCGCGAGGTTGCCCAAGACCGGCACGGAGGAGGGTATTGCTACTGGTGCCGTGTTGGATGTAAGCTATCTGAAGCTGGGCGAGATGGTCAACGTACGACCAGATGTGATGCTAGTCCCCAGCTCATTGCCCCCTTTCGCAAAGGTATGTCCGCTACCCTATCTAGTTTCTGGGTTTGATGGCTAACCGTTTTAAAAAACAGGTTGTAGAGAGTGTCCTGGCCATCAATCCAGGCCATCTCTCCAAGAGACGTGGAGCGGGTACATATGCTCGCATGACACTGTATCCTCCACCCTCGGATGGAGAGGCAATAGACGGTATGGTCAGCCATAGGGTATTTGATAGAGCCCGTGTAGAAATTGTAAGGATATAGACAGCGGGTTTTACTAGTTAAATAATGAGCCATTGTATTTGTTACATTGTTCATATATGTTGTAGACAGGGATGGAGGGGGTATATGTCTTCATGATTAAGTGATAACATCATATCCGTGTGGATGCGGTGTTTCGTGGTTCATCTGCTAGTGTCCACCTTGCGTCTTTTATCACCCTCATACCGGTCCCCATCGCGAGATGTGCTCCTCTTTCGGCGACTGCGATAGTCATCGCGCCGAGGCGACCGAGACCGTGAGTACCCGCGACGACGATGGTCACGGTCATCTCGATCTCTCCTATCGTCGCCTCTTCGACGATGATCCTCTCTGTCGCGTCTATCCCTATCGTCATCTCTCCTAGTAGAATCCCTACCTTCTCTCCGCTCTCCCAGAGGAATTGCATTTGCGCCTTTAGCGCCTCTCTCATCTGGCGCGAATCGATCATCGTCAGGCTGGAAGCGATCATCCCCGTCGAACCGCCCGCTACCGCCTCTCCTCCTATCATCTGCAAAGGAGCCCCATCGACCCGTATCCTCCGTCCGCATGTCTTTATATTTTGTGCCGCCCTTCTTGCCCAGCTTTGTCATGTCTCGTCTCTGCAGATACTCCGGTAAGGCCTCGCGATTCCGCACATCATCCTGTATACGACTGCCCATGATGTCTCGCTGGAGCAAGCCCGCAGCCGCAGCTTCTTCCTGGAAGAAGGCGCCCTTGTGGTAGTACTTCTGCATGTATGACATTTTGCCCTTGCTATCCTTTTCCTCCTTCTGCTTGGCGAGGAACTCTTCGTCTTCGGCCTTGCGCTCCTCCTCGGTGAGGTTGCGCCGGCGCTCGACCTCGGCCAGTTCCTTTTCACGCTCCTCGATAGCAGCGCGTGCGCGCTTGAGGCGCTTCAGTTCACGCACGCGCCAGGCAGCTTCCTCGGCCTCGGGATCCAGGCCATCTGTCGTGTCAACGTCTGAGTTCTCGTTCTCTTCGTCGTCCCAATGTTTCTTGCCTGCAGCGCGGGCAGCGAGATCTTTCTTGATTTGCTCTTCGACGAGCTCGTCGGCGGCTTTCCTTCGAGCTTCTTCTTCGGCCTGGCGCGCGGCCTCTTCCTCTTTTTCTTTGTCTTTTGCGGCGGCGCCTCGTTGGCTCTTGGGCACGAATTTGGGTCTAATCAGAAGTCGTCTGGGGGCTTCTTCCTCGCTGCTGCTTTCTTCCTCTTCTGATTCGCTTTCGTCTTCCTCGTCGTCGTCCTCGTCCTCGTCTTCTTCCTCCTCTTCCTCGGTGACGAAGCCCTCCTCTGCTGCCAATCTCTCCGCCTTCTCGGCGGCGATCCGTCGCGCCTCGGCAGCTTCTGCCTCCTTGCGCCGAGCATTGAGGTCTACTTTACTCAGGTTGCTGGTGATTTTACTGGCGCTTGCAGCTTTGGGAGGAGGAGGCACAGTGGTGGTCTCGACGGGCTCGTCCGCGTCGCTGGCGTCTGAGTCGGAGGATGAGTCGGCGCCGCTGGGCTTCCCAGCGCGGTAGCGCGCTGGTTTTATGGGGTTTGCTGTCATGCGCTTTGGAGGCATTATGACTGTGGGACACCGACTGGCAGGTGTTGTGTCAATTGTTAAAGTTGGATAGTGTTGAGAGGTATGTCGGAAGCTCTGTTGTCACAAGTCTGGAGGTAGAAAACTAATGTGGGGCCAGTGATAAGCCTTATCGTAGCTTAACTTCGACCTGGCTTACCCTAGATGACAACGTCATTGTAGCGTGTGGAGGTTTTGCCGAGAGTTGTCAAAATAGGTCACTTCCAGAGAGTGGGATTCATATTAGCTTATTTCTGTTGGCATATTATGGTACCAAGTGAGAGTGTGGTCTTTTGATGTATTGGCATGATGATGTCAGGCCTCTTCATACAGGGTTGGGATGCGAACTTCCTGCTAAGGTATCCAACTTTGGCTAGTATACAAAGTATTAACACAATTCAAAAGCCATTCCGTGTTGGCTCCAAAAATACAGATTGCTTAGACCATCCTGCTTGTAGTTATAGGGGAGGGAATGCGATAATTCTCAGGGCAAGTAAAGGTCAGAACAGAGTAAAGGGCAGACCATCATTGTGAAGAAGGTCTCAAATCCAATCACCTCGAATGTTCCTGAGATTCCCGTTAACACTTTTTAGTCAAATTCACCAAGAGTTTCTTGTTTAGATGAAGCCATATCTTCGCGGTTACATATATTACAATAACCTACAGCGCTGAGTCGTCCTGATACCTTGTAGGATTTGGTGGTCAAACAAAGATTAACACTACTGCTGGCTCAATACCCCCCCCCTTGTTATCAATTACCAGCTTGAAAGTCTAAATTTTGAATATATCTTACGAAAAATGACCGGATATCTAGAGTAGCTTGAAATTCTTGTTGTTTCTTAGGTGTCCATAGATCAAGTAATTACCCAGTGCTTAGTAGGTCTCATCAAGGCACTTGGATATGCCCACGACATATAGTATCAGGAAAAGCCACCAATAGTATTATTAAAAAAAGTGAATAGTCAAGAGTTTGCACAATATCACAACAGTAGTAGAACATTTTAGATATATATTAGCTTCAAATGAGAGGCTGACGTTGCAAGTGCATACCATTTGAGTGAAATGGTACTCCGTACAGAGTACTTGATAAGTAAACAATGCGGAGCCAAACCCCCTCACCATACGTCAGAAATCCATGAATCATCCTTTCATACTCCATACATTACTACTTATTCATCGTCACTACGATCATCTTGTGGGCGACATTTTTCTCTCCCTGGTCAGACGAAGGAAAAACAAACGCCATCGGTCCAGCGCCAACAAGCCACTCTTGTCAGGTTTTTAACACGCAATTACCGAATGTTTGATTGACATCCCGCTGACTCGTGGAAAAAGCACATCTGCCCGCAGTGGAGTCTCGATCTACTCACAGAGTGCGATTTGAACTCGTATGAAAGAGCCTACGAGTATGGGCCAACGAACAGTCCTTGTCACCGGCGCCACCGGACTTCTGGGCCGGGAGGTTGCGGCCGCCTTTCGACTCCGTGGGTGGACAGTCAAGGGGACGGGATATTCACGAGCAGACGGCGTCGACATCCTCAAGGCAGACTTGGGGAGTGCAGACGACGTGGCCAAGGTATTAGACGAAATAAGGTGCGAAATACGCCCCAATTCAGGCCTCGCGACTGAAAGTGACGAGATTCATGTGTATTAAACGCTCTTACTGAAACTCAATGCGAGTAGACCCCAGGCTGTGGTTCATTGTATGGCCTCATTGCCCCCTTGCTGTATGAAACGCTTAACATGCAGGCACAAATCGCTGATGCTATCCCGACTCCCCAGGCGCGGCGCAGCGGTTCCCAGACAAGGTGGACAAAGACCCCGAAGGGGCCAGAGCGCTCAACATCGCGGCTAGCGGGTCTCTCGCTGGCCTCGCAGCGGCCCGGGATATTTTTATGATTTACATCTCCACCGACTACGTCTTTTCTGGGAGACCGGGTGATGCCCCTTATGAGGCCGATGCTCCGCCAGGCCCGACTAACCTATATGGCCAAACTAAGCTGGATGGTGAGAAGGTTGTCTTGGATGAGTATGCCAAAGCCGGTAAAGATGGACTCGGATTGATTCTTCGAGTTCCGGTTCTCTATGGTCATGCGGAGACGCCCGCTGAGAGCGCCGTCAACATACTCATGGACAGCGTCTGGAAGGCCCAGACGGAGGGAACAAAAATCAAGATGGATCATTGGGCCCTCCGTTATCCCACCAACACGGAAGACGTAGGACGGGTGTGCCACGGTATGTTTTGTCTCAGAGAAACCAGGTTCTGCCTGCTTCCCCTTTTCGGGGTCTACGCACCCATGCTAATAACCCTATGTACGACCGTTTCAATAGATGTGGCGACCAAGTATCTAGATTCCGGTGACCGCCAGGGCTTGCCCCGGACGGTCCAGTTTTCCAGCGAGGACAAGATGACCAAGTACGAGATCTGCCAATTATTTGGTGAGATCATGGGTCTGTCAACCGCCAACATTGAAGCCAATGCGGAAGGAAATGATCCCAACGCCAGTGTGCAGCGGCCGTACGACTGCCATCTGAGCACCAGGGAGCTCAGGAACCTCGGCATCGACGTTTCGACATCTGAATTCACTGGCTGGTGGCGTCGCGAGGTTCGTGCTTTTCGAAAGTAACGAGTCACTGATAATGTCTTGATTGGATGAATTTGATATCTTGCCTCTCTTCTCTTCGTATCCCATATTGCTCACAAAGCGCGACGGGCGCGTCCTTGTACAATTAGTTGTTTATATGTTGACATTGGCACATTCTTTCATGTAAGACATACTGAATACCACATCATTGACACAACACAGTCCGTGGTCGGCATGTATGTAAATGCACAACCGCCCCATAGGAGTACACAGTCTGTAAGGAGGCGAAAGAGGCGCAGGCCGAAATAAGAAATACTACGGAGTAGCACTACTAGTATTAAATAATCTGGACCCCGGAAGCGAGACGGTGGTTCGTGGGGATCCGTCGTGACAACGGGGCCGGAGATTGTCACGACCGCCAATGGCTTGTCTTACCATAAAATTAGAACAGTTGGATAATTATAATCGATGATAACTCTATACTAGCACTGCTACTCGTATTAGTACGGAGCACTCAGATCACAAATCCTGCCACGGAGTGGTTGTTTGTATTGTTGCACTGTTAGCACAAGTCAACCACAACGGCGCTGGATACCAATGTAAAAAAAAGGGGCATGACTAGATGTTCGACTAGTGTACTCTATTCTTGTCCAACTCGCGATTCATCAATGGGACAGGCTTGGATTTGCATCTCCCTTGCATCGTTGAATTCCTGCCCCGGACTGTGGATAGACAGAAGCCATGAGACATACCGCATGTGTTTACTCGTATGAATGAATCCTTGCCATTTATCATGGCCATGCATTAAGCGCCAGGATCGGTGCAACAGTTCCGGTGTGCTCGTTTATGAGAGAAGCGAAGGCAGCATTAAACTTGTGATCCATGCTTTTTCTGTTCAGAACATGTCAAATTGGGGACCCGCTTGGCGGCAAAGCAAATAACAGCACAACCACGTCGTCCCCGAAAAGAGGTCGGATTGCAAGACATGGGAACGGGGATCATGGCGCGGCAGACGGTGGGGACGTTTTGAGACCTCGGACGCGATCAAAACTGGTGAACAACATCAAGGCTAAACAAGGAGAGAGCCACGACACGCAAGAAACTCGGTCCGTGGCTCTCGAGATTTCTTGTTTCTCTCCCTCTTTCTATGACTTTTTTCCCTTCCTAAATTCTCTCTTCTCGCATGGTCTCCGAAGTACCTGTTCCCGCTTGGCGTCATTCGTCCTTCGAGCCCTCAACTCCTAGAGGGACATATCATATGAGTGATTGTGTGTGGTCGGCGTGTTGAAGTCGACAACTCCCATCTACGCCAACATCGAGGCAGCTTTGTGGAAAAGCCAAACGACGCAATATTGATTGGTTGCGTGTCAATATACGAGTGCCCATCACAAGCCACGGACTTCGATACGAAACTTTGGTCTCGTTGAACGAATCGATCCTCTCAGCGCAGTACTCGTAAAGGAGACAAGAGTGGAGGTTGAGTGTGATACTATTTTGGAGTGCAACACGATCTTCGCCCTGGTCACAGCACTTATTACTGGCGCAAGAACTCCTGCCGTTCTGCAGTTCTAGGCTCTAGCTATCTATTAGCTGCAGCCCTGCTGATATCGCCTTAAGGCTTACTGTGACAGCGCATCAAAAGCGGACGCTACAGCGACAATGGCGTCCGCAGGACCACCATCACCCCTCCTAGCGCCCCCCGAACCGCCCCCACCAAAGACGTCTCGAATTCGCGGTCTCCGAGGGAAAAGCGTATCCTCTCGTTTCAACCTCTTTCGCGACGCGGACTGTGAGGAGTCGCCTGCGCCAAGGGTTCGATCCAAGAGTGTCGCGGGTATTCGGAATTCCTCGGCATCACTGTCATTACCACCACCATCTCCAGACGTCCCGCCTATACCAAATTTCGTGCTTAGCGCCAAGCCTAGGAACGACTCCAGCCCCTCGCTTCTTGAAAGAAGGGCGTTCGACGATCTCAAGCCGCCCCCATCGCCTAGTGCCCAATCGTTCATCTCCGTGACGTCTTCAGTTCTGTCTAGAACGGAGAGGGAAATCGACGACCTTGCAGCTCAATTGGATCTTGAGGTTGAGGAAGCCAAGATCCACAAGGCAGAGCAGATTCGACGAAAGGAAGAGGAAGAGGCCGCTCGTTATGCAGAGGAAGTCGAACGCCTGGAAGCAGAAACAGATCGCATTCTCGCAGAGCAGCGCAAATTAGACCTCGCACGACTCCAGGCACAGCTTTCGACGCCGCCACCAAGAACTAAAAGGGCAATCCTCGACAAGCTCACCTTATTCTCCAGGAGCAAGAAAACATCCACTACACCATACCAACCACCCGGGACTCCAAGTACCATAGCGCCGACCATCTTCACGCCTACTTTGAGCCGCTGCAGCAGCAGTGAAGGATCGCCGCCTCCAGAAAGGATGAGTTTCATTGAGCCAGGACCCAAGAGTGATGCGCCTCTCTCCGCCATCAACGGAGGGGAACGGGTAAGTGGCCTTGTATATCCAGCACTGTCTATTCGATTGCTAATTTCGGTCGCAGCGCGTCACTGTCAGATGTCTCTCCTCGACCATCCATTTAGAAATCACAACCGACACTACGCCCATCGATATCCTGAGGCTCACGGCAAGTATGACGAGTCACGATATCGAATTTGATACATGTGTCGTCATTGAATGCTACATCGTGCTTGGCTTGGAGCGACGAATAAGACGATATGAGCATATCCGAGATGTAATGAATTCCTGGGATCGTGACCAAGAGAACTCGCTTCTCATCATGTCCTGTGATCCAACAGAGAACAACCAAGACCTTGAAATCTCGTCTGTCCAACGAACAGACGACCCTATGTCAGGCTTTACTGTTCAGTTGTACCACTCTGCTCGCCCAGGGAAGTGGAGCAAACGCTTTGTGACCTTGCTTAGTACTGGCCAGATGTTTGCCTCCAAACGGGCCGACTCGCAAGTTTCAGACAAGGATAGCACTTCGTTGTGCCATTTGTCCGACTTTGATATCTACAAGCCCAAGGAGAGCGAGGCTAGGCGCCATCTTAAGGCACCGAAGAGATTCTGCTATGCTATCAAGAGCCAGCAGAAGACCGTCGTATTTCCCAACGGCGAGAACTTTGTTCATTTCTTCTGCACAGACGATGACGGACTGGCGGAACGATTCTTTGAAATGGTCCACGCTTGGCGCAGTTGGTACCTCGTGAATAGACAAGTGAATCTGCGAACGAGAGAGAAACCTCCTCGGCTGAACTTTGAACTGGAGGCTTCTCCCAAGTCAGTGGTTCCCATCAAAGAAAACCTAAAAGTCCCTGGCAAGGGGTTGGCTATCTCGGCAGGCTCGTTCATGGATGAGAGTGATTTTACAAAGGCCATCGAGGAGTCAACCAGGAAGCTGGCCCTCGAAGCTCAGCGAAACAAGGGGGCGGCGAGTCGAAGAAAAGCTTCCGTGGCATCAGTTGCCCCAACTGTGAAGAGCGAGCGCGAGTTCGCCCCGGATGGCCTGTTGGGCAACGCCTACGACAAGCGCAAGGAAGAGGTCGAAGCTGCGACCGATGCTAATGCGACAAAAGATGAGAAGGCAGATGGTCCATTCACAGAGGGTCCCTCTCTTCTGAACAGCATTGGTGTTTCTACGCCGGAAGTACCTGAGCAGCCTGAACCCGAGCCCAAGTCCTGGTTCCCGTCTGCCGCAGAGCACAGTGCACGTGTCAGAACCGAGCCAGTTCATGTGCAACGACCCGTGACGGCTGATTCGGGCGCTCAGCCTGGCCGCAAGGGACCGCCCCCACCGCTGTTGAACTTCAACAACTTCCCAGAGCCACCCCGTTCTCGCGACGGGCAACGTCCTGGCTCTAGACCTGGGTCAAAACAGGGACACGGTTTGCGTCCTCCCCCAGGCTCACCACTCATCAACTACGCCACTGGCGGATCTGCTGGAGCCAGACTCGGCCCGCCTCCTGGCCACGTTCCGCCGCCACCACCGAGTAATCGCGGCCGAAGCCGTTCAACAGCCGGTCCTAGCAGCCGCCGCTTCCCGCCAGCGGATGACCTTCCTCCTGTTCCCCCAATGTCCCCAGTGACGCCTATGTCGCCCATGTCTCCGAGGTCGCCTCGGACACCTGGCCCCCCTGGCCCCAGGCCTAACCAGAGGATGCCTCCTCCTCCTCACCACGCTTCTCCCCGGCCGCGAGACCCACGTCACCAAGAGCGTCCGCGCGATCGTTCACATGAGCGCCCTCAGGAGCGCCGCCAAGAGCCTTTGGTTAACCACGCACGATAAACTAGAGATATATGTGATGTTACATGTCATCTTTTTCTTTTCTGTCACGAGACCCTGATACAAAGGCGTGGGTTTGATTTTAACTATTCCATGCTATTGTAGTTGACTTTTTTCATTTCTTGGATCGATGAAATGAGGGCACAAAGCTTTTTTTTGGGTCATAATGTGTTGTTTGTTGTCTACTTACCAAGTTTCTTGGGATGAATGTCACTGGTTGGCATAACGTGGTTTGGGGATTGGGAACTGGCATTGGAAATCTGCCAGGGGCAGTGGCTCATCATAGCTGACAAAAATATCACCAACACGGTGTTATGTGACTAGTATAAAGAATTGAATTGAAGGTTAATCGGGCTATCTCTCTGGAAGACCATTTACATGACGTAGTACTTGAGAATCGTTTGAAGACAAGATGCTGAGATAATTCATGCTGTTTGCAACTCAACAAGGTCTATGTGCCTGTCCCCTTGAAGAGAACATTCTCATGATCCATAAGAGGCGTCTTCACCCATGTGCCGTTGCTCGGTAGCTGAAGTCTCCATTCAAGACACTAAGATAGAGAGCTCTCGATACACCACCCATCGACAGAGACGGGCGCTTTCCATCTACTATTCCCGCATGTCATTGCACTGCCGCGGCCGCTGTGTTTCCGCATGACAGATATGTGCCCGTAGAGGCACGTTGGCTACCAATCACCATTATGCTGTCACCCAATCACACAACTAAGATTATATTAGCCAACAGACCAAACATGACAGGTCTATAGTTATGCTATATTGCTAGACCCCGACGGTTGCATTTTGTGGCTGTGAAGGTGCAGAACGTATCTATATTGTATTGTAAAATGTCTTAATCTGACTGGGCCAACTTTTCATGACGCTGTATCATTACCACCACATGTCGCTCTATAATCGCTGTCTATCTATGTGTAGGAAACAGGTGCTTTACTTGCTTCGCCTGTAAATCTTGGCCAGGAACGCCTGGAAAACTTCCTTCTTAAGACCCTCGCTCTCATCGAGCTGGTCAATCATGGCGCGGATCTCACCAGCGCGCTTCTCCTCAAACTCCTCGTAGCGCTGCTTGAGCTTCAGGTCATCGTAGAGCTTCTTGATGAACTGCTCCTTGGCGTCATCCTTGCGGCCGTAGTTGTCCTCGAGGATCTGGCGCTGCTCAGGGGTGGCGATTTGGAGGGCCTGGTTGACGAGCCAGGAGCACTTGTTGTCCTTGATGTCGGTGCCGATCTTGCCGATGTGCTCGGGCAGGCCGAAGTTGTCGAGGTAGTCGTCCTGGATCTGGAAATACTCGCCGAGGGGGATGAGGATATCTTTGGCCTGCTTGAGGTTCTTGGGGGTGGCGATGTTGAGCTGGTAGAGGGCCAGGGCAACGGGGAGGTAGAATGAGTAGAAGGCGGTCTTATAGATGACAATGAACTTGTACTTGTCCATGGAGAAGTTGCCGAGGTTGACCTCGTCCTCGGGGGCGGTAAGCAGGTCACAGAGCTGGCCGAGCTCGGTCTGATAGGTGGTCTCTTGGAAGAGCTCGACGAGGTCGATGTAGCAGGGGTGGCTGCGGAAGAACTTCTTGAGGAGGGTGTAGATGCTGGCCTCGAGGAGGAAGCTATCGTTGATGGCGATCATGCCGACGCCCCCTTGGCGGTACCAGCAGGGCTGACCACGGCGGGTGATGCTGCTGTCCATGATGTCGTCAGAGACGAGGAAGAATGCCTGGAGAAGCTCCGTCATCCAGCCGAGGGTGGCAGCCTGGAAGTATTGCTCTTCGGACAAAGGGGCGCCCTTAATGATGGAGACAGAGTCGGGGACGGACATGCCGCGGTTGCATTTTCCGCCCAGAGTGTTGGTCTGGAGATTCTATAAACAAGAAGATAAGATGTTAGCACATGAACATCTGATGTGATATCTCATGAACGGTACATGTCTGCGGCTGAGAGGCTTACCTTTCTGAACCATTCCAGCTCCTTCTCAGGCAAGTTGTAGGACCTGGCATGGTCGAGAATCGCCTCCTCAAGCTTGGGGAAAACGGACTCGAACTCCTTGAGCGTTGTCTTCTGAGCCATGGTGACGGTGATGGTTATTACGGAAGAGACGAAGCTCAATTGAGGTGAAGGCGAGAGGTTTGGGTATAATTGGGGTTGAAGAGGAGACGATCTCGCGGGTCCAACTTTGGGCGGTGGACCGCAGCTATTATATTCGGGCGGCTTTACTTCGTAGACCCCTCTATATGCCGCGAAATGGAATGGCGGAGAACAATAGCCCCTCGTTAACCTCTTTGTGGTAAGCGGGCGGTGAGGGCGATGCCACACTGGCTCAGGGTCCCCACTGTTTAGTATCTCAATGGTATCTTCCCGCCTGAAGAAGGTGAAGAAAGACATTAGAGCTACACTTCCGGTGCCTGAAATTAGTGACCCGCCGCCGTACACCACAAATATGGCACTGTATTGCTGTGGTGTCGTAATACGAGTACGAGGGAGCTCCAGCTCTCGGAAGTGCGTTACGATCACGATCGCGACTTCGGCTTATAGCTTGCGACACCTACATACGGATCGCCATCCACTCGACGATAGTTGTGCCAAAGGCTATTGGTGACTGAGTGAGGGATCCTTGCGACTGTTGTGACGCCAATGCTGGGCATTTGCGACAACAGCCTCGCCCGCTAGCTGTAATTTTTGTTTACTTTTGACGACCACCACCGCACACCATTTGATACGACTGCCCAGCATGACGTTGAGCTCGCACGAAATTGCGCAGCTCAGAGTGGCTTTGCAAGATGCAGTAGTGAGATGCTCTGAGCGATGTCTTTACCAATCAGCCAAATGGTTGGCGAGCCCTCACTGCAATACACTGCTGAGAGGACGCGAATGCTGATCTAGTTCCCAAGGGCAGCCGAACTCCTCAATGCACTCCCCGAAACCGAAGACGTCGAAGAGGATACCAGTAATGCCGAGAACAGACACACGTCGCCCATCTTTCAGCCCAACCAGGATGCTGATGAGGCAGCACTTGAGGCAAAGGAGCTGAGCAGGTATCTCCTCGCCAAGTCCCTGTTCGATTGCAAGGAATACGACCGCTGCGCTGCTGTCTTCCTCCCGGACTCCCTCCTCTCCACAGTTCTCGACTCGCGCATCGAAAAGGTATCTTCGGGCAACAAAGGGAAGGGCAAGGCTTCGGACACTTCCGGGTCGAGTGCTGTTCCACTCCCGAAATTAAGCCAAAAGAGTCTCTTCTTGGCGCTGTATGCCAAGTTCATGTCGGGAGAGAAACGTAAGAATGAAGATTCTGAGATGGTCATGGGTCCTCATGACCTGGGCACCGTTGTCAACAAGCAGTTGTTGGTGATAGGCCGTTTCTTGGCTGCCTGGTTTGATGAGAGGACCACAGATGATGACGAGGTACTTGGGAGCCAAGGCTGGCTAGAGTACTTGTAAGTCATCTGGATCGGCCAACCTGCCAGAATCATCCCATACTGACGGCTTTATCAAGGTATGGCATGGTGTTAGCCAAGGAGAAGAACGATGAGAGGGCCTTGGAGTTCCTCATCCGAAGTGTTCACAAATATCCCATGAACTGGGGTTGCTGGCTAGAGATGACCTCTCTGATATCGCGAGTCGAAGATGTAAGTCCTCGCATATGATGTGGAGAAGTAGACTTGCTAACTGTTACGCAGTTGAATCGAATATGTCGGCATTGCCCTCAAAACATTGTCTCTTACATGTTTCATCTCCATACGTCTTTAGAGCTATACCAGCAGTCACCTGGGCTCGCGAACTCCCTCGACCAGCTCCTCTCTATTTTCCCAACATCATCCTTTCTCCTCACCTGCAATGCTTTGCTTGCTTACCATGCCAAGGACTTAATGGCTGCCGAACAGCACTTCAGTCGGTTGCTGTCGATTCATCCTCACAGGCTCGATTCCCTGGACCATTACTCCAACATACTATACGTCTTGAATCTGCGGCCGAAGCTGGCCTTCCTTGCGCATTTGTGTTCAAGCGTGGACAAGTTCCGTCCCGAGTCTTGCGTGGTGATAGGGAATTACTATTCACTCCTGTCAATGCATGAAAAGGCTGTTGGGTATTTCCGCCGAGCATTGACACTCGACAGATCGTGTCTCTCGGCTTGGACGTTGATGGGCCATGAATATGTGGAGCTGAAGAATACTCATGCTGCTATCGAGTCGTATCGACGGGCTGTCGACGTCAACAGGCGTGATTACCGTGCTTGGTATGGTCTCGGCCAAACGTATGAGATGCTAGAAATGCACACGTACTCTCTGTGGTACTACAAGAAAGCGGCAGGCTTGCGCCCATGGGATGGAAAGATGTGGATGGCCGTAGGGTCTTGTCTACAGAAGATGGGCAGGGAACGAGATGGTATCAAGGCACTCAAGCGCGCTCTTCTTGCAGATGCATATTACGATGTCGGGAGCAGTTTCGGCAGCGGAGGGGATCTACTAGGCGCCCGTGGTGCCACTGGGCACATGGATCCTGAGATCCTCTTACAGATCGCGACCATGTATGATCAGCTTGATGAAGAGGAGGAGTCGAAAGCCTATATGGAATTGTGTGTAGCGCAGGAAGACGGCGGCGTGGCTGCTGCCGGGAACCTCGGCGAGCCTGTCAAGGTTCATAATGATTCACCAGGGGGCTCAGAAGACTATGCGGCGGCACGCGATGATAACAATGCCGAGGGAGGTGCCGAAGGCACTGGCGTGACGGCTGCGACCAGCAAAGCACGAATGTGGCTTGCCAAGTTTGCCATGCGCACAGCGGATTATTCCACAGCGAACCGACTGGCGACTGAGCTCTGTCAAGATGGGGTTGAAGTTGAAGAAGCTAAGGCTTTGGTCCGAGAGGTGAGGGCGAGGCTCGAATCTTCTGGAATGATGGGAGCCGCAGGTTAGGGACTGTGGCGGACAACTGCGAGTACTAGGCGATGAGAGGCAGCTTCTACAAAGCAGCTATGACTTCTAATAAGGCGGTTCACGACGCTCATGACGTTTACATTATACGCGATAATACCAGAACAGGATCGCTCACAATGACTTCTTTTCTTCACGTTTGCGAGGTTTGATTCTTTCAACAGAAATGAGCGTGTTTTCCTAATTTGTCTAAATATTCCCCAAACCAAAAGCCCCTTTTCCATTACCCCTTCTCCAGTTCCAGGTACATGTGAATATCCCTCATATGCGAATATCCCTCAAGGTTAAGGAGAGTCGTGAATGATGCAAGTACAGATACAGAGATTAAACCGCGGCGAGTTCTCGCTGGCGGTGACTTTTTGACGCCTGATTATGTCATAACGGTGTGTTCCTCGTGGCTTACATGACCAGAGCAGCAACACCGGCGAGGACCAGAGCGCCGAAGCCAGCCTTGGCCTTGTCTGCAGCGGCAGTGGGGACGACCACCGGGGTGGTTCTGCCTGCGGGAGGAGGCGAGACAGGGGTGCCGGCCGGAGGTGGAGAGGGAGGAGTACCTGCGGGAGGAGGAGGAGGAGGAGGAGTGCCAGCCGGGGGAGGAGCAGGAGGATAGGTGTTGGCCGGAGGAGGTGGTGGTGGCAACTTGGTGGGACGAGGATGAGGAGGAGGATTGGGATGCGTGAACGTGCAAGGGCAGTCTGATATATCCCGTCAGTAGAGCGTCTTTTGGGCTGTTCCGTCATGAATAACTCACTCGTGATGGTCAAGGTAGTGGGCTTGGTGACCGTGTAAGTGATATTGCCAATAGGGATGGTAGTCGGCTCCTATGCATCGGTTAGTATGAAGCTTTTCGTATTATCTGCATGACAGTGAGTTTGCGGCTTACAGGGCAGTAGGTCGTATAGTGAGTGGTGATGACCGTGGTGTGCTTGGTGGTATGATTGCCAGCCCAAGCATGCGCCGAGGAGACGAGCGCCGCAGAGGACGCCACGATGTAAGAGAATCGCATTGTTACGGCGGGTTGGAAGTCAGAAGTTTAGCGAAGGACGAAAGAACAAATGTGTTCTTTGGAAGCTAGTAGTTGGTTCGAAGATGAGTTTGTATGGCTAACGAATGTTGTTTGTTTGTGATTGTTGGTGGTGATGAGAATGAGCCTCGAGACCTGGGATGGAGGCGGCTCTTTGTAGTTGAGCAAGAAGCGGGTCAGGCCGCAACAGGATCGCTGCTTTCAGACTATGGCTACCAAACACTGGAAGAGCTCGCCGGAATAAGGAAAACCTTGGGAAACCCAATTCGTGGTTGACTACCTAGTAAGATATGGCTACACTACATACTACATCATGGCACACCACAGATCTGTGATATTGGGTGGAGACTGCCACACGAAAACGGCTGGGCCAAGAAGGCATGTACCATGTTTTGAGTATACAGATCTGCTTTATGCCGACTTGGGACAAGCGACGCAAACCCCCTCTTCCATGAAAGCAGGCTGGAGGCAGAAAATTGATTAATGGAGGGTTCGAATACGAGCTGCAAACATGGACTGGTGTCATGCAACCGTCAATCAAGCCTGCATCCGGGATGGGCCTTGAGGTTGATGGGAACAAGGTTTTTCTATCGGACTTGGCCTGTCGGAGCCTTTGTCAAACAAAGACCAAAAAAAGGTTAATTATTTGTCTATTTACTAGTTGAAAGTTCGTCGAATTCTCAGAATGGCTATGATGATGTGATTTTGTCTGCTGCTCACTCATATGAGTGTGGACAAGGTTTCGTCCAGCTGTCATTGTCGGATTCGATGGCCACACCTCCGTACTAATATATCTTTATATTACCTGCATTGCGGGGTAGCAAGAGACTGAAGTATTAGTAGAAGCACTGTTGCTCAAGCAGTCTTGTGGTGCATGAGCGTGATTGGGATGCATGATGCAATCGTTGTCCTCCGTGAGCGAGCAATAGGATAGGATGAGATAGGATGGCGGCATATACCTAGACCGGGGCCAGCCGTGATGGTACTACTACGACTCCTCCATGACCCATGCAACCGTGTTTCCATGTTATCGCAGGCTTGGGCGCCGTAGAAAATTGCTAAGGGTTTCCCAGCTGTAACCGGGATACAGATATTTTGGGAAGACCAGGCCGGATCTTGTTCCTGGATTGGTGAGCTCTGTGGCCGATCCATGCTCGGCATCACACGACCCAGCCAATGCTTTCGGTCTCTCTATCTAACTTGATTGTTTCTGAGCAAAAGAACCAGGTAAAGCAACAGGGGGGGGCGTTCTCTTCTTCCGTCCTTTTTCATCTGAGCCAAGATGCAGATGGTCCATTTTTGGAAACTCCGGTATGGTATGGTGACAAGGCATTGGAATGTTGCTGATCCATGTCCACACCCGACAAGGCCGAAAACAAATATTTTTCGCCCTTTGCAAACTCAATTTCAGGATAGCGGTGGGAGCCTGAGGAAAAGAATCTACAGAATTTTCTTTCCCCTTTGGTCTAAGGATGAGTAAGATTCGAGCCATTCGGTTGAGGGTCAAAGTCTGTTTGTACGGTGTCTTGTCGGTGT
This sequence comes from Hypomyces perniciosus, assembly GCA_008477525.1. Classification (NCBI taxonomy): domain Eukaryota; kingdom Fungi; phylum Ascomycota; class Sordariomycetes; order Hypocreales; family Hypocreaceae; genus Hypomyces; species Hypomyces perniciosus. The sequence continues at coordinate 248,529 of SPDT01000010.1, forward strand.
CATCTGTCATCTCATTGACAAGCAATTCTCTCGTCTAAGTGGTCAACTTGTTCGGCGCTTGTACGGAGCAACAGAACAGATACGAGATCGGTGAAGTCTCGTGCTCAATGGCTTCAAGATGAATGAAGCCTAAAGATGTGACAGAAGTCTAATATTGCAGGGTATGGTAGGTGCCCAGCAAGGGTAGGTAGTCACTGACAACCCAGTGTATATGCCACAGTGCCGTAATGTAATACCACAGTACGAAGTACATCTGTCTTGTCTTGATTCAAACGTCAACCTCACGATGACCGCAATTCGCTATCGCTTTACGCCACCCTCACTTACAACAAAACGACCTGTCGAATTCTATCAAATGCGCAGAAGAGATATAAATTTCCCTTCACCCTGAAATTTCCTCTGCTTTGCGGCGAACGATCATCCAGGGTGTGAAGGAGGGTTGATAGTGCGCAGCTGCTCAATGGTCACACACAAGTCCTCGATTCTCTTGCAAGCGCCTCTCTATTATTGGAAGTGGTTGTCTGGCGATACTGCAGTCTATGTAATACTCCGTAGACATGCAAGAATTGAAGACGTCAGGGCCACTCAATATTTACCCGCCTGCGGATCAGGTGTGGCATCCCCCTTCTCTACCAGACTCCAGTGTGCTCGCTCAACCAGGCCAGCCTCCTAGACGATCTTTCCGGCCCCCATACGCCCTCGTTCTCAGTGCGGGATTGGATTGGCTTGACCTTCTTCGAATGGCGCTGCCGGTGAACAATTGGACGCTGGATGATACTCCGTACTACGTGATCATATCCTGACCGAACCAGAGGCTGGACTAAGTTGATTGCTTCTGCCGCTTCTGCCGCCACAAATCATTACCTCCTCACCTTTGCTTTTTTTTTTCTAATGTTCTTTTCTTGTTAGCAGCCTCACCCTATCATTTCCAGCCAGATCACACCATGCACAGCTCTTTCACAGGCTTGAAACTATTCCCCCAACTCCAAGCCTTGTTCCCCTTTCATTTCTAGCAGATGCAGCCATGTGAAATTTCCCCAGATGGCTGACGGAAGGATCTCAGATCAGATGGCGGGTTCGAGCTCTACCGACCATCCCAAGGTGGATGCCGCCAGTTGGCGACCAATTTTTGTGTGACTGTGAAACCATGTGAAAATTGTTGGCCGTTTTTGCTTGGCAGCAGGTCGGCATTTCACTCAATGGATCGGCAAATGCTGTAGTATCTCCATTGTGCTATGAGGCATTTCTATCCTGGAATTATCAATTGGTCTCGTTAGGCCTCAACCTGCCAAGGTTGCCAACTATTGCCCCTCTTCCTTGGATGTGGGACTTACATGCGATGGAGTACGGAGTAGTACTGCTACTTCGAACGGAGTGAAGTGGAATATGGCCGATTAACCCGTGGACTCGGCGTATCTACTCGTACGGAGTATGATAGCCAACTTTTTGACTGGGTCCGAACCACCAAGGCAGCCAAGCTGGAAGCATGAAGATCCAGATTTGTTGAGACTAAAGGCGATTTTTTCTTCTTCTCCCCCCAGCAGACTTTGAAGAATTTTTCTCTTGCATGGTTAATCATCTGCTACGAGATTTTCAGAGGCTCCAGAAAAGAAAATGCTCGCTGCAGCACGGAGTATCACTCGCTTATTGAGTCAGATATCCGTTCCCAATCCGGACTTTTACACAGGGCATTCCTCATGTGCAAACGGAACTGGATGAAAGCATATTCCTCCGTATTCCATACAGACTGTGCTTCGGAACCTTCCTTGAAGGCGAACAATTCTCCAGTTACATTTAGGCATGATTAATAACCATTCTGGCGAGTCGTTCCGGTAGAAGGCCAAGCACCAATTGACATCGGAAGCCGTGCCATTACATGACTCAAGGGCCTCGACACTGTGTGAGTAGCTTTTCAACTGTCGACCTGCATGCTCACCAGCAAGGATGGATGCACAATGCTGTTGTTTATGAGCTGAAGGTCATTTTGGGCCAGTTGCTCCGCTGATGTAGTATCTGAGCCGCCCATTACTTAATGTGCTAGTACTATTCCAAAGGGGAAGAACAATTAGGTTGCATGCATGAAGCACGAAGGATTTCAATTCTCGTTTGCACAGGCAAGACAGGGTAAGCATGCCGACGCCGCAACACGGCGTGCACAGCCCAGCTGACGGCAACATCCCAGTGCGACCCTCGAATACTGTACGAGTATGAGAGGGGATGAGGAGAGATCGGACGACGTGATTAAGAAATCTTGTTGCTATCAAGTTCGCCGAGTCCCACCAGTCATGGGGGGTTCGAGATCGCGATTCTACGGAATTATCAACGACTGGAAGACGGCGGCAGATTGGATCACATGAAAGTAGCATCTAGTATCCTGGTTTGGCAATGGAGCCTTCAGAGTTTTTACGCCCCACATCTTGTTCTCTCCGCCAGTCAGGGTTGGGAAGACGAATTTTTCAGTTCTCAGTCAAGGAGCCGAATCGCAAGCATTCGCGGAAACGCTGATTGGCTTCCCGGACCCCTTGCTTGTCAGCCTAGCAAGGGGTTGCCTCTCTCCTGGGAGAGATCGCCAGGCACACCTTGCAGAGTGCAGGGTGGGAGGAAAGCTTGGCTTGCGACCCCGAAAGGGTCCTGTTTGTGCCCAATTCATAGGTCATGGCGGCATACATAACCAAGACGCCACAAATCCAACAAGTTTGTTCAAACATAGGTATGCTTAGTGGATTCACACGCAGGAACCTATTTTGCCACCAATACGGTATCGGACGACAATCAATGACATCAATTCGTGCCAACAAGTTTGGTTACTACTTTTTGTTAGGCGTGTGTCGTATAACACCGCACAGGATGCGGAGTAGCCGATATGCGATATTACGGGTTGCTTTTGTGATACTGAGCACCCATGAGTAAGACAAAGAGTGCTTTGACTCGACAGGGTTGAGTACTACGTTGGGTTCGGAGAATGTACGAGTACATACGAAGTATTACGGAGAGCGCGGAATGGCGGATGAGGATCTCACAGTCCTCATGGTCCACAAGCCGTCGAGCCTGTCAGGGCTGACCACATGGATTTTGACTACTACGAGTACATACTAGTATCAGGAACCAGGCACCATGATCCCTCGGGTCAGCCAATTGCGGCGCAGAGCTGCGGACAATCCACGATGCAGCTAGAAAAGTCCGTTCCCCGTATCAGGCACGAGTCAAGACTATTGTTTGACGACCCTTTGTGGTTGGGCTGAGCTGGGCGCGATTATCAGGGACATATGTACGTTGTACCTTTGCTTTGTTCAAGCCTACGAAAAGAGACGACCAAGGACACCGCCTCCAGGTACTATTCACATACGAGCATGCTGACAGGCTTCCAAGGTTGTCTGAGCTGTCAGGTACCCGCCCCTACCGGCAAACGTTCCCGCACAGTGCCGTAGGCTGGTTTGCGGAATGGATGGGACAAATGGACTCTTTCACACTGTTGCAGGCCGTGGGTCGTTGGGAGCAATTTGAGGGGTTAGCTTGCTGGCTGACCATCGACTGATCATGACATGGACGACGCCGTGATTAATGAGGGAAGCATCATCAATGAACGCATCACCAGCTGGAGGACTCTGCGAACATCACAAGTGCTAATATGTGCTTGTATGTGTATGTTCGACATGTTGCTTCAGTGCTCTCAGTACAGTGGCGGCGGTCCGCTCGGAGGTGGCTGTTTCAAAACATCATTGTTCAGCGCCACCAAGAAGCGAGCACCCCCTCTCGTACATACGACTGCTATTCTGGGAACTGCTGATTCATTAACCGTGTGCTTGGATGTTAGTCGGCCCACTCATCCAACAGAAGCCGCGCAATGCATACCTAGTCATAGGGCTTCAAGGCTCTGTGGTCCGGCTTACGAATCCACCACCGAGTCCGGATCTAGTGTGGCGTTCGGGCCAGGGAAACCTTACCGGGATCGGCCTCCGGGTCTTTGTCCGACGGCTCCACCACCACGCGTTTGCTGGTTCCTGCATTATTCAGTACGCCTCATGCAGACCACCATGTACGTATGTACATACTTCGCACTGGTAGGGGCCTTTCTTCGCCTTGTTTCCGTTGGTCTCGACGCTTTGTTTGGACCCGCGTAAACGGCTAACTGTGTATGTACGAGTAGTCGGACCCATGCCACGCAAGTCCCGGTTGACTCCCTTAGGCCCGGCATCATGTGGTTATAAAGGGGTCCCCTGATCCCCTCGATCTGGGGTCTGTTTGATTAGATCCCCATCACAGTCTTTCACTTGTCTCCGGCCTATCATTCATTCTTAAAGCACTTGCTCTACGCTTCTTCAACATTCTTTTTGAACAGCAGAGTATAACGGCACGGCCCGTCTAGTCTTACCAATACCATTCTCTCAGTTGTGATTTACTCTCTGAGCTCAGTCCTCGAGAATCACTTTTTGCAACAAGACAACCAAACCAACCTTCCCTAACTCAAACCATACCAAAACAAACCATCAAGATGCGTTTCGCTACCTCTGTCATGGCTCTTGTCGCCTCTGCCGCTGTCTCCGCCGCTGGCACTGTCACTTTCTGGACTCTTGACAACCTCCAGCGCACCCTCTATTTCACTGGAAACCCCGGCAGCGCTGAGATTCAGCCTGTTACTGTCAACAGCCAGAAGAACACCACCGTTGAGTTCACTGTGGGCTGGGTCGGCAACTTCTACGCCATCCCGGATGGCCAGAAGAATGTCCCTGGCATGCTCGGCGAGGTCAACTTCTCTGGCTGGCTCGACCGTGTCTACTTCGACGTCTCTGCCATCGTTGCCCCCACCGACCACAACAACGTCAAGCAGATGTGGCCTGTTGGTGTTGAGACGCCCATGTCCGGCTGCGCGAACATGCCCTGTAACAACGTCTACTGGCTCCCCGATGACATCCAGACCAAGTCCACTAACGTGACTGACCTCATGTGCACATTGGGCGCTGGCTCCACCGGCATTTCTTTCGCCGAGGCCAACTAAATTGGCTCTCCAACTTTGAGCAAACAGCTTAATACTGATTGCATGGGTTCAAGACCCACTGCGTTCTGTTTCTCAATGCGCTGAGCGCCGAGTCATGATGATAACGACCAAAGCAAAGCTATCTTTCGAAAGATACCCCCTCTGGCAGCGTCTCGAGGATGCACCAGAGGCTTCACAGGAATTTGGGTTTACGGAGTATAAACGTCACTGTGACATACGCACAAAAATCACTTTTAGACTTAGAAAGTCGCCGGGGTCTTCTCATGCTTAGAGCATAGTCCCCTTTTCTTTTCCTTACAGGCTTGACTCCCCCATCTGATGATGATGGGTTTGAGGCTGGCACTCGTTTGCAACTTTGCAGCTTCTTACACTCGCTGAAAACTTACTTTTTTTTTTTTTTTTTTTTTTTTCGCTTCGATAGAATACCCTGTTTGTTGCTGTACATACATGTTACAGTTGGATAGACTTTACACGATAGAATGGCGACATGAATTCGTGGTCATACAAACTCGTTCTCTTACTACGTGATGTGGTGTCTTGGTAAACGCTGCTTCTCTCAAGTGGCTTACAAACGGAACTTCGTCAACACTTGACATTTTCTACAGGGCGACACGTGGCCCAGCCGGTGTGTTCCCTTGGCTCCGTGAATCTTGATTTCTCTGCTGTCACACAATTACGGGTAGCCATTGAATGCGGAGACAAATCCTGCGTATACACATGAGTGTCTTCTTACTAGTCAATGTCCCTTCTCTGTCACACGAAATAGCCTGCTCTGCTGCTCGTTGCCGTTGTTTAAGATGACAACGCATGCAGGCTTACCAAGTTGCACTTGTATAGCTCACTACATATAACAGTGATTGTCTGATTAGACGTGCATCTAGGCACCAACACGTCGGAACGATACTGAGGCAAACAGCAGATACGACTGTACGCTGTTACAACGACATTGCATATACGGGAAGGACTCCAGAACTTCTGGCATTGCTACCCTTGCAGACTGAGCCAAGAGCCATAGGCATCCATTCCCGTAGATCATAGAATATCTACAAATATGGCTTTTCAACCTTCACATCCTCACATAGAAAGCAACCAAGTGTCCAGTCCAGAGTCAAATCCACATAAACGCCATCTAGTAAATCATGTACCGTCGCTAGCTATATCAGTTTAAATGATTCATGCTTCCGAAGTCTTTTCGTCCTTGGAATCCTCCTCTGAAGATGCTGTGCCCTCTTTGGAGTCGCTGGTGCCATTAACTGGGGATGGCGGCTTCGCCTCCACCTCCTTTGACTTGGCAATGTTCATTAGGAAATTGCCTGCGTCCCCAATCCCGTCAATCTTCTGTAGTTTGCTGCAGAAAAGGTCTACATCTTGCATCATGCTGGGGATTGTTAGTACAAGTCTTGCATTACAGGGAGATAATTATCTTACCTCTTTTGACCAGCCTCCGTCTTCAATTCGACCTGTCGGAAGGCATCCCCGAGTTGATCTTTATAGCTGGAAAAAACGGGTAGCATGATAACATGGATTGACGTTTCGGGGAGATGTTTTGTCAGAACACGATGCAGCGTGGTTGTCTCCTTGGCGAGAGTCTCCATGTAAGTGTGTGGTCCCCCAGAGCTATCGGAATCCCAGTTGATTGCCCTGATACTCTTGGCATGAATTGCAGCCCGACCACCCATAATGTCGACCAGTTTTTGATGAATGCTATCCTGGTGCTCCTGCAGTAATCTCTTGACCTTGTCATACTCTCCCATAAGGCTCGAAATACCGGCACCAGTGCCAGCATGCCGTCGGACGAACTCCCTGATATGGGGAACCAACGTTGCTATGAATGCCAACGCCTGTGATGTGAGGGCTAGATGTTTTGTCGTAATATTCTTGAGGCCAGCCGATCGAGTTGCTCCAGCTCCTAGAATCAGCTGGGTGCATCGTGAATTGAATAGTTGAAGATATGCCACTAGAGACGTCGCAATGTCCGTCGTCATTGTAGGGATTCCAGCAATGAGCTGCAAGAAATTCCCTATGCCGTTGAGGCAGAGGACGGCAGAGTTCGGAAGCATAAACTTCTCTGAATCAATAGTAGCGGTTCGGGTCTTCTCCTTCCCAGAACCATTTGTCTCAGGCGAGATGACCTCTGTGCTTGAGTTGTTGGGACCCTGGTATGGGATCCATATTCTGCTGCTTTCAGTCCAAGCCACCATATCTTGGGTGCTGCACTCTAGAATCTGGTTCAGGAGCTCAGTATTACTGTCCGTAAAGTCCTTGGCATTCCACTGATCTGACTCCATCCCTTGAGCAAGCTTCTGCATTTCGGTTTCACGATGTCTTTGGACAAAATCTTTGATGTGGCCATTAACCACTGTCTTCAAAGCAGTGCCACTTCTGCCACATATTGCTTCGCACTCGTGTGTAAAGTACAAATTTAGCGTGAAGTACCGTAAGAAGAAGTCAAGTGGGAGGTGAATAGCCTGTTCGGAGCGAACTTTGAGAATCTTGACGACTTTTTCGTTCGCGACATCAACAGCCTGACCGAGGAGATTCCCCATATCCAAAGTCTTGTGCAGCTCCTCTTGGAGGGCAAATATGGATGCCGTTTGATTGCCAGTCTGACGATCTGGTCTTGGGCTGGTCATTGGTGACCTGACGGGTGGCGACTTTAGCCTATCACCTTTCGGTGAATCTGAAAGGGAGCTTGCTATGTCCAGCAGAACTTTCACTTGAGTTGATAGTCTCCTTAATGTTTCCGTAACACCAACATATATCCTTGTGAGCAATTCCTCTGCGTCCTCAGGGTCCAATGCCCGCAGATTTCGCGCTAGATTTGCTGACTTTTCTTGGCTTGATAAGTGCCTCCCTCCGCTCGTAGTTGAAACTGACATCATGGACTCATTATCATCGTCGTTGGAACTCGGGAGTGGCCGCCGGATTATATTTCTAATCTCTCGAAGCACATCTTCCCGGTAAGCAATTGCGGCCGTTACCACGTGCTTTGCACGATGCAGCCCGACCATGTTCGGCAACAGCTGCGCCTTCAATGCCTCCGTGCCCGACAAATAGGTCGGGAACACGGATGATGATCTGGAGTGGCTACCCCTTGTTCTTGGAGCGGCGTTGCTCCATCGGAGAAGCACATCGGCAGAAGAGACGGATTCGACATGTCGGCCAAGGTCAGAAATGAGGATAGAGGAGAACTGGGATTCATATGCCTTGCCAATGCGGAACCGAAGAACAGTAAGATCAGAATTCACCCCTTGAAGGGCGGAGGCAGCCCTAAGATCCCTCAACTGGGGGCCTGATTCAGCATCAACCGACTCATCGCGCTCGCCAGAGATCAATTTCTCCAACGAGTCAATGCTGGCTAATGCCTTATCCACTTCGCCAGCATCAACCAAGGATTCGCACTCGGCGAAGCCCTCGACGATCAACTTGAGCTGCCATACAGCATCGTTGAGTTGTCGGAGATTCTCTTGCCGCCTCCGCTTCTGAACAATCTTAAGACCGTTCGCTGCAACCTCCGCATCCAAAGCCTCAAGCTCTGTCCTCAAAGCTTTGATTCGTTGAACCGATTCCGCAGCCTCAGAGTGCAGCTCCTTCAAGGACCCGAGCGCTGTGAAGAACGTAGTCGATGCGGTCGAAATCGAGTTGATTAGGTGGACTTCGATCGTGTCCATATACCATGAAAGCTTTTCTTGAAGGATGGCATTTGTTGCGAGAGTTTTCCTCGGTGCCACAGCGCTTCCATTGCCCTCCTCTTTGTGCTTCTGTATGACCTCGGATCGTTCGCTCACGACATCGAATGTTCGGGGGTTCTCAAGGCGGAAATCCTCCTCGAAATACACATTCGGAATCGTTGATAGAGGAGGAGGTCCCTGAGCTCCTTTACGGCTGAAACCTGATGGTGACCGCCGCGCGGGGCTCGCTGTGTCAATCGAGTTCAGAGAGGACAATGACGCTGATGAGCCTTTTCGGGATATGCGGGTTTTGCCCCCAGGCCGCAAGTAACCCTCTCCAGTCTCGGGCTGCTCGTCTTGTTTGCTGCCTCGGCGGTTTGCAACATCGTCCTCGTCGCTTTCTTTGACCCGGCGTAGTTGCTCGTAGAGGGCGCCGATCTGAGTGAGATACGGACTGAACTCTTCGGGATCGATTTGGGGAATGTTCGTAAGCGCAACCGGTGGTATATCTCGTGCGGTCGGAGGTTTATGGGAGCTCAAGGCAGGCGCAGAGGTATGAGGTTGAAGGCCTGTCCGTACAATGGGAGGCTGCAGCAATGTCGAGATGGCTACCCAGCTTCATTAGCTTCATCTCCCAACGAATGCGAACCGACAAACCATTCTGTCCGGACTCATAAACAGCACCGGTCCCGCCACCTAATGTCGTGTCCAAGGACCCTCCTATTGAGATTATTGAGCTAGCCGTGGAGCCTCGCCTTGAGGACGGTCGTGGATGTCCTTGCCCCAGTCGACTACTGAGTCGCCGTCAGCTACATGTATTGGAAAGCTCCAAACGGGTACAGACCTATGAAACGGATAGTCCGCCCGACCTCCTGGAGGTAATGGTGAAAGGTTGTCGACGGATTTTCGAGCATTAGGTGAGGAGTACATGGTCGGCGCAAAGTATGGGTATGGTGTGTCGTAACGGAGGTCCGATTGCTCGGGGCTAAGGAAATGACAACAACTCTCTGGACTTCGAGCTCGAGTTTGGAACTACCGGGGTATCATCACTGGAATATCAAAGACAAAGGATCGTGAGATGAGTTGTATAGAACTCAAAGAAATAAAACAGAATGTGCAATGGGAGGAATATGGACTGTCAATCATTCAAGGCTGCAGTTATCCATGATACTATCTTGAATCGCATACGTACGTATCACAGTACTCCACACAAGGTAACAAGCTGGTGCAAACTGTCGCCTTCAATCATCATACCGAGGCTTTTCCGAAATCACACGTGATAATAGAGCAGTCTAAGCCATTTAAGGTTAATCTCAATAGCTTCAAGTTCTTCCTGCAACCACTTAAACGCGTCGCGCGTCGCCGTTTTTGGTCGCGTTAGTTAGCCCCTCCATTGGGTATCAGAACTTCAGAAGTCTTGCATCCACCATTGCGACGATATACGAAGTGCTACACGCAGACACAATGGATCGCCAATCTGTATACTCGGCTCGTGTTTACAAGTCGAACTACGACGATGTCACCGATACCAGGCTGCAGCTGCAGACCCAGCTCGAGACCTTTATCCTCGACTTCCGACTCGACAACAACTTCGTCTATCGGTATGCTTGCTGTGTTCTACTGGCTCCTACCTGGCAATTCTGACTCGATGTATAGTGATCAATTGAGGGAGAATACGCTATTGAAGAAATACTACTGCGACATCGACATCAAGGACCTAATCAGCTTCAATGAAGAGCTTGCACACAAGCTGGTATCAGAACCTGCTGAAATCATTCCACTCGTGAGTACGGTCGACAAACAGCTAGGAGGAAACGAAGAATTGACAAACTTCAATCTAGTTTGAAGCAGCCTTGAAGAGATGTACGCACCGAATCGTATTTCCGCACGAGAAAAAAGTCGAACTCCCTGATCACCAACTGCTCCTCCACTCCGATGCTGATGACGTATCGATCCGCAACCTCGATTCTATGACGATTGCGAGGATGGTTCGAGTTCCAGGCATTGTTATCGGTGCTTCGGTCATGTCTTCCAAGGCAACTGAATTGTACATTCAGTGCAGGAACTGCCAACATTCTGAGACGATTCCCATCTTGGGCGGGTTCACCGGTGTCACCCTGCCCAGAATATGCAGCCGCAAGAGAATCCCTAATGATCCTACCCCAAAGTGCCCCTTGGATCCATTCTTTGTAATACACGAGAGGTCAAATTTTGTCGATCAGCAGGTCATCAAGCTCCAGGAGGCGCCAGATCAAGTTCCTGTGGGAGAACTGCCTCGGCACGTGCTCATCACAGCGGACAGATATTTGACGAACAGAGTTGTTCCAGGCTCTCGATGCACGGTCATGGGTATTTTTTCCATCTACCAAAACAAGAACTCAAAAAATTCGAATACCGGGGGTGCGGTTGCCATCCGAACGCCATATCTGAGGGCAGTTGGAATCCAGACCGACATTGACCAAGCCGCCAAGGGGAACGCTACCTTCTCCGAAGAGGAGGAGCAAGAGTTTTTGGAGTTGAGCAGACGGCCGGATCTCTACAATATCATGGCTGAATGCATAGCGCCATCTATTTACGGAAATCGGGATATAAAAAAGGCCATCCTCTGTCTCCTGATGGGTGGCTCAAAGAAGATCTTGCCTGACGGTATGAGGCTGAGAGGTGACATCAACGTCCTGCTCCTTGGTGACCCTGGTACGGCCAAGTCGCAGTTATTGAAGTTCGTCGAAAAAGCAGCGCCAATCTCTATCTACACATCCGGAAAGGGCTCATCAGCGGCTGGTCTGACTGCATCCGTTCAGCGGGATCAATCCACACGAGAGTTCTATCTGGAAGGCGGTGCCATGGTGCTTGCTGATGGCGGTGTGGTGTGTATCGACGAGTTTGACAAGATGCGAGATGAAGATCGAGTCGCCATTCACGAGGCCATGGAGCAGCAGACAATATCAATTGCCAAGGCGGGTATCACGACAATCCTCAACGCCAGAACATCGGTTCTGGCTGCTGCCAACCCTATTTTCGGACGATATGATGATATGAAGACGCCCGGAGAAAACATTGACTTCCAGACAACTATCTTGTCTCGTTTCGATATGATTTTCATCGTCAAGGATGAACATACTCGAGAGAAGGATGAGAGGATGGCGAAGCACGTCATGGGCATTCATATGGATGGCCGTGGAGCCGAGGACGTAGCTGAGTCGGAGATTCCTGTTGAAAAGATGCGAAGATATATTACCTACTGCAAAACGTGAGTGTTCTTCTCACCACTCCCTCATCAACTTGCGAATTTACTAACGTGTCATTTCTGATAGTCGATGTGCTCCTCGTCTCAGCGCTGAAGCTGCCGAGAAACTCTCCTCTCACTTCGTTTCCATCCGTCGGCAAGTCCACGCTGCAGAAATTGAAGCCAATACACGCTCTTCTATTCCCATCACAGTCCGTCAACTCGAGGCCATCGTCCGAATTACTGAGTCCCTTGCCAAGTTGACTCTCTCTCCCATTGCCACGGAGGCGCACGTCGATGAGGCTATTCGTCTCTTCCTGTGCTCTACCATGGATGCTGTTAACCAGGGAAGCAACCAGGGCAGCCGTGAAATGAACGAGGAAGTGAACCGTATCGAGGCTGAGCTGAGACGACGACTACCTATCGGCTGGAGCACGAGTTTGGCGACGCTACGGCGAGAAATGGTGGAAGGAAAGGGCTATAGTGAGCAATCCTTGAACCGGGCACTGATGATGATGCAGCGGAGAGACACAATCATGTTTAGGAACCAGGGAGCACAAGTATACCGCAATGGCGCTTAATGAGGGACGAGAATATAATGATGATGTTTACGCTTTGCCAGTTTTGTGTGGCTGTTGTAAAAGAGATGGATATCGGATATAAATTGCCTTTGCCTTCATCAGCTCCTCCAAAAAATTTTTTATCCATTCCTGGACTATACTGGACTTGTTTATCCGTTAAATGCCCACGTGTAATACACGCAAGATGGAACGATGAAAGTATTGAGACTGGAGGCAGTATTAACCACCTGGCGTACTCTACGAATGCTGAATAAGCTCTGGCATCTTGAAGCTGCCCGTTGGTTCGAAAACCCTATTCTATATCTCCGCATAGACGCGCGTTTATGAGTCTTGGGGGGCCGAATGTCATGCAGAGAACAAAGATCGTCACCGCAAGTCACCCTCTCAAAGATACATATGCAAACCATGGGGCCCATCCTAGGCTTCGTGCCCAACGGGCTTACCTCTGTCCCAACCAGGAAGCCCATACGTGTGTGGCGCAGACCAAGAAGTTATGCAAGTCCACGAGATATGTCGTGCAGCGGTTGGCCCGTCTTCATTCAGCCCTCCAGCCCCCAAGAACCGTCAACGTCAATTCGTCGGAGCGGTCCGCAGCGGGAGGAACATTCTCAGTACTCGAGGGGTACTCGACGAGTACTCCGGTTTCATGAACAGGATGTATAAGTTCCACGGCCGTTTGGGGTTCTTGCTATTGGCTACTGATGTTTTGGAAGGGTGTCGTGGGACTTCGTTGGCAGCGATGCCTGTTCTTCACCGATACAACATCAAACAAGGCAGGCCAGTCAGGTGGTGAAACGTTGAGGATTTGAGCCTCATCGTGTGAAAGTTGCGATACTCACCGCCCTTGTGATTCGATATCGAGTCTTGGGGGAGGGCTGAATGATGAAGTTGCGGTCCAACGTTCGTGATGAGAATCACTTGGTTACCGTGAGGGAGCCTGATCGCATCGTGAGGCTTAGCTTCAACAACCCAATCTGGGCTCTGGTGCCTGGCACGATCGGCCAGCGCATTGCCAAAGGGTGAATCTGGAGAGGACCGACTGAGTGTCGGACAAGAGAAGCGCAGCCGTATCATACCGTCTGTTCTGTGAGGGGGTGTTGGGCCTTGGATGAATGAAGGCGCTGCTCTGTTAGGTTGCCTTGGTGGCATCATTCGAAGATCGGTGTAGTAGGCGGAATTGCTAGTCGTCGGTGGGAAAATCGGTCTGTGGTGGTACCTGTATCTTTCAGAAAGAGCTGCTTCAGCGACTGATACGAAGGACTGGTGCGCTGTAGGAAACCTGTTGTCCGCTGCACACACCAACACGCATCGCCATACAATGCGAGATACGATGAGGACTTGGACGGCCTTGCGTGATGTCGATCTAAAGTGAATGCCACTCAGCCTGCCGTTGATCTGAGAAGACAATGTGCAAGCAAGCCGACCAAGGTGTAGTATCCCATAAAAACCGAGCACCAATCCGATCCTCTCGCAAACACGTCAGTTTGTGGGCTATTTTCCCTTGTGAGTCGTTTCCTGACCCACTGGGCTCATGGAGTTCATGCAAATCATAAAAAAAAACGGTGCATAGTTCTGGGGCACTGGTTGGCAGAAGCAAGGCGAAGGTGCTGTACTCTGTACATATGTAGGGACGCAATGCTCTGGAGGGGACCAATATTGGTGCTCGATTACTCATGGCTACCTGATGACAAAGACAGCCTATGGTGGAAACGACACCCTGTGTTGTGCTTCATACTAGTACCTACATATGTAAAAGGAGAAGATGGAGCCTCATGGGGATACCTAATAATAATCGGCTACCTGTACTCCGTACTAATGATGCTAAAAGCGGCCCCAGGCTCGGGTATTTTTCTTCGTCTTATGTGGGGCGATTTAGTAGTGTCCCGTAACGCAAAAACGACTGCACCTGTAATAACACCGGGCAGTTATCCAGATGAAGAGCGGCTGCGCTTGAAATGCAGACGATTATGCATCGAGCTCATGTTTCCGGTTGCTCATTAAATGGTGCCGTTTTCGCCCCAGAAAACCATGGACAATGCTCGTTTCAGGACGACAGGGATAGGATAAGAAAAGTTAGAATGGGTTGAAAAGGGCTAGAAAATGTTGGAATGGGTTAGAAACTTTTAGACATACCTACTACTACGTACTATACTACTCCGTACCAGGAAGCGAATGTAATGTAATCGATCTAATGGACATTGGCCCTTGCTGGCGGCCAGGGATAGTGCCAGTCGGTGTAGTATCATGACAGGCATCAAATACTACTAGAATCGATGGCGTGGGAATGCTCAAATCTAGTTAAAAAGAAATTCGAGGAGAATTTGCACTCTGTGTTCCGTGCGAACCCGATCAAGGCGATGTGCCAACGGCGAGTGCAAACCTGGTGGTTGAAGATTTGGAATTAGCCCCTGCATATGAGGCTCTGCGACTGTGGATCATACGCAAAGTGGGCTTTCACCTTTAAACACCGATTCAACGAGCAGGCAGCAGGGCACTTTGACCATTGTTGCCTCGTAATTTCGGTTACCAAAGTGATTCCACCACCGGCGCGGAGTAATACGGACTGAATGGCGAGTCCAATGACTGAGAGTACTCGTAGTTGGACATCTAGATGCTTCGGGTCAGAGTCAAGCGGGACAATACCATAAAACAGGGACTACTAGATCAACTATAATTAACACATATTGCTCTCGTCGTTGTGGATAACTCTTGTTGCTATAGCTAACTCTACTGTGGCGCTGATTTCTTCACGGACTGGGGAACTGTTGGTTGATAGCGGAAGCGAAACTCCATGCTGTTGTGGAAGAAAGAATGCCGTCTGACGCATGTGCATCACATCATATGTACTCCGTCTAAAGGGCGTAATAGTTTGGTGTTGTTCAGTGGTAAAAGTGTGACGCCGAAGACGAAAAGATTCAAGACTGGTCAATTCAGCCCGACGAGAAGCGTTTCCCTATTCCGACCATTTCGACGTACTAGCTCCAACCATTCTACCAAAGCGGGAAGTAAGTTGGGCCGCCCAGGGCTGGGAGCCTCCCACCTTCTTTCCCTCACGATACTCATTACACCTGAGGCCTGGGGCCTGAGGCACTCGCTCTGCGCCCTCTAGAGCCATAACCACCAAGGTAATAGTGCTTCTGAAGTTGTTACCTCCCATTCACTTACGAATCATCGGATACCTTCACAGCGGTACTAACTTTCGGCATTTCTAGTTCGTTCGAGAACAATACATTCCATTAGTCTGCCTCTATACATACTGTTGTCCATGCCCCTGAGTCCTCCGAGAACCTCAAACCGAACCCCATCACGAAGCCATGATCGACAAGCCGTGACTCACGAGAGACCTACACTTCAATCACGTCCTAAAGTGTCCCCAATACAGCGTGTTACCTAGCTATTCAAGCCCTGGTGTGCTGGGAACCTAGCCATTAACGAACGATGACAGTGCCCAGCAGTGCTGCAACGCCCAAAGTTATGGTCATGGCGATGTGAGGTTCGAACATCAATGACGAGGCCACACATGCTAGGATGACGATGGCGCCATAGAAGATGCAGATTGAGACCATCGAGGAGATGCTTCCAGAGGCCAGGATCATCACTGGGATGCAGAAGAAAGTCAAGGCTGCGAACAAGACGAAGCACATCTTCATCACGATGATGGTTTTCTGCTCGTAGGATATGTACCTCAAGCCTTCGCCATGAACAACACCGAATTTGAGCCCTCTCTTGTTGAAAGTCAGCTGGGTTCAACACGAATAGAAAGGGAATACCGACAAAGATGAATCGAACTGGCCCGAACTCCAAAAGCCTACGCACCAAAAGATCGAGCTTGTCGAAGTCATGAAGATTCATCGAATACTGAGGATCGTCTGTCAAGTATCCAAGGCCGCCCTCGAGCTTCCTTCGTGCATCGGTGGTGTATCTGTCAAAAAACCATTTGCTGGGTCTCGCGAAGCTGTTCATCTGCCGCTCTAGGCACGAAAATTTGTCTACGACAGTCAACAGTTACTCATTTGCTTGATCTGCCGATTCTCGCCATATGACTTACAATGTTTAAAGAGCTCTTGGCCAAGGTCTTCACAGATCTCTGCTGCCAGTTCGGCATCTTGCGATTGTTCGGCGATCGTGTACGCTCTCTCGAGGGTGCCAATACGCTGCTGTCTCCTCAACCGGACAATACCAGCAGCCCTTTGCGGGATCCATCCGATTCGATAGACTTCATCCTCTTCCAGGCTTGCCAGACCAGCGTAGCCTTTCAGCCCTACCACAAGTCAGTCGAGTATTCAACAGGTTGTTTGCGTTGGCGATGTTAGGAGCCATACCACAGTCGGCACGGGCTGCTTCGACGTCGATAGCACCTAGTCACCCCGGTGAGTAATGTTTTGTGTTGTCCATGTCGGGAGGTACCTGTCATACCATGTTTATTTGATGTGCTCACTCGGCGTTGTTCGACATTGGAGATGCTCGCCGTGGAGCTCGATTGGCTATGAGTGGGGATTGTTGCGATTTCCTCCTCCAAATCTCTTGGGGTAGCCATGATGTCGATTTTGGTGTGGTGCCAGAATGTCTTTCTGATGCTAATTAAACCTTTTATCAGGAGGCCAGTTGAGCTTGCGAGCGAGTGATCGATTCATCCTCCCCCCGTTGACGTGCAGTCTCTTATAACCATCCCCATCGCACCGCCGTCAAACCATCACCGCTTCAACAACATCGTTTTTTGTTCGCATCAACGAAAGAAATCAACGGGCCACACACCCTCTCAGCCGATTGAGGCTCTTGTGAGAGCCTCATCATACTCCAGCACCTCGTTGGTGTGGTATGGACACGTCAACGAGAGCAAGTTGGTGTGCTTGCACAGCCCAACGTATTCCCATTCTTGCTGCTCCAAGGGACAGACCGACCTTTGATGCAACAGTCCTCAGAGGTAGATTTTGCCATGAGGTCTGCTTCAAGGACCTTTTCCTTGTGTCTTGGCCGTACATGGCAAGTACCTGACCCCACGCTGGAACTGATCGCGTCCTATTGGCCAATGATCATGTGCTCAGCTGGATCCCATAAGGTTGCACAGTAAACATCTGCCCAACCAGATCGCGGCTCTTACTGCATGAATAAACGACGGTAAAGTGTTATGAGTGGTTCATCAAGCGCGATTGACTTCATCCCAAACAACAATGCTGTTGCTTGCGATAGATACTAGGTGAGTTGAGGCGATCTGGGAAAACAACACTGGTGTTTACGAGCCGAGGTAAGATGTAAATATGTAAATTAACTATCTACTAAACGAGATCCACTTCAAAAGGATATAGAAAAGTAATTCAAGGCCTATTCTATCCCACTTTGCCAATTGCTTATTCCTACGGAATACACCATCCACCACCTCCTTCCTATGACTGAAGGACCAGACCAAACGCTGCAAACATCACATCAGCAATGGTTACTCTTAACCATTCGTAGGATAAAATAATTCGGACAAACGCATCTACTCACACTGGAGTTATATTTTAATTCTTACCACCGCTAGGTGGATCTTTGACAATGACTATAGGTCGTTGACCATGAACGCTTGGTTGAGCGGGAGGCATTTTGTAAGGTAAATTGCAAATTTTCGTTGATCTTTGAGGGAAGATGGGTCGAGTAACGTGGTCAGGGCAGGCCTGAGACTTGTGTATGTAGAACGCTGGGTACGGCCGTTTTTCTTCAGACTGAGCCGTTGTCGAAGTGATGGAAAGAGCTTCTGAAGGGATTGCAAGATAGAGATACTGTTGTGATTGCAACTGAGAAACTCGAGGACTGCCCCGAATTTATACCTGTGAGCCACCGCAAGAAATACACATGTTAGACGAAAACCTCCCCATGACAAGGCGGCGACCAGGGAGAGGATATAAGAACAGGGGCTGTGAAAACTATTGTTTGGGAGAGAGTCATAGTCGCGGTGTGAATGGCTTTGCAGCTGGATCCAACCAATACTATTCGACGATACCACATAGTCCACAGCGAAATCGTGCACAAAGGTCTCGTTGGGTTTGTCTCAGGGGCATGCCAAGGCCTAACTGATTCCCATAGCCATGTACAAAGACGCTATTTCGTTAGGAAAGGTGCGCGCGCTATCTGCACCCTTCAAGCCGCATTTGCGAAAGAACGCGCTGTACGGAGTACATGGCTACATTCCCGTCCGGCAAGGCAACTGCTCATTTCCCGTGAGCCAGTGGCGAGGGCATGATAGACCAGGGGGGATGGGTGAAAACCAGGTTCGCAGAGCCTAATTCTCTTCTTTAGACCGACTTCGCCTCGCTTTCGCTGGCGGCTGATACTTGATGCTTCGTTAGCAATCCCTGCCCCCCGGTTTTGGGCGACACACGAGAATTTCCTCGCCGCTAGCATCTCAGGTTCTGCTGGTGCTAGCAGAAGTTTCAATTCTGTTGTCAAAGTCTTTGGCTTCGTCTGAATTGGTGTCGTATTCACTCGTAGTTCAACGATTCACAGGAAACAGTGCATGAGACTAAATACCGGCAGTCGTGACAACCATCTCTGGAGTCCATGTCGTCGATCCTCGGAGCTGGCCGGGATTTGGCAATTTAGAGCACGTCGTGTGGGCCTTAAATTTCACTGGGCCCACAACTCGCCTGTTTTAAACCATGCTAATAAAATAAGCTAGGATTAGGGAATCAGAACCACAGGGGAATTCTCACTTCCAACAACAAATAGATAATAGATAGCTGGAACTCATCAATACTGGACAGGGCGTACCGACCCGGTGGGTGGGTTGCTGCACTTTGGCACCCATCCGTGAGCTGAGAGATGGGAAGACGCCAATGGGAAACCCGCGTACAGAGTACTCTGACCAGACTTTGGTCTACTTACTCGTAGGTGTTGTTCCCCTCCAGTTCGCTGGACGTTGGAAGCAGGCAATCGTGGTCAACTGTAGCAGCTACGGCCACTGGATCTGTCACGACTGTTAATACTAGCACAAAGTTGACTCTGTAATAGATATAAATCACCGGGGTTCAGTTCTGTCCATGAAGCAGTTCCAGCAGATGTCGCTCCGCCCAGGACCCCCTGGCCTGCCAAGCGCCGGCTCGCACACGAGTATGTATGTTGAATGCACCGGCACCAATGTGTATGTACTTGTACGAAGTACTCCGCACGTGTATGTGGATATCATAAGTCTATTAATAGTAGTACTAGTATGTAGTACTAGGCCAATCCCGTAAAGTTTTAATGCAGCAACCAAACAGAAAGGGAAGAGGTGGCGCGCTCTTGTCGCTTCTTGTGCACCAAGCAGCGCAGCGGCCCGGCCATTACCTCAATTCTTTCCATCCTCTGCTTTCCATTCTTCCTCAGTCATGTGGTACCATTGCGAAAGACTTGTAAATATTGCCCACACCTCTCCGGAAATGATGAGGTGTAAAAGCTCAGTTCCGAGATAGTTGATGGCTGAGGTCCAACTCAAACCACTCAGTAGGCTCACGTTGTATATACCTTCGCAAGAAAGGCGGTGGCTCGAAAGATGTGCCCGAGCGATGAGACGCAAAGCAGCCGAGTCGTGAGGAGTGACCAAAATTCGAGTGATTGCGTTTGTGAGTATTTCAGTCGTCATTAAAGCAGGCAACCGAGTTAGCGGGGTGTCCAGGTATGTCGGCAGCACGCTTGCAGATGTTCTCGAATCTGCCGCTATGCTTGGGCGTAATTCAGCTGACCAAAGACCAGGTGGGGCTGCGTCTGTACTCTCCGTTGCCTCAACATCAAAGCTTATAAGAGTGGCTCTTACACCATCGTTGTCCTCCTCATCGCTTGCATATTCATCACCTCTTGCTGAAAATATGCTTGGACGCCGAACAGCTTCCACAGGCTCGCCATCACCTGGGAACTGATCATCCATAACTGCCAGGGGTACGCCATCCTCAATGCCATTTGGCTCGCTGGAGGTTTCGTTCATGAAGGGCTGCGACATAGATTCTGAAGCCGGCAAGATTTGTTTGCCGCGAAAAGTGGTGCTTGGAAGACACTTGTATATCTGTTTCCATATCTGAGGTTTGCAATCCCTGACCATCCTCCGTGTGAGAACCCAAGCAAAGAATGGAGTCGCAGAGATGAAGACGCTGCTTAGCCATCGTAGTATCGAGACAGGGCCGAAACCGTCGGGAGGAGGGGGCGCCATGATCGGAGACTCTTGGCTGAACGGGATGAAGTAGGAAGGCCTCGGGAACCAGTGACTGCTCGGGATCAGGCCAAGTCTTTGCATAGCGGCATATAGCTCCAGGTGAACTTGAACGTAGGACCAAACGTGTTGGATCCTATGATTTCCTTTTAGCAAATGGCATCTCAATTCTGGGAACATTTAATTGGCAACGTACCAACGCCGGGCTGACGTTTTGCCTTTCTCTCCGAGACGTAGTCGAATGATGGACCGCTCGATATAGTTGGATACCAAACTTGCTGGTGCTCCAGCGAAAATGTCTCTAGAAAATGAGAAGTCCTTTCTGGACTGTTGGTAAAGCTCCCAAAACGGGATCTCAGAATACCTTTTATAGATCTGTATCGGTTATTAGAATAAGGATCAGTATCGTCCTGTTGAGGATGTGTCTCACTAAGATTCTTTCTCTAAGGCCATTGACACCAAAGATGCCGACCGCTTCAATACAACGTTTTGACGAGGATGTTAGTTTAGAACCCATGGACTCTTCATATGCTGCATGCCGACGCTGTGAGTCGACTTCGGGCCCAGGATGTTCTGGTTCGGCTACGCCTATTACAAGCATGACTTGATTGTGAGATCTGATGATATTCCTGTTGATCCTGATAGTGTCAGGGTTAATAGGGCGACCACCGTGGTCATACTGTTGTGGCGGTGCCCGAGAATCCTCCTCGCCTTCTCCTTCAACAGCATCATCATATGGTGAGCGGCCCTAGATACATGTGAGCTTTCCAGCTATTTGTTAGGTTAGAGTCCTGACCGTTTCTTACCAGGGCCTGGGCCGTCAACGGGCCTTGCATCCCCATATTTACGTGTTGAATGGGTAGGGGAGTGTTGGAGCATCTCAAAGCATGATCGAGATGTAGCCGTTACTGACACGCGTTCCATCGAACATCTAGACACGAACTGACGAGCATGCTGAGGGTGGTCACGTGATGTGTTCTTGGAGGTGGGGCCGAATCTGACTCAGCAGTCTGCTTACCCATTCTGAGCAGCTATCAAAGAAAATTCATGACAAGATCCTGTCACACCTTTGCGCTGTGAACTGTCGTCGTCAAAATGGCAACAAAACAGCCCTTGAAGACGACATTTGATGTCGATCGCGTTATCCGACCAGTTTATACAGGTGGCTCCATCTCAATTGATAATGGGGCCCAAATTTTAGCAACAACTCTCGGCGAAGATGCCGTTTTGACAAACCCAGCCAATGGGAGACATCTGGCACAGGTTGAGGGTGTAAGTGAATGCAGTCTGGAGCGCAAACGAAGACGTGCTAATTCAACACAGGATGGGGAGCTTATTTCGACCTTGACATGTTTGTGAATCAGCATAAATGCGGGTTGAAACTCATGACTAACCTTCGTACAGTAACACCATCTGGGTCTCATCTCATTATATGTTCTCGGTCCCTGTCTATGAGAATTTTCGCACTCAAGCGGTCATCAGACGAACACTCCATTGAGCCATCATTAATCCGCACCTTAAAACCCCATGCGACCCCTGTCGCTGTTCTGGCAGTTGATCGCACAGGCACTCTTCTCGCTACTGGTGGAACTGATGGAGCGATCAAGGTCTGGGACATAGCAGGCGGTTATGTCACTCACACATTCCGCGGACCTTCAGTCTTGGTTTCCGCTTTGCGCTTCTTCGAAGTTGCAGCACGGGCAAAGGCCCCAAGTCGTGCCATCAAGGGGAAGAAGAATGCATCCAAGACACAAGACGATTCAGAGGATGAAGACGCCGAAGACGCCACTACCACGAATTTCCGACTAGCCTCCGGTAGCCAAGATGGCAAGGTGCGAGTTTGGGATCTAAACAAGAGAAGCTGCATCGCCAATCTGGATTCTCATGTATCCGATGTACAAGCTATCGACTATTCCCCGACACAGCAAGCTATTGTAACTGCGAGCAGAGATAAGACCATTATTTGGTGGGACGCTAAATCGTGGAAAATCCGAAAAGTGGTGCCATGTCTTGAGCTTGTGGAGGCGGCTGGATTTGTGGGTGACGGAAGCCTGACCTACTCGGCTGGAGCCAATGGATGCCTCCGTATCTGGGATACCGATAAAGGAGCTGAGCTGACTCCGAAACAATCGGCTAAAAGTGAAGAAGAGGGTATTGTCGCTGGAGTCTACCGTCCGGAGTTACCATTCATCCTGCTGGTCCAGGTTGACCATACGCTGGCTCTTTATGAACTGCCGCCAAAAGTTACAGCAACATCTCTGCCATTGCCTGAGCCGTTTCGCCGAATATCGGGAACTCACGATGAGATTATCGATTTGGCTTATCTGCTACCAGATCGCTCATTACTCGCCTTGGCCACAAACTCAGAAGATATTCGATTGGTATCTGTGGTTGAATCGAAAGCAGACGAGAAGCAGCCTACATGGAAGTCATCGGAGACGGCATTTTTTGGCCAAGACGTAGCTCTCCTTCGGGGGCACGAAGACATCGTCATCGCCCTGGACGTCGACTGGTCTGGACACTGGGTTGCCACGGGAGCGAAAGACAATACAGCAAAACTCTGGCGCGTTGACCCAGCCAATAACTCTTACGTCTGTTGGGCTTCCTTCTCGGGCCATGCAGAGTCTTTAGGCGCGGTCGCTTTGCCACGTACCATTCCAGCTGAAGGCTCATCCGCTCGGTCTGATCCGCTCAGCCATCCCCCTGCTTTCCTGTTGACAGGATCTCAGGATCAGACGGTTAAGAAGTGGGACATACCCCGGAAGCCGCAACAACAAGGCCAAAAGACCGGATCACGAGCAGTCTTCACGAGAAAAGCACACGACAAAGACATCAATGCAATCAATGTCCACCACACCGGACAGCTCTTTGCATCGGCTTCGCAAGATAAAACAGTGAAAATATGGTCGGTCGAGGAGGGTGAAGTCCAGGGAATTCTTCGCGGTCATAAGCGAGGAGTTTGGAGTGTTCAGTTCTCCCCTGCACAACTACCAGCTCTGCAGGGTGAAGATGGCCCCGTTACTGGCAAGGGAGTTGTTCTCACTGGCAGTGGTGATAAGAGCATTAAGCTATGGAACCTTGCTGACTACACCTGCATTCGTACTTTCGAGGGCCACTCAAACAGCGTATTAAAGGTGGCCTGGCTAAACGCAGCCTCACGCCAGGATCAGTCTAAGGCACTTGTCCAGTTCGCAAGTGCAGGTGGTGATGGACTTGTGAAGATCTGGAATGCCAATTCTGGAGAGTCCGAATGTACTCTGGATAATCACGAGGACCGAGTATGGGCTTTGGCTATTCACCCACAGACGAACGCCATCGTCTCTGGCAGTGGGGATTCTACCGTCACTTTCTGGAAGGACACAACTTCCGAGACTCAGGCGGCTGCATCTCAAGCAGCACTGGAGCTTATTCAACAGGAACAAGAGCTCCAAAATCACATATACGCCGGCTCTTACAGGGAGGCCATCACGTTGGCTCTTCAGTTGAACCACCCCGGACGTCTGCTCAGCCTGTTCACTTCCGTTGTGACAACTAGCAAACCTGAGCAAGGCAGTCTGTGTGGTGTCAAGGCTGTTGACGAAGTGCTTGCAACCCTTTCGGACGACCAGATATACCTACTCCTCCTCAGGTTGCGAGACTGGAACACAAACGCACGGACAGCTCCCGTGGCTCAAAGGATACTGTGGACCCTGGTCAGGAGCTATCCCGCGTCAAAGTTCTCGACCCTATCAGTCAAAGGTGCGAGAGGAGAAAAGAGTCTCAAAGATGTTTTGCATGGCCTGAAAGTATATACCGAAAGGCATTATAAGCGCATGGAGGAGCTGGTGGATGAGAGCTATCTGGTGGAATATACCCTTCAGGAAATGGACAGTCTTGCCACTGCGTTAACGGACGATGTGTCGATGAAAGAGGCGGGCGAAGATGCAGTGGACACGATTATGGTTGGTTAGTTAGATTGTAAATTATTTCATACCATGCTGCTTGTCGGTGAGCAGTTTGATCCTCGTAATAAAATTCATCGGAATATATTGAAATTTCTTTTTGCAGAAAAAAAAAAAGAAAGATGATGATTGCATTGCCAGGTGTGAGTGTGTACAGGTGATATGTATGTATTATCCTTGTAGTGCGAAGTTTCGCAGGGCTGTTTGGGTGCTTAAGAGACCCACTTTGTATTCTTTTCCTCTCAGCCTTGTTGTCATCGATGATTCTCAATTCATGCTCAGACCACTACACTTGCTCTGATCCCCACGTTTGCCTTAACTCGGAGTGTCACGAAATCACAACCACACGAAGCAATGTCCAAACGTCAAGCTTCCGAAGCTCTGGACGAGCTCCAAGACATCGCATCGCCCGCGTCCAAGAGGTCGCGAATGGGCGACATTGACTCGCCTTTCGACAACAGCCACGATGACGCGCAGAGTATAGAACAAGGCGAGGATCAGAGGAACGGCCATGGAAACGGCGCAGAGAGCGAGGAGGACGAGGATTTTGGCGATGAACCGCCCATTGCAGCGCCGGTTCGCCAGTCAGGGCCGGCAGATGGATATGACGACCTTTACCTCGACACCATCGATCGCAACGTGCTCGACTTTGATTTTGAGAAGCTGTGTTCCGTCTCCCTCTCAAATATGAATGTCTACGCATGTCTTGTCTGCGGGCGATATTATCAGGGCCGTGGCGTCAAGTCACACGCCTACTTCCACTCCCTCGACGAGGATCACCACGTCTTCATCAACCTCGAAACGCAGAAGGTCTACGTTCTACCCGACGGCTACGAAGTGAAGAGCAAGTCTCTCGACGATATCAAATACGTCTCTGACCCACGATACGCCAAGAAGGAAGTCATGGAGTTGGATCGCCGTGCCGACCACACGAGCTGGACCCTCGACAGCAAGGAGTACACGCCTGGCTTCGTCGGCATGAACAACATCAAAGAGAACGACTACCTGAACGTGGTAGTGCAAGCCCTTTCCCATGTTTCTCCCTTGCGGAACTACCTCTTGCTAGAGGACTTTTCCAAAAATTCAGAGCTGGTTAAGAGGTGTAGCATCCTCTTCCGCAAAATCTGGAACCCACGAGCCTTCAAGGCCCATGTCTCGCCCCACGAGCTCCTCCAGGAAATTGCCCTCCTCTCCAATAAGCGCTTCACTCTCACAGCCCAGTCCGACCCCGTTGAGTTCCTCTCCTGGTTTCTCAACAATCTTCATCTCGGCCTTGGCGGCAGCAAGACTAAGCCGGGGAGTTCCATGGTTCAGCGCACTTTCCAGGGCAAGCTCAAGGTCGAGTCCCAGACCATCACTGCTCGCGCTGACGCAGGTGATCGCTTGCGCTTCGAGGAAGCCGCCGAAGTCAAAGTTGATATCGTGCGCTTCCTCCTCCTGACGCTGGATTTGCCCTCGGCGCCACTCTTCCAGGACGAGCTCGAAAAGAACATTATTCCCCAAGTGCCGTTGAGCACCATCCTCAGCAAATACGATGGCAAGCGCGCGCAGGAACATCACGCACAGCGGAAACGCTACCGCTTGCTACATCCCCTCCCCCCCTATCTCATATTCCACGTCAAGCGCTTCTCACAGAACAAGTTCGTCTCCGAACGGAACCCTACAATCGTCACCTTTGACGCTAGGAATCTTGACATCTCGCCCTATGTCGAGCCTAATCCCAAGGAGTGGCCTGTTGGCGAGCCCATATGGTACGACCTCGTCGCCAACGTGGTACACGAGGCGGTCCGGACGAAAGAAGACGTAGCGGACAGTGGCGAGGAGAGGAAGACGTGGAAAGTCCAGATCAAGGACAAGGCCACGGGCGCATGGGTCGTCTGTCAGGACTTGTTTGTGGATAAGGTCCAGAGCGAGCTGCTGTATCTGGGAGAGACGTATTTGCAAGTTTGGGAACGGAGAAGGGAACCAAAAGTTGCCGGGAAAGGCAAAGGGAGGGCGTGAAATCACCGCCCACTGTATGTACTACTAGCCATGTAATATCAAATCGAAGCCATCGATGATGAGGTCACAACAAAACGTCGGTTGAACGGGACCAACATACATACATACTTGACACTTGCAGGCCCATGGCCTGCACAAGTATATTTCTTCTCTTGTCTTCTTGTCTTTCAAGGCACAGAGCGCCGCCAGGCTCGCCGTGCTAAATCATAGCTGTATAGTACATTATTCACATAGCCCGCCCGCCGACTACCGTTTTCCAGGTAGAAACCTCATTCATCGCCCCAACATACCCGGCTTCTCTCATCCAAGCATACAGAGCAGCCACAAAAGCAAGGGGAAAAAACCAGAAAAAATCACACGGGTTTGCGACATAACCAAGCGCTCTGCCCGGTAGTGTACAATACAAAAAGTATAGCCGACAAGAAGAGATGCAGCACACAAGTGGCGGTAGGTGGGCTGCGGCGCCAGAGGGGAGGTTTGCTCGTGGCTCTACTTGGATGCGTGGTTTGTGTTACGTTTGTCGTTGTGGTGCTGATTGGCCTTTTCTCGGCGCTGTTCGTCAATCGCCGTTCGTTGCTGGATGCTCGAATCATGGCTCTTGAATTCAAGGCGAGTATTGGCCGGGAAGCTGAGGACTTGCTTCATGGTCTCACTACACGGAGAAAGGAGTCAGCATAAGCCGGCTACACTTTGCCTAAAAACGGGGTGGAATTGGAAAACATACCGGATCTTGAGCACGCGGCCGCCATCCGTTCGAGTCCAAATACTTAAGATGTCCTCGCCGTTGCGCATGCTAAGCACCGCGCCACACACATCCTCACCCGCATCGCCAAACTGGTCGCCGATGAGGGAAAGGAGCAAGTCCTCCCAGTAGCGATCTGCCACACCCTTTTTCAGGCGAACAACCCACTTGCCACCCTTTCGATTCACATCATCCTCCCATATTGGCCGAACATCCTTCTTGAAGAGGTGGTAGTCGGATACGACAGGCAGGGTCGACGGTCGCTTCAAGTGGGAGTAGATCTGCCAGAATTCCTCCGCCGTTTGCACGGTGGCGATTCCGTGCAG
Organism: Hypomyces perniciosus; assembly: GCA_008477525.1. Classification (NCBI taxonomy): domain Eukaryota; kingdom Fungi; phylum Ascomycota; class Sordariomycetes; order Hypocreales; family Hypocreaceae; genus Hypomyces; species Hypomyces perniciosus. Next base: position 276,171 of record SPDT01000010.1, read on the forward strand.
GGTGTTTTCGTACTCGATAAAGCCATGCGCCTTGGAGATCGGAGGCCGATACCAAAAGGACCATGCGTCTTTCAGCATGTGGACCTGTGGTACTGCCGCCGAAGATCCCGACGCCTTGGACTCGGAGATCGCAGTCATGCTAGGCGGCCTGACCACTGGCCTAGATCCCTCCTTCGTCGCCGCCTGTTTGGCGACGGCCGAGCCCATCGCAGTGTCAAAAGGGTTCCCACCAGACTTGGGCGTTTTGGCAGAGCCAAAGGATGCGAAAGCTCCTGAGCCCAGGCCAAAGGCGCTAGAGGCTCCGCCGGTTGGAGATACCAACCCACTCCCCGGCGTATTATTGAAAGTGTTCATTTTGCCATGCGACGAGGAGTCGCCACCATGTCGCTTGGTCGACGCACTGCGGGAGGACGGATCACCTGTCGAGGTACCGTTGATCCCATTGGAAGGTGTAGAGAGGGAGAGCTTCGAGGTGCTAGACGGCAGCAGGTCAGTCATTGTGCATTGCGCCAACACGGCGGCAGGTTGGCCAGCATACTTTGTTCGACGAGTCCATAGATTATCCATGAAGCCTTACTGCTACTTCCTCTACGCTAATGTTGTCGATGCCGGCAAAGGGACACCTCGCTGGGGATTTCGAGGGTCACACGGAAGCAGGGCGTTTGCGGAGATTGGCGTAGTAGATCGCGATACTCTGCGTCTTGGTGCGCTTGGAGGCGGCTCTTGAAAGCGGACGGACTTGCGATGGGACAAGGGAGGGGGGGCAGCAGTCAGTCGAAGCGGCAGTGGGAGGGTTTCGGCGGGAGGTCGTGTGTCGGGGAGAGCGGTTGGATTCTGCGGAAGAATAATAGAGGAAATACAAGTATATGGTATTGCGCGGCGAAGGGGGCGAGTTGGTGAGAAGGCGAAAAGAGGAGAGTTGAGTTCTGTGGTGGATATTTGGGGTTCACTGAGGTGAAAGATTCTGCGTGAACTTCGACTTCCGGTGAATTTTACTGCGCGGTACATCGAAAAGCGTACCAACAAGGCGGTTTACGGGTTGCGGTTAGTGGCATGCCAGTAACCCTCCATCGCTGAGGCTCTAGGCTGTGGCCCATAGCACCGGCGTACAGAGGTCCACTATTGGGCTCTACAGGCAGCCTTTTCCAGGCGGTGGGTAGAAGCAGGTTTCCATTGATACTTCTATGGATGTAACTGTAACCAGACAACGGGATCCATAGGACGACGGATTTGGTTGATTTCAAATTATCAATATTTCGTCATCACTGAAGCTCGAAAAGGTACGGGATGTAAACTACATGTGGTGGTATAAACGGAAAGTGTGCGCTCAAAATGAAGCCCTCCAAAAAGTGCGCAAATGAAGGTCCTGATAAAAACCATGAATGATTTCTTTAAATAACAAAAATCTTTCGTTTCTTTCAAAGTCCGCGTAAATACTAGCGCAAAAAAACTATGGCATCGCAAAAAAAGTAACGATCGACAGAGACAGGATTCGAACCTGCGCACGCAAACGTAATGGTTATCGAACATCGGAAGTTCAAGACCATCTCCTGCATTAATACTGTTAGTGATATGTCGGGTAATTTAGCGGCTTCGGGTCGACTAACCTTAACCACTCGGACACTCTGTCAGTTGGTGCTTACTCGGCATTGACTTTCTCTTTTATGAAGTCTCTCCCTGCAAGTAGTGTGTCAGTTAGCGCCACCTCTTATCGCCCCTCGGTGAGTGAGCTTATCGAAATTTTTTTTGCGCCGCGAGTATTCCAGAGCCTCACGTCTGTTACTATCCAACTCCCCATCATCGTTCAATCAACTTCCGCAATGGCAGCCAATAGAACACGAACGATAAAAAACAAGCACGCCGCTCCAAAGGGAGGCGCCAGTTCTTCTGGTGGTAAAGGTGGCCCAAAGAGATCTGCCACCGATGGCATCTCAAAGTCGAAGAAACCCAAGGGTCCTGTGCAGTCGCAGCAGTTGAAAGAGAAGAACCGAGCTCTGTTGCTCAAGAAGCCAAAGAGGAAGACATATACCGCGGAAGAGCTTGGCATCCCGACATTGAACATGATCACTCCCGTTGGCGTGGTCAAGCCCAAGGGAAAGAAGAAGGGCAAGGTCTTCGTGGATGACAAGGTATGTGTCGCCTTGTACTCACTCACACATCTGAAAAGCGCCAATACTAATTCATGGCACAGGAGAGCATGAGCACGATTCTATCACTTGTCCAAGCAGAAAAGGAGGGCCATATCGAGTCCAAGATGATCAAGGCTCGACAGATGGAGGAGATCCGCGAAGCCAGGAAAGCGGAGGCGGAGAAGAAGGCGGCAGAGAAAAAGGCTCATCTCGAGGACACAAAAGACTCCTTGAGGAAGAGGAGGAAGCGCAAGAGTGGCGGCGATGGTGATGACGACTTGAAGAGCATATCGTTGATGGGCACGAAGGCAGCCAAGCCGAGGAAGAAGGTTGCTTTCGCATGATGGAAACTACGGTTTGCTTTGGATTGTTTGGCGCATGGAGTTGGGGCATACTTTGAACGGCGACACTATGTGGGAAATATTTCCTGATACATTAAAGACACCAACCAACAATTCAATTGAATGTTGAGCTAAAAGTGCCGGGTTACAATTGGCCGTATATATCGTCATGCCCCATTTTCAATCTACTCATAAGCACCTGTCCATCTCTCGTCTATAGCGCAAATGCTTTTCTGCAGCCTTTCTAATTCAACACAATCTCCATTTTGCGTCTCATGGGGTCATAGCCAGCGCCACGGAATGGACTGACGATCGTCGGGGATGTTGAGGATGTGACGCTATCGAGGTCCACCTTGGATACCATGTAGTTCAGCAAATTACACACCTATAGACCACCTGTTAGTAGGCTTGTTGCCAAACTTATTTGTCAAGGGCAGAAGACATACTGGACGAGCCTGCCAGCGAGTTCCCCCAGTTTCGAACCAGCACAGGTGGCCACCTAACGATGTGGTAATCAAGATCGTGTTGGGGTTTTGTCGGAATTCTTCGTATGGAATACCTTCTTTAACCGCAATCTGCCATTTCTGTCAGCACTTCACCGATAGTTAACACTAGTATTCGGCATACTGGATCGTCTGTCGCCGAGATGGCGACGAATGGTATCCTGATTGACAGGATGGCATCTGTCGAGGAAGCATCGCGGTAGTATGCCGTCTCAGTGGGATACCCCCATGTCGGGCACCTGGATAAGCCGGTTAGCTTCTCTCAGAGGAGACAGGGCATGAGACAACTTACTGGACCTCCCGGTCAAACTCGTACAAGTAAGTGATGTTGTCAATCGCGTGCAGGTTAAGGTTCGTGAGCTGTTTCAGCTCCTTTCTATTATTATCAACGAGTTCTTTCATAGCACCTGCAGCAGTTTAGTATTGGTCGCTCAACTATGAAACCTTGTTCACTTACCGCCCATTACTCGCAGGTAAACCTCCTTGCCGATCAGGGTGGATTGGAGCGATTTGCTGGTAACTTCAAGATTAAAAGGGTTTGAGCAAACGATGGCAGCTTTAAGTAGGCAGTCCGAGCCCTCCTCGCCGCAATACTAGGGATAGTTAATCAATATGTCCAGATTTGGATCGGAGCCTGATGCCGGGGAACTTGCGTTTGTCAATATGTTGGCACCAAGTGAGAAACCAAGGCCAAATAACGGCCGGTTTGGGAAAGTCTCTTTCAGCCATTTCACCGTCTATACGCCCTCATGTTAGATAATGTATCATGTCTTTCTAGCTAAAAGCAACTTACCTGTCGGATATCCCATGTCGCTCGTGCATTGTATAGAACACCGCTTGTGATCTTGCTTTGTGCGCAACCCCGAGAATTGACCACGCAGATTTCCCAGCCTCCCTGTTCAATTAGAGGTGCAATTGTCTGTCTCAAGTAGACTTCATGAGAGCCGCCTGACAGGCCGTGCAGGATGACTAGCGTCGGCTTATTATCGTCAGAGCCAATGCTGGCAAACTCCTCCTCTGGGAAGTAGACTGTTCGTCGTGGCAACGTCTCGTCATGTCCCTCAAAGGGATTTGCCACAAAGTCGACAGCAAAACTTCCTTTGTAAAGCTCGTGGTCTGACTGGAAGATCTTGCGTCGGTAATAGACAGGCGGCCCACTAGGCTTCGTGGCCGTCCACATTGTCTGGAGATGTCCATTGAATAGTAGAGGATTCAGATTGCATGGCGGCGTAGTTGCTTCACAAATCTTGAGGAGATCCGTCTCTCGTCCATCCTTTTCCTTGACTGTCCTTGGTGTCGGTGCGTGGACGAAGTCGATTTTTGCTCGCCCAAACCACTCCATGTCGAATTTGCAGTTCCAAAATGTCAAAAAAGAGTACTACAAGGACAGAGTAAAGCGCCGTGAGATTAAGCAGAAATAAGGACTTGGTTGTCATCTACTGGTGAAAGGAGAGATAAGGGTGACTGGAACCTTCTCAGTCGCGCATACCGCGGCCATGCCAAAATCCCGACAGTCACACGAAATCTTCTGTAAGACACAATACGCGGAGCACTCAAAAGTCCGTCTGTGATGGGATCGCCGAGCCTCGGCAGACCTCCCATCTTTCCTGATGCAGAAATTGTGGTACCATTCAATCCTCTAAAGGCATAGATAGGTCACGTAATAACTCAAGTGCCCAGACTTGTTGTCCCTGAACTTGCAAAAAAAAATTCCAGTGATGAAGCATAGTACCTAACAATCACCAATTGGGAATGATGTTCCCTGGCTCGGACCATATATATGCGTATCTATGGTATAATAATAATTTATAACAAAGAAAGAGGAGGTGAATACTCCGTAATATGATTGCCATCCAACGTGCTGAGGCATTTCATTCGTTTCTTGGCGTCGGAAAAACTACGGCTTCATGGACCTCGAGTCTCTGATTGATTACCCACGTGATATTGTGTCGCATCTTGTGTGGCTCCCCACGAAGTCTCTTTGCGCCTGACTTGCGAAGCATCATCATATCGACGAACACGCATCGACGCTTAACACAATGCAACGTCGGTGACCATTGAAGCCGCTTGAGGAATGTGGAGAAGGAGTTTTCTTTTATCACTACACGGTTGCTTTCCTGCAAGGGAGGGGGTAGGACGGACGTTCCGAAGCCGCCAAACGCCACAGCAATCCACGGATCTGAACTTGTTCGCCCTCAGCCTTGTTTTACAATTCGAGCCGATATCGTGCCTGATATAGAGCACCAGGCGGCCGGGTTATGGATGCATCAGGTTTACCCCAGAACTATATAACACAGCTGGGTGCGGGCACAATGTCAATATGGTGCGGGCTTTGTCGGCAAGGTCGGACTGGCGCGCCCCCGTAAAGACTTGCCGACTGTGCTCTTTTCAGGACAACTCTTGCGGCGTCATGTCGTCCAACTTGAACTTATGCTGCCCAACTGCTGTTGGTAAAAGCTTGTGGAAAACGCAGACTACTCTGTCTCTTCGACACGGCAACAGAGCCCTTCACAAGCATCGCCAATTTGGCCTTATCGACCATCCATCCCAAACCAGGAGTCATCCCGAAACCATTAACTCTACGCCCTGAATCCAGTGCCCAAATTCCAACTGTCCTCTCGACTCGATTGCAGTTTTCAAGCAACGCTCAATCAACTCAGATGTCCCCCAGCAGGGTGGCGTTCTCTAATGGGCATACACCATGGTGCCAAGGTTTGGACACGCTGACACTATTCACCAAGCTTTTTGCGCAAACTCCAGAAAACACATTGGCGATCCAGATCCTGGGTTGATGTCTTCAACGTGTATTCGTCATTCAGTTTGCATGTCTGGGCAGGTGTACTTCACAGCTGGTGGATTTCGGCATTCGGCAAATGTGTTTTTTTTTAACAAAACAGCCATGAGGGAGATGGCAATGGGAGGTAAGTTTCGTAAAAGATCCGCGAGGATTCGTATATAGTTTCGCGGGCATGAGGTCCATTGGCTCGGCTCGAGCATACGATGGCTGACTCGGGTGATGGTGTTGGGTTGGTGCTGGTGCTGGTTTATTACTACCGTCTCCCCGAGACTCAGAGTCACGGAGGTGCACGAGGAAAGGGGAAATACTACGCCGACAGCCTGCAAGTGCACACCCAGCAGAAGATTGGTGGTGGGTTTTTGGGAGTTGGAGGGGTCTCGTGCAGAACTGTTTGGGTGAACGACATGCTCAGGCAAGTGTGCAGTGAACCGCTCAAGGCTCACAACTTCTTGCCAGACTCGCCAACACGGAAAGGCAGCCTGCTCATGAGCATCTCGTTTACGGCCGTGTCGCTTCTCATCCTTTTCCCTCCCCTCTGGTTTTATTTTCTTGCGGCTTCCATCGCAAGTTCAGCTTGGCACATCCCTCCTCATCTGCCACTGTGGGACGGGACAGCCAACGACCCCTGTCCCTCCGGCTAAGATGCGGCGATTTACAACCACTGCCAGCGCTAAAAACTCAAACGAGGTGCGGCTCCCGATGGGGCATACAACAACGCCTCCGCGTCGCCCTCGACATGCTGCCATGAGAGACGACGGAGGAAGCGATGATCACAGAGAACGGGCTCGAACTGGCAGAGGAGTAGCATCCTCGGATCGACCAGGCTCTCCTCCCCACGGGCCCCGTCATAGCACAGACAGTAGGGCTCGCCATCGCCATTCAAGAGAGCCCGCAGCACACGAGCACCACCGCTCAAGAGGCCGCAGTAGAGATCAAGCAAGGCGAGGTCTGCCCACGTCTTCGCGTCAACCTGCTGAGCCGGAGGACTTGATCCCTCGATACCGTGAGAATAAAGCGCGTCCCTCCGAGCCAGAAACCAGAGCAGGCCGGCATAGCCGTAGCCGTGAACGTGGGGGGCCCGGGTCGCCATCGTCGGCCAAACGACACAGGAGTCGAAGCCGCAGTCGCTCGCCGAGCTCGTCCCATCGGAAACGGCCCAAGAAAGCGCACAGTCCATCCCGGCGCGATCGAGATCACGGTTCCAAGTCTGATTCGAAAAGACGAAGACGTCACTCCCCTCACGACCGACGAGATTCCTCACCGCGTCGCCATCGCTCCTCGCACAAGTCGCCGATTCGCTCGGAAGATACTCGACATCATTCGAAACGAAGATCTTTGTCCAGGTCTCCCACGAGGTCCGAGACTGGGACAGGTCACGGCGGACGCGACTCACGACATCACAGATCTGACGCACCTCGTCGTACGTCGCAGAGTGGGTCGTCGCCAGCTGTTGAAAACCGACGGCCATCTCTGGGTCATCAAGGACCTCCCCCCCGTCACGTAAGCCACCTTGGCCCGACAGCTGGCACAGCAGCTGGCACGGCAGCTAGCAAACAGCTGAGGGAAGACCTGGACCGCCGGCCCTCTCACCCAAACAAAGCACCCCGATCTCCTAAAGCCCACCGAGATCGAAAGCGTGGAGAAGAATTTGCTGAACCTACCTATTCTTCACGGTCAGACATTGACGACGATATGACATCTCGCAGCAGCTATCGAGGAGGCTATAACCCCGCATACCCGCCGCATCATGGAAACGACCCTCATGGATTTTCTCAGTCACCACCGCATCCAGGCTCCTACCACAACTCACCATCCCCATCTCCCTTCCCACCAGCGCGTCCCGGGTGGGGTGGGCACCAATACTCGCCTCCCCAGCAGTAAGTTAGAAATGTACTCTGTCTCGAATGTGCCACTAACAAGGACAGGCAATACCAGTCACAATACCACCATGGAGGTGGGAACTACGGTCCTCCAAATGGGCCGCCAACTGGCCCACAAGGTCACTATCATATGAACCCTTCACATTCCCCGCCCTATGCGGCACCAACTGGTCCTCAGGGTGGCTTTCGAGGCGGGCATCGAGGGGGCGGGTTTCGGGGGGCATCTTTTCCGAATCGCGGTGGTTATCGTGGCTCAAACTTTAAGAGCGCGCCTCGAAACACTGGGAATCAGAACCCACAGCCTCGAGGCAATAACTACCCTTCTGAGGAAGATAACAACAGGCGTCCAAGTGCCTCGAATGCACAGAACGATGCCACTGAGGGTAATGATGAATCCAAAGATTCAAGCGGTGATGCGTTAGGACGTCAGAATAGCGTTAATGCAGCAGATGCCAACAACAGAGAGAAGACGGACGAAACTAATGATAATCCTTCAGTGCAGCCTCCACCTTCTAAACCTAGTTCAGGTTCCGCAAAGTTCAGTTTTGCTTTCAAACCTTCGTCAAAGCCAACACCCACTGGTCCAAAGCCAGAGATCTCTCAGAAATTCAATGCCGCTCCTCAAAGGAAAGAACCAGCGCAGAGCGATAACCATGATCGAGAACCTCCTCCTAGCGCCCCAACAGAGCCCTCATCGGCACGCTCTCGGCGCGAGTTTAAGAACCCACCGCCCGAAGGTCCGAAGATGGCTCCCAGAACACGCAAGGTGATGAAGCTCGTGAGGAGACCAAAACCTCGACCGACACTCCCCGCCGACTTAGTCGCGTCTGAGTCCGTCTTCTTCAGGAAACCAGGAAACGAATCCGTCGTCGGCTCGGGTACGTACGGAAAGGTTTTCAAGGGACTGAACGTCTACACAAAAGGGCTCGTGGCTCTGAAGCGGATCCGTATGGAAGGCGAACGAGATGGCTTTCCGGTGACCGCAGTGCGAGAAATCAAACTACTACAATCCCTGAGGCATACGAATATCGTCAATCTTCAGGAAGTCATGGTTGAGAAGAACGATTGCTTCATGGTCTTTGAGTACCTCTCTCATGATCTTACAGGTTTGTTGAACCATCCTTCATTCAGTCTGCATCCAGCACAAAAGAAGCATCTGGCCAAACAACTATTTGAGGGTCTGGATTATTTGCATGAACGAGGCGTGCTCCATCGGGATATTAAAGCTGCCAATATTCTGGTCAGCAGCGAGGGGATACTCAAATTGGCAGATTTTGGTCTTGCTCGTTTCTACGCAAAACGACACCAGCTGGATTACACCAATCGAGTTATCACAATATGGTATCGCTCACCGGAGCTACTCCTCGGAGAAACCAAGTACACTGCTGCGGTCGATGTCTGGAGCGCCGCATGCGTGATGGTTGAGATTTTTACTCGACATGCTATCTTTGCTGGAGATGGAACTGAGCTCAGCCAACTGGAGAAAATATACAATATCCTGGGAACACCTAATCGTCAAGACTGGCCCGGCCTCACCGATATGGCCTGGTTCGAGCTACTTCGACCGACCGCGAAACGCAAGAACGTCTTCGCAGAAAAGTATCAGGACAAGGTATCTGCAGCAGCCTTTGACCTTTTGGCTACCATGTTTTGCTATGACCCGGCCAAGCGACCCACTGCTGCAACTGTCTTGCAACACCCATATTTCACCACCGAAGAGCCGCTGCCCAAGCAAGCAGTAGAGTAAGTACATCTTCATTACAGATGAGGCAGATGACTTCAGATAAGCTAACTATGACACAAAAGGCTGGTAGATATTGGCGGTGATTGGCACGAGTTTGAGTCCAAGGCCTTGCGGAAAGAAAACGAACGCCGAGACCGCGAGGCTCGAAGAGCTGCAAAGGAAAATTCTCGGGAGAAAGACAAGAAGCGCGTTCCTGAGTCGCATGATCGCGAAAGGAGTGCCAAGAGAGTCCAGCTCGATCAGAAACAGGTCGCAGAACATGGTGGAGGTGCTGGATCAGCACCAGCCAAAGAATAAGGCGGCTGTACGCACCATGGGTTCTCTGTGTTGGGAGTATCCTGTTTAATCTTGGGGTGGCATTTAAAAACGGCTACACAACGAGGGAAGCATGGAAGAGGAAGCTGTCGAGTGCAGCATGGCGCCGTGTCTGTGATATCACTTCCCCCATCTGAGAGGTGTTTGAGGGTATATCAATCATCTGGCGTTTCGCGGAACGTGGAAAGCACCAGGAAAATCTGGCATTTGCATGGCGGGATGATTTCGTGTGTACTTTTATATAACGTGTCGGAGGCAAGGTAGAGAGTGTCCTACATGACTAATACCAAAACTACTGTGATGAAGCAGCACTTCTGTTCCTGCATTCATTTCCCAAGGCATCGTTGCTGAGTTGTGCCTGTAAATGAAAGTCTTGTCATGTCTCTTTTACTTGGACTATCTGGATATCGATGCTGCGAGAGACTTAACCTGTTTGTAGCTATGACGTGACTCCACGATTTCGCAAACGATACATGTTGTGGCCCATCAACACTCCCACTAGGACAATGGATAACTTTTTTGCGCCATGTACATGAAAACGTCCGAGAATGGTATCAAATTTCGTTAAAAAAAAGCAAATTGCAAAAACCTCAGGCAAACCAGTACCATGAATGTCAAGATGGGTTGTCAATGCTTCTATCGGCTCTTTGATAAGAAGTGCTTCATTAGCATCTTGTCTCACTCACTCTCGAGGCATTTCCCTTTCAGATCCGTCGTCTTCAAGAGTTCGCGGAGGCTCCCCTCAGCAAGACCTTTTGTCTGGGTCGATGCAGTGGATGCCCGCCAGGGTATCCAGCCATTGATGATGGAAAGAATGCCACCGCCTGCAGCGTCTGCCCCCATGGGCGTGATGGCTCCCTTTGCAACAGAAAGACCCAGATGTTTTGGCGGAGCGTGGCCTCCCTTACGTGTGCTGGCGGAACGACGCTCCTCATGCGGCTCTACTGGAGTGGTGCGGATTTCGAGCTGGCTTGTTGACTCTTGTGGGAGGGCTGGCTCACTGACAAGGCTGGTGGCGGATGCGCGTGGAGCAGACGAGTCTACCGAAGGGGAGCTATGTCTTGCGGCATCGATGAGAGCCAGTGATGATGCTGACTTCTTTGGCGTCACTGGTGACTTCGATGGCGACCTATCTTGCTGTGAGTTCCTTCGTTCTGGTGTCCCTCGAGAAGAGTTGCTGGGCGATGTATGTCCCGACTCTTTTCTTGAAGCGCGGCCACGAACTTCATCAGCGAGTTCCGCCGCGGTCTTTTTCTTGCCTGACCTTTCGTCTTCTGAGGACCGACTGGACGACATGATGGTCTCCAGGGTTCCCATGGCCCTGCTGTTACGCCGAGTCATGCGTCTTCTTTTGTGGCTTGAGGCGCCGACACTTCGTTCGTCCTCGGACGGCACTGCCTGTAGAGTCGGGCCATGGGCATCATTGGGTTGTGATGATATGGTCAGGAAGGAAGCTCCAGATCCGTGAGGAGAATAGTGGACCTCGTACTGATTGCTCAAGGAGTACCTCGACCTCGCGCAGATCTCTGCAATCCTGTCTAGGTCGGCATTGATGTCATTAGCGACGCCACCACTCTGGGCTTCCATGTTGGCCAGGAAGCTCTTGAAGCTGAAGGCCTCGATGGGAGGCAGACGAGTCTCATCTTCGGCACGGCCGTTGACTGGCTTCTTCCCACGAGCCAGTACCATGGTGTTTAACACTCCGCTTCCCGCGGACACGAATTTGCTGGTGAATGGCAGACCGCGAGTGGCGCCGGCAGCAGGGTGACCACCGTGGGAACCGGCGATGGATACGGCCCCGCTGTGGACAACAGCGCCCCGGGTTGAGCTCGTCGGGCGACTTGTTGGCAATGGAGGATAGTAACTTCGAACGATGACGGGCTCCGAGTAGGTGCTGCTCTGGGCACCGGTCGACTTGGCGTATTGATGACGGCTTGGGTAATGATGATTGAGCTCCCGCAAGGCTGTTGTGCGGTATTCTACAGTCGAACCATCGACAGGGATCGGCTTGCCCTCAGCAACGGAGGGGGCGAGGCTCGTCGAGGACGGATTGGGCTGAATGGATCGTCGAAAGGAGAAGGGAAAGGAACTGCCAGTGGCAGAACGGGGAGGAGATGTGGCGGACGGTGGGTGAGATTGGTGAGACGGAGGTTGAGGATCGGAGGTGGGTAAAGGCATGACGAATTCTGTGAAGCGTATAGGTGGTTAAATATAAATATATGTATGTGTGCTGGAGACGTATAAGGGTGTCGCCTGCGATCCCTTGGGGGCCTTCAGCAGCACATCGGGAACGGTGACTGGACAACAGCAACAACATGCACTCCGCAGCTCCGTGAGCTCAATTCATGCTCGCAGGGACTGTCGTGTCGTTGTCTGGCAAGGTCCCCGGCCCTTGGGTGAAGATGGGGTGGTGAAGATACGTGGTAGGGTCCGAGGGTCTGAGGGCCTCCTCGCTGGTGGCACGACAGAAGCGACCACGCGGGTACTTGGAGGACGGTAACTCGTCAGTGGGGTCTCACGACTGAATGCAAGGCTTTTTGGACTGAGACTGTCTCGTAGGCAATGTAGATGGTATGTACGAAGTACGAAGTATGTATGTATGTACTCCGTCGGCAGGTAACAATATGTGATGTGCGTTAATGAGCAGGGGACAGGCAGAGAGATACTGGAGGCGAGCCGGACTGAGACGGGCACGCCGAGTACCTGTCTGCCTGTGTTAATCCGTACTGTACGGAGTACAAGACGAAGACGAATAGAGAGGCGAGGAGAGGCGAGGAGAGACGTCAAGGGAGAGAAAATTGCTGTGTGGGCGGAGCTGCGCAAGTGCGGCGCCGTTACGAAGCTGCAGGACTGTCGTGGCCCATTGAAGCGCCAACCAACCGCTCCTTCAGGGCGTCGAGTGATGAGTCTCGCTCTCTGTTGATCCAAACAGAGCGAGAAGAGGCATGCGGTTGCTGTCTGCCGGCTGGCTGATGTATGTACGAGGAGCAATCCCTGTCGATAGTTGATGGCGTGTGTCCCGCGGATTGGTTGAATTGAACGGCGGGGAAACATTGGGTGTTTCTCGACGTGGTCAACCGGCCTTTTTGGCCAATGATGCACCGAAGAAAACATACCCTATAATAATCGCACCGCTAACGAAAAAAAAGCTGGGAGAAATCCATGGCACGGGCTGGCTGGACTGGAGTAATATTTGATGATATTGTAGATACTTCGTAATTGTATGTATATTGGGTGGCAACCCGATCTACGCCTCAGATGCAAAGAACTGGCACATTCTCTCATTGATGAACCAGCTTAGCTGCAGCTGGGATCAGTACGCGGGAATCTACCCAATCGAGGCGGCACAAGCCATACACGATCTGAATGGGTGACCCTGACCTTGGCAACAGGCAGTAATATGCATTATACACATCTGACGCCATCATTCAGAGATAGGCGAGCCGAGGTCCTCCAATTGATGAGTATCTGTTGAGACTGTTGAGACTGTTGAGAGACAACGCCCTCTCGCGCACATGGGCATGCCCTATCAGCTCTCCAATAAGCAGTGGACCAAAAACGATACGCAGGACGTCAAATCTATCGGCCCGTAGGCATCACAGTTAACTACCCATCATTACTCGAAGGCAGCAGTTCTGGATAGGTACTGAAACACAAAAAATCGACCTTCAAAACACCTTGGCAGGCGGGGAACCAAGATCATTCTCCGAATACAACACAACAAACCCCAATGACATCACATCCCGACTCGCGCCGAACCCTTGCCCTTGTCCAGCTCATTCACAAATCCCCATACCCCAAGCTACTTGCACACGGGCAAAGAAGTCTGCCGCATGCCCCTCATGCAGGAGGATGGGCAATAGTTCCGTAGCCCTGCCCGCCGGTCTGCACGTTATCAGAGTAGATTCCTGGTGCGCGACCCGAGGGATAGCGCCCCTCGTGCGCTTGTTCACGCCGGTCATAATACACGTATTCGACGTAAAAGGCATGTATGTGACCGGGGATGTAGCCGAGGATGGTCAAGCAGATGTTGATGAACAGGTCTGGCGCGAGTGAGTATATATAGCTTCCGGGATAAGGAATAATTCCATCTACTTACCGACGCCGCATCCTGCAACAGCCCACACGCCGATGGGAGGGACTAGAAACATGTTAACTGCCGGCTCTCTTCCCTTGGATACCCCACTTGTATCGACTTACAAAGGATGGTGATGAGAACGAGGATGACAGCTGAGACGACGCCCATGATGGCGGTTGCGGCTTGAGTCTAGAAGTTGAGAGGTAATGCGAAGTAGCGGGTAAGAGTCTTTGGAGGTCGAGGTACGCGCAACAAACACTGGCTTTGTATCTATGGAGAGGAGAGATCGAGAGGAAGAGTTTACGATAAGACCAAGTTTATTGCTTCTATAGATCTTCTAAACCTTATACGGTCATCGATGCGTAACAGGCTTGCGTACACAGCTGGACGCACTAAGGCGTGGTGAATAACAAGCAAGGCTGGTTCATTGCTGCTGTGTTACCGTGATGCCACCAGAAGGTGGCGTGGAGGGGAATGCATGACGTAGGCGCACGTGCCCATATATCGCAACTTTGTGTGTAAGAATCAATTGCGTTCAAAGATTAACCGGTAAAAAGTCAATTGGGAAACTAAGAATCCCACCGGAATCGGTGATTCACGGCTTTGGAGTAGCTCCTTGATAGCTTTATCCGCAAACATCTGACAAAGCGTGAAGGAATGGGGTGTCATCCATCTCTGCTACCTTGGGCGGCTTATATGTAGAGGTATGATGGTTTCGGTGAGGGTGTCGTATCTCTTCAAAAAAGACACTGCCATGAATATTGCGCGGCAAGACGGGTTATGTACCCGGCATGGATATAGTAATTGATCGAAGGGTAACCTTGTCGTCGCCAACTTCAGTGCCGTTGGAAGCCCCGGATATTTCTATGTACGAAGTACGAGGTATGTTGATATTGTACTTGGTAATACCCACACCCACCCAGCATCAAATCTCAGAGTCCTGCGAACAAGAGGACTCTGATGCATTTTACTCTACGGAGTACGGAGTACCAACAGGAAACCAACATCTAGACGAATCCCCTCGTCACACCGAGAAAGACGTGAGGAGAGACAACAATATCTGAATCACAAACTGGTCAAGCTTTTGGCGACCCCTGCGCCACACGCGCTGAAACCCAGAGCAACGGGACCAACCGTTCACTGGATTCGAAAATTTCAACGACCACGAATCTGCATGCGCCAAGGGTTCTTCTGCAGCGTTGACCCAGATATATATTAAATCACCACCGGCCTCGGTCATAGCTCTCGTACGATGAGCACATTCTGCTGTCACCTTTACCACTAACTCGTCGTCAGCAAACACTCACGACCAATGCTTAGACTAAAGGGGGTTCTGATGCTGTTCTGGAAACCCGCTCCCTGGACCAATGATACACTAACAAAAAGGTATCGACCTCGTGGCTGGCCTGAGCTTTAGGGAAGCGCCATGGGGGACACCCTGGTCATAAAGCCGACCTCCCCGGACACTACCAGGGCTTTGGGTATCAAGCGACGTGCTAATTTGGAGAGCTATCGGTCGACGATGATGAATTGGATCAAGGGCAAAGGGGAAAAGAAAACAAGGTCATGAGCATGTTTCTGACCGAAATTCTAGGACGTTGTTTTTCATCCCCTATTCTCCCCCCCCGATACTAACTGCTACTAGCAGTACTACCGGCCCGAGCGAGATGATGACTCGTTCAGAGTCGGTAAGTCAAAAGCCTCCTTTTTGGTGGAAACACCATCTGCGAGGACGGAGAGTCGAGAGAGGCCACAGAGAGACATCGCAGAGCGGGTAATCCCGACGTCCCGACGGTACGCCTCTCGACAGACTTACTCACTTTGTACCGTACGTGTACGAAGTAGTATTGCTTACTTGTATAAACCCGTTACTCGTACGAGGGAGGGGGAGATGGCTTTTACTTCGTACATGACATGGATTGTGCTTGTGTTTCGAAGGAGCGAGCTACCTGAATCAAACTACTACTTCTAGGCAGACCGACACCGGGAATGGACGAGTCGAAGAAATATACCCACGACCGCCCTGACAAGCCCCGGCTAGTCGCATGGGACTCGTCACTGTGTCATGAACAGAACGGACGTTCTGTTTCCCGAAGCCAGTATCGCAGTGATGTCACTTGGCATCATGGTGTGTGGTGGACGAAACGGCAAGTTGGGAATTGATCCATGAGATGAACTGAAACGCGTAAAGAGGAGCCAGAGGACACGGATCAACAGATGAACGGATCCCTGTTGCCTCCCAAATATCAAGCACCGGCACCTTGGTTCGCTTCGGGGGACTTGATCGGGAGTGGATATCATGATGATGCATAATGCGCCGGGCTTGTGCGTCAGGGCAGGTGGCGGGCTGCTCGTTGATTTGAAGTTATTGTACTCCGTACTCCGTAGCATGTCCCTCGCGTACCCCATGATGCTATTCACAGCGGTGTGTTGTTCATTGTGAGGTTTGTAGGGAGGCAAGGAGGTAGACTGTCTTGTCTCTTGCTGGGTCAGCATAGCATTGCGAGAGCTTCCCACACCCTAATTGGCTGAGTCCCGGTTTGATAGTCAGCATCTACCAACACCATCCGAATATCTTCGCCTATCCGTGTGGTTTTCCTGGTTCTTTGTCGTCACTATTAATAAGTGAGCAACTTGGAGGACGACTCGGAAGGCCTGGCGGTTGTCTGCTAGGCACGGAGTACATTGCTGGTGGAGATGCTATGGAGTCTTGTCCAATATTCGCCTATCGACTCAGGCCGACGGATTGCAGGAGCCTGGGGTACTATTTTGTACCTCCGCAAAACCTCGTCCTCTCAGGGCTTGGATATGGGATGCGTCGTCAACTTACGGTGTATGTATGACTAAGTACGGGGCGAAGCAGTGACAGATGTATTGATCCTCGATGTTGCTTGGATGCCTCAATGCAAGTTCGAGTCTTTGAGCCGCAGTCAGTCAAGTCAGGGCAGTGTACGAATATCCAGGCCCTCCGACTTGGCGCATGCTGGCGCTTTGTAGCGACCTGGACCCCGTTTAGTGGGACTTCCAGGCTCTCCCCCCAGTCGCGCCACCTCCATGAAGGCGGTCCAGCAGGAGGTTTAAGCACCCGGATGTTAGTGGTTGCCGGCGGCCTGCGCTGGAACTGCACTGTACTCGTATCGCCAATACCGCTACCCAGCAAATGCGGGCGTTAGCAGCGAGGCACTGGAGCCCCTGTGCGCAGGTACCTGAACTAACACTCAGCACTCCATCGGGGGCTGGCCGTGAGAAAAGAACCGCTGGAGCCAATTTTCCCGCTCCTCCAGCAGGTCGACTCTTTCAACCATCCCATTCCCTCTTTTTGCAGTCCTGCTCACCTCCTCCTCAAGCTCGACTGTTGAGGGTGTGTTGTTGCGCATTCTGGCAGGGCGCGGCCAATCTTTTCTATTCACCCTTCATTGTGTGCTCACTTTCTTCTCAGGCCGCCGACCCGAGCTCAAGCTTTCGCCCCCGGCTTCGTTTTTGCTCGGCACCTCCTGAAGCTTCGTGTTTCAACGCCCTTTCCCGCCGCCCATCAAATATCGAACTGGCTGGGTCAGAGGTTGCGACTGCGTGTCTTCTTCCTCTTCTCCCTTCCCGAGTACTCGTTGCGAGTAGACCGACGGCCCCATTTGCGTTGACGCTGTCGCTTGCTCCTGACAAACGCTCCGTTGCTTCGAGCCGGCCGACCCGTCGCCATCATGTCTTCGCAACAGATACCGCAGCTCAACATCGATCGCTACGTCGTGATCCACGTTGCGACTACCTGCGATGAACATGGCGTCTATGTCACCAAAGACTCCGCTGAGGTCATTGAGCTCGGATGGATTCTTCTTGATGCCACTTCTCTCGAAGAGGTCAGGATACCCCCCTGCGCCACTGCGTGGCCCCATCACCGTGCCCACTGTACGGCTCGCTCTGTCTGAATATCGCTGACCTCGTTTCGTCATGATAGATCACACACGAGAGCGTTCTTGTGAAGCCAGTCAACACTCCCATCACTCCGCTGTGCAGTAAGTCATTTCGATGCTGGCATTTTTTTTTTCCCTTTTTGGGCGGTGTCGCCCGCGGATTTTCCCCTTTCTGTCGCACGCGCGTGAGGCAGCACAGAAATTGGAATCCAGAAATTCCGACTTGCGGCGAACTGTCGGAAACTGGGGCTGACCAAAGGTGCCTTTACAGCAAGTCTAACGACCTTGACCTGGGAGCATGTTCGGAACGCAGGTACCTTTAGAGATGCTATCTCTCGATTCGACACATTTGCTACCGAGTACCTGACATCCAAGAACCTTGATTTTGTCTTCGTTACCCTTGATGCCTGGGATCTCCGAGTGCAGCTTCCCCGAGAAGCCCGCGACAAGGCCGTCGTGCTGCCTCCTTATCTGCAGCACTCTCGGACCTTCGATTTGCGAACTGAATACCAGCGCTGGCAGCAGCACCACCCAGAGTCTCTGCCATTTGGGCCTTCGATGCTGTCCAATATTTGCGCTGCGCTCGAGGTGGAGCCCGTTCAATCCAGCGCCCCTATCAAGCACAACCTTCCCTTCCATCTTCAGGCACTTGCTCCCGCTTCTCCTCGCCGTGCCATGGAAGAGGCCATCACCCTGGCTCGTGTTCTTCGTGGCTTGATCCGCAAGTCTCAGCCTCCCCAAGATCACCCCGATGTTCTGACAAGGCCCATGGACGCCCGAGCCGATGTTCGGGCCTTCCTCTCCGAGAGAAGCAAGGTTTTGCACATGTCTGGTCTACCACATGATACCACTCAGTCCGAGTTGGAAAGCTGGTTCACACAGTTTGGCGGTCGCCCCATTGCCTTTTGGACTCTTCGAACTCCTGAGCAGCACAAGCCCACTGGTACAGGCTTTGCAGTGTTCTCTTCCCATGAGGAGGTGGGTGCATCTTGATGAAAGGAGTTGCTGCTTCTTTCAAACTGGACTATGTATTTTTTGCTAACTGCCTGTAGGCTGCTGAGAGCCTATGCATGAACGGACGCGCCCTGAATGAGAAGGCCATCGAGGTTTCTCCGTCCTCGAGCCGTGTATTGGACCGCGCTCAGGATATTCTTACTCCGTTCCCCCCCAGCAAGAATCGCCCTCGACCCGGCGACTGGACTTGCCCTTCATGCGGCTTCTCCAACTTCCAGCGTCGCACAGCTTGTTTCCGATGCTCGTTCCCCGCTGTGGGATCTGGCGGCCCTGGTGAAATGGGTGGACCTGGCGCTTACGGCTATGGCTACGGGCCTCCAGCCATGATCCCTCCTCCCCACCATGGCGGCCACCACGGCCCTATGGGCCACGGTGGACGTATGGGAGGCGGTGGTGTCGTGCCATTCCGTGCTGGTGATTGGAAGTGTGGAAACGAGGTTTGTGGCTACCACAACTTCGCCAAGAACGTCTGTTGTCTCCGATGTGGTGCTAGCCGTGCTGGTGCCGCCGTCGTCGCGGATTCTGGCTATCCCTCGCCTATGGATAACGGCTCTCAGTATGGTATGAACCAAGGCTCAATGGGTGGTACGCCGGGACCTGGACCTTTCGGATCTGGCGGCTCGTTCGGATCTGGGGGCGGCTACAACCAGCACTTTGGCGGCCCTCCCAGCCATTTCCTGCCCTCGGGTCTGGGTGGAGGCGCCGGTGGTTATCCAGGCTCATTGAACACCCAAGGTTTCCCATCGGCCCCCGGATCTCACTCCGCCGGCCCCTTTGACAGCCGGGCTGCCGAGGCCGCTTTCCAGTCGGCAACGAACGGCCCGGCCTCTGCTGGACCATCCAACAACTTCTACAACAATAACAACAACAACAGCGGCGGCAACGAGAATGACCCCTTTGCTTTCCTCTCTGGTGGCATTGGCGCACTCTCCGTTAGCGGCGGCGATGCCCGTCAGAACGGCGCTGGGGCTACCCCGAACAAGTCGCCTGCCTAAGGGCAATTCTTGATTTTACGGTCAAGCCGCTGCGGTAGACGCTTTCCTTAGATCGTGATCTTTAACCAATTGGTTGCGTACCTTTTCGTGTTACCTTTTCGTTCCCGCACAACGACTTTGGAATGATGAACATAGAGCATTTGACCTTGGCAAATACCTTCTGGACTTGGCTTGCTGTTTCAAGGGAAAGGGGTTGTTGTGTATTGGTTTTTGGAGGACCAGGACGGAGTGTCGGATACTGTTTTAGGCGGGTTGTGGTATCATTTTGAAGGCTGGAAGACAAAAGTGAATACACCACGGCTGCTCTGGGTTGATGAGTCTGTTGTGGTACAAGCTTTACTAGGAAAACTGGTTCTCTTTCGCACATAGGGGGGGCAAACATGGTTCTTGGCAGGACGGGTTGTGTGTGGACTCGATTTATGGGTCGGACGTGGCATTTTTGCTGGAATCCTTGTCCCGGTGCTGGTGCATAGCGAAAGGGAGTGTAAGGGTATACCTTGGCCTTGTTTGACTCAAATATCCAGTTCGCCGGTGTCGGTTTTATCACTCTCAACATCTTCTAATAATGGGGGTTCCCCTGTTATCTGTTCATGTCTGTCATTTGTTTCTCCTCTCTTTTACACATTATGTCATTTTTTCTCTTTATATCAATCGCTCCACATAACTCCCCCCTTTCACATAGGTTTCTCTTCTCATGTCTTTTCTTCATCCTTTCATTCATTTGACATACGAGGATCTTGCTTTGGATGAGTGTGTTCAAAAGGACAAGCATATTTTCGGAGGGGTGTGGGCTATGGGGCGAGGAGTCGGGGAGCTATTAGGAATGAAACATCTCGAAAGGGCTGGCTACCATTGTGTTTGCTGCTGCTGCTGCTGCTGCTGCTGCTGCTGCTGTTGTCTTGCGCGTCGGACAGGATGGGGTGATGGAGAAGGGGAGGAGAGAGGTAGGAGAGAAATTTGTCTCTACTGTGTGTGTGTGTGTGTGTATGGGGGGAATGATGACAAAAAGTAGTAGAGGGAAGGGTTTTGAATGGTGGGATGTTTGCTATTTTGTCTTTTTTTGATTTGATTTGATTTGATTTGATTTGATTTGATTTGATTTGATTTGACTTGCTTGATAGAAAACACTCTTCGTTTGAGATGAGATTGTGCATGTTTTTGGAGTGATTGTAAGGTTACGTTTGTGAGGTTTTGATGTGAGAGTTGAGATTTGAAGCAATAGAGTGTCCATATTATCTTTCAAAACCTACTACGTATTTGGACTGGCGATACTCTGCCCTTTCTACCTACCTGTTACTCGTGTGCAAGCAAATTGACGTCGTGAGTACACAACTGACACTGTAAATCCCCCTTACATGGGACCCGCGGCATTGTAGTAGAGGAAGCCCGAGATTTGAACATCGTCCTCATGCTCCGCATCCTGGTCCTCTTCGAGATCATCAACTTCCATCCGATCATCAGATGTCATGGTGATAGTCTGATCATCGTAGAAATCGACTTCTTCGCCCTCTGCATCTTCGTCTTCACCCTCTGCCTCTTCATCTTCGGCCTCGTAGCCCTCAACATCAATCTCCTCATCATCTCCTTCGTCACCTTCCGATTCACCATCATCACGTCTGTAGTGGTGTCTCTCGTCACCACTATGATCATACTCGGAATCTTCATCCATGCCGCTCTCAGTCTCTTCCGAATAGTCAGACTCATCGGGCGTAGGCGACCGCACCGGTGCTCGTCGTTGTCGTGCCTCGACGGCCTCTCGTGCTCTCTTGTCTTCAAGTTCCTGCAACAGCCACTGGTGCCAGTCCCATTCTTCCTCTGTCTCTTGCATCTGGTACGATTGGAAGGCTTCGGCTCGTAGTTTTTCATCTTCGGTGATTTCAGGCGCTATGCCCATGATCGCCTCGTTGACAAAGCTGAGCCAGCCTAACTTATCGTCCAGGGCAGGGACTTGCGATTTGTGGTCCCTGGGCTGGTAGGGGATAAGGATGCCGCGGTTGATTTCATCGTCGAGGGTGGGCGGTGCTTCTTCCTCGTCGCCTTCGTAGTCGTCGATGTCGATGTCGTCGCTGCACCAGGCCATGGCGCGAAGGCGTTCGTCTTCGTCGTCCTCGAGGATTTCTTGCTGTTGCTCTTTGGAGAGATGTCGCCAATTCTTCTTCAGGACGTGTCTGGGCTTCCAGTGCTCGGATACGTCCATTCGGCCGATGACTTTGGCCTCGTTTTCGATGTACATCTCTTCCGCCGACGGGACGATGTTCTCTCCTGTCTTCCAGTCGAAGTAGCCCCAGATCATCATCTGAGTGAGGTGCTCATCTAGGTCGAGGCCTCGGGCAATGGCCTCCACGGGGATCAGCTCGTCTGGTCGGAGGAGATGGGCGTCACCACGTCCCCAGCCCTCGCAGTGCTCCTTACCAACCCTCTCAAACGGGACACCCCAGAATGTCTGATTAAAGGGGTCTTCGAAAGTGTGATTTGCAGAGAGCTGGAAGTCGTAGCGGACTTTTAGCTCTACGATCTCGGAGAGCTTGGTGAACTTCTTGCGTGTAAGGAGCTGCCATAGGGGGTACAGGCCTCTCTGTCCCATCATGAGTTGCACGAGGTCCAATTGGCTAGGACCATAGACTGGGTCGTTGAAGTGTAAACTCAGCTTGACGAGGAAGAATTGGGCGTTGTAGAGGTCGATATCGGACCACATGGAACGATACTGCAGTATAGCCTGTCGTTGACGACAGGTGGATATGTCCATGATGAACCAAAGACGTAGCAATGTGCTATGCATTGTGGGTGGCATGCGGTGGCCGCTCCGAGCCAAGATGGCGATGATCTCACTGCAATATCGGTGCCGACCCATGACAAGCTGGAGGTACTTGAGGCCAGGAATTGATCGAACATTGGCACCCTTTTCTCCATCAGGAACCCCTGTGCCCTCCTGTTGACCTTTCCATGTTCTTCCCACGGGATCAAAGACAAGGTGTCTGCGATAGAATTTGTAGCTGAAGATGCGTCCCGCCTCTGGGGTGCTGTGGGCGATCCACGTACGAACGCTGGACAGGAGATAGCAGTTGACGGCATTGAAGAACGCCCTGCTAGCTCGGTAGAGACTGTAGATATCTTCAGCGCTGAGATGCTTGCCCAACTCGACAGCTAACTGGACGTTTGCGCAGATTCCGGAAATGACGTCGCGGCCGCAGTACTTGAGACTGAGAGCCATGTCGGACATGTTGTACGGGTCTTGGTTTCTGAAGAATTTCCCGAGGCCATCTTCGCTGAACTTGAATCTCTTCGTCTTCACTCCATCAGTCTCAACTTCGTCGAGGGTGATCCTGCCAATGTCCCTGAGCTCGTCAATGGGATCTGTATCCATTTCATCTTCGAAAGTAACACCGAGTTGCTCGATAGCTCGCTGAGAAGCACTCTCTCGCATAGCCTCAAGTTCACGAGCAGCTCTCTCTCTCATTGCCTGCTCCTTCTCGTACTCCTGGACTTCTTCTGTGGCCTTCTTCTTGATAGCCTCGGCGATGTCCAGGGCAGTTAGGGGCTGGCCGTCGGCCCTTTGCTGAAGCTCGCGCGCCTGTTGCAGCGCGATGCGGGCAAAGACGGCTGCCCCGAGGCGGTCGAAGCCGTATTCTCGGGCATTGCGTCTGAGACTGCTTGTGTTCAAGGGCACGTCGAGTTCATATTCGGGGCGCTGGCCTTGGTTGGGAGGCGCCCACATGATGGCGGTTAGGATGACTTGACGACGAGACTGGGGGCAAGATGACTGGAAGTGTAGATGAGAACGTGGACTCGCTAAAGAAGTTGGGATGGCTGTGAGTTTCGCATTGCTCAGTCACCTATGGCCTTGTTAGGGTGACGGTGATGCAGTCGTGGTGAGTTCAGGAGATAGAATGGAATGGAGTATTTAACAGCCAGTAGAACAAGGCGGTAGAGTATATTGCCTACCTATTGTGCCATGCTGAATAAGGAAAAGGACTTGAAATTGTGATGACCAAGTGAATTGTAGTCATGAACTTCAATTTCGAGTTTGCCAGCTGTCAGGCAGTCGTGGCCACGGCAACGCACACGAAGAAATTGGCCCAGGCAACTTGCAGATACTATTATTTTATACAGACCATGCATTTGCAGCCAAGTGTGGTCTATCTTGTGAAACCTACTACTTTTATTGCCAACGGAATGGGCATTAGCATCTCCTCTGTTGCAACATTTGCCATAGCTTCTCTGAATCCTCATCCTATGAAGACCGACACTTCTCTAATAACTTCAACCTCACCTATCGGTCAAGCTCATCGACTGGCAAATCGCCATCATCCTTTCCAACAATGGATTCCGCAACTTTCCAAATCTGCAACAGATTGTCCTCCGCAGCACTTGCCACGAGCCAGGGCTCATTGGGGTTCCAGCTGAAGTCAGCCAGATGGTTCGTGTGCCCGCCGTGCATAAACAAACTGCAGGATTAGGTTAGCCAGAACAGAAAAAGACGCTTTGCAAATTTGCTAGTAATTGTTCATGACTTACAGTTCAGGCGGACCGTCGTCCTGGTCATCAGGGAGTTGTTCCTCGCCAACACGGGACAGATCCCAGAAGATGATTCTTCTGTCATAACTGCCGCTTCCCAAGATGCCTGCCTCACTCGGGTGCCATGCAAGAGATGTGACGGCATCATTGTGGCCTTCCAGAGTGTGAACCTTCTCCTTGATGTTTCGTAGATCCCAGATACCAATTGTCTTATCCGCGGAAGCGGTGGCGACAAGGACCTCGGAGTTGGGGTTGAAGGCCAAAGCATTGATGGCATCCAGGTGGCCTCTCTTGGCAACGACGGCGGCCTTGTTCGTCTCGGCGTGTCGGATGTCCACAATCTGCAGGGTCTGGTCGTCTGATACTGAGCCAATGAAGTTCCTGGAGATGGGATGATACTGAACATCGTTGACAATCTGAGTATGATGAGTGTATCTGCGAGCTGGCCGCAGCACCTTTGACTCCGCTTCAAGGGTCTTCAGATCCCTACCAAGAAAGTTAGTACCGATGTACGTAGAATAAATTGGCCGTTTGCCTACCATAGGCACATGGTTTTGTCCTCGCTACCCGAGACTAGGCAGCCTTCCTCATGGGGATTCCAGTTGAGACCGAAGCCTTCAGCCTTGTGTCCCACCAGCTCGATCTGAGCGTTCACCTTGCCCGAGGGCGCTGGCTGCAGAGGATGCTTCGTCCGGTCAAAGATGAGAATTTTGCCGTCCACGCAAAGGGTGGCAATGATGTTTGCGTTTTGAGGCTGGTAACGGGCCTTGTTTACTTCACCAGGGTGCTCGATCTTCTGCACGATATCGCATTTAATGGAAGCAACAGCGCCCGCTTTCCCGTAGCCTCCAATCTCTCCTCGCTCGTCGTCATAGTCATTGGGGTTTGGCGCAACAGCCTTGGGTATCTGGACATCGGCAATCTGAAGGAAATTGGGGCTCCCGTCGGAGGTGTGAGTTCCAAGCAAGAGACGGTGCATCCGGTAGTTGCTGCCCTCGGGCTCTTTGACGTCTGGGAACCATTGGACAGTGAGGGTCGGCCAAGTCAATGCCGTGCTGAGATTGTTAGAACGACGCACTGGAGCCATGATGCGACGAGGACTGACTTACCCGAGAATCATGTCGTACAGGAAGGGGCTGTTCTTCTTCCAGGTCTTGTACTCTGTATCGCATCACCGTTAAAACATGTGCGCCTAGTATTACCACAGCTCCACCTGCGCGAGATCCATACCTTCATTGATGAGTCGCTCTGCCTGGTCATCTTCTCCCTCGTGAGCCATGTCGACTGTCAACTCCAGGGTTAGCATGGTGTTTGGCTGGTACATGAACTGGCAACTGACCGTCAACGTCCAGCTCGGAACCCTGAGGCGGCGCCATGATGAAGAATTAGGATGTCGGAGCAGCAGGTCAGAATTGGATTCTCGCACTTAAAAAAAAATATTCCAAAGGCGCCTAGAGCTCTGCAACGGGGAGCATGAACAAGAGGCTTTTTGCAGAGGGAGATGTACTGATGAGGAGAAACCAGAGGCGACAGCTTGAAAAGCGACCAGCACGCGTCGCGCGTAAAGTGAAGGTTTGGCTGGCCCAATTCACCTTTCTGGGAGAAATCGCTGGCAGGGGTGCGATTAGCAAATGAGCCAGTTCGCAGGTCAGTTGTTTATGGCCACCCCTCTCCCCTCCCCTCCCCCTCTCTGTTCAGTGCTCATAGCTGCCCGCGGCGACGAGTCATAGCTGTGTGTCGCAGTAGCCCAGCTGGTGAGTAGGCGACAATAAAACAGGGACGCTACCTCTAATTGCTCTAGAATAACTCTTATAGTACAAACTTACGTTGCCTCTCTTTTTTGTCACCAGCTTGTCTGGCTTCATCCAACCAGTCAATCGCCAACGTCCATCGTCACTTTTTCCATCGCCATTCTCATCCCACTCTACAGCCAGTTGTCCGGTACTCTCTGTTGGCTGCAGGTCAAGAAGCCTTCTCCCCCCCTTCGCCTCTTTTCTCTCTTCGCTTCTTTTCTTCCTCCGCGTCTTGTTTCTTCTGCCCTGCTCAGGTCCAGGGCGAATCGTCGATTGTTCAAGTCCGTCGTGGGCGCGCAGGCCCAACCCAAGCATCATGGGGTTCGTCTCCCGGCTGCGAACTTGTCGCCGTCGCTAACGTTGCCACAGTGTTCCCAAATTCTTCAGATGGCTCTCCGAGCGCTACCCAGCCATTTCGCAATTGATCGCAGAGAACCGAATACCCGAGTTCGACTGCCTCTATGTGCGATTTCCCGAGCCGTCTGGTCTCTCTATCTGACTGTACTGACTCTCGTTTCTAGCTCGACATGAACGGTATCATCCACAACTGCACCCACAAGGATGCTGGCGAGGATGCGACATTTCGCCTTAGCGAAGAGGAGATGTTCATCCGCATCTTCAATTACATCGAGCATCTCTTTGGCAAAATAAAGCCCAAGAAGCTTTTCTTCATGGCCATCGATGGAGTCGCGCCTCGCGCCAAGATGAACCAGCAGCGAGCCAGACGTTTCCGAACGGCTTTGGATGCCGAGAACGCCCGTGAAAAGGCAGTCAAAGAAGGCATCGAGCTACCCAAAGAGGAACCGTTTGACAGCAACTGCATCACCCCAGGTATGATCCATGTCTCGAGATTTGTCGCCAGATGCTGACCACCTGTAGGAACCGGGTTTATGGCGAAACTCTCCCAGCAACTCCGTTACTTTGTCAACAAAAAAGTATCACAAGATACTGATTGGCAGGGCTGCGAGGTCGTGCTCTCTGGTCATGACGTCCCCGGTGAAGGAGAACACAAAATCATGGAATACATCCGAAATGCCAAGGCACAGCCCGGCTACAACCCGAATGTCAGGCATTGTCTCTATGGCTTGGATGCCGATCTGATCATGCTGGGGCTTCTCAGCCACGACCCTCATTTTTGTCTTCTGCGTGAGGAAGTCACATTCGGACGAGCCTCTAAGACGAAGTCAAAGGAGCTTGAGCACCAGAACTTCTACCTCCTCCACCTCTGTATCGTGAGGGAATACCTGGAAATGGAATTTCAGGAGCTTCAGAAAGATGGCGCCTTAAGTTTCCCGTTTGATCTCGAAAGAGTCATCGATGATTTCATCTTGATGGCATTCTTCGTCGGAAATGACTTTTTACCCAATCTTCCCGCTTTACACATCAACGACGGCGCTCTGGCCAACATGTTCAGGATCTATACAACTGTTTTACCCCAATGTGACGGCTATATTAACGAAAATGGAGTCATCAACATATCCCGTTTACAACATTTGCTTGTGGAGCTTGGCAAAGCTGAGTTGGACCAATTCGAGAACGATGTATCCGACCAAATGTGGTTCGCATCCAAGCAAATGGAGAAGAAGCTCAAAGGGAAAAACGGAGCCAGCAACAAAACAACAACAAAGTCTAATCAACTTGTCATTACGTCTTCCCAGAGAGATTTGTGGAAGAAAAAGATCCGCCCATACATCTCAAGTCGGCCTAAACAGCAGTTGGATCTGGGGTCAGATCTGAAGGCCGCAGATCGTAAATTCGTTCAGGACCTTGCTGATTCTATGCATTTAGAGTGGTCAACCAAGGAGGATGAAGAGGGCCACCGCCATCTCATCTTGGCATTCCCTGCCAAGCAAAGCGGCAGTGAAGACGAGGACGAAGAGGATGAAGAAGAGGAGGAGGGCAACCTGGCTGCCTATCGTGTCATGAAGATTTATGACAAAGCTCAAGTCGTTGATGTTACCCCTGAAGGCGCCCAAGAAAACTACGAAAAGTTGTATCAAGAGAAGTACCAAGGCTGGAAGACAAAGTACTACTTGCAAAAGTTTGAGGAATGGGCCCCGGATAAGTATGAGGAAGAGCAGAAGAAGCTCTGTGAAAACTATTTCGAAGGACTGCAGTGGGTCTTGTTCTACTATTACAAAGGAATTGCATCCTGGCCGTGGTTCTATGGATATCACTATGCGCCGCTTACATCTGGTAAGTAAAATGGAAGTCTACAAAAGAACGAGCTGGGCTGACATGTTGCAGATGTTGTCAAGGGCATTGGTGCCGACCTCAACTTCCAAAAAGGGCAACCCTTCAAGCCTTTTGAGCAGCTCATGGGTGTGCTGCCAGACCGAAGCAAGAAAATCGTTCCAACAATCTATCATGACCTCATGACCAGTTCGGACTCTCCCATCATCGATTTCTACCCAAGGGATTTCGAGTTGGACATGAACGGAAAGAAGATGGAATGGGAAGCAGTGGTCAAAATCCCATTTATCGACGAGAAGCGTCTTTTGGCGGCAATGGCCCCGAAGAATGAGCTTCTAACCGACGACGAAAAGGCACGGAACGGCTTTGGAGTCCCGATCAAGTTCACCTTTTCTCATGATGTCAATTTCACATATCCTTCGCCACTCCCAGGCATATTTCCAGAGGTTCAGAATTGCCGCTGCATTGAGAACATTTTTGACCTGCCCGACATCGAGGGGCTGGAGTATGTTTCGGGTCTTGCTAACGGCACCTTGTTGAGCGTCGAGGCCCTCGCAGGGTTTCCAACTTTGCATACATTGCCATATTCCGCACAGCTGGTTGAAGGATATGGTATCAACGTTTTCCAACAAGACAGCCGCAATCCAAGCATTGTTGTTACTTTGACCGACACTGAAATGCGCACCAAGATAGAGACTTGGAAAGCAAAACTGGGTCAGCGCTGCTTCGTGGGCTATCCATTCCTTCAAGAGGCCAAGGTCATCAAGGTTCAAGACGAGCTCTTTTCCTACGAATTGGCCGAAAATGGCAAAGACGTCATTGAGCAAGACCACAGCAATAGAGAAGCAGCCGAGTTTGCCAAAGAGGCCGAGTTCCTCGAGAATTGGCATGCTAAACGGCTGGGAATCACCATCGGCCAGGTGGAATGTCTAGTGCATGTTCACATGCTGAAGGGGCTCATTAAGACGGAGGAAGGAGCCCTCATTAAGGAATATGCCGAAAATCCGAGCCTACGGAGTGTCTATGCCGCCCAGACAATCGTGGACGAGGTAGTGAACGAGGACGAACGCTTCATCGAGAAAGCAGCCCTTCCCATCGAAGAAGAGTTCCCACAAGGAACACGTGCTTTCTTCTTAGGCGACTATGCCCATGGCCGGCCTTTGGAGGTAGCTGGACATGAGAACGGTAAAGCGAATATCGTTGTCTCGCTGCTTAAGAATAAGGAGCGTGAATTTGCGAGGCAGGCCATCTATCAAGCGGAACGGAACAACCCATACACGCCGTCATTTGCCATTGCCAGAAAACTGGGCATCCATCCCCTTGTGCTGAGCAAGATAACGTCCTCTTACCAAATCATCAGCTCTGCTGGATTGAAGCTGAACCTGGGTCTTAACCTGAAGTTCGAGGGGAGGAAACTCAAGGTATTGGGATACTCGCGCAAGTCAGAGACTGGATGGGAGTTTTCCAACCTTGCCATCAAGCTAATTGCAGACTACATGGTGGCATTCCCAGATTTCTTCGCCGCGATCCAGAAGGAGCCGCAGAGGAGCGAAATCTATGAAACTGATCTTTGGAACGACCCAAGTACCGCCTCTCAGAGAGTCAAGGACATAGCTGCATGGCTTAAGCAGCAGGAGACAAGCAAGTTTGAACAGGTGCCTCTTGAGGCTGAGCAGCTTGATTCGGAAGTTGTGACTGCCCTGGCAAAGATTGGTGAGCAGGTGTTCGAGGCATCTAATGATATGGAAATCAAGACGCTCAAGGGTGTACCTCGCGCAGCTTTGTTGAAGCCGGCAGATGCTGAGTTGGTACTGGGGAACCAAAGGTTCAAATTGGGGGACCGTGTAACTTTTGTAGCGGCTGCTGGCAAGGTCCCAATCTCAACGAGGGGCACCGTGGTTGGAATCAGCCGCACGGCAACAGCCCTTCTACTGGACGTTGTATGGGACACTTCGTTCATGAGTGGCACGACTCTCGGGGAGAGGGCTCCCATGTTCCGTGGCCAGACCGTGTCTTCATCCACGGTCCTCAACACTACCGACAGACAGGTTATTTCTGCGTCAAGCAAATCACAGCAGAGGAGAACTGTTCCGGAGAAAGCAACGATGGGAGCCTGTGGCTCAGTTGGTGTCACGCAGTACAAAGATGCCACTACGCCTCCTGCATTACGTGGCGGATGGCGGGGTGCTCTTGTTGGAGGTGGCGGCTCTCCCGGCCGTGGACGCAATAGCCCCGGTCGCGGCCATCGTGGCGGTCCGCCAAATTTGTTACACAGCACACTCGTCTACCGTGGAGGTCCTCCTGGAGCTACCCAGGGACAGAACGCGAATGGTCGCCCCTCGCAAAACCGCGGAGGTAGCAATATGAACGGAAGAGGTGGGAATGGTGACCGAGGAAGGGGCTGGGGGTATGGAGACCACCGAGGATCCATGTCTTCCCAGGCCTCACCAAGGGAGAACCCTCAGGGCGCCTACAATAATGTGCCTCCTCCTGCAAGCCTTGACTCCCCTAGGGGCGGGGGACGTGGCGGCCGTGGCCGTGGAGGAAGAGGTCAGCGTGGACCTCACCGGGGCCGTGGTGGAAACGGCCGTGGAGCTGCAAACTGACCGCGGCATCAGTGGCCCGTTCTAGTACTATACTGAATACCTACTCTGGGATGGCTGTTTGTATCTTCCTGAACGTTGGGGTTTGCTGTAAAAGGGACAAATGGATTCTCATGTATTGATGCGGAGTTGGGCCAGAACACCCGGGATCTGTGTAGATTAGTCTCAATGCTATATAGATGGCTCAATGTGGGTTTGCTTGTTATAGGCCAGCAACTGGCAAGATTTCACTCCGAAATGGTATTTTCTATCATGGAAATAATCATGGCCCTATTTTCGATAACCAACCCGCCAAAACGCCAACATGTGCTAAGTACCTTCATCAACCTCACTAGTCTTCGCCGCTGGGAGTAATGTGCTAGATTCAGGCCCTGGCCTTGCTTTTTGTGCTGGTACTGCTCTTGGTATCTTTGGTCTTGACTGCGGGTAGTGTGAATATGTCGCTCACCCCACCGCTCACGGCCTTCCACACGCCAAACGGCTTGTCCATGTTCCAGGTGAGGGCTCCAACCCAGGGCTGTACGTTGTAATGCAGCTTCAGAGTGACATCTGAGGCCCCGGCGATCTTGCCACTCGGGTGAGTGATTTGGTACTTAGGCCTCTGGTTCCTGATTTTAAGGAGGCCTCTGCGAGAGGAATTAGTATGGGGGGCTTTATATGGTTTCGGGGGGCATTGACGTACCGGTTGGGAGCGATGCTCTTGCCCTCGGCACTCTTCTTGAGCTTCTTCATAGTTGCGGGACCAATGTTTTGTAAGTGATCGGCACTGGGGTTCGTGATAATGGTGTCCCAGATGACGGCTGAGTTGTTCGCATTATTGGGGCCGGTCCAGTCTGCTGTTACGTATACGAAGAGTTGCTTGGTGTTCCATGTGAACAAGTCCGAGAGGTCAGCGTCGAGGGAGAAGCGGATGACGGCATATTCCTCCTTTTTGGTGCTGTAGTAATGCGGCCGGCCCTTGACACTGTGGTTTGCAGTTAAATGTTAGAATTGGAGAGGGAAGATGATGTGGTGATAAGGGGGGCTTGCGAATGGCGTACACTTGGAGGTTGTTGACGGTTACGGTGCCACTGGGCGAGCGAGCGGCAAAGAGATCTGTGGCTGCGATGAATGCGCCGAGGACGCAGGCGACGGTTGTGAAGAAGCCGAAGACGTTTTGGATGCGGGTGAAGGAGCTGTGCATGTTGGGCAATGGGTTGCAGCGCCAGCACGGCGAGCTGGTGGGAGGGAGTTGAAAAGGGTGGTGATGCAAAACGGCGTGGAGGAGCACTCGATTCTAGTGTTCGTGTTTGGAGTAGCACTTCGTAACCAGAGGTAGTACTATCTCGAGGCTGGAATAGGACACGTCTCTGGGGCTCTGGGGTGGTGTGGCACTTTCTCAGCCTTGCAGAAGCGTCCTATCCGTATTGGGATAGTAGCACCAAAACTGGGCAGCATGCCTTCCTGGGGAAGGGAAGAAAGGTTGGAGATAATAAGTGCTGAGAACGCGCCTCGTTATACTTTAATTCAGGCGCATGGCAATATCGGGTTTCTTGTACCGCTTCGTTGTTGTCCAGGCGAAAGTCGATTGGCTGCCCGAGCATTAATATGACTGATTCGAGCGCTTGATGTCTGCGGAATATTACACCGACTCACTCACTCGCTCGTTCACATCGCATCGCATCGCATCGCAAACTCAGGCTTCTGCTCTGTGCTATCTATAGCCTCTCGCCATTCATCGAACCACTCCGATGCGCGCGCCGGCTTCGATGCGATAAATGTTCTAGTGATAAATGTCTAGGCCTCCTGTCCGCCCTTCGACGTCATCCAGAGAACCGCGCCTGAACAATGCCATTGCCGAAAGTGTTGCCAACGATATGGCCTTTGACGACAAGTCATCCAGCATGACGCATGATGATGCTGCAAGCCCAGAGGTAAGCAAGCTGGAACTCCGCAATATTGTCACATTCAGCATGATTTTCAGGCTTCAGAGCCCGCAGTCCCACAAAAGAGGTCCCTGCAATCATGAATCCCAGATGCTGCCTGTCTTGATCAGTGGAGGCTGGACCGCTGGGCGGACCGCGTGGCTCGCTGAGACGCGCTGACGGCACTGCTGTAATAGCTGTCCTCGCCACTAAATGTTGTGGATTCACCACCTGGGCGCCCTGGTGCCAGCACTTGACCTCGCTAAGCTTTTTTTTATCGCATGTTGGCCATGGCCCCGCTAACCTCGAAAAATGTAGACCCGACCAGCATCGCCAACTTCACAAGTCCATGTGCAGCAGGAGCCTACTATAGCCGTCGAGGCCAAAAAGTGAGCCAGTCCGCGCCTCTGCAGACTGATTGAACTCTTATTGAAGCTGGCCCAGCCGGCTTAGGTCGAGACAGCAGACCCCTAGCCCAACCTCTAGCCGAACTCTCAAGGGAAAAAAGCTGCAAGGTCACGCGGACCAGAGCAGCGACCGCAAGCAACCCCAGGAGAGCAAGAGAACAAAGAAGACCTCATGGGAGTACGTGATCCCTTCAACTGTTTGTCACCGCGTGTTGTATTGACTCGTGACAGCCCGCTGGCTCGCTATCACTCCGATGCAAACTCGTTCCCGGATTATGGGTATGGCCCAATTTTGATGTCCGCGGGTTGTGATATCAACGCTGACATTCCTATAAGGTCCCCGAACCGCAGCCACGCCATGGGTCTCGATCGACTGGTCCGTAACCACTATCGAAATATGCGGAAACAAATCAAGCTAACTCCCAGCAGAAGCTCATTAACGGGTCAACTGGACCTGTCAACACCCTTGGTTCTCGACGATTCGATGCCCACGATACAAACAACACCCCGCCTGCCAAGCGGCAGAAGCAAGAATTTTTACCTCGAATACACGGTCACACGGCGAGCCCATTCTTCTCAAAGGCAAACCCAGCCCGAAGCGACGATGTTCAAGAGGTAGTTAAAGAAGCCTCCCAGGATGACTCGTATGATATCAAGAGCACCTCCAGCGCGGGGCATACAGCCTCTCTCGGTGCCACCCTTGCCGAATACCGAAATGCGCAGCCCAAAGGACGCAATGGGCCAGGGCGATTGCGGAAAAGCCGATCGTCTATGAGTTCCCAAGCACAATGGGATTCATTTGCCAAAACTCGCATGTTTCATGATTCTGGCCTAGCGACGCACAGCATGGGTCAAAGTACTTCAGTAATGACTCTGGATAGTTCTGATGATCTAGCTGAAGATCCTCCACCTGCGAATGTGACTTCTGATCTTGTC
Organism: Hypomyces perniciosus; assembly: GCA_008477525.1. Classification (NCBI taxonomy): domain Eukaryota; kingdom Fungi; phylum Ascomycota; class Sordariomycetes; order Hypocreales; family Hypocreaceae; genus Hypomyces; species Hypomyces perniciosus. The sequence goes on from SPDT01000010.1 coordinate 310,226, forward strand.
AAGCAGCATTCAAAGAACAAGCGTGAGAGGCCATACCAGCTTACAGATTCTGTCGAGCCTCAGATTAAACGCCACAAACCTCCTACTCAAAAGGAGCCTATCGATGTATCCGAGGATGAGCTTCAAGCTGATTCACCCAATGACACAAAGTCATACAAAAAACCAACAATCCTTAGCACTGCTGTGGCCAGTTTCGCGAGCCGTGCTAAGGCTAGATCATCAAGGGGGGACATACAACCTACAGCCTTCCAGATGCACATGGATTCAAGTGGCAAGTCACAATCCCGAGGGATGGGCCTAACAAGAGCGGTTTGTGGCAAGAAGCTATATGAACGTGATGACACTCAGGGCCGAATATCTCTTTGCCGAAGTCAAAACCACGGCACTAGACTGGAGGCAAAGCTACAGGATGGGCAGAAAACAGGCGAGCTCAGTTGGTTGGGTGTTGACCTAGATCATATCCATACCTATTCTACAGCGCCAAGCCGTACCATTCTTGTCAATCGTTCACAGTCAGGGGAAGCCGGTCCAAAACTCTATCTAGAGTTTGAGAGTCGCGAAGACACTGAGAAGTTGGTGCGAATGCTGAATGATAAGGGAATTCGCACTGAGACTCCGTACGTCATAACTTCCTGGTAGCTTGGACATCGAATTAACACATGGTGTATAGGAGCGGATTAGAGAAAATGTTCGAGATAGCTTTGGACAGGGCACGAAATTATACTGTGTCGAATGGATCGGCTGAGGAGAGAACGAGCAGTCGAAGAATGGAGCACGGCAAAGATAAATCATCTTGGATATTAGCCCCCCAATCGCCACCAGAAAATCCGGAGACCAGTCCAAGAGCTGAAAAGCTCAAAGACAGGTTGATACAATCGGCACGCGAGACTGAATCTCAGTCTGGTCCTTCGATAACGGTGCGGCGCTCTGGACCTGAAACACGGCGATCAACCAGGACAACCTCAGCATCTGTGCCTCGTCAGCAGAGCCCTGATCTCTGGACTGATTTGAACCCGGGCTGGCAGAAAAACTGGCAGAAATCGTTGGTTTTTCCAGCAACCGGAAAAAATAGAGCGACGGTCGACAAAGATGATATACCGAGACTCGATGAGGGCGAGTTTCTCAACGACAATTTGATCAGCTTTTACCTTCGTTATCTCCAGGTCACGTTAGAAAAGGAACGGCCTGAACTGCTGAATAAGGTTTACTTCTTTAGCACATTCTTTTTTGAAAAGTTAAGGTCCACCAAAGGAAAAATCAACTATGAGGGTGTCAAGGCTTGGACAGCGAAGGTGGATTTGTTCTCTTACGACTACATCGTCGTTCCAGTCAACGAGCATGCTCACTGGTACGTGGCCATCGTGTGCAATGCTCCAAATGCAATCCGCGAGCCCAAAGAACCAGCGGCAACAGGGCAGGCAAATGATGTCGTTGAGGTGTTGGATGTGGCGAACTCTCCAAGGATGTCGACAGTGGAACGCGAAATGTCAGATGTTTCTCTGCGGGATGGAGGTGTGACGCAAAACCAGACAGGAGAGCCTGCGAAGAGTGTTGCGGAGCTGTCTTCAACCCCATCTTCTCCGAGCAAGAAGCGAAAGTCTGTGGGTGCAACAGGATCAAAGACCGATCCAACACAACCGAAAATCATCACCCTTGACTCACTTGGCTCTTCACATACCTCGACCTGTAAGGCGTTGAGAGAGTATCTAGCTCAAGAAGCAAAGGCCAAGAAAGAGGTCGATCTGACGATCCCTCCTACCGGCTTAGCCGCCATTGGTATACCGCAACAGGACAACTTCTGTGATTGTGGAGTGTTTGTTCTTGGCTACATGCAGGAATTCCTAAAAGACCCTGATGAGGCTGCACGGAAGCTTTTGCAGAAGGAGAAGAATATGGAATGGGTCGTCCGACCGTCAGAACTACGAAATAGCATACGGACTCTCCTCTTTGATTTGCAAAAGGAACAACAAGAGCGTCTCGACAAAGAGGCGCAATTGCGCAAATCGAAAAAAAAATCTGCGGGTGGTAGAACACTGCAGAGCTCCCCGATACCAGCGCCAGCTATGCGTCCTCCATCTCCAGCCCCCAGATTGCCGGGTGCTTTCCCAACGTCTCCTCAAAAGCAACCAGAACCGGAAATAATTGTGCCATCCTCAGAAATTGGTGTTGAGGAGGTTTCAGCTCCCAAACCCCCAGAAAATGGCGTGGATCCCAACCCCCCCTGTGGGAAATTGGGGACATATAAATGGGACGAAGAGCCAAAGTTCATCAGTCCCTTAGCATATGGGTCGAATGCTAGCCCTAACACAGATGAAAGACATCGTACGGTTACTTCGTCTCCGATTCGCAAGTCTGACGCCCATCACAGTAAGCTTGTGGTAGAGCTGAAGTCTAGCAGAGCAGGCGAGAAACTTGACTACGACGAACCAATACCACTAGATGGCGAGTTGGACCTTGTTTTCGTGAAGGGACTGTCTAGTGCTGCATCAGAGAGCCAAGGGGCAAAGGGGAGAGCCAAGAAAGATCGGCGGCCTTCCATCGAGGTCATAGATACGAAAAAGAAGAAGCCCAGGCCGTCTCCTCGATCCCCAGCTCGGACGGCCAAGGTTGCTACCGAGGCTTCTCCTTTCTTTCGCCCTCTGCCATCTGTTGAAACCGAGGAAGTTGAAGAGATTAGGAGGAGCCCGAAATACGACGGCATAGATCGATCTGTTGATTTGACGATATCATGACCTGTGGAACGATTTCGCCACCCAACGAGCGGATGATATGGTGAGCTGAGAGGCGGCGTGGCCGGCACGTGTCTGTTTAAGCCGACAAGGCGAAAAATCTGCCTGCTACGGTGTTTAATGGTCGAGTTTTTATCACGATTTGTGGTAATAGAAACTGAGCATAGCGCGAGGGGGGTGGCGTTTTGAGGTTGTTTAGGGATGCAAATTATGTGTGGAAGATATACTTGCTCTTTCCTCATGAGACTGGGATGCCGATAGATTTGACATTTCGTACGCTCTACGAATAATACACGCAGTAATCTGGCCTTCGACAAATGAAGCACAGGAACAAATTTGACAGTGGCATCTTGTGCCAGAGTATGAGAGTTGCTGCTGTATGAAATTGACTAGGTGGTTTTGTGCTAATGTCTATGTATGTATTATCTCTTCGTCCCTCACTCCTCAGAGTCTTCTCGTTCATGCGTGCCGTTGAGCATTGGCCGCTGTATCCTCGGTACCTCGAAAACTACACCACCGTTCCTCACGCCCTTACCCTTTGTGACGCTCCATCGTCCAAGACGGTGGTCCCTAGCGATAGCGGCGACGATGCACAGTCCGTCCTTGCCGCGTTCGCCGCGCTCAAATACAGTGATGTCGTTGATGATGCCTGCGACGGGTCGCTTCTTGTCGGCATTTGAGGTGCCGTTTGGTTGGTCCTCCTCCTCTTCTGAAGGTCCGCCGAGGACGGCGACTAGTTCGATCTTTCTCTTGTCCTCACTTAGTTGCCATACTCGGATGTGGCCGTCCCAGCTTCCGCTGAGGATGACATCGGAGTAAGGAATCGTTTTGAGGGCAGTGATCCAGCGAGGAAGCGGCGCAGGGACAACATTCTGACCAGGACGTTCCTCTGCTGAGGCCTGGTGAGGATCCAGAGGCGGGTCTAGTCCATGAGCAAGAGGCTCAATGTAGACAGGCTTCTTCTTTTGGGTACTCCAGAGAGCGATGGCACCATTGTCGCTTCCAGTGACGAAGAGTTCGTCGTCAATCATAGCGATGCGGTCCATGCTACCCTCGTGGAGGAGGGACCGCGGGTTGACACCAGGGTGTGATTTCTTGTCCACTGCGCCGCCACGGAAGACTAGCTGTGTCTCTTCGGCGACCTTCCATAGACGAGCAGTGCGGTCTCGAGCACCGACACTGATGCATCGCTCTTGCGCGAGAGCATCAATGTCTTGGATTTCGTCCTGGTGACCAAACAGCGTCTCAATGTATGCTAATTCATCCAAGCTCCACACCTTGACAGTCCGGTCCTTTGAGCAGGAGTAAAGCTGGTTGGTGCCTCGCCGGAACACCAGACCAGTCACGGCATCTCGGTGGTGAGTAAGGACCTTGATCGGCTTCAGAGTGGCGGCGTCGTAGACAATGATTTTCTTGTCCTGGCCGCCTGTGACGACATACTTGCCATCGGGAGAAGCCGCAACCGCCAAGATATGCCCCACGTGTCTCTGGTAATTGTAGTCCCTATCTTTGTTTGCATTTCCCTTTATCCATAACTCCAACTCAGGCCTTTTCTTCGGTGGTGCCGGAGGCTTCTTCGGTTTCCGTTTTGTCGTTTGTGGGTATTGGTGCTGGGGGAGATCTTGTATCCTCCACTTGTGTAAAAAGAGATCTTTGGTTGTGGTATAGACGTATGGTGCGCACGCCGCAATTGAGGTAACCGAATTGGTGTTCGTTCTGAAAAACGTTTGCGAGGCCTTGTCAAAGTCCAATTCGGAGGCCAATTGACGATATACTCGTCCCTTTGTCTCGGCGACATCTTCTTGTAGCCTCTCGGCGATCAAATCTCGATCTATCTCTGCGGCATCGAATCCAACCTCATCCACGTGCTCCTTGACATTCTCGAGGTAGCGCTCGGCCAGCCGCAATCTTTTCTCGGCAGCAGTCTCGCCCTCCTCGTCAGAGTCACTGTCGTCTTCCTCCTCGCCCGCATTGGACACGCCATCATAGCTCTCTTCATCCTCAGAGTCGCTGCCGGAGATTGATTCGTCCCGCTCGACTCGCTTCTTGTCGGAGCTTGCTGGTTTCGCAGCGGCTTTCGTGGATGATTTCGAGGCAGCAACTCGCTTTTTCGGCGCTTCCGGGGCTTCAGGTCGCTTTCGCTTCTTATGGGAGCCTGGGATTGTGAAGAATGAGGACATTGTGGCTCAAATACCGGATGGCTGGCACAATGAGCGTGGTTGTCCCGCCTTGGTGTTTGAATTTCCAGCTTACCGAACCTGAAAAAAAAAGTTCGAGATGGACGGCCCACTGAACTTTTGGCACCCCACTTGGCGTGTCGCTGGCGAATTACAGCTCGCGACCGGGATATAGTGTTTCCGTCCCAGGGCGGTCAATGCTGGCACAAGCGACTTGCAGGTTGAAGCTCATTGACGCGCAGCGTTACAGCCTAGCGGAGTGGCAGTAGCAGCTTGATGCTGGCTGGATCTTGAAAGCGGGCTGCCAGTCGTCTACCTCTACAGCTTTCCACCACCACCACTTTGCGCGCAACAATCACCATGTAGGTCGATTTTCTTTGCTAAACACAGCATGGCTCTATTGAATACTAACGTTTATCTAGGGAGGTTCTACTGGGAATTACGGGCAAGGACTTCACCCTCATCGGCGCTTCTAAAGCTGCCATGAGAGGCGCCACCATCCTCAAGACCTCCGATGACAAGACAAGAGCTCTGAACAAGCACACACTGCTGGCTTTCTCTGGAGAGGCCGGCGACACAGGTTGGCTCTCAAATTAAGCGGCCACCGAAGACGGAGGCTAACCTGGGTCGCAGTACAATTCGCGGAATACATCCAACGAAACGCCGAACTCTATTCCATGCGCAACGAGACCGAGCTGTCACCGTCAGGTCTGGCCCATTTCGTCCGTGGGGAGCTCGCCTCCAGCCTGCGATCACGGAAACCTTACAACGTGAACCTCCTGATGGGAGGTGTCGATCCCATTACCGGCAAGCCGGCATTGTACTGGCTGGATTACCTTGCGTCATTGGCGGAGGTGCCCTACGCAGCTCACGGCTATGCGCAGTACGTCTGATTTGATTCCATCCCTAGCTTTCTTGTTTTTACAACACTGGAAGAAAGAGATTAGAGAATGATCCATACTGATAACTGCTACTAATAGATATTACTGCTTGTCTCTCTTGGACAAGCACCACCACCCAGACATCACGCTAGGACAGGGCATCAAGCTCATGACGATGTGCATAGACGAACTGAAGCGGCGGTTACCGATCGATTTCAAGGGCATGGTGGTTAAGGCAATCAAGGCGGACGGAATCGTCGATATAGAGTTCGATGACGACCGTATTGTGAAGAGTGCTTGAGCGGACGTCGGCAAAGAAGAGAAACGCCGTGTGTTACTAGATTGGCCTGGGTTTGATAATCAGCAAATTAGCCCCTTGTCCCAGCACATTCCTCGCCGTCTACCGCTTCCCCCTTGCTGCCTGTGCTGGTCTATATCTAGGGACGGCGCATGTTTCCAGAACTTGCGTCTAACGTATCACTAAAACAGTAGTTCCAAGCCTATCCCGAGTAAACACTTTGTATTTGTGGACAGACGTCTAACGGCTCGGTTTGATAGCACGGTGAATTCTTTATAATTAGGAGCGATGATAGGAAGATAATATTAGGTGTAAGTCAGTCAAAGCTCTGATAAACCGGCAGTAACAGCAACAGGAATCGGTGTAATTGTACACTTGATGCTTGTCTAGATGCAAGTAGAAGATTTGATGGGTGACCAAGCAGCTACCAATTTGGTAATGATATGCCTCCGGAAGGCCGACGTCATGATCCCAACCATCTGAAAAATGGCCCTGCCAAACACTTTGAAGAAGAGTCATGCGTTGTGTATTAAAAAGGGTGGGAGACTCTAGGTACCTGAGGACGTTGGTAACCGCCACCATTTATTATTGGATACAAGTACTCCGTACATGAGTGGCAGGCAGAAGCTGCATCGTCCCTACTAGTACTGTGGCAGAGTCTTCTTGGTGAGAACTATTTCACTTTTCTTGTCTTCGTAAGGTTTCGGCTTCCACCGAATAAATGTGTGTGTCCTGGATATACGTGCTGTTTTGAGTCATGCTTACAAATGCTCGACACACGCAGTAGGATGTGGGATTCGAAGATTTACGCTATGTCAGTCGGTGTAGGTTTTCATCAGTCTCAGATGCAGCCTCCTGTCCATTCAGGCAGGGCGGGCTCCGGTGTTTTGTTTAGGTAGGGTGGCTGAACCCATCACACTGTCTGGTAATGCATGCGGTGCTCCGTCCTCCGTACCTCGTACAGCCGGTGCCAGTTCAACAACAGGGCTGATTCAGGGCCAGACATCAAACGCACAGAGAAAGAAACGCTGCTTGCTTTTCAAAGGAACTCGCTGTCTCCGGTAAGAGTGGCGATACCCATAAAAGTGTTGCGAGTTTGAAGAGTGAATGAGGCGGAAGAGACTGCGTCACAAGCCACAGTGCCAGCGTTTGCTAGGATGCAATAGGTACCGTGCTAGTACCTGCCCCCACGTCACTGACGTGCCACCAACCGAGTAAAGTACTTGATCGGTACATTGCATGCCACCCCCAAAAAATTTCTGGCCCTCCCCTCAGGCACTAACCTCTTTCTGATCAGCCTTGGGACCAATTTTTTTTCTCGCCTTCGCCTCAAGGCCTCGCCGTCCCTTTTTTTCCCTTTCCCTCCCACAACTCACAACCCTCCCCAACCACACAAACCTCTATCCCCCTCCTCCATCCCTCATCCTCATCCTCATCCTCATCCTCGTACTTTCCCAAGACATTTCTGTCTTTTCCTTGGTCTTTCCTTTGAAGATTCTGTGTTCTTCGACGGAAAGTGCAAGCACCAACTTACGCGTGTGCCCGAATTTAATACCAGTGGGAAAGAAAATTTTCTGGGAGCTCTGGTCTTCCCATTTCTTTCTCTTCGTGTTTCCTGTCTCTATCGTGCGACAGGCTTCGCTATTTTACTCTCTTTCGTTTTTTGAGGGTGATTTACGATTGACTCGATCGATAATTCTTCTTGCGTCTTCCGAACGGCCTTCTTTTCGACAACCAAGCCTATTCAACGGAACCCGACTCCTCGCAACATGGCCGACCAACTGAACATGGGCAACCTGAGCCTTGGCTCGGAGAGTGCCCAGGCCGCTCAGGCGCGATCCTACATTCCGCCTCACATGCGAAGCCGCCAGAATCCCGCTCCCCCTGCTGCCGTCAACGGTGGTCCCCCGGTCAACGGCGTGAACGGCGGCGCTCAGCCACCCGTCAACGGCCTCAACAACAGCAACTGGGCTGGGTAAGTCCATCAAGCATCATGGTTGAAACTTGTGAACAAATACTGACATATGCTTAGAGGTCAGCAGCAGGCCTTTGCTGGTGGTCGCCAAGGCGGCGGCAACTGGAGCGGCGATGCTCCTAGCTTCCAGAACAACAACCGTCGTGGCGGTTGGGGTGGACGCGGTGGCTACTCTGGTGGTGCCGGCGGTGGTGGTGGTGGATACGAAGGCCAGGGTGGTGGTAACCACGCCGCTCGTGGCTCTGGCGATGGACAGTGGCGAGATGGAAAGCACGTCCCCGGCCCGGCTAACCCCCGTGTCGAGCGTGAGCTCTTTGGTACTGCCGACGATCCGTCCAAGCAGCACACTGGCATCAACTTCGAGAAGTACGATGACATTCCTGTCGAAGCCTCTGGCCGTGATGTCCCCGAGCCAGTTCACCAATTCACCACTCCTCCCCTGGATGAGCACCTCTGCCGCAACATCGAAATGGCCCGATACAAGGTCCCTACTCCCGTCCAGAAATACTCCATCCCTATTGTCATGGGTGGCCGTGATCTCATGGCTTGTGCCCAGACTGGTTCTGGCAAGACTGGTGGCTTCCTCTTCCCTATCCTGTCTCAGGCTTTCATTCACGGTCCTTCCGCTGTCCCGGCCAATGCTGCTGGACAGTTTGGTCGTCAGCGCAAGGCTTATCCCACCTCTCTAATCCTTGCCCCCACCCGAGAACTTGTTTCTCAAATCTACGAAGAATCCAGAAAGTTCGCTTACCGATCTTGGGTTCGCCCCTGCGTCGTCTACGGTGGTGCCGACATTGGCTCCCAGCTCCGACAGATTGAGCGTGGATGTGATCTTCTCGTTGCCACTCCAGGCCGACTTGTGGACCTCATAGAGCGAGGCCGCATCTCTCTATGCAACATTAAGTACCTTGTCCTTGACGAGGCTGATCGCATGCTTGACATGGGTTTCGAGCCCCAGATTCGCCGCATTGTGGAGGGTGAGGATATGCCCTCCGTGGCCGACCGACAGACTCTCATGTTTTCTGCCACCTTCCCTCGCGACATCCAGATGCTCGCAAGGGACTTCCTCAAGGACTATGTTTTCTTGTCTGTTGGACGTGTTGGTTCCACATCCGAGAACATCACTCAGAAGGTCGAATTCGTCGAGGACATTGACAAGCGCTCTGTCCTTCTCGATATTCTCCACACCCACGCCGGTGGCCTGACGCTTATCTTCGTCGAGACGAAGCGCATGGCTGACTCTTTGTCCGACTTCCTGATCAACCAGAACTTCCCTGCCACTTCCATTCATGGAGACCGAACCCAGCGTGAGCGTGAGCGAGCTCTGGAGTTCTTCCGTAACGGACGTTGCCCTATTCTGGTGGCCACTGCCGTTGCTGCCCGTGGTCTCGATATCCCCAACGTCACTCACGTTATCAACTACGATCTTCCCACTGATGTTGATGACTATGTCCACCGAATCGGTCGTACCGGTCGTGCCGGAAACACTGGTATTGCAACTGCCTTCTTCAACCGGGGCAACCGCGGTATCGTCCGGGAACTCATTGAGCTGCTCAAGGAGGCCAACCAGGAGATCCCTCCCTTCCTTGAAGCCATTGCTCGTGAATCGTCGTTTGGCGGCGGTGGCCGTGGTGGTCGCTCTCGCGGCGGCGGTGGTGGTGGTGGTGGTCGCGGCAATGCCAACCGGGACTTCCGCAAGTTTGGCGGCGGTGGTGGCGGCGGTGGCGGCGGCTTTGGTGGTGGTTTCGGTGGCGCTCCTCAACAGGGAGGCTTCAGCGGTGGCTACAGCGGCCAGTCTCAGGGAGGCTCCAACAACTACAGCGGCGGTGGCGGCGGCGGCGGCGGCAGCGCATATGGTGGTGGTGGCTATGGCAACGGCGGCGGCTATGGTAATCCTGGCGGCCCTGGCGCTCAGTCCTCCTGGTGGTAAACCCAACATCTACTCCCACATGATTTCGACATCATCGTGTGCTCTATTGCTGTGGCGCAGGTCCTAGCCACGACTTTTTTTTCTTTTTTTTCGCGACAACTTTGCTTTGATTACAATCTGTTTTGAACGCATGCATCACGTCAATTTACTCGAAAACACGGCGGCATCATGACCTGCGAAGACGGACGAGTGCCTTTTTTTTCTACTGGACAAAACAGTAACGGTCGGGGGCATTCATGACGCATGTGATAGATTGCATTTTTTTTTATTTCGGCATCCTCCCTCGCTTGATACCCTTAGACCGAGAGATGAGGAACTTGAAGACGCTGGCAGAACGTGGTGTTGATAGATCTACTATGACTAGATCTGGACAGGGACATCACGATGATCATGTTTCTGCTGTCTACGAGGGGTTCCTCCCCCAGGGTATTTTCTCGCTTTCACGATAGAGGGTCATGTTATCGCCGTGCATTACATAGACAAAAGTGGATTACTCGGTTCTCTGGTCAGGAATTGCTTGACAGTCTCCACGGATTGGGACGGATGAGAGAGCTATGAGCATAGACTGGGAATGGATGGCCAATAGGTCGGTTTCTCTATTTCTTTTCGAGAGCACGAGCTAGGCCTCTCGACACAGGTTATGGATTTTGGTTGGGACGGCATGGATCAAAGGCTCTCGCTCTTTGACCGTCATGAGCACGTGGACATGATGCTTCGACTCGGCCTGGATGAGGCTGAGTGCGCAGCTCTGGAAGACAGACAACCAGAGTGGACTGAGGAGTCCCAAGTAAAAAAAAAAGGGTTTTGCAATGTACATCTAATTGAGAGTTCCAATGGTGAAGCTGTGACATGTCGTAGTCGGCATTCGGCCTTGATCCGATTGACGAGGACCTATTCAGCAGTTTCGGCAAACTTGCAAGGCGACGTTTTGTCGTTGTCTACCCTTGAGCTCTATATGATGACTTGGTTCTTGAAGTGCTGCAATGCAGTACTTGTGACAAAATTGAGACCAACCAACCGGATACTGCTGCATTAGCTGAAACGACAGCACGAACATTTTTTATGGAAGATTCTAGACAATGGTTTAGAACAGATGACAGATTTTAAAAGTTGGCAAGCCCTTATCAGATCTGGTGATGATCCCCGCACTGGCTCTAACGACGTCACTGGGAGAGTCATTCAACATCAGAATCAGTAGTAAAGCCTGCTAAGTAATTGGACGTACGGCTAGGACATTTCTCGCATCCGCTTCAGACATCGGGCCCACCACAAACTCGGTCCCCCAGCCCTTCCCGCAGCTCCCGCTGATCGTACCTAGGGACGAAGTCCTGCTTTGGTTGACGTCTTATTCCTTGCTTACCTGTCAAAAAGTTTGGTTACCCCCCGCCATCCTCCCCGCGCATCGTTTCCCCCATCCTCATACTTCTCCTTCTCCCCCTCCTATGAACTCGCCTTAGAGGAGGCACAAGGAGCCATCGCCTAGTCGCTGTAAGCTCCCTCGGTCGAACTGACATCATCGAGAATGGGTCTTCTCGAGACCATGGACGCCAGCATCACCGGCTTGGTGGGCCAATGGAATGGCTACTCAACCGGGCTGGTGACGCTGTTCGTGGCCCTCATTACGTACCGGATCATGTCGTCGCGCCAGCCAGATGTGCACCCACTGCTGCTGGCTAGACAGGCGACCCCATCTACGGTGCGCAATGAAGGCGAGAGTGCCATTTACAGATCCAACATCACGCCTCATGGCGCGTCGTTGAACAGTGGTTTGAACGTCAAGGATCCCGGTCTCTCCAAGTGGTCGCGGGGTCGAGATGGCGATCTGCGGGATATCTGGCGCAAGGCAGTGTCGGGTAGCGACGATGGGAGGAAGGGCCGGCTGTTGACTGTCTTGGGATCTGAGAATGTCATTGAGCATAAGCTAGGTACGACTGCCCTACAAGGCCCAGAAGGTTAGCTGACAGTACCCTGTGTCTAGAGGATATCACGAGGCAGATCAATCTCATCGGACAGCACATCGCCGATCAGGGTGGCATCAGGGTTGCTATCTATCTGCCCAATTCTATCGAGTTTCTGGTCGCACTCCTGGCTTGCAGCTTCTTCCCGAACCTTACTACCGTTTTGATTCCGTTCGATATTTCCGACGAGGAGCTGATTTCGATGCTGAGGAGGTCGGCTGTTGACACTGTCGTCACGGCTCCCGGATCGTTCCCACTCGATGCGGTCGCCAAGGCATATCCGTCTCTGAGACAACTCATCTGGGTCGTGGATCAAGGCAGCTCGCACCTCGATTGGAACGAAGTGCCCGAGGGCATGGGTGGAAGTGTCAATGTTGCTACATGGCAGGACATTCTTCGGGATGCTCCCGCAGACGCCAACAGTGATCTGCCTCCTTTGGACTTGGAAAAGGTTCCCATGGATGTCGTTACCTTCTGGCAGTCAAAGCCCGGTCAACTGGAGGAGATGGTGCGCTTTTCGCAAGCCAACCTGGTTTCGGGCATTGCTGCACAGATTGCTGCCATTCCCACTAAGGAGGGACTGAGCCCGTCTGACTTGTTCCTCCCTGCCAACTCACTAACCAACATTCACACCCTCACTCTGACTTTGGCGGCGCTCTACTCAAACGCTTCTGTGGCCTTGAACTCGGTTGCTGGCCAGTCTACCGATCTGGTTCTGGCCACACAGGGCGTTGCTCCTACAGTCATCGTAGCCAGCCCCGCAGCTCTGTTAAAGATTCATGAAGAATCCACGCGCAGACTCGGCTCGCCGCTCGCCAGGGCTTCTCACTCCATCTCCACCCGTACCCTCACCCAGCAAGGCGCTCTTTCGACGTCAAATTTCCTGTCTGCATTTGCATCTGGGGCACGACCAGCCATCGGCACAACTCCAGGCAAGCTTCGTATTTTGTATGCCGCGGAACGTGTTGGCACCAGTACACCACATCTCTCCGCCGCGGTCCTCTCAGATTTGCGCGTCTTCACCGGCGCCAAGGTTGTGTATGCGTTGACGGCACCTCGGGTTGCTGGAGCGGTTAGCCAGACAGCCGCCTACGATTACAGAGTTGATGAAAGTGGAAAGGGACATTTCGGCGCGCCGGTCACAAGTGTGGAGGTATATCTGAAGGATATGGGCGCGTATAAGACCACTGATGACAAGGTTGAAGGAGAGGTAAGTCTGGCTCTTTTATTTATGTGCTTGATGCTTTCTTGTGCTGATGTGGTTTTGCATAGATTGTTGTGAAAGGACCCTCCGTTGCCGGTGGCGAGACCAGCCTCGGAGTTGCGGGCAAGATCAGGGACGACAACACCCTGGCTTATGTCTAACATTACTCGCTGTAGCTTGCGTACTTGTCTATGGAGCACGGGAGTGCTTGGTGATAAAAAGATAAAAACTATGAGCACATGATGGGTCATAGCAACATGTTTGAGAGCAATGGAGGGTCGGATATATGTCCGGGGATAGGATATGGCAATGAAAGTTTATTAGTACGACTCCATCATCCATGACGCTTGGTGTCGCGTGGTTGACCGGGATCATGGCCTATTTATAATTTTATATGAGTACTATCCGACGCGTGAATACTCGTACTACTCCGTAGAGAGAGCCTGTGCAATGCTGACAGGCCACAGCACGCGATGCCACTTCTTCGTACTCCGTACAGCGGGACGGAACGCGGACATGGTGACAACGACAGGATCCCCAGCTATTTTCACCATCTAGACGAAGCAGCCGAGGGCTTCCAGGACCTGTCGGCTGATCTGGTTGGATGCTGCAGAATAGGCTAACAAGGGAAGCTTAGCGCCACAAACGGGGGTTTGGTCACTATGTGGGTGGTGAAAGGGGATGGAGCTCATTAAAGTCCAGGTCATCTTACCAAAGCTGTGCTGGGCTCGTGTCGATAGTACCTTTTTTCCCCCCCTTCCTATTACTCACTTGCCCTCCAACCTCCTCTTGTTGCTTGCTCCAAGTCACTTAATTTTCTAATTCAAAAACGTCTGCGGACGGGCTGAGGGAACATGCGCAGGGCGTGAATCAAAGGCCCGCCTGCCGAAGTCAAAAAGGGCCACAAGAGAAGGAATGAAGAAGTTTTCCAAGATCCTGTCGCGCCGGCTTGGGAGAAGGGGTGATGATGACGCTGGAGGAGCGCGCTGGGAGGCCGGGCCGCTGGAGTATGCGCCTGACTATCATCAGCTGACGTCAACGAGGCGGTGCGTTGTGAACGGAGAGGCTGGAAGGGGCTTCAAGAGGAGGATCCCGAAGACGGGGAAGAGGAGGATCTTGGCGGATGGCAGTGAAGCAGCGGGTGTGCCCTGTGCCGTGTGTGCGCAGAAGGATTTTGCCAAGTTGTTGGGTTGGAAGCCGGGAGGTGTTGTAAGGCCGTGGATTCCGCTCTCTCATTGTTTGAAGTTGGCAGACAGTGATAGCCGTGACGGTAGCGATGAGAGTGATATCTCCTTACCGCCGTCACGGTCTTCATCCCCGGAGACGGCAGCGGCACGGGAGGTATGTCCGTGGTGCGACTTCTTTTATTCTATGATCAGCACGGCATCAGATGGGGACGGAGATGATAATGCGGACGGCAAGGATAGGGTCAACGGCAAGTTCACGCCGTACTTACGCATTCGACTGGCATTCGAGCGGTTGGGAGGAGGGGAGAAGCATCGGCTCGGCAAGTCGGTGTTGTTTGAGGTGACGACGCAGAATCGGTCTCTGCCGTGGGGTTACATCGTGAAAGCCGCTCCGGGTCCGGACACGGGGGAAGAGAACCGGGATACTGACGTAACAAAATACTACGTTGGGGGAACGGGGGGAGATGCACCCACCGTGATACAAGGGAGGATAATCCCTCCATTGTTGGATCCTGCGCTGCCCAAGTGCTGGATCGACTTTTGCAGGGAGCACCATACAACGGGGGGTTGTGCCGACAAGGCCAAATCCCCTGTACCGGGTCTCAAGCTTGTTGATTGCGAGGACAGGAGAGTTGTGTTGGCGGAAGATTTGGAATCTGCCGCCAACGGCGAACGTCAAGATGGCCATGGCGGAGGTGATGGGCTTGACTATGTTACCCTCAGTTATGTCTGGGGGAGCACAGCTGATTCAGATGATCAATTCGATCAAGAACTCGATGACGGCGGCAGTCTGCCCGACCAGCTCCCGCCGCTTATTTCTGACGCCATCACCGTCACAAAAGCGATTGGGTTCCGATATCTCTGGGTGGATCGATACTGTCTCCCTAGCAAACATGATGCTTTTGCTGCATCAGAACGACGGCGCCAGTTGGATCTCATGGGCCAGATATATGCCCACTCAGCACTAACCCTAATTGTAGCCGCAGGCGAAGGCGCCCACGATGGCATCCCTGGTATTAGCACGCAACGAGAAGAGCAATTATCAATAAAGACGGAGGCAGGCCTCTTTACTACCTCATTGCTTCGCCCAGATCTTGACGTCGCCTCTTCAAAATGGGCTACGAGGGCATGGACTTATCAGGAGGGTTTGCTATCACGACGACGACTCGTCTTCACTTCTTCACAGATATATTTTCAGTGTCAAACAATGCATTGTCACGAGAGCATATCGCTCCCACTCCATTTAGCGCCCAGCCTTAACTTTGGACGAGTCTTTCCATCGACTACCAGCGAGGTGTTCCAACCGAGCAAGCTGCAGCATCACATTAAAACATTCATGGCAAAGGGGATTACCCACAACGACGACCGACTGGACGCCTTCAGGGGCATTCTACACGAATACTCGCGGGCCGAGAACCTTGCCGTCGATCACTTCCTCGGCTTACCCCTATTCCACCCTAATGACTTCACCAACCACAAAATCGTCAGCCAGACGGATCGCCTAGCCGTCGCACTGGGTTGGATGCCCGACCGTGTGACCTCGTCATCCTCACACGACGACCTCGGCAGCCAGGTCGTCGACCCGTACTACTTGCTCGACACGCCCTGCGCGCTCCCCTCCTGGACATGGCTAGCATGGGGTCTACAACGGACGTACAATGCGCCGGCTTATACGTTCAACTTTAACCTCGTTGGCGAGACGTCGCCGATCATCGACGGCGTGTGCGCCGCTCCGAGGATGGAAATCTCCGTGGGCTTTAGTGATGAGATGGTTCTCTCGTGGGAGATTGACGGGGACGCCATCGCTCGGAAGGCGGAGCGTATCGAGTTCCTCCGCCTGAAGACGTTTTGCTTCGACCTAACTGTGAAGAAAGCCGCGGGCGCGTTTATGCTGGCCGAGCCTGTGGCTTCGACGCTGGGTATGGCGGCGGCGGATACGATAGAGGCGTGGATGCGGCGGTCCTGCGTC
Source organism: Hypomyces perniciosus (assembly GCA_008477525.1). Taxonomy (NCBI): domain Eukaryota; kingdom Fungi; phylum Ascomycota; class Sordariomycetes; order Hypocreales; family Hypocreaceae; genus Hypomyces; species Hypomyces perniciosus. Next base: position 326,534 of record SPDT01000010.1, read on the forward strand.
ACTGTCGTTTCTGCTGCACAGGATGAAGCTCCCGGCCGTCAGGAGTACCAGCTCGTAGGCGTTCTCGTTTCAGGACGGAATTGGAAACCAGAAAGCAATTCGTCGGGGGCTACGGCTGTGGCCACGGTGTTGGTGTGCGGACGACGAAATTGGGAGCCCGACGGACAGTTGGTCCGGTTAGGGGCGCTGAGTATATCATATGAGGGACTGGTGGCTGTGGCTGACGACAGGGATGCTTCGACCATGAGGAACATTGATTCCGTGAAGAAGGAACTGAAGGTCCGGATACGTGAACTGGATATATATTAGAAGACTAATGTGTATAAACTTACTTGCAGGATTCACTTGGATCAACATGGCTGGATGGGGGAGAAGATATAATAAAATTACTACGGAGTAATGAATGTTGTATCTCTTCTTATTTTCATTATTTGCATTTATGTCATATCCATAACCTTCGTCAAGACTCATGCCGCCAGCGGTCTACATCGTATCATTTCAATAACCCAGGTCCAAAAGAGCACGCTTGGAAAGATCATCATGGACCCAGCTCACCACCCTACTCCCAACATCGCCCACAAGCTTATCATAATGCGGCCCTGGGAAGAAGAGTCCGCAATGCGCACCAACCTCATCCATGCCATCCATGTACACATCCACCCATGTAGGATCTACCATGCCATTCACTGTTCCCGGTAAGTTGCAAAACTTCTTGAGCTTCTTTGGCTTTTCCTTTTCATCAGCAGCAGTATGAGGGGGGCTTGCTATTACCCCTACCGTCTTCTCCCCATCTTGCTTTGCGGCGGCGGCGGCGGCGGCGGCGGCTTCTTTCTCAAGACGTTTCTTCTCTTGTTTTTCTAGCCGCTGGTTTTCTTTGCGTGCTTCCTTTTCGAGTTTTTCAGTCTCTTTTTGGGCCTTCTTGCGGCGTTTTTCGAGCAGCTTTTCGCGCTCTCGCAAGGTCTTTGTGTGGGTTTTGAGGGCTTGGTCGTATGTCTTTTGAAGACGGGCGAATTCCTTCTCTGCTTGCTTGCGGGAGGCTTTGTCGGTGTATTGGTCGAAGTCGGGCTGTTCAGGTTTTTGGGGCAGTTCGGGGATGGGAGGGAGGTCTAGGTCTAGAGAGGAGGAGGATGTGGGTTCTGGCGGTGGTGGTGGTGGTGAAGTTGGTGGTGAAGATGGTGGTTGTTGTTCTTGTTGCTCGCTTAGCGCATCTTTGAAGGAGCCCTCTGGAGTTTCTAAAATGCTTGTTTTTGAGCCCGTTTCAAATTGGGCGTCGTCGATGTCATCCATGGGAAGCGGCTCAATCTCTTGCATTGAAAGGCGGGATAGATCAGGGGGTGATTCTGATCCTTGACCTGCTTTGGCGTCCGTGTCGTATTTCTGAATTAAGTCGCTTTCTATAGTGGAAGCCCGATCTCCTGTATTTTTGAAGCTATCGTGGCCTTTAATTGAGAATTTTGGCGTTGAAGTACCAGTCTTGGACCCAGTTTCCTCTTCCTCCTTTGATTCAAGCTGTATAGAAGACGAGATTGGCGAGTTGGCTTCCTCAGCAGATTTACCATCTTCTTGGGATTGTACTTCCAGTGTGCTTGTCGAGACATCCATCTGGCTTGCTGCATGGCTGCTACCCGAAGATGGCTGTGGTGGTTTGGGACGGCCAGAAGAAAGAGTGTAGTAGTTGACGAAGCGAACCCTAGCATGCGAGCCACTAGGATGTCCATCACTCAATGCCTTGAGCTCGTCGACATCCTCAAGTTCCCGAATACCCCTGTATCTCGAGATCAAACCATGATAGTCGGCCAAGCACCCGCCAAATTCCAGATGGTGGGCAATGTGATTTCCCATAGCCTGGAAGAGACCTTCAGAGTAGTGTTTCGAAGCGAAGTTTATCATGCGTGTAAAAAAGGGTTGCTCTCTGAAGGGCTCATCGTTGACGAACGGTGGATCAAAGTTGGGGTCTGTTGGCTGGCGAGAAAGCTGGCCTACTGATATGGGTGGCGATATGGGGGATGCTTGAAGCTGTGAGTCGATTGATTGAGAACTAGGAGTAGCATTTTGCAAACTAAGATGCTCATCAGGGCGTTGAGGGGCAGGTTGAAAAAGACTGGATATTCCTGAGACAACAATACCAGGGTGAAGGCCCAGAAAAGGCGAGTCCAGCGATATCGTCCCTAAAATGCGATGCTTGAAGGGATACTGATGGTAAGGACTATGGTTTGGCTGCCAAGAACGATATCAGACTTGTGGTTCTTAGGCTCTTGATTAGTAGAGAGGGCCGCGTGGCTCACCTTGAGGACAACTTCGGCAGCTAGTAAACCACCCATAGAGTGGCCGACAAGTATGACATCAGTTGTAGGCGCTTCATGCGGTTCAAGCCAAGCACTAAAGTTGTCTCTGGCGACATCTATGGCCTTGTATGTCTTGTACCGGGGATAGATCTTGGAGTGTACTACATGAGAATCTGACAAGGCATCACGGAGGAAGTTATGAACATGCGCTGGAAAGGACCTGAAGGACTGGTCGTTGCCGTAGAAGCCGTGGACGTAGACGATGAGTAATGTGCGTCTGACATCTGAGTCTGATACTGAGGGCAGCAGAGATTGTGATGACGACGTCCGCGGGTCTCCTGAGAGGCGGAGACTAGACTCGGGGTATTCGCCAGGGGTTGGAAAGGCTACCGAGTCGTGTGGTTGCGCCGTGATGGAGTAGGGAGGTGGCGGAGGCAGGTCTGAGGACTTTCTCTCCGGTAAAGGAGGTGGAGATGCCATGACGTTGCGCGCCAGTCGGTCGCTTTTGTCAAGGCTGTCTGTTGTGGCTGCAGAGAATGAACGGAATCCGAAAGATGGTGAAGCCCAAAGACGGTGTCCAAGGCCCGTTCCGGAATGCGTCGACGAAGTACGGAGCAGAAGGGTTGAGGAGCATCGGAGGACCGGTCCGGAAGTGTGGGGGAGGGATTTTACGTGAATGGGGGGACCGAGTCGGCGGCCTAGTGGGTGGTTCACGGGTAATGGTGCAGCGACTTTAGTGGACTTCAGGCGGTGGCACAGCAGACGGTGCCTGGCAGCGCGCCCTCTGAGCACAGCGTCTGCCCCTACGAAGTACCTACCTGCGCTTCAACCAAACATTCATCCCATCTCTTGCAGCTAGCGCGAAGCAGTTCTGATGACATTCATCGGAACACTGAATCTTCATCCTAGTGCATTATAATAGTAGATGCTTTTGCACTGTCAAAGTGAATGACGGATTGCGGCGTTCCAGCCAGTACGAGTACTACGCACATGCCTTTGTGATGTTGTGCTTTGTCGCTGCATGCCGTGCTACATTGTTCATTGTTGTACTCCGTACTGCATTCACTACTTCGTCCTCCGTATTATTGTCGCCATCTTCCGGCCTCGTTTCTCGTTGTGCAGTCCGCAATCTGCATGCCACACGTGGCGCTAGTAGGGATTCGCACCAAACGGCGAATGGCGTGTAAACAACACAACGGAAGGAAAAGCACATTCTTCTGTTTGTTGGTGGAAAATTTCTCAATAACGGAGCACCACTTCGTACTAGTACTGGTAGTAGTACGGAGTACGGAGGACTGAGTCAATACTACCAAGAATAAGCGTACTAATGCAAGGCACGCTGTCAGGATACGATGCCCCCATAAGGAACACGAGCAACCAGATCCCTTTCCGCGTGCAAGTACGAAGTATTAGTAGTCCTACTTCGTACTATCATAGAGTATTATTTATGCAGTACGAAGTACTCCGTACTTTGTAGGTAGTATTTCAATACGAGCCCACAAATTGCCATCTGAGCCAGACCCAGCCAGTGGACAAAAAACGGCCTGAACCAAAGCTGCATTTTTGCACTGTCTTGGCTCTCGACATGCCCATGCCATGCCTATAACGGCTTGCAGCAGCCTGCACCTCATTGGCCCGTGCCGCGGCCCACGATCAAGCGAAATGAGTAACAGCGGGCCAGTCCCGGTCAGCATGATGCCGCCGATAACACCGAATTTAACAGGGCTTTTCTGCTGTGTGCCTGTGATTGTATTGTGTGTGTGTGTCTCATCGTTCGTTCTTTGTGCGGGACAAGAGGTTGCATACGAGTCTCCTCTCCTCTCCTGTCTCTTTCTTTCTTTTCCCTTTCTTTCTCGCGCTCTCTCACTCTCACACTCTTTTACCTGCTTCTACCGCATCACGTTAACCTCGTTCGCCATGCCCTCTGCTCTTCAATTATCCGTTGAGCGTTTCTGAAAAGGGGGCGTCCGACAGACAGAGACGTCGGGACAAACGAAGAAAATAACGGCTTCGGAATCGACAACCCCCTGTGGCGACGCAGCAAACGGATGGTGGCAGTGAGGCGGAGAATCAGCGACGACTCTCTGGACGGAGACGACGACAAAGACATATCTACGAGCCATCAAAATGATTGCGATTCCATAGAACAAGACGTCCATCATCATTCTTTTTCGTCAGCCAACCAGAGCCCACCACTGCGCTACGCAATCAGCACCAGCACTGCCCGCCACGACAACGACAACGACGACGACGCTGCCACCATGACTAACCCTCTGCGCCGGCCTTCACTCCTTCAGGCCCGTGACTCGCATTCGCACGCTCATTCACTCCGCAGACTTCGCCACGCACACGGCCACGACCAGCATCACCACGAGAATCGACATCCGCACGAATCTGTTTTATCCCCTAACCGCCGCGACGGCCTCAGCAACAACGACAAGTCGATTCCCAACCGACGTGCTGCTGCACCTCCTGCAGCAGACCTCCCCGCCAATGCTGTAGCTTCCGTCCCGCCAACTCTCGTTACGCAGGTCGTTCGGACCGTTTCGCTCGTTCAGGTCTTTGATACGCTGGGGTCTCCTATCGGCACCCAAACACAATACGGGCTTCCCAACACTATCCTTATCGCCTCGTCGACAGGTAAAACCGTCGACATTTCGGTCCCGGATACATCGACCATTGACCTGGTTCCCGGTTCCAGCCCGGGATCAAGCAGCCAGGCTTGGTCGTCCAGCTTTGACACCACGCCGGCACAAGCGACCACCACGGCCTCCTCTCTGGCGTCTACATCGCCGTCCACTCCTTTACCTTCGTACGCAACGCTGGGTGGTATCCGCAACGGAACAAGCAGTGCGTTTTTCCCATGGTTACCATGCTTGACTGCTCCCGTTAATACTAACCGACCATTTCGTGTAGCCCGTTCCGGAACAAGCTCCGAATTCTTGACCAAGAACTTGACCTCGACAGCGTTTTCCTCTTCATCCTTCACCTCAACCACCAAGTCGGCATCTCTCTCGACTTCATTATCAACAAGCATCCATTCAACATCATCACCCTCATCATTCTCCTCACCCTCACCCTCCTCCCCGTATGGTCCTCTCGCTACAAATGGCATAGGTAGTGGGGGAGATGGAGGATTCGGGGGTGGTGCCGCTGGAGACGGGTCTCAACCAACGTCCGCAGCAACCCCAAATCCTGGACCCAGCAATCTCACGCCTCAGCAGAAACAAGTCATTGGAGGTGTTGTTGGCGGCCTTGCCGGAGCCGCCTTCTTCGGCCTGTTGGTGCTGTTGGTTCTCAAGTACAAGAGGAGACGTGATAGCCGTGCTTTGCTAGGGACTATTCAGTCCGGGTCTGCTTCCAGAGGACTACCTTCGGCCGGCAATCCTGGAGGCGGAGACGACAACGGAAGCGGCGGGGCAATGGCGGAAAGGTACAGCCCAGCCGCCATCACGGCAGCTTTCGCTGGTTTGGCTGGCAAGAGAAATTTATCAACGGCCCACTCTACTGATGATGGCGAAAGAGGCTTCTACCGCGTGTCTGGTAGGAAGCTGCCATCGGTCCTGCAAGCGGGTGGTGATGGATACTCGGACCCGCGAGAAAGCGTCATGAGTGGCACTTCAGACTACTATCGAGGCTCGCAATTCTTCGAGCCGGCTGCCGGAGGTGAAACTCGGCTTGCATTAGGATCCCCGATGCGGCCTGTCAGCGGCATACCTATTATGCGATCAGGTCCGGCCCGCACAGCTGTTACAGAACGGAATCCTTTTGCCGATCCTCCTCCATCAACTCCGACTGGCGATGCCCCCGCACCATCATTGGCACTACGCGATAGCCCAAGGTCAGGCAAGTCAGGTTCTAGATTCCAGGAGAGCATTTGATATGGAGAGCGTCGTTACATAAAGCGCATACCCCCCTGTTTGCATTCACGTATATACTTCACCTGGCATTAAGAACCACATATGGTCTCTACTACTACAACACACCCGGCTGCTCCCCCACTATAGGAGCGTTGGCGTCGGGATTTCCTTATTTGTCAGAGTTGATTTCCGTTGGCGTTTATGTGGCCTCGTTGGATTTATGGACTGTTAATCGCCAGGGAGTGAAGCGAAGGGTATAGAGGGGAAAAGAGGTGGGAAGACAGGCTTTCTGGGGCAAAGGGGAGGGTCATTTTCTTCTCGTCCATCTTGGGTGATATTCAGAGCCATATCGAAAAAAGAGAACTAGAGGGAACACTACATAGACGCAGGACGTGTTTTGTACAGTTGCAATCATGTCTGAATAGGACAATGCAAGTTACCCGCAAGCCAAAGGATCGCCGTCGATGTGTGAAGTCAGTATTTATTATACTCTGTATGTATCCTTGCATTAGACCATCAACGAGAGGAATCTAAAGCACGGGCCATGCGTTATCCGTTGCGTGTTGAGACGTGAATGAAACCAGGATTAGCATTGGCGTTGGCATGGCATCAGCATCAGATAATTATCATGTCATCCGGCTTTGGGACATCCGGGTCATTCGTATTTGTCTGACAAACCACGATCTTCCAGCAATCGTTCGCATGACAAATGATGCTTACTACCAATAATTGGCGAATGAAAAAAATTAGTTTGAAATCAGACCAGTTCGGTAGGTCATGCGCTAAAACCTGGAGAGAGACGTTTTACCGTCCACATCGTCCGGTTGCCTCTAGCAGAGGGCGCCAAATAGCCAAAGAACTTTGCATAAGATGCCTATTCAATGTTACTCCATGCCGTCGGACTTGTTTAACTGGTCGCTGGCCATATTGCTCCGTACTCCGTGGAATTGTGGGGGGGGGGGAGTAGCAGTCCATCATGTCGTAGGCACGAAATCCATGCCAAAAAGACCAGACGCCTAAAGATGAAAATCCGGGTCATCGCGAAACCCGTTGGTTTTTCTAGTTTTCCGGGTTGGGGATCGTTGTTATACTAGCAACTGCTTAGGAATTCTAGTGTCAGATTTCGAAGATAATAATAGAAACCGGTGCCACTTGGACATTTAAAGATGGTGACTTTGTAGGTCTTGGCTTGCTGACTTGCAGCTTACTTATAGATAGGTAGTTCGTGGGTGAGGCTAGTACTATTACTACTACCTGTTAAAAATAGAAGGTAAACGTGATAAGTAAACTTAAAATTGAAGTTCGGTCCAAAGAACCAACTACTAACGTCCATGGTCATATGTTCGTCATTAGCCTTCACACTTTCAACGGTCCGTGTTGTTCTAGTCGCCAAGGAATTACAAGAGTACTTCGGGGACTTTTTTTTTAATTTTTTTCAATTTTTTTTTTCGCCTTGGCCGCTTCGGCGATGTTGTGGGAGGGGGGGCTCAATTCGTGTCTCGTCTTCGCCTCAAGGGATCTGGTATACGTCTCACTTGACAAATGCTAGGGGTGTGTGCTACGGTGATGAGGCAGGCTGCGTGCTTGCTGCACGTATGCAATCTAGCAAATCTAGCATCCTTTGGGGTTATACAATAGGTATGTTTATACTACTATATATAAAAGGTTCTGATAGGAACGTGAGGAAGCCCGTGGATCCGGAGCCCGGAATGGGGTTCTTAGTGTCGTATGATAATAAGGACTACCTTCAAAGGATCCAATGCTCCAATTTTCAGATCAGACGATCCGTTGAGAATCTTACGTAGGTCTTTTGGTCTGTCCAAGACGTATTCGTATCTCGGCTGGCCAACATCTGAGACAGGGCCGATGGGCTATGAGTCAAGGCTGAGTAGGGCAGATCCTGGCAGATCCTGACAGAACTAAGTTATGATGGACGGTGTTTCATGTTTCCATCAGGATGGCAAGTTACTCTGGAATAGGCGGAGTCCATTAATGATTTCAAGCTGTATTTCTCATTAGATGTTGATCTACTGCACTGTGTTGTACGGAGTACGGCAGCTAAAAATCCAATACCCCAAGAACATATTATTATATAGGTAGATATAGCATTGTCTTTTGGTAGAGTCTGTCTCGGCAGCATCCCCTCCCCGTTCCTTATTCCCGCAGACTTAATAGAATAAGCAGTGCGGCGCCCTCTGCGCGCCCTCTGAGCGCCAAGGCCACTTGCCGCACCGATAATAGCAGTTCAGACCCCCCAATTCGTCAGCCATTGACGGTGACGCATCATTCACAGAAGTCTGGTGCTTCATCAGATCGGTCAGGTCGGTTTGGGGGTTGGCAGTGCTCCACGGCTAGAAGCTAGAAGGCGACATAGCTTTATTCCGGGGGGCATGGCCGCTAAAGGCTAAGCCTCCCTCATCCTCCCTCACCATCTCGCAACCTGATATTATTAACCTCCGTCTCATCCGCTGCCCGGCCCTTTTTACCAGTACTCGTACAGTGCTCCGTAGCATTGTCCCCTAAATTTTTCCATTTTCCTGTATGCTCTAGCGGGTGCAAGGTCGAGCGAAACTCCAATCCTTGGCGGAACGCAACGGCGTCGACAGCTCGAATTCACGAGATATTCAGGGCAAATAATACGAATACGAAACATCTCATCTTATCCTGCCTGGGTACTGCTGCCAGTACTACTACTACTACTACTACTACCAACAGAACGCATTGGCGACCAACCCAGTATCTTACCCGCGACTTGGACATCCCTCTCTTGCGCTGCGCTTCGTCACCCTTCATTGCAGACTGCGAACGTACGTCGCCGGCGACACACCACCGATATCCGCCATGGATCAGATGAGAGGCTTCCAAATGCCCTCCATAGCGCCTCCACAACTCGCAAACACGCCGCCTCAGATCTTTGGCTCGTACCATCCCGATGGCCATTTCCAGCAGCTGCCGCCGGATGCTACCGCGCACATGTTCCCAGATTCCCATATGCTGTTAGATGACAGCAGTGAGGCAAAGAGGAGGAGGATCGCGAGGGTAGGTCGCCCTCACGCCTATCGAGCATGGTGTTTTCGCATCGCTAGTCTTGATTTTGATACTGACTGCTTGCTTCTTTGCGTTCGCTCTACAGGCGTGCGATATGTGCAGGAAAAAGAAGATCAAGTGCGACGGCAAGCTACCGGCATGTACCCATTGTATCAACTACAAGACCAACTGTGTTTTCACGCAAGTCGAGAAGAAGCGTGCGCCGCCCAAGGGGTATGTTCCCCCCATGGCTTCGTCATGAACATGTTTCTCTTCTCTACATCTGATGGCTGACCACCATATAGCGCCAAGTACATTGAGGGGTTGGAGAACCGGTTGGGTCGTATGGAACATCTTCTGAGATTATCAGGTGTGTCCGATCTATCAACGCAGGGCCCACTGGCGTTTCCCCGGGACCCTTGGCTTACAACTTTCCTCAGGACTCCTTGAAGACGAGGATGATGACCTCGGCGCCCTTGAGAAACGGCTCATCGAAAAGTCGCAGCAAGCATCTACAGCGCATACATCGAGTCCCTCACCCTCGCGAACCACTTCTGTAACTGAAGCCAACGCTTCACCCCAAAGCACTCTGACGTCACCAGGTCCAAGCAAGGATCAGGATAAGGAAAGGGACAAGGATAAGGATGATAGATTCAAGTCTACCACGCCGGGTGGCGAGGAGGAAGTAGAAGCATTATCTGAGATGATGTGCTCTTTGGTCACAAATCAGTGTGGAGAGACTAGATATATCGGTAAGTTGTCGCTGCCTTCTGGTGAGAATTCAAACTGAATGATTACAGGTTCGTCATCTGGTTTCTCCATCTTTTCGCCCAAGGGCGTTCAATGGATCAATGCCAAAAACTGGCGACGATTCTTTCCAACACATGATTTCTGAGGTTTCTGAAGATGATCACAAGTGGACAAATTGGAAGCCGGAAATCTTTGGCGACCTCTTCCAACGGCCCGTCTTCCGGAAATTACCCCCAAAGGATGAAGCCATGTCACTGCTCAGGGATTATTTTGAGAACTTCAACTGCATGTTCCCGCTCTTCCATCAGCCAACTTTTATGCATCTAGTCGAACTCCAATACTCCGCAGAACCATACCAGGGCTCTGGATGGTGGGCAAGCTTAAATTGTGCCCTAGCCATTGCTCACCGTTTGCGTGTTATGAGCAACCTGGTCCCAGCAGAAGATGATGAGAAGGCATGGGGTTACTTGAAGAATGCTATGGGCGTCTTCTCCGAGTTAGCCATGCGGAACACAGACCTGTTGAGCGTCCAGGCTTTGTTGGGCATGGCCCTCTTCATGCAAGGGACCCCCAATCCACAGCCAACTTTCCTCCTGATTGCTGCCGCTATTCGGCTGTCACATAGCATAGGTCTCCACAAAAAGGGGACGGGCTTCAATCTCAACCCCATTGAGATTGAGCAACGAAAGAGGGTCTTTTGGATAGCCTACATGTTAGATAAGGATCTCTGCTTGCGATCTGGTCGGCCACCAGCACAAGTTGACGACGACATGAACGTTGAGCTGCCCGACGCCGACCCAGAGGACAACATCGGCAACATTCCACTGGCAGATGGAATGGGAAAGATGAACTTGTTCCGAGTCATGTGCGAGTTCGCCGTCATCGAGAGCAACGTGTATAGACGACTGTATTCAGCCAAGGCGGCCAAGCAATCCGACGGCGAGCTCCTGAACACCATTGGTGAGTTGGATCAGGAGCTGGAAGAGTGGAAGGACAGAATTCCCATCGATTTCCGGCCAGAACACGAAATCAAGGCTTCGCACACGCCACTCATACTCCATATTGTCATGCTTCACTTTACATACTACAACTGCCTAACCACCATTCACCGCATGTCTATCCACCATGGGTTCTGGACAAGCCGGTTGGCCAACTACGCCATCAAAGGCCTGAATGTGCGACCCCTTAATCCCAGGGTTTTCTCATCTGCTTCCCTGTGCACAGCAGCAGCCAGAGCATCCATTTCTCTTGTCAAGTATATTCCCCAAGGAGACTTCTCGTGTGTGTGGTAAGTTGAGAAAAGTTTACAGTCATGACACTTGATTAAACAACATGAATGCTAACACCGACTTCAGGTTGATTCTTTACTTCCCTGTTTCGGCACTAGTGACTCTGTTCGGAAACATTCTGCAAAATCCACTGGATTCTCGTGCTAAATCCGACGTGCGGTTGATGGACCTCGTGGTTGCCTTCCTCTCCATGCTTGGTCAGGAAGCAGAGCAGGGCGGTGTCCACCGAATGCTCGGTATCTGCTCCGAATTCTGTCGCATCGCGAATAGCGTCATTGTGAAGGCCGAGAAGGACCAGTCCTCCCGTCGTAAGCGAAAGACTGCAGATGCGCCAAACAATAAGACTGCGTCTGCGTCGACTCCTGGCAGCACTAAGGCTACAACGCCCGGGGGCCCCATACACACTCCGCGAATGACAAGCACATCAACGCCGCCAGCGAACGCGATGAGCATCAGCAGTCAACTCTCTCCCGACTTCGCGGCAACGCATGGTGGCTCTTATGGGCATATTGCTAACGGGTCCACGCCGTCAGGATCATCGCCCTCGTTGGATTCCATGGGATGGACTCAGGATTATCAGATGTCGCACGATACTGACCCATTCAACGATATGAACAATGGTTTCAAGGGCGATGTCAACTCACCGCCATTAGTCACGGGTTTCCAACAACCTCTTCTCCCTCAAGACCTCTTCTCTCTGCCCATGACACTAGATTGGAGCTGGGCTGAGATGAGCGGCGGCGCATATCCTACAGTAGAGAACGGGAACTTTGGCGATCCATCATCAGGTATACACAGTCCGCAGAATCTAAAGTAAGATACGATACATGGCTCGTAGAAAAGGGATCGGAACTAAGGGGGAATAGTTTATAACTTGTTTTTGTTCCGTTTCCTCTGTTTGTATTAAAATGTTTCACGAGGCTATGAATTTCAACCAACCACCCACCACTCAGGAAGGAAAAGCACATGTATGAGATAATATGTCCATTGCACAAATGAGTTAAAAGTACATATTTAGGTACAAGGCATTGTGCGCTTACATGTCTTTCTATCTCGCCTCCATCTAAATATGTCTACAATGAATGAATCAACGCCCACAAAGAACCTGGGGAACTTGTTTGAGTGAAAGAAAGAAGAATAAGACTGTATGTATTACCGTCTTCATCCAGCCTTTGTGGTTCAGGGGGGCGAGGGGGAATGGGCTACTATTCATAGGTAGGCAAAGTAAAAGCTTCTCGCAAACCACATTCACCAACAATAACATGACAGTTCTTTCAATGAGTCAAAAGCACTGGATAACAATAATCAGGATATCTTTATTAGTTAGCAATGGGTATCACCTGACGGAGATGATAACCCAACGTAGCACGCGCGCGCTGTAGAACTACTCGCACAACCAACCCAATTGCCCCCCTACACCTTTCATGCATCGTGATATAATAAGGCCTACCATGTTTGCCGAAACCAAAAACCACTTGTGTCCGTTAACTTTTTCGCCCGTGTAATGCAAGCCGTAAGCCAAGCCATATGAAAACAAAAAGATGAAGCAGTAAAGACACCGGAAGAAGCCACACGCGGGATGTTGTTTGTTGTTTGTTGTTATACCTCAACCATTCCAGGCCCATAGCTCTGTTGTCGCATGGCACTTGGATAGGGTGGCGTGTTTCCTGGGTCCTGCACGGTATTAGAAATGACCGGCAGCAAGATGATTCGGATTCGGGACGTCGCTTGCCTTCTTGCGGCGCTTCTGGCCTCCTTCACCTTCCCCCGTAGAGTACCCCGTATCCATGCCACCATCATCGTCGGGAAACCCTTCACCGTATCCCTCGTAACTGCTGTCGCCATAGGACCGTTTCTTGATGTTTCTTCGGGGCCTGTTAGGATCATGGGCCTGCAGCAGTTGAGGCTTTGGTCGGTTCAGTGCCCCTGGTGTAGAGGCCAACGGTGTGTTCGGTGCGGTTGGTTTCGCTGACGGCAGTCTCGAGTTGTCTCCATTTGACGGGGCAAGGTCCCCTAATACTGATGCGTCCCAAACAGACTTGATGACGGGGCCCTTCGCCATGGATAAGGCGCGCGCCAGGCTCGACAGGGTCATTTCTGATAAGCCGTCCATGACCTCCCGACCCTTGACCTGGTGAACATTCCACTCTAAATCGGGCACCTGCAGCATAGACATGAATTCTGAGGGTGCATCTTCTTTCTTCTTCTGAGCGTCGAAGTGACCAGCGACACCTAACCGCTTGATGTGACCCTTGTAAGTTTTGCGGAGCGCGTTCTTTTCACCGTTGGGCTTCTCTCGCGCAACTTCAGCGGCAAGGTCAACCAGGTCATACATGTCGTAGAGGTCGTCTGACGTCCTGGGAAGAGCTTCGGGATGCGCTAGAAAAACAATGTCAACAAGCAAGATCTCTGGAGCGAAAACATCCCCACGCCTGTCGAGATCTCGTCCTCCCGGGATGGGAAAGGAGCGAGAAGAGGGCAGCGGAGGGAGTCTTACGAGATTGGATAAACAGATATTTGCGGCCCACATCTAGATGCAGATCTGCGATGGCCACCTTGAAATCGTCGATGTGAGCCTTCTTGAGGTCACGATCGCCGCCGACGTCCTCAAGCGGCCGCTTCCGCTTGTGCGGTGAGTCGTCGGCCATGATGGTATCGGTCTGGGAGGCGCTGCCGTTGACGCTGTGTGCGGGTGTTGGCAGAGTCGTCGATCCCGCTCCCGCCACGGCCATGGAGCTAGACAAGCCGAGCAAGGGATCGGAGAATGTTGCAGGCGAGGATTGCGAGGGACTCTGGGGCGTTTGGGGATGGAACGACATGGTGATGATGGAACTTCTGCTCGAGAGGGGCCACCAGGTTGGCGTGTCGCGCCAGGCCGCCGACCCGAGGAGTCGCTGCGCTGCGCTGGGGAGCCTCGCTCGCTCGGCTGGCACTCTGCTGCTGCTGCTCTATATCTCGATATTGTTTTCTCGGGGTGCGGAATGGTAGATTAAATAAATGGCTTCGGCGCAGACTCGACGGAGAGGGAGAAACGGGGTGCGGGTCGTGCGTTGTCGGCGGTCGAGAAGGAGAGGCTGACTAGAATTTTCGGAATGGCTGCAATGCAATACAGCGACTGACTGGCGGCGGCGAAGAAAACGCTGGTCGGCTAAACCACCTGAAATGGCCCAAGATTTTCCGATGTGGCTCGAGTGTTTCCGAAGGGACGCGGATATCTGCAAATGCCTCGCAATTGTCGTGGAAATGGCTCGGACGATGGGTGAATGATGGGACTCGGGACTAGAGACCCGACTAGAGACTGAGGTGAGGTGGAGTTGACGGAGGCAAAGGGAATCTCCGAGCCTGAAAGACGAGGCAATTTCCTGGGCCAGAGGGCAGGGCGATCGACCGACGCACTGGGCTGGGCTCTGTGCTTCAGCGCTCTCCCAGGCTCTCCCAGGGCTCACCCAGGGCTCTGCCGCAGTGAATCACGGCGCTGCGACGGAGACTACAGCGGCGCTAAGCTTCAGTGGGCGGGAGCGCCGAACAGTGGAAACAATCAGGAGTAACTGTGCGCTGTCCCCCCACCTTTTTGCTGGGTTGCCCGCTGAGGTAAGCATCATCACATGACCTGTATGCGGTCGGTGGCTGAGGTTCATTGATAACTCAAACCCAGTCAGAAAATTTCTCCTCTTCTCTTTTTTTTTCCTTTTCTCTCCAAACACAAGACCCAGCAATCGTTAAACCATATCTTCGCCGCCCTATGCTGTCGACGAGGCTCTCGATGCGTGGTCGAGATCGCACTTATCACGAAACCTTGCCTAAAACCATCATCACGAGGGCCCCTCGTGCGGCTACCATGATGCGGTGATGACCTGATGCAAGTGACATTTCACCCATGATCGACTGTCTAGGTAGTACATGGATTGCACCAGCTGCTTTTGCTTCTGTTTCCACAGTCGAAGAGATGTGATTCGCAACAAACCATGTGTTGTATTGACTCTGCCTACCTGTTTGTTTCAGCTGAACCGAGCCCTGTGCTACTCAGCCTTGATTACAAATTCCTCCCATTGGACTCGTTTCCCAGCAACGGAGAGACCGGAGGTATGGAGGTAAGCCGTTCCCGTGAATCCTGTTGCAACCCAACAATACACACCCCTCACCCCCTTTCCCCACGTGATGACACTTTTTACATCTGGTAAACCTATCTGCCATGTTTTGTTGTTTACGGTCCTACCACCCTGGTTTTACCAAGTCGTTGGGCCGTTAACCACTCGGCTGTGGGAGGACAACCTTTGGCATTGACTGACTTGTGGCACAACACTTGTTTTCCCCGCATCAAACATAGCCTTCTCGTATATGTAACATTCGCTGATGGGTGCCATTCTCAGGTGAATAAACCTCTGATAAAACCACGCAGACAGAGATGACGTAGATACCCAAGGCTGTTATGCTGATGCTTCATTACCCGAAAAAATTATCCCGTTTCAATAGAGTTTGTAAAGCAAACACTACGCAATTGTCAACTGTGACCTCGCAAAAAAAAAAAAAAAAAGATTGATTCGCTTTGGCATCTCTGATTAGTTGAAGAGGCGCAATAAGAATATGTATATACATTAGAAAATAAGAGAAGAGAAAATCAGGCCGTATCGCATCGCTACTGATTCCCCAAGTGGTTCCTTTGGAAGCATGTAGTGAGACTAGCTGCGTCTTGCAATCTATATACACAAAGAAGAATAGGAAGAAAAAAAGAAGAAAGAAGAAGAAAGAAGAAGGGAAAGGAAGTGGTTCATCGCGCACCCCCCCCAAAACTCCCAGAGAGAAGTAGTGAAACTTGGTATCTCAAAATTCTACACGACATGGACACGTCGTGTCGCCCCCCTTAAGCCAATGATTTCCCATCCCAGCCCAATCTTTCGCCCCGTCGAGCAGTAAAAGCTCCATCGCCATCCCAAGCCCGCTGGGCAGCATGTTAAATCCGATTTCCGCCGTTTGGAAGAGAGCTGCCCCACCAATACCGTTGAAACAAGATGGCAGCTCTGTCCATTTTCCCACATCCACCAAGGCCTGCCTGGGCCTGCCTATGATCCCATAACCTGGTTCGTAATACCCCGCTAGTTGCCCGACTCCAGAAAGACAAAAGAAAGGAGGCCCAGTGGGGAGGTCGACAGACAGCTTGTGCTGTCCAAGTCCATATTCAAATAACCAGCCAGTATATCCAACTCATGTGTCTGTCCATCACAGCAGCCCTTGCTGTAGTCGTACATATGATAACATTATGCTAGCTTTCGTGATCATGAGAACTACTTGACCATGTCGGCGAGTAGTAGTAACCCTCGGTTTATATAGCTCCATTTTGCCTTCCCGCCAGGCAAGGCCGCTCTCTCCCTCATCGCATACATCACGTCGTGTTGCTGTGTGGCGGTGGCCTCGGGTCACTCATTGGCGCTGGTGGCATCCCTGGGAGAGTATAGCTTCGCTCGCGCTTGAAAGAGCCCGTGCCACCCAGATCATCGCCATAGCTGTCGTGGCGTTCTTGGCTGTGACTATAGTCTACCGATCCGCTGTGAAACATGTCCCTGACTTCGGTGCGCGTCTCTTGGTTGTTCAAACCAGTCTGGAGTGTTTGGGGAAATTCAGTTGTTGATACGGCCGGAAGACTGATCTGTGACTCGGGATACTCCCGTACGTTTGCTAGGGTATTTGACGACCGTGGCTGTGATGTTTCCAATGGTGCTGTCAATGGTGCCGGGGGGTAGTTCGTTGTGTAAGCTGAAGAAGCACCGTAGGGGGATGAAGGCCCTGTAGCGCGATAGTTGCTCGTTTGAGTCGGTGACTGCATCCCTGAGCTCGTGGCTCGATATTGCTCAAGGCTTAAGGGTAACGATGCCGAGGCTGCTCGAAGACGAGAACGATTCTGCGTATGCTGAAAAGCCTGATAGTTCATCCCCGTTGGCGACTGGGTATTGCTATCTATAACGAATAAGTCAGCCTGAGGCATCTTCCGAATCAATAGGAAGGGTGGGCTTACTAGAATAGGGGCCACGGTCAAGTCCTCCTATTCCACTGGATGTTGTTTGACCCATTTGACTAGGCGGGAACACCAACGGAGATCGATCAGCGACGTTGGAGTTCGTGTTTACCCCCTGGTACATATAATAGTCCATTGAATCCGCCTTCCAAGACATACTCGATCGCAACGGAGACTGTAGTGAGTCGGATCTCGGCCTGACCATCGGCTCTCGTGGATGAAAGGACTGAAGCGGTCGCATTCCATGTCTATGCGCTTGCATAACACTGTCCAGAGAGCCATGTCCGCCCCCAAGAGTCGTCGGAGGGTGGCTTCCAGGATTATAACGATCGTTCGGGTTGGGTGAAATTGGGGATAAAACTCCAGGAGTGCTGATTGGTCCCGACGGGTTATACCCAATGCTAGCAAACGATGGCGCAAGTCCTGTAGGAGAAATTTGATCGCCACCATCTTGGCGCCGCATATCCACCATCAGGGGCCTCATCATGGGATTCGTATAGGAAGGATTGGTATAGTCGACAGCAGGTGCCATAGGCATGCCCATTCCGTGGACTGCGCCGTACGGTGAATGCAATGCCTGCACGTTATCAAAGTCGTCTGGAACAGCTCTCATCTTAATCATACGATCACGATCATCGGCATTGAGCCGCTTGATCTTTGCACGCCTAGTAGTATTTGTTAGCCTTTTGCTCTACCTTTGGAGGTGAATTGCCAACGTACCTGTTCTGGAACCAGACCTGGACCTGCCGGGGACTTAACCCAGGGATTTCGCTTGCAAGTCGTTCTCGATGTGCAGCATCAGGATGGGGCTGTTTTGCAAACTCGCTTGTCAGGAACCGCGTTTGTTGGTGTGTCAACCTAAACCCCTATCAGTACGTTGTTCCCATCATTTGTAGCTCGTGTTCCCTCTACCTGAAGCGCTTCATTTTGCGACGAGCAGCCACTCGTTCGGCTGTAGTCATTGGTTGTGTCCCTGCTTCGGGGTCCCCCTCGCCCATCTCGTCGTCAATCAAACCATCATCCATCTCCTCCTTTAGTGCCATTTCCTGGTCCTCTGGCCCGAATCTACCAGAAGGATTATCTGAGCTTTGTCCCGCCGAAGATGTAGAGTTGAGTTGGCTTGAAGCAGCAGACATGCCAGAAGTCTCGGCGGAGGGGAGTGACTCGTCCAAAACAAGATCTGCGGTCTTCGCGCCACGCACATCCTCCTTCCGTTCTGATGATTCCAGGATCCCTGATGAATGGTTGGCTTCCTGTGCTCCTAGAAGGCTATGGTGCTGATTAGGCGGCAATGTTGCTTGCCCTTCAGTGCCGGTTTCCAGCCGAAGATGCTCGCCGTCTGCCAGTGGATGCGGATGGGCTACCTCCACACTACCATGGTTCTGTTCCGAAGACTGAGAAAAGACGGATCCGGCAGTTTGTGGAAGATACTGATATTGTCCCTGCCAATCTGGCTGCGTTGGCAATGAATTTTCGTATTGGTCTGACATGCGTGGACTCGTCGGCGTTTTCCCAGTTGACGGGTAATACTTGCCAAATCGCCAGGGGCTATGCTCAGTGTCGCAAGGCCTAGTAGCGAGCATTGGAAAGGTGTTTTAAGAGTGTAGTTGAGGGAGAGTGGCCAGCAGAGCACCCGAATGTCTTTCGAAGCATATATATACGGACGGTGCTGCCATCAACTGAGTGGGTGGCAATGAACCAGTACCGTTACCAACGAGTTGTCGACAAGACCACACTGCGAGAATAGCTTGTTACCGGCACAGGCTATTAGTTTTATGCTGCAACCGATGGTGATGAGACTGGGTTGAGTCGTTCCGCGTCGTGACCAGATGAGTTGGCGGTTAGAGGTTCGCCAGGGTACAATGTGTCGTGAAGGTTGCTGAAGATTTTAGACAAGTAGCGGTACGGACAAGGCCACTCGGAATAATCGATGACTTGTGTTGAGGGGGCGGGATTCCGTAGAAGTACTGCCCTGATGTCGCCTAAGAAGGATGCAGTACTGTGGGTGTATGCTTGGTCAATCCAGCCAAGGAGGAAGTAGTTAGCCGCCAGCAGAGCGAAGAGAGCCAGTGATCGACCCCTACCCAGGGAAAAAGTTAGGGCATGAGTGGCGGTCCAAGTTTGGGTCGCAAGACAGCGTTGAAGGGTGGTATCTGGATTGTAGTCCCGGGTTCAGGTGGGATTGGGGATATATGGTGACATGAGCGTGAAGCCCATACAAGCGCTGTAGGGAGCTTAATGATCGACCTGGGGAAATCGATGGTCCTGGAAACAACTAGGATATTTGGCTCGTATGAGATGCCGGGTCCTCTAGACGTTGGCGGCACTGTTCATTTGCCCTAAAGATGCGGGCTCTGGATCTTGTTAGAGGTAAGAGTACAAGTATGTACTTGTAATACCAATAGGGAGGGGCGTCCAGGGAATGTCCTGGCAAGATACGGTAGAGAAGACGGAGACTTCTAGTGTCCACATGGGGGGACGAAGGACGATAGAGGAGAAGCTGTGGGGGTGTACTCCGTACCTGGTACCTGATGAAGGAGGATGGGTGGGTGACTCGATGCAGATTTAAGGCTTCTTGATTCGAGAAAAGCCGCACTGTAATGAACCCAGCACTACTCGTACATGCCCCGTCTACCCTTGTGGTTTCGGTTGAGCTACCAGGAGCTTTCCGTAGCTCAAGATCGGGAACGAGGGACCGCTTCCAGGAAGGGTAGACTAACAGCAAACAACCCCCCCTGTTCATAAGCTTTTCGGCTGAAATAGTAAGATTCAAGAAACCATGACAAGAACTTACAGAGTATGACAACCACTTCAAAGTGAAAGGCCTATCGGTTGATGGTGAAATGGTACGAGTATAGGCTTATTCTTTTTCTTCTTCTTATTCTTCTTCTTCTTATTCTTCTTCTTCTTGACTCGACTATAAGCAGTGAATGCTGCGTTGGCCAGGAGGGGTGATGGAAAGATACGGACGCAGTGATCCGATACTGTTCGCGGCCATGCAAAACCAGACCCATCGGGCAGTTACTCACACGCACGAGTACGAAGTACGCACACCACGTATATGCCAGACCGCTGCTTCAAGCAAAATAGGCGTACAAGCTGAGATGGCCTTCGACGCCAGCCAGCATGGCATCGATCTTATTAGCCAGCCACTGCATGACGACAGGGCTTGTAAGGCATGCCAAAGGCAGGGCATGGGCACTCATAGAACAGCAGGAGTCGATTGCCATACGGCACCTCGGCTGGGACATCTGTGAGTTGTTCATTGGCTTCTGCAACATTAGCTTTGCAACGACTGCACGGATGAACGCATGACCGTTGCTAAGGCCCGTCCTCGCATTGGGCCAATTGGGGCTACAGAAAGCATGGTTATCGAGGGTTAAGAAACGAAAAAGGCAGACGCCGGGGGCGCGCATATCGGTGAACAGGGGGGCTACCGCACAAGGACAAGGGTCATCCGCGACAACCCATACTCGTAGACTACAAGAAGCTGCAGGGCTGTTGTTCAGAGAAGGGAGGTACTCGTACGAGTGGGGGAGCAGCCACATTTGATGCAGGTAATCGTTCAGTGGGCAAGGAGGGTCAAGTGGCAGCGGAGTAGGTATGGTGGTTCTTTTGCGATCAATCAGGAACACATCTCATGGTGTAAGTCGAAGAGGCGAGAGGATGTGATGGCCTTGGCTGCTGTGCCCTCGGCCGAGACCGAAGGAGCATGTACATTCTTCCGGTCTGACATTATTGCTAGCAACACAAGAGTGAAGAGAAGATGCGAAGGCAGAGAGACATGACCAAAACATGCGGGTTTGCACTTGTGTGAGAAACACCATGATGCATCAAGAAATCCACTCACGATTCCTTCCACGCGCGTAATCGAGCTGGTATTTTCGGTCTTGTGGCAGATGCTGCGTTAGTTCCGGTCTTCATATTATTAAGGAGCGGCATTTGCGGCCAGGATGACTTCTTGTCCTAGGCCTAACGGAGACAAGCAGTCAGCAACGTGCTATTCTGGTTGAGCATGGCCCACGTTGATGTTGGGTAGAACGCCGCGATGGAGTCGAATCAGCAGCCACTGCCCGGAGGCATCGCCAGAGCATGCATGGATCAAGAGATGAGCAGAAGAAGGTTGTGGCCAAACAAGCATCCTTCCAGGCTACAGACGCCTTAGTCTGGGGTCAGTCAGTTAGCCGTACGCTGAGGAAGATGAGCAACGGTGTAACCTGGACAGGACAGCCTTGGTGGGGCTGGCTCGACCGGAGCTTCGAGCTTCGAGCTATGGCTCGTCCGATTCTTTGTTCATGCCACCCACATGGGTAAAGTCCGAGATGAGAAAGCAGGCGGGGAATAACTGATCTCTCTCAATCATTTCAGCATGGCGGCGCGACCGTAAAGCTTGTGCTCCGTATCCCAGAAGGTTATCCACACACAGGGGCCACAAGCCAAGTCGTTTCATCGTAGGCCGGGGCCCGCCGGACAAGTCCACGGTTCTAGTCTTGTCAGGGGGGGCGCTGCGAACGAAAATGACCACGAATGTCGCTGTTGTCGTCTCGTCGTCGGTAATTGGTTTGTTATGCCTTGGTGCGCCGCGATTTTTTTCTTCTTGATTTTTTTAATCCCTCTTATTTTCCTCATCTGGAAATTGTAGGCTGGAAGCTGTGTCATCGCCTCATCAAAGCTTGGTAGATCAAAATAAGCCGAAAAGCGGTAAAATTAGTCTGTCCTGGCCGTTTCAACGCCGCCCCAGCAGTGGACCTATGGAGGAGTATGGCATATTAGTAGGTATGCCGCCAGCGGAAACAGCGTCCGACTGCAGAGATAGGGCGATTTGATAAGAGTTGTTGGAATGAGACCATCCGCCCAGGAATAAGCATGAATGCAGTAGGGCGGCTGCGTGGGGCTGCGAACTGAGGTCGTGATGTGATGTGATGTGATGAGATTGAGCCCTCCCGTACTCTGTAAATCGAATCTAATAGTACGTATCTGCCTGTCGTCTTGAAACAGCGACGCATGATGGAAGGATAGCCCTATCTTTGTCGCCCGGCCAGCACGCACCGCATCTCATATTATCGTCCACGGTGCGTAGTCGTACGAGTCCGACGCGGCGCGACCAACAAAGGCATGGCATACGACGTACGAAGTACATCACAGAGACCACAACCTACCTATGCACCTGTCTAATGCCTATCCGTCTGCATAGCTTATGTGTTTTATCCGTCTTTGCTTGTCTCGTCCCGTCTCGTCTCATCTCGTCTCGACTCGACTCGACTCGACTCGACTTTGCAGCCACAAACAAGGGAATGAACGGGTATACATGCGTACGTTGTATTAAGGCAAGATCCGACAACCACATGGCTTTTTCGTGCCAGGTCTCGGATGGCCGCCGGACCACGCGGACGCAAGGAGCCGCCATGTCGGAAGTGGGAAAGCCCCAGGGCCATTGGGCTCGTTAGGCGTGGTGGCCATCTCTGACGACGCGGGTCTGCCTGGGAAAACTGGAGTTTGCCGTTTGAAAAGGCCCTGGTCGATGCTGTAACACAACTGTGGGCTCTGGTTGCCGCCGCTGTTGCAGGTGATGATACCTATGATAATAAAAGAAGAACACGTACCCCGTATTTCTGGCGAGAAACGAATTCCAGATCAGCGTTAAAGACGGGCATTTTTTTTCTTGGTCTTCCCCTTTCGCAATGGAACACTTCCGGATGTAGGGGGCGTGCTCCGCTATCGTATCGTCCGTACGAAGGAAGTACTCCGTACCAACGGAGCAATGCAGCAGCAAAAGACCGGCTTGGCCTCGACCGTGGTTCATCGATTGCATGTGTTATGTGCTGCAGTGCGTATGTATGTATGTATCGTACTCGCATGTACGAGAATGCCATTGATCGCTGGCCAAATGCCACCCACCCTCCATCATGAAAGCGGCCAAGGGAGCGAGCGAATGGAAATAGCAACTGTGTGATAGAAGGCGAGCAAAAAAAAAAACTAAAAAAGTTACAGGGGGGCGGCGGAAGAGAAACCACTTGGCCAGTTATCGACACCCCCTCTTTAGGACCGACCTCGTTCCGTGCCCGCCTACCCTTACCCTTGGTCCCGCCGTGCCTGGGTTTTGCTTCCTCAAGTATTATTTCAGGACCTCTCGCGTAGCCTCATAACGCAGCCATTTCCCCGCGCCAGACGCCGCCGCCTTGCCTTTCTGTCCAGCATCCGTCCTTGCGCTCCTTGCACACACATCACAACAAGCCTGTGATCTAAGAGATGAAACTGGCTGCTCAAATAGGGCCGGTAAGGAACGGTGAACAGAAACAGAGAGGCAAATAACCAAGTACCAAGGGAGGACGGGCCAACGCCTGAGTAGGCACTAGCCGGGTGCCCGGAGAAGCAGTAAAGGACCCTGTTATGGAGTAGGAGCATGGAGTAACTTGGACCTTTCATTTCGAAAAACCTCCTTTGGCAAGTTTGCCGCTCCTCACTCCTCACTCCTCACTCCTCGCTCCTCGCCCCTCGAGCAGATTCCCTGCGAAGAGGTCGGCAAGGTGCTGTGCTCATGCTAAGACCTGTAAACGCGCCTATGGAATCGCTTTCGTGCTGTCGGGTGGGTTGCTGGCAGCACGTTCTGGACATGGTTGTGAGGCATCCTCGGTTTTACTTGAAAATGGCCCGACTAGCCAATGGCAGCAGTGCTGGCCCGGGTCGTCATTCGTTCTCGACCTACTGGAACAAGCAGGTGGTGTGGTCCAGAGCCATGGATGGATGCTTGATGGGATGCTTATAGGATGCTTATGGGATGCTGCTACTGGAACGAGCTCGATGTGGGCGGCAAGCATCTGCAAGTTGCAACCCGTATTCCCTAAAGCAACAGCCTACATACATTAGTAGCTGGAGCTACTGCTACGAAGCTCAATCAGCTCCAAGGAGATCGTTGCCCGTGGGATTGCCACAGGCTACATGTGGCTAGCACTGGTTGCTTGTTGGGGTTTCTGGCTGATGTTTAGAGCGTCCGCCTCGATGCGATCTGCTTGTGAGCTGCATATCTATTGCCACATGAGTTTACACATTCAATTACATGAGGTAATACCAAGAGCTGAGCGGCGGGACATCGAGTAATTCAGCTTTCAGTGGAATGACGGGTGATCCCAAGCTTCCGTCCAGGCAATTTGATGAAAGCAGAGCATTACGGAGTGCTTCGTACTTCTTCTAATTTCCTTTCAGCTCTTCTTGGGGGCCGGTATCTACTCCGTTCTCTGTCCGGTGTCATTCACACACGTGGTGGTGGCTATAATCCTTGGCTCCCATGCCCATCTTCTCGGACAAATTGATCTGTTCTGCTCCGTGGGCATGGATGAGATGACGCATCGAACAAGTCCTCGTTATGTTCTTCTCGCTACTACCTACCTAGTAAGTTATGGCTTCTGGGCTTGTGACAAGTCGCGAAGAATCCCCAGGGTTCTGAGACAACTCACGCCTTGTTGAGAAGACAAAGGCTCAAGAGCTTGGCTAATAGGCGCCGGGTGGGCAAACCAAGCCTCACATCAACATCTCAACCACCACATAATCCTGGTAAAGCCTTACCCACCCGCACGAACAGCCCCTCTGGCCCAGCAGCTTGACCGGTGCATCACCGTACTCATGCGTTGATTGTCTGCACCCCGGAGCTTCTCGTCCCAATCGGAGCAGCGCCAAGTAACTCTCCAGACCCGGCATGAGACGTGTCCTGTCTGATGGTGTAAGGTAACACATTTGCTCATATTGATAGATCCTCTACCAAGTATGGCCATGATAATATGTTGTAAATCGATCTAAGCGCTATTATTAGTCCATCGGATCTTGTACCCAATGCTGAAGCGCTTCTCTCCGTAGGAGCACAGACATTTGCGGGAACTTTGGGGACGTGTTGGTCTGCTATTGATTCCCCTCCTTCTACGAAGTACCTGGCTGCATATGGAGTATTGCATGTACGAACATGCAGAGGTAGTGGTAGTACTACGTAATATGGCATTTGACCGCTCACATTTGGGGACTTTTATGCGTCCTGGAGGCTATGTAGAGGCGACGCACGAAGTACGAGTAGGTATCTTGTCTTGTGTGATTGCTTTTTTGTCCTGTCTGCACCTTGAGTCGATGAACTCCTGAGTCTCACTTCTGCCGGCATATGCACGACACCCTTGACCTAAGACATACAGCTCGGCTAGCTGAACCACCGCAGATCTCTTGCGTACAGACGCCCAACCAGCCGATTGACGATCGCCTCATGACGCAAAGCGTGTTCTGGCAGGAAACTCCCCGTTGTAGAATGGAATTTCCAAACTCGAGAGTAACAGAGGCCATTCACTGCATCCACTTTCACATGCCATTCGGTGTGACTGCTGGTTCAAGGGTAACCAAGACCTTGGTATTGAGGGCGGCTAGTTGCGGGACGAGATCACTCGTTGCATCGGCAATAGAAAGACACCAACCTGCTATCAAGAGGCATTCCTCTTATCTTTATATAAAGAAAAGGAAAACACTGGTGGATAATAAATACTTAAAAATCGAGACCCTTATTAGCTTTTGGTGGAAAGTGTTTCTTGCGCCGAAACAAACCATTCTCCGGTAGTTTTCAAAACCGGATACGGAATAGTCGCATAGGTTCGAGAAAAAATCCTATAATTGGCATTCTATAGCCCATGTATAACTATGTTTTCGACTTCATTCATCATATCCCCAAAAAGCCTATCTCGTGGCGCTAGTAATCATAAAATCCCTTCCCACTCTTCTTTCCGAGCCAGCCGGCATCAACCATCTTTCCAAGCAACACACTTGGCCGATACTTGGAATCACCTGTTTCCTCGTGAAGGACCTTCATGATAGCCAAGCATGTATCCAAGCCAATGAAATCAGCAAGCTGAAGAGGGCCCATGGGGACGTTGGTTCCGTTCTTCATGATGGCGTCAATTGAGTCCCGGTCACCAACCCCTGTCTCAAGGCAGATAACAGCCTCGTTGATATAAGGCATGAGGATCCGGTTCGCCAAGAATCCGGGAGAGTCGGCAGACACGGAAGTGACCTTGCCCATCTTCTTGCAAAACTCCACAGCAGTGTCGAGTGTCTCCTTGCTTGTCTGTAGACCGCTGATGATCTCAACACCTTTTTGAACAGGGACGGGGTTCATGAAGTGGGTAGAAACAACTCGAGATGAAGCAGAGGTATCTTTGGGGTCAGAAGTTGTAGCGGCAGCAATACGTGTGATAGAGATGGAGGATGTGTTGGTGGCCAAAATAGCATGTGGAGGACAGATCTTGGCCAGCTTGCTGAAGATCTCGAACTTGACCTTAGGAATTTCTGGCACAGCTTCAATTACGAAGTCAACGGAAGAGAAGTCTTCAAGGTTTGTGCTCGTGCTGATTCGCGATCGTGCCTCGTCGGCCTGTTCCTGTGTGATTCTGGACTTGGATACATCCTTCGCGAGCAGCTTCTCTATCCTTCATGTCAGCCCGCCTTGCCATGCTATTAGCTAGCTTCGAGTAATTGGAACGCACCGGCAAAAGCAATTCCCTTCTTCAATGCCTGCTCAGAAGCATCAACCAATGTGACTGGAACCTGAGCTTTTTGGGCGGCAACAAGGGCAATTCCAAGACCCTGTGATATATCAATTAGCAATTGCATCTCGCATCACATGTTAGTCTGGAAGGGTACCATTTGACCTGCGCCAAGGACACCCAGGCTCTTGACGTCGGCAGCATACTGCCTTGGGGAGGAGCTGAAGCAGCGCGCCTGGCGCAGAGCTCCCAATGATCGCATTCGAAGAATTGAGCTCGCCATTTTAGATTAATGAGAAGGAGACTGAAGAGCTCCGATCGCTGGAGCTCGAAAGGATGTCAATGATCCCGGGTAACCTCGGCTCTTAGCGGGGTGACTGAGAGTCGTCCTTTATCAATTGCCGAAAATCTCCCTCTTATCGGTCGCGTAAATTGGCAAGGCTGACTCAACGCGTCTAGACGCGTGTTGGAGGGGACGGATTACGGAGTACCTTAATAGTTGATGTATCGAGAAGCTGCATTGCGCGCTTCATTGCTTTCAATGTTGTCGCAGAACCTGGAGAGCCTAGAACTTCCGTTATAGCGGCTTCACGTGGGAAACAATCAGAATGGAGCTGCCTGATGGCACGACGGACGTTGTCCATCCCGAAGTTCGGGCCCATATCGGCAGCCTCATCGCCGCGGTAAGTTGAACCGGATATGCCAGTGGCAAGGTACTAATAATCAATTGGAACAGCTGGGAGGTACGAGTGCGGATGATGATGGACGATACCAACTGGGAGACGACGCCCTGGAGGTCCTCCGCGATATGAAAAGATGGATCCGTTTCTACGACGAAAAGACGAACCGGATGGATGTCGCCCGTTGTATCCACGAAGCAAACTTGATCGAAGGCGATTTGCTCCCGATTCTATCAACATGGCCAGAAAATGCGACGGAAAGCAAGTACAAGTCTCGGATTGCTCTGGCATGCTTCGAACTCATGGTGCCTCTAACTTGGCCGATGGAGCGGGATAAGGAGCGAATGACGGTCAACCATCATCGGCACATGCCGGTGTTGGAACTGGCCCAGGTTCAATACAAAAGGGCAATAATAAATTATGATGGTGCCAGGATCTTGCATGCTGCCATCAGGACTGCGTTGCCTTCTTTGGCACTGTCTACTGGGGACAGAGGAGCACGAGACCAGGGCATCATCAAATTGGTCTTGTTCTTCCTTCGCAACATGGCCATGATTTCGCCGCCGCCAAACATCAAGTATGACGGTGATGAGACCCAAATATCAAGATCCGCCACAATCGACGCATTTGCGTATCAAGACATCTTTCTGTTCCTCCTCACAGTTGCCTCGAATATGGGTGATGAGTTCAGAACGGAGGACACCACTGTTATGGAAATCATATACCATCTTGTCAAGCGAGTCGACATAGATAAACTCTTCATGACTGAACAGCAGGTGAACAAAGCAAAATCAGACGAATTGTCCTCACTGATGAAGAAGGAGGCCGCCATGCTCAAAGCATACAACCACAAGGGCCCAACCCGACACAACCGCTTTGGAACAATGCTCTGGGTGAAGCGTGAAGATGGAAAGATGTATTCTTTATCGGGCCAGAACGCGCTCGCCGATTCCACAAAGCGGAACCAGAAACTGGATAGCAGCAAGACGTTCAAGCCACCTCGGCGGGGGAGGAAGGAGGACAAGGACGAAAGAGATATGGGGCCACCGGCGAAGCTTAATGCGCGAGCAAATGGTCAACTCCGGTCTTTTGTAGAGGACTTCCTGGATTCTGGATTCAATCCTCTGTTTCAGCATGTTCGCAAAACCATCGATCGTGAGGCTTCACACGTCATGCAGTATCACAGGCGTCAGTTCTTTTACCTGGTCGCATGGTTCCTAGAGGCAGAACGGGCCAGAAGAAAGTCAAAGAAAGCCTTTGCTAAAAAAGACGACGACGTCAGCAGCTTCAATCTCGTCGCTGGTGTATTGAACCAAGAGATGTTCATCACCCTAAGCAAGGGAATGCACGAAGCATACGAATACAAGGATTGGAACGAGTTGTCTGCTGTCATGAGATGCTTCACACAGATTCTCCTTACCGTTCAGGAGATGGCTGAAAGTGGCAATGAAGAGAATGATGAAATCGCCGAAAACGTCTTGAGTCGTCTCTTTTATGAAGAGTCAACGCATGATATCATGGCGAATATTGTCAGAACCTACAAAGACCAAGGATTTGACTATCTAGATGCCGCCACAGAGTTAGTGCACCACTTCTTGCGCATCTTGGAGGCATATTCTAAGCAGAATGTGGACATGCAAGTTCGTTCTCGCAAGAGAACACGCCAGAAGAAGCAGGCGGCGAAGCAAGCTACTGAGGACGGGGCCATGGAGGAAGAAAACGACGACTCCGCCAACGATGAGGAAACTGCAGAGCGCACATCAAAAGAACGCAAGTTTGATTTCCAAAAATTTGCCGCTCGCTTCACGCCACAAGGAGTTGTCGACACGTTCGTCACCTTTACCAAATTCTACCAGGACATGAACGATACTCAGCTCAAACGTGTCCATCGCTACTTTTACCGCCTGGCCTTTAAGCAGGAGATGAGCGTCATGTTGTTCCGTGTGGATATCATCCACTTATTGTACAATATGATCAAAGGCCCCGAACCTCTTGACAAGTCGTCCAGCATATACAAAGATTGGGAGGAGCTTGTCAAGCAAATTCTGCGCAAGTGCTTCAAAAAGATTGAGCAAAGGCCTGAGCTCATCATCGAGATGTTGTTCAGCAAATTACAGAGCACCGCTTTCTTTTTGGAGTACGGCTACGAGAAGCAAACTGCTTCTACTAACAAGAAACAAGCGAAGCCGGCGCCAGAGCTTGTTTTCAAGTACACAGAGGAGCTAGACCGGCAAATCGCCACTGTTGTTGGTGCATTGCTAGACAAGAATGAGGCAGACCAGATCAGTTGGGTGAAGAGCATCATTGCAGAGGCTGAAAGCGAGCGCCAATCGTGGGCTGCAGCTGAGGAGGCAATAGCCTCAATTGAGAATCCATCTGAAGAAACAGCAGACCCGGATGCACAGCCCGAGCCAAAGATGCCCCCTTTGTTCCGTAAGTCTTCTGTTCTGTTTTTACCATGTTGAGTTTTGGTACTAACAGTACTAGATGTCCGTCCTGATAGCCCCGCACGGCGTACAGCCATATTCAAGAATTCTTACCTCCGTCTTCTCTTGACCCTCTGTGGGTTTAAGTTGCTTGGGCCTGCTTCAGAAGAGACACCCGAGTCTTTATGGGTTCTTCCAGCTGAAGTCACGGCCGATTCTCTCAAAGATGCGCTACATTACATAAACCAGGCTGAATTCACTCCACCTACATTCGAGGATGGAGGGTTAGCTGAGAATCAGCTAAAGCGCAAGACAGTCCCCCGGAAGAAAGCAGTATTCGATGATGACGAAGCTGACGACATTGACGACGAATTTCAGTTCGAGCAAGGCGGCCTAAGGACTAGAAAAGCAATCGATGAACCCGACAAGCCAAAGAAGACCAGAAAGAGGAGACGAAAGAACAGTCAAGTCGAAGAACTAGACGATGAAGAGTTAGAAGAGAAAGCGCTGAAGCGACGTGAGCGTGAGAGAGAAAAGGCCCGGAAGATCAAGTCTGCCATGTACGTTCGCGATGGCGACGACGATTTTGACGAAGAGGAGGATGCTGCATTCTTCGCTCGTGAGCGGGAGATTGCTACGAGGGCAGCTAAGGCTGCACAGTCTGTCCCGGAACCTGCTGCCGTCACTGCACCCAAGAAACGCAAGCCCGTGGAAGTCAGTAGCGATGAGGATGATGATGGTGAGGAGAATGGTAATACCTTGGGTTTGACTCAGGAGACGCGGATGAGTAGTCAGGATACACCACCCTTGGATGCCAGCGATGGTGAGAGCAGGAAGAAGAGGAAAGTGAGCGTCGAAGCTGACGATAGCGCCCACGACGAAGACGGCGATGGAGATGTGGATATGGAGGATGGTAATGCTTCCGTGTCTCAGAAGAACCAAGAGGTAGAAGGAGATGACAAAGAGGACACAGAGGATGCCCCTCTGGTGGTAGCCAGAAGACCGAGGGTGAGAGGCGGGTTTGTAATTGATAGCGATGATGACGAGTAGACGGGAACAGCAGCAATAATGCGGTTGGCGTTTCTGGCAGGGAGTTCAAGATGGGTTTGGCATACGAATCACTGTTGCGTACGGAGTACATTTCATGCATTTAGTTACCTTAGCTACCCAGCAGGCATTGGTCAAGATTGTTTTGGTTCCCTCCGAATGAATTTATACTATGTGATATAAAATTTGAAAATTTGCACTTCTATAATCCGAGTAGAAGCGGCCATGAATATGACTCAATCTGTGAACAACGAACTTTTAAAGTATATAAGAGAGATGGAAAAAAAAAGAAAAGGGTTCCAGTCATAATCATTAAAAAAGAAAGAGAAAAAAAAGGGCTCTCAAGTATGCTGTGAATTGCTTCCCCTTCGCACTTGACTCCTCCTCGTAGCCGTACTCTGCGCGCTCTGAACCTGTCCCAACTCCGCCAAATCCTCCTGACTCTTCCGAGGACATCCCGGGCTCGCAAAGACACTATCGTGATTCTCAGAGCGAGGTCGATATTGTGTGCCGCGCCGAGAGGGTGACGCCGATCTACTGGCCACGGCTGTGTCATTGTCGCCGCTGCGACCGCCCCAGGAGCCACCGATTCCCTCCATAGTAAAGTCAGAGGCTGTGGGTTCATCAAGGGCAGCTAGTTCATCAGGATGGAAGATCATGGGCAGTAAAAGAGCACGGATTGGGATAAGCGCAAGGATGAAGACTGGGAAGCCCACAGCGGCGATGGTTTGCGTGATGGCGAAAGTGGCACCGAAACCAACCAGCTCGATGATGACGAACATCCAGATGGCAGAGCGGCGCTTGATATTCTTGAGCGGAGCGTTGGCGGGTGTCAAATTCTTGTCGCGACCTAGGAACATGAGTTTGGCGGTAATACCGTTGGCCTCGAGAGCCTGGACACCCATGACAAAGAAGAGGCCAGCAAGGACGCCGTGAGGAACCAGATGAAGGACAACAAGGAGAGGACCAGACATGGTGCCGAGTGTCAGGAGACCCTGGGCAAGATTGGACACCCGTTGTTCTACAACGTGAGTTGCTTCGAAAGTGTAGGCACCCTTGTCCTCGCCCTTTTCATCCAGCTCTTTGACAGCCTTGGTGACGCAAAGGGATTCGGTATGGAAAGGGGCCTGTGGGATTAGGCCATTGGGAAAAGGCAAGCCGAGAATACCGGCCACACCAGTGGTGGCGCCGAGAAGGAAGAGATCCCAATGAAACCCAGCAGGTTTCCTGAGGGGGAATTCACTTCCTTGGGCGATAAGCGAAGACACTTTGCCATCGTTAGTCTAGGATGCTAATGTCACAGATCGCTTCTAAGAACGTACCATTATGATCAAACCAAAACAGGATGGTGAGGAGAACAGCGAAAGGCAAGGCCATGAACACCTCCCCAACACTCAGATCCCAAAACCCGACAAGCCATTGTCGGCCACTCGTCGGCTCAAACGCAATGCTCGTAGGAAGCACCGCCAAATCCACCTTGGACATACGACCGAGGTGAATAAAGCCCGTGAAGAAGATAAGGGTGAGCGGAGTACCATAGTCCTTGAGGAAGACGCGAACCGGGTGTCTGAATAGGCTGCTCGTTCCCAGTTCACCACAGATATAGGCCACTATGAAGACTAACAAAGCCGAGACGATGGAGAGATAGAACGCACTGTCGTCGCCGAGACGCTCTAGAACTTGAATGCCTTTTTGTAGGTAAATGAAAGCGACGTAGAAGCCGAAGATGTCGCAAGGAAATCGAGTGACCCAGCGAAGCCAGTTGCAGGAATTTGTGATGGCAAGAATCCAGTGTAGAATGAGTGCCCAACTAATGTTCTGTATCAATACGTGTTTCCCAGATAGAGAGAGGCTACGGTCTTGGGGAACCTACATTCCTATCCAAGCCATAAAGGCAATGTAATTAACACCAGTTGGTTTCATAATATCGTATACCGTGCTAAGGGGCGTGTTAGAATTCAACACAACTTTTAGTGGCATCAGTCTTTTCGGTTGTACGTACTAATTGAAGACAGTGATTGGTCCTAATGAAGCACGAAGTTAGAATCATACATTGAGCCACTCTGGCAGGGCATAGAGAGGAATAATACATACCAGTTACTCCAACAATGACGAGAGGTTGTGCTGCGAAGATGGAAAAGACGACGGAGCCGAGAACAGAGGCTAACAAGACCTCATTAACTCCATAGTTTGATCCCGTGTTTTGGAACATGTCTAGTGAGAAGGCAAGGGCTGGTAAAATGCTGTAGATGGCGCAGTTAGCAAGTGTTTTTACTTATTTCTGATATGGCATTCTGTCCCAGATGTGGATGATACGTTACTGTATGGATGAGCAGGTGTCTGGACGGGGTATCCGAAGCAAGGATATGGCTCAGCCAGAGCACCCGAACATCCACAGACGAGTTGTTTGTCCACATGAAAGACGACAAGTAGATTAGAGAAAGGGTCGAGATTACATACTTGGCAAAATACATGTAAACTGTGGCTGGCACCACACGGTAATCCCAAGCATCGAGCCAGTCGCTGGCATAATAAGGAGCCCTGCGGCGAAGATCATTGATCATGCCGCGGAAAGGATGAATACTCCACCACGATTCTTCATTTTGCTGCTGCTTCTTCATCGAATTTTTTGCATTTCTTATCGTCGTTGCAGGTTCGTGATTTGAAGTTGTAGGCGACAGGGGCGTTGTCCCTTGTCCTCCATCTCTGTTGGAGTCAGCCATAGTGCGTGTTTGCTGAGATTGCCGTCCTCGTCGCTATTCCAGATCTCTATACGGCGAAATTGATATGAATTAATGGGTCTTATGTGTAGGTATCGTATGTTTCAGGCGTGCGGTTTAGAAGACAAGCGCAAGCAGAAACAAATGGTATAGAGCCGTGAGGTTGGACAGGGGAGTCATGTCTGTGAGCCGAGATACGCTCAATTAGACAGAGTTTGAGATGCAACAGACATATATCGTGGACAAACAGAAGATTGAATAAGATGGAATCTGTCAAAAAGATTAAAGCACGGAGTAGATGCTAATAAAAGATTCGAAGGGGTTTTTTTTTCCTGGTGATCCTCTCCAAGATACCTGCACTTAATGTTCCTGCTTGCCTATATCGGGAACAAAAACAATTCCACCACCTTCTTAGTCGCCCCTCCATTTGCGGTGGGAAATCTTAGGTGGGAAATTTTTTTTGGCACAATCAGTTTACTTACGAGTACGGAGTAGTACGAGTAGTACGAAGTAGTAGTAGTGGTATATTAAAGTTCCCTGCATGTATTATTATTATTCCAAGATATCTTCCAGCCAGGATTGCTAACGTATGTACGTTCTCTATTCTCCATAAGGAACTTTCTCCACCATTTGGCTTCCACGCCAAGAAAATGCTTCAATCTGAAGAGGCCGTCGAGATCAGTAATCTTGAATCCGCCATGAGCTGGGAATATCAAAATACGGTACTCCATATTATTATTCCGTACCCAAAATCGATTAATGTCCTCGAAATAATAGTACGGAGTACTTCGTACATGCACCGCCATGCTCTTCCGGATTCGTTCCGACCAGGAACTTTTCTGGCCAATCACGGACTTCCGGAATGCCGGACAAGGGAACTCCCAAACGCCTTTGCTTATGCATATCATCATCGTATTGTCTTGTCACCTTATCACCCTTGCTTCTTCTTTTCATTCTCCTCTTGTTCTCTGTATCATGAATGCGTGGTGTAAACGTCATTGTCATCAACACCTTTCCTAGATTCCTAGCCGCAGGGGCAAGTCTACAGTTCTAGCTTTAGAGTACATGTACAGTTGAGATAACCGCCCTCCTTCATGATGCTCCCGACGTGACGATTGTGAAAAAATACAAGAGGGGATAGAGCATCCCCATGTTAGTAGAGTTGAGACTCAGTAAAAAACACATAGGTTGCCATCATTAACACTGGAAGCATCCGAAAAGGCCCCTGCAGGTCTGACAAGACCATGGCGGCCAATCCAGGCGCATCCTCAGGTTCCCGGCATAGCCTATTTCCCCCACTTCCTAGGATTCCACTTGGCCTGCTCATTTGCTTGGTGCTTCTCTTTTTCGCACCTGCCGTGGAACGTCTCTTATATTGGACAACCTCATGGGTGTCACCTCAGTTTGTTCAACCGGTCCTCTGACATCTCCCGAAATGCCGGTGCAGGCGCAGGCGGTTCCTTTGGCGTGTCGGTCTCTGACGGGAAGGGCGGTGGGGAGCTCTCTTCCTTGCCTCCTCCAAAGAACTTCTCAAACTCCTCATTGTCATCAAACGGCCGCTTGCCCAGGAGTCGTACCATGTCATCTCGTGACAGCACTTCCTTCTTTAGTAGCTCCTCTGCCACAATGCCGACCTCCTTCTTCTTCTCAACTAGGAGGTCCCGGCATCGAGTGTAGGCTTCCTCAACTATCCGATGCACTTCCTGGTCAATTTGTTGGGCTGTAGACTCTGCAAAAGGCTTCTGCACCCGATTCGGATCGTTGTCGAAATGCATAGGTCCCACCTTCTCCGACATGCCCCACTGGGTCACCATGCTGCGTGCCATTTGTGAAACCTTTTTGAAATCATCGCTTGCGCCGGTTGTCACTGTAGGGAAATGCAACTCCTCTGACACACGACCTCCCATAGTCATTGCCATTCGGTCCATGAGCTGGTTGGTGTTCATCAGGTAGGCGTCCTGCGGTAGGTACTGTGCGTAGCCCAGGGCTCCCTGGCCTCGGGGAATGATAGAAACCTTCAGCAGAGGATCTGCGTGTCTGAGGAACCAACCACAGATGGCGTGTCCGGCTTCGTGGTACGCAACGGTCTTCTTCTCCTCTGGTCTGAGCACCAGCGACTTGCGTTCTAAGCCGCCAATGACACGCTCGATCGCGCGCTCGAAATGCTCCATCTTGACATCGTCGGCATTTTCTCTCGCAGCTGCTCGCCTTGTCAGTACTATAGTCCTTCATACAAACAGTTAAGATTCACGTACCGATCAGAGCGGCCTCATTCACCACGTTGGAGATGTCAGCACCAGAGAAACCAGGGGTCAGTGTAGCAAGACGGCCGATAAGATGCTCGTGATCTTCCTTGGTGACAATCTTCTTGAGGTAAACCTGGAAGATTTCTTTTCGTCCCTTCATGGTAGGCCGGTCGATGTAAATGTGTCTGTCGAAGCGGCCAGGTCGCATCAATGCCTTGTCCAGGATATCGGCACGATTGGTACCAGCCAGGACAACGACCTGCTCCCGTGTGTTGAATCCGTCCATCTCCGTGAGGATCTGATTGAGCGTAGCCTCGCGCTCATCGTTGCCGCCGAATCCTCGGCCACTCTCCATTCTAGCCCGGCCAATGGCGTCAATTTCGTCAATGAAGATGATGCAAGGCGCGTTCTTCCGTCCCTCGGCGAACAGGTCTCGCACTCTGGAAGGACCAACACCGACGAACATCTCAACGAATTCGGAACCGCTCACGCTGTAGAAAGGAACACCAGACTCTCCGGCTGTGGCTTTGGCAAGCAGAGTCTTACCGGTTCCTGGTGGGCCAGCGAGAATAGCACCTCGGGGGATCTTGGCACCGAGCTTCTCGAACTTTTCGGGCTGTTTCAGGAAGCTCACAAACTCCATGATCTCCGTCTTGGCTTCCTCCAAGCCAGCGACATCACTAAACTTGACCTTGACCGCACTCTCGGCATTGAACTTCTTGGCTTTGCTCTTACCGAAGTTGAACATGCCACCACCTCCAGCTCGTCCGCCCATAGATCTCTGCGTCCACAGAATCAACCCGATGAACAGAAGTGTAGGCCCAAATGCCAGGAGCAAATTGCCAAAGGTGCCGCCGCCAGCCT
Source organism: Hypomyces perniciosus (assembly GCA_008477525.1). Classification (NCBI taxonomy): domain Eukaryota; kingdom Fungi; phylum Ascomycota; class Sordariomycetes; order Hypocreales; family Hypocreaceae; genus Hypomyces; species Hypomyces perniciosus. Next base: position 363,247 of record SPDT01000010.1, read on the forward strand.
CGTAGCTAACGGGTATTCTTTCCGACGGCGGGATTCCAAGTTGATCCTGTGCCTCTTCAAGCTTGTGCTCAAAGGATTCGACGGATCCAATTGAAAATACGTATGTTCTCCGGCCATTTGACCCTGATTCGGACATACCTTGGGCGGCATCAGGGTGCAGTTCCACCCTGACCTGTGATCCGTTGACAACGACAAGCTTTTGAACAAGACCCTTATCCAGGAATGCTTTCCTCATCTCCTGCCAGGTGATTTCCTTCTCTGAGAACGGCTTGCTGAACGATTCGATCGCCCATAGGGTAATACCAAGAACAAGACCGGTCTGTAGCGCATCCATCCAAGAGTTCCTTTCGGGTTTCGGGGGCTTTGATCCTTGCGGATCTGACCCTTGTTGGCTTGATTGTGACTCGTCGGAAGTCTTGTGTCGAGCTTCACTACCCTCTTCACCTTTCTCTCCGTCCTTGCTTCCATTCATCTGGGGGTTGTTCTGGTCGAATATGCCAGGCTTCCCTTCCTTTTGCCGACCCATCTCCCATTCCGCCAGCCTCTCTGCCATGATGAAAACGCATCGCATCAGTCGTCCTTTGTCAAATATTGACAGGCTGCCTGGCCCCTGGCGCATCTTTTGTAAGAGCTCCCGCACTTCCGCAGGCGCACCAGTTTCTTGGAGCCCCACCAAGATCTCCTTCAGTGGTTGTCTTTGTCCTTCCGGTAACATGCTTTGGAAGGCTTCCAGCTGTTGTATCTCGTCTTTGGTCAGACGAATCCAGCCATCGGGAAGAGAGGGGAGCGGCGCCTTCGGAGTTTCGGAGTTCCCTTCCATCTCTGGCTTCCCTTTGGCTTCATTGTCGTTGTTCGGCTTCTCGACGCCATTATTCTGGTTCGACCGCGAGTCTTCCTCCGGGTGCGGGGGTTTTGAAGAATAGTATCTCGGTCGAAGGCCGTATGGAGTCGCAAATATTCTCTGAGTCGCTGATGTGGATACGGCAGCAATCCTTTGTGTCCTTTGCAAGCTCACGCTGGGTGAGAACCTCGCTAGCCGCGCTAGCTGGCTCGATTGACGAAGATATCTTGACATGGTGGAAGTCGGCAGTTTCTCGTATGCGGTTCCACCGGACCTGGTTGTCTATGAAGAAGCAATTCGAGGCCCTGATATCTCGTGAGCTGCGCAAATTGCGCTTGTCGGCTCAGAGGTAATTATGCTGAGAGAGACACATGCGCCGGAACAGATTGATACTGGAAGGTTCCAACGCCACCGTGGATACTATTTCTGAATGACGGATGCGAAGCTTGCCGGAGATAGGCCCGCCTCTTGGGTCCGAGAATCATACGGTGTCACGTGATATCACGGCTCTGCCGGAGGTTATAGGGTAGGTAGGTATCTCTATGTCGAGCATTCGTCGACATTTTGCTGGCTCTTCAATTGCGTTTCTCATATCTCTATTTTATTTTCTATATTCATCATGTTCCTGTCAGTAAATTCTTCTTGGTTCGTACATTTTTATACCCATATGTGCCACTCATGTAGCGTTATTCGGGGCCCAATTCAGCCATGCTAGTTCACTTCTCGTTCCCCGACCATAACCGCAAGGTCATTCCACATATTGCATAGGATATGATTCTGGTGTTTCTTTCATACTTTTATGAGTATAGATCGGATCTGACCACTACCCTTCACCGGTACTTCCCAGGTCTGACCATCCTGCCTCGTGATATTCACCGACTCCTCTTCCCCGTCGTTGGGTGTCAGATCTGGCCAGTCACGCCAGACCTCAACATGCGAGTTAACAGATAGACTGTGCCGCATTAAGTGTGATAAGACACGCAAAGCCTGGTCCCTGTCACCAATCTCAAGAAGAACAACCTTTGGCCTCAGCTGAAGGGCTATCTCTAAGAGTCTCGCATAGAAGACATCCTCATGCTTCCATCCACTGGGAACAGGAAGCTCGTCGCTGGGAACCAGGGCTAAGGACGGCTCATACTTGCGAACAGAGTGTCCGAGCTGCCCACATCCGTAGTCCCACACACGCCGAGAGATGTAAGGAGGGTTCGAAATGATAACATCCCAATGGCAATTCGCGAGCTTTCCGATGTTGTCGTCTCGGAAGATGTCACCCTTCAAGATTTCAAGGCTTTGCCCATACAGAGGTAGATGAAGATGCCCGGACTTGATGTTATGGTCAATGTTTTCTTTTGCAAGCCCAACAGCCCGATGGGAAACATCAACGCCCAGCACATTTAGATGACTGATATATCGTTGAAGGGAGGAAAACAAAAGCAGAGGTATACAGCCAGTGCCCGTGCAGAAATCGACAATGTTCAGACTTTGGCTGAGGTCACCGGGCTTCGTACCCAGCAGATCCCCAGCCTTGATTAGCTCTACGAGGTGACATGTGTATGCCTCAGTTTCCGGCCTGGGAATGAGGACGCCAGGCTTGCATTTGATATCAAGTGATCCAAAGGGTTGCGACCCCAGAACGTACTGCAAAGGAATTCCTCGTCCTCGTTGCCTGCAAAGCCGGGCAAGCTCAACCTGCTTGTGCATGCGCACCGTGCCATTGACATGGTCCTGAATCCATCGTAGCTCGTTGATGGCAGATTGAAGATCCCTACAAGCAGGGAGTAGTGTGGCGGTGTTGGCCGAGTGCTGTCTGGCTCGCCGAAGCAGCCATGGCGGGATTCGTGGCATGGACCTCGCGAGATCTTCACATAATTTAGAGGAACAAGATTAATGCAGCGTCAGATTCATAGGAAAAAAGGGATTGATCCATGGCCACGATGGAGGAGCTTGGTGGTTACAGTTTATCCGATACTTAGCCGATTGTGCCTGTCAAAGTCGCGACTAGTGACTAGCCAAAGTGTAGTAGATTCACTGTCTCTTAAACATCATGAAACGACAATTCTGCTGAATCCGAGCCCGGCCAGAAAACTTTTTGGATTATCGAAACGCCTTGCTTCACACGTTTAATCGTTTCGATCACTTCGTCATAGGCGAATCCGCCAGGCTGTTTACCGAGCGGCTACACAGGTCGTCAGGCGCGTCTTTGGGTTCTTAATCACTTCGCCTATATTTGGCCCTCGAATCCTCAGTCGGTTTAGCTTCTTTGACATTGTGTCAACATGAACGCACCTGACCGGTGAGTATTTGAAATCTTGCTATTCTATTACCTAGTTTTGTATTTTTGGTTCTTGGTTAAATGCATCTCTCTCTCTCTCTCATACCGCGACGGAGAGCTTCATTGGGCCTGATGTGATTGATTATCTTACTATGACAATAATTCACAGAAGATGTCTCTCAACCCACGAGTTACAACTGTAACAATGAATGGGAAAAAAAGTATCAACCATTACGGTGCTATTGTCACTGCAAGTGTATGCCAAACAACAATAACACCCGCGACTGGCTATCTGTCATTAATATGGACATTATTCCTTTGACAATCTCACCCAAACTCCCACCACCCTTTCCCATATGTTAAGAAGAATAGCCTCCATACCCGGATCTCAATATCCTGTCTTTTCTTCTTGCATCAAATCTCCATCCCTCGTCAAGAGCCCTCAAGACCCCCCACCCTCATCGTTGAGCATCGTAACTACCCTGCTCCCCTCCCCTCATCCATAATCATCATTGATTACTTGTGCGATGGCAGGCTGCAACACACGACACTACAACCTTCCAGACACTGCGTTGCGTTTCCCCTACTCACTCGCCGTGATGTAGCGTTTCTATGGCCCTACAATGTGCTAACTCCTGGCTCTAGTTTCGAGCTGTTCTTGCTCGCCGATGGCGAGAAGAAGATTGAGGAGAAGGTGTACTCTGGTAAGCAGTCTATCGATAGCCAGAACTCGGGCATGGCTAACATCACACCATAGGCATGTCGAACACCTCCGACTTCGTCCTGAAGAAGGAGGATCACACTCTTGGCAACCTGCTCTCTGAGCACCTGAAGCTTCACCCCAACGTCCACATGGCCGGGTACAAGAGTGAGTATGGCCTGTGGTCGGTGATATTACACAGAAGCTAACTGGTTTGTCAGTCGCCCATCCCAACGTTCCCGAGCTCTTTATTCGTGTCCAAACCGATGGAACCATCTCTCCACGGGACGTCTTCACGTCAGTCTGCGAGAAGCTCATCAACCAGCTGGAGATGCTTTACCAGGAGTTCACTCGCGAATGGGAACTGCGACGCATCACCAACACTGGAGAACAGGGCAACCAATCGAATGGTCATTAGTGCGTTTGTGAACTCGTCTCATTAGCAGGCGTTAGGGGGGCCAGGGACTCTGGTATTTAATTTGCTTTATCACATAACAGGGAAGCACGTCAAGGTTGACAGGAACAGTCGTATTACAAGGACGGCATATGTTGGTTTCGAGTTAGACGGTCCCCCATTAATCTAGGGGGATAATCCCAAAAAAATGCAGGCGAAGCAGCCTTTCTAGACACGTTGTGCATTGAGTTCCATCATCGGTGGGCCTATAAATCTCATCCTTGTGTGGGATTCGTCGGCGAAGTGTATGTTCCATCATGTTAACAGGACTTTCTGTGCTCAAGCCGCAACACCTCCTGGTCCTTCTCCTCCTGGAATTAACTGCAGAGACTAAGTTAGTACACCTAAACCCGTAGAAAAACAGCGATAAACTGGCATACCATGCAGATGTTGTTGCCGTTTAGTAAGATCTTGGGGAGTTTTGTGTGGTTTCCAGAGAAGTCACTGGTCGGTCAGTTTCGCGCTTTGTTCGGATAGACAAGTATTTGGACATACAATTCCGTTACATCTTCCAAAACCATGTCTAAAATAGAACGTTAGACTATGCTAGGTTGACATAAAATTGGGGGCAGTAAATTTACTTACTGACGTAGTCGTCAAAGCCCAACAGAGTGCCGCTGAATTCTGCTCGAGGTGTCAACGAAGTGAGGTGAACCCGAAAACAAGGGATTCAAACCTTTCTCTCCCTTCATGACCACCCATATTCTCGAACCGACACACTTGTCAATAAGTTCTTATAGCAGGTGAGCGGAGGTTCAGATATTGTGATGGAGGGGCAGAGGAGACTCACCGAGGGGCAACAATTGTGACGCCATGATGGGGGTTTCTGTGTCTTGAACGTGGCTCGTCGAAGCTCAATGAATAGATTCAAATACAGAGAACCGTCTGATCCCTGTTTATGGCGTTTTCTCTCAGTTTCGAGCTCACTCAACGCTCTGAGGTCATTCGTAGTATGGTGGGCTATTACCTCTAAAGAGCCTGGGCGTAAAATGCATAGCCCCACGCGAGCTCGCGTTGATGACTAAGCTGCGGCACGCGCCCCGATTAAGCGCTAGGATGTGATGCGCTGCCTCAACCGCCAATCACCATAAGCTCACTCATGGATCTTGCATGGTTGCCTACGGATAACGCATCAGTGACGATGGATTATCCCTAGTAACAGCTCACAGATCATTCTTGATGGGCTACAAAAGACGAACCTCGCACATTGCTGGCAATGTGATCTCGCCTTCTCTGTCACACTTCTTTACACCCCCTGCTAAGACTCTATCCGGGTTGACTGTCGTCTCTTGTTCCTCCAAGTATTCGATGAAGAGAGCTATGAGCTGTATTCAAAAGAATCAACTATGGAATCCGCGCCTCGGTATTCGTTTCTCCGCTAAGCGCGACCCTAAACCGCTGTATCCACAACTGGATGTGTCTCGTTTCCTCCACATTCCAAGTTTAAACAGCCAGGAAAGTCACGGCGAAACCGAACTACTGCCAAACTACACAGGAGTCCATGACCCGAGAAAGATTTCAGGGAATTTGTTGTCAGACCCCCAAGAAGATAGGATTGCTTCCATATCCTCCAATCTACACCCGACGGACTCAAAGGCTGTACCTGAAGACATAGAGGAGGAAGGCATCGCTGCAGCTGAAGGCGAAGCCGAGAGTAATCTCCCCGAAAAGGAGGAAATAGTCGAACCACCATGGACACCATTGAGCTTCAACATCTCAAGCGAGCTATTCCACGCTGCGAGAGCCTCTGCTGCCGGATCTGCTGATTCCTACTGGTCACACACCATGTACCAGAAAGTCGGAGAAGATGGTTCAATTGAAAAAGTCAAGGTCCATTATTGCACAAGCAAAAGCACTATGGAGAGTGTATGTACAAAGTACTTTCTAGGCGAGAGTGTCCTTGGTTTGGACCTTGAGTGGTTCTCCTTTGCCACCCGCGATGACGGGCCACGTCAGAACGTCTCCCTCATCCAAATCGCAAGCCCGAGCCGCATAGCTCTGTTCCACGTTGCGCTCTTCCCTAAGGGGGACGATTTTGTTGCGCCAACGTTTCGGCAGATGATGGAGGATCCGGATGTGAGCAAGGTTGGGGTGCATATCTCAGGGGACTGCAGACGACTTAAGAATTACCTCGGCGTCGGTGTTCGAGGCGTATTTGAGCTCAGCCATTTGTACAAGGTTGTCAAATTTTTGCCAGAGAAGCACCGCAAGTTGATCAACAAAGTGCCCGTGGCTCTGGCCCAGCAAGTTCAGGAGCATTTACGACTCCCTCTATATAAGGGGCAGACTGTTCGTTCAAGCAATTGGGCGAAGGCCCTTAACTCGAAACAACTTGAATGTATGGAGAATACGATATCATGACGGAGAGGACGATGGCTAACTTGTTCGCAGACTCCGCGGCAGACGCTTATGCTGGCATCCAGCTCTACTATGTTCTGGAGGAGAAACGAAAGGCACTCGACCCTTGCCCCCCCAGACCATTTCACGCAGAGCTAGGCTTGCCAATCCCTCTACCAGAGCCCGAGGAGGAGGTAAACGATGAAGATGACATGACTGATGCAACAACCAGCAAAAAACGTGCTCGTTCCAAGTCGTCGAAGTCAGCCTCAAAATCCAAAACCTCCAAAACCAAAAGTTCTACTGCATCTTCAAAGTCCAAGGCGCGGACATCATCATCAAGCTCTGCTCTTGATCCACGGATAACTGCAGCTGAACATGAGATGGCACAATATCGCTCCTCTAAGACAACGTACATGAGAACAACACCTTCAGCTCTCCGTGCATACTACATTTGGCACGGAAATGATGATCTCGACCCCGAGGGTATCGCAAAGCTCCTGCGGGATCCGCCTTTAAAGACAAACACCGTCGTTAGCTATATCCTAACAACGATCATTGGCGAGAAACTTCCCTATTCCAGGCTGAGGTTGAAAACCGAATTATTATCGCTTATCAATCCAAAGCTGGCTGGTGATGTCAGGTACAAATCTCTATTCGAGGATTGTCAGGGTATTTGACAGAGGAATACCTGAGGAGGTAACGATTGATATGTTATTTTAGAACACACGAGCATACACGCATCATTATGAATTAGGATACCCCCAAGACTACTTTTGCACTCCGCTAACCGTGGTAAATATTCAAGTGCTGGTATGAATGAAATCTATGAAGCCAACAGTCCGCTCCCCCGGTTGATCTGAACCTTCTTATCCTCTCCTCCGCTTACAATGCCCCATGTCTTATCCCACACAACACTCAGCACCTTGGCGCCCTCTCCAGCTGGGGGCAGCTTCTTGCCCTTGAGCCACTCCCTCCCAATGGTGTAGACAGGCTCGCTGACGCTGCCACCACCCTCCTCAGATGTTGCGCGTCGGGCACTGCGAAGGTCCCATACGCGACATGTGCTGTCGTGTGAACCCGAGACCAGAGAGTAGTCATTGTCTGGACATGGCGCCACGGATACGACCATGTTGACGTGGCCCCTAAGGGTCATGGCTGCGGTTGCCGCTGCGGACTCTCTAGGATCTAGCAGAGTGATATGTCTCGCTGATGAACCAGCTGCTACCAACGATGCACCGGGTAGTGCCGTTGCGCAAAGGATTGGATGCATGGTCGTTAACCTGGAAACCTCTCGCTGTGTCGTAAGATCAATCGTCTTCACAGTGTGGTCCTTGGACGCCGAGTAAGCAACTGTTGAATCATGGGGGTGGAATATAGCGGCGGTAACCGGCTCGTCGTGTAATGGTATTAAAGCCAGAGGCCCACGCTGGGCAGTAGAGCCTGCATTTGACAGCTTGGCACGCTTTGTGCTGTGAGCTGAAGGAAGAGTCTCAGGGTCGGCTTGAGGCGCTGTTCTTTTGGATGCAGACCACAAGCCCACACTACCATCGGAAGAAGCTGTGAGGATGCGCCGCGTGGAGCCGTTCACATCGATGCTGTTGATGTTATTTTGGTGGCCCCAAAGCTCCATGTTTGGTTTCAGAGAACCAGAAAAGCCATCGTTTGCTTCCTTGTAATCCCACACCATGATTTTCCTGTCCAAGCCTGCTGATGCCAATTGAGTGGGTGACAACCACCGTACTGCATTGATGCGCTGGGTGTGACCTTCGCCTTTGCCACCGGCGGAAACGGCGATTGCCTTTCCGGATGGATTCCAGATTCTCACGAGACCGTCATATGAAGCACTTGCAACCCTCTGATTGACGCTATCGCCTCCAGCAAGCAGACCAGCCGGCGCAGTGGACGACAGGACGTCCACACCACTAACCCAATCATCATGTTCGAAGCTGGCTTCGTAAACGGGGGGCAGCAGACTGCGGACATATTGCAGAGTCAGGGTCGTCTCAAAGGAGAGGCCATTCGAGGAGAGGTATTCCTCAATGCTAGTTTTGAGAAAGGTACCATTGGCGAGGAAGTCGAGTGGAATGGGAGAGGAAGTATCCAGCATGGATTCGGAGTTGAGAATGCGAGAGAGGCCATAACGCTTGATGTCTGTGCCATTGTTAGTATTACAGAGGGGGAGTATTGCTGCATTCTGGTATTGAGATAGTTAAAACCGACCTGCAGGGACGAGCAATTGTCTCTTGGACTCGGGGAGGACGATATCCTCTTCGTTGGTGGTGAAGACGACCTTCACCTGCGCCGGTAAAGACTCCATATTTCGAAGAAAGTGCTGTGGAATTGTGAATTATGAAACACCGATACTTGATTTACAAGACAAAAACTGCTCCGGTGGCAGTGGGGGATGGCACCGGGACAATTATGGTGATTATCTTGTAGGTGATGAGTGCGAATGGGCGGAAATCTAGAAAATTTTGGGACGGCCAGTGCAGCCTTGCGGATTATGGCCCCACTGCGGGGAGCTCCTCTGGCTGAGACAGCCAATTGGAATCAACAAATCAACGAGGCTGACAATCTGTAGTACGGTGAGAGTGACGGTGAAGCTCAAGACGGCTGCTTTTGGGTTTCTTCGATAGGGTCTCTATATAATTTAAAGGTTTCCGTAATTGAACGAATCACTAACAAAGACTATTGTGTGTCTAGGTCCTGCCCCAGCCTTGACCAGTCCCCCGGGGCCATACCTGTTGACAATGCATTCATTGTACTCCGTACTTTTCTGTATCTCATTAGTCGTTACTCTCAGTTATTAAGGCTGGAGAACCTGGATTAGACACCAATTCGATACTTGAGGATTATTACTTTCTACGTTGCATGGGATGTATGCACCAAAGCACACTACCTAACCATTCTTTGGTATTGGAAGATCTGCTGGGGTGATCAACTGACGTCAGGAAGCTACAAATGTGCTTTGAGATACTAGCAGTTACAGACCCTCGAGTACTTCGAAACATCATACTGGACAAGATATATAGACATTTGTCCCAACATTGATATCCCACAGACTGTAGCGCCACATATGTACAAAATAGGACATGGTGATGAACGGGCCAAGTCTGACATCCTGTGATACGAGTACTCTGCAGCCGCGACAAGCCATGACGTGAGGGCATCAGTTGGAGTCTTCCATCAAGTCCTTCTGGACGCTCGATCTCCATCTTCCCCGCAATCCGTGGCGTCACCCCCACCCGGGAGTAAGCATTATCCCAGGCATGTTGCTTGAGCACGAGAATAGACTCTTCCTCGTACTTGGCTCGGTGACCCGCCGGCTAAGAAACTCATACGAGTAGTGCCATGCAGGGACTTGACTTTGGTGTCCGTTGCGGCCAGCCGGACCTGGAGATTGGCGTTGCTGAGTGGCGGCGCGCAGACTGAGTGAGGAAAGGTGTTGCATATTGAGGAGATAGAGGCGGAAAACCCATTAAAAACGAAATGAAAACGTCAATGCCAAGCAGATGCATATGATGGATCATATTTCTTGCCATTTTCTCAGCAGCTTCCACCCTATTACTGGCTCAGGATGCATGGAATGCAGCACATCACAGGCGCAGGAGTCCTGTAGATAACCGCTGCAGTTCGCATTTACGGCTTCCAATCGCACTAAAAGCACTAAAAGAGCGCTGCATATCCCCAGACCCACCACCATCGACTAAGACCCTAGAGCAAGCCTGGAGGTCTCCACCTTGCTTTGTTGTTGCTCCTCTCCAGAGCTTCAGTCCCTCAACGGAGCCTCTTCCCCTCACGACGCCCTCACTGCAGTGTCGCCACAGTCCGGATCACAGACTGCGGATCAACTGCAGCTGTTCTGCATTGCTGCCTCTGTCCTCCTCATCACCAGACAGATAACGTGCTCTACCACCCTGCAAACTCGGCCTAACAACTAAGACATACAAGCTGAACTCTGACGTTACCTTCGCTAGAGCTGCCTGCCCGTCGCACAAGGAATATTCCGCGCAAAACTCGTGCAAATTTTTCGAACCCCGAACCCTGTGTCTACTTGTAGCTGAATCAACCTTACACAAAAAGTTCAGCGTCCTAACCTACGCACCTCTGCGACGTCGCTCTCTCTTACATCGCCTCCACCGCGCCTGTGGCAACGGACCTGACTGGAACTCGAGTCATTTTCAGCATCTGCTAGAGAACAGAGCATAGACGACGACGCCATGGCTTCCGACGGTGAATCTGTCCGTGATATCAAGAATCACTTTCTCTTTGAGATTGCCACTGAGGTAGCTCATCGAGGTACGTCCTCCACGATCATGCCATGTCTTGCCCAGAGAAACAAGCAAGTGAGCATAAAGAAGAACTGGAGCCTTGACTTATTCGTTCCTAGTTGGTGGTATCTACTCTGTGCTCAAATCCAAGGCCCCCGTAACCACGGCCGAGTATGGCGATCGCTACACCCTCATCGGCCCTCTCAACCACCAATCGGTAGGATCCCCGCATGGACTTGGGTCAGGACTTGGGCATTTGCTGACATACAATAGGCCGCGGTTGAGGTAGAAGAGATGGAACCTACCAATCCAGAATTGGCTGCCACTATGCAGGCAATGAAGGACAGGGGAATTGGCATGATGTATGGTCGGTGGTTGATTGAAGGAGCTCCCAGGGTTCTCTTGATCGACACCAAGACTGCGTACAGCTACATGAACGAGTGGAAATCCGATCTCTGGACCGTGGCCAGCATTCCATCTCCAACAGATGATGAGGAAACCAACGAGGCGGTTGTGTTTGGCTATCTGGTGGCATGGTTCCTTGGAGAGGTAAGCTTGCCTGACGACTCTTGGTTACCATCCTTTCCGGGTCGCTTACAACGAATAGTTTGTGTGCCATGAGAAGAAAAGAGCAGTCATTGCTCACTTTCATGAGTGGCTCGCTGGCGTCGCCTTGCCGCTTACCAAGAAGAGACGAATCGACGTTACGACCATCTTTACAACCCACGCCACCCTCCTGGGACGATACCTCTGCGCTGGCTCTGTTGATTTCTACAACAACTTGCAGTACTTTGATGTCGATGTGGAGGCTGGAAAGCGCGGCATCTATCATCGGTATTGTATTGAGCGGGCGGCGGCGCATTCTTGCGACGTCTTCACGACGGTTTCCCACATCACGGCCTTCGAATCCGAGCACTTGTTGAAGCGAAAGCCTGATGGTGTGTTGCCCAATGGCCTCAACGTTACTAAATTCTCGGCTGTCCATGAGTTCCAAAATCTGCACCAGCAAGCCAAGGAGAAGATTCATGACTTTGTCCGTGGACACTTCTACGGGCACTACGATTTTGACCCGGACAACACTTTGTACTTCTTTACCGCTGGACGCTACGAATTCCGAAATAAGGGCGTGGACATGTTCATCGAATCTCTGGCACGTCTAAATGGCCGGCTCAAGGCGGCGAACAGCAAAACGACTGTGGTGGCTTTCATCATCATGCCAGCGCAGACTACATCGCTCACGGTCGAAGCCCTGAAGGGTCAGGCTGTTATCAAGTCCCTGAGAGACACGACCCATGTCATCGAGCAGGCTATTGGTCGACGGCTCTTTGAGCGATCCCTCAAGTGGCACGAGGGCGATTCTATGCCTGATGAGAAGGAGCTCATCTCAGGACAGGACCGAGTGCTCTTGCGGCGACGTCTCTTCGCCATGAAGAGGCACGGCTTTCCGCCCATTGTTACTCACAATATGGTCAATGACAGCGAAGATCCGGTGTTGAACCAGATTCGACGCGTGCAGTTGTTCAACCACCCGTCTGACCGGGTCAAGGTGGTGTTCCACCCCGAGTTTTTGAACTCATCCAATCCCGTCCTCCCACTGGATTATGATGACTTTGTGCGTGGCTGCCACATGGGTGTCTTCCCATCGTATTACGAACCGTGGGGCTACACGCCTGCCGAGTGCACTGTCATGGGCGTGCCGAGCATAACGACTAACCTGTCCGGTTTCGGCTGCTACATGGAGGAGCTCATTGAGAACTCGAGTGACTACGGTATCTATATTGTTGATCGTCGCATGAAGGGAGTGGACGACTCTGTTAACCAGCTCACCTCGTTCATGTTTGACTATTGCGGCAAGAGCCGTCGCCAACGTATCAACCAGAGGAACCGTACTGAGCGACTCAGTGACCTTTTGGACTGGAAGCGTATGGGTATGGAGTATATCAAGGCCCGCCAGCTTGCCCTGCGGCGCGCGTATCCTACCTCGTTTGGAGAAGATGAGGAGGACTATATCCCAGGACCGGATCAGAAGATCTCCCGACCATTCTCTGTGCCTGGTTCGCCCCGTGATCGGGCAGGCATGATGACACCTGGAGACTTTGCTAGCTTGCAGGAAGGCCGAGAAGGGTTGGACACTGAAGATTATGTTGCCTGGAAGCTGCCGTGAGTGCCACCCGCCGTCTGAAATTTAACAAGCCGTGAGCATCGGACTAACAAGATGATGTAGCGCCGAGGAGGATCCTGACGAGTATCCGTTCCCTTTGACACTTCGAACCAAGCCGTCGGGCGGTATTAGCCCACAGACCGAGGCTGCGCTGAACGGTAGCTAAGTGGGAACATGCTGCGAACACTCGGGTTGTCCGGGAATTGGGAGGTTGCCGCCGACGTTTGAAGTTTGATTTCCCATCTGATTTGAGTGTGCCTGCTGATCAGCATTTTGCTTTCCCCATGATTATCATCATCATCGTATCATGTGAAGCAACCGGCATATTTGGGTACTCGCATATGAGGGGGGCAGACAAAGGCATAATTGCGGAATAGGGATTTTGGTGGATGTATTTATCAAAGGAAAATTAGCAGCATGGAATGGACTGTTGGTAGAAGAAAAACGATGGATATTGTTGGATTGTCCTCCCGTCTTTAGCACGCCGTGTTTCCTCGCCTGATGCCCCAGCTAACGGGACCAGGCCAGGGGGTAGAGTGGATGTTTGCCCTCCCCGGTTCCACAGATGGCATGATGAGTGATGACGCGAGCGATGGAGCGCCCCAACTGTTCAGCAGACGCGTGGCTTGAACTGGGGTTCCCGTTGGAGAGCCATCAGAAAAGCTGTCGTTTTTTGGTTCATGAAAAGAAATTGCTTGAATCAGTCAGGGGTAAAGCACGGAGATTGATTGCCATGGATGATGGCGATTGACCGGAGATCTTGCCGAATGACGACAACTCGACCGTCGAAGGATTCGAAAAAGGATAGGATCAGATGAGGATAAAACACGCGTGTTTTTCTTGGTGGTGAGGGCGTTGTTGTTGTTGTTGTTGTTGTTGTTGTTGTTGTTGTGTTGTTGTTGTTGTTGTTGTTGTTGTTTGTTGTTGTTGTTGTTGTTGTTGTTGTTGTTGTTGTTGTTGTTGTTGTTGTTGTTGTTGTTGTTGGATCGGATCTGCGCTTGCTATCACCGACGAGCCTCATCTCCAGGGCCCCCATCTTACGTGCATTGGAGACGGCAGCAGTAGTGTCAGATATGGAGCATACATAGAAAGGCACGGGGTGATTGTTTCATGCAGCCAAAGGATGTTAGGCTTGGGTTTGGTGAGATGGGGGAGAGGAGGTTAGGCTAGATCTGGCGATAGATGGCAAACCGGCCGAACCCATTTTCTGACGTTTGCTGTGCCGTGTTGGTCGGTGTAGCATGAGTACTCGGTGAGAAATGACGAAGAGGCATTTTTTTTATTAGCTATACGGAGTAGGCTATACTCCGTAGGCTATATACTAATAGACAAGTTGGCTTTGCGGTGAAAACGTGGGATTCTATAATGCGGCGCGACGCGATTCAAGGTTGGACGATGTTACATACAAGACGAGAAACATAAAGTACTCGTAGTACTGCGGAGTATTACTATTGTTTCGAATTGATGAAGAAATTCGGCAAAGGAAAGAAGAAGGAAAAGAAAAAGAAAGATACAAAGTTATGTTCCTCTTCTACTAGTATTCTTTTTTTCTTGGCCCACATGTTCATCGGGAACGAGGCGAATTGTTGGATCTTGAAGCGACGGACACCTTTCTTTGCCCAATTTCGCTACGCAAGTCAATCCCCCCTGGCAGCGGCCGTTCCGTTATCTATAGATTACCACGACTACGAGCAGTACGAGTAGGCTAGAGCTCTGCGGAGTGGAGAGAGCAAATGACCCGAGTTAGCTAATTGCGGTAGGTCACTTGGCTTCAGGGATATCTGGACTAGCAGTACGGAGTATGGAGTTCGGAGTAGTAGCAGGAGTATTTCCACAGTGCAGAAGCTTTTATGGACCTTTGGCCGGTTGGTGTCCGTGTCAGTGTCTGGGGGTGGAGACAGGGAAAGGGAAAGGGAAAGGGAAGAGAAAACGGCGGTTCTTTTTCTTCGTGTCTTTTCTTTTGATGAGGCGTTTGTTGAAAAGGAGCCCACGTGTTGTGACGATGACGCCCGTTGTGTTGCCGTTGGGCAATGCCGTGAATGTGAATGATGGCAATTGGATAGATAGATTGGTTTGGTTTGGTTTGACATGCCAATTCTTGGATACTATTATTGGAAAATGCAAAGTACATGCTGGTGATTCAGAGGAATTGGTTTTGAGGTGGTATTATTCGATATCCCAATCCAAGTGACTGACTGACAGGTACTCCGTACTCCGTACTGCTGGCCCAGAAGGGGAATTGCCATCTGCCGACCGACATCATTCTTATGTAACACAAACAACCCTTCTCGATTTGGATAAAGTTATGGTACTAATACATACGAAGCAGTAGTAGTACGGAGTACTCCGTACTAGCGTCCCTCTTTTCGCCTCGGAAGAAACGGCGTTTCAGAATACAATTAAAAAGCGAACCATGCAAGCAAAAAGGAAAGATAAATCTCCGTGCAATTACTTATCCACAGTTCGTGTGGGTGAAACCAAAAAAAAAAAAAAAAAGCAACATGTCTCTTCTTGGACTTGAAGCTAGCTATCATGACGTATATAGTACTCTGCTTCGTTGTTCCATGATACTATTAGATGAAGAACAGTCATTCTGCAAAGGAGTCTGAAGTAATAACAAGTACTACTACAGAGTATTATCACTATGCCTCACATCTATGTATAACATACAATACCTATCATCTCCATTTTACCTCGTCCCGTCAGTACGACTCCAAACACATCGTATAAAAAAGGGGATCTATGCCGATTGCAATCTACTACTCCGTAATCCATCACCATTCGGCTCTATTCCCCTGTTCCACCTCAAACAATCCCCTACCTTGTTGCCCCGGCTGCATCACCGTCACCACCAGTCCTTGCATCCACAGCTGTCACCCTTTTCCAACCTCCGTTTTGCCAAGTCCTCCTCCGTATTCCATATTTTTACACGAAGTACGGAGCACTCACTCGGCCGTCCTGTTGTGTATCGCCAAGTCTTCTTCACCCAAGCTGCCCAATGCTGCACTGCACTGCACTGCACAACACTACACAACCCCCCCCCTCTCTATGTAGCTCCAATTACACACCAGTCTCATCGCCATCGCAACCCACAAACGGACTAAGCCCGCCAACACACGCTCGCATATGTATGTCCGTCCCGTCTTGGACTTAGAACCGGTGCGATTGGCATAAACAATGGCCAATCTTGTCCATGTCAGGACTTTGCCGGCCCAAGCATAGACCCCCAGCATAACCCCGGGTACATTGACAGTAGTCTGTACTGTGCCTGGTGCCTGGGTCACTTTTCTGCCAGGGCCATGCATCAAGACTGCAGTCTGATCTGATCCGATCTGAACAAGCCCATATTACTGACAAGGTAGTGTCACAGGTTGAAACGGCCAAGACATCACGGGAAAAATAAAAAATTATGTGTGGACAATGAATCTCTTCTTGGTATCATGACTACCCCAGTGCTAGTAGAGACAATTTGAGTCTGTCCGCCGGTACTATGATTATCCCGGCATATGCCCCCGTGCCAAAAGAAAAAAAAACGCTATACCAAAGCCATGTAGAATACCTCCCGCCTCCTAAGGGTTCCCCTACCACATAAGGAACTCCTCGTGTAAATCCCCGTAAAACGCCTTGTGTTCTGTCCGATCTTTTATGCACCCGCCCCTAGAAAACAGGCAGCCGTCGTCACAAAACCAAAAAGGCCAGCCGTCGGAGCTTCGTAAAGAGAAAAGAAGAAAGAATAATAATAACAATGATAATGAGTGATCGTGTAGAGATGAGAGTTTATATTCTGATGCTTCGTCGTCGGGCCATGAACCCTGTCCGGAACCGATTGGTCGGTGACATCGGCGATGTGGTTTCGCTGACGGGTGATGATGCCGCTGAATGGCTGACCCTTCTTGCTGCGGCGACAATGTCAGGTAGTCTGGGTGTCATTGCTCGTGGTATGCTGGTGTGGTGCTCCTGCTGCCCCTCCCCGACCTGTTGCATAGGAACAGGTTGTAATGAGAGGCTGTCTCGAGACTGCGCTGCTGATGGATTCAGGATTGGCCTGCTTCGCTTCCTGACCAGACTGAGCGTTCTCTTGAACATCGTCGCCGTCTTACTTGAAAGCTGTGGCTCGGGCTCCTCCGGTTCAGCCCTGCTGGCGAAGGGATCCATGTTGAGGAAATGGTGTTTCTTCTTATTATCGAGGCCCGTAATCATGCTGTTTGACCGGGGCGGATGGTTGAAGGCTAATGAGGAAGTTGATGAGGCTGAGTCTTTGCGGCCGATGAGGGTTGGCACAGTTGTGGTTCTTAGCAGGTCGCCGACGGACCCCTCAGTCGAGGAGCTGGGCGATATTGACCTCCGGGGAAGCTCGACAATGGAGGGTTTGCCATAGAAGACAACGGACACTATACGGGCAGTGTCTTCGCGTCTCGTTCGGTGCTGTGGTGTCTGCTTGGAATCCTCGTTGTCTGAGTGGTAATCGCAATCCGAGAAGTCGTCGGCTGATGACGATACGTCTTCCTCCGAGGAAAGGTAGAGCAGGTGAGGAGCTGCGGGTGTGAGCACCGGCCGGTCCTCTGTTGGTAGCTTCACTGGCATCGTGACCAAGAGTCTCGAAGCTCGCAAGGCACTCTTGGCTGGCAAAGCCGGTGCCAGGAGGCCATCGTTATTGTTCTGCATGGAAAGCATGTCGTCGTTGAATCGATTCATGTTGGTTTCGTGTTCGCTGGTAATGGTGGGGGTTGGAGGAGGTGGATGTTGAGGTGGCTCGAGGAGGGAGCCTCTATAAGACGTCGTTGCCTCGCGATCTTGCCCCTCTACAGCATGATTGCCTGGAATGAAGTCGACGTGATCCCTTGACTGCTCTACCAACGACATGACCGTTTGAGAATGGTATTGCTCGGTCTTTATCGATCGATAGTGTTTGAAGGAGCTTGCGAGACAAGCTCTGGCTGGCAAGGGCGTGCTTGTGTGAGTGCGGGTGGAGGTCCAAGATTCGCGCGTCAGTGTGCGTAATGCGTGCGTGTGGTCGACGAGAAATGTTAGCTAGCTTGTGTAAGTCTAGCAGAGAAGCGAAGGGAGGTGATTAGAACGAGCGTCGAGAAGGAGAAGGCATGGGGAAACGGGAAAAGAAAGGGTTTCAAAGGGAGACCAGAGAGGAATGCTTCGTCTGGCGGCCCATGCGTATGGAGGGGGATAGTACGAGTACTAATAGGCCAGAGGAAGTTTTTGGAGGTTCTGTCTCTCATATGGGACCGGGAAGGGGTGGGAGGGACGCGAGATAAAGGTATGTGGATGTTCCACCGTCCGGCACAAGGATGGCCGTGTGGTCTGTGGAAGACGCACTGGGTACATACAACGGACGACGCCAGCAGGGTACATGGTGCAGGGATGGCAGGGTCCAGAAGGAGGGCCCTCCTCTCCCAGCACGAACTGGGGCAGTGGACAGTGGATAGTGGGCAGTGGATGGTGAATATTAGTGGATAGTGGATAGTGGCAGCAACTGACTGACTGACTGACTGACTGATTGACTGACGAGACGAGGGTTGCCAAGGACGGCCCAAAAGGGTGCTTGGCTCGAAATTGGGTCAAGGCGGCCTTCGTCACTCCATCTTTTTTTGGAGCCGTCTGGGATTTTTGGCTGCAAGCAAGCGTTTCAGCATTATCACGCGTTCTTTACGAGCCGTACTGCTAGTTACTACTCCGTACTCTACGACGAGACTACGAGTAGTACTACATACTATTACTACTACTATGAATCTCGCTTTCTCCCCGTCATTTGCGAAATATGACGGCTTAACCACGAGTATACGGAGTACTCCGTAGAGTGTACGAAGTTGCTGCTCCAGCAAAATTCCAGGCGGTGGCTTTGGAGGCTGAAATGAGGTACCTGCGAACCGGTTCACGGAAGCTTGGTGACTTTGTGCCCCCCAGCCACTGCAGATGCCATCATTCCATCACATAACATCACACACTTGCATTGTACATAGAAGCATAACCCGCCGCACACACGACACGTCTCTCCAGCCATGCCATTTTTTTAAAAAAAAAATTTCTTCTTTCTTTAGTACTTGCATTGCATGACATGGCATGGCATAACATACATAGCATAGCATAGCATAGCATCTCTTTGCCGCACCAGCAAACGGCATGAATATTCCCCAGCCTGAGCGCTCCTCCGTCCAACTCCGTAGTAGAGCATCTTCTGGTTCCCGAATCCCGCACCTGTCGGCCTATGCCAATCGAACCGCCGACAAGCGCCAGGCTAGTACAAGCACCAAACCAAGGATCCTCATTCTCAGGGCAACGCTACTCCATCTGGCGGACCAGGGGCCCCGAATCCCAGCAAGCCTCGTCCACGGCTCGACGTCGACACGATGCCTAAGCCTGATGTTGATTGGACAGATTCGTCTGAACAAGGCGATTGTTCTGGTGCTTCAGCAGCAGCAACACCATGAGGATTTTGCCTCTCACAAGGTGGGAAACGTGCCAAAATGCTAAATCTTCCTTCCATCCACCCTAAGACGATCATCTGTCACGCCGCGCCGCACCAATAGCCATCTCTACTCTGTGTCTCCATTTTGGCTGTCGATCGCTTTTCTCAAATAGATTACGGAGTACTCCGTAGTATTACGACTGACATGTCAGAATCCCCGGCCGGCGGTTTGATGAGCCCGTTAAAGCCGTCGCCGGCGCCGAAACGGTGGTGTTCATCACAATGGTGATGTGCGTGGCGAAGAAGAAGGAAAAAAGAACAACGGAACATGCATTGCATAACGAGGTTACAGAAGCCATCTGCCGATATCTCAGCTGTGGCTCATCGTCTTTTCTTTTCCTCGCCGTTTCGTTTTTGAGCCACCTCGTGTCACAGTCGCAGCCGGCCTCGCCAAGGCTGAGAAGCTAGGGAGAAACTTGGAAAAGGGTGCGATGAAGATGCCTAATGTTTGATGGGTACGAAGTACGGAGGACGGACTCCTCCTAACGAGATAAGACGACCTGAGCGAACAAGCATGGGTTTTTCTTCCCCGCTTGGCAGCAGCACCATTGAAGCTAAACCGACCGACAGTGCATCTGCATCTGCATTGCATATCGCCATCGAATGCTGGAATTGGCCCAACCTCCATCTATACTATCCTATCTATACTCCGTACTACTATCTACTATGCCGCTCCGTTTGAGTCTATGAGATCCTGCTTCTGGTTTGCTTGAGGAAGCGCCGTGCCAATCAATCATCATGCCACACCACCCACTCGCACGTTTTCTGCGCCCCTCTCCTCCAAAGGTGGCATCGTATCCGCTCAGCCAATCTGCGAATCACAGTGCTGCGATGGCTCGCATTTTTTGATTGTCTTGCAGCTCGCCAGTCAGACCGACTTTTCAGGCAGGCTGGCGAGAAAAAAGCCTGCTGATGCGGACGTCATTTTGCCCTTTCAGCTCGCTCCTGAACACAGTGAAGGAAGGGATTTAATATTCATGTAGTTAGTACGAAGTAGTACTACTCCCTATTACTCGTACTACTCGCATACCGGTAGTATGTAGTATTATCTTTAATCAAACAAAATGGAAGGAGGTTTTGATAGCGTTTGCTGCCCATTTCCCCTTCTGACAAGGAGTTTCCCCTTTTGTCGTGCTACTTAACACTACTGCTGCTGCATATCGAGATCGCCCCTACGGAAGGAGAAAAAAGCCCCTGATTTGCAGCATCAGGGTCGCACACCAAACAAGCCTCAGCCTAACTACTGCTTCGTACGGGTACTACTCGTACATAGATACATACCAACTGTCGCGTGTGGAAGAAGATCTTTTTTTCTTTGCCCTCTCTTCTACGGAGTATATATGTACTTCGTAATTGCATTCTCATCCCTCCCACTGTGGCACCCCCGACGCGCCACATTGCTGTCTGTGACTCGTCGCCCGCTTTTCGGTGGTGGTGAGGTGAGGCTTGATCTCATTAGCCCACACAAGCACGCTGAAAAGACAGACTTGCAACGCACAACGCTTCAACTAACGTTCAGCTCCGGTCACAAGTTCGTTCGTCCCCATTTCCTCCGTCTGATGGAGCAGCCCTCCCTCCGAGATTCTCGCATCGCACAAAAAAAGAAGGAACCAGTATCCGAATCCTCTTTTTTTGTGGAAACGGACCAAAGTATCAGGACAGTAGCAACACAGTATTGAGCATATTTGTGACATTGTGACATTCTGTTGGGGTGGGAAGAAGCTATCTACGTTTCCTAGGGCTTACCCAGCCTATTTTTTCCATTATGATTGTATTTTCTAAGCTTATTCGGCTGACGGATATCATGAGGTGCCTACTCAAGCTTACACGTGGTACTAAATTGGTATGATGGACACTGAGAATAGAAGCGGAATAGACGGGCTCCGAAGTCAGAAAAAAAAAAGGTGGTGGTGTGAATCCCGTAAATGGCGTCATAGGCTGATCGATGACATTTCTGGCGCAGCATCGTAGTCGACGCCACACTTTGATCTGGAGAGGGGGGGGATCCCATCAGACGGGGCTGGTGAATCGTGAGCCGCTTCACCACGGGAACTCACCAGCCACCAGGTTTGCCGCGCTAACCTTGAAGCAGCCTAGACATTCCTGACAGGAACCAAAGGTTCCAAAAATAACAAAAAAAATGACTTCGGGAAGCTTCAACTTCCATCAAGGTGAGATGACAAGGCAGGATGAGGCGGTGCAATCCGGAATCCCATTTTCCCATACAAGTTGCTCAGATTTTATCATCGTAGTACGAAGTACAGAAGGGAGAAATAAGCATTACAACAGCATCCGAAGAATGAATAGCTTCACTCGCTCTTAGCATAATCCCCTTCACCATAGGAATGTTAGCCTGTTTCATCAACACAACTCTATAACATCATCCGAACATCCCTCTGTCTCAGCCCACCCACGGAATGCAAAGCTTTTGCGTTTGACTATTGTTTCCCATTAGTAACATGGTTCTTCTCCCGCCACAAAATACACCGAACATCTCTCCCTTGAACCATGACTCTCAAGGTTTAGGAATCCTAAAGCGTTTGTTGTGTTGAACATGAGTCGTTTCACAGTTTCATCCACTTACACACAAGCGTGAGCCCATCCACTACGGAGCAACGCGTTTTTACTCTGTACAGTGAACACAGTCTTGAAGTGACATGAGTGGCATCCTCGATCCCTTTGAAACTTAATCGCAGATCAGCCTTGGCAGATCCTGACTTATATGTAGGATTCTGGGGCTGCCAGCTCCGCTAGAGATCGGAGGCAAATTGACATGTGAATCTATAGTGCAGCCAACAAACAGGTCAGTCCTCACATAGCTCAGCAAATGCCAACCTTGTATCTCCTCAAGTAACCGAAAATTACTATGAACTAGCGAGGGTATTCTAAACACAATACTAACACCATGAATAAGCTCAAGCAAAAATATCATCAGTCATCAACCATTTCTTTTCCTGTCATGTCTGGGGATCCAGTCCCAAACAAAATAGCACTTGACATGCCCAACTCGTCTCAAATTACATCAACGAGGGCCTACGCCGAGTGGACTCTCCACCACTGCTCTGGGGACGCCACAGGTCCGCTGAGTCGGTTCCGTCTGGACCAACAAGCTCTGGTGGTGCCGGCAATGGCAGGTACACTCCGCTTCCATCTCCAACCAGGATGCTTCGTCGAGCCTCGCCCCGATCCCAGCCTTGCCCCGTCACATCTGCCGCCAGTCCGTAGCTGCTGACCGGGCGTCGCGACCCTCCCCACGAACGGGTGAGGGCATCAACCCTGCTAAAGCTCCACGTGCCTGATTCATCAGTCTTGGTATAGACCTCAAGGGTATGGACTGGCGGCGGTGCCCTCATATGGGCGGCAAACGGATTGTTAGAACTGAAACGATGAGCAGCGGGTGCTTGAGAGATCGTTCGACGAGGGGCGGGTGATAGTTGAAAGGGTGAAGAGGATATGGCAGACAAATTAGGTGATGCTCGAACATGACCTGCAAAACCAGGGCTGGACGGAGAGGCCATGCCAGAAAAGTTACCCGGCGATCGAGGAATTCCTCCTGCAAAGCCAGGACTGGGTGGAGAGGCCATGCCAGACAAGTTGGCTGATGCTCGAATATTGCCCCCTGCGAAGCCAGGGCTTGGCGGCGGCAGTCCTTGAAGTTTGTCAGGGAGGGTAATATCATGAACATAGAGCTTTCGAAGCTTCGGAATGGATCCTGCAAGAACAGATGAGGCGAGGTACGTATAGTAGGTATCCTTCATGCTCGCATACGCCCCGTTTTCGTTCACTGCCGATATTTCATAACGCAACGTCTCCAAGCTGCGTGATGCAAGAAGTGGGATGCCGGCATTATGTGGAAAGGCTTCAGAGATCTTAGCCTGTATAGCCAAGGTCTTCAGCCACGGGGCCATGGCTAAGATTTCCTGCAGCCTCTGCGGCTGCACGCCAGTCTCCTTCAGAGTGAGTACCTTCAACGTTTGCTGGGCAGTAGTCTGCCAGGCCAGATATTCCATCAAGCCGGCAGCCGTCACCCGAGGTGTGTCCTCTAACACAAGCTCCTCCAGGTGGGGTATAGCAGGCCCATCTACAGTAGATGTCAGAACTTCGTCGGAAAGGCTTTCCGTACCTGATATCTTCAATGCCCGAAGATTTGTCAACGATGCCAATACCGCTCTCATAGTTAGTATGTCGACGTTGACGCTGTTCAGTTCAAGGACCTCGAGGCTCTGCCAAACCCGGCCAGTAGCCAGTGTGGCGAGGCTGCGCTCCGCACCTCCATTATACGTCATCTTACGGATGTTGGGGCATCTAGCTTGGACCTCCAAGCGCAGCGTTGCACAGCTCGGCTCGTCGGAGAACATGCCCTCAGGTAGATCGACGAATTTCAGATTGGGGAGCACGGCAATCGTCTGGGCTAGCTCTACATGGCAGAACTCACGCACCATGTAGGGGGTCTTCAGAAAAATCACTTGCTTGCCAATTCTGGTCGGGTCCTCGCGGACCGTTCGTCGGAATAGCCTGAGTCTTGCCTGTGCCGGGTCTTCGGGGATGCCGTTGCGATCGAAACGCGTGTGCTTCCGCTTTTCGGCTAGGAAAGCCTCGCGCTTGCAATAGTGTACCTGGTCGATTCGTACGCTGTGATACCTGTGACCGGATCAGTCAGACAAGGTGCCTAAACAAACAAAGATCTAGGATAAACTTACAACACCTTGAGAGCAGTGTCACGCCAGCTTCGGCTAACTCGAGCACAGTGCGCTAGATCGCGAAGGTCACACAGCATGCACGCACTTTCGATCGTGCTCTGCTCGCATGTTTCATAGCTCTCGTCCCGAGTATGCGGGCAGACGAAGGCAAAGATCCGCGCAAGAACTGTAGACGAAAGATTGGCGAGAAGCTGAGCCGACCGGTATGAGGGGGGAAACTTAGGCTGTTGAAAGACGGCAGGAGAGCGAGGCTCCGCTAGAGCAGCAGAGCCGTCGCTCTTCTTCTTGTCTTTCTTTCGAAATGGAAATCGCATGGTGGGCGACGATGATTAACGAGGGGCAGCTGAGAACAACAAGTGAGGGGCGAGGAAAGGATTAAATAGAGAACAAGAAGAAACGAGAAATGTGCGTGCTAGAAAGTCGATTCAGTTATCAGGTAGAGCGCGACGAGAAGTGAGCAGCTGGATCAACATTGATGATTTGTTCGTTACGCTCATCTCTGTTGAGGCTTGCCCGCAAGGGAACGATGAGACGGATGTCTCTGGCAGCAGCTCACTGTGGCTGGACGGCGCGGTTGTTCTCACTGATGGTGCAAGGTGGAAGTCTGATCAGTGGGTGATGCGTGCCCGCGTTTATGTAGGCATTGGGGAATGTAGGAAAAGTGGACAGAAGTTTTTGGAGAAGAGCAGAGCTGGGAGGAACAGGACCTAAGGTTCCAGGTAGCACAGCGGTTGGTGATGAGGTCGCGAGTTTCTGAGCTTCGCGCCACAGATCCCTGCACTACCTGAGAGCTCCCTGTAACCTTAGGCGCCTCAGTGGGTTGGTGGTCCGTGCGCGGTCTTGTGCGGCGTGGAGAATCGGCATAATGCCGCGGTTGACCCGAAAACGGTCTTAGTACTACCCCGTAATGCGGGCTTTCATTCGCCAGTCCCTGGGAAATTATGCATGGAGAAGAGCGCCTGTTGTCACCCGCACTTTATTTTTGGCCTTGAACGACTTTTATTCAGCACCAATCAACGTCTTGGCTGCTTCAGGAGACACAACCCCCTGGATATCGATATCTTACTGGTTGAAGGGCTTGATCAACAATGTTACGTACGAGGCCACCGAGTGTGTTTTTGACAAGGGAATGGCAACGGAAAAAGTAACTGGAAAGCCTGATAAAGCCCTCCATCAGCCTCACTACGCTCGTAAGCCACGTTAAGTTCCCTTACCAGAAAAGCCCCTGGCGCACAGGTATCAATCACCCCTTCAGCCGTCACCAATATGTCCAAGGATAGCCATAACAACATCATATTAGTTCTACCCCGCCTGTCTATCATCTACCCTTCCTCCATTCTCCCTCCCGGCCTAGGAGCATGCCAGATTAACCCATCGTACAGAAAGTATGGTACATAGATAAGCAGAAGATTAAAAAGACCAGGTTGGCGTGACTTCCTGGCCCAACGCAGTCATGCAATTGCAGCCACCTTGGCCGAGTCTTGGTCCCAAAATTGTCCGCCGTGCCATATACCCCCAGCATTTCCCCATATTAGCCATAGAGCCGTCGTCAACCACCAGTCATCATGATTATCAATCAAAGACATAATATCATCGCCAATGGCGATTCATCTCGGATCAGCCCCGGACGAAATCTGCCAGAGAACAAATTCCACCATGTCCAAAATAAGAGATTAGTAAAAAGTAGTAAACACCAAGACGATGGTGAGGCCCCAGATCCGCCCTAGAGCACCGAAGCCATGTATTACCCGGTTGCCACAACGCCGCTAGTCACCATCGTAAAAGCCGTGTTTGTAAGAGAGCTTCAGTAAAAGCACTTTAGGCCTTGCGGGACCTAGGGATAGTGCCATTGGTCTTGGCACCAGTGGTAGAGCCATTCGACTGGCTATTGGAAGAAAGATCGGGGAGGGGGGCCTGGCTCATGCGTCGCAGAGACTTTCGGGTGGTGGGAGCCTTGCCGTCCTTCTTGTAGGTGGCAAAGTAGAACGAGATGAAGAGGACCAGGTAGGAGCTGAGAATGCCAATGCCAGCAAAGGCGGCGAACTCCTCACCCGCACACTTACCAGCATTGGGCAGGTGGGGGAAGTAGGTTGAGGAGAAGTAGGTGTAGGACGCGAAGTAAACGAAGCCTTGACTCAAGTTAGCCAATTGTCAAGTGGGTGAAGCAGAATTATTAGTAAAAATCGCTTACCAAGATCAATGATGAACTGGATGATCTGGAGACGAGTAACCCACTCCTTCCACCAGATGCGGACGCCACGAGCGCTCTGGAAGTAGTACCAGTACATGACAACGTGCACAGTCAAGTTAAGGGTAATGGGGACCCAAGAGACCGAGGTCAAGCCAATCAGCTGAGTGTAGCAGAGAAGAGCGGTAGCGCCATGGTGGTAGCAGTGGAGGAAGGCTATCTACATGTTAGCTTATCAGAACGTCTTGTTGTAGCTCGGTCAAAACGCACTCAATGGCTTCTTCTTCAGGAACAAAAAGACAGTATCAAGCAGCTCGAGGTACTTGGTCAGGTAGTTCAGCTACACGGTTTGTTAGTCTAACTCTCTTGTGAAGCGGCGGGATTGATAATGACTGACGTAATAGAGGACAACAAGGGGCTGGGTCCAGCCACCGTCGTGGTGGCAGATGGCATAGAAGACACCATGGCGAACAACGGTAGGGATAAGCTGCTCAATGAAGAGGGCCAGAAGTATGCCACTGATGGCGGTCAGGTAGAAATTGTGGATCAGGAAGAGCGTCTTGAGCTTGAAAGGCTCGCGGTTGCGCATCAACGCCCGACCGCCAAAGATGATCAGGTAGTAGACGACAATGAAGATGGATGTCGACTTCAGCGTGGACATTGGCGTCTCAAACGGCACGAATTCGAAGTCATTGGCTGAATAGCCAACAACGGCCGTCCAGGCCTTGTCGAAGATGGGCCATAGATGGATGCCGAATGGGCGGTCGAGGGTCGGCAGAGGCAACTGCTCGAAGAAAGCGGCAGACGACATGATGGGCGGAACTATGCAGACAAGCTCGTAGCAGCTTCAGACCGAACGACTTGTGTCTAGAGTGTAGCGGGCCGTTAAAACCGAAGTAGGAACACAGTTTCAGAGTTGACTGAGGCGAACTGGACACGCGACGCGACGAGTGAGGTGACCAAAAGGGGGTCGAGCGAGCCACGAGAGCAGACCTTTCCGACGAAAAACAGGGCGGAAAAGCCGCAGAAAAGAAGGAGTGACAAGAAAAAAGAGTAGACGACAACTCCTGGGATCGCACAACGAGGGAAGAAAAGAAGAAGACGAAGGGTGATGGGAAAAGGGTGAGGAAATACGTGGTCTGCTTAGTCGGTAATTCAAGGCCCTTAGTACGTACCGGGCCAGCTTAATTGACGGACCCAAAAAGGGGAAATTTCGCAGCTGCAGGATGGGTACTTGGCATTCTGGCAGCTTCGCATGTGATTCGTCCATGACGAGTTGTCACCCAATCATAGGCCTTCGAAGAGAAACATTCTGACGGGAGCACGTGACTTTGTTGAATGAGAGGATGAATGTGGTGGAGTTGACGCTGTTCGAGCTGAGTACTGAGTACATGGTGTCACGTACGGCTTTTACCGTATTTCGGGCCCTCGGACTCCTCGGATGGGGTAGGCGGTACAAGTGGGAATATCCGTAGTTGGGCCTCGGTCCTTTGCCCTCAATTATTCTTTTTTTTGTCTCACAACAAACAAACATACATAACAATACTAAGCACTTTACGGAGTAGAGGCAGTGCTATTAATACCGAATCAGCACGAATAGAAAAGATTACTAGTAATACTTCAAGTCCGAGCCTACCAAGTCCGTTTCATATGATGAAGTTATGAGGAGATGCATACACGAGATGTGGCTTAAAGAATTACTAGTATGCTGATGTCCGGTGTCATGTTAACCTTCCGGTCTGGCATTCGCCAGCCAGTGGACGAATTGGAATTGGTGTAAATGAAAGCTGTCCGAGTATGACAGTGTCCAGCTATTCTATACACTGTACTAACGCACACAATTGACATGGCACACGGAGCTTTCCTTGCGCAATTCGTACTGTACAACCCACATACCGGGTAAATCAGGCAATCCCGCCGCTTAGTCACCATCCTCAGACGATTCTTGCTCCAAAACACCTCTGCAACCATCACAGCCTCAGTCCAAGAGCACACAACAAGCCTCGTCGCCCGCACAACAGCCCTCGCGCTCCCTCCGTCAGCTGTTCACCATGCCGTCCGCTTCTTTGCTCCGTGTCGCCGCTCGCGGCTCGACCTTTGTCCGCGCCACTGCCGTGCGCCCCGCGTCTGTCATGGTTCGCTCCGCTGCCGTTCGTCCCTTCAGCGTCTCGACTCCCCGACGAGGCGAACATGTCGAGGAGACCTTTGAGGAGTTCACTGCCAGGTGAGGCTCAAATATTCCATACACGGGGAATGAATTGGAGTCGGAGGGGCAGTGGCGGGACGTGGAAATATACTTCGGGGTGCGGCCTGGCGACCCGATATTTGCTGTCTCATGTCCAACCCTCCGATCGCATTCATGGAGCTACCAGAATTGTTCGGGTCGACCAATGGCTGACAAAAAGTCGAATCCAGGTTCGAGAAAGAGTTCGATGCTGTCCAGGATGTTTTTGAGCTCCAGGTACGCCGTTCCGCGATGCTGCAGCGATGCGCTGCCATAATTATCATATAACCTTGGTTGGCTAATGCCACATTTTTAGCGCAACCTGAACAACGCCTTCGCCTACGATCTCGTCCCCTCTCCTTCCGTTGTCGCTGCTGCCCTTAAGGCTGCCCGGAGAGTCAACGACTTTGCCACTGCTGTCCGCATCTTCGAAGGTACGCCAACTCCTCGGTCGAATTGAGTCATTACCAGTGAACTTTCCTTTTCGCTTTCCATGTCTCTACGACTGCATGGTGTCATTGAAAACCACTCTCTTCCGGCACATGAATACGCAGACATTAGCAGGACAGAAATGCTGACATGCATGCTCTAGGTGTCAAGGCCAAGGTCGAGAACAAGGGACAATACGAGCAATATCTGACAGAGCTCAAGCCCCTGCGGGAAGAGCTGGGTGTGCCGTTGAAGGAGGACTTGTACCCCGAAGAAAAGTAAACAGCTGTCCGTAGGGAAGAAAGTTGTCCGAGTTCAAACTTATTGTACATGACATTTAGAATCGGAGGGAACGGTGGGACGAGAGATAGACGGTTGATATGGGAGGGTTGGATGCGACAACAGCCCAATCCAGTATACGTTATAAGCCCTGACAAGGCATGCATAGCGTGCCCCTCTTCCGGTTTTCTCCTCGAAATAATGTTCACTGTGTCCTCGTGTACTCTCCTCACTGAAGCTTCCATGTGTCTTTCTTACTCATCACAATGTGTAGTATTAGCAGTTCTGATACTCGTCATAAGGCGGCTTATGTGCCTCACCTTGCTATGTTCTAAAGACAGCTAACCACTCCAACTCCCCTCTCCCCCCTTTCATGAAGCAAAATACCACTTCTCCAAGTACAGCATTCTCATACCCAGAGTTGCCATTGTCTCAAATCTATTAAAACAGAGCCAGTAGTACCACCTGAAGCCAGAGTCCAGGGTAAACCGAAACGCCCACTCCAAAATCAAATCAAATCAGATCAATCCCGAAGGTGATTCCACCTTCCATTGCCCGACTGCTGTCCAAGGAACTGCATGCCATCAATGCCTCCAGTAGCCGGACTCGACGCCCTGCTCGCCGGGCCTCCATATCCGCGGCCGGTACGCGGGCTCATCATGCCCATGCGTGGACTCCGCGGCACACTAACCTGCCGAGTCTCTCGCCGGCCATTCTTCAGCTGTCGAAGCTCATCACGAGCTCGATCCAGCTCCATCTCTCTCTCCCTGGTCTGCGCTTTCAGCTCCGCAATCTGACCTAGATAGATCTTCACGGTGCTTTGTTCCTGAATCTCATGGATTCGTACAAAGTTATCCGCCGATGTCTTGCGCAGCTCCTCGTTCTGTCTCTTCAACTGGTTGTTTTCTGTTTTCATGGCGGAAGCAGACGCGGATGCATCTTGATACAAGTTGCGAACATAGTCACCGTCCTCGTGAGCATTCTCCAGTCGCTTCTCAAGAGTGCCAATCTTGGCCTCTGCCTCTTGGAGAAGCTTCTCAGTCCTGGCCAACGGGGTATCTTGCGGATCGGATGCGTTGGGGTCTTCCGTCAAACGTGCCAGGGCGCTCTCCAGTTCTGAGATTCTCTTCTGAGCTTTTTCGGCCTCCTTCTTGGCTTGTTCAGCTGCAGCCTGCATCGAAGCCTCAACCTTGCGCTTTTCGGCTTCGTACCGGGATCGATCCTGAAGAGCCGTGCGTTGTGATTCGTAAACTTTGCGTGTTGTTCTCTCATACTCCTTGATTCGCTTCTCGAGGCCGGATATTATGCCTTGATGATACTCAGAGTCATGATTGGAAGCATTTTTTCGACGTTCATACTCGGAGAACTTGACGAATCAGCTGCTGAGCAAAAGTAGTAGTTACAAGATTAGGCATACCTTTTCGGTCAGGGTCTCTAGAACTGAGAGCGGCACCTTGACCAGCACTTCAGGTCGAGACGATCTGTTCATTGGAGCGCTGGAGTCCAAAAGCGTGCGCACATCATCGGGCAAAGGAGGCTCATTTTCAATGCCCGCCGCGTGTTCAACCCGCATCCTTTTGACTTCGGAGTCCCCAAAGTAATCCTAGATAACACCTGAGATTAGCAACAACGAATGTAATAACAAAAGGGGAGGAAACTCACGAGTTTACGCTTGCGGCCGTTTTCTTGTTCTTCAGGGAAATCAATCGGAAGCTGAGATCGGGATTGGGAGTCAACGAAAACATCAAGCACGTCGTGGGGGATTTTCTCTGCTCTCCACAGGACAACGTTCTCCTCGCCATTGATAAAGTCGTAAAAGGTGGCGGCAGCTTCATGAGGTTCGGGGTGACCCCGATTGGGATCAGTAACTAGCTTCCGTGCGCGAACAATGGCAGAGAGTAGTGCGTTCTTTCGTTCCATCTCGCTCAATCCCTCTGGAACAAGGATATCAAGTTGCTCAATTGAATAAGTTGTCACCAACATCATTATCAGTTGCTGCCTGTTGAAACTCTCGCTCAGTCGCCCTGCCAGCAACGGGCAGTTGAAGGAATGATCAAAGCCAATTATAGCATCAAAGTCGGCCAGATCGATGTCTTGAGTTGGCAATGCGAAAACGAGTCGAGAATGATGAGGTGGCGTGGTCGGTGGTGCAAGGGCATCGCACCTGAATTCCATTTTCAGAGCTTCGGCCAAATTGCATAGTAACCGAAGTAGGTTGAGAGAGCCTGCAACGATCAAGATGCCATAGTCTGGCTGCACACCCTGCAAAAATTCGAAAACAAAGCTGAACTTCGGGTTGGCATCGCAGCAATACTTGGCCTGTTGTGCAGGAGTGAGCTCTTCAAACGCGGCGCCGACCATGTCTTGAGGATAGTCGCAAAGAGTAAACAGGCGACTGAAAAGCTCGTCAATCTGGTTGACAAGCGACTCATCGGGCTCCGAATATTGCTCGCTGCTGAAGATCTTGCCAAACTCCTTGATGCAGGGTCGGTACTCCATTATGGTTTCATCGTATAATGGACGTTGGCGTGCGTGGAAAGGCAATGTGACAATATGGTCCAAATTCACACGTCCCAGGAGCGATGGTGTCTTATCGTCATCAGAACTGTACCCATCCTGTTCCTCGTCTGGCTCTATCGGTTCGACATAGGCTGGTAACGGGACAGGATCGTGATCTTCAATGGAGGACAATGGGGCGAGGGGAGTTTCGTCATACCCTGGTTCAGCTTGCCGAGTGATATCAGCAAGGGAAACGGTTTCCTGCTGTACCTGCTGAGACCGATCAGGTAGCGGGTCTAAAGGTGAAAACCCGCCTACGCTCAGTCCATAGTTGAATATTTCATGCAGTTCCTCAGCGACTGATTTTCGCTTGTTTGTGCTAGATACTGGCACAACTACCTCGCTCTCCGCAGCCTGACCATTTCCCGACACGCCCGGAGACGATGGTTTCGTTTCCACATCAACAAACGGTTGTGACACTAGAGTCAACTCAGGCGAACGCACAGGCAACTCTGCGTGTGATGCGGGGGCCTTGTCGTGAGATTCAGTGTCCGGACCATTACCAGTGACTGTTTCAGGTCGTTCTGGCTGGGCGTTGTCGTTCGTTGATGAAGTCGCCGATTCAGGAAATATGGGGTCAAACTGAAATATCTTTGCCAGCTCTTCCGCCACGGTCAAACGGCGTTCTGGGTCCATGGCCCGACTTTGATTTCGGTTGGGGATACGTTTCGGAGATGACACAACTCCTGCGGACGAACGTGATGGTGTTACAGGAGTCACCGAAACCTCCTCTGGTTGTGACAAGACTGCGACGGGGGCTGAGTCTTCCTGTATAGTCTCGCTAGGAGTGAGTTTTTGATCAGCAGAATCGAAATCCTGGCGGACTATTTGGGCTGCTTGGGACTCCCTTTGGTCCAATAGAGTTTCTGCTTGGTGGTTCCGGGCGGAAGTAGCTTCAAAAACAGCACAATAAGGAAACTCGAGGACCTGGCTGTTCACAGAGCTCTCTGGAATGTTGAAGGCGATTGAAACAGGAGGTTGCGTAAGATACACTGGGCTGGCTCCCGATTGTGTTTGTTCGGATACAACACGCCTAGTTGAAACAGCAGGTCCGGACAAAGAAGAAGCAGATGCTTCGTGTGCCACCAACTCGGACAGTTCTGGGCCCTTAGCGATTGCTGCCCTCAGTTGATCAGGTTGATGAGAAGGAATGTCCGATTCAATGGCCTCAGACGCTTGGGCAATATCCTCTCGGACTTGGCCAGGTGGGCTTAGGCAAGACAAAGATGGGCTCCGTTGCCTGTTCACTGCCTCCGCAGACGACTGGGATACTGTTCTTGGAAGCTGCTCGACAGAGTCCGGAATGACACACAATCCGTATGAAAGCTGACTGGTCTGTGGTTGATTCACGGCCGGCGCAACAAGAGATGCCTGTGTGCCGGGAATGTGGAACTGGGACCAGGAGCGATCCGACACTTCTTGCGAATCGGGGATAGTTCCCTGGCTGAGGTGCGACGAAACAGCAACTCTGCTGTCTTCGTCTTCGAGTTCTGCCAGTGACTGAGTAGAGTGCCCGCTCTTCTGTGAGTCGATGACACTCAGATACTCGGTCGGGTCAAAATTAGGGTCTTTGGGAATCTCGACCACAACGGACGTGACTTGCTGAGGAATTGCAGACTCTTCGTCCACGAATGATTCGGGGACCTCAGAAGGGGTCCCAGCGGAGGCTGTAGAGGCGAAAGACGGCACAGGCTCCTCGGAGGGCGTTGGACCGCTGTCGAGTCGTGGGATTTTGCGCGGGCGATCAGGGGACAAAGTCGAAGAGGCCGATCGTCGTCGCGTTATGTTCGAGGTGTGCGCCCGGGCGAGCTGTCGCCAATTGGCTGGCCGTGGTGGCTGGCTACCGTCGCTATTCTCAGCGCATGCAACGAGCGGCTGTTGATTCTGTCTGGCGCGCTCTGCCTTGGTCTCTTCCCATTCCTGTTTGGCGACGTCGGTGACCTCGACACTCTGTGAACCATGTAAGTCAGCATCATGCGCACGGGATATGTAAGCAGGATACGAAGTATAGGTGGCGAGACATACCCAGGTTGGATCGTAGGCTTCCCCGGTAACGATATTATCGTCCCAGTCCACCAGATACTGGACTTGGCCGTCTTCCACCTTCTCGTCGAGGATGCGCCGAATGGTGTACCACTCCGTTTTGGCGGGCGGTTGTTTCCGAGACTTGGGTTTCTTGGTGGCGCGGCGGCGTGATCTAGGCATTGGCTTGGTCTGGCAGAACGGATAGCGGGAAGAAAGTGAGCTCTTTGGGCCAGGCGTGACAAGGCACAGCTGCCGACTAGGATGGGAGCAGCTGTTGCTCGCCAGAGGACCTTTACAGGGTCTGGCAGGCACACAGCGCGCAAACGCTGGATGTTGTAAGTCGAGCCGCGACGGCGATTGGAGACGAGGCTGAGGAGCGCCAACGGCCCACTGCGAAAGACCCGGGGTGTTTAGCAGGGGAGCTTGTCGTACAGTCAATCACGTGGCGACCTGCACCACGAGAGCTGCCGCTAATAGAAGTCGAGCCGGATAGGGAGGTAGTATGAAGTACGAGTAGTATGAGAGAGATTGAAGGCGTCCTTTTTTTTTTTTTTTTTGCAATCGAAAAGCTGGCCGCGATGGATGATTTGGCGAAGTTGACTCTGCAAAAGAGAGGCAGAAGAGAAGTTTGTCAGAGTGAAGAAGAGCAGAAGAATTAGATTGCGATGGATGTGAAAGAAAGTGAGGAGAGCTTGGTCTGTCGAAAGGCCCCAGCCCCCTTTCTACACAAACAGGACGGATTGCGCACCTGCAAACTTGCCTATTGTCTGCACGATTCTGAAGAAAAGAATAGAAATCTCATTCTTCTGCTTTCATCTGACGTCACTGGGGGCTCATGCAGCGTTTGATTCACTTCTTGATACGTTCTATCTGCGGCATTGCGGCAGTTGTTGGCGAGTAGCATCTCACATTCACTTCACTTACACGCGGTCCAAGGCAAATGCATCATCTGACCAAAAGACGGCTCCAAAATTGTCTGGAAAAGTGGACACACCTGAAATTTGGTCAGTATGAGTCACTGTATTGATTTCTATGAATTTATGGGAATAAAAAGGATGCCAACACATAGCCATGGCTCATATCATACATATGAAGTATTTCATGTTTCCTTAGCCTACCCATTTCGTCGCAATGGTATCTAGAGTAGCAAACCGTCATTACAAAGAACTTACTCAACGGTAGTTCGACAATGCCATGCACCTGAAACCGGAAAGCTGCATAAACATAAGATTCGAGAACACACCTATTGCCCAAGGCTGCAGCCGCTGCAGATTCTCATAGGACCCAAGTCTGTCTGGACTCTGCAACTGCAAGGCTGCATCATGCATGTAACGCTGTGGAAGAGCCTCATACCCCTGCTCAGCTTTCAGATAATTATTAGGGCGCCTATTCATACCTTATGCATGGACCGTTCTGGCCACTACAAAGTGGTAGTACTCCGTACAAACGCACTAAACCGGCCCCTCCCAACTCACTTCCGACTTCACCTCACTTTGTTTTCATCTCCAGCTAGTATAACAGCTTCAGCTCTGCACCCACCTTTCGAATTGTGTCGACATCTGCATGCACTTCCTATATCCTTTTTCTTTCACCATATTTTTAAGTCATTGCCAGAAACACATGATGTTCAATCGCAGTAGCACTGCCCAACATGTCTGCTAAATTTTCGATCCAACCAATAGGTCGATTCGTAGGAGCTAGCCAGCCTGTCAAGCGGCCGAAGGTAAGCATCACATATGGACATCTCCACAATACAGCGATCTCATATTTATCATTCACAGGAATTTGCATGTTTCTCCTACGATGACAAGCACGAAATGCATCTTGATGACTCATCCCTGAAATACTACTACACTCCAGAACTCGGTGTGGATTTGTCCAAAGGATTCAATACCTTTGAGAAGCAAGATGACTCCCCGGACGAGCATCTCGACAGCTTGCTCAAGACTATCAGTGCGCACGAGCAGGAGGCGGGCCAGAAGATAGACGCCAATATAGTTACATGGCGTGGCATGATGACCAAAGTATTTCGTGCAACACTCAGGGTCACCTCCAGAGCTGACAATGGGTAGATAATGGCTGCGCCGTTTGAGCAATATGACGGGTAGCAATCCACCATCACACCTCTCCAGGAAACCTCCTCTGACGCCGTAGTAGCTTTGAGATGAACGCCACCTTTTATCAAGTATGTGAAACGCTATCCCCTCGTCCATGAACTGTCCTCTAACTATTTTCCTCTACAGGGCTGCATGTGAGTAACCGTCACTGCGCATCGAGGGATCAAACTTATTCGGAGTAGTTTCATCGAAGAAAACCATGCATTCAAGTTGCAATCACGGAAAAATGAAGGGCAAGGGAAACCTAGAAGAGGACCTCCCCTCGAAGTGATGCAGTATTGGGGTGAGTCCCAGCCCAGGTCGGATTGTGTTCCATCGCATCCTAACATGACATACTATTGTGAAGGATACAAATTCGAGACTCTATCGACTCTTCCAACTCCATGGGCGGAGGCGTCGAGAGACTACATCGAAGGCCGAGCTGACCAAGTCGTCAACAAC
Source organism: Hypomyces perniciosus (assembly GCA_008477525.1). Classification (NCBI taxonomy): domain Eukaryota; kingdom Fungi; phylum Ascomycota; class Sordariomycetes; order Hypocreales; family Hypocreaceae; genus Hypomyces; species Hypomyces perniciosus. The sequence continues at coordinate 399,729 of SPDT01000010.1, forward strand.
AAAGAGCAATACTGCTCAGTCGTCCGCACAGGCATCGGCAAAGCCATCCTCTGTCTCGGCGGCGAAGTAGACGCAAGTCCGTACAACCTCATCCCCCGATTCTACATCTTCCCATAATACTCACGACCGCGTCACAATAGTTTGGGACTCAAAGCCTCAAGAAAAAGGCAGCCCCATCAACTGGGTCGAACTCAAAACCACCGCCGAGATCCGCAACCAAGGCGACATGGAGGGCTTCAACAGGAAACTCATGAAATACTGGATCCAGTCATTCCTCCTAGGCGTGCCCAAAATCATCGTGGGCTTTCGCACGCGTGATGGCGTTCTTGTAGATCTCAAGGAGATTGAGACGCACAGTATACCCCAGACGGTGAACTCGCGGCCGAATGCGTCCTGGAATGCCGATATTTGCGTCAATTTTGCGGCTGCATTTTTGGATTGTCAGTTTTTCTCCGTTCATCATTCCGAGGTATCCTGTTTCGCTAATCTGCAATAGGGCTTGTGATGACGATCAAGGATGAAGGTGTTTGGAGGATAAGTCGACGAGCACATTCACCAGTCATCGAGGTACACAAGGTGGAGGAGACAGGTCACGGCGATATCTTGTCTGACGAGTTCAAGAATTGGAGAATCAAAATGGCTCTCGGATCCGGCGAGGCCTGAAGGGTCTTGAGTACGAATTACAGTCCAGTGTATAGGCGTCATATATAACAATGTAATCACAGGGGCTCACTGCTTCTCTAGTTTCATGGAGAACAAGTTTCACATTTACCCTCACCCGTCGTGTTGCTCTAAATACACCCTTCCTATCTAGCCAGACCAAACCGACCAAACCAACCGATCCCTATCCCCAACGCCAAGTTCCCGACTGGACAACACATATTACCAAACGCACCAAGACTGACAAAAGATGGCTGCCAAGATATTTGCATGTCGAGTCATGAAATACCTGTATCCCAAAGCCCCTTCCGGCGAATTGCCTTCGCCATGCCTAGCCTTTTGCGCTGTCCAAAGCCGGTATGCAAAGACCATATATCGCACACGCAAAATTGTACAATCCAGTCCGGGTATCCCACCAGCAAAAAAGATCGTAAACGCCACGTCTTCTTAAAACCCCGTTTCATAACCATTGCTGTACGTTGCTCTGATCCAGCTAGGTTCATACGGCGGGCCATCGAATTCGAAGACCATCAGCCCATCGATTGTAGAGCACATCTGACAGTTGCTTGCAGTGCTCCATGCCAGATCGTGCATCTCTACCCGGGTACTTCTCCTCAACAGGTAGCTTTTCCTTCTCAGGGTCTCTCTCGCCACCCAACTTGGCTGGCGCATCCATTTGCCTTCGACGATGACTTCTGATATGAGGGTTGTTAGAACTCATCAACAGCTTGGCTGGACTTCCTGCTGACGGTGTCGAGTTCTTAACGATAACCGTTCCTTGCGGAGTCCCGTCATCCGGAATCTTCTGCTGGCCTTGACGAAGCAACGCTGCATTCAACTTGTTGTCTTGCGACATGGCGCTGACAAGGTTGCTCATTAGGTGGTAAGCACCTTCGGGATCAACGGCGTCCAAGGCGGCAAACGCGTCTGACAGCTTTGCCAAAGCCTCCCGCTTCTGCATTGCGGAAGTTTGAGCGTGGATCTCGGCCAGAGTCGGCTCTACCGCCTTGGAATAGAGTCTTCGTCCCAGTATAGCCTCCTTGCCATATGGTTCCACTGGAGCAGCTGTGGAGGGAGGGATGTTCTCGTCGCCGAAGACGTCATCAGGGGAAGCAGCTCTGCTTGATTGTGCATTTGTTGCACTATCCGATGGTACTCTTCTGAAAAGACGCATAGTCGATCCTGAATTGCCAAAGGACATATCTGGCTGCAGCGGTCTCTTGGGGGCTATAGAAGCGCGCGGTGATCCGTTGGGCTGTACGGAGCCGGACGGAGCAATGGATGGTGTACGACGGACTGTAGACTTCCGGACTGTGCTGATAGCAGGTGACGAAGGTCCCAGTGGGCCGTCGTTGAGATCGAGCTTTCGCAGTCCTTCATCCACCGCCAGCACTGAGGATGGCTTGCGATGCTTTACGCTTGGTCTCTTTGGTGGCGGGGCGACAGATTTGACAGTATCGAACACCCACTCTTGATCATTGTCCCTTGATGATATCGTTTGCAAGGTCTCCTGGTAGTAAATTGGATGTTTCTGTCGATTCTGGTTGGCATCCCACATCTGTCGTTGGGCAATGAGCTCCTGCAGCGCCTCGACCTTGCCAGCTGAGCGAATGAATCGGTGTCGCAACAATTCTCTGGCGGTTGGTCGTCGGTCACACTCCTTGGTAAGACACTGGGCGATGAAGTCCTTGAAATCCTTGCCGAAATTGCCTTCTAGCCTCGGAGGCGGATTCTTGGGGATGTGGAAGAGGACCTTCATCGGGTGAATGTGGCACAGCGGTGGCTCGCCATTGGCCATTTCCATGGCAGTGATTCCCAGCGACCATATATCGGCCTTGAAGCTGTACCCATCCTGCTGGATCACCTCGGGGGCCATCCAAAAAGGGGTGCCGACAAATGTGTTGCGCTGGGACTTGATGTTGGTAAGCTGGGCGGCAACGCCAAAGTCCGCCAGCTTAACCTTGCCGGTATCCGAGAGCAGCACATTCGCTGCCTTGATATCTCGGTGGATCTTGCCCTCGCTGTGAAGATACTGGATGCCGAAGAGGAGCTCGCGACAGATGATGGCGATGTGCGCCTCGCTAAAGTTCCGTGGTTTCAACTGCATTAGAGTTAGGTCTCTGCTACGTCAATTCGGTTGGGAAGAAGAAGCTATCGCAACTTACCAGATCCAAGCATGATCCACCACCCAGATACTCCATTACGATCCATAGCTTGTGTCCACGGAGGAACGAGCCTTTGTATTGGGTCACAAAGGGGCTGGCGCAAGTACTCAATACGGCGATTTCGGCTTGGATATCTTGGATGTCATCGTCGTTGGACTCGAGGTCGATCTAAAGGTGGTAATGGTCAACTCGCTGAAATGCGGATATGCAGGGTGCGCGAAGTCAAGGGAGACTCACATGTTTGATGGCAACAGTCTCGCCGGTCGCCTTTTCGATTCCCTTATAGACAACGCCAAAGCTGCCCCCTAATTCACGACGTTAGCAACAGCACACACATTCAAAGGGAATTGCACGAAGACTCACGCCCAAGTTCCTCCAACACCTGATAGTGCTCAGCGAGACCCTCGTCAGCCATGCTTGTTTGCCCTTGTGTCTTGAAACGTCGCCCTTTTTTCCCGATCTGCTGCCACCGACGGCAGATAAGTCGACAACGCTCGGAAACAGTGTTCGCGATGGACGTGATGCAGTGTGGCAGATGATGGACTTGATAGAATCGACGAGGGACCAAAGCAAATAGTTCAGAAGCGTACGCGTAGATATTCGTATTTCAGGTACGTCAGTACTCGTAGGTTTGGGAAGTGCTGCAAGTTTAATGAGCGGTGTCTGGGACAGCGGAGCCGGGGTAGCTAGGGCCGTTTGTTTACAATTTACCACTTTGGGATAGCTGTGGCAGCTTCACCGGCGGGCTGTAATTGAAGATAAGATAACCAAGACACCGAATTAGGGAAGAAAAAGATCTTAGGGCTCGTAGGCATTATCGCAAAGAGTCCATCGTGGTGTTGAGAGCAAGAAGATGTCTTATCAACAAGTGACCGTGGCTCTCTATCGTCCCCAGTTGCATGCCAGCTGCAGTCTGATCAGAGCACTGGAACTCAATTGCTATCATGCGGTCGCCATGGAGGCCCTGACGCAACCCTGGCCGTGTGCGTAGCACTGGGTTTCCGAATCTGGGGCGCTATTGGGCGCGCTGGGGGACTTCGTTTAGCGCCATGCGGGCATGCGATGGCGCTAAAACGTCGTCCGCTCCCTTCCGTCAGCCTCAGCGCCAGGCCTGAAGTACGTGTCGCCGTGGCAACGAATTCATGCCCCTCTGTTGTTCGCTGTTGTTCGAGACGACCCCTGTCCTGCTTCACGAAGCGCCATTGTCCACCATTCCCGTAGCTCCAGCAGCGGTGGAAATGCTGAGAGGCGGACCTAGCCTTGCGTACATGCTTTGCTGCAATCTCGCTTCATGCAGCACAGACAGCAATCCACGGCTGCTGCACTCCCCGTATCGACAATCTGAGCTTAGCGGGCTTGTCTCGTTCGTCTTCATCACTCGGATACACACAAGGTCTTTGTTGCGACGTCCCTTGGGCCAAGCTTCCTCGTTTCGATCAACAACGGCCTGGGGTATCATGATCTCGCTAATATCGCACATATCGCATATGTACTATTGATTTTCGCATTGATCTGCCTTCAGTCGTTGTGTGTGAATGTGTTTGCCGGGTCGATTCAACTGACAGTTTTGTCTTTCGAATACCGCGGAAAACTCGAACTCGTTCATTGGTCATCCACAACCGCCACTTCACATCTAGCTCACCCAAAAGACGGAGCAAGCACATTGGGCAAACATTTTACATCCTTCGATTTTTCAAACTACCGGCATTAAGGCGCCGCAACAGTCGGCGCGATGGCTCTCGCACCACCGCCGCTGCCTTCGCGGTTTCCGTGCTGGTGCCGAGCTGTGTATTCTTGGGGAGGAGAGGTTTGTTGCTTCCGTATCTGCTGTCTGTTCTCTCAATGGCTAATGGTTCCGCATAGTCGAAACGCGATCTTGGATTCATCGAGGGCGACTTAATCGAATGTCTCAATGCTGGCGATGGCTCGTGGTGGGTTGGCAGACTGTTTCGAGATCGAAGGACCGTCGGCTCATTTCCATCCAACTTTGTCGAGGTTCTACCAGATACCTTCCGACCGACCAAAACACCAAGCCCGCTACCACTGAGCACAACATCTGGCCCAAAGACAGCGGGAACAAAATCGTTCCGAAAACCATTTGAGGCGTACGCCAAGGCCCCTCATTATACAACCGCCAAGCAACCCGAAACCTTTCGAGAAGTGCCAAAGCAGCGGCTAAAGGAGAAGCCCTCGCGAGAAGTTACGACATCACGACCAAGAGAAAACTCCGCCACGTCCACGTCCACCTCACTCGTTCTCGCAAAAAGCATACACGACGATATTGGCCATGTCCCTTCACCGCCACAAGTCAATGGCTACGGATCAAGAGCACCCTCTCCAGCGCCATCCGTCAACCGGCCGCCCAGTCGCAGAGGAAGCGTAGGAAGGACAGACTCTCCGCCTCCGCCAGCTCCGCCTCCACATCGACACGTTGTGCGAGAGGAACCCAACGACGTGTCGCACAATTACCATGGAATGACAAGACATGGCTCCACCATCTCATACAACCCCTCCGACATATCACGACATGGCTCCACCACTTCATTTAATCAATACAACGCTCATCGCCGTCCTTCCGATGCCTCATACAACGATCATCATAGCCTGTCGAGGCAGGCATCGTATACTACATACGACGACAGGGCATATGATGCCAGGCACGAGGGATACCACACACCACAGGGGCACACTTCTCACCGACCGTCGCTGGAGGACAACCACATGACGCCGTCACCATTGCGAGAAGCCATGGATGGAGTGATGCAACAGTTAGACCGGTTAGAAGGCATTGGGGGAGGTAGGGAGACAGAGTTACCGCAGCCCCCATTTGATCCCTGGTCACCGGAGTCTTTTGACATGATATCTCCACGACCTAAATCCAAGGCGCAGGACCGAGCCAGACCAATGACCTCTATAGGTGTCTCTCATCTAGATGAGGGCTACGAGACTTGGAGCGGAGGGTCGTCCCAGAATACATCACATCAGGACGGATACCGTGAGAAGCGCCATGAGTTGCCTCAACTCAGCAACTATGTTGAGCGGATGGAGAAGCAAATCCAGAGAATGCATCAACATAGCTCAAGCATGCCCGCCATTGACATTGACGATGGCCCTCCCCCTCCTCCTCCTCCCAAGGGTCAACACTATCCTCGTCCGAAGTCGTCTGCTGGAGAGCCCGTCATTCCAGACAGCAGGAAGTTGCGAGCCCGCAAGTCCGCCTATGAGATTGGGGGGATCGAGCGAACATATACTACCAAAACAAACTACACTAACGCCTCATCTGGCAACCAGAGCAACAGCAGCTCGTCGACTCAGAGCAGTGCTAGGACACTCTGGAGCGGTGTCTCTGCTAGCGCCTTCAGCTCTACGAGCGCTGGAAGTCTGGCCCGGACAACTCAGCGTGCTCAGAGTTCACTAAGCATAAGGGAGGGGGAATTGGATCGCCCGGAAACACCCTTCACTGGCGTGACTTATCACAGTAGCCATGCGACCAGTGCTGCTGGAGGTGGCACCTCAAGGCCCGTTTCTCAGGCCGGCTTGCATGATGATGGTACACCGGGACTCGGTGGTCTCGTCCATCCCAAAGCTCCGAAACGGAATATCTTCAAGAAGATATTTGACTCTGCCAAGACGGGAGTCGCCAGTAACCGGGGAAGCATTGCCGCTGGGCACATGCCAACCGTCAAGTCATCGCCGTTTGCTCGATCACAACAGCTCGATTCAGTCCCAGCGGCTACAACACCTTATGCTAGGCGGGATGTGGCTAGGGAAATGGGCCTCAGCGGTGCCGTCGACTGGGTTCAAGTCAGACGGGACGTTAACCGTTCTAACTCACTAAGCAAGATTGAGCGGACTGAGCGAAGGGATCGTTGTCAGATGCAAGAGCATCCTGCCATCAACCCCGTCGATGAACTTTATGAGGGTATCGAGGGTGACGAAGGAGCGAATGGAATGCCAGTCCGAAGTCCAGAGAATTATCAGTCAATTAACCTCACTCAGGTCGACAAAAACTCCCGCTTTATAAAAGAACCTCCTCCGGGGACGACAGCAATGACACTCGCTACAACATACGTATGTCGACCATACCGAAGTGATGTACAACGACTCCGGGCCATTTTCACTTGGGTTGCAGAAAAGATATGTTGGGAGGAAGACTTTGAGGGGGAGATTGATACTCGGCGCGTCATCCAGGCGAGACGGGGGTGTGCTGAGGAGTATGCCTTACTTGTCATGGAGATGTGCACTGCAGTTGGTCTGCACTGTGAGATTGTAAGGGGATACTTGAAATGCCCAGGCGACATTCCAGACCTGAACATGATGCCCCGGTCTAACCATTGGTGGAATGCGGTTATTGTCGACAATGAATGGCGCATAATTGATACATGCTTGGCAAGCCCATCGAATCCTAAACGTGGCCTCTATTCAAGCGTTAACGGGTCGTCGGCGGACTTTTGGTGGTTCCTCACACGGCCGATTGAGAGTTGCTGGACCCATGTCCCCGAGCATCACGACCAGCAGCATATCGTGCCTCCGGTAGCCCATGAGACGCTGTTGAATCTTCCACTCACCTGCTCTGCCTTCTTCAGAAATGGTATTGAGATAGTGGACTACAACACTAGTGTGGTCAGAATAGAGGATCTGGAGATGGTCCATCTCAAATTCAATGTTCCGGGCGATGTTGAAGTAGTAGCAGAGGTTGAGGCGCGAGCTTACTCGAGAGACAACGACGGTGACCTGTTTGAGAGTGGCGACATCATCAGAAAGAAAGCCCTTGCCCAAGCCGAGTGGTACAATGGCGTGAAGCGCTACACGGTGAAGGCGCTGCTGCCTGGGGATGAGGGTCAAGGCATGTTGAAGATTTATGCTGGAAAGAGGGGACTGATGCAGAGCATCAAGGACATCCCTCACCCTCTCGCCTTTGCGCTACCGATCATTCACACTGGCGAGAATCCTCCGTACGAGTTTGTGGTGAGACATCCGACGCCTCATGCCCAACGGCACGATATATATGTCGTTCAGCCACAATGTCGACAGCTGGCGCTCAACAACACATTCGTGTTTGCCATTCGACAGCACCCCAGCTGCGTCGTGAGCGGACCGCAGTCAGTCCTCACACCAGCGTCGAACCCTGGAGGAGCAAGCCCAATTCCTTTTGTTCGGCCTGGATCCGCTTTGAGCATGAACGCCTCTAGTGTCAGCGGCTCGAATCCAAGCTCGGCTAGTGGAACTGTTGCCGGTAAGAAGCCAGCCAAGTTGGCGATTCAAACACCAGGAGGCAAAATCCTCCGTCTTATGAGGAAGGAGGAGCGCAAGGGCATCAGTGTCGGCTCTAACCGTTACGCCAGTGACGAAGAAATTAGCGATGGCGGCACATGGGAAACGATCATCAAGTGTTCCGAGAAGGGTGTATGGAGAGGGCTAGTGCTGGCAGATCGCACCGCGCGATGGTGCGTGTTTGCGGAATGGGTATGCGTGGGCTGAGGTGATGTGGGATCCTATACATAGGTGCCGCGCGGATCTTAATACTGTGGATATACTGCATATGCATGACCAGGCGTTTGGTTGTCGATTTTTCTTTGTACACATATCGCGACATGATATAGGTCGAGTTGTCGTCATGTTGCGCATGGTGGTGTTTGGTCGAATTGCGAACTTACAAGGCACGGCATGGGAACCATGGCCCCAACCATTGGAATTTACTTATTTGTAATGGAACCATGAAAATAGAACCATGAAAACACATGTCTCTCTCCTAGTAATAATCTACAACATTGATCTGATTTGCTGGCCTCTGCAAGCCCATGAACTCAGCGGCGGGTTTTAGTGATGGGCTTCTAGGGTAGCCATGGCATTTAAGGAGCCTTGAGCTTAGCGCGTGTGGCTGATCGCACCCGTGAGCGTGTTCCCGCATTGGCCGACTTCCAACTCTGTCGAACATTTCTGGAACGAACGTCACGGGATCCCTTCGCGACGCGCGAATCCAGCTCGATCAACCCTCGAGAGCCGTCATGTGACGGTGTGTCTGACGAACCAACGAAAGACGGCGAATGCGACAGTGACGACGAGAACGTTGACATCGACAGGCGACGAACGGTTGACGGCAAACGGTGCGACGGACCTGGACAGCATGAGATATTGCTGCGCCGAGCTCCCTCCGCCTACCAGCAAAAAGAGCGTCAGATGCTGATAGTGCGATGTCATTCCGGGGGACGCTGCCTTCGGGGCAGGCCTTTCCAGGCCAAGGGGACCAGCAACAGCAGATGTACGGACACCAGGCTGGAGGATATCACTTCCAGCAACCGGGCCAGCAGCAGCATCAACAACAACAGCAACAACAACAACCGCATCAGCAGCACCAGCAGGCGGCGCTGCAGCAGACGACGCATCATCACGGACAGCAGGCGCTGTATCCTGGGACCGTCGGGCACGAGCAGCAGTTCTACCAGAACCCGCAGGGTCTGTATATGCACCCGCAGCAGTTCCAGCAACAGGCGCACCAGCAACAGCCGATCTTGTCCTACAATTCCAACTTCAACGTCTTCCCTGGCTATGATGCTGGGGAACTTGGGAGAGGGCATCATCAGTTGCAGCCGGCGACCAGCCAGTTTCTTCCACCGACCAATGTCTGGCAGCAGCCCATAGCGCAACAGATGCAGCAACCTATGCAATCGCTCCCTCAACAATCAATCCAGCACATACAACCTCGCCAGCAGCAGCAGCAACAGCAACAGCAACAGCAACAGCAACATCAGCGACAACAGGCACACCAGGCACAACACTCTCAACCACACTCGCGCCCTCAGCCGTCTCCGATATATCAAAACCATACACCAACTCCTTCTCTCCAACAGCAGCTACAACCCCAAACACAACCGCCGCCACCACGACCCCATCTATCGCAACAACAGCAGACTCGGCAACATCATCCCCAGCCGAGCCAGTCAGCTGAGCCGCAGCACCATAGCTTACCTCCCGAACCACAACAACACCACATTCAGCCGTCTGAAGAGCCACAGCCGATGCATTATGTGAACCTTCAGGACATCCAGAAACCACCGCCACTCGCTCCACTACCGGTTCCAACATCAAGCTCACTCAATATCCAGGCTGCCAAGCAAGAGCAAACAGAAGACTCGATCGTCGTAAAAGAACCTTATCCGAGCTTAACCCCAGTCAAGAAAGAGGACGACTCAATCTTTGCCCGAATACCACAGCAGAACCCCGAACCCCGGATCAAGCGTAGCCCGCATTCCTCCGTGACCAATTCGCCGGCATTATCTGCGCGCTCTCCGAGCATCACCAAGAGATCGCCTGCGGTACCACCTAAGCCACGGCCTGTTAACACCATCCCGATCATGGTGGCCATTGCAGAAGAGTGCCTGGAGAAAGCGCGTGCTTCGTCACATGACGTGGCCATGTCATTGTATCCTATTCAAGTTGACGAGTATCAGAAGCTCATAGCTACGAGTCTGTCATGTCTAGAGGCAGCATTGCAAAGCAATCAACTTCCCCCGCGAGAGGAGGCGCGTGTACGATTGAGATATGCCGCTGTTTTGCAAGAGGAGACGGAGAATTTAATGGAAGCGGAGACAGCACTGGGTAAAGGGATCACACTGTGTGATAAGGTGAGTTGTAGTTGTCCTCTTGCCCCTATTGGTTACTATGCTGACAGGAAAAAAAGCATCGAATGTATGATTTAAAATATTGTATGCAGTATCTTATGTTAAAGGTTCTGTTTCAGAGGAATCATAAAGCAGCGCTAAAGGCCATTGATGGCCATATCTCTAATTGCGAGGCGTAAGTTGTGGCAATCTTGTTAGGAGTCCGATCTATTCGCTGACTTTCCAACCCTCAGTTTCAAGCATGTTCAGTGGTACTATGCATTTCGCCTATTGAAAGCCTCTTTCTACCTGGAAATTGGAAATGTATCTGATGCAGGAGTCCTTGAGAACATACGGTCCGTCCAAAACGTTGCCAACACAAGAGGCGATAATGCGCTCTCTGTTCTCGCGTCACTATTAGAGGGCTTCACCCTGTTGAAAATAACCAAAGATGGCAGCGTGGAGAGGATACAAGCCTGCATCGCACAGGCTGCCAAATTCCAATTCGACCCGACCGTTCAGATCATCCAACTTACCATGCTGACTCTGCTGCTCGAAGTCGCCGCGAGCTTGCACCATCAAAGCCCCGATCATACGGCTCAGAAACTACGGCTGCTGCAGAAATGCATGGATGAGTGTGAGGAGTGGCATAATGTCAAGTCGGACTTTTTGGTGCCGATCAAGAAGCAGCCCTCGACGGCGAAGACCGTGAGCGAGGATACCCAGGCGATACTTCGGTTGGGTGATGGAGAATGTGAGACTGATTTTGTAGTTACGACATTCATGACCAAGATGGAGTTGAGGTCGCTCGTGTATGTTTGCCCCTTGCTGGTTATTTTCACGATTCCTTGGAAACTAACATACATTCCAGATTCACCATCAGCGGACTGGCCAACTTTCACAAACCATCCTCACAAGGCCGCAGGTCCACCGAGTTCTGGCGGGAGGGCCTCAAAATCCTCGATACATGTAAGTCGCAAATGAGGGCACCCTTAATTACATACGAAATCGGTGACTCATACATCTTTCCATCCAGGGGACAGCTCAACTGCCGGTATCCCGTACGGGACTGCCGTTCCACTCAATGTGGCCATAAGGCAGCGATCCTGGAGAAGAGAAGCCCAGGCTTACTTGAACATCCTACTAGGATTGGTGGCCGCGAGTCACTGTCAATGGGCAACGGTGAAGCAAGTGGTGCAGAAGCTCAAGTCTCTTGTTTCGCCTTCTACACAAACTACCGTGAGGCTACTCTCTATTTATCTAACGGGTGTGTATCATCAAGGAATAGGAGACCTCCAAACCGCCATCAAGATCTTCTTGGACGACCGCTTCATCGTCCCACAAAGAGGCGGTGCTGGGATTAGGGCTGGGCAACAAGAGATTGCCCTCCTTGCCGGCCTGAACAGGTTGTGGATTATGCAGCATCCGTCTTGTCGGAATGACCAGGAGACGCTGGATCTGATCGAACAGCTCCAGCCTCATTGTGCAAACCACTGGAATATTGATCTCCGAACCGCTTGGCACAACGTTATGGCGGCACTGGTAACCGAGCCGGCCCAGCAACTTAATCAACAAAAACAGCACATCCACGCCGCCATGGCCGGCTCCAAAACCACTAGTAATGTGTTGGGGGCTGCGGTCACCTTGTGCATCATGCGAAGTCGGTTCTTTGAAAATGTCATTGGCGAACAGGCCTTGAAAAGTGCGCGAGCTGCAGCGAAGCAGGCTCAGAGAAGCGGTAATATCCTGTGGCAGAGCGTGGCAGACGGGATGCTGGCACACTCATACGAGGTACAAGGCCAGAGGGAGGAGGCTAAACAGGAGTGGGACAAGGCGACCATGGAGGCGAAGGACGCATTTTCTCGGAGTTTGTGAGCGCAGAGAAGAAGAAGAAAAAGAGAACCATTCTGTTGCGTGTTTTTTGTTGGCGGAAACCTTTCCCAGGCGTTACGGTTCTGTTTTGACACCCCATTTTTGACCGAGGAGAATTGGATGGCAATTATATATCAAGGAACCTGGTACATATGGGAGCGCTGTACGATACCTGACCATGAAATGGTCATCATTCTTGGTTTCTAATGCGTTAAATGAAGAGAGTCCCCGAGGACGCTGCTTTTGTTGTCCATCATGGAGCCTTGATGATGCTGCAATATTATGTGTAAATGGCCTGCTCCGCGTGATCCAAGTACATTTCCCTATCCGGCGGTATCCTGGGGAACTAGATAAGCTAGATCTTTCACCGACGACCAAAGCCTGGTGGGTTCTGAAATCCAGGAGGTGGCATAAATCCGGGGGGTGCAGGGGGTGTACCTGATGCTCCGGGAGGCGGAACAGGGAAGCCTGGGGGTGGTACGGCGGGGAAGCCTTGAGGGGGAGGAGCTGCCACAGAGGGCGCGCCCGGTGGAGGACGAAAGCTCGCTGGGTGGAAGTCTGCTGGGTTTGTGTATCCTCCTGGGATTTGGGGAGGTCTGGCTGGTAGGCCCGAAGGCGCTGGGGGTAAGGGAGCAGAGCCTCTGCCGGCGCCGCCAAATCCACTTGGGGGAGGGGGGTGACCAGCACCAGCATTGTTGTAAGGAGATGGCCCACGGGGCGGAGGTGCAAAACCACTTGGGGGGGCATGGGTTGGTGTTCCCATCATGGGCGGAGGGATAACAGCGCCAGCCATCATTGAATGGTCGAAGCCAGAGGAGGCGGGTGGTGGAGGAGCTGTAGCTGGAGGAGCACCGTTCATCAGGAAGGCTTGAGGCACAGGCTGAGCCTCAGGAACAATATTCCTTGACTTGGCCTGGGCAGCCAGCTCTCGCTCGGCCTGGTCACCATGCCTCTCGCCCTTGCCGTCCTTCTTGAAGGCATACTGCACAGAAACCTCCTTGCTCAGGATATACTGGCCGTGCAAATTCGAAATAGCCGCATCACTGCTCTCAAAGTCTCCATAGCTGACGAAACCAAAGCCCTTGCTCGCGCCACTGTCTTCCCTAGCCACCTTGGGAATACTCAGTAGCGGGCCAAAGCGACTGAAGGTGTCGTAGAGGATCTTCTCGTCGACCATGGGATCGAGGTTGCCGATGAAGAGCTCGGCGCCAACCTCGGCGACCTTTTGCTTGTCCGCGCTGGCCTTGTTAACGCGTAGGGATTTGCCGTAGAGCTTGATGCCGTTCATGACGTTGGCAGCGTACTCGGCGTCGGCTGGGGTGCGAAACTCGACGAAGCCGAAGCCCTGATGGGTTTGCGTGACGCGGTCGCGGGGCATGTGGATGTTATGGATAGGGCCCATCTGGAGCATGATTTCATAGACCATGGCGGGCGTTGCGCGCTCGTCGATGTTGCCGATATACACCGTCGCCTCCTTGTCCTGTTCCCTGAGAGGCGGCGCGTGTCAGGTTTTGTTTGGGCATGTTTACTTCATCGAGGAACGAGCGAGATTAGCTTACCAATGCCTGTTTTGGGCCATCTTGACGGGTTTTATTTCTAGTGAGTCAATCCTCTTGTTAAGTACAACAGAGACGGCTGCGCAATTCAGACACTGAGGACTGATTCCACTCAACGCCTTGGTTGTCGTTTGGGTGGATGCAGCTTGTTAGGACGAAGCTCGGAAATTTTGGCGTCTTCTTGGGAGCTATGTGATGATCTGCCGGGGTTGAGCCGGGACGGACCGACAGGACTGCAGCACACCTGCAGGTGAAATTTCTTGGGAGAGCGAGTTACTCGTATCGACATCAAAACTGCGCATTCGGTCGCAACGCAATTGAGAAGAACGCATTTGCCGATATTCATCGCTATTTGAACGAATAGTCCAGCCTTCAAGATGTTCGCCCTGTCAGAAGAATCCAAGGTCCGCGCAAGACCAGAATAGCCCTACGAAACACCATGAAAAAAGCCGTCTAACGCATTCACCACAGGAGCGCATTGCCAAGCTCATTGACATTTCCCGTGTTGCCATTCACTAGTATGTTTCTTTTCGTTCGTTCCTACGCTTCCGCCACTGCTACTAACCGCCTATTCCAGTGGCTATCTCCCTTTGATCCTCTATCTCGGTACGATATAACACTCGAGCAAGCAGATATAATCGACCGCAACAATAAGACTGATACTTTGCAGGCTACACCCGCAGTGACCCTCGACCCTCAGTCATCCGGTACGATTCCCTCGATTTCTCTGCGACTCATCAGAGCACACAGTCGTTTGAATATGCGCTAACAACCAGTCCTAATAGCCTCCTCTCTCCTCTCTCTTAGACGCCGGGACAAGGCATTCTGTGTCTAGAGGACGTGTGTACAGTATGGGAGTAATGCGATTCAGAGAACAAGGGATGAAAGAGAGAGAGAGAGAGAAAGAAAGAAAGAAAGAAGACGAGCATTTACGGCGTTGGGAATATCGTTGTGCTGCGCGCAAAATGTCATATCGGGACATTCCGTATATTGCCGGCGGTAGGGACGCACGGATAGGGACAATGTACCAATAAAAATGTATATCTGTAATTGACGAACCACTCTACGACAGGACGAAAATGTCACGAAATCCTACCTTGTAGATTCTCATGTTTATGTTTTTTATTTCTTTCCTTTGTGACAGACATCTCTTTGACTCCAATACTCCTAATAATTCCAAGTTCCGCCCCTCTATTTGTCATTCGCTGTCGTGGATGAGCTCATCAATTCGACCGCCAACCGTCGCTATCCGCTCTAGGGTCCAGCAGAGTAAAATATTCCATGAGCCTCGAAACCTCGCCCATCGATACCTCCTACCCGCGCCCTGACGATGTGACACGCCGAAACGAAGACAAAGACAGCTATATGCCCGAAACCAATCATGCGGGCCTCTCCCCCGCCGTCATTGAGGCCATCGCCGGCCTCACAGCGGGCGCCGTTGCGACTCTAGTCGTCCATCCTCTTGATATCGTCAAGACCCGCATGCAACGTATGCTCTCTTACACCTCTGTCCCTGGCTCATTGCCTTTCCTTGTGAATCTATACTGACTATGATCTTTACACAGTCAGTCGAAGCTCCGCCAGTGCCGCTGCGCATAACATGTCCATCGTCGCCATGCTCCGCGCCCTCACCAACAACTCGCACCCCATCGCCTCCCTCTACCGCGGCCTCACGCCCAACCTCACCGGCAACGCCCTAAGCTGGGCCTCCTTCTTCTTCTTCAAAACGCGCTTCGAGCGCTTCCTCGCCTCGTCGCAAGGCCGCGAGCAGCCCGCCGCAGCCGACTTCTTCATCGCCAGCGCCCTCGGCGGGGCAGCCACGCAGTGCATCACGAATCCAATATGGGTCGTCAAAACACGCATGCTGTCTTCCGACCGCGGCGCGCAGGGTGCTTATCCGTCCATGTCGGCCGGCATGCGCACGATATTCAAGACAGAGGGCGTGAGGGGGTTGTACCGCGGATTGGGCGTGTCGCTGATTGGAGTGTCGCACGGCGCGGTGCAGTTTGCCGTGTATGAGCCGGTCAAGAGGTTCTACCTTGCGCGGCGCAAGAGGATGGGCTTTGATGATGGACGGATGACGACGGAGGCGACGGTTGTGATATCAAGCTGTTCGAAGCTCATCGCTGGAGCGGTCACATATCCTTACCAGGTTCTACGAAGCAGGCTGCAGAACTACCAGGCCGACGAGAGATTTGGCAAGGGCTTCAGAGCAGTGGTACAGAGGACGTGGAAGGAGGAGGGCATTCGAGGGTTCTATAGGGGGTTGATACCCGGAGTGGTGAGGGTCATGCCGGCGACGTGGATTACGTTCTTGGTTTATGAGAGCGTCAGATTCTATCTACCACGGTGGCTTTCATGATAGGAGTCTGGGCTTGTACGATGCGAGAAAAGGAACTGGAAACCCACCTTGGCCGATGGGGTAGTGCTGTCATCATTTGCATTATATGTGTACAAAGGGGGAAGCATTTCGGCGTTGTGAGAGCATATAGAATATGGAATCATAGAGGGGTTACATAGACTTCAGGCTTACATAAAGCTATTTTGACACGCAGTCATCTTTACAATGACTCTCTCATTCAGACGATAGACATTTCAATCTCGAACTGCCTCTGTATATTGTATTTGATCTGCTGGGCAATATGATACAAATGCTCTCTAAGAGTTTCTTTGTCTAGTCTCTTTCAGGATGGGATTTTCGATGACATTCGCATCCACTTCCAGAGCAATTTGGATGTTACTCCATTTCCCTATGCCTTGCAAGTCGCCTACTGGAACAAAGGCTCAGCCCTTGTCTTCTTCTTACAAGTCAGTACATATCAAAATCTCTCGTTGGTGATATACAGGAAGAAACAGACCGCAAAAGATATACCACTGCGTAGGTAGATATTCTCCAGGGTAGTTGATTCATGCAACATCAAAAGCTGTTGCTGTTTATTATAATGTGGCACAACCTAGCTGTGGAGAGTTGTCTGCAGTAATATTCTTATGGCCACTGTTTTATGGCTACCCGCTTTCTTGTTTCGTGGCTCAACAAGGCTCATACTATCCTAGAATAAAGACAATAACCCATAAATTCTGCAGAGTATACTCACCCACAGCCAAAACACGACTGCACTCAGCTTCCTACCCTGTAGCTTTACGATGCCTAGAATGGGTCTGGTGGTGTCAGCAGGATCCCATAGTAGTACAATGATGGACGCCAAAGGCGTCAACTCTCCGCCATCCACTTCGTCGTGTCTCCGATGACAATACATGAGGCTAGATCTCTTCTTGAAACAACACCCGTAGGCAGGGGGAGAAAGAAGCATTACAAGGCAAAAAACAGACAGTGTTGGGGGAGAACCAACATCAGAGGCCAAGAACTGATTACCATGATGACGTGAATGTCCCCTTCATCCTTGGATTCTACATACTCCATACTGTATGATGATACAACTCAGAGGGGGAGAAGACCCATCTGACTGAGCATCCTAGACAGATCGACAGGGCCTGCCACCAACCTTGGGTTTTTTCCCTTTTTCTTTTTTGGATAACTAAGCCCCGATATAGCCGTCTGGCGCGTCCGATCTGGATTCAGGCACACCAGAGCCAGCGATCTGGTTGGCGCAGCAAGACGAGATACAGAAAAGGGCCGGGGGTCACGGAGCTTTGTTGAACCGAAGAAAGGTGGCTGGGCTTGGTCAGCGCCCATCATCATCAATCGCAAAACGAAAAAAAAACATGAGAGTCTGTCTTTTTTTTTTTAACGACGGCGGCATAAGACCGGGCATACTTGTAAATGACATGACACGTCAGTCAAACACCCTCCTAGGCGTGGCTCTGGACCTGACAGAAGCGTCAGCCACCCGAGACAAGAAAGTAAAGATGGTCTTGTTGTGGGGGAGAAGGACTTTGGGAAGGGAAGGGCAATAGTAAAAGAGGGCTGATGGGGTGGCTCGTTTGACTAATTTGGCCTTGGTGATCAACCCCAGACTGGTGGGAAGAGGCTTTTTGGAGGAGCAAAGATGAGATCTGACAGATGTGTGGAACCAGGTTAAGCTGTAACTAGTAGAGTGTTAGGATTGTGGAGGACACCCCGAATACGTATACACGCAAGTGAGGGACAAAAACAAGAAAGACTACAGAAGACATGGATAGGTTGAGTAGCAGTATTGGGAGTTTCTTCTGTTGCATTGTAGCATTGTCAACACCAAGTAGAAAAGACCCATATGTAGCAATTAGAGTTGTCCATGGCGATGAGCGTAATCTGTGGCGATCAGTGTTAGTTGCGGCAAGGTTGCAGTCCATGATTTGTCACCCGCTCGATACGGTCCCAAGATCCAGAATCTGGCCGGACCAAAGTGGTCGTCGTCGGAAGCGTACGGAGTAGTAGCAGTGTATGTTCCTGGAATAGTACAGAAATAGACATAAAAAAGCTTGAAGTGTGGTTGAGGCTGATGGCGTACGCGTAGCTCGGCTTAGAACGCTAGTCCTGCTGCAACGAGGGAAGATGTGAGCTTGGTGCAGCAGAGTGCCATACTGAACGGGCGGGAGCCATCTCGGTGTAGAATACCGTGGACAGGACACTGCACGGCTGCAGGACGGGCTGGCTTGGACCTTGAAACCAGAAGCGCAGCGGGAGTCCGCCAGATTGAGGGTCCTCCAGAGCCCCTGATGACCAGAACAGGTTGACGATGCACCACTTGGTTTGCTGCTAGTTGCTTAGAGCGAGGCAAGGGAGGAAGGTTAAGAAAAAAGAGGGCATCGAAGGAGGAGGAGGAGGGGTGTTCCATGTTTGTGAGAGTTGACAGAAAGGCTCTTGCACCCATCACGATGCTCCATCTGCGAGGCCAACTTTAGCCACAGGACTACTTCGTACTTGAGGCGCGCTTCGGAAATCGCACCTGTGTGTGCCGGGGACAGGGGTGGGATGGGATGCCCATTTGATGACTCAGAGACCAAAGGGAGAGAGGAGAGAGAGAGAGAGAGAGGAGAGAGAGAGAGAGAGAGAGAGAGAGAGAGAGAGAGAGAGAGAGAGGAGAGAGAGAGAGAGAGAGAGGAGAGAGAGAGAGAGAGGGATACGGACACTTGTCACTTCAGAGTTGTGTTGGCATGCTCGGAGTAAAATAACAAAGGAAAAAAAACGCGAGCCTAAGAGTTGGTCGTCGTTCGCCACAGTTTGTTTTGGGAACTTCTGTGCTCTGAAAAATAGATTCGGATGCAAATAGAGCGGGGCAGTATGCAATTTAGAACAAACTACGCAATATGCGGAGAGTATTCACGTGCAAGTTCAATGTGTAAGATGCTCAACAAGGTTAGAGGAGGTATCTAAGAGGTCAAGGAAACAGTAATGATATCTCTCCATGTAGCATGAATCGTCCCGACATGGATGTATGTATGTCCTCTGACTCAGGACTACGCTCATATTCCCCGTGAGCATGTTCAAGAAGCTATCACAGAGCATAACGCACATACATGCTTAGCACCATGTACTCCGTAGGTGAGCAAAAGTGGCAGTGGAGGGGCGTGAGAGACAGAGCCAGAGCCAGACGTCTCAAAGCGATCCTGACAGGGACAGGGCAACAAACCGGATCTAATCAGAGAAGAACAAGATGTTAGTTTACTGCAAAAATGGCACCACTTTGACAGACACATGCACGCAAGAAACAGGATATACATATCATATCGTACAAACGAGCAGTATCCTTGGATCGCTGAGAGCTGCATGTGTGAGGCGAATATGGAATCGCATGACAACGAGTTCAGCCCAGAACTAGACCAAGCCCCCAATAACACGATCATGCCAAGCATTTCCCGGGAGGTAAAAAAGAGTACCGTACGCGGTGCATGCCTACGTATATACATACATACATAGTCTGCATCAAGCAAGCGATGTGTATTGTACTAGGTTAAGACAGGAAGAGGGTGGAATCAGCAGTGTTTGGATAGAAGGACGCGTCTCGTTGGGGCATCTCGTACCTGCGGCAGGACAAAGCAAAAATATTGTGGCGAGGAAGCAGTAGTCGCCAGCTGCGTGTTGCAGTTCTCCTGATGAGAGAGGACTTGGCGATGATATTTACCACTTGCCACTCTCTGGGCAACGCGGTGTTGTCTCCTTGTATGTGCTCGTAATTGACTCTCGCTTCAACCCAGCCGCAAAACAGTATTCCTATTATATCCTTCGCTTGTTGTTGTTTGGGGCAGAGTGAGTTGATCCATGGTCCTGGATTTGTCACCCCCTGTGCCAACAGAGCTCTAATAAGCCTCTCAAAAAAATCCGAAGGTCTTCGGGCCTACTGATCAGCATTGCGGCCTTGGAAAAGATGCGCCTCTCATATCCCGATCCCGCCTCCCTCGCCATCGCTAAGATTAAGGCGTCAAGCCTCTCCAACGTCTCTCCTTCCATTGAATACTTGATGTCCATCCATGTCACGGGGGTGTGTCTGAAAAGCATAACGAGGGCCTAAAGGGAGCAAGGGAATCGTCGGGGCTTGGATAAAGCGGTTGGATCAGTACGGACATACAAAGGTAATACTAGTAGTAGTATCGTACTCCGTATAGCAGTAGCAGTACTATGTAAGAAGACTACTAGCACTCACAAGGTGGACAGAAACAAACGGCAGCATCCAATGGCAAGTGGGAAAGACTGCACAAATGCTCCGTAGAACTTTTGTTCACGATCCCATACTGACTCGGGCTAATTTTGGAGACATTGTTACAACGGCGACAATGAAACGAAACGGAGTCTGCCGAGAGAGCAGATTGCCAACGGCCGTTTATTAAGAATACTCGTAAGGGCGCTGAGGGTCCAAGGAGGGTCCAAGGAGGGTCCTGGGAGGAACAGAACCCTTTATTTCATCCCCGAGCCACGACGACAGCACTCCGCAGTGAACACGGAGCGCTACGTGCGTTTTTCCGTCAAGACATGTGCTCCTCCGAAACGCATGGGTCGTACGAAGTACTCCCTAACTGCAAACAACACTACTCCGTGTGTGCCATTGTTGAAAGATACAAATACGGAATCAACCGTAGGATATGGGGCCTGGTCTCCGTCCGGCACTACGGCCGGTGCCCCCGATCCCGCTGTCAGTGTGTCGTATCCGGAAGAATTTTTAATGGAGAAAGAAAGGATGCTGATAACACTGCCATTGATCAATAGCATTTGCTATTCAATATCACTATTCAGTCGTATTGTTACGTCCGTCCGTGTGTTTTAGCGGCAACAGTGACATTCTACACTCCTACTAACCTAGGTGGTACTCGTAGATGGAAGAGTGGAAGAGCGAGAGAAAGGCGATTCATCGGGTATCTCCTTGAGACCACAGTGAAAGGTGGATCCCGTCATGAACCTCGGGCCCTGCCATGTGCTGGTAAAGATTCGATTTTTTTTTTCCTTTCCCATGGTTACCCATCCCCATTCCCATCTTTTCCAGGCTCCAGGCTTCCATCTGTGCTCTGGATGCAGTCTGGACCTTGCACATGAGGACGGGAACGGGTGAAGAAAAATAAAACAAAACTTAAAATAAAAAGGGTTCAGCGAACGGTTCATCTACATCGCGCGTTCCCTGAACTGAACACATACTACTCCGTACATACTGCTACTACGGAGTACTACTAGTATTACGGAGTACCTACAATAACAATAACAAGTACCAGGGCCCATATAGCGGCCCCCGTTTGTCGGCGATGGAATTGGGACGGAGAGGAGGGAGTGTTTGTACGACGAACACGTCCGCTCCGTTCTTCGTTCCTCGCTCTCCGTCCCCCGATCGTACATATACGAGCAGATGCCTTAGCAGCTAAAGTGATGAGCGCGGGTCCAACGGCGGCCGGTAAGGAAAATCATTCACGGGCCCCACGGACCGCCCGAGGAGGGGGATTTGAGCTACGCTAGGGGAATGCTAAAGGCATTCAAACGGCGACACGGGACATAGGGCCAGCCGGAGTCTTCACTATGAACCTGGAAGACCCCGACTTTAGGGGTCTAGGCAAGTAATCTGATCAACTGTCATGGGACTGGTTGTTCTCGTATGAGCAGTACGGAGTATTAGGTAGTAGTATTAGGTACTAGTAGTATTAGGTACTAGTAGTATACCGCTGGCACGGGAGTTTGTTCATTAATTCCCTTTTTCATTTCCGTCCTTATTGCTGCTGTTGCCCGCAATTGTAAGGGGCAAATGGATGGCTGCTATTCCTTGTTCCCAAGATCTTGGTGTGTCGTCTGTGCCCCGCCGCAGATCTAGCTGCTGCAACCTCATGCAGCGCTGTGCGACTACGCCCTACGAGTTCCATCCGCCTGAACCGAATACACCTATGACCGGCCCCGTACCGGCACAATGGCGCTGGCACTATAGTAGTATCCAAGCCCACATAGTTATTGCGCGAAGGAAGCATAACATTGCCGGCATGTGGGAGAAGTTAAAGCAGAAAAAGTTAAGCAACAAAAGTTACGCAAAAAGTCACAGCTATTACTTCAAAGAGCCTTTGCAAAAAAAGGGTCCTGTTTCGTGGCGGACGGGCGTGTGCGTCTCCACCGCGGCGTTATGAAGTTGCAGTAGCCAATGACGATTTATCCCATGGATGGATTTGATATACGAGGTACGGAGTATTGTTAGTGTTGAGACTGGCCCTCGTGCACAGAGTAAGAGGCGCAACGCAAAAAGCGAAAAACACGCGACAAACACGTTGGATAAGAATCTTGTTTTGCATGAACAGGTGGTGCTGCCATGTCAATACCGTGACTTTCGCGATGAGCTGAAAACGGCCTTGCCAGAACATGCAGGACGGGAAATGACACGTCTTCCCGATCTCCAGGAGGATCAATCTGCATGGGAATCGGATTACATACAGATAATGCCAGATTAATTAACTATGAGCAAATGTTGGATGGGCGGCTGCCACCCCCCCTTGTCGGTGGCCTTTGGCGCAAGAAGCACCTACCAACAACCACCAGCCAGCAGGGAAAAAAAGAGAAATATGACAGAAATGTCATCCACGCAAGTAGGCCCAATCATTCAGGTGACTTCGGTTCATGCGCAACAATCAAGCCCCAAGCCCAATCGTCACCACCGCATCGGACCCTTGGCTGATTCGGCCGCCGTCTCGTCTCTGCGTCCCACAGGCCCGGAAAGTCCGCGGCGTTCTGCAAGGTCCCCTTTCCCCGAGCTGTGTGTGCGCCGCCCCCCTTCCGATCTCTCGTCTCCTCTTCTCCTCATCCTCGTCCTCATCCTCGTCCTCAAGAAGGGGGGGGGTCGCTTGTCTGAGGCTGAGTCGTCAGAAAAAAATGCGGCGGAGAAATATGACATTTTCTCGTGTTGAAATGATAATGGTTGATTGATTAGGGTTCTGTAAGAAAAAAACCTGTCGGGTATTTCCCACCGGCGCCCCCACCCTCTATCCTCGGGTAGAAAGTCTTCCGTTCTACTGCCCCCATGGTAGCAGCAGATTTTCCCAGATAGGTACTTCGTACAACTTCGTATAAAAATGCTCCGGAGTGCTTGTGATGTACTAATTGAGACTTGACGTATTACATACGACACGTCCAATGAAGCGGACATGCAAGGGCCAGCTGGACAATATGGGGTGCTCGCCTCAATATCAAGAACCAGACGGCAACGAATACTTCACCAGCTGGTACCTCTATTCACGTGGCCTTCAGCGCATGTATGGCGCTGCTGCTGTCATTCCAGTCGTCAGTGCGAAGTAGCAATGGCAGCAGTAGCATAGGGTATTGACTTTCGCCCTGCTTCTGGCAATATGAGACAAAAGATGGCGCCAACACCCGTTAAGGCGGATCGGCCGGTGTCGTGCGTCACTATTCCACAGGGCGTGGCCGGCGCTGTCTATGTCTGATGACTACACCACTTTTCGAGATCCCCCAGGCCCTATTCGCATGTTTGGTTCTCTTGTCATCTTTTAGGACCACAAACCCATACGTATTAGACAGAGTTCTCTCAACCATGGGTCTCGCAATCATCGCCATCGCCTCGGTGTCATCCTTCCGCCTGCTCACCCCCTGACCCTCTTTGCCCCTCTCGTTAATGCACGAATCTCCCGGCTCGCTCTGGCGGACCAGGTACCCGTACTGCCGTAGGATCCCAGCTTCTGGGGTTCGCTCTAGCGGCCAATCATCAAGGCAATCAAGGCAGGCAAATCGGCCGTCCACAGCTCTGGGACCGACCGCAGGCTCGCTATGCGCCTTTGGGAATGGGGCCCAGTGCAGCTAAGCCGGGATCCCCTCTCCTCCCCGGGGACGCCTCCTTTCCACCCCCGGCTTTCCAGGCCAGGGTATGGCTCTCACGGCGCAGACGCCGCAGAGCCTCCATCTGTCGCATCTCACATTTTGTCGGGCTTCTGCCAAGAGTCATGGCTCCCCGAGGTCCCCGGGGACCAGCCGACCCTGGACAACCCACGCGCTCATCAGCCACAACCCCCCATCTGCGCCTCAAATGGCAGACTCTCTGTGACCGTATCTGGAACTTGTGGCTTGTAGGAGCCCCTCCCCCCCTCCACACCTCATCGCCCATCTCCAAATGTGGCTTGCAGCAGCCCGCAGCGGCAGTCAAGCATCACTCTAGGCTGGCTCTCGGTCTCTAGCTAATGGCTGGCTGGCTGGCTGGCTGGCCCAACTTGGCCCCGGCCATTTCAGGTTTATACACCCCTTTGGCACCTGCGTGCGGCACCTGATTCGCCATTCCCGTGCCTGTCAAGGCTCTTGCCCAAAAAAGAGCAAGTCGGCCGCACCCCCGAAGGGACATGCATACAGATTCTGTCACATATCATCTGCAGCTTTTCTAGCCTCTCTTTTGGTCTCTTTCCCTTTTCTTGCAAATCGGGTTCGCGTTCAGTAATCAGTCCCCCCGTGGAGGAAATCCCACCCTCGTTTAATTCTCCCATGTGCGTCTGCATGTGCGATGAGAAGGCGAGAAAAGATCGATATCCGCGGGCTACCACCGATCTGACCCCGTTCGTTCTTGATCAGCAGTACGGAGTAGTGGTGCTTGTAGTCCCTGGTATCGTCAGCAACTTGCAGGCAAAACAAGCGAACCCTTCTTGGCGGAAACGATCTGGATGATCGCCGCGATATTTACGAGTATCAACTCGCCCCTCTCCTCTCCTCTCCTCTCCCTTCCAATCCGCTCTGCATGTAACATGAGCATCTAGCCTCAAGTTGGATAGGATGCTACCACATTCTACCACCTCAACCACACAAGTCCCCATGTAGTTCTCTATCAGCCCCTGGCGAGCGTAGCAAGCAATGACCCCCTCTTCGCAGTGCCGGCCACCGGTAGTACTCCGTACCAATGTGGTGGATCCAATCGACCGGCTTGCAAGCCTATCTCCGCGGAGCGGACCTAGGCCAACCTCGGCTAAGCCTCTCCATTCAAACTTTCGGATCATAAGGGTAGGCTGACAGCCTTCAACCCGGGTTTGCGGATCACAACGTCTGTAAACTGGTTCATGTGCCGTGTTGATGCAATCATTGTAAATTATCTAATTAATATAAATTAGTATATATTACCAGCCGCTCTATTTCATCTGGCATGTGTCAGTGGAATTTCGTCTGCTGCTATTTTTTGCATCCAAGTCAAACAGAGAAGAACAATGTCTAGTACAGTACGGAACATTCCTTGTCTACAATGAAAACGAAATAGGGTAGCATCTGTGTATGTATGTATGGATATGCATTTCCCACGTCTCTGATTGGGAACACGGCTTTGTCTCTTTTATTTGTCTCTGTCCTGTCTGGCCCCGACACCATGGCTGCGTTGTCCCATGTGACTCAGACACCAAAACAACCCTTGGGTTAAACGAGTCGACAGACACAACAGGAAAGAGAAATTGGCCCCTGGCACGGATATCGCCATAAGATTGAACCCTCACCACTCGCGTGCCTGGCGAGCGAGCAAGAAAGAAAAAAAAAAGCCAGCCAGCCAGTCAGCCATGTGAGACCCAACCGATGCGAGATTTGCACCTAGCCATCCGGCCAAGGCTTCGCGTGGTCGCGGGTAGATCATTCAGCCAACCAAGAAAAATGAAAAAACCAAGTGAGAAAGAGAAAATTATGTTCATTGACAGAGAGAGGGTGTGTGTGTATGCACCCGCGGGGGGGGGGGGGGGTCTACATGGGAAAAGACTTTTTTTAATGGAGCTATGCGCTGGGCAAAAGCGGTTGATCAACGACGACGGCCGCAAAGCCAAGCGAGCGAACATAGTGGTGGTTTCGGTTTACATGTAGGCGACAGATCAGATTTTCGGGGAGATGAGGGGGAGGGGTTTGGACAAACCGAACGATGGTGGTGTCCATGTCATGTAAGAGGGAGAACAACACACTTGACATCGCCAGCCATGATCCGTGGGGGGGGAGAGGGGGGAGGGGAAAGGTAGGGGGAACGAATGAACAGGGTAGACAACAACAATACAACAATATCCGACCGGTTCAGAGGCAATAGAATGAATCCCGACCCAACAGCCGGGGGAGGAGGGTTGTGTGATGGATGATGTGATGAGATCGATGGGGGGGAGGATCAGGAGGAGTCAATAATACCCAAACCGCGCCCGCTTTTGCTCCCTTACATCGTCGTTCTGTAAGATTTTACGGGGAAATACAAGATCAAAATGTGATAGATGTGGATTATCTCTGTGCGATGGGGATCTGTTTTGCAGGTGGAAGAACAAGCCTACGCCCCAGGGGAGGGGGGACCTTTTGCATGCGTGTGTGATGTGTGTGCTATGTCAGTGTGTGTCTCCATATGCGCGCGTATAATGCGTGAAAAAGAAAGAGAGTTCGGCGGATAGCGCTCTTTGCGATCCAGAGGCTGAGACGCTGCTGCTGTTGGGTCGCTGAAAACCCTCCTCCAGGGCTCCCAAAGGCTCGGCGATACGTACCTGACCCGAAGATTTTCGGCTTCGGGCCATTCAATCAATTTCGCAATAAGGGCCGTCCGGGGATCACCCGCCCGCCCCCGGCTGGCCGAAATCCCCCCCATGAATGAGTAGCAGTGCTAGCTAGCAGTGACGAAATCGTCATCCGTAGGTACGAGTAGCAATTTTTTTTTTTCATTTCATTACATAGTACGGAGTACTATTGTGATAATCCCTGGGTGGTGATGAGGGGAGAGAAGAGAGGACAAGAAACAGGTCTGTCGTCCATGGACGCATTTATGATGCGTACGAAGTACAACCATGTGCGATGGTGCACTCCGTACTCCGTACTTCGTATGCAGTGGATATGACAGCATAGTACTTGGCGTCACGAAATTAACAATTTTTGTGAATGACATCCAAACACTGCTAATGGGCGATCATAGGTCGTATGTCAGATTCATATTCTTCGGGCGTGCCGATAATACGAGTAGCAATACTCCGTGGCAGCATGCTTATCATCAGTGCAACGCAACTTGCTTTGCAGCTTCAAAAAGGCCAAGAACTACTATTAAAAACGATGCTCTGTCGGTTCCTCCAACCGGTGCATCAGAGCACAGGCACAAAAACCGGCACGGGCCAAAATGCTCCGACTGACAGCCGTTTGTGGGGCTGCATACGCCGTAATACGGATAGGCACATTTGGCACATTTGGCACATCCGTCTGTGCATCCATAACTCCGTTATTACTACGGAGTACGCAGTAGAACGGAGGATGCCTTACGGAGCATGTACTCCGTATAGGTGAATTAGGGGTCACCGTGTATGGAGTAATAGTAGTTGTATTGGGATTTGCCCCTGAAAGATCAAACAAAACCCACTACCTTGTTTTCGAGCTGCTTTTTTACTGGTTTCGAGTCTTGAAATACGCCCAGGGCAGGCACCGAATATCTGGGGAAGGCAGATTCTCCTACTGCCATCGAGCGGCAGCGCTCGAGAAGAAGCAATATGGTGTTTGGGACAACGGGCCCGCGGCCGTGGCCGATTTGGCAAGGATAATCACAAAGAAAAATAAAACAAAAAAAATTACATACTTACCTAAAGGTTAACTGCGTTTCTGGGACCAATAGAGTGGCGATCCGAGAACTCGTTTCTTGGGCCCTTCTGGTTGGTCAAAGTACGAACTATTGCACGGCTGCAAGGATAAAGACACATTGGTGAACCGTGCTGGCGATACTCCATTTACCGCTGTCAAAGACAAGCATGTAGGGTCCTGGTGTTGGTCGTACAAACTACTAGTAATGCTCGTAATTCTATGATTTTTGATAGCACTAGCAGGCTATTTTTTTCTTCCTTGCCTTCGATGGATTGATTGCCTCGTGAGAAACTCGTGCGCCGTTTTCGTTCTGCCAAGGAGTTAACAAAGGCCCTACGGTGTAATTATGGGGGTCGTTCCAACGTTGCTCCATATAACAAAACGAGCTTTGATATCCGGCTTTTATGACGCGTCCCGTGCATCTTTACCGGCAGCAAGCAGTTCCATACGCAGTAAAGTAAAAGCTAGGCCTCCAAGTCATTGGCGGCCCTGGACAAGCTGAACGCACTCAAGAGACGCACTGGTGATCCGGGAAGGCCCTTGCAGAAACGCGACCGAATACGTGCAGATACGCATGTGCAGCGGCGTGATCTTTGCTCCCTCCCATGCGTGCGCTCGATTGGGTGTTGGGCCGTCAGCTGGGTTTGCAGGACCCGTGGAGTCGTCGTGGATCGCAGGTGAGGTGGTACTTGCTTGAATGAGTTCAGATCCATGATCCTGGGCGAGTTCTGTTCACAGGGCTGCTTTCTGACATGGTTGGTGGACGGGGCACAGTCTCCTGTCCAGGATCCGGGCAAGGTCAAGCCCCCATGTCAAGTTGACGGGCCATGGCCACAGGTTTATCTTGTCCCGAGAAGTCGGGTTTCCGGCTATCCTTGGCAGTCATCGAGACGCCATGCGCGTAGTACTCGTATATGTAAGTGTGCATATGCACGATACAGGATCTGGAAGAATGTGCAGACACAACCTGGGACGGAGCTGTCTCCGTCCCTTGTCTGTCAGAGTACGGAATAAGTATGAAGTAATGCGAAACCACAAGCCTTGAAAGCTCTGATGCTAATACTAACGTGATAATATCGTGCCGAAATTGTCGTGCCCAAACAGATAGCTATCTGGACAGAGCGGCCTCCGACGTCGGACATAACGCGGATCCTGACGGACGGATATTTAACGGTGAATGCCCGTATTAATATGTATACGGAGTAGTTATGGGGTGGGCAGCAGCATTTTCAGGGTCACGGCTGGTGGGGAATCTCGGATTGGATATGACAGGCGGTTGAGACCCGGCGATGGCAGTGCAATGGGAAAACTGTGGGAATGGCTGCGTAATGGAGGCACAGAACCCTGACCGTCCCGGACGGTGGAGAGAGATGCACTATGCACTATTACTCCGTAGTAGAAAGGGAAAACTTCTGAGTGAGAGAAGAAATCTAACCTCAATCGGGGCAAAGCTGTCGGGGATTTCATGAGACGGCGCGTCTTGCGATTGGCTGTTTGCCATTGCGTGGCTTGTCTCTGGGGCGGCCACTATGAAAAGAGAGATTTCAGATTCGACCATCTGATTTGCTGTGTGGTGGTGTGTGTTTGTGGCAACCGCGGTGTCAAGCATGATTGATTTGATTGCCTGTCTGTCCGCGGCATCGGATTGGGTCTCCAAGTTCTCTGTAAATATCTGTTGTATCCTGCTTGT
This sequence comes from Hypomyces perniciosus, assembly GCA_008477525.1. NCBI lineage: Eukaryota > Fungi > Ascomycota > Sordariomycetes > Hypocreales > Hypocreaceae > Hypomyces > Hypomyces perniciosus. Next base: position 429,215 of record SPDT01000010.1, read on the forward strand.
CCAAAACGGTGGCTTCTAAAGTGAAGATCGTCCGATTCATCTGCCCGAACAATTAGACATGCACACTCCAACCTCCCAACGCTACGAGCAAGAAGACTAACTGACTGACTGAGCCTCAATTTTTGCACATTAGCACGAGTGAGGACTCGCACATTACCTGAATATCAGCGAGATGAGGCCGACCCGCGCTCTTGTGACGGGGATCCGGCGCCCGGAACGGAGAGCGCTTTGACAGGGCGTATTCGAACGTGGACTGGCCGATGCTGACATGCGATCGCCAGCTCCGCCTTTAGGGCGTGAACTGGCTGCAAAGTGCGGCGCCGCAATTGTCCAAGCTGGGCTATAGCTGGAAGAGATGCGTGTACTCGTAAAGAGAGGTCTTATGGCATCGCGATCAACAACGCGCAGCTGTAAGAAGATCGATAGATGATAGCACGAGCAAATTCGTATATGACAGACTATGCGACATGTACTCCGTATGTCACGGCGAACGGACTTGGATATGATACAACTACCTACATGTACGTCGGACACATCATTGCACAGTAGTCCGGGGCATTACACGAGTTTAGCCAGCCATGGCCAGCCAGCTGGATGTTGGCCACCCAGTACGGAGTAGAGACGAGGAGGCGCCCAAGCGATCATTTACCGCGACGCCTTGATTGCCCATTTGCGGCACTGACGCTGTTTAATGTGGAAAGCTCCGATATCTGTCGCTGTCATATCTACTTTACTATTATGTACAAATTTGGATAGTGTATGTCTTTGAATCTGCTGACGAAGATGTGGGCGAGACATAGGTGGTTCAGTTCAGGGCCTCGGTACCGGCTTTCGCGCAATGTCAGATCCAGTGCGTAAGAAGGTTCTCTACCGCGGTTGAGCTTCTCTCTACCCTACCCGGCGAAGAGAGAAACATATCCTACACGGGTGACAGATACAAGTGGTAGTCGATGCATGGGAAGAGGGAAGAGGGCTGCCGGCCCCATGAGCTCCAGCAGACAGCACAGGTGACCACGATGGACCAGGGCCAGGACAATACTCATATGCCGCGGCAACAGAGCTAGCCTAGCCGAGCCGTCAAAACTGCCTCCCTCGAGACAGAGTAGTATTATCTGGGCGCTATTACGGACTACTCCGTAAAGTCCAAAGCTGGACATAAAAGAGGAGCTGTATAGTATTTTGTGCTAATTAGGTAGCCAACCTATGATGACATTGGCAGCCATGCACAAAAACCGCGGTACGGAGTACAATCTGAGGAGGAGGTACGTAACTGATTGAGCCACCATGAGGTACGTACCTGTGGCACAAGCCAAGGGTCCCCCGGCTCCCGGAATGGCTTTTGCCTTTACTCAGCCCACTCCGGCGTGCGCTTTCACAGCTGGCAAAGCTGGGAGCTTTTAGCGCCAAGGCGGGCCCTGGCCAGATCCCGTTTCTTGCTGGCACGCCTGCAAACGCCACAGCTCGCACGCCCTCACCACCAAAAACCTCCCACTCACACAACTCGCATCACCACCACCAAGCTTTCTCAAACTAGACGACACGCTTTCTGTTCTTGGATCTTGGGACATCAAGTTCAGGTTTACTAAACACAGGCTATGAAAAGGAAAACACCACGCAAAACACTTGCATAATACACGTTTCTCAGCGGCCCCAGCGACCCCTAAGCTTCCCTTTGGAGTCAGAGCAAGAAACAATAGGAAACGTCCTCTCCGGCGGTGCGGTGTTGTTTCAAGCCCGCACTCACTGTCGCAGCAGCAGAGCAATACCGCGTTAAGCCAGGGTTTTCCGTACTCGTACGTCCAGACCGGTGAGAAAAACACATAGATGGATAGTTTGAGGCATGCCATGGCCGAGTGGCCAATTCGAGCCCTCGCGATGTCTTGAATCAGATAAGCAGAGATGCAGCCGGCGCAGTGCCTGCTTTGGCCGCTGTCACCACCAGACATACATTTTCTCGTATACGATAAGCTCTAAGAGGAGATGCTCCTCCGGGCATGTGTGACCGGCCGCAGGGGGAACTGTGACTGTGTCGGCCGTCGTCTCCATCGGGAGGAGCCTTTCGGTTCGCCAGTGTGGTAGTATTCCAACCGAGCATTGCACATATGAAAGCTGGACCTTGGAGAGTTCCCATTCCCCGGGGCAGGATAATACAGGATGCGTACGTGATGGCAGACGGGTAGGTATTCCAGACCCTCCGGTAGGTCTCAGTCCCTGATGGGCCATCCAGGACCCTGGTAGGCGTCTCTTTGAAGCCTGAACGCCCCGACTCGCTCGCTCTCTTTCGACCATGTACTTCGTACCTTGCCCTACCTACGAGTAGGAGTGGGAGTGTGTGTGGCTTCCTGACCCCATGCATCCATTATCCTGGCCCTGTCGTTGGCACACGCCCCATCTTTGCCTCTGTCTCTCAGCTACGAGCTACGGGGAGCTAGGAGGAGACCCCGTTCCAGGGGTGTGGAGCTAGCGGCCACTCGGCTACGTGCCACGCCTCTCCCCAGCCCAGGGCCTTCATCTACTCGTACCTCTGGGCAGAAGGCATCCATGCATCCTGATTGCACATTATGGATGTCTGGGTGTGCACCTTTCTGGCTGGGCTTCAGCACACTCTACGAGCATCCTGTCCGTCTGTCCCCTCTATCCACCCATCCATAGGTACTGTACAACTAGTACGAGTATACATCTCCCTACCCACAACCCACAACCCACATCCCACGGGCCTGGACCTGGTCGCATCTCTCTAATGCAGGCATATTTCGAGCCAAGATCTCTGACCCATACGATTGGCTTCCACACCACTACCCTTGGGCGTCCATCTACCTGGCAGCTTGTGCACGTCTCTCCTCTCGATATCCGTTGTGCATCGTCCGCCCCAGATCTCTTCCAACCCACGTCAAAGTACATAACCCCCTCGATCACCTCTTCTTCTTGAACCCCCCTCGGTGTCGACTTTCCTTTTCACATATATACCCCACGGGCAACTACCTCCCCTCTATCGTGGTTTCACATCGCCATTTATTACAACTACTACTCGTACTTTAATCCAGCTCTTCCCTCGTGGGGTATTGCTTTGCAACTTTGCTTTCTACACTCGACATCACATCACATCACGCACCACCTATCACCAACTTGCCAGTGCTCGCCGCGCGTCTCCCAACGCCCACACTAACGAAATGGCTCTCACGGCTCAGCAACCTCCGCATCCCAACTGGGGCCGCTGGCCTCAGCAGCTCCCTCACGACTTCTCCATGATGGACGCTCCCGGATTCCTCCCATACGACTCCCGCACACAGGCAAACCCTCAGATGCAACGGCCCATGGCCCCTCAGTATGTTGTGGAAGCGACATACAACCCAGCACCCATGCCGCCCATGCCCGCGCCTCAGTATCAGAACCAGAATGCTTTCTCCTACATGCCCTATCAGAGCCCGCCGCCATCAACGCCCATCGGCTCACCGTACAAGCATGAGTTCCAGGAGCGACCCGCCCCAAGAATCATGGGTCCTGAGGTCGACAATGGCCGAGCCATGCCCTATCGTCGCGATTCCAGGCCTGTGAACGAGTACCAGCCTCGGTCACCAACATCTAGAAGTGGCTCTGTGTCTTCGGCCTCCACCAAATCTGGTGTTATCCCGAGCCCAATCGCCAAGGCCAAGACTATCACGTACAATGAGACCATCAACCCCGCCGACCAGGTCAACTTTGGCACCGAAGTTGATGAGTTGATGAAGGCAATCCAGAAGAAGAAGGCTGAAGCCGCCAGGATCCAGCAGACTCTTACTCCTGCGCAAACGCCCAAGAGCGAAGGTCCCATGGATGCCCCAAGCCCTGCCAGCTCAGCCCCCACTGAGGCAACTGGCAAGCCCAAGAAGAAATGGGTCTGCGATGGCCCCAACTGCAACAAGAGCTTTGTCCAGAAGACGCATCTTGACATTCACCGACGTACCCACACTGGCGCAAAGCCCTACGTAAGTCGTGATGAACACCTACCTCACCTGCTACTTTACTGACATACACTTCCATAGGTCTGCACCAAAGACAACTGTGGTCTCACTTTCTCGCAGCGAGGAAACCTCAAGGTGAGTTCCCATCTCAAGACACAACACAGTCGGCTGTCATCAGGAACTAATTGAGATTTTAGACCCATATGCGCCGCCACACCGGGGAGAAGCCGTATTCTTGCAGTCTATGCGGCAAGCTCTTTGCTCAGCGTGGCAATGTGCGATCTCACGAGGAGACACACAAGGGCCTGAAGGCATTCGTCTGCCGATTGGATGATTGCAACAAGACCTTCTCTCAGCTGGGTAACATGAAGGTAGAGCACTCTCATGGAACCTTTCTCGACATGGCAAAAGCTTACAGAATTGCAGACCCACCAGAACAACTTCCACAAGGAGACTCTTCAGAAGCTCACGAACCAGTTTGTTCACTTTGTCGAGCAGGGAGAAGTACCAGACTCTCACCGCGAGCTTTTCGAGTACTTCCAGGAACATTACAAGAACAGCAACAAGGGCATCAAGGGTCGTGGTAAGGCACGCACCGTGGCCGCTCGCAAGCCCAAGGGAGTTGCCTCCCAACACTCCGTATCCACCATGTCGGCTGCATCCAGCACGCCCATTGCCCCTCCGTTCCCTCATGCTGCGATGCCTACACAGCACCCGGTGATGCCGAGCGGTGGCCGAATTCCTTCCTACGACATGGGCCACGGTCCTGCGAACACTTCTGTCTACGGCATGTATGAGCAGCAACAGGGTCATGCTCAAGGTGGCATGCTCTACGACGATGAGCACTCGAGGCAGATGGCATTTGCGGGCCGCCTGTATTAAAGAGCGTTGTATGCGGCCCATTCTTTTATCATTATGACTTTGATGAAACAGCCATATCTCCTGGACTCAGCCGTATGGTACGACTTACATGAACTTGCTTCTCTCGGATCATCAGCTCGGCTGTGAAAAGCCAAAACTTACATACAACACTACTAATAATACATCTCCTCTTGAGGAGACGGAGGGCCTAAAAGGCACGTTGTGACGTCGATGGCAGTCGACTTTTTTCAGGCGGCTCATTCTTATTTCGAAAGGAAAAAAAAGTTAGCGATGGGGTTGGCGGCAGCGTATCGACATGTTTGATTTTATTGCGACTATTTCGGGGCTCAGCGTTTTGGTTTATCTTGCGACTCTGGCGGCGACCATCTTAAAAATGAGCAACAACACTCGAAGCATCACTTCCGGGAGTCGAGCGGAATTTTGGAAATTTTTTACACAACTCGAAAGGCATTGATTGTGTGGAGGGCTGGCTGTCTGAACAATATTTTGTTGGTAAAAACGTTTGTTCTTTTGGGTTGAAATTACTCGATTGTATTGCGATGGACTTTGCTTTTGTTCTCATGAATATTCGTATTTGGGCTTTTTTCTTGTTTATCCCGCGGTCTTGTACAAAATATTTGGTTGCCGAGTCAGTATTTTTTTGGGTTTTCAGTTGCCCAAGGGCGATGCAATGTGTGTCTGCATTTGAAAAGGCGAAGAAGATGGTGGTGGACTTGGATGCTGCACTCGAGTGCAAGTGTCGGCCACCCCTGGGAGGTACTTTTGTCGTTGGTTTTTAACCTGCATATCTTACTTGGGTTGTTCATACGTCCCTTGGTTCTCCATCATTACTCTTTTTGTTTGGCCCCGATATGGGGGTGAGGGATGTGAGCGTTGCGCCAACCGTTGATCAACGCCGGGGGCTTGCTGCCACGGGGTTTGATCATGGATTGGGGGCCGTGACGTGGACAGGCAATCCCTGGGAATATAGTTGCATACAGATAGCTTGGGTAGCTGTATCTGAAGCTGTACATGGCTCAAATCAAACAAACAAGGAACACCAATCGTTCTGGTACATACACATCTACTTCATACTGCGTCCTTTCTGCCCACGGTGACATGAACATGAACACCATGATTGTAGAAACGGCCGATTAAGAATACTCTGACTCTGACTCTAACCCTGAGACTAGGAAGAATGGAACAATGGCTTTGATGACATGCAGCATCTCTCCCATTCCGAACACCTGGATCTGCCAAACCTCACGACAGCCAAAACGGTAAAGACAAAGCAAAGACTACATACCCGCCCTGACCCTGCTACTGCCCTCTTTGCTTCACCAAATGCCGATAAACGCCGCTGAAGAATGCCGAGGCCCCCCCCCTTCTCTTCGACGCGGTGAGCGCAAGAGGGAGGGTGGGAGGGGGAGGAGCAAAAGCAAGCCACACACTCTCTGTGTCAAAACGGAGGACGTGCCGCCGCCGTCGCTTTTTTGTCTTTCTCTCCCTGCTGCTCTCGCCCATGTGGCATCTTTATCATGCGTTTTTCTTGCAGGACTTTACGGGCTAGGTATGTAGGGGGCGCATCTACGAATGGCGGGGAGAGGAGAGGGGAGGGGAGGGGGCAAAAAGGGCTGAAGAACGAGTGGCGTAGAGCGTTTTTTTGCGCCGGACAAGGAACTGCGATGTAAGTTAGTCAGTTCGTAGATACATTCGTCGACTGCTTGGTAATAGTATTATGTACTATATGTTTAATGGTCGGGGGAGAAGAAGAGGTGAAGAGGGAGCGTGGGGAGCGCTGAGAGAGAGAAGGGGGGGATATCTCCATTGGGAGGTCTTGGCTTCTGCGCGGTTGTGACGAAGTGAACTGGGTACTTCGTACATGTTAGGTAGTAGTACATGAATGGGATGGGATAAGATGGGCGTGTGTGAAGATGCAGATGGATGTTTCGGTCGTCTTGCAGAATCGCAGGGTCCTTGACTTGGTCGTGACGAAGGGGGGTGTGTGAGTGAGAAAAGACCCGCGAGAGACAGAGAGAGAAAGAGAGAGAGAGACATGGTTGTTGTTTGTCCAAAGATAGGTACTGCTCCGTTCGAAGTAGTTCACCTGGTTGCAAAAGCCGGGGCAGCGGTATTCGGAAACGACAATCTGCATATTCAGGTAACGGCTGAATCCCAAAATAGTCAACGCATGAAGCATCGGCAGCACACCAGAGCCACCGCACGCCTCTTCTTTCACTGTCTTTCTCTTTCTCTCCGCCATTCCGGGGGTTTCACCGCTCAATTCGTTTTCTTCAAGTGTTGTATTTAGCCCGACTGCAGTGGCAGGGAAACACCTGGGAGGCAGAGGCATCGAACCCACGCCGGTGAGAATGTGCATATGTATGTGTATGTACGAAGTATGCGTGTGTGTGTGTATGTACTATGCGTGTGTGTGTCTGGATTGGGTGACGAGCACTTGCATCAAGAACCTCACCGCTGCGGGCCGCGCCAATGAGAAGAGACAATGAATGAATGATACCTAAACAACGGGCTCCTTTGTTTCGCCGTTGTCCGTCACGGTGTCCGTCACGGCTCACGACTCGTTTTGTCCTATAACGTGTCTGAAAGGACATGCCCCGATTCTGGGAATTACTGACCGGGGTCCGGCCATCGAGCGCTACAAGCCAAGCCGAGAGCCGCGATCCTCCATACGCCTCATGATTGCCCTCCTCTTCCTCTTCCGGCGTTTGCTGCCCCTCGTGCTCGCACAGACAAACACAAACAAGGACAGGCGGGGTGATGGATGCGTCATTTCGAAGAAAACGGTCTTTTTTCTTTTCTTTTCTTCTTCTTTTTGACACCGTTTCAGACGGCAAATGACAGACAACATTGTACTCGTACGGGAGGGAGGGAGACTGCTGCCCTTCCAAGCCGAGCGAGCCACCGACGTCGCCACATTTTAGGTGCTGCCGCTGATGCCCGCCAGATCTAAGACCAGATCAACCCAACCCAGCCTCAAACTTGGTCGTAGTAGTATGTATGTGATTCTACATCTGCCTCTGCCTCTGCCTCGGCTTTGTAAGGCGGTGTCTTCGGTGACCTGCTTTGTCTTGTCTTGCCCGCATGGGCGGCGCTGGCGAGTCAACATTCAGACACATCTGCCTCTAGCCCCCATGCAGCGTTGAAACAAAGAGGATGTTATCGCCTGACTTCAGCTCGTACGCTTCCTCGCCCTCCAGTTCCCAGTCCGCATCGTTGATGAGAACAAGGATTCCTGGACGTCTGTGTAGGGGGTGGATTTGCCAAGTCAGCTTGCTGCGTCGTTGTCCAAGGAAGAGAGAGTGGAAGGGGGGGCTAATAGTGAGGGGGACAAAGCACCGGCGATGCGGGTGGTCCCGAAAGACCGCGAATCGAGGGAACAAGATATGTGACGACAATAACCAGAAATGCAGGCGAAGAATGAGCGAGCGGAGTGTGTGTTGCATACATTCACCACGCATACATCACACACACCCACACCCACACAACACACACAGCACGCACGCATACGCCGCATCCACCTCAGACACAGCCTTCTTCGCAACCCACACTGAAAGAGCTCTGGAAAAGCAGGGAGGGGGAGTTGAAGCGGGGACCAATCGCCAACACAATGGCCTCTGTGCTGCGAGGGGGGGGAGGGGGGGCAAGATGAGACATACAGATGGCCGTCCAGCACGAAGAGCTCCTTGCGTGTGTCCTTCATGACATGCTGGCAGAGATGATCTATCAAAAACGCAATGGTAGAGGGCCGGCCATCCTTGTCTGTGGCAGGCATGGTGAGTGCATGACGGCGTTGGTCGGAGAAGAGCATCTCGAGGCCCCCTCTATGCGCATCGCCAACATTCACCAACACCGGTTAGCAACTTTTTTTCTTCTCTCTCCCCTTTCGCATCCCTGATAATAAAATGGCAAGGGAAATTGACCAACAAACGTCTCGATGTACGACAAGAGCTCGGAGGGGCAAAATGAGGGGAGCTGAGAGAGAGAGATGCTGGGGATTGGACAACTTACGAGAACTCAACAATAAGGGAAAGCTGGGCATTGCCTGCGCCATCCGAGGCAGACATTGTGAAAGATTTTTTCACTTGTACCCGCAAATCAAGCTTGTTTCCTGAGCGTTCCAACAATGTGATGGGGTTTTCGTAAAGGAACGGCGATGATGCAGCGGGGGGGTGTTAATGTTCCAGATCTCGAGATGCAACGCATAGAGTTGATAGATTTATAGATGCGAGGCTTTGATGGCGGCTCGGGCGCTAGCCATATCCTATTTCTCCGTCCTGCTGAATAACCGCCAAATCTCGACGACCAAGAGGCATGGTGCCTTTATTTTAGGGCTTCTCACTGACAGCTTTATCATGTCTCCTGCAGAACCCAATGAGGCTTATAACAAAAGTCACCTATTTTTTTTCGCCCAAAAAACTATACAAAAATGCATCTCTTGTTGCTATATAGACAGTAATTCTGAGCTCTTATATAAAGACTGAAACCAATATAAAATTGTATCACGTAGAATCAGAAATTCAGCCAAAACTAATTACCAAGTAAACGTCACATCTTCAGTGGCGCCTGCGGTGGTACCGTGCGGGCACCAAAACACCAAAAGTCTGCAACTTTTGCATGTCACAACTCTTGTCACGTGCATCCACCTCTCAGGTCCTGGACATCAAGACAGTCCATCAACAGACCCCGGTGATATGGGCTCCAAAGGACTATCAATAGCGCACTTGACGGCGGGTGCGAATAGGCAGACTGCTGTTGCGGACTGGAGTCGGGCTGGTCTGTTGGCATATGGAGCCGATTGCAATATCGCTCTGTGGCATCCCGCTGTGAGTCCCATCACATCATCAATCACATACATGTATATGCATGTCTAACAAGCTCCTACAGGCCAATCCGCCGAGAGGTGTTTTCAGACTCTTGAGTGGCCACAAGGACACCGTCAAGGCTCTGACCTTTCTCCCTGAAGCCGAGGATGACTCTTCGACATATTTTATCAGTGGCTCAGATGACAAGACACTCGTTGTCTGGAAGTCCACGAATGATGGACAAGACTTTCAAGCGCTCCATACATCCTCGGAACACAATGCCCCTGTAAACTGTATTGCCGCTGTGCGAGTTGCAGCTAATCATCCAAGATGGATCCTCGCAACTGGCGCTGCTGATGCCACCATCAAGATATGGAGTTTCGAGAACGACCAGCTTCAACTCCTTCAATCCATACAAACAGCGCCGAAATACTTCCCTTTATCTCTGTCGTTGAGTACTCTCGGCGCCGACGGCGATGCCTTCATCCTTGCATCTGCTGGCACAAGGGATACCATCCAGATTCTGACGGCTGATGCCAAGGCAGAAAGCATTCAGTTCAGTCTACAGGCGACACTGGGCGGCCACGAAGGCTGGATCAGGTCCTTGAGCTTCACAAGAGAAACAAGCAGCCCAGATAGTGACGTCCTTCTCGCCTCGGCCAGCCAGGACAAATACGTCCGAATATGGAGAGTACACCAAGGCCAGGAGTTGCCCGCACTCGCAGCAGCAGGCTCGGACCCTTCGAGCGGTGCCTTCATGCCAGGCAAGTCGCCTTCGAACAAGGCACACTGGCTCAAGGCCGCCGGTAGAGATTTCTCCGTCACATTCGAGGCACTGCTTTTGGGCCATGAGGATTGGATCTACACCGCAAAATGGCATGCCCATGCGGATGAGAAACTGCAGCTTCTCTCCACCTCTGCTGACAACTCATTGGCCATCTGGGAGGCTGATCCGAGCTCAGGAATCTGGGTGAGCATGGTGAGGCTTGGTGAGATTAGCAGAGAAAAAGGTGCCACTACGGCGACTGGTAGCACTGGTGGTTTCTGGACAGGTTTATGGTCTCCTGACGGGACGTCTGTGGCCTGCTTGGGCAGAACCGGAAGCTGGAGAAGATGGGAATACGAGGCATCGGCAGATTCGTGGCGGCCTTGTGTTGCCATCTCCGGCCATACCAAGGCAGTTACTGGCATCTCCTGGTCCAAGAGCGGCGACTTTCTTCTCTCGACCAGCTTGGATCAGACAACCAGACTTCACATGAAATGGAAGAACTCTGGTGCTGAGACCTGGCATGAAATGTCTCGACCGCAGATCCACGGATACGACCTCAACTGCATCGACTCACTTTGCTCGAATATGTTTGTATCAGGCGCCGACGAGAAGCTCATGAGAGTGTTCAGCGAGCCAAAGGCTGTCGCGATTATGCTCAGTCGCCTTGGCGGCATCGACGATGCAAATGTTGAAAATATGCCCGACGCAGCAAATATGCCCGTTCTGGGTCTGTCAAACAAGGCAATTGATACCGTGGACGACGACCAGGAGATACAGCCCATTGATGACCGCGACAGAGATGCTATCGATCCCGCTTCTATCGTCAAGAAGTCGTACCTTGACATTGACCATCCGCCATTTGAAGAGACACTCTCTCGTCACACGCTGTGGCCCGAGACGGAGAAACTCTACGGGCATGGGTATGAGATCTCATGTCTGGCTGCCAGTCATGATGGCAAACTCGTGGCTAGTGCGTGCAAAGCCAGCTCCATCAACCACGCCGTCATTCGAATTTTCGAGACTGAGCGGTGGACGGAAATCAGGCCTCCCCTGACGGCCCACTCCCTCACAGCGACACGGCTGCGCTTCTCAGCGGATGACAAGTATCTCCTGAGTGTTGGTCGTGATCGCCAGTGGGCCGTTTTCGAACGAGGCACCGCTGAAGACGGTACGGTCCAGTATCAACTGCTACAGTCAAACCCGAAGGGCCACTCCAGGATGCTGCTGGATGCGGCGTGGGCACCCTCCGAGAAGCCCCTGTTTGCAACGGCAGGTCGAGACAAGCAAGTTAGGATTTGGTCGTCCTCGAAGCCAGAGGGCGAGGATGCGAAGCTCCAGTTTGGCCAAGCAACTGCTCTGCCATGTGAGGCACCCGTCACATCTGTTGACTTTTTGACGCAGCGGGTTGGAGACAAGTATGTCCTTGCCGTAGGTACAGAGGATGGACGTATCAGTCTGTGCTTGGTGAACGAAGATGGTTCAGGGGTTGTGGAGTTGCCGCCGTCATCTGAGTAAGTCGTCCCTTGGCCTTGGTTTTGCACACTTTTTCGTATATGCTGTTACTAACTTTTGGGATTCAGGTTGAGACTTCCCAAGGCTGTGCTTCAACTAGCATGGCGTCCAGCAGGTCGGGACGGAGAGGCGAGTCGGTACGAGTTGGCTGTTGCTGGTGAGGATAGTTCATTGAGGCTATACGCCTTCAGTGAGGAGTATTTGGGAGAACAAAAGTCATAGAAGAATTGAGTTTGTTAAAGTCGTGCTCGTTGTCCTCGTCAATTCTCAAGAGTAGTTCCGTATACTGTACATGTATATCAATGCTCATGTCATCAGGAGAATCGAGTCACCTCGACTCACCACATCAAACACACTTCCTCAAGCATTCAGTGGACGCATAGAAAGCGAGAGCATACAAGAGCAGGTTTGTAGGAGGCAACATTATATACTATCATTAAGCCACCAGGCTAAAAGTTCTATCCGATGGAAACAACCCAACCCCAACGCCATCCACATCAACTTTACCTCGTTATCCCTAGCATCCCCCCCCCCCTGTTACAAGAGCTCACTTCTTGCTCGAGTGCAGAGGAATTTCACACATTCATTACCAGCCACAGATTCTCAACATTCGACATGACAACCGTTTATAGCTCCCGAACCACCTCAACCACATTCGTCGGCACCACACTCCCACCGAATACACCGGCCGACATATCCTTGACCACCTCCCGCGCCGAGGCCACGACGTCGATGTTCTCACCGTTAATGTAGTACCACGCGCGGCCGGCCAGGATGGAGATGTGATGCGGGAGGTAGAGGATCGCAGCGATGAAGGTAAGGCTAATCAGGAGGAAGACGATAGAGTCTACAATTATGTTAGCCCAAGAACCGTCCACCCGTGCATTGGAAAAGTGCTGCAGATAGCGGAAACGGAGAAACGGAGGGATGGGAACGTACAGAAAGCAAATTTCTCCCAGGGCGTGAACATGTACGGACCAAAGGTCACCTCGAAATGGTACTGCTTCTTGGCCAGCCATTTGCGAAACATGGCGAACGTGGACATTGTCGCAGGTAGGGAATGTCTCGAATTAAAGCTCTCCGAAAAATTCTTTGGTTTCTTTAGAGGGACCGCCAAAGTCTCTGTACCGTTCCAGAAGTCGTGCCAAATCAAGAACTCGTGGTGGTCGTCAATTAGAGAATGTTCAGGAGTTTCGATTCCGAGGTTTCATTCCGCGACTCGCCGGTAAAGGGGAACGCGGCGCACATACACTCACCAGCCACGCCACGCCAACGGCTCTTTAGGGAGTGTGGCGAGTGCTTCTAACCCAAACCACCACCATGCAGCTGATCTGACGACACCCATAAGGAGCGTCATCTTCATATCAACCAAACCAAAACCACCACATGCATCACAACATCTAAAATGCAACGCCTTTTTCGGTCAATTCTACCCCTTTACAGCAGCGTCTTCCCCCGCCTCTTCACCACCGTCGGCGCCACAACCCTCGCAAAGAACCTCCCACCCCGTCCCAAACCCCCACCAGACTCGGAGATCGAAGAATCCTACCTCAAAGGCAGCGGCCCCGGCGGCCAAAAGATTGTAACTTTCTCCCTATTCTATTCCGCTTCTTTGGAAAAACACCAATTCGAAAAATAATTCATCTTAACATCCCTGTCCTCCCGCAGAACAAAACAAACTCCGCCGTCCAACTCATACACACCCCCACCGGCATCGTCGTCAAGTCTCAAGCCACCCGCTCCCGCAGCCAGAACCGTAAGCTCGCTCGCGAGATATTAGCGCAAAAGGTGGATGATTTCCTCAATGGCAATCAGAGTCGATCTGCCATCGTCGGTGGGATAAAGAAGAAGAAAGCAGACAGCGCGGCTAAGAAGAGTCGGCGCAAGTATAGAATGTTGGAAGAGGAAAAGAAGGCGACCGAAGTTGAAGCTGAAGCTGCTGCCGACAAAGAGGCTCCCGATCAGAATCACAATCCAGGCAATGACAAAGGTAGCAGTATAAAAAATAGCACTAGTAGCAGTCAAGCTGGATAAGACTCTAGGAATCAAACCCAGTAAAAGCCCTTCATATTAGTCTTAAACGTGAATATTCCGGAACATAGCCTCTACTGAATTACGAGGAACATTCGGTTTAACAATTATTTTCACAATATTCCATTTAACACGTCTAGACCGGAAAGCGAACAAATATTTGTATGATCAACCTGAGCTTCTACCACCTAGGCTCGCGTTACGCATCCAGCCGGCTGCTATACACGGGCCATCATATCCTCAGCGGAGAGAAGCCAACGCCAACCCCCTTGACCCTTTCAAAAACTTTTTGTAAATACGAGACTCGATTGAGATACGCGCGCGGCCAAGGAGACTCCGCATAGGTCGCCACCTCCATATTCTTGTGATGAGTAGTTGGCGAAGGAAGGGAGGTTTCGAGTCGCTTCAACACCAGTCAGCTCTCTATTACTGCGACATGTTCTCGAGAGAAACCTACTTTAGAAGCACTTGCGGTGGACAATGGAGGGACCGCTCTCGTCGTACTCCTGCTTGGAGATCCACATCTGCTGGAAGGTGGACAGAGAGGCCAGAATGGAACCACCGATCCAGACGGAGTACTTTCGCTCGGGAGGAGCAATGATCTTGACCTTCATAGACGAAGGAGCAAGAGCAGTGATCTCCTTCTGCATACGGTCGGAGAGACCGGGGTACATGGTGGTACCACCAGACTGTGAAACATGCGTTAGCGTCGAAAGAGCTGCCATTAGACGTAGATTGTACATACCATGACAATGTTGCCGTAGAGATCCTTTCGGACGTCGACGTCGCACTTCATGATAGAGTTGAAAGTGGTGACGTGGATGCCACCGCTCTCAAGACCCAGGACAGAAGGCTGGAACAGAGCCTCAGGAGCACGGAATCGCTCGTTGCCGATGGTGATGACCTGACCGTCGGGAAGCTCGTAGGACTTCTCCAGGCTGGAGCTCTGGGCAGCGGTCTGGATCTCCTGCTCGAAGTCGAGGGCGACGTAGCAGAGCTTCTCCTTGATGTCACGGACGATTTCTCGCTCGGCAGTGGTGGAGAAGGTGTAGCCACGCTCGGCCAAAATCTTCATCAGGTAGTCCGTAAGGTCACGACCAGCCATATCAACACGAGCAATAGCGTGGGGAAGAGCGAAACCCTCGTAGATGGGGACGACGTGGGTGACACCATCACCAGAGTCGAGGACGATACCGGTGGTACGACCGGAGGCGTACAGGGACAGAACGGCCTGGATAGAGACGTAGAAGGCGGGGGCGTTGAAGGTCTCGAAGACAATCTGGGTCATCTTCTCACGGTTGGACTTGGGGTTGATGGGAGCCTCGGTGAGCAGGACGGGGTGCTCCTCGGGGGCCACACGCAACTCGTTGTAGAAGGTGTGGTGCCAGATCTTCTCCATGTCGTCCCAGTTGGTGACAACACCGTGCTCGATAGGATATCGGAGCGTCAGGATACCACGCTTGGACTGAGCCTCATCACCAACATACGAGTCCTTCTGACCCATACCAATCATGATACTAGAGAGTCGGTCAGGTCCATGATGCCCAAGCTATGGCCTATAGCCAAGGCCGAAAGTGATCTTGTCTGTCACGAAGAAAAAACTTACCCATGGTGACGGGGCCGGCCGACAATGGAAGCTGGCGCAGCATGTTAGCAATTGCAATGGCAGTGAAGGTTGTGGCGCGCCGCCCGCCATCACCAACGCATAGGCGATGCGGGCAATTGAGACGTTGAGCAGAAGTGGGGTACTCACGGAAAACAGCTCGGGGGGCGTCATCACCGGCGAAACCGGCCTTGCACATGCCGGAGCTGCCTTGAAGTCAGCCATCTGATCACAGAATAACGAGTATGAAATTGAGCAGGAAAGGCGGCTGCATGTTGCCAGAGGTGCAATTGTTGTCACTTCTGGTCGAGATGGCGGAGGCACTGGAAGTGCTGCTCCGAGGCCCATCCGCAGCTTGAGCCTAGGGGGTATGATGTCGGTGAGACAGCGTGGAAGCTTACCCATTGTCGATAACGAGGGCCGCAACTTCTTCTGTAACGAGAGAAAACGACTGTCAGCAAAGGTTCTGGAGATGCATTGCACACGACGCTCGATTGCCGTCGGCACCAGGTGCCACAGGCGCGGTGATCGATCGTGTCAGGCGCACGTACCCTCCATGGCTGCTGATTAAAGTATGAAGCTTGAAAAAAAGAGAAATCCGGCGTGGCGGTGAATCGAAGGAGATTAGAGATGAAGCTCGCGCGATCCCTGGATCTCGAGAGCTTTGGGGAGAGAGGTTGATGGGAGGAGAGCTGAGAGGACACTCAGTCAAAAGATGGTCGATGGGGGTGGGTGTTGTTGAAGAAGTAGGAAGAGTGGAGGGGAGGAAAGGAGGGAAGTATCTCCGCTGCCACGATGGACACAGAAGTTGTGGGCGGGCCAAATGCTGGTGGAGCGCCTTTTGGGTCCTGTGGGTGGTCCCTTGAGTGGTCCTTTGGGTGGTCCTTTGGGTGCTTGGGTCCCAGGAGGGAGGCGGCGAACCAGGGGATGGCGGCGGTGGTCGCCGCTTTAACTGATTGGCTCGTGGTGGTGGCTGTGGCCAGACCTCTTACTTGCGACGACAGGTACCTCGGAGCATGGTCGTGCACTGAATGATTTGAGGTATCAGTGGGGGCTGCACCGCCAGATCAACGCTATCGTCACCACCAGCTGTCCAGTGTCGCCTGGACGCCGGGTTTCTGTGCATCAACAGTTGGTTGCCCGATAGTGACAGACGCACAAAAACAAGAACATACGGTGTGTACTCCTCTGCTAGGTAACCGAGACTTCATTCACAATAGTGCTATACACATATTCAATGCCGATTAATACTGCTCGTACGTGTATCAACACGCAATCATGCAACCCAAAGGATTTGCCTTTCGAGATGCCTGCTCAAGTGCAAGATGAAGGCCCACGTAACCCCCCAGGCTGAGCCAAACGGAGCCAAAAGCGAAAACGAGCCGTCAGCCGGGGCACCCTTTTTCCTTTACGGAGTACTACTGCTTCGTACGCCATCCAGGTAACAACTCGTCAAATATTGAGGCTGGGACGGTGTACCTTTTGGGCAATCTCGCTGTTGGCAGGTACATATGTACGCGCGAGCCATCGTCATAAAACACAAATAAAATGCCCCTCCCCTCCTTTGAAAAAAAAAATCATAAACCAAGACAGGCAGACGTTTTTTTCTGTTTCAACAAAAGGTCTTGGAAATTGGCAAGGCAACAGATCATGTACTTACTCGTGCTTGCTTGTACGACCTGACGAAGTAGTACTATACGAACTAAGAATATCCCTGGCCTGCGTAATCCACTCGCCTCCCATTATGATACCATAAGCAGCGCGCTGATGGCCGCCGCTCTTCACCCCCTTTTCCCTTCTGTAATACTATGTACTCCGTACCCTCCCATGGCAAATTTCCCCAGCCCAACTCATTTTCGGCCACGCCAACACGTCGCTTTGCAGAAAGCGGAGGAGGGGACACGACTACCTTTTGGCGATCCCTTTTGGCTAGCGTCGTCGCTGCCTTAATGAAACTGCCCCCAACAACCTGGCATCTACATCACGTGATTATCTCGAAGCTTCTTTGGATCTCAACTTGTTCGAGGACAGGAGGCGGGAAGTACGGAGTCATGCTGGATTTAGCTTCGGGCAAGGCATGCAAGGCTCACTAGTTTTCATGTTGGTTCGAGATCTCCCGGGGAATCTTAGATGCATACCATGTACAATTCTACCGTAGTGATTCGTTGTGATGGACAGCATAGATTCAATGTTGGAAACTACGGTTATACCAGCAGGGCCTTGCATCTAATGATGGCGAATTGTCAATTTCTCCTATTTTGAGGCAGAATTTTCCGATGCCGTATACTCCGCAGTAGTAATTCTTTTGACCTGGTCCTTGTTCAGCCAACCTCCAGGCATCTCAATTCCTGCCCTCCCGTCCGGTTGAGACAGATCTTGTGCTGCGTCATCAGCCATGTCTCGCCCTCCTTTTCAGTCTTCAGCAACGTCACAGGGCGAGACATTGGGCATGCTGACATGGAATGCTACCTACATACGAAGTACTCCGTACTCAATACATCACCGCTGGCCAGGCTACAGTGTATTCGTAATGTCAATTTGTTAAACTTCGTTTGACAAGGCTGCAGTTTCAGCTCGCCCAATCTGATAAATGAATTCAAACATGGATCTGCAGTCAGGCATTAATTCGGCCTTTCCGTCTTGGAAAAGTGATAAGTGATAATCTGAACAATACTACGAGTGCTGTTTGCTACCCTAGGTTCTTGATGTACGAAGTATGTCATCAGCTCTTATCTGTCCGTCATACATAACAATCAGTAAATTGAGAAGGATAGAAGGGTAGAGAGAGGCAGCAAGGCAGAGGTATACCCATCTGGCTCGTATACATCCAAGTCCCGGGACAGCCGTTTCTCATTCCCAGACACGAACATGGTCCAGCATGACTATTTGCAGTCTCTCGTGGCACGGATTCTACGCCAAGATCCTCCCGGCAAACATGCAGTCTGGTTGGGCTGCTCCGATTTTCATCCACCGGCCGCGTGGCCTAATGGCTAAGGCGCTAGATTTCGGCTTGAGCATCGCCTTCTCTAGAGATTCCAGGTTCGACTCCTGGCGTGGTCGTGTTCAAAGCTTAATTCGCTCAAATATCTTTTTTTGGCCGGTGCCACAGTAACATTTTTGCCGCGCGCGATCACCAATGTAGTATGCACCACGGACAAATGGACTTTACTCGAGTAGATAGATAGGTTAGCACAAAGCGCGTCGTAGTTTGGATGTTGATTCTTAGCGAGCAAGGAGCGTCATTGAGGCTCATGCATACCCGTGGCGCTAATCCTGCCTCGGCCTAGAGCCTTCATGAAGTTTCCAGAAACTGCATCAACTCAGACGAAAATCATTAATAACGTCGACGGACCAGAGCCACAACTCAACAACTAAGCAAAATATATCATTTTATATCACCAAATATAGAGCAAAAAACCACCCCCTAAACCACACCGCAATCATGGGTGACAAACGCCTCAACGACCTCCTCCGCTGGGGCATCGAAAACAGCACAAAAAACGAAGACGCCCCCGCGGGACCTCAAACTCCCCCCTCCACCAACCTCACCCCGGAGATCATGGCCGCCCTCATGGGCGGTCCCTCCGACGCCGATCTGATGAAGGCCGCCATAGAGCTCATCACTTCATCTGACCCCGACGTCACCCTGGAGAACAAGCTCATCGCCTTCGACAACTTCGAGCAGCTCATCGAGAGTCTCGACAACGCCAACAACATCGCCAATCTCAGCCTTTGGACCCCGCTGCTTGAGCAGCTGAAAAACGAGGAGCGCGAGTTGCGCAAGATGGCGGCTTGGTGCGTTGGCACGGCTGTCCAGAATAACGAGCGCACACAGGAGCGGCTGCTCGCTATGGGAGGTGTGCCGCCGCTGGTTGAGTTGGCGCTGAAGGAGGGAGAGGCAGAAGATGTTAGGCGTAAGGCCATCTATGCTCTGAGCTCCGCGTGTAGGAATTATCAGCCGTCTATGGATTTGTGCGCGGAGGAGTTAACCAAGAGGGGATTTGCGGCGGACAAGGTGGATGCTACCGACATGGCCGCTGTCGACGTCATTATGAATGGCCTCAGAGAGAAGGTCAAGGCTGCTGCTGCCGCCGCTGCTTGACGGGTGCTATGATAAAGGATCAACAAAAGCATTGGGCGGAGTTGAGGCGTCAGATTTATGTGGGATTATATGGACGGGCGGATAAACCAAAAAACGTAGGGAGGGGCACCATCGAAGCTCATGGATATAGACTTCTATGATACAGATGTTTTACATTTTTGTCTACCCGATGCTACATTATTCTGACCCCATACCACGTAGCATGAATCATCATTGTTTCTTTTAATGCGTCACTTTTCCATGGAAAGGGAATCCCAGGGCCTCCATGAGCAGTCTTCCTTGCCTGTCAGAGGTAGCTGTTGTCTGAATGAAAATATGACATCCAGGCATCAACTTGGGCGGATACATCTAAATTCAACAGTCAGTCATAACGTTCAAACGTTCTTTGTATGCTTGATCCAACGTACATCGTAGTTAAATTCGATCTCCGGAAAGTACGCCATCCACGCGGGCTGCATACCAAAGGCAATATTGCCTGCGCTGTCTCCGCTGCTAGCCTTAATACCCGGCCAGTCCTTGATCTTGGGCAGAACCAGAGTTACCAGCTTGTCGACAAAATCATAGGCTGCACCACCGCGCAAGGTGGTTTTGGCACCAGCCTTCGATCCTTGTCGAACTCCCCAGTGGATAACGTTGTGCTTTACCGTCGTAACTTCAGGGAATGTGCCGCTAATGGCTTGCACCACGGCACGGCAAACGTGCAAGTACTCCTTGTTGTCGGCGGCCAGAGGGGCATACGAGTTGATGGTAACCGCCTCAATCTCCGGAATGTTATGCCAGGCAATATCGCGCTCGAGTATTCCGAGTCTTGATGAGCCTCCACCTCTGGGTCCTCTGCTTGGTCGGTTCTTGTGATACGGAGAAGATCCATCCCATTGCCTCAACTGTCCCTTCTTCGATTCACTTGGTGGTGTTCCTGGGGGAACATGTGTATAGGTCATGGTCATCAAATCCGGAGCAATGGTGCTGTCGTAGGTGTGCTTTAGACGGGGAAAGCTAAAGGGTCCAGGGACGAAGTCGCGAGCCGTAGGATCGGATGAGGGCGGCGCCTGCACCGGGTGCAATGGACCGCGGTTATACTTGGGTGGATGGTACTGATATCTGACATTTCTCAGCAAAAGCTCCAACACTCAATGTTGGGTTCTCTGGGCATCACTAACCGGTTACCAGGGAGCTTACGTTCCTTTCCTCCCAATCCCTGTGCTTCAGTGAAGGCCTTAATAGTGCTCTCATCTGGTGGTGGCGCCGAGAACGAGGATGTCGACTCAATATCTCCCAGATGGTTTGATGTAGATGAAGCCGGCTGCTGCGAGGCTTGACTCGATACAAATCGTCTGGCGCATGATGGAACTGCTTGGGGGATCAATTGCCTTCGACCCAAGGCCCTCGCCAAGCGAGCACCTTCTCGAGAAGCAGCCATGGCGAGATTCTGGCAAGGGCTCGATGCTTCCGAAGCCTCAGCTCATCGACATGAGACGACGGGAAATTTCCATCTGGTGAACATCACTAGCCCCGTCAGGAGCTGAGCCACGTGGTACGTACTGTTGAGGCTGTGGCGGTGCAAAGGTTATCTCAGCCTCCACCAATTTCATATTAAAGATAGGTCGATCTCAACAGCTGAACCGTTCCCGACGTTGCAGCATCGACAAAGATGCTATTAATAGTCTCTGAAGAGTTTGGATCAAAAGGCCATTCTACTTCGTACACCCAATGAAACAAATAAGTTTATCAGAGACATAGAACCGGCAAAACACTTGCCCTTTACTTCGTACACCGCATGCTCTCGTATGACCCAATGCGGAGCCCCCAGACAATACCTGAACTCTACTCAACTTACCGAGTACGAAGTAAATGACGCCTTCATCCTATTCCATGGCCTCGAATAGTATTTCCACTTTCATGGTGGCAATACTCTACACATCGCATGTGACACGAGCGAAAATAGCAACACCACTGCTGGTGGTTTTGGACAACTGCTAAAAATTAGGCGGCTCAAATGCCATGATCATCAGTCCACAAGGATCCTCCCGCAAGCTCCCGCCTAAATCCCAATGATAACATGACTGAAATGCGGGGGCTGATGAACTCTTTGGTATGCGCAGGCGCCGCAGCGGATGCTCTCATGAACCCTATTTCAGGCGATGCTGTCTGCCTTGTTGGGGTTAATGACGAATTACGTGGACAATTGTAGGCAGACCACGAGATCTCGAGAAGTCAGTGTGGCAAGGCACGGGAGCAAGGCCGTGACGAAGCCCAAACGCAGGTGCCTGTCAGGTAGCCAGTGAGGTACGAAGTACCCCAATGCGAAAACGGACCCTGAGTTTGCATCGCGATAAACCGCGTGCTTGCGATTGGCATAATACTCGTACATGTAGGAATTTGATGGTCTGCGGGTCAGGCCAATGCGGCCGTCAGGGATCATAGGCATTGGCATGTCGCAACTTAAAGGTGCCACATCAGCGCAGTGTCACGCCGCACTCTTAATCCTCCCCGATGTCCCGCCCCCGCCACTGTAACTTTAGCGGTTAGGTGCTGTTCATACGAAGTACAGAGGGCTCTGCGCTGTCACCACCTCGTACTCTGCTGTACGAAACCACATCTTCCCAGGTTCTGTTGGGAGAGGCGCACATGCAGTCCTCGACTTCAACACAAGTTCCTTTTTATTCGCATCTGTGGCGTTTTGCACCCCCATCTCCCTCCGCATTTACATCGTTTCGTTGCTCCGAAGACTACGGAGTACGCATAATCGATACCCACTCATCTATCGTCTCCCGCCGCTCTCACTATCGCGCGCCCGGATTCATAAAGTTGTCTCGGCCCCGCCAACAACGGACTACTATCTATCTGCAACGAGACGCATATCGCATATCGCATATCGCGCCCCATGATGGGGGCGTAGCCTACGTCTTTCCCTCGCTGAACACCGCGAGGATCCGTTTCTTTCTTTCCTTCTCTTTTGCCAGGACACGGCTGCGATAGCCCTCGACCATGAAAGAGTTTCCGAGGAAGTTCCTCAGTCTGCGCGACAAGAATGGCGCCCCGAATCGAAGCAAGTCGGCCCCCCCTGGGCAGGCAAACAAGGTGAGTCAATTATACAAAAGTCAAGCTCCTTGGGGGAGCTTGTAATCCTCAAGAGGTCGACAGGAGCAGCTAACCAGAGCTTTGTCTCTCTCTTTCTCTAGTCCAATCGACCCCTCTCCGCTGAAGCATTCCGATCCATCTTCAAGACAGACCAATCGAAACAATCGCAAGCTGAACCCGAGGCTGCAAAGGATACGGTCAAGGTGTGTTTGCGCATTCTATCACAAGCTCCTGCATGGGTATTCGGCGACTAATCGGGCCAGATTGATGAAATCCAACGCCTTCTTGAACAGATGAAAATCACCAATATCACCGTCGAGCATATCCGAGATATCATGACCACCAAATACGCAGACGGCGACCCAAAGAAGACTGTTGAGTTTATTGATATTGAAAAAAAAGCTGCCTCCGGCATTGTCATGCCCTACGACCCAAGTGTTCGTATGGTTGGTGCCGAAAATCGGAGTGCTGTCACCTGCTACATTGACTCCTTATTGTTCGCCATGTTTTGCAAAATGGAAGCTTTTGAGTGCATGCTCAAACCCGAATTTCCGCCAGAGGATCCCAAGAGCAAGCTGGTCAACCTTCTGCGGATATGGGTCAATATGTTGCGGACAGGGAAGCTGATCCGCATTGACTTAGTGAGCATTAACCCATTAACCTACTCATAGACTACAGCATGCATTCTAACATCAGCAGACCAAATTGATACAAGATGCCCTAGCCGATTGTGGCTGGCAAGATGCCCGCCTTTTAGAGCAACAGGACACCTCCGAGGCGTTTGCCTTTCTGACGGAAACACTGCAGTTGCCACTGCTCTCCCTACAGGTTGACCTTTTCCACCAAGGCAAAAAGGACAAGGATGATCACAAAATTGTCTATGAGCGGTTACTGAATCTGGCCGTACCGCCGGACCCCGAAGGCAAGGGCATCAAACTGGAAGACTGTTTAGAGGAATACTTCAACGCCCAAGTTGACGTATTCAGGGACAGCGAGGATGGAAAGAAGTCGGGTGCTGAGAACAAAAGTCTTGACGCACCGCCTCAGCTACTCCATACGAATACCATTCAATTGGTCACGGATGAAGACAGTGTTGCATCGACAATCATGACAACCTCACCAATCGAGATGTCGCCGTCAACTCCGATGCTAGAGATTGCATTAGCGAAGGATGACCAACCCTCATCAAGTCAGAGCGGCTCTCTGAGTGGGCTTTCTACAACACCTATCGCAGATAATACGCCGAGCACCACTCAGAGAATGGCGACAAGACATCGGTCAACCAGCGTCATTCAACGAGTCCTGCTTGATGAACAAGGTCGGCCTACCAGTTCAAGTGATGAAACGATGCTCCAAAAAGCGAAGCGTACGGGGTCGACTGTGGTCAAAGCAGTTACAATTCCGGCGTGGCAATTCTTCAGATTAATTCGTACGTACAATACCATACAGTTTCCTATTATCGCCTAACATGGAGAATAGCATGGCACGCACTCAACAACCAAGAACCTCGAAACAACATCGAAGTAGCAATGAACTTTGATCGGCGGCCAGTGGTCGGTATTTGCCTGAAGCGCTACGCCATGACCGAATCTGGCCAACCTCAACGCCATAATACATTTATCGATATTCCCGATAGTTTACGGCTTCCTCATTTCATGCTTGCCGATGAACCGAACATGGAAGAGGATTCTAACGGATTGAACAATGAATACAAACTCGTTTTACAGTCAATCATCTGCCACCGCGGGGATTCCCTGCAAAGCGGTCATTACATCGCCTTTGCAAGAGTAGCCCCCAAGCTACTCACCGACAACAGGCGGCACGATTTCGATCCGCCACCGGACTACGAGGAGGCCCAATGGGTCAAGTTTGATGACTTGGAGATTGAAAGTCGAGTTACGTTTGTCGACAACATTCGGCAGTCCATGAAAGAGGAGATGCCGTATCTACTGTTTTACCAAGTTGTGCCCATGGTCGAAGTGGCCTGCCCCTCAAGCGAGGGAACAGAGACCGAGCCACCATCATACAATCAGTCGAAATCCAGTCTCGAGATACCGCCTATAGGGATCAGTGATAGCACTCCTGTTACTCCAGGTCAGGGGCTCACAACATGTTATGAAGACCCAACACTAGCAGAAATAAGTCGCTTGGGCCAAAGCAAGCCGCCTAGCATCCGACTATCTGCGGATGTCGAACGACCATCTCGAAGGTTCTTTGAAGCATTTAGCTCTTATACAGACACTGGCTCGCGCCGCCAGAGCGTGACGTTCACTGACTCTGCAGCTGCATCACCCGCCATCACTCCCTCTATGACGCCTGACGCCAACTCTCCCGTTATCACGCCAGTTGATGATTCGACTTCATCAAGATTATCCCGTGCCGCCTCGCGTTTCACCTTGGGCAGACAGAGCCGACCAGTCAGTCAATCGGGAGAAGGTCGTATCAGCAGCACAATGAGTCGTCTTGGGTTTATAAAGACTAGCAAAGAGTCACATGCTGAGCCAAACGGCTTGAATATCTCGTCTACAAATTCTCCAGGACATAGCCCCGAAATCGGAAGCCATGGACAACCAGATTCGCCTACAGAGCTAGAAAAGCCACCACTGCAAACACAGAGCACCATTAAGCATAAACACAAGAGGGGGAAATCCAAGGAAAAGGTCGAAAAACATAAATCGGGTGATCAGCCAGAGCGAGAATGCACAGTGATGTAAATTATCTCCTCTCATATGATACAGTTAGACATGGAGCCTGGAACGGAAATGATGCGACAGCACTCGCAAAAAAAAAGTCCTGTTGTCATTTCCAGCTTTTTCTTTCTTATGTCGATGATGCCATGAGGCTGGTGTTTGTTCTTCACATAAAAATCGGTCTTGGGGAGGGAACATAGTGGACATGAAAGGAGTTGGATGGGTGACAGCCTGGGGGACCAAGACAGGCTATGTGTTTATGAGAAACAAATCAGATGATATTAATGCTACAGAGTTTGCGAAAAGACATGGGTAGGGGAACGGTACTATACGCATAAAACCTATTGAATATTAACTATTTACCCATTTTATTGAGATTTGCTGTCTTGGAATTGCTCTCCGATTGAGCTGAGGTTCTACTGATATTAACAGCAAATAAAACTGGATAGGTGCTTAGAATACTTCATTTCTCTATCTTTTCTTATACACTAGACATGACAAGGCAATTTTTGAGCAGCCTTTCGTAGATGCAGTCATCACTTGTACCGCCTCCATATGGCCATCCCGCCCCCCTTGGTGATGAATTGTCTCCCCAAATGTTCACATACGACCGTCCGAGACACACAGAGCCTCGAGATTAATATACACGGAATGCAGCAAGTGCAATCCAGATCTGATCCATGCCCGGGACTAAGCCATCATCATAAAAACATAGCTCATCGAGCATGGCCACCTCATGAGAAAGATCCACGGAGTCTATCGAAAGGTTTCGTATGCAGAGACGTGAGCCGGAAAAAGAAACGAGCCGTCATCAAAAATGGTGGTGGAGAGGGTGCTAATAAGACATTGTAGGGGGAAGAGGATGAGGTTCGCGCTTTCGCCGGCCAACTGTCAGGCTACATTAGATTATCTCAATCAATGATTGAGGGTAGGATCAGATATTGCGCCGGGACGCTCTCATTGTTGAAAAGCTCCAGAGCTTAGAACGGGATGTTGGGAGGGGACTGGGCGCCCAAGGCTTCCTGCTGGTCTTGCAGTTCCTCGGGGGCAGCCTCAATTGAGACACCCAGACCAAGCTTTGCTTGTTGCTGCATATAACAATTAGCCAGTGCCCAGCTGATATAAGATAGGGGTTCACAAACCGTGAAGTGGTCAATGTCGGCGGCAAAGGTCATCATGACAGGGGGGGCAACACGCTTCTCTAGAACGCAGCTCAGTTTGCCCTTGGAGTCAACCTGGGCTCGGAAAGTGGACATGCGGAAATCGTACTTGGCGCCAATGGTGGTGACGCCCTCCTTCTGCAGGCCACCGCCCATCAGGCCACCAGGGGTAGGGACCAGTCCAAGGCTCAGGTCAACACCAGCCTGCACCTTGTCTGAGAGCTTCCTCCAGTATGATGCGTTCAGAGTTCCCATGGCAGCTTGCAGTTGAGCAGTAGCAACCCAATCGGCCGACTTGTATCGCGCACAGTATGAGACAGCACATTCAGGGCCTTGAGTGAGAGCAGGTCGTTGCCAGAGAGTTTCGAGTCCGAGGGCGAGCTTGGGGGTAATAGATTGCAGGTAGCTTCCGATGTAGATGCCAGTCGGCGCTCCTTCGAGGAAGGAGGGGTTAAGCATCTTGAGGGATGCACTGAAGTCATCGCCAGTGTACTCGTGTTCGAACTGTGCCATATCCTGACCGCCGGGAGAAATGGAGAGCTGTGACTTTGAAACCAGCTTGTCGGTCCATCGGTAGTTGAACCGTCCAGACAAGGAGCCTTCATTATCAACGTTTCCTTGGCAGAATACCTGGCGCCACTAAGTCAGATTCCATGTCGACATTTGCGTACTGAGTAAATAGCTGTTTACCTTGCCAGTTCCATACATGGCGGCGAAAGTGTAAGGGTTAATACGTTCACCCATTGCAAATTGGTGAGACACTTGGAACAGAGGTGCCATGCTGAAGATCTTGGTCAGATCGGCGCGGATGCCGGTGAACATGTAGTTGTTGAGGAAGACATCGCGCTGGACCTCTCTCGACAACGTCTCTATTGTGCCAGGATTGGATAGCCCGAGCTTCGCTCTGCGCTCGGAAAAGTAGTTGACTGCATCTCCTATTGTGGCGGCGATCGGGTTGGAGAATATAAGGGACCGCAACGAGTCCGCTGGAGAGGCCATGATGCCAGAGTTGTGTGGTGGCTCTGGGGCCGGCTAAATAGATTGAGAAGAAACGTCGAGGATTGGGGAAACCCGATCGCTTCACTGCGCCGGATTTGGAGGGCGGTACAAAAGGCTACGACAAAGCCTCGGTCGAGAGTGGTTCCGGTGCTCTGACGCCAGTTGCGCAATGGCGGGCTCCGATATCAACTATGAGATGGAGTTGAGAATAATTTTCATCAGCGCCCCCATATCGGGGAAGCACGAGCCACGGCAAAGGCCCGCATGTTACGTAGGGAATGCGACGGAAAATGCAATATTCCGTCCCGATTGTTGAGTGCACGTGGAATGCGATCTGAGGTTAGCCCTGGTCGGATGCTAGATCGACTCGAGGGCGGAGACTTGTGTCAGAGTATCAGTACACGTATACTGCTCATTATCAGCGGAAGCCAGGTGTAACAAATACCTGCAATAGAGAACTCCGAGGTATCCACACTGTAAGTGGTCTCTTGCCGCCTTGTGACTCCTTAGACTGATGTTCTACCAGTCTGTCTCATTGTCTTTACCCTATAATAATTGATTCAGCACGGGTACAACTTCTCGTATCTCATGGCCTCTATTTATTGAAGCATTACTTCTGCTTCACTCCTTCGATTACAATACACTTTCCTTTTTATTCATTCCAGCCAAGTCCCTTCCGCTATCGAAGCTGTGAGGTCATATCTCACCCCCCTGGACGGATCCCCGAACCCACTATCTCTTGAAAGCCAACCGAGCCATCAATCACAGCCACATCCCGTCCTCGATCAATACATAGAGAATCTATCCCACGGTTCTCTTCAGAATCGCTATTCGACCTTCAAGTGTTGGTCATTCGGCAGGTCAGGTCAGGTCAGGTCATCCAGGGGCACAGACCTCCACTGAGATCGGATTCTGCGGGACAGACCAAAAACCGTACTGCAAAGTGGGAAAGATGGATACCCTACTGTGAGTAATACTGCCATTTATCCTGCCATTTGAATCAGATAGCTCAATGGGATATGCCATATCCGGGCGAATTGCGGGAAGACACAACTGGTGTCACAGTGATTGAATGTGCTGTTGGCCGCCTTTTGGCCGGATAGCTCATAAATGGAGCAGGAAAATGAGATTGAAGCTGACGAAAATCGCTTTAGCACGGCTGAGATCGCAGCAAATGCGCCTCGGTACCGCCGTAGGAGCTCAACCTTTATCGATGGAATTCATGATGTGTCCGAGGATCAAGATATGGCCCCTGCTCAACTGTACAGCACCATGTCTGGACGACTCTTCCATTCCGGTCGTATAGCCATCGTGATGGTCGGGCCACCTGCTCGAGGCAAAACGTGCGTTTAAGAAACCCCCTTTATCAAGATAACTGCGCTTATGACTGACTGTTGAAAGGCATATCTGTGTCTCCATGTCTCGCTATCTGCAATGGCTAGGCGTAAAGACCCGTATTTTTCACCTCGGTGACTATCGTCGGGCAACCATTGGCCCTGATGGCTCACTTCCCGACGACTACTTCTTCCCCGATGCCTCACCGGCTTCAGTTATACTGCGCCAGAAGATTCTGAAGAAGTGCCGCGAGGATATCTACTCCTGGCTCAATCATGAAAACGGCCAGGTTGCTATCTATGACGCAGTAAACCCGACGGCCAGTGGAAGACGCTCCCTGGCTAAGGAATTCGCAAAGCATGACGTTCAAGTGAGTAGCTGAGTTGAGCGCGCCAGGTGATAAGCTGACACCACCCACACAGACACTATTTATTGAATCGTATGTGGACGATGAACGTATCCTGCATGAGAATGCTATCAACGTCAAGATTTCGTCCCCCGATGTGAGTGTCCCTGAGCATTAATGCGTGGGGCTTTTTTGCTAATGGTTTCCCTAGTTTGCCGAAATGGACCCTGATGAAGCCGCCAAGCTGTACCTGAAGCGGATAGAGATGAGGATCCCGGTCTTTGAGACCATGGACGAGTCTGAACTGAACTACATCAAGATGATCAATGCCGGAGACAAGTTCTTCTATAACAATGTCAGCTTCAACTACCTCTCACACCGAATCGTTTTCTACCTCACAAACTTGCACATCAAGTCACGCACCACCTTCTTTGTCCGCGCAGGGCTGGCTACGGAAGAGGACTCTTACAGGGCGGATGCTCCTCTATCTGAACAGGGGAGAATTTACGCTGAACGAATGTCCGAAACTCTCCTCAGGCATCGCGAACAAGAGAGGTTGGAGTTCATTGCGAAGGGCGGCTCGGATACTCCGCTGCGACCACTTTCGATCTGGACGTCGACCAGGCTCCGCACCGTTCAGACCGCCGAGTTCCTCAAGGAGAAGGGCTTCAAAGTTCGACAACGTTCCCAGATGAGCCAGATAAACCCTGGTGTCTGTGAGAAGATGTCTGAGCGTGTTATTCGCCAGATCTACCCAGAGGAGGCTGAGAAGCATGAGCTGGACCCATATCACCATCGGTACCCCCGCGCCGAGGTAAGAGCGTTTCCCATCCGCTTCATTTTAAGATTCCTAGGCTGACAATTGCCCGTAGTCATATCACGATCTTGCTGTTCGACTTGAACCCATCATCCTGGAACTTGAGCGCGAGCAGAGCGATCTACTCATCATTGCCCACGAATCTGTCCTCCGCGTGCTGTACGCCTACCTCATGCACTGCTCTACAATGGAAATCCCCAATCTCAAATTCCCCCGCGACGAGATCATTGAGATTATCCCCGCCGCGTATCAAAACGAAGCGAAGCGTATCCACATCCCCGGCCTGGACCCCAAGATGGTTCCCGGTTCCCCCGATGACATCAGGATAGCTGGAAGCCGCCCTCAAAGTAGACCCGGCAGCGGACCTGGCAGCGGCCAGTTGAGTCCTATCATGGGTGCCTTGGGCAGTCCAGCTGAACCCCTGGAGCGACCGACGGAAAGGGTCATCAACACGGCCAAGGACATGGTTGCTGATAAGGTTCATGACGAGGATTAAGAAACGATTGAAGCATCTATCATCAATAACCATGTGGCTCCCCGTTTTGCTAAGCAAACACATCGGAAGATTTTTTTTCGTTTCATCAGACAATATTACGATTTCTCACCAAGTTCCCCCCCAACGCCACCACGCCACCTAACCCCTGGCACAACGTCCTTGCTTGGCGACGCACAGCCAAATCCCGCAGATAGATACTACTACATCATAAACGAATGGAATTTTTAACCCTCAATTTCCAAGGGTGGAATGTTCCAGGGTCTGGGATATGTCCGTCCGCCGCCGTTTGCCTAACCTCCTTCGTAGATAAACGAGCTGTAGAGTAATTTGTTCCCTCCCCTTTCCCCAACGTCCCCTGTGCTGCTTCAGAGAAAGCACGCAAAAACATGCAGGGCCTCCCCTGAGTGTAACACGCTGCGAGATGTCGCATGACCCCCAAGATGCAGACATTGCACACACACACACACGCAGACGCAGACGCAGACGCACAACCCCTCCCTCAACCCCTCTTGGAATGTATGTATGCACTCATCCTCCAGTTGTATGCAGGCAGCGCCCAATGTAGTCAGACACGCCTCCAAGGGAGTACTGAGCTCAGAGACAATCGCTGAGTTTTCATCTTCGAGGCACCCCCCTTGAAGATCTTCATCAGAATGGATGATGGATGGATGGACGATAGGTTCAACGGAATGAGTATCTATTCGATTATATACGCCTAGCTATCAGATGGCCTATCGGACATTGTCCAGCGTACACCTATATGGTATAGTACAGATATGACGGCATGCAGGTTACTCGCAGATCGATGCTGCACCCCCTGCTAGATCCAGAGGTCTCCGTGATACGAGTACATTCTTCATCGGGTTGCCGCCGTATCCTAGTAGTAGTAAAAGAGACACAAGGGGAAGAAAAGGCGCGCAAATCAGTTAGGGTCGATGGGAAAGGGGGACTGGGCGGCCTCTGCGAATCGCATGTGCGATCGATGTCGGGACTCGGAGCCGAGGAAGGGGAGGCATGTTACGTGACGAGGTGGCATTGATGATCTGCTGCCCGACTGCTTTCACGGAAGCCACTGCGTCCGATCCTGGGTCTGTATGTCTCAAATCCGCGAATAGAAAGCTGAGTATGGGGGTAGGATTCACATATGAAACTCGCCCAAAAGAGCTCTGCAGCAGTCTGTAAGGTGATCATGGATGGTTGTAAGCCAAGCAGAAGCCACCAATGACAGGGCCCTCGAATGGCACGATGATACCCTGAAAGCTGTTTATGCATGATTATTATGGCCAAGACCATCACGGCTGCGGAATAGACGGAGATCACCAGCTGGCTTCTCAGGCGTCATTCCGACTATATCGGCCGGAGTTCTCTCACCCGAGTCCACGTGTGCAAGAGCTTTATGTAGTATACATAAAGAACCTGCATGATACCTTGGCAAACGAGATGGCACGCCATTGGCTGGTGGCAGTGTGCAATACTCCTGTTTGGATACGGATTCGGTGACGCAGTTGACTGCAGCCCAATCAAATCCAGACGGGAAGTTGCTGTTCTGTGTAACAGGTAGAATAGTAACCGTCCAATAGCCCTTCTTCGAAAGATATTTCCCGCAGTAAACACAATGATATCGGGCAGTTGGTCTCAAGCTCTGGACCTGGGAGCTGCGCAATAAGTACCCATGAATGCCTTAGGAGAGTGAAAGGCGAAGCAGTCGAGTAGTCTATATGACGCAGATAAATGGAAACAGCTGTCGCGAAATGGAAATGAAAGCCATGCTGCGAATATGCAGCTTGGCAGCCTTTGGCCGAACTCTCCAAGCAGATTCGTCGTCAGAGCCTGAACTCGGCAATCGGGGTCGAGTGTATATATTGATAACACTCCCCGTCATGTTCCCCCTCTCCAGCCCTGGTAAATGATGATGCACGGTGCTGAAGATTAGACAGACAGCCGTCGATGATTGACGACGTTGATAGGCGAACATTGCATTCGGACGACCCCAATTAATCTTTGAGTGAGACAACGCCATGTAGCATACGACCAATACTGCGACTGTGTTGCCGGATGATGGAGATGATAACAGCGAAGCCCCGAGGCCCTGTCTCTTCGAGAGTTTCCCGTGGATATTTTCGCATGGAATTGTATGTAGTAGATGAAATGAAGCCAGCGAAATCCTAGTTGATTGCGTTGGAGTCAAGTCATGAAACTCCAGAAAACCAGTTGCCTGCACACGCAGGATTCGATCGATGAATGCAAGCCATGAATATTCACGGCAATACACGGGATATCTCGGGCAAAGCGCTTGACAGCATATTATGACAGCCAAAAATGACAGCCACTATTACCGCATGAAACAGGCATATGCCGTTCGACGTTGTC
The DNA here is from genome assembly GCA_008477525.1 of Hypomyces perniciosus. NCBI lineage: Eukaryota > Fungi > Ascomycota > Sordariomycetes > Hypocreales > Hypocreaceae > Hypomyces > Hypomyces perniciosus. Next base: position 462,154 of record SPDT01000010.1, read on the forward strand.
AGCATGATGACGGAGGGGCTGAACGTTGGGCATTGGGCATTCCCAGCTCATGCAGCTGTGCAAGGCCGTCTGACCTGTCCCAAACGAGAAAGGGGCACACTGGTCTTGTGAGGTTTGTCGTCGAACCCCATCCAATAGTGTGTGTGATGGGAAGCTGGAGGGCCACATCTTGCAGGAGCTTTAATTCCCCAATCTGTGGTCCGGTGAGTAAAGCAGCCATTCGGAAATAAGCCAGGGGATCAGCGAGGGGGGCTAGTTTGTGGTTTGTGTATTGTGTACGGAGGGAGTATTGTGTATTATCAATTGCTGTGTGATGGGATAGATCGTTTCATTTGTGGTGGTCATACATACCTAACGCCATGGCTTATCTGTAACTTGCCATTGTTCGCGGCTCATCAGCGAGTGATTGCCCAATCGAGCGAGAGTCGAGCGACATTCGGGATGCCGCCAATCTCCTCCCGATTCGTGGTGTTGGATCGTATTTGGTTGGTGTACGAAGGGCGCGGCTTGGAGCGTATGATGGCTCAGCAACCTCTCTTTATAATAGTATGTACTCCCAAATACCCAAATATGTCTGTAGAAGGAGGATGAGGAGTATAATAGACTCCGTTGTGAGCAACGAGGGCTGCACTATGTAATAATGTCTGTCGTTCCACAGCATATTACGTGTAACACTGTACGGAGTAATGTAATACTGATTCATACGAGTACAGACTCGTAGAAACAAACCAGGGTCGCTTGTGGTCTCGTGGTCTCGCTGTGGGGGGGCGGCGTGCCTGTATTATTAGTGGTAGTTGCAGCACTACGACTGCTGCTAGTACCGAGTTGTATGCAAATTCGTAACCAAGACAGCGAGATTGGTTCCGTACTCGTAGATAATCGCACATAGTATTGATACTCGTACATAATACCACTCCGTACCTGAAATACGAATGGAAATTCTGCTCCATCCTGGGCTCCATTTTTTTTCTTCCTCAACCACCCCTGTACGAGTACTGTGTACTTCGTACAAGAGAACATTCGTCTTATTCTGCGTGTTTAGTGTGCAGCAGGACGCCATCTCTGAGTAGACAAGATCAGGCACCCTTTGTCGTGCTGGTCTGGGCATCCCAGCATGCCAGCTACGTAGGAGGGCGTTTTAGCGGCGGAGGCGAATCGGCACGGAGCCACTTGCGGCTCGACCAATTGACAATCAATTGGGTGCCGTATTATCATCTGTGATCCGTACATGTACGAGTATGCAGGTCTCTGAGAGGCATTGGGCAGCTCTGCTTTGCAATTGGGACCGGCGACGGATACGGGTTGCATGGGCACTGTCTGGGAGCCGATTTGGTTTCAGGGGCTCCCTTTGTTTTCCTTTGCTGCCCTGTACTTCGTACAGTACAGGTACAATAGCATGTGTGGCGATGGCGAGAGTGGCCCTGGCGAAGCAAACTTGGGGGCGTTAGCGTTGCATGATTTGGGTCATGAGACCTCGATGAAAATGCTGTTGCAGCCGCCGCCCATGGCCTGTCCGGAGTGGTAGTGCTCGTACGGAGTACTTCGTACATTCATTAATATTTTAATATTACGCAGCCCACTCGGTGTGTATGTACGCCGTGTTGAAGCTGGCTGGCTGTGACCATTCCCATCGTGCCATAGCCTGCACTGGCATGGGGGGATTGCATGCCTCTCTCACTCACACTCTCACACACACTCTCTCTCTCTCTCAGGCATAGGCTCAGGTACGTGCGAATGATGGTGCTGAATATTCGACGCCGGAATATCGACGCACGCTTTCGGCCCTGGAGATGCAGTTGTCACGGGCTACCTTGGAGGAAGTTTCACCGGCGGCGAGATTCGTTCAAGTGACGTCCGGCATGACGTTGACTCTTGAGCCCCAATGTGACCAAGGAAAATAAACCACTTGGACAGGACAGGGGCTGGCATCCACGCTTATCCAACACGGGCGTTCGCCGCATCAGCACATTCCCAACGTCAATGGTCATTTTGACACTTGAAGCCGTCATTGGGCCCCGAGATCCGCAGCATCATGTTGATAGGCCTTTTCACTAACCGACCACTTGATTTCAATGGCAAAAACAAATATTACTACGGAGTAGTATTGCTTCGTAATACTACATCGATACCATAATAAGCAAAAGGGAAACAAACGACTGTGGAGGGTGAGAAGACTAGTCGACGAAATGTCCCCACCGAAAGAGCCGTGGAGGCTGGACCTTGTTAGTCCCATTACCAAGATGGAAAGGCGCATCAAACACCTAGCGAATACCATGCCTTCGGTATGGCTCCGTAAATGGACCCATAGCGTTGTAACAGGCTGTTGGAAGCCATCTTTGACTGATCAACTCGATAAAACTAACCGTACTGTGCCTATGTATATTTGAGCCTTTGAGGACGAGGAGCGAAGAGGAGGGGGAGCGTGGTGGAGGGCACAAGCTCCTCGTCGCGGGGTTTATCCCAGCAAAACAAGGACTCCACTAGGAAACAAGTCCAGCAAATAGCAGAACACCAGTTTAACTGTAAAATGTGGGATCGGGATGACACCAAAGCCTTACCTACCTCTCAATGGCTCACCTAAATTGCCTCGTGAGTGATGTAGAGACCGCTCTATTGGAGCGCGATGGGACTCGGCTGCTAGAGAAAAAGAGAGACAGACGGTCGGCGGTACAGATTCGAAACGCAGAAAACTCTCTGAGGGGCAGAGTCCGTGTAACACACCTCTCTTCGCCTCCCATGCCCCGCATTTGCAGGTGGCTGCTGGGATGATGATGATAGTAATGATGATGGCTTGCCGTTGCTAAAGAACGAAAGAATCCTGGCACACGGCCCGCCAACGAGGTCTCGGGAGCACAGTAGAAAGGATTTTTTTTTTTGCTGAAATTGGCGAAATATGGCGTCGAGCATGGTCAACAGGGGGCTTTCTGTATCACATACATACATGAAGCAACCACCACTGCCGATCTTGGCTACTTGGATGGAAGGTATAGCAGTTAATTGCAAGTTGGTACTTCGTAGACCTGACAGCTTCATACGCACTGCACCCCTTGCGCAAGCTGCTGGTAGCCTCTGTTCCTGTTGATCAAAGGCGTTTGATGCTCGCGAGGAGGGAAATATTATATCCCTGTTCATGCATGGGCTGCTGTGTTGTAGTAGTAGTAGTACTACATTTGCGCATGTACGAATATGTAGGAGGGTATTGATGCTGCAACCTGCAACGTACCTGTAAAAGGGTCCGCTGATGTAGTTGCGTAGGTATGTGGGTTGCTATTATTGCATCGAACTCCAGGCCATTACATAGTAGGCGCGTCTTTTAAGGGTCCTGGCGCGAGCTTGCCTTATTGCTTCTGAAGGTGTGCTGGTTGAGTTTGCCTCCCTGGATGTGAAGACATCATCGATGTGGGCCTGTCTGTTGACTGTTGGACTATTGGAGGTTTACGCCAGCCAGAAAATGCCCAGCGTACGGAAGCAGACGCATGCATCATGTACGCCAGAAAAGAAAGGAAAAATAAATATAGCTTGGAAGATCGGTCGGGAATCTCACAGTCATGGACTTTGTATTGGGTCGACGGCCATGATGTCTTGCCGCAGGTTGATACTACTACCAACACTACTACTACTACTACTACTAATAATAATAATACTTAGCTGGCGGCTCCGGAGATTGTCGACCTGAGTTGACCATCCCCAAAGGGTCACGCACCTGTGGTATCCACTGAAAGCTGAACCACCTCACTCGCGTTAGCAGTTGGATGGAAGAGTTGGTGGCGCTGGAGTGTGAAAGGTGGGGGTGGGATGGTGAGGGGTGCTTTTCTTATGAATGATGAATTGATTGCCATGGCTGTGAGGATATCAAGAGGGGAATTAAGGGATTTTAAGGAAAAAAAGGATCCAAGTGATTGTTGTTTTGGATCAACGATAAATTTCCACCATGGAAAGACTCGACTTCTTGCAGGATGATACATACAGGCAGCAGTTGGCAGCTATTTCCAATTTAGCAGTACCACTGAGAGCTAACCTATTACTAGGCATTTATGGTACGTATAGTACGGAGTACAGTCAGAGTTGTTGTTGTTGCGCGGCGGCTAAGGCTGTAAATCATGTCTCCAAGTTACCACTGACAAAGCACAACTGATAATATGAGCAGGGACAAACTTTTGGCCTGATGTTGAATCTGGGCTGTCTGCCATAGCTTTATCTGCTTTCCAATGCGACCTTGATCAGAGAACCAGGGCCCGACAGTCACTGAGATGGCGGTGGCTAGGGAAGAAGTTCAGGTTTGCATGGTTCACTGCATGGCCTGTCTTTGACTTCCGCTTGCCGAGTTTTAGCGCCCAGGTGCCCGGCTCGAAAATGAGCACATGAGCACATGAGCCCAACGCCTGCGGGTCCGTGGTCTGGCCCTGGAACCATGGCTGGGTCGCAGCGCCGTCGATTTGCCTGAATGAAGACGCTGGACGTTCACACAGGCAGCTTTATTAGCAGGTCCTTCTGCTACGACGGAGCAGTACTCCGTACTAGTACCTTTCAATATTAGGTGAGTTGGCCGCTAAATTTCTCCCTATACCTCCCTCATTCTTTGAGAGCTCCAGGTACCTTCCGCCTCCATCATACGCGGGTGTTTTCTCTTCTTTTTTAATCCGTTTTCTCCCAATTCAGACAACCACTTAATAAAAACGCACCCTCCACCTGAGGTCCTCCTCCTGTTCCATTTATAGGATCTCCCCTGGCTGTGTTGTTGGTTTTGCCATCGGCTGTCTGTAGCGGCCGTCATCGACTGTTGCGTTCGTGCGTCTTGTGTTGGTCAGGTGGTTGCTCGAGGTACATACCACTACCTACTCGTACATACAACAAGTAGCCTCGCCCCGTCCCGCACGACCTCGCTGGCGACTTTTATTACCGCGCCTCGCCCTCCCCTCCTCGATCTCTCCCACTCACCTTGAATCCTCCTTACACCGAGCAGACAGAGGTAGAAGCTGTACGTTACCACCACGAAGCGAGCCCCTCCCTTTCCCTGTCACCCAACCCATGAATCCCTTTGTTTGATTTTCCTGAGCGATGCATCCCGTTTTGGGCGAGCGGTGAATGTGGAATCTGTCGGGCTGATGATAGAAGGACTCTTTTGAGAGAGCGCTGCACCACGCCAGAACCTCGAGAACAGCAGAGTGTGCCCCGCATCGAAGCAAGAGCGTGTACGAAGTACAGAGTAGCGCACAGAGAGAGCCAAGAGAAAGCAACTTGTCCAAAACATAACAACCCATCGCGACGCTCCACGAAGCATAGCAGGAGAGAAAAGAGAAGACACAGAGAGAGCGCGAGCCCCACGTCGTGTATCCTCTGCCCAGCGAACGAGTCACGATCGCCGTTGCTCTATACCACCTCTCTTTCGTCTCTTTTTTTCTCGCACCGCTGCACAGCGCCCCTCGTGAGCTTGTGCAGCAACTCGACAGGTGCCGTCAGCAACATCGCGCCGTGCTCCACTGCCCTCCGTTCCGGCGCCTTTTCTGCCCCGTCTAGACGCTTGACTTGACGTACGTCCTCCACCAAAAGGCCCCCCCGTTTCTCGCGGTTGCGCTCCTGAGCCGCCAACACTACCACCGACAAAACCCCCAGGCGACGGCCATCAGGTTATTGCTGCTCTCGCCCGACGCCGCCTGTCGTTCTGCGGCCACGTACGAAGTACAGACGCTGCAAATTCCGTATCATTGCCGCAGAGACATCGACGCTGTCCAGTGGTAAGTGAGTTCCTTCTCATTCGCTTGTATTGCTGCCCTGTGCCACACGATGCCTGCCAAAACCCTCACTGCTTCTCCTCCTACCACCGCCTTCAACCCCTTCCTTCACCTTGTTGCTCGGCTCCTCGCGAGACCACAAGGCCAGTCTTGGTATGCCCTGGCCGGCTCTGTCTGCCCCCAGCCCAGCATCCTTTCTCGGCTGCTTCCCCTGTTGTTTCTCGTCTCCTGCTGCCTCGCCGCTTGTCGCCTGTCGCATGTCACGAGCCCACCACGTTAAGCACCCCGCCCTCCTCCCTCCAGACAGACCCGCCTCTCGCTGCCCAGCTTTTTTGTGCCACTACATACACCAAACCAGCCCTCTCGACCTATGGAATTCCCCTACGCCACCCGCCGCCGCTGCTCACCCTCCTCCTGTATGTACCTGGCATTTGCTCTGTGTTGTGCTGCAGAGCGGCGCCTTTTTTATCGCTCACTTCATTTCCATGCAGCTTGATGCACCCATAGCAAACCCTGGCACACACCCTTGGACTCACCCTCCTGGACCCCTTTGCTGCTATTGGGGGGAGTTGGCCCATCAATTCATCACTAGTAGCATCCAGCAGCCTTATAACTACCTACCCTCCCCTGCTCTGCCGCTTCGTCTACTTCTCTCCCCTCCGATACCCCCCGCACCAACCATCCGGCCCTGGCAGCGTGTATTGCCCAAAAACATCATTGATTTCATTCAATTGCCGTTTTTTTTTTTTGCTTCCCACTCAATAGATACCCCTTGCCTCACCACTCCTGATCGCCGGGCGAGGACTTTTCTTGCTAAAACGTTGCCTTATTCAGCTGTCCTCCGCCATCCCAACTGCTAAACCAGCCACCCGGGGTCAGAATTTCTCGGGATCACCAACTAGCCTTGTCGCCCTCTTCCGCGAAAAGCTACATCGCCCTGCAAGCTTCCCAGCCTGCAGCTACATATACCGCAATCACGATCTAGTCCGGCTTCTCCGTCGGCAATACCAGCCTTCGCGACTCGTCGCATTGCACCATACCCTATTCGATTTCACCTGTCCCCGTTGCCCACCACGGCCCGCTCTAAGGCCCGTTCTTTGTTGCCCCTCACCTATTCAACACTCAGGTGCTTCTGTCTCGATCTTCGGTAGCGTCGGCTCTTTGGTCTGGATAGAATTCGCCCAGAATGTCGTCACACAGGCCCAATGCCTTCAATAGCCTGCGGATGGGAGGTGAGTTGGGGATATGAAATATTTGGTATGAACGTCGCTCGAGGTATTGACCATTTCTACAGAGGTGATCCGCGAGAAGGTCCAAGATGGCATCACAGGCGAAACACGGGATTTACAGTACACACAATGCAAGATTGTTGGAAATGGTTCCTTCGGTGTCGTCTTTCAAACCAAGCTTTCACCATCTGGGGAAGACGCTGCTATTAAGCGGGTGCTCCAGGATAAGCGATTCAAGGTACAAACCAAACATTAACTGGCCTCCAAGAGGGGTATTTGGTCGACTAACCATCTTTATAGAACCGCGAGCTTCAGATTATGCGCATTGTCAGACACCCAAACATAGTCCAGCTCAAGGCCTTTTACTACTCCAACGGTGAACGTGTATGTGCAACCACAATCCTCGAGAACTCTGATTGCGCTAACAATTCCTCAGAAAGACGAAGTCTACCTCAATCTCGTTCAAGAATTCGTTCCCGAGACGGTCTACCGAGCCTCGCGTTTCTTCAACAAGATGAAGACGACTATGCCTATCCTGGAAGTCAAGCTGTACATCTACCAGCTTTTCCGAGCTCTGGCCTACATCCACTCCCAAGGCATCTGCCACCGAGATATCAAGCCGCAAAACCTCTTGCTGGACCCAAACAGTGGTATTCTCAAACTATGTGACTTTGGCAGTGCCAAGATTTTGGTGGAGAACGAGCCCAACGTATCATACATCTGCTCCCGATATTACCGCGCTCCCGAACTCATCTTCGGCGCAACGAATTACACTACCAAGATTGGTAAGGCAATCCAACCTATCCTGCGTGATCCATATGTGTAACTAACAACTGTTGATTAAAGACGTGTGGTCAACGGGATGTGTGATGGCAGAGCTGATGCTTGGACAACCGCTGTTCCCTGGCGAGTCTGGTATTGATCAGCTGGTTGAGATCATCAAAGTCCTCGGCACGCCAACTCGAGAACAAATTCGTACCATGAACCCGAACTACATGGAACATAAATTCCCACAGATCAAGCCTCATCCCTTCAACAAGGTTTTCCGCAAAGCGGATGCCAATGCGATCGATCTCATTTCCCGGTTGCTCGAGTACACACCGACGGAGCGACAGTCTGCAATTGATGCAATGGTCCATCCTTTTTTCGACGAGCTTCGAGACCCCAGCACAAAGCTCCCTGATTCGAGACACGGAACTGGTCAACTTCGTGACCTACCCGATCTGTTCAATTTCACTCGTCACGGTAAGTTTGACTCCGGATGACCCGCATCTCAGAAAGGGTTTGCTGACAAATCCGCAGAGCTGTCTATTGCACCCGAACTCAACCCACAGCTCGTTCCCTCGCACATGAAGCCTATTCTGGCAGCCCGAGGACTTGATATTGACAATTTCACGCCAATGGCGCGGCAAGATATGCTGGCAAAACTAGACTGAGCCTCTGCTACCGGTACGGAGTTGGCATGTTACTGTTGTACTCCTTGAGGCACCTGGCAGCTCTAGAACACAATTGTCTGTTCAACTCCCAGCATAGAGCTCATGGTGGTACCGAGGGCAATAGCTCGCTACTCAAGCCGGGCCGGGAGATTGGCAGATGGGATGTAGTCTCGGAGCCTGTAGTGTTGGAGCACATATGCTCGATGCTGAGGGCGGAATGAGATCAATTTGTGTGTTCTAGGGGGAGCGTCGGAGTCTGTCCCAACTGGGAGGGAAAGGAGGGGCATCTTTTGATTCCCTACAAACCTCGTTTTCTTGGTGTGGAGCGAGAGCTGCTCACCAACACGAGGGAGCGAGGGAGGCTGCGTTGATGCATATCGCGGGGAATCACATTTCTAGACCACGTTTCGATGCATGACAGAGCTGGCTGTTGCTTCTTTTTCGTTGTTGTGTGTCATGAGGCTGAGGGGTTGTGGAGGTGATGGGTATGATTGGGCCGACTCGTGTCGATTCCGGCCTTGTTTTTAGCATTGATGTCACCACTGTCGCCGTCCACATCTCGGGGTTTGGAGGAGGAGCTCTATGTGGATGTCAACATTGCGGGATGAGATTTGATATCTTGGATCATGGGATATAGAGCCCTTGCAGCAAAGCTGAGATGCCGCAGACTACCAACAGGGGAAATGGACTTTAGCGAACATTGCGTCAGGCATCGTTCTTAACATGAGAAAAAGGAAATGGAGATGGACTTTTGTTATTATAGGAGAGTGGGCACGAACATTACTGCCACTCTTGTTTTGAGGTGTTTGATGAAAGAAAAAAAGATGTTTTAAAAAAAGGCGGAATCAAGCAAGTCGCTGTGGCTGGCGGGAAGATTGAGAGGGCCATGCACCCAGATAAAAATTACGGCATATTTTATGGACATAATACCATGGTTACGATGGATGATGACGATGATGCTACGATAATGCTCGTGATGCCGACAGTGTGTTGCTTGTGGGCTTTGATATTAATGACTATGGATATACTTCGTAGAACAGCACGAATTACCTGGGTACGATTCCATGACGTTTACGAAGTACAAGTGTGAAATTCGTACGGAGTGGAATCGCGGATGACATGTTGTTGCCTGAGGCAGCAGATCCAGGCGCGGGTTGGCGGGTTAAGGCGCGGGTTCGTCGTGGTCGCGCGCCTGTGGCCTGCAGCTTTTCCCGAGCTTTAGCAGCTTCAGCAGTCTCCCTCAACAACAAAGTAACCTGCGCCATCAACCATCCATTGCGATCCCCACAATCAATTACCACTTTATCTGCGGATCGCATCATGGCTGATTACGATCGGAGACAGTCGGGTGGCTATAATCGCAAAAGAAGATATCGAGGTTCGTGCATCGCCAATCATTGAAATCCACCTTGCCTCGCTACAAGTTTCAGCAGAAGCTCATGCGACTGTTCCCATCTAGATGACGAAGATCATTACGATCGCAGGCAGCAACGCAGACGAACAGACTCGGCACCCGTGCCCGTCCGACTTCGACGACAGCTTCTTGGCTTGGCTGACTCGCCTCTGCGACGATGGGCTGAGGAGGTGCAGTCCATCGCCCGCATGGTGGCAGATAACTACGATGACGAGAACCTGCGCAACACGTTTATCACTTTGGCTATACAGTTGCTCACTGAGCAACCTTTGAAGACCCCTTTCGTGGCGGCTGTTGTGCTGATAGCCAACACCCTTAAGCCTGAGCTTGTGGATGTCATTCTGGCTCAAGTTGCGCAGGAGACCGAAGACAAGATTGCCAAGGGGGAGTGGAGAGATGTGAAGCTGTACCTGAAGTTTTTGGCTTGCATGCAGGGTTGTTTGGAAGGCGATGGTGTCTTCCCATTGCTGGAGGAGCTTTTCAGCCGCGCAGCCGACTTGCAGACGGCCAGTTCAGAGGACGTAAGTTTGGAGTACTCAGTTTGGCAGACAAAAGCACGGTCGTATTCTTCACATTCTAACTGAAGCAGACTATCGGAACGGAAATCGTCAAAATCATTCTCCTTACAATCCCATACATAATGGCGGCGGCCCCGGGGCAATTCCAGCAAAAGGCAGCAGAGCTAATGGACAAGACCGATATCATCGCTTCTGAGCCTCATGCCCTGCAAGCGTTGGTTGATCCATACCACCCTGAGGGCAAGGATGAAAGCCCTTCGGTATCTTTAAGCTTGTGCATGCTTTTGCAGAAGCAGCTGCAGGACGAAGCCTCAAAGAACTGGGAGCTTACCTGCCTCCCGCGACCTTGGCAGATGCCACTTGAAGAGATCGAATCCCAAGAGAAGCTGGCGAATGCACCGAAGCATGCACTACCCGCCATATCTATACCTGCGACCGTGGTTGCTGGCCCTCGACCACTGTTTCCTGAGGTCTATTTCTCAGTCTACGCTGACCAGGAGGTTGAATCCGTGCCGCCGACAACTAGCGTGGCATCCTCACTCATTCGAGACGGTCTTACTGACACCATCAACGGCCTCCACTTCAATAGAAATGCCACTGCACGATATTTGATAGATCTGGATTGCTATTTCGCAGACGGTACCTTTGTGAAGCGCGCGACACCATTCGATGAGCTGCGTAACATGGGCTCCGACCGATCGACTTGGAAGCCGGAGGATTTTGCTGTGGATATTGTCTTCTCGCAACTCTTCCAGCTGCCCGTGCCCGAGCATAAGCTGGTTTACTATCACTCCGTGTTGACTGAGGCTTGTAAGCTTGCTCCTGCCGCCATCGCACCCAGCCTTGGCAGAGCTATCAGACACCTTTACGGAAACAGTCCACGCATGGACTTGCAGTTAGGCTATAGGTTTCTCGATTGGTTCTCGCATCATCTGAGCAACTTTGGCTTCACGTGGAAGTGGGCCGAATGGAGCGACGATTGTGGCCTGCCTGATCTTCATCCCTCTAAGTGGTTTCTCAAGGGTGCTCTGGATAAGGAGATACGGCTCAGCTTTGCCCAACGTATTCAGAAGACCCTTCCCGAGCCATACCAGCCCCTCATCGGACCAGAGAAGGAGAAGGATGTGCCCGACTTTAAATTTAGCAATCCTGGTGAGTCTTGTATGATGTTGTGGTGATATTTTAATACTAATAGGCGGCCAAGACACCCCATTCTCCAGTGAAGGTCAGGAAATCGGTGCCTTGCTGAGGCGCAAGGCCCCAGATGAAGAATTTCAGCCCATCATTGAACGCATTCAATCCCAGGCTGCGGAGAGAGCATTGGATCCAGTGGTCGCTAGCACAGACGTTTTTATGACAGCCGTCTGCTGGGTTGGCTCCAAATCGCTGAGCCACGTTCTGGCCTGCATTGATCGTACCAAGGGGAGACTCCTTGATGCTGGTACAGCATCGCCGGATGCGCGGGCCCAGATCATCTCTGCTGTCATGGCATACTGGCATGCTCATCCTGGTGTCGCCATATCAATCATTGAGAAGCTGCTGAACTACTCCATTATCACACCGTTCTCTGTTGTGGACTGGGCGCTTGTCGCCAGTTCACCCGCAAACGGTACCAATGGAGGCGAGTCCCTTGGGCAGTCCCATGTCTTCGAATTGGTCTCCAACACAGTGGCCAAGGTGACGAGCCGAATCCGCCAGATTCTTACGTCTCCCGACGCGGACGACGAGACGCGCGAGAAGGAGACCAAGGCTATGCGCGATCTCTTCCGCGCAACTAACGATGCGCTCGAGAGCTGGGCCGGAGGCAGTAAGGACGAGTTGATGGAGATGGATGACGGCTCAAGTGAGCGTGAGGCCCTTATCCGTAGATGGGGTCAACGATGGCTCAGAGTGTTCAAGAGATTGGCGGCGATTGAGGAGGCTTTTATCCTGGAACTTGGCAAGGGTAAGACGATTACTTCGTCTAATGGCGCCAATGATGCCTAGAAGGCATGGGTTGACGACACATCTGTGAAACAAGTGTAACTTGCATGGGAAAGCATGTCTGGGGAGTCTCAATCGAGGATGGGCCTCGAATTTTATCTGCCTATGGCAGCTTGGGGAGATTCTCAACCCGAGGCCAGACGAGCAACCCGGTTTTTAGTTGTTGGAGTAATTCTTCTTGCTTTTAATAGTTAACGCAGTGAAGATTCACCGGGGCAGTTGGGAATGTAAACAAGGAACAAATAAAAGGGATCATAAAACGACCTGTTCTATCTCATCATTGCATGAATTTGAGGTATCTTATGGCACGTCTCTTTACACTTGCGTGTTTTGCAAAGCATCTTAGGTATGAGTTGTCCCCCTTCTTGCCAGCAAGTCCTAAGCGATCGACTTCAAAGAGTAGTCTCCATGACAGCCATCTCATGATGCTAATTCCTAGAAACCCCTTAATCCTAAAATCAAAAAGGCCCTGCATTCCCATGGTATAATAGTACAAAATTCATCACACATTAAATCCTCCTTACGCCAGGCAAAATGTGAACCGAAATACACCCTTCTTGGTGGCCACCCCCCCTTGAGCATTGAGCGAAAGCAGACACCACCTCCAATCAAAATTGTTCAGCTTATTCCTGAATTGTCATACTATCAGTTTCCGTTTGATCGGCTGGGGAAGCGGCGCGCCGCCCACAGAAAGTTGTTGGCTCTGTTGGGCTTTCTCGCCCAATTTTTTGAGCTTCTCGAGTAAATGACTGCAAACACGTTAGACTGTCGATTTTATCTGAGACGGGTTGGGGTCGACGGCGAAACTGTTCGACTAGTTGACGGAAAGACTCCTTTGCCGGTCCACTGAGCTCTGGGATGTGGTCGCCTGGGGGGCTAGATGCTGGTGTCTCCCTTGGAGTGTGTTGATGTGAAGTGTGGTGTGAATGGGTGGAAGTAGCTGCAGATGATGATACGCTGGTGCTTGGAGAAGGGATGGGGCCAGGGGAAGAGTGAGGAGGAAGGGGGTACTGAACGAGGATAAGGAAGGGATGAAAATAAGCGTACTTTATAGGCGTTTGGCCACGGCTGCTTTCAGTGACAGCCAGGTTGAGTCTCTTTGATTGCTGTTGATGATCTTCAAAGTGCTGATGTATCCGAACTTGACAATCATCCGCGTCTCCACCCCGGACGATGTATTGACAGCCCTCCTGGTTACATGTCCAAGTTCCATCTGGTCCTCGGGGAATGGTGCAAGGTATCTTCTCTGCTCGAATGACAATTCTGATGGGGTCCTCAACAGGCTGTAGCTGGACTATCTCCTCTCCGTTCTTCGACGGGGTTCCGTTGGTTGGATCTTCCATGGTTGCGTCCTCTTCTCTGTCAGGGAAATACTGTGAGCGTTTCAAACCGGAAGCTTCAGTCTCCGATTCGCTTTCACTTTCCAGTTCGGCGTGTGTCCGCTTCTTTGAAACTGTGATGGTCCGCAGAGCCGCCGTCATACCAGGTTTTCGGCCGGGCCTTTTCAGCGTCTTCCCCATACGGGGTGGAGGATCATCCGCCTCATCATTCTCATCATTTTTGGCCTTAGAAGAGACGTTCTTGATGGCAGCTGGTGTCTCTACTGTATCTGATTTCTTGGCCTTACGAGGCGCCAATCGATAAGGGAAAGCGGATGGTTTTATGGCCTCGGGAGTAAAAGGAGTTTTCTCCAGCTCCTGGAGGTAGGAGTATATCTCATGCTTTCGGTATTTCTCGTCGAGGGCTTGCAATAGAGCTGAAGCATTGTAGTGCAGGACCTCTATGACCGGTATCTTGTGGCAGCCAACCGTGCCGTTTTTAAAGCTTGGAAACTTGAAGGCGAAGTAAAGATCGTTGATCGTTTTTGACGTGGCGAGTCCATGTTTGGACTTACCCCTCCGGTTGTAAATGGTCTCCAAGGCAGCGAGGAGAATGGATAAAGGAGACCCGTCACCATCCGCATCGTTTGCGGGCATTTCAACTTGCTGGTTTGGTATTACAGGGCTTGGGCTGATAACAATTGGGCTAGCTTTGCCCTCATGTAAAGTTGAGATGGAGTTTGGGGGTTTCTGCGATGGCTGTACCGGGCCTCGGTCAACATCCTCTGTACTGGCACTCCTAGTAACACGACCTGAGGATTTGCCCCTGAGTGCCGGATTTGCCAGACCGGCGGAAGGGACCTGACGACGTTTTTGTGACTCTTTGTTCAATTGTTCATACTTTTGAATCTCATCCTAGGCAAGCCCATCAGTTAGTGGTACGACTTGTAATATGGGGGAAATTGCTTACAGCGTGCTCAGCGATGAACCACTGGTAGAATCCGGTGCGCTTCCAGTCGATTTCTTCGACACTCTCTAGCGAGAACTGGCTGACGAAGAAAGTGGCGTGTTCCGCACAACGCTCAACTACTTCGTCAAGTGTTGAGCCATCTCCAACTTTTATGGCATACTTTAGTCAATGTTAGCATCCCACGATTCTAACAAGAAGTAAAAGACGTAGTCTAAAGATCGACCCACTTGTAGAAAGAGATCGTGAAGCGCCTCTAGACGTCCATGATGCACCGACTTCTTTTTTGACCGCTTGGCCGTATCGGATTTACATATATCCAGGATGTGGTAATACATGATTGTAGCCTCGCACATCTTGTTGAAGATGGGGAGGTATGCGTCCGAAGGGTTGATCTCGTACCACCCTCCCCGGCCCATTACCCATATCACCGGACGTCTGTCGTCTTGTGACTGGCCGATGGCGTACCGCTCGCAGTCTAGAATTTCGATTGGAACAGATTTCCGAAATCTCCTCATCACTGCGGATGTTAGAAAGATCTAGGCAATGGGGGTAGAGACGGGTTGCGACTCACAATTCAGCTTCTGTTCACGATCCTCGACGACGAGGTGGCCTCGCAAAATAAATGGACCCCTTGTCCCAACGTGGAGGGCATTTTCGAAAGCCTTGCCATCTTTATCGAGAACGACAGCATCGCGCAGCTCCCATATTGGAAAGTCATCCGTGGATAATTCCTTGGGGCATGGCTTGACAATGGAGATTTCTTGTAACCATCGGACCTGGCTGCCGTCTACCGTTTCCACACTGGACGTGGAGCCTCTCCGTTTGCGCCCATTCATCTCGATTCAGGTTTGTGGGCGACCATTGGGCGATGATGCCACACTCTCGTTGGTTCAGAGATGGTTGATGTAGTGGGTGGATTGCGGGTAATCGGAGATCGGGATCGATAGCAAGAATTGTGGTGTGATAAAGGTATTATACTAGTACTACCAGACAGATAGTAGATGGTTAAGACTGTGCTTCGCTGGTGTGATCGGCTGAAATGGTCGGTATTCGTGAGGCGCTGAAAGGCGGGTGAAGAAATGGTGATAGCAATGTGGTGATTCTGGTTAGGAACAAGTTTAGTATGTGCACGCGAGGATGAAAGAGGTCTGTCTCGGCTTGGCGCATTGACGCGCCGTCATGAAGATCCGCGATTAATGGGCGTCAGAGGGGCAGCCGCTGTGCTGAAATGGGAATCGGGGCACCTGTGCTGGAGATACTACAGGGATGCTACAGGCCTTGAGAGCCTGGAGGTACCGCCATGGATACCCCGCCTATGTGCTGTTGCAAGCTTCAGCACAGAATTCCAGCGCGCCAATCCAGAAAGGAACCTTTCGCAGCACCCCTAGGAAGTACTGCTCCGTACTCTAGCGGGTACGCCCTCTTATCACTTATCGCTGCCCGCTAACTTTTTTTTCTTCACTTTCCAGTGAGGCTGTCCTGAAGGCTCAATAAGTGAGGACTCGGGTGAGAACTGAGTCGCAGCTCATCTATTTATTCGCATCCACCCTCCTTGTGCGCCAACTTCTCCTCTTCATCTCTTTACCCAAGCAAGGTTCGCATGAGACGGCTTGGAAAGGTGCTATCGAGAATGGCTTCGGACGTCGTCCGGGATGGCATCTTCGGTAGGCAAAGCTCCCTTCGTTGGCTGTTCTTTTTTCGCTTTTCGGAGCATCACTCTTGACGCGCCAGTTGTTGTGCATTTACTGACATAAATTTTTCGGTTCCATAGCCATCAACAAGCCTTGCGGCCTTAGCTCTGCCCAGGTTCTGCGAGAATGTCAGCAACACTTCAATCCATCTGCTTTCTTCAAGCCCATGATCGAAGCAGAGGTGGCGCGGCGCCTGAAGGAATCGGGCGGTCAATTCATGCGGCGCAAAGCTGAGAAGAAGGCATCCCAAGTCAAGATTGGCCATGGGGGCACCCTAGACCCGCTGGCGACGGGAGTGTTAATCATGGGCATTGGGTCTGCGACGAAGCTGCTGCCGCAATTCCTCGACTGCTCAAAGACTTACGAAACGATTGTTGTCTTTGGCGCAAGCACCGACACGTACGATCGAGTGGGTCGTGTCCTCACGAAGCGGCCATACGACCACATCACGAAAGAGATGTTAGAGAAGGAGCTGGAGGCCTTCAAGGGGAAGCAGATTCAGATTCCGCCGCTCTATTCGGCGCTGAAAATGAACGGCAAGCCACTCTACGAGTATGCGCGCGAGGGGAAGCCTATACCCAGGGAGATTCAAGGAAGGGAGATTGAAGTCTTGGAGATTGAGCTTGTGGAATGGTATGAGCCCAAGAAGCACAACCATCGGTGGCCAACCGAAGAGGCAGAGGCGGCAGAGCGCAACCTTGCTGAGCAAGTGTGGAGGATCAAGAAGCAGCAGGAGACATCTAGAAAGCTCACACCAGAGGAGAAGGAACAGGATGATCAGGCGGTCGCAGCACACGAGTCGTTTAAGCGCAAGTTCGAAGAGCGACAAGATGAGCTTATCAAGGACGCGCCCTCCAAGAAGCAACGGCAGTCGAAGCACCCTGCTTTGATGTCTGGCGCACTCGGCCAATTACCCCAAGCCACATATTCTAACAAGGGGAAGAATCTTGTTCCTCCGTCGCCCGATGAGAGCACGCCACCACCGTGGAACGATGAAGGTCCTCCCGCCGCCAAGATCCGGCTGAAGGTCACGTCGGGATTCTATGTCCGAAGCTTTTGCCATGACTTGGGCGCCAAACTCGGCTCAGCTGGTCTCATGGCGGAGCTGTGCCGTGTCCGCCAGAGTGACTTCACCGTTGGAGGTACAAACTGTCTCGAGTACGACGACCTGGCCAAGGGAGAGGAGGTTTGGGGACCCAAGGTCGCCAATATGCTTGCGCGATGGAATGGAGAACCCGAGGGACACTGGCCCGGCCCTCAAGCTTCAAAGACAAATGAATCACCCAAGAAATCACCAGAAAAGAAACAGGATACCAAGGCCCCCGCACAGAATCAGTCCGCCGCACGGCCCGAGAAGCGATCAAGATCTCCATCTGTCGATGCCCCTTCGTCTCCACCGCGTAAGGTGCAGGCCAAGACCTCGAATGGTGGAGACAAGCCGGAGCGGGAACCCGTTAATGGTAAGCATGGCAAATCAGACGATGAGAAGTCGTGGAATGGTTTTGATGACTGAACGAAAGAAGATTAGAGATGAGAGAATGGTGTAGGGATAGGGATGGAAAGCGATGGAATACGATGACTGATGACCCTCTGTTTGAAGGCAGAAAAACGACGCCTACGGTATATACATGGCATGGCGGTATTCATTCTCCTCTTGCAAGCAACACTGTCGCAGGGCGAATAGAAGTAAACATGCAATCGTAAGGAGTAAGAGACTTTAGCTAGAAGGCATACCACTGGGAATCTGGAAATACAAATTCATAATTGATGGATCTGTCCATTCTCATTACCATACCCTCCCTCCCATCTAGTATACAGAACCCCCATTAACACCGATTCATGAGAATCCCTTCCCTTATTTTCCAAACCGCCATAGTGCCTCAAAAAACAAACCCATAAACGACGCCAGAATCATAAACGCCATCGGCTAAACAGGACCTGCCTTCCTTCCGTTCATCCCCGGTCCAGTCCCCAGGACTCATGATGTCTGCTTCGCTGCAGTTGCAGAGGAAATCACCGCATTCGTCTCCTGTAAAAGATTCCGTACTCTCTCGATGCGCTCCATCGCCAACTCCAGCCTGTCCAACCGCCTCTTCTTCTCCTCGTCCCGCTTTTCCAGCTCACCCACACGCTGCTCCAGCTTCGCCCTCGCGCGCCGCTCATCTGCCACCATCTCATTCGCCTGCTCAAACAGCGCCGCGCTCAACTCCTCCATCTCTTTACTCGTAGCACTAAGCCTCCCCTCTGCCGCCTTCCGCAGTGTTTGTTCGCGCGTCAGCGCCTCGAGCAAGTCCTCCGTTGACGGGGTTGATGTAGTTGTGGGAGGCTGCGCCGCAGCAGGAGGTGTGGCCGACTTGCGCGGGTACACCAGGGCAGAGAGACGAGTAGCGCCACTTTGGAAGAACGATGCGCGCGTGGGACTTTGCGTCGCTGCCGTTAAGGGATCTGGATGGGAGGAGGAGGAGGAGGAGGAGGAGGAAGAGGAGGAGATTTGTGTGCGCAGTTTGGAGAGTTCGGCTTCGTATTCGGTCCAGCGGTCGATAGCGGCGGTGGCTTTTTGGTTGAGGAGGCAGACTTGGGTTTCAAGCTCAGCGATGCGCGCTTGGGCTTCAAGGAGTTGTGTCGAGGGAGGCTCGTTCTCGAGGGGGGAGATGGTGAAGCCGCAGCTGGGACAACATGAAGGGGTGCGGTCGGTGATTAGGGCTGTGGTTGTCGCAGCTGCTGTTGCGACCATGGTGGACGACATCATAAGTTATGGCTATAGGGGAGAGCTTCTCAGAGTATCGCAGGACGAAAAGTTGAAGGTTGTAAAGAAAGCCGAGGCGCTGGCGGGGCGACAGGATGATGATGGCATGTGTGAGAGTGTTTGTGGAGCGTGACAGGGGAATGCAGGTGGTTCAGGTAAGTACGGAGTACGGAAGCTGCTAATGTTACCCGCCCCGGACAGCCCACTTAAACCCGGTAGTACCTATTTTTACCAGAGAATTATTCGTACTCGTACTCCGTACATGATAGTTATATGGAACAGCAACAGGATCTACATAAATTGATATATTCAAATGTGTATTAATAATTGCTGTATTGCTGATTATGTGCTTTCGTAAATCGAAGATGGTGGGCAAAAGCGAGAGGGATATCAGGTAACCAACCTACGCCTAAATGTTTGGAGCATCAAGACAATCAGTAGACATTTCGGCACTTTTGGTAATAACTCTTGAGGATTTACACCTCAAGCATCTTCGTCTCACGCAGATCTATTGATGGGTATCTAGAGCTTGCAATAGATGCAGTATTAATACTAATACAGACATGCAACGATCAAAAGTAGCCGTTGAAATTACCTGCCTTTCGGACAGGCTTTATGTATCCCCCATGGTGAACAACCTCATAGCCTCTAACCAGGGGTAGGAAATAACATCCAATATGCCCAATTGAGCAAATGTGATGAAATAGTGGATATTCCCCCATATCATCACCGCCACTAGTCCTGTTCGAGGTGGAACAGATGCCAAATCCTGAAAAACATGGCCTGATTCCTGGGCATCTAGCCATGGCCTTGGAGATAGTTGCTGGGATAACATTCATGCCACCGGATGCACACTTGGCTGTTGGCTGTACAGTGCAGTCAGATGTAATTGTGCGCCTGGCCGAATGGCGTTTGCAACATGTTAAATCCGGGGGCAGGAGCCTCAGCTTGGTTTGGCAACCTTTCTCAGCTCGCTCGCGCCAGTCTCGGGGTCCTTGAACTCTTTCCAGCTGATCGGCACCATGTCGTTGCCAGCATCACTTGTCGCCATGATGACGCCCAATTCGTTCGAAGCGGTGGAGAGATAGTAATTGGCCTGGTCACCTAGGGAAATCTACCATATTTGAAATTAGTTTCCACTTTGCGAAATATGTCATCTCGAAAGGTTCCTCTTACCACCTGCGCGCGAACGACATCGCCCGGCTTGAATGACTCATGGATCTTGACCTTGTCCTTCTCCGTGGCTCTCACATCCTGTACCCGTATCACGCCCTGCCACTCCGTCTGCAGGACCGTGTCGCCGACTTGCTGGATCACCACAATAGCCTGCTTCGGCATCAAACGCACCACCCGGGCCAATACAATATTGTTGACATCCGGAAGGACCTCGCGCTTGCGGCCGTGCCTGGCAACGGAAATTGTGGCCAGCTCGTCGGCTGTAGGGGCAGTGATCTTGTTCAATCGCTTGACCGGACCTGGTGCTTTGGCCGGAGCTGTAACAGTGACATTGCCCATCAATGATGAGACAACATTGCCCTCGTAGATGTGTGTGCCTGGGCCGGCCGCATATTTCGATATGGGGCCCAGGACCTTGCCCGGTATAGCGAGGGTCGGGACGTTATCGACAGCCATTGGAGAGTCGATTGAAGCTTGATGTCGTGCTTGACGTTTTTCTTTTGTCTCACCAAAAAGGCTTCTTTTGGAAAGGTCATGGAACAATCTTGCTTCCGTGACTGGTCACGTGAATGAATTGGTGGGACAGAGGCCGTGATCCGAGTCCGGCGCCGAAGCGGCGGGCACGCAAAATGAAGTGGAGATCCAAATCATCCCATTGGACATCGGAAGGACGGCAACTAAATGTGCGATACCTATTGATAGGAGGAAGAATCGTATTCTCGTTTTCAGGGCACCTTCCGGAAGACGGGGGTTTAGAGCCTGATTTGTACGGAGTGATCCGGACCATTATGTACTCCGTAGGGCAAGTTGATATACGAATACTACGTAGTATTATTAGGTATTCGGTAATATCTGCTTCGTATCGCTTTCCCAAACAGCAATGCTTACTCTAAAACCCGGAATGCAGTTTTGTGCTGTCGGTCGGGATTCCGAATTCCGTTGCCGATTCTTAGCTCAATATGGGTCTTCCCATTGAGCTTACAAACGGTTGACAATCCATTCATTCTCAGCTGCTTTCGCTGTATGTTGGTAATCAAACCCTGCTAGGCTATACGCTATCACATTGTACTAGAAACGGGTACGGAATCCGGGTGTGGGTATGAAGAGGTGCGGAACCCACAATTCAGCCTTTGTTGAGATACATAGTACACAACATTCACTCCGTACTCGTACGGAATCCAAGAGTCATCTGTCGTCCCGGCCCGCTATACGGATGAGATGCCTATACATACAAGTAGATTGTTGCATGTGTTGTCGTTCTTTTGTGTTGTCCCTATATGACTATTGCAAGTTCATAAAGCTCCAAATTGCCCACCAGCAGTTGACTTACAATGACAACGAATGCATGGACAACAGCGCTGACAACCTTATCAGTCCTATGGGTTAAATACTAAAATACTGACCCGTTTGCTTCGTATTAATTTCTCTTCGAATAGTCGCCCCCCACAGTTTCAATGGCGCCACCTCCACCATGGGTGTCTGGTCTACGAAGTCATCGGTTCTTAATGCCTCCGACCTCCTTGCCTGTTCTTGCTAGTATGCGTGACACCCCTGTTCCATGCTCTACGAGTAATGGAGTTCGGACTTAATGGCTCGAAATGTCCATTCTCTCGGTCTCGCCAAGGGGTGCTCCCCATGCATGCATGACCTCCAAACGGGAATCAACGGCTAGTTTCCTATCCACTTTGTTTTGTAATGTTTGCTCCGCTCGATTTAAACGATGCCATCCCCGGTACCTGGTAACTCTGTTGACTCGCCTCTTTCCTGTTTACTATAGTCTCTTCATTCATTCTTTCTAAATAACCCGTGCCTTGGCGATACATCTTCTGGGCCTAGCTCCGTCCAGACTCGACGACTCCACATCCGAATACTCGTATCGACCCGTTGACGCTAGCTGAACCCTTGGATGAGATCGCTATTAGTGGCGCGATATACTATGCCCAGCAATGGCAATGGCAGATTCCGGTGTTGAGAAAGCTTTAAAAACTTCCGAGGCCAATATTCAACCCACACCCGAGAGCCATAGTGATAGTGAGGAGAGGGGCGATGGAATAGAGAAAATCGAACCCAAAGACGATGGAAGTGAAAAGGACCCTTCGAGTTCAAGATTAAGAGCGACCAAGAGCCATGTCACCGATGTTAGTGTGGCGACAACGCCTGTGGTCAAACAGAAGTTGAAGCCATGGTACAAGAAGGTGAATCCCCTGCGCTGGGGCAGCATCCCACCAATTCCCAAGGAACGCACGGTATGCAAGGAGTACCAGGCTGGCTTCTTTAGCAAGCTGGTCTTTCATTGGATGACGCCTCTTATGACGGTAAGTTGAGCTTGTATATATGGCCCTTGAAACGCTCCACCACGAGTAGTGCACTAACACGACGTTTGCAGACCGGATACAAACGGCAACTGGATAATCAAGACATCTGGCTCGTCAACCCAGACCGAGCTTCTGAACCACTTACACGCAAGGTCAAGGATGCCTTTCAGAGACGAATCGAGAAGGGAGAAAAGCATCCTCTCCTCTGGGCCTTGCATGAGAGCTTCTTCTTTGAGTTCTGGCTTGGCGGCTTTTGCTCCTTCTTTGGATCAGTCATGCAAGTCTTATCCCCCTTCCTCCTCCGGTACTTGATCCAGTTTGCAACCGACGCCTATTTCGCCAACATTTCTGACGGGGTGCCTCCCAATATTGGCCGCGGTATCGGCTTGGTCCTCGGCGTCACCATCATGCAAGTTTTGCAGAGCCTCTGCACGAGCCACTTCATCTATCGAGGTATGATGATAGGAGGCCAGAGCCGTGGTGTCTTGATTGGGCTTATCTACGAAAAGTCCATGGTGATATCTGGGCGTGCTAAAGCTGGCACCGCCAAAGAGACCATGATGCCGGAGACGAACGAGCAGGACGAGAAAGGCAAAGGCAAGGAGAAGGAAAATAACAAGAATAATGAGAAAAAAGGCAACAGGGGCAAGCCCGACGATCAGGGCGCCGGCTGGGGTAACGGCCGTATTACCAACTTGATGAGCGTCGACACATACCGTATTGACCAGTGCTCTGCCCTTTTTCACTTGATTTGGGCTTCTCCCGTCGCCTGTATCATCACTCTCATCCTCTTGCTCATCAACTTGACGTACAGTGCCCTGGCTGGCTTTGGATTCCTCATTGTTGGAGTTCCTTTGTTGACAAGAGCCGTCCAAAGCCTCTTCCGTCGGCGAAGAGAGATCAACAAAATCACCGACAAGCGTGTCTCGCTCACTCAGGAGATCCTTCAATCTGTCCGTTTTGTCAAATATTTTGGTTGGGAGAAGGCCTTCATCAACCGCCTCGGAGAGATTCGTTCCAAGGAGATTTACTCCATTCAGATCTTGCTGGCTATCCGCAACGCTGTCAATGCTGTAAGCATGTCGATGCCCATCTTTGCATCCATGCTGGCATTCATCACCTACTCTCTTACAAACCACGACCTGGCTCCTGCTGAAATTTTCTCATCTCTTGCCTTGTTTAACAGTCTCAGAATTCCCCTCAATCTCTTGCCTCTTGTCCTCGGTCAGACAATCGACGCTTGGTCGTCCATGCAGCGTATCGAGAAATTTCTCCTTGAAGAGGAACAGGAGGAGGATGCCATTCACAAGCCTGAGGGAGAACATGCCATTGAACTGCTCAATGCCTCCTTCACATGGGAGAAAACACCAAATCAAGATTCTGACAAGAGTGCCGGCGCCACGAAGGACAAGAAGAGTGCCAACAAGGTAGATAAGCCACAAGAAGCCTCTCGGCCCGCTTCTTCTGGGGAAGACACTGATACTCTTGTGGAAGAGCGAGAACCCTTTAAGCTGCAAGACCTCAACCTCCAAGCTGGACGAAATGAGCTGATTGCCGTTATTGGTACTGTTGGTAGCGGCAAGAGCTCGCTGCTCGCTGCCCTTGCGGGTGACATGCGGAAGACAAGTGGAGATGTCGTCTTTGGTGCCTCTAGAGCGTTCTGCCCTCAGTATGCTTGGATTCAGAACACTTCGTTGCAGGATAACATCATTTTTGGCAAAGATATGGATAAGGATTGGTACAAGGAGGTTATTCGAGCGTGAGTTGCATCCCTCTACGCTTTCAGATCTCATGAGACTAACTAGTCATTCAACAGATGTGCTCTTCAGCCTGATCTTGACATGCTACCCAATGGTGATCAGACCGAAATCGGCGAACGAGGTATCACGATTTCCGGAGGTCAGAAACAGCGCCTGAACATTGCACGAGCGATCTATTTCGATGCCGACATTGTTCTCATGGACGACCCCCTGAGTGCTGTTGATGCCCATGTTGGCCGCCACATTTTCGACAACGCTATTCTGAGCCTTCTCAAGGACAAGTGCCGTATCCTCGCTACTCACCAGCTTTGGGTTCTCAGCCGTTGCGACAGAATCGTCTGGATGGAGGCTGGAAAAATTCAAGCGGTTGACACTTTTGAGAATCTCATGCGCGATCACAAAGGCTTCCAGGCTATGATGGAAACCACTGCCATTGAGGAGAAGTTGGAAGATGAAGGCGGCGATGCCAAGATGACGCAGTTGACGCTGACCGAGACTGCTGAGGCGCGCAAAAATAAGAAAAACAAGAAGGGTGCTGCTCTCATGCAACAAGAGGAGAAGGCCGAGGACAGCGTGCCATGGTCTGTATACGGGGCATACATTCGTGCGTCGGGCACAATGCTCAACGCTCCGATCCTCCTATTCCTCCTAATCCTTTCTCAAGGTGCCAATATCATGACCAGCCTGTGGCTCTCCTACTGGACTTCGAACAAGTACAACCTATCAACGGGCCAGTACATTGGCATCTACGCAGGTCTCGGTGCCTTCCAGGCTTTCCTCTTGTTTCTTTTCTCCGTGGTACTCTCCATCCTGGGTACAAACTCTAGCAAGGTTATGCTCCGCGAGGCTGTCTTCCGCGTCCTGCGGGCACCTATGTCGTTCTTTGACACTACACCCTTAGGACGTATCACCAACCGCTTCTCGCGAGATGTCGACGTTATGGACAACAATCTCACAGACGCCATCCGGATGTACTTCTTCACTATAGCGATGGTCACTGCCGTCTTTGCACTCATCATCGCCTATTTCCACTACTTTGCCATTGCTCTCGGGCCTTTGTATATCCTCTTTATCCTGGCTGCGGCGTACTACAGAGCGTCGGCCCGAGAGGTGAAACGATATGAATCCGTTCTGCGATCCAACGTCTTTGCCAAGTTCGGAGAGGGTCTTACTGGTGTTGCGTCTATCCGCGCATACGGACTGAAAGACCAATTCGTCAAGGACCTCCGTGACTCCATTGATGATATGAACAGCGCTTACTACCTTACCTTTTCTAACCAGCGGTGGTTGTCCGTCCGGCTTGATTTGATAGGAACCTTTCTTGTCTTTGTGGTCGGAATCCTGGTTGTTACATCACGTTTTAGCGTTGATCCTTCCATTGGTGGTCTGGTCTTGAGTTATATCCTCTCTATTGTCCAGATGCTCCAATTCTCTATCCGGCAATTGGCAGAAGTCGAGAACGGCATGAACGCTGTCGAGCGTCTCCGCTACTACGGCAGCGAGCTGGAAGAAGAAGCACCGCTGCACACTGTTGAAGTCCGGAAGTCTTGGCCCGAGAAGGGAGAGATCGTCTTCGACAATGTCGAAATGCGCTACCGGCCGAATCTCCCTCTTGTTCTGCAAGGCCTGTCGATACACGTCAGGGGCGGAGAACGTATCGGCATCGTCGGTCGCACCGGCGCGGGCAAGAGTTCCATCATGAGCACTCTGTTCCGGCTTGTCGAGATCTCAGGGGGGTCCATCTCCATTGACGGCATTAACATCTCTATCATCGGTCTCTATGACTTACGCTCCCGCCTCGCGATCATTCCACAAGACCCAACCCTTTTCCATGGCACCGTCCGCAGTAACCTGGACCCTTTCAACGAACATACCGATCTAGAGCTCTGGTCTGCTCTTCGCCAAGCTGACCTTGTCCCCACAGACGCCAATATCGACGACCGCAGAAATGACTCTTCACGCATCCACCTCGACAGCATTGTCGAAGAAGACGGCCTCAACTTCTCCCTCGGCCAGCGCCAACTCATGGCCCTCGCACGTGCCTTGGTCCGCGGCTCGCAGATCATCGTCTGCGACGAAGCCACCTCCTCCGTAGACATGGAGACAGATGACAAGATCCAAAAGACCATGGCCACGGGCTTCAAGGGCAAGACACTGCTGTGCATTGCGCACCGTTTGCGGACGATTATCGGCTACGATCGCATCTGCGTCATGGACGCGGGAAAGATCGCCGAGCTTGATACACCTCTCGAGTTGTGGAAGCAGGGCGGTATTTTCAGGGGCATGTGTGATAGGAGTGGAATTCGCGTGGAGGATATTCAGGGGGCAAGGGAGGAGTTGGAGCAATTAGCTGGACCTAGCGGGCTTGAGGAATGATACCCAAATCCCCTTTCTTGAAGGAAGGGTTACTTACCCCTTTCCCCTAAACGGAAAAGTTTTGAATAATTCGTTTATTTTATTTGACTGAGATTCTCGAAATGAGGGGATCTGGAGGTCTTGAGGTCAATGTTGTTCTGGAGCATGTCAAGCAACATGGGAGATGCCCGGGATGAAAGGATTTATGACATATGGGAACGCGCAAGCGGTATTGATACAGAACAATTAGGCATAGCAGTTAATATGCACAAAAAATATACAAATGCCATTGCAGAGAGTCTTTCAGAGCATCACTTACAACGCTGGGTTCTAGGGCACGGACAGTGCCATTCATCTCGACACTCGACTGGAAAACATAGCTTTACTAACTGGAGTAGTATTAAGACCAGCACGAACGATGAATGATTCATAACCGTAGTCAATATATACTTTGTAAACCGACATCCAACCCACAACACCCTCCTCTGTCTAGTTAAAGTTCTCCTGTTTCCAATCGTGCAAAAAGAACAAAAACAGCCCCATTGGTCTCAGCCTCCTAGCCTCGAATACAACTCCGGTTGAATCTTCAGCCAAGTGGGAGCTAGGCCACCTATCCAACATTAATTACAAAAGACGATGCTATACTGCTCCTGTCCTCAACTCTCCTCCCAAAAGGTCCAGTCCTTGACGCCGTAATCCCCTAAAATAAGTCCGATGTGAAAGTTTTGTTGTGTTTATTAAATTGTGGGTCCGACTTAAAATCGGCCAAGCGGGCTACCGTTACCCCCGAGGTTTGACGAGTGCCTGGTAGGTCCAGAGCTAGGAGGCATTTGTTGCGGAGGGAAGCTTCCGGGCTCGTCGGCGAGGAGATCCTCAAGATATGCACTAGGGGCTCGCTGGCCAGGTTGGTGGACGTTCAGGTTCACGGAGCTGGTGCTCATATCTCGTCGGGGAGAGAAGTAAGGTGAATCAGGGGGCGAGGGATTCAGCGTGTTCCTAGACGTATTGCCCTGCCCCACTGCTGATTCCGGTCGTAGGTTTGTCAGACTGATAGAGTGACCATGCTGCCCACTAGGAGAGCTAGTTCCCGCTGCATAAAATCCGGAAGGCAGAAAAGTTGAGCCACGAACGCCAGGATTGGTATTGGATCCAGCGGCTGTTGGCGAAAAGAAGAGGTTGGATTGGCTGGGGGTTGATGACGGAATGCCGGTGCCTCGATTGGTTCGTCGAACGCCACGGCCGGCGGAAGCACCTGCAGGCGAGCTCTGGTCGGTATACTTGTAAAAAGGCGCCGGAGGAGCCGGGAAAGCAGCTTTGCTGTTGGCGTCATGTTGGGCCAGTGCGGCACGACGAACTGATCGGTGGAGAAGAAGGCTCACGATGGCGCGCCATAAGAGGATTGCCAGGCCAAATGCGCCTAGAATGGCACCAACAGCAATGAAAACAGTTCCATCAGGCGCACTCGACTGTTGCATGAACGGCGCATTGCGAGTAGGCGGAACACTCGGTGCCGGATAGGTGGGAATTGCCGGGTTTCTAGTCAAGGTCGGGAGTCCAGTCGGGCCAGCATCAGGCGGTCCAGACGGGCTGCCGGTAATACTGGGAGCACCATTCGAAGAGGAAGATGATCTTTGCGAAGGCGTGGAGGAGCTGCTGCTAGAGCTTGAAGGCCTACTGGCCGATGGCGGAGGATTCGCAGGAGGGTTGTTGTTCTGGGCCAGCACAGGGACGGCCAGGACCGTGATGGCGGCAAGGGTTGAGAGGACGTTGGTAGCCCTCATATTGATAGAGAAAAGATGTAATCGATGTATTAAGAGGATACGTTTGTAGGAGAAGAATGCGATGCGGGCACGATCGAGCGGTCGAGGCGCTGTAGCAGCGTGAAGAATGTTGAGGCAATGGCCTAAGAAACGATGGATGATGGCAGTGCCGCGCAATCTCTTCGGTAGAGAGACAACAAACACAACCAACAGAACAGCACGACAGGCGATCGGAACGCCAAGTGGGAGCGAAGCAAACGAACGAAGGACCAAGAAGCGATTACAGATAATGGCGGGAGAAAGAATGTGGGTAGTAATAGAAGATGGACGGCGAGACTCGGCGGTCCGACAGCAATGAGATGAGTGATGATGGCAGAGACAAGTCCGATTGCACTGGTTCACATTACGTGGGTACGAGTAGTATTTCGACCACCTCCTTTTAGCCAGGGCAGCGACTACATTTCTCTCACCTCGAGTGGAAAAATTGATTGCCAGCACGCGGCCACTGCACTACGAGTACGACCATGGCGGCGCTAGCGGCCTGTCCAGGGCCTGTAATAAGCAACAGTTCACTATAAATCGCCTCATGGCTCAGCATGCGCACTATATGAAGTACATGGATGCCATGCCAAGTCACCCGCGCAGGCTGCTCCTTGTTATGACCTGCAGCAGCCCCAAATTTCCCAGGCGCCGAGAGGTAAAAGTAGTGCGCACAGTGTAATTTTGACGTTATTCGCCGACTAGTGCTATTTTTAGAGGATTCACGTTGGCGTCATCATCTTCGTACAATGCGCCGTTTCTCGTTTCTGCACCCAACACAAAACTCTCCGAGTACGAGTTGCACAGGTGTCACTGAATATGAAAATGAGTTGTGTCTACGAATATTCCTGCGCGCTGGGAATCAGATATCCGAAACCCAGAGCGTGGCAATGTGTTGCATCTGGCAGGCGCCACATTAAAATGCATTCTCCACGGCTGATCACGCACATTATTCGCGGTCGCACCAGACACTATCCAACAGCATGCATGCCTGAGATCTGAGCGTTGTCTATGGCGACCTTTGGGTCGAGTCTCCACAACCACTGCTGCAGGCACTGACGACGGATCAATGGGCAAACCCATCTCTGAACAAAGTAGAAAATCGGGTCATAAACAGGCCTTAAAGATCGTGCACACTTTCATCAATCTCATCGGTATCTGCTCCGTGTAAATAAGACCTCGTCTTATCTCCATATCAAACGACGCCACACCATCCACCGCTGTGCGGCTGGTGACAGAGGTGCTCTAGGTACCAGGTACCTCGGGCATCGTAAATCCCATCCACGTGACTCTGACGTTGGCCTCTCGCTCCACAGCCTCGTCATCCTCAGCTACCCGCAGCCAGCTTCCGTGCAACCTCCGAGCGAGCTTGACCTCAACATCCGACATTTCGAGATATCGGCCGGCGCACATCTTCCACGCATCGCGACCCTCTACACTTATCCTGACTTCGAAACTCGATCGACAACATGGAGGAGGAACGTCTCTGGAAGTTTAGGAAACCCGAGTGGCTGAACAGCGCCTGGGCGCGGAACGCAGGCGTTTACGGCGCCGGAGCTCTTGTAAGTTACTCACATCCCTTTGGTGTCGGGTTACGGTTCTATTGGAGAGTATTGTATATTCTCTCTCTCTCTCCCATTGCCGTAGATGGCCTCGACAGGGTGTTCCACCGCCCTTCGCATACCGATAAACTGACCTCCCTGGTTTGCTTAGTTCTCCCTCGCTTTCTACGTCATGCTTGACTCAGCAGTGTGGTCCAAGTCGGCCAAGAACGGCTCCAATGTTCACGTCAAATTCGTCGACTGGCTGCCCTTGGTCTTCTCCAGTCTCGGCATGCTGATCATCAACTCGGTCGAAAAACAGCGCCTCAGCGCCGATTCCTTCAGCTACAGTGGGTCTGGCGTTGCATGGAAGGCGCGGGTAGTTCTTTTCTTGGGATTTGCTTCTCTTGCAGGCGGCATGGCCGGAGGAGTAACAGTCTTTGTCTTGAAATTCGTCGTCCCTGGTGTCGGCATGCCGGCTCTGGGCATGGGCATTGAGAATCTTGTGTGCAATGCGCTCGTCGGGTTTAGGTGCGTCTCGATCTGTTTTATCGTCCCATCCAGGTGGTCTATCTTGCTAATGCAGCGCAGCTCCGTTGTCCTCTGGATCAGCCAGAATATGGAAGATGAGTACTCCTACAACCTTTCGCTGTAACAGGTCGTTGAAGTATTGAGGGAAGAGCGGGTTTAATGGCGTATCTGTTTGGATCGGGCGTCTTTGGGCCCCATGTGGTATTTGGAACGCGTTGGCATATGCATCAGACGAGGTTCATGATGACTGAACGTCTCCAAGGTCGGCCCCGTATGGATGATATTCGGGCCCGTTCGTATCAGTGTTTGCGCTGGGGTCTTTGTAGTTAACGTAACGTCTTGTATTGTATAACAATTTCTTTCCCATTGTTTTATCAATAGATCCTTGATTCTGTTGCGAGTCGTATTCATAAAATGACACACAAAAATCACGATTGTAGCCTGGAACATAATGCTGCTACTATTACTACCTTGATACTCTGTTGAGACGCACTCATGGAGTGAATGTTAGTAGAGCCAGCAGGTGCCAAGTCGTCATTTTAGCGCCCTGGACCCCCAAAACATGCAAGTAGCTCCGTACCGTGTTAAACATGGAACCTTGAACCCTCCAATCATTGAAATCGACACTGTCATCAAATCTCATCATAACACCAACCCATCAATACATCTCTGCCCTTGCACGGAGTACATACTCTAACATTCTATTCGCGTATTGACTACAAGCCTGCAACCATGAGCGAACGCACTCGAGGAGCCACTTCCCGCCTGACCAGAAGCGCAGCTCCCATCTCAAGCGCCAAGCAAAGCCTCTTTCGAAGTCAGTTGATGAGACGGCCTGCAGCCAGTTCCTCCAACTCCGCAGAGACTATGCGCCTAGACGTCGATATGGCGTCTGATACCTCTGAAATTGTTGTCCGCGATCAGCATGGCGAGATTGAGATAGGGAACCCTCCGACCCCTATCGTGGATGACGAGGAGGAGCTTCAGGCGCTGGAGTATCAACAGGAGACTGAGAGTATGAAACTGCTTTGGCCATGTTTTTTATAATTTGGTTATTTTATCGGAAGCTAAAGGCTATCATAGAGGAGAAGCAGCGGCTGGCAGAGGCGGTTAGACATCACCAAATCAGCCACAGCTCTGTACCTGATCAACCTGACGGTCAGTTCAAGAAAGGGTGCGTTTCGTCATGAGTTCGTTGCTAACTTTCTTCACTCAGCCCTTCTTGAAGCCGTACGAGAAAGTCTCAGGGCCAAGGTATCCGCATTAGCAGAAGATAACTGGATGTTTGAACCAGAGGAGCAACCACGCCCTTGATAAAGGTGGTTTGTTGCCTCTTTATGCCATTGCCAGTTGTCTATGTTGCTGGATACATATGATACATCACCTATTCGTTCTTAGTCGCCGCCTATCCCATGACAGGATCTAATCCAACCCTTCGGCAGCTGGTGCGTCTGTACCCCGCAGCCCAGGCCGCCGTGTCTGTTGCGGTGCACCACCTCCCCCACCGAACAGCCCGCTCATCATATCCATCAAAGGGTTGCTCGCCCGCGGCTTGACTATGCCAAAGTACATCTCTCCAATCATCTCTAGTGGCTCGGCCCAAGCATCCGCTTCATCTATTTGTGTCGCGTATTTCGAAACCAAGCCCTTGTAGACCTCGGGGGCCCCGCGTTGGATGGCTAGAAGGAGCAAGCCCAGGAAGTTGAGGAGTGGCAGGCTAGGGAAGATTCGGATATCGGAGCTCGCGCTGGCAACGTCTTGGACGCCGAGGGCTGGGTTATCGCTAGTGAGGGCGCTGGTGAAGAGTCGGTAGCAGGTTGATGCGGCGCGAACATTGCCTATCAGTAGGTATGGGAGGACGGC
Organism: Hypomyces perniciosus; assembly: GCA_008477525.1. Taxonomy (NCBI): domain Eukaryota; kingdom Fungi; phylum Ascomycota; class Sordariomycetes; order Hypocreales; family Hypocreaceae; genus Hypomyces; species Hypomyces perniciosus. The sequence continues at coordinate 494,532 of SPDT01000010.1, forward strand.
TCGCGCCGCAAAGTGTGGTGCCAAATGAGCCTCCCCTTCTTTATACCATTCATACTCCATCTTGAGAAGGACCTCGGCGGAGTCTTTGGTCCCTAATATCAAGTGTCGTTCGGCTTCGTATGTTTCGTGTTCCTCGGCGTATAGTGATCCAGCGACGTGGTGAAGCTCCGGATCACCAGCAGGGTACTCGCCAAACTTGACAGACCACCTAGAGTAAGCTGTTAGCTTTATCCACAAGGTATCCAAGTTTAAGTCCTCCTACCCCATCGTCTCGGCAATGAACTTCTTCCTCGTCGGCTCTTCCGGATCAAACAACCGCAGGCATGTCAACAATCTCCCCTTACTCGTCGAATCCGGCTTCAGCTCCGCTTGCTTATACACATCCACCATCATGACACACAAATCACCACCACTTCCCCCTTGGCCGGCCTTTAGCAGCGCCTGCGCAACATTGTAGAGTATGTCAATCGCAGCGGGCCAGTTCTGTGTCTTGATGTAGCGGGAGGCGGCGACCCGTGTCTGCTGCTGCGCTTCGTAGTAGTCGCCATCGGTGATCTTCTCCTGTAGGCGGGCGACGATGCGATCGACCTTGCTGGCCATGGCGTAGCTCAGGAAGAAGCGCAGTGACGGGCTACTTGCGGAAGTAAAGGCTGGGTTTGATATTCAAGATCTGAGAGGTTCGCGGGTGGAAGTTGTATGAGGCTCTATGGAGGGGTTCAAGGTGGGAGAAGCATCACGCATCAATCAGGCTTAGCGTCCATGGTAGAATGTGCTGGCAAGCTGTTGCTACTAGTCTGCCTTTAAGCTATATATACTGTCATAATACCTGTATCTTTCAAGCGATTACATCAGCACTAGCGCGAATAGTGTAGCGGTTAGCATGCATGCTTCCCAAGCATGCGACCCGGGTTCGAGTCCCGGTTCGCGCATCTCTTTTTGCATTTTTGCCAAATCTGTAGACTACCCCATGCATGAACGTATCTTTTTGGTGTTTTCATGACTGAAACTGAGGGGCGACGAAGGAAATACTGTAATACTATTATGGAGTACTGCTATTATAGTAGACAGCTCGTTTGGTATTGCAACTTTGAAAAAGGTATTACTATAGAAATATCCAGCCCAGAGGCAATGCTCAATTATCATAGGTTTTCTACATACATATATCATGAAGGCAAGACCGTCTTCTACTGTGTCGTCCATGAGACGTGCCAAGATATATGACCTTGCCCACTTGCCTTATCGGGGTGGTTCTGTCCAAGGATTCCAAAAGTTTCTTTTAATTCAACCCAAACTATTCGCTTTCCTACTGCCGGTTAGTGAACCCAAGCGCTCCCAGATGATCTTCTTCCCTTCTCATACAACCACTTGTTATTCAGTCCAATGCTCGTCCGCTTTCCTCCCGCAGGACTTGGGGAGACGGGTTCTGGGAACAAAGTCGAGGAGGTGCTTGCTCCGAAAGGGCTGCCGGAGCTAAATGATGATCTCCTGTTTCCCAGACCACCAAAACCCTTCTGCATTAATGGGCTGCTGACTGGCGAGTACTGAGAGCCCGAGCCAACAGCTGGACTCGCTCTGTTAGATAGCGGTGAGCCGTTATAGCTAGCCTTGCTGCCAACAGAGCCGGCAATCGAAGGTGTACGTGAATACCGTGGCGGAGTGCTAAACTTCGCGTCGGGGGTAGGTGGTATGGCAGAAGGGTCAAGGCCCAGCAGCTTCCGCTGGGTTGTCGTTAATGGGATGTCGCCGAGGTCGTCCTTTGGCCGAACCAGAGGTAGGCATGCAACGCCTATCTGAATAAACGGCAGCAGCTGGAGGAGAAACCATGCCCAGCTGAGGTAAATTCGAAACGACTTGGGGAGCCTGTACCTGAGTTAGTCCCGTATCCATGCTGACAACCGAGCCTTTTTTTCTCACATTTGCGCGTCGATCTTGAGCCTTGCCAGGAGCTGGACGGACCAGATGGCCAACAAGGCGGCAATATTGTACGCTATTCGTCGCACATTCTTCTCGGAGAAGGTGGTTGCGTCGCGTCGTCTTGTGATTTCGTCGAGTCGAGGATGCCTCCAAGTGCCCGGACTGTCTGAGGCTGCCGCCGCGGATGCTCCTTTCACAGGCGTCGACTTGACCGGAGTTGACATCCTACAGGAGTGGCCAAAGATTCAGAGATTCGGGGGTTGTGGTGCCTGCTACGAGGTTTTGCCTGGTGCGACTGTTCGTGAGCCAAACAAAGCTCCAGAGGCTGGACAAGGAAAAGACGTGAAAGATGAGCACCTGCCACTTTTTCCCGCCGTCCAGGAGAGGCAATCTGTCCGTGAAGGGTTCGCCTGAGGGTTCGCTATGGGTTAGTAGTTTCGCTGAGTTGGCCGGAGCCGTGTTGGAGCTGGTCACTCCCGTCGCCGTCTGAATGTTTACGTTGGATAATACGGAGTATGATACGGGAGTTCAAGAGAGCAACGGCAAATAGGTAGATCCAGGTCCTGCACACCAATAGGGCGGTGGACTTTCGGATGCAGCGTGAGTACCTGGTACTAGCGCACGGGCCAAATGCACCAGCGCCCCAGTAGTGCAGGTACCTTCGGCTTTCCAGTGAAAGCAAAGTCTAGCGCATCGCAACGCGCCTCTCAGCAGTCTAGTCTTGGGAGGCAAGGCAAGGTACTTCGTAGCCTTTTCGAGCTTATTCTTATAATATTGCGCGCCTCAACCTGATCCCCCGAGTAACCTTGGCCCATTCTCCCCAGTTTCTTTCAAAATCACCATCCTTTGTCATCCCCACGCATCGCCACCAGCAGAGCACGCCCTGTTTTCCGTCAGGCGCAACTCTCTGGAAATCGGCCCCTGCATCATATAATAGCTATGCGCCATTGATCGATCCGTCGCCATCGCCAACGACTCGCTTCCGCACCCTTTAACCCTCCGAATCATCAAGCATCCGCATAAAGCATCCGCACAAAGCATCCGCGCCATGGCTGCCTCGCCCAGCTCGGTTGCGGCCACCTCGGAGATCGAGCAACCAAGCTCGCCCGCGCAACCTGAAGGCAAATCATTCGTCTCGCGTGTAGACCTCGACGATGAAGAGACCACAATTATGGGCACATCCGATGTCGCTGACAAGCCAGCAAGGAGCAAGGGCAAATCCAAGGATAAGGAGAAAGACAAGGACAATGCACCACAGATTGGCAAGATCCGGCATTTGAAGAAGGAAGACGGAGAGCCTCTTTGGCGAAAGGACATCCAGTATGACTTCCTTCGGGCCGTTTTCGACAACGAGCAAAAGGTCTTCACCAACTCGTACGACTCCGAAGTGGGCAAGCAATGCTTTGCCGATCTCTACATCGATACCATGGCACGAAGCTCCAAGACAAGTAAAGTGCTGAGGGACAAATTAATGAGTGACAGAGCCGCCGCCAAGGGCATGGCGATGGTCTGTTTGTTGGTCAATATGGGCCGCATGAACACTACGCTCAACTGTGAGGAGGCATGCCATCTACGAATAACGTTATCACAGCTGACATCTCTCAGTCTTCCCCGAGATGCGAGCCCAACTACGAACTTACCATGCCATTCCTTCGCTGCAAGCCCAGCAAGATCCTCACGCCTACAAGCAGCTGCAGGATGCCCCACGACTCAAATCCATCTTGAAGGGCGGTGCCGAGGACCGGGATGAGCCGAATTCTCTCGAAAAAATTAAGGAACGAGATATTCCGCGTACAAACCCCGTGAATCTCATCTTCGTCATGTGCAACTCTGCGCAGAAAGTAGCCGAATTGCACTTTCCCAACAGCCGCGAATTCCACGATGTTATCATGAAGACTCAGTTTACCAGCAAATCACGAGCTAGAGCTTTCCTATGGCTCATGTGGTTCTTTCTCGAATCTGACTTCACCGAGGAAGGATGTGAGGAAAACCCATTTGGGGCTGGCGTCGACTACGGCCTTGGTGTTGCAAATCAAGGTGTCCCTCTGCTAGAGGAAATGACCGAAGAACAAGAGGCCCTGGAGAATGTGGACCCAGAAGTCGAAATCGAGTTTGGTCATGAGAAACAGAAAATCCGGGCTACTATCCTGGAAATGGACCACCAGTTCTTGACTGAGCGAGAGAAGCGTGGAAAGGTTCGGCCGTCCTTGGGAGACGATGGTCCCGCGATTTTGCCTCGTATCAGGCCCTCCAAGCATGAATCAGATATGGAAAGCACAAGATCAACGCCGCCTCCGAGGTCCCTGGCTAGGACACTGGCCTCGATGAACGGACGCAGATCAGCTCCTCTGAAGTACCAAATTTTTGAGGGCTCCTCGCCGGCTCGTCACGGAGCAGAGGTCGTGGCAAGAAAGCCTCGCCCTCCGACGGCTCACCAGTTGGCGGTGGAACGAAACCGAAGCCAGCGAGTCGAATACATCCTAGACCGCGGTCTCCGCAGGCAACATCACAGAAGTCGGAAGATTCGGCGACAAGAGGGCTCTATTTTCAGAGCATACAGGCGTATCCAGGCTCAAACCGACCCCTTTGAGAATAGCGACGACGAGGCAGCCGCTCCGCGAACTCTGCCCGCAAGTGGTGAAAAGGGTGCGGGCCTTTTCCGTGAGAAAGGTGTTGGCGGTCTCTGCCTACTGAACGCCGACACCGACGATTACGGCGAGGAGGTGAGCTCGTACGCCGCTTCTATAAGGCGATCAACGCGGCGCCTAGCTCGTTGGAGAGGCCATGAAGCGGAACTTGGTGTAATATCCACGGTTAAGAAACCCAAGCCAGTTCCGTCCGGTGAGAATGGTGATGGCGAAAGGGACATTGATGGGTCTGAGCAGAAGGCAGGGGATGCGTCCCATCTCAACGGAGATGCCCTCGGAGATATCACAAGAGATGTCAACGGCGATATCACGATGGACGATGTGGAGATGGAGGAGGTGGATCAGACAGCTCTGGCTGATGAAGAGGACCGGGCCGACGAGGAAGCTGAAGACCCTGACAAAACAGAAGCCATGGGAGACTCAGATATAGAGTAAAACGGTCATCTTTGCTTTGTCTAAATTTGGGGATACGAAGAGAATTGAATTGGGGGGCATGGGATTAACGTTGGCTCGACGCTGCGGTACGCAACAAGGGATTGTACAAATGGACATGGCGTCAGAGGGATTAGATTCCTGGAGGCATCGGCGTTATTTCGAGATCTCTACCTTTAATGACATAATTGCGAATGGCTACGGAGTATTTCTGAAGCAAGTAGTATTCGTTTATTAACCGACTTGACATCTCGTTGTCGTATTCGGATTCGTTATTTGGTGCCGGGTCGGCAACGGCCTGGTTCTAGCTTCCGATGGTCCCATCCGGATCCTCATCTACCGAGCGGTGAACCGCGGCAGAATCATCAGGGTCCTGGCTACTCGCGTCTCTCAGGCCCCTATTAAACATCGGGTTGTCAGTCGAAGGTGATGCACTTTGTCTGCCAAACTCTTCCCTCCAGGACGGTTAATTGGGTTCCTGAGCGTTGTCTTGTTTTCCTGTTTTGAAATCCTCCGTCACAATGCCTCGAAGCGAACCTGCCCCCGGCATCAGCCGTCTCCTGGCGGTGTTGGGCTTCCTTACCGTGCTGCTGTCCTCGGTTGTCTATGTCGTGGAGCAGAACCTGGAGCGGTTCTATATCTTTGACACGGATCATTTGCACGATCTGGCGAGAAGGGGTTTGGCAGAGCATGGAAGCAACACCAGGGAGGTTGTCAAGTACATTGTCACGGAGTTGAATGAGAAGGTTCCGGGACATGTCAACCTCGAGGAGGATTGGGTGTTCAACAATGCTGGTGGTGCCATGGGTGCCATGTACATCATTCATGCCAGTGAGTGGTTTCGGTTTTTCCGACTGCTTCGAAATGGGTTGCTAATGCTAGTCTATAGGTGTGACAGAGTACCTCATCGTTTTCGGTTAGCTATACCTTCTTTTTCGACTCGATGAGCTTCATTTGATGATCTCTCTGCTAACATACCACACAGGAACGGCGATCGGAACTGAAGGCCACACCGGCCGCCACACGGCTGATGATTACTTCCACATCCTGTCCGGAACGCAGCTGGCCTACGTACCCGGCTCCTATGAGCCCGAGGTGTACCCACCCGGAAGCGTGCACCACCTGCGCCGAGGCGACGCTAAGCAGTACAAGATGCCGGATGGTTGCTTCGCGCTGGAGTATGCACGTGGCTGGATCCCTCCCATGCTGTTCTTCGGATTCGCCGATGGACTGTCGAGCACACTTGATTTCCCGACGTTGTGGAAGACGACGTGGCTTACTGGACGGGAGATGGTTTCCAACTTGCTTCTAGGCAAGTTCTAAGGCTTCCGGTGTCTGGTGGGATTGATACTTTTGGGGGTTCATAGGGTTGAGGTTATAATGAAGGGCAAAGGAGGGGATATGATAACCAAAAGCCGATGCTATAATTCCATCACCAATGATGGGTAATGTATTATCATATAATGCCAGTTGGGGTGACATATTTCATGGTATTAGGACATGGTCTTCATAAAGCATATATGTACATCAACTAACTATATGGTTACCTCACGAGACCTCCAAGGACCCTAGTTGGCTGCCTCATGACTTAACTGTATTATCCGGGCTGTCTTTGCAAAAACCCCGAGGCTATGCGCTCGCCAAGTCAGTTGCTACGACCAAAAGGAAGAGACGATCGTCCAAGCAAATCCTGGAGACTTGGCACCTCGTATAAAAAGTCCATGGACAATTAGGTAGGGGACGGACAGTGGCGTTTCTTGGTATCTCTCGGCATCAGAGCTAGAACTCTCACTGAAGAAACGGATTATTTCGACGGCAGTTCTGTACATCAGAGGGAAATATCTCATTGGCGCTAGGGAATTTTTCATCGGTTAAGCTTAATTGCAGACCATCCAGTCTTGGGATTAGACTCGGTTCGTGGATCCCCACAGGGTATCATCGTCTCTCTCTGTCTTCATCTGCCAAGGACGCTATGTTGCGGATGAACACGAGGAACTGTATAATAGGAATGGCTTTCTGCCATCTCGTCTGCTTCTACTCCACATGTTCATATGATTCTAACTTATCACAGCTGTTAAGGTGAACGCCATCCGCGGGACAGCCTGGATCAGCAGCCTAATAGATCGGGTCTTGACTTCCCACTGTTACCAAAAGAACCATACTCCAAAGCCTGATTCATCACCAACTACTATAGAACAAAGTCTCCCAGTGGCTGGCTGTTTGCGCGGCTTCTTGGCAAGGGATCGACAAGAATCCCCTAACATTCCGCTCTCAGGCTCCCAAAGGCTGCTGCTAAGTTGCCACCATGTACTTGGAGTATCACAACCTGAACTGGACATATTCTGTCGGCCTAAAGACCGCCCCAGGAGGGCCAGGAGGGCCAGGAGGGCCAAGAGCATCTGATTGAGTTCGAGATGCTGCTTCCAGCGGCCTATGTGCCACACGGGCCTTGGCATCCTTTTGTTGCTGTGCCACCGGAGAAACGTTGTACGGGACGAGGCTCTAGCCCTCAAGTCATCCGTTTGCTTGATCCCACCTTCGTCTTCTTGGCCACCAGATGAGATGCCCTCACACCAGTTTGTGGTACTAAAATGTTGCACTGATGATTCCTAATCTAGATAGGAGCCCGCCGAAGCTACAGGAGCTCCCCGATGCCTCCTTCCCCTCCGTCACTTCCTTCTTTCTCGTATAAGAGCCAAGGCCCTGAGTCAGAATTTGTTCCATTCTTTCTTTTCCTACCTATTATGGTGTCTTTCTTATTCTCGTTGCATATCTAACAGGTCCATTCTCTCTTCAGGCTGCCCAGAGTCAAGTCATCTACTGGAGCAGCAGAATTAGCATCCAATATGGCAGCCAAGACGCCTCCCTCCAGCCTATCATTGACGCAAACCCACAGGCGGAGGCTATCGACGAGAAGGATGCCCCTATAACTGTCACCCAAGATGCTACGGATGGCTCCGATGCTGTTCCTCCTCAAAGCGAGGCAGTTGGAGACACTGGCGAGTCTCTGACCAATGCTGAGAACTTTCCCACGTCCGAGGAGTTGGTGACACTGCGCCGTGTTCCAGATCGTATCCCTCTCAAACTCTTCACCATTGCCTTTATTGAGCTGTGCGAACGCTTCTCTTACTATGGATCTACTGTAGTTTGTAAGAATTCCCCTGTCCTGCCCTAACACCTATGGTATCTGGAGATGGTTCTAATTGACCCCTTTCTTCTCATAGTCACCAACTTCATCCAACAGAAACTCCCTCCCGGATCTGTCACCGGCGCTAGTACCGACCAGCCTGGCGCTCTGGGAATGGGCCAGCGGGCATCGACGGGCATCACCACTTTCAACCAGTTCTGGCAGTATTTCATGCCTCTTCTTGGTGCTTGGGTTGCTGATGCTCACTGGGGTCGTTACAAGACCATCACCGTGGCTCTCGGCGTCGACATCTTTGGACATATCATTCTGATCCTCTCCGCCATCCCACCCATCATTGTACACAGCCAGGCTGCTCTAGCTTGCATGATTCTTGCAATTCTCATCATCGGCTTTGGTACTGGTGGCTTCAAGCCCAACATCAGCTGCTTGATTGTCGAACAGCTTGGAGATCAGCACATGTATGTCAAAACGCTCAAGTCTGGTGAGCGTGTTATTGTTGACCCTGCCATCACCACCGAGCGTGTCTACAACTGGTTCTACTTTTTTATTAACGTTGGTGCTCTTGTTGGCCAACTGACCATGGTCTATGCCGAACAGTACGTCGGCTTCTATCTATCTTACACTCTTCCCACAATCATGCTCGCCCTGTGCCCTATCGTCATGCTTTGGGGACGCAAACGTTATGTTCGTCGTGAGCCTGATGGCTCTGTGCTTGTTCCCGCCTTGAGAACGTTTCTTTTTGCTCAGAAGGGACGGTGGTCCATCAACCCGTTTCAAACATGGAAAAACATGCACGACGGCACGTTCTGGGAGAATGTCAAGCCTTCCAAGTTCACCAATGAAACACGTCCCAAGTGGATGAAGTTTGATGACGCTTGGGTTGACGAGTTGAGACGTGGTTTCGCGGCCTGCGCTGTCTTCTGCTGGTATCCAATCTTTTGGCTTTGCTACAATCAGAGTGAGTCTTCCATCCCTTTTCAGTACCGAGTTCATCTCCTCTCCCTGGACAATCTCAACTGACTACCTACATCAAGTCAACAACAACTTGGTCTCCCAAGCTGCCGTCATGACGCGCAATGGTATCCCCAATGACGTCCTATCCAACCTGAACCCCCTTTCCCTCCTCATCTTCATTCCCCTGAACGACTTCTTCATTTACCCTGCCATCCGCAAAGCAGGCATTCGAATCACCCCTATTCGCAAAATCACAGCCGGCTTCTATGTCGGCTGCTTCGCCATGGTCTGGGCCGCTGTCGTTCAGTACTATATCTACCAAAGGTCCGTGTGCGGATACCGCGCCGCCGGCGAAATGCTCGACGAGGAAACAGGCGAATTAGTCAAATGTCCAGCTGTGGACATCAACGTCTGGGCTCAGACAGGCTCGTATGTCCTCATCGCCCTCGCTGAGGTCTTCGCTTCCATCACATCCCTTGAGTACGCCTACTCCAAGGCGCCCAAGAATATGCGTTCCATGGTTCAGGCAATTGCCCTGTTCATGACCTCCTTCGCCGCAGCTATTGGCCAGGCTCTCGTGGGACTTGCGTCGGATCCATTGCTCATTTGGAACTATGCCATCGTGGCTATCCTGGCTTTTATTGCTGGGACGTGTTTCTTCTTCCAGTTCCGCAACCTGGATATCCATGAAGATGACCTGAACGAGTTGCCCGAGGGTTTTGTGGGAAAGAACGTCGATGAGGAGTCACCGTATGGTCTCAAGGGGGGAGAAAAATCATGAAAATGTGTAATAGTTGGGGGATGTTTGCGTATTTCCATGAGATTGGACGAAATGGTACTGGAACGGGGGATGGGTTCTGTATGTCCGTATGTCTGTATGTAAGTATGTAAAATATACCAAGGAATTTGAGGGGGCCTTTTAGGAGCAGACACAATCTCAACAAGCTCGAAGAAGAAGCTGGTATATTGCTAGATAAATAAGCTCAATATGCAACTCAGTATGACTTTTTTGTTCTTTTCCACCCTGCCGTCAACGCCACGCCAAAAGTGCACTTGTGCCAGAAGAAAGCAAATGACGCAGTGACTAATGGTTCCTCCCACTGATGATGTACTGCAGAGAAGCGTGAGATCGTTGATGATTTATCCGTTACAAAAAATAAGCTTTGGCGCCCATGCCCTTTTAGATGCCCTATGTGCCGTTTGACGCCTTCATTACGTGGACCGAACCTCGTGTCATTATAAAAAACTCCCGCAGCCTGCAAAATCCAATGGTCATCATATCCAACAACAAATGCAGTTTTCCAGCAGCAAAGGCTGTGAGGGGTGGCGTTCGTTGATGGGCTGCGGCTTCCTTCTTCAAGCAAGCCACTGTTCCTCATCCCGCTTCAGGCCTCGCATAACCAGTCCTTCATCCTCGTCATCAGATTCGTCGGTCTCGTCGTCATCCTGAATCTTCATATTCTCCACAGACGCTGCGGTGGCCTGTACCCGAGCCTCGTGGCCATCCTCTTCGTAATCGAACATCCACGTCAGGCCATTGGCCTCCTCTTCCAGCGGGAACATCTCTCTTGCGTATTCTTCCAACCCTCGTGGCCCCTCCCACAACTCCAGCGCCTCGCGTGGGCAGCTCGCCTCCAGTTTCGGGTCGCCAAAATATGGTGCTTGCGTCCTCGGGTCTTTTTCGTCTGGGCTGAATAGTTTCTCTAGAGCCTCAAGCTGCTCTCGGTAGCCGGTTGGTATGCGGACTTTGATCTCAATCGGGCCTCTCAAATAGCGAACCGGGCGACCCACCCCGCGAGCAAAGACTTCGCAAGCCGCCCTTGGTGTGAGGTACTCATATGCCAATGCGATTCTTTCTCCACCCCACTTGGATACCCCATCCTTGAAGATCTGCAAAATAGCAGGGCCGACATCGTGCTCGGCATCTAACCAGGGAAGCTTGACGTCTTCGTGGAATGGCGCCTGCCATGTAAAGGAGCCGTCTTGTTGAAGTTCCATGCAGAAGAGAGGGTAGGGCAACGAGGTGAAGTTGTTGTTATAAATGCCAGTGTAGACAAATGTTGCCGGCAGCCTCAGTTCCCTCACATAGTCTTCCACCTTGTGTTTGGCAGACCAGAGGGGTAACGAGGGCCATTCCGGGTTGTAGGCTGCGTGATCCGGCATGGAGGAATAGATGTAATGCTGGATATTGGCCTTCTTTGCAGCATCAGCCATGGCCTTGCCAATGTGCAACTCGTCGCCATAGAAGGTAGTGTTGATGAATGCGAGTTGTGCGCCGCGGAACAGATTCGTGATCAGGTCATGGTTGACACCAAGGCCTGATATGGGACCGTTCTTAGTAACATCCTTGTTTGCTTCGGTGGGCTTGTGTCTTGTGTAGAGCTCGCCGACAATGACAGTGACATTGGGGTTGGTTGACACCTCGGTCGCAACAACGCCTTCAAGATTCCTCAGCTGCGCGCGGACATGGTACCCGACGGCAGTCGCAACGCGGATGAGCGAAGCAGCCTGGCGGCCGCTAGCGTTGATAACGGCGATGGTCTTGGGGGTCGACATGAGCCTCTTGGGTGGGCGGAAAGTCAGGGAGTTATTCCTTGAATTGGCGAGGGGAGATGACTCTGAGTAGGAAGATCGTGAATGCTTGTGTTGCTTGCGAAAGCCGTTGGTCTGGTCGTTGGCGATGTGAATGGGGATGCTGCCCGCCACGGACGACCCGTTCAATTGCGCCGGCATGGCTCTGTTGTCTCCGGTCCTATATCGGCCTTTTTCGGGCCCGGGGGACTTGGGCTGGGATAGGAAAGATTGAGAGAGCGAGATGCTCCCTCCGAGACCAGATATTTATTCGACAGGCGAGGCCACCGTGGTTGGGACACGCCAGCCCGCCTGCAGAGAGCGAGATCGCCTGCTTTTGCGTCCTACCTAGTGGTGGGGAGTGAAGGAAGAGTAGGGCTTGTAGTATTTCAGCTCATGGGATCGGGGCGCAGAGTCAGTCCTCGTACGTAAAAGAGACGTATGACAGTGGACCTTGGGCTGGTGATGGGGCAGACAGGCAAAGCGTCTGACCAATGCGAGCCGTAGAATGCGGCGCACAGAATGCGACTGAGCACGGGGGATGCTTGACGACGATTGTGTCTCAAGTTGAGGTGGCAGTGGTATGAAGAAGCCCTGGACCGGTCAAACGTAGTGGATAGGCTGGACAGGCTCCTTGGGTCTGGGCTGGTAACACAACCTTGAGGGACCAGGCTGTATGTGGTATGTGATAGTTATGTGGTTGTGGAGGAGGCTCGAGGGCGGTGGGCGAATCAGTTACAGCACTGTCGCGTCCGGACAATGACGGGGAGGATGAAAACAAAAGAAACCGACAATGGAGCCTATTAGGGGAGCCGATGTGGAATTGAGACTGTGTGTATGTACTCGTATTTGCCAGGTGTATGTATGGATGTATGTATGTAGGTATGTAAAGATGATGGAGAGACGGAGGCGCCTAGAAGCGGTGGTGGGATGAGGTTTCGATATGGAGGGGTCTTCCTTTTTTTTCCCGATAAGACACAACCGTTAGCTAACTCGTCGATTTGGCAAGCGCGGATTTGTTGACTACTACTCCGTACTACGAAGTACTTCGTACTACCTACCTACCTACTAATCAAGCACTGCTAGCCGTACGGAGTGCTTATCTATGTAGTAAATACGTAGTAGTAATAGTAGAAGGCGGCTTAGCATCAGCAGGAGCAAGCAAGCCGGGGCGAGAAGAGAAAAGCGGCTTTGTTTCGTTTAGTCGGCACGCCTCTTTGAACTATAATTGTACAGGCGCGCCAAAGATGAATGCTAGTTACATAGCCTGCTCCGCATGAACTCCGTATGAAGTAGATACGAAAGAGTGCCGAGATGCTCAAAATGACAGCACGTGGTAGAGCTGATTGATAGTACCTGTCCGGTACCTTTACGCAGCCACTTCCAAGGCGAGGCAATGCTTGATATCCATGGATGCTAATCACAGAGGAAGTACTCCGTACGGAGTACCCTCACGTCTCTATCTGTACTCGGAGCCGAGGCGGGTTTCCAAAGTTGTGTACAGATAAAGGAAGGTCCCTTTGTACGAAGTAAGTAGTACAAGGTCTTATTCGTGAGACATGTTAATCTCCGTTAAACACAGCGGATGTCCTGACAGTCGCACAGACTGGTGTCGGTAGCAGGCCTACTACGAAGTACTCCTACTCCCTACTCCGTACTCCGTACTCGTAGATTAAAAAATAAATAATTAAAAAAGTCGCCAATCGGACCATCAAATTACTCTTAGCATGGCTTTCACGCAAAAGTCTGGGGCTGGCCAATCGGACACCACCGCTACCCCTACCGATTCTCCTTTTACTCGTTTTGTTCTGTCCTGTCTGGCCTAACTCCGCGGATGAGCCGCAAGCACGTGTAACTCGAGTGTACTCCGTACTCCGTACTACTACTACCTTATCTATCTACTAGGTAGCTTCATCCTCGTACTGTAACGTCGAGGTCAGCAGGTCGAAAAGGACCAGCAATAGACCTGCGCCTTGGTTCCTTGCAGATTCCAATCCAAATAGGGGAACGGTGAGACAGGGACTGTCTACTACTCCGCATATACGCACTCAGGCTAATACACAATGAATGGTGCTAGGGAACAGGAAATGAAACCATCATGTCACGCGGTTCATACGTGCACAGTAGCTTGTAAGCGGCACAGTGTACCTTGTTGAGTCGTGCAGCACGCAGAAGCCCTATGGACCCTTAGCTTAGAGGACCCCAGGTCCCTTGGTGGTGAGACAATGGAGGATGGTGATTGCGGCATCGGAAGAGGCCGTGCATCTGATAAGCTCCAAAGAAAGCCTCCCTCCCTATTTTGGTACTACTACGTACTACGTATCATTCTATGAGTAGGTACGGAGTACAGAGCATGTATATGGACCTTTAAGTAATTGAAACTCAGAAAGAAGGGGGAAAACTAAAGTGGAAAAATTTTCCTCTCAACTGATAAAAGGAAAATTTCCCGGATTTCCTTCTATTTTCTCTGGTTCCACGAGAGAGCGGATACGATACACATGGCATCAAAAATTCCTGCATCGCGCCGTTGGGATTAGGTAAAACTTTGGCTTAGTTCTCCAGTCAGGGGATTTCCCTAACCTCATTCCATTGCCTCATCCTCCCATTGCCCGATCTGATCTCTCGATATCGTTGGCTGCCTTGTGAACCGGATTTTTTTTAGGCTAGGACTTTTTGCTTCGTTGGCCTGGAGCCTCGTGGGCTGAACTGATCACCAGACTGGCAGCTTTTCTTTTTTTTTTCTTTTTTTTTCTCCGATGTTAGATGCCGACTTACATAACTAACCATTGATGGAGCTGTGCTATTCTTGTCTAGTTGATGATTTATCATGGTGCCGGGTGTATCGATCAACTCCAACTCCATCCATTCTTACACATAGGCTGTCATACTGCAGTCATCCACACCGAACATACCTATGCTAGCATTACAGTATTTCGTACAGGGACAAGCGGGTGATATTATGATGAGATTTTATCCATAAGCAGTACTTCGCACGAGTAAGCAATCTATGAATATTCGACGGCCGCTCAAAGACAACTCTAACCCATCAGCACAATGTACTCAGAACTGCCCGATGACTTCGGCCACTCAAATCTTACATCTTACACCGCATGCACATCGTAGCCATCCAGCTCAGTTGATCCACAAAGCCCATAGGCCGAGGCCGCGTCTCTCGGCTGCTGCATCCTGCATCATTAGCTCGTATACAGCACCTGGTCCAAAGCCCAGATGACTTTCTGCCCCTCCGAGTACCCGGGACATAATCCGGAGGGTGAATTTCCATCCTGCCACCAATCGCTTTTTCGAGACAACCACTGAAGCCGGAGCCTTAACTCCATGACCTTCGGAATCTATATCTACTTTAAAGCAACAGTCTATTTAAACACTCAACTAAATCAAAGACACTCCATTTCCTGACAAGATGTTATAAAATAAAAAAACACCCCTCCCAGAGCCCATCTCATCGCCTTGATCGACATCCCAATCACAAACCGCAAAACACACAGGACACTCCATACCGCTCTCGATTATCCTTGCCATTAGAAAAAGGGCATTAACTCGTAGAATACCTACCTTCCATGCCCGGTGCTGCACACTCCACTGCTGTTGGCGTGGCATCTCGGACACTCCGCTGCAGGTGTCGTTCTCGTTGCTGTCCGACTGGATGGAAAACTGCGGGGAAGTGGGCATGTTGAGGTCCACATGCACCGCGAAGAGGTATGTGCGGCGTTGCACGTAGTCCAACCGTAGTATGCAGGTATCTTTGAGCCATGGGAAATGGGAGATGGATGCGTAGGAGACCAATGCTGACAGGGGTGACCCACGATGTGTTGGGTTGACTCGCCACTGCTCTAATCCGACGTCGAGAAATCCGGTAGGAGTAGACAGCCCGGCCGATGGAAATCGTAAAGCCCTCAGTTCGGTTGTCTGTCGTTGTTCCACATACTACCATCGCCCGGCATCAAATCCATATCACCTAGTTGAAATCTATCCGCCCACGATGGAGTCGCGTTGAACTCCGATCCCCCAGTCCCTGTCCCAATGGAAGCATCGAGATGTCGCTAAGGTTACTTATCAGCACGCCAGATCACAAAGTAAAGGGCCCCCTGAAGTGAGCCGGGTCAATACGTACCCAATCTAGATTCTCTGAAGACAGCATCCATGACAAATCGAATTGGTTCACATTCACCATTGTTGCATCAATGTTGTCCATGTCGTCAAGGCTCGTGCCGGTAGCCGGATCGACAGTTTGCGTGTGAGGTAGTGGCGTCGGCCCTATACTGGAAGTCGAAGAACCTACTGTGCACATTAGCAACCTGAACACATCGTCCCTTGCCAAAGATATAGTCACAAACCTTCAAACCCACCTATCGATAGGTGATTAAACGCATTTCCAACCATGCCAGTTGATGATGCTGGAGCAGTTGAGGTTGACCCAACGGATGGCGCGCCAATCGGGTAGGCTTGTACGCTCGACGCTGCGCTCGGTGACGTCCTCTCACCATCAACTGGGTACCCGAGCTTGGCCAACATGATTGCTAGCATATCTGCCGTTTTCCTTATATCCGTCTCATCAACGAATATTTCGCGATTGATGTCATGCGAGCGTCTGAGCATATTTATCAATTCTCTCCTAGTCGGCGCCGAGTGTCGTTGATGCATCAAGCCAAACCCGGTACCGTCATCCGCGTAGCTCTCGTTCTGGATAACGAGATATACAATCACTGCAGCTAGCATGAAATCGTGCACGGCCAGGGAGCCTTTGAACCAGAATGAGCGGCCAAGGACATTCCCAGGCTGTGATCCCTGGAAAGTTGTGTGCTGGAAACTGAGCAATGCCGTAGCGGCTTCCAGACACTGCATTCTGGAATAGTCATGCTCAGGGTTTGGCACAGCTTCTGCCAAGTAGCGCCGATGGAGAACGCAGCGGCACTTGTGGTACAAGGAGGCAAGGCCAAACCGCTGGGTAAGTTGGTGAGGGTCGTCGCCGACGGATTCTTCCAGTGGTCGAACGTACATGAATGACGGGACGCTATTCCAGGTTTCCTGCAACAGGTGATCCAACCTTAGGACTTCGCTATAGCTTGGGGGCGTCAAGCAGTGAGCTTGTTGTGCAATCTTCCCAAAGACTCGAAGGACCTTAGTCTTATGGATAGCGTATGTCATGGATGTATAGCTCGTGTCCGGCCGCTGCGGTGGTAGCTCCTCGCAGTCCTCGCTGAAATCATCATCCTCCAAGTTTCGAGGTACATCTGTATCAGTCTCGATGCCATGTACCAGACTCGGTAATCCCATATGAAAGGAAACAAGCAGGTCCAGTTGGACAGCCATGTTCCACTGCCTCCGCCGCATCTCGCCTTCAAAGGGGGAAATGTTAGCCAACTTGCTGGGATCCCGATGGTAGCCCATTTTGAGTAATAGTCGCAGGCAGGTTCCTGAAAGGACATAGCAATGGGTTTGTGAGGCCCAGTTGAAGAGAAAGTCGGCTTCGATGTACAAGATGAGGGCAGGAACGGTGACGGCTGTAGGCTGTGAATATTTGCCCCAGACTAAAGCCCATCCCGCACAGGACCTGTATTGATTAATCCTGTCGTGAACAGACACCGGGGAATCTCCTTCAACCTCATGAGGGGCAGAGAAGTTGTTGAAAAAGATGCCGAGACCGAGGAGCATGAACAGTAGCGCTAGCCAATGGTATGAAGCCTCGCTAGGATCTTGCCAGAATCGAATATACTGATCCATGTTAGACTTGAGGGTCACCTAAGTCCATTGCTAACTTACCGCTTTTGTGAAGGTTGGACGGTGGACAATGTCTTTGACTTAGTTAGCTCTATGGCCCTTATGTAGTGGATGAGCAACTCACGATGAGAGGGACTTCTTGCTGAGAAGTATCTTGTGATAAGCCTATCCGCCACATGTTTTTCTGGCAATAGGGCAAGAAGTTCTTCTCGAGTCCTCATTGGCATACCAGATGGGAGGAGCATCTCCGGGTTACCAAGGTCGTCAGATGGCAAATATCCATGATCCGAGTCTTCCGGCTCTTCAAAGTAAGCTTTGATATCCTCGATCTACACCCAAGTCAGTGCGAAATGTCCGAGGCCGTTGTCAGAGATGATGACATACATCCTCCAGCATCGCCAAGCAATGCGTGGCTCCCACATATGTTGTTGCACGATCACAGTGGATAACTTGCCCCTTCAACACCGGCCCAACACTCGTTGTAGCTGACTCGCATTTTCCCTTGTCGTCCATCATATTCCTCACCATACCCTCCAGCCTATGCAACCTGGCCGCCACACCCTTGGCCATCGGTAGTTTCTTCTCAGGTTTTGGTGCATAGACGCACAGGTCGAGCCTACCCTTCTTCGCACAATGTCCACATGGCTGCTCACGGTCACATTTCAGCTTTGAGGTGCGACACGGCGCGCAGGACAGAAGCACCCGTGTTCGCTTCTTCGGAGCAGGTGGTAATGCTCCTCCCGGGCTACAGTCGGATTCCATTTATGACACACAAGGAGGGCCCTGGTAGCTGAGAATACCTGTTGTTGATGTCGGGTGAGTGCGATGTGGTGTGTTGGTTGTGGCGGATATTGACTCCAGATGTAAGACTTCAGTGTCGTATGTACGACCACCCTATCAACCTCGCAGAAGACGCGGAACAGGTCCTTCAAGTCTAAGAGGGGGCTTTATTCTCCAGATAGGTAGGTAGAAATTAGAAAATAATGCAGCATCTGTCTGACATGTGGTATGAGGCGTCGTAAGAATGAACTTAGTTTCAACTCTCCTCCAATTAAATTACGTCAGCTATCTCGGATTTTAGAGAAGATAATCCCGAAGAACAACTACAACTGACTCGTAGACGCCCGTTAACACCCTTGAAACAGAACAGAAAAATTTGAATTCGCTCACGAGGCTAGCGCATTAGGCAGCCGTTCTATCACATACTTCCCTCTAGCTACGCTCATTATCGGGACACCAGGAATCTTTCGTAACCTCTGCTTCAACGCCTTGTCGTTGGTCCCCACGATGTATATCCTGCTCTTGGTCACCCTGTCCACCAAACAGTCGTCTGCATAGACTCCTTTGTGATCGCACTCCAGGCGTTGCCACCGCTCGTCTCTCGCCACTCTCAGGGCCAGCCTGTATTTGCTACCCAACTTCTCGAGTTCGGCCATGACACACGACGTAATGATCGGGTTACACTTCGCATAGAGGCAGTCCATCATGGAATCTAATAGTGACAACTTCCGCTGGACTGTGTGGCTGAGAAAGTTGGTGTCGACAAGAACACTGTAGGGAGGAACGAGAGCATCGTTGTGTTGAAAGAACATATTGCTCGGCATCTGGGGAACTTCGCGGATAACCTCGCCGCCCACAGTCTTCTTGGCTGCCTTTTCTTTTTCAAGCAGTTCGGCTTTCAACTTGTTCTCCTTGAGTCGGACATCCTTCAGGCCCATCACTCTCTTGACCTGTGTGTTGAAGGTTGAAGTCAGCATTCTTGGGCTTTTTGGTATGGCTTATCGATAAGCGCCAACATACCGTTGCGAATTTCCGGGTCTTCTTTGCGACACCCATGATTGTGCTGTATCGCCAGACGGCTGATCAATTCCAGTAATAAGGTATCCGTCGCTTCTAATTTCTGTGCACTGCTAGTAGCCCGATCTTCTTCTGGGGATCGTGGCCGACGAGGATTGGTATGATTGGCGATCTGGTGGCAGAATTGAGAATCTCAAAAAAAAGCTCGACGCATTTGCCATGTCTTCTGGTAGGCGGTGGCGGGTAGTCGCGCACGGGCCATCGACTACCTCCAACTCGCCAACTTCAGTGGCCCAAGACGCGTCTCCCAGATCGCGTTAAGTGATTTCGACATTCATCACCAAAGCCTCCAAGCCAAAATGCCTGCCGCAAAACCGGAAGAAAAGGGCGAATCGTCCAACGCTACATCGAAGGCTGCCCTGGCCGCATCTTCCAATGGCTCACCCAACTATGAGCTACCATGGTGCGCATCCCGACCCCACGAAGCGGCGGCGGCATCTAACTGACCGTTCTCAGGGTGGAAAAGTACCGTCCTGTTTTCTTAGACGATGTTGTCGGAAACACAGAAACAATCGAGCGACTGAAGATTATTGCCAAGGAGGGTAATATGCCGCATGTCATTATATCAGGCATGCCGGGTATCGGCAAGACGACGAGTGTTCTATGTCTAGCCCGACAGCTCCTGGGAGAATCATACAAAGAGGCAGTTCTAGAACTCAATGCCAGTGATGAGCGAGGTAAAATAATCTATTCAACAAAAACAGACATGTTCCACGACACGGGTTTGAACACATCTAACTCTACGGTCATTTAGGTATCGATGTGGTTCGCAATCGAATCAAGGGTTTCGCACAAAAGAAGGTCACTCTGCCCCCAGGAAGACATAAACTAGTGATTCTCGACGAAGCCGACAGCATGACCTCTGGCGCCCAACAAGCCCTCCGACGTACCATGGAAATATACTCCAACACCACTAGGTTTGCATTCGCTTGCAACCAGTCCAACAAGATCATCGAGCCCTTGCAATCACGATGTGCCATCCTTCGATACGCCAAGCTGACGGATGCACAAGTGGTAAAGCGGTTAATGCAGATCATCGAAGCTGAAAAGGTCGAATACAGCGACGACGGTCTAGCAGCACTGGTTTTCAGCGCCGAGGGAGATATGCGACAGGCCATCAACAACCTGCAATCCACCTGGGCCGGTTTTGGCTTTGTTTCGGGAGACAACGTCTTCAAGGTGGTCGACTCACCCCACCCTATCAAAGTACAGGCCATGCTAAAGGCTTGCTACGAAGGCAGCGTGGACTCTGCTCTGGACACCCTTCGGGAGCTGTGGGAGTTGGGTTACTCAAGCCACGATATTATCAGCACAATGTTCAAGGTTACGAAGACCATGCCAACATTGAGTGAGCATTCAAAGCTAGAGTTTATCAAGGAGATTGGCTTTGCCCATATGAAGATTCTCGAGGGTGTGCAAACATTGCTGCAGTTGAGCGGGTGTGTTGCTAGATTATGCAAAATCAATATGGATCCGAAGCGATTTAAGACACCATCAAAATAAGGATGTAGGAAACTCAAACAGCCATATGGGTATAGGTAGCAGCTTGCATGTTTCGGCGTTGGTATTTGAGAGGTAATATACAATTGATGATGTGGGGTGTTATATGGAAGGGAGACATTGCTCCTTACATCATGCAGTTGTGGACATTCCGCGTTTACTTCTCGTTACTCTTGACCTCTTCCTCGTATCTCTCCCATTTTGCTTTCTCTCTGAGCCACCTCCTTTGCATCCTCACCCGAGACTCGTATTCTCTCAGACGCCAATCAGCTTCAATCATGCCTCCTAGAACCATGGCCGACATCTGAACGTAACTGTGCCATATAAGCGCCGAGTGGGTATGGGGGAATGTGAGATGGTATCCTACACTTTGAATTGGACAGTGGTTTTGCGATATACTGGCGACCAGAAGTAGGCAGCGCCTCCCAGAATTGCGGCTCCGACTCCCCACTTGGCAGCTCCGATGATGCCTCCTTTACCGGCTTCCCAGCCAGCAGTCTGGGCTTCATCGCTCTTCAGTGGATCGTGAGAAGACATGGTGAGATGCTCGCTGCTGGTGTGTGATGATGTGTGGTCTGATAGTTGATCCTGTACCGAACCCGAGAAAAAACCAAGCAAGCCGCCCTTACAATTCCAGAAAGTGGATTTATGGAAATTTGCTAAGACGACAACGACAACAGATATTGGAAGAGAAAATAAAGAGCAGATTTCTGTCGCGGCAAACTCTCCGAGGAATCCCGGACGTCATAAACTTCAGGGTAACTCGAAGGCAGGATCACAGCACCTCGCTTAGGTACTGTCCACTTTACTGGAATAACGGCGCATGTTCACCCATTTTCTGAAGACGTTGCCGTGATAACGTCGACGCGAACATTCAGCTCAATGATAGCGGGGGATGTTTCACCACAGAACACCATTTCGAACTTGTTGGGAAATAAAGTGTTATTAGGTATTATCTACAAGCTGTGGGCTGAGAGACAGACAGAAGCCCCTCAGTGGTTTTTACGGTAGGGGAAAACATGTGAAAACCTGCCCTCTCTATAACCATTCTCTCCGCTCTATATGAGCTCGATGCTACGAAGTAGTCCGCAACGCCTTCAAGTATAGCTCTTACCTACTATATAGTGCAAGACAGAGCATAATTTGTGAGGTTTATAGCTGCAGACCTTATCCGTTGTCCAGCAGTAAATAGCAGGTGAGAGCTAAAGTTAAAGGTTTAGCGCGAAGCCGAGTTGTTTTACTGCTAAGAGGGCCCAGACGACTCTGGAAACTTAGGTCGATCATGTATTCGAACTCTAGTCCGTCGCTCGAGTCGTTTCTACCGCTTTCTCGATCCTCTATCGCGTCGTCTTGGTGCTGCTACTGGTGGTCAGTTGGCTGTGGTCCTAGTGCGCCATCACGTCTGTGGCAAATCTGAGTAGTTGAGACTGATTCTGGTGTCAGCTTTTATTTCAGATGAGATGCGGCCTCGCTGTTGGTGAGTGATTGGTTTGGGTTGTGAATGCAGGAACAGGTCGGGCGGGGTAACTATTCAGGAACGCATTACTAAGCGGGTAATGCATTTATCCGATAATAAATGGGACTGGACCATGACAAAAACCGGCGCATTGTTCTTGTGAACACGAAATTCTTTCTTCTTCCACAGCAGCAAGCTGAAGATGCCACGACAACAATTGTTGCCTGTTGCTGCCACATCTTGTGCTTCACTGTTCAAAGACTGCTGAGGTCTTTACTCTGGCATCATCTCCTGTTCCTTGCGTTCGCACCTGAACTTGCGCAGTGCCTGTCGTCGAGCAAAGTTGCCCGCAATGGCCGAGCTTTCACTGGATGCTTACTGGCAGTTGCCACCAATTGCTAGGTGAGCTCTTCATATGTTTGCGCACGTGAAGGATCTGTCTAACGTTACTCGTTGCCAGAACTGTCGCGACTGTCACATTCGTCCTATCCGTCGGCGTTCATACTCACATTATTCCGGGCTACCCATTCCCCTTCTTCCTCGGCGCCCTATTGCGATTTCCCCCACAGATATGGCGCCTCATAACCTGCTTCATGATCACTTCGCCTAAGCTGGGTATCCTTTTTGATACATTCCTCCTGTATAGCTACATGAGTCAGCTGGAGAGAGGTCGACTGTCCAAGCGCGAAGACCTCTTCTGGTACTTGCTCTTCATATGCGGAACAATCTTGGTAGGTCTATTGCTACTACTTTCTAGTGCTTCTTTCTTTGCTTGCCCTAAAAACACTCCTCAAATATCTGCCCGGATAGTGCTTTGCTCCACAGCTATCACGGTTCCTGAAATTGAGGAAGATTACCCCTGCCCTTCGGGCCAGTCCACTCATTCGCAAATAGGACTGGCCTGCGGTGTAGGCATGGTGGGATGTCGTAATTGATAGCTCGTGTGATCTCCATTCGCTCGAGCGGTTTTATATGCTCCCTACATTTCTCCCTAAACATGTCAAAGTTTGACGTCCCCGATGCGTGATTTGAGGCTGACTCGAGCTTCAGACTCTCAGTCACTTGACGGGTTTCGCATTTGGCACGTACACGCAACCGCTTATTCTCGCATTGTGCTATACCGTAACACAGGAGCAACGGGGAGGGCAGACAAACTACATGTTTATCACCATCCCATCCCAGTTGGTGCCCTACGCCATGTTGGCGTTCAATCTCCTCTTCCCTGGTGGTCACATCATGCTGCTAATACAACTCCATGGATTGGTTGCCGCGCACTTGTACATATTCCTCACTAGAATTTGGCCTGAGATCGCTGGTGGCAAGAACTTTCTCGCAACACCTGCGTTCATGAGCGCCTTAGCTAGCAGGCCGACACCCCAGAGAGGCTTTGGGGCTGCTCGACAAGCAGACACAGCGTCTGGCCGCAGCAGTGGTGCGTTTTCCGGACCACTTCCAGACTCTTGGAGAACGAGAGGGCGGGGTCATCGTCTGGGCTGAGTTCAGAAACAGTCCATATATTATCACTTATCTACATTGTACACAAGCACGAGTCAATATTCAAACCCCACGCATGATGGAAGAGAGTAATTTGAAAGCTTGGTGCATTGTGAATGAGACTATAACCTTGACACCTGACCTAACCCGCCATTACAAACGAATAACTAACAGCCATCTGTGGCTCATGATATCTGGACTACAACGTCGTACGCCAAAAAGCACACCATCCACACCCACTCATCTATGTAGAGAATGATAATTTACCTATTCTGGTATCCAATATTCCATATCACATTCCAAACAATATGCTCTTGCCGCTCGGCAAGGGTACTTCGGTATACTCTTCATATTTCTTACTGCCCGGCGGCGTGGCAGCTCGATCCTTGTCGTATACCACAACCCCAGCGCCGAGAGGTCTGTCCCGGAACCTTGGATCATCATGCATCAAGGGCGGCGATATGCGCAGTTGGCGCTCACCGGATTCTCCGACCGGCGTTGCGGGCTGGAGCGCTAACGCCGGGGGAGGGTACGCTTTTGGTATCCGGATCTTGGGGAGCGCGAAGGAGGGAATCTTGGAGGTCCAGGTTGATGATGATGATTGATGGGTAATAGTAGAGCCGGACTTGGGAGAGCTTGGCGGGTGAGTGGGGATGGGCTTTGGCTTGGCTAGTCGGGATGCGTCTTCGATTGCCGCCATGTATGCCTGAGCTATGAAGGAGTCAGGCGTGCTGGGCCTGTGTCTGTGGACGGACAGAGGTGGTGATGGCGTGCGAGTGGCTTTTCCCTTGATGTCTTTTCTGGAGACGGTGTTGGGGAGATAAGCCTGATGGGCGGGCATGGCGTTGTCAGGACCTTGGTTGACACATCTTGGGTCGTGGGTAAGCTGTATTCGACCCGAACGAGTAGCTTCCTCTATTCTGTTGTAGTATTCACCATTGGCATCATCGCCTTTGGTATCATCAGGACCTTGGTTGTTATCGTGGAACAGAGGGAAGCGACGAGGCTGCGTTATGACATATCCCCATGGATCAACCAAGGTCTTGGGAGAATCGGGCCCTTCCCCGTAGTAGTAGGCACCTCCCAGGTGTGAAGAGGCCTTCTGTCGAGTGAAATAAAGGGCGAATAGGCAGAATGCGAGACCAAAGATGAGTACCACGCCGACAACGATGCCGATGATGGCGGAAAGGGAGAGCGGATTTGAAGATTGCGAGTTGGCATCCGCATTTGGGTCGGTGATATTGACAGCATCAGATGTGAAAATGCTCCCGCTGAGACCCAGCGTGGTGACGTTCATTGGACTCTGCTTGCAGCCAGCTTCGAGAGCGGTCACGACTAGAGACGGAATCAGCAATGTCCCATAAGAGTACTGATTTGCGTGGGAGCTTACAATTAGCAAGATAGGTTTGGTCCTTGGTGGAGCGCAGACAACCGATGCAAGGTTGGAGATTGGGGCCCATGAATGTCCCGTCATTGTTGCCGCAATAGTCCCAGGTGGTGTTGAGATTTGGTGATGGACCGTCACTGGTTAGAGGATCTTTGAATGGTGCACAAGTGACATTTGTGTTGCATGGTGGCTCGGAGTCGCTGTCGAGAGCCGCCTGGGGTTTGGAAAATATACAAGTGCCGATGGCATATCTCAAGTTATCTGTCTCGGCGTCAGTTCACCAATTCCACCCATTTTTCTATGAGCAGAAAGGAAATCTTACATGTGAACCAATGCAAATCGGACTCGCCCTCGTAGACTCTTGAGCTCGTCTGTAGGCAACTGACGCATTTCTTGAATTTTTGGCCCGTGGGTGTTGATGAGTAACTGTCGTCACGACAAGTGATGTCGGGACTATGTGTACTTGATGCGCTGGAGTTCCACTCGTTTGAAGCGGGCGAGTCCAAGCAATAAGTGGCACATGGTGAGCCTGGGGCGACCTTGAGAGCCTGCACGGCTTGTGGAATAGCCAGCAGAAGCAAAGGAGCTCTCCTTGACGAAGACCTCATTTTGGCTTTGCAGGACCTGGAAGAGAAAACTGAGGAGGAGAGGCTTCAAAGACGCGCGGGGGGACGTTGTCGCCAACGCCCTTGTCATAGTAGGACCTGTGTGTTGTCTTCTCGCCAGTGTCACTCAGCCTGCCATAATGATGGTGGTAACGGTCTCATCGAGATGATGGAATGGATCAAGACGGTGGCAGCGGCGCAGAGCTGGAAGAGACATGGAGGAAATGAGGCTCTGGAGCCCGTCCGGTGAACAGGACCGGGCAAGCTTGTAGATATGGCATGGAGCATGGAACATGCGCCACCGAGAGGAGCTCATGTATGTACAATATGCGTGTTGGTTCCAACATTGGATGGGATGCATACATACGAGCACGCATTGTAACATACAGGCACCCATGTCTTACTCCATTACTCCATTACTCCATAGG
Organism: Hypomyces perniciosus; assembly: GCA_008477525.1. Lineage (NCBI taxonomy): Eukaryota > Fungi > Ascomycota > Sordariomycetes > Hypocreales > Hypocreaceae > Hypomyces > Hypomyces perniciosus. The sequence continues at coordinate 520,665 of SPDT01000010.1, forward strand.
CAAGTAAGTACCTTGCAAGGTCTGCCCGCCCGCATGCGAGGCATTGCCTGGTTCGATTCATCGGCAGGCCGGAGGGTGGAGGGCTGCGCTGGCCCAGGGTCTGGAAGCTTTACTCGTACGCGCAGTGTGGTGGTACAGCACCCACAGGATTTTGCCCGCACCGAAGCTCTCATCCACACATCTCGTATGTATATGTATGTACAAGAGATCACATACCTGTTGTTGTCGGACATGCGCGTCTGCACAGGGCTGGCCAGGGTGGAGTCTGAAGGTTCGAATCGTCAGAACGAGACAGCTAGTACTATCTTGTGGAGAAGAAAAGAGAAGAGAGAATGCCGTTCTGTTTGTGGACTGGTTAGACGCCAGGAAATCTAAGCCGTGGACGCCGGCCAATCAGCCGCAATACAGACCCGGATCGATGCGCAAGCGGAATGGGGCCGTTTACGGGTTTCAGAAGACGCGGTCCAACGACTCTCCTCCATAGGCTCCAGAGGGCCCCCACTGAAGAAAACACAGGCTGCTGAGTGGCTCGTTCAGCGGACATGGGTGTCAAGAAGGGAGCATGGATATGGGGACTTCTGAGTGGCCTCTGAGTGGCGTCTGAGGGGGGGTGCCTATGAGTATGATAGACGCCCAGTCAGTCCACCGGCAATACCACCCTACCTGCGGATCAAGTGAGTCTTTTCCTTGCTCTGTCGCAATTATTTCCCTTTTCTTCATTGGAGGTCGGCCGACGCGGACGGCCCATGGATGGAGACGTCTCTCTCTGTGGAGGCATAACGGTAATTCGGAGAAAACAATGAAGATTGGAACCAACAGACATTTTATGGTAGCACCAGCAGACAGCCTTTCTTTCGTTATGCTGGCGCTCCCCCCCCCCCCCCCCCCCCCCCCAATCATTCGCCCACGTAACACCGCATCTCAGCTGGCAGGACAGGAGAGACATTTTGACAAATAACTGTTGACGAATACCGTGCCAACAAGACACACACTGTTATTATTTTATAAATTTTTTTTTTTTCTGTATGGGAAGATATTTTCTGTGTGTAGCCTAGCCAAGCACCAGTTGCGCTCCAACTGTATATACTAAAGGTGTTATACAGAGTAGTCACAAGGGGGATCGCAGATAGTGCACTAATATACAAGCAGATCATATTCTGAGCAAGTAACCATATACAATACAGCCTCTATATACAGTCGGTCTGATAATTGTAAAAAGAGAAGAGAAGAGGCCCTATGGCGATAGACAGAACTGTCCCAAGATAAGACAACGATAAAAGTATATACGGAGTATTGTATTCCTGACCCATGCAAGAAGTAACGCAAGGGACTCAGCGCGTGCGGTCGCCAATTATGGCGTGTGAGACCAAACATTGTAGGCGTGCCAATTGTTCTGGTAGGCTCCGCAGCGCATATTCTGAGCTCCAGTGCTGCATCCAATGGAATAGACGCCACTTGCAGGAGCACCGGCATAGTTAGGGCCTTCTCGGCCGTTGCACGAAGTCCGGCCACAGGACGAGATGCACGAGGTTCGGTAGACATAACCTGCACCAATCTGTTGCTGCGCCCAAATCTGCCCAACACTGTTGCCCGGAATATTGCATCCGTAGGTGAAGGACTGAGAGTATGACTCGGTAACGGTGAATGAAAATTGGGCACCAAACGCAGAGTTAACGGGCGACCAACCCCAGTTCCACGACTGGGCATAAGACATGCTGAAACCAACATTGAAGTTCACAGAACCACCGTTCGGGTTGAGGCCGGTCCAAAGGCAGCTGCTAACAGGCACCCAGTCTCCCCAGTAGTTCCACATACCCTCTCCCCAGTAACTGTAATAGCCGTATGGAATACAGTTATACTGACGCTCCTGCAGCGTAGAGTTGTCGTGCACGGGCTTGATGGTCGCTGTATCGATAACTGTGTGAAGGTCGTCGTGATAGATGTATTGCGGGAGCTTCTTGTTGTTCATGACCGCGTCATCCAACATGCTGGTGTTGTAGACATCGAGCTTCATGTGCTTGATAATGGCTTCCTTGTCGCTCCAGTCGATAGCAGGGCCAACTCTAGCAGCGTCTCTTGCATGTTTATGCTTGACATCTGCGGGTTCAGCCTTGACGCAAGGGTCGAACCTATTCACGCAGCCCTTATCCCCATACACGGTAAGGGTAAGGTTGTGAGAGCCGCCTAGGGCACTGATGTACTCTCCGGTAAGAATAGATCGATCCAGAGTATGGTTTGCGACAAGCAGCATCTCGCTAACTACTCGGCTCCAAATGGCAGCATCCGAGGAGTTAGGGCGGATATAGCCCGAGGAGTAGTCCAGCGATAGGGTGTAAGTGTTGTGGCCAATGGATAGAGGGCTCGCATCTTTGTGACCGCGGGCACTCGTGGTCACTGGAATGAGTTTATCGAGCTTTTCTCCGAAATGCCGTGAGATCTCCGGAAACTCAGTGTGGTTCCATGACCCAGCACACCCGCAGTTCTTATCAGCAACCACTTTGTTGATGTGCAGCTTGCTCAGACCATTCTTTCCGTAAAAGAATTCCTGGGTCGCTGAAGCCGTTGTTGCAGCTAAGCCAAAGAGCCAAAGGGATTTGGATTGAACCATTGTAAGTTCAGTCACAAGAGATCTCGTGCTAAGAATATGTTAGATTAAGATCCGGAAACTTGTGCGTGCTTGGCTCGAGAATACTGACCCCTTTCGAAGAGATAAACTGCCCGGTAGAGATGAATGAGAGGAGAAGAGAGGAAGAAGAAGTTGTTGATTGATCTCTGGAGGACAAACGCAATCACTGGACGGAAACAATGTCTCTTATATATTCGTGATGAAGGCTATGTCTCGGAGTCAATGCCTGCAAATGTATAGTTCATCAGCACTCAATCGGTTATACAATAACCTTCATGCTAAAATCTCACTACCATACCCACATGGTCATGACATTTATTTGAAATGTCAACAGTCTATACTAGTTCCGTAGTGTGTTCTGCGTTTCACCCGGTGACGGTTGATAATGAAAAGACTACACATTTCACGCCACTTATACCATACAAGAAGATGCTTATTCTGCCATTGCTTTCTTTTGGCCAGCATGTAGTTCAGCAAATTTCTTGCTACAAAATGTAAAAGGGGTAAGGCAACTTGGTCAGTGCCAGGTTAACATAGCCCTTGCCATACCTTCAGACACAGACACCAGTTACTAGTTTGCGTTATATCTACGAGCAAGTTAACGGTGGCCTACTGGAGCTATAATTTCTTACTAGAAACTCCCTCAGCAGTCTACTATCTGGCCCAAATAGGAGTTCTTTGTCCCTGGCTTTTCTGCAAGTGGAAGGAGGAATAAATGTGGTTAGTTAGGTGGATGAGCACGGTGATGATCTCCATCATCCCTGAAGAGCTATTTAGACGACGTCGATCCGGAGTGACTATGCACAAATATGGATTGCTTGTACCTAATTTTCAACCTATTAGCACTTGCGGTGTACTCCTCGTAAAGACGTATTGATAAATGAATGTCCACTATGACATGCATCCCCACATATATGCAGTTCTGCTTTTACATGTAGATCTATGTAGGAATGACCGAAGTATGCTTTCATGTTCCACAATTGGGCTTTTAGGAGCTTAACTCCAAGTCTATTACGTACTATCAATCAACCCACAACAGTGTATGAGAACATAGATAACCAAGAGCTGATAGAATCGACGAGTCTCTTGCTGTTGCCAACAAGGTGGGGGAAATAGCTAAATCCATGAAAACCAACTTATGGCAACAGACTATAATCTGAGTAGCTATGACCGATCCGGTTGATATTCTGAGAAATTCCGCGTACCATCATACGAATGAAAGTTAACATGATGACAGACTCGGCTGACGGAGCCGGTAGATCCCTTTCCGAATGTGACCCACGATTAACCCAGAGTATCGGAATGGAATGTATGAATCATTGCAAAAACAATCCTGGGGTTAGACCCCTGAGCCCCAGACATCCCCCCCTTTACCACGATGAGAAGGGGATACGGAGTAAGCCCGATATTATCTACACAATTTCTATGTCCTACTAGCAGCAGCCAAGTCACAAGGACAGAATATCGTGTTTCGGGATGTAACACTTTCGGTACTTCTTAGGCCGGTTTCGTGAAGATACCGACCGACTGCCTTCCGGCTATCGGTCGCCTCAACGGTCAGCCCAACATTGAGGCTAATGAGAAGCTTGTTCTTTTGGTCATTACTTCAACTCGGAAGCTAGACCTAGATTCACCAGCGAACGTCTTAATCTGGTCTTAGTTCCAATATACGAGTGGTACTAGTGGTGTTGTTAACGGTAGTTGATGCACTATCGTGGTAGTACTATCCTTAACGGTAGTTGCTAGTAGTATCTCAGGAGTTTGGACCAACAACTACCGCATATCCACTCCCCATGTTTTTTTCTCCCGCAATCTCACACCGGAGCCCTGCTACCCATATGCTTTAATCAGCTTAAGTTGCTCGCAATGGATACGGGTGAATAAGCGCTAACTGTCCTGGGTTACTGCTCCGACGAAGTCAGATGATACCAACAGCAAGTCTATGAAGCCTATGGTCTTTTATGCGGTGTTGCAGATTGCAACTCTATACTACCACTTCGTAGTGCCAGTGCATCTATCAGGGTGCTAGAGGCTGGTTGCATAGTCTCAAACCCGTAAGATTGTCTAAATGCCGCATTACCGAGAGATATCATAACTACATTTGAACCAGCACTGATGGAAACCATCTAGAACTTATAGAGGAAAAGGGGGCTGGAACACCCTTTTACACCGCAAGGAAATGACCTGTGGAAACCGTAGCTTACGTGAAGTATCATGTGACAAAGGGAAGCTGTGATATTCTCCTGAATGATCTAAATACTCCCCATATTTTATATAAAAGAGTGGCCCAAAACTAATGTCCGACGGTGATTCGTAGTATGTATTGCTCGTATACTCGTACTTCGTATATATGTAAATCGTCCCAACTTGTGCTATAAGAGGTAGGTAGCTTCAAACTGCCCTGGCTAGGGTTTAGAACCGTTGAGTTGAAGGATCAACTTGCAAGCTATTGAAGCCGATGCACGTGGCAAGGGCCATACGACTAACAATTTGAAACTCTAGCTCATCTTGATAGTAGGGCGAGGTATTAGCAATCCATACTCGCTAGTATTCCGAGAGCCGCGATGGCGGCTGTACATACCTCCGCTTTAGCTCGTTCTCTAATACGAAGCAGTAGTGCTGCAACAACATTCCTCATATTACATACATTCATTCATCCTAAGCTGATGTACGAATCGAAACCCCCGCTAAAGATACCACATTCATCCGATGTGGACCACGAAAAGACGAAATCGCCTGCCTGAAGAGGTTGGTCATTCACCACAAGTTCTCGGATTACGAACATTCGCCCCCACTGTTCCCCCATCACTCCACCTATTTTCTGACAGGTGAGGGAGATGACTCTGGTGGTGGGTTGGTGCGCTCGGCCGCAACTTGTAACACGAATAGGAAGCCGTATAAACGAGATAGGGTCAAAGATTAGGATGACGGGTCGGACAAGTTTCGACATGTGTGGTCGTATCGGCGGGTGCTACCGTCTATGTTGTGCGTCTAGCGATTGATATACGCTCTTTGGATCGGTGGGCAATACGAGTATGTGACCAAGTTACGGAGTAGTATTGTTAATTGCTTGCTTACTTGCTGCCTGTTTGCTTAAGGGGGTCGGGACGGGTCAGCTGTTTGTCAGATTGCTTCCGTTTCCCTCTCCAATCATTATCTGAACTGAACCGAACCGTGAGACGACAAATTTTCCGTCATTGCTGCCGTAGTTTGCGAATTACCCTATGATTGCTACTACAAACTTGCTTCAAGGTTTCATTGTTTGCGAAGTGAGATGGGCGCTTTCATGATGATCAAGTGTCGTTCATTATATAGGTATCTTGGTTGAAGACATTTCACCAGTGTCCAATAACTACAATCGCTGCGTTAACACTATCCATTCCATCTGCTGCCAAAACTCCCTCTTCCGGTCATGAAGTGTGCGCTGTTCTTTTTTCTGGCCATCATTTCTTTTGGCTATGGCTGTCAGGACATTCTACCGCTCCATCACTCCAGGATTGAAGACGACAGGGCCGCCATCCATTTCATCACACAAGCTTGCCGAGATGACTGCTGTGTATATTCATTCCTGATCTACAAAGGTGATGGTATTTTTGAGGGCTGCGAGTTCGGAATTACCGAAGCGGATGGCAAGCCAGCTAACCAGACGGATTTTAACAATGTCCCCTGTGTCAACTTTCCTAAATACTCCATAAACGGTAAACATGACGGGGGCACTGTGTGGTTAACGGTTGCCAACTTGGAATTGAACAGCAAGACAATCTTTTGGATTGAAGAAGAAGATATGAGGTGGCCCAAGGTGCACATGGGCCGAATTAACCAGTCGGAACCTCTACAAGAATTGAAGCGCGAGGAGCCAAAGCCGATCGCCAACGCCCCGAATTGGACTCTGCGCAATGTACTCAGGAGTAAGTCAGTCGACAATGGGATTAATTATTGTTGTATAACTCAAACTAACAAAAAAAACAAAACAGGTATCCGCTCGAACAACAGAATCTGGCTGGGCTTCCACATTACCAGCGAGGGCTATGACCCAGAGTGGTGCTACATGCTGGTCCACGTCAAGGGAGATCCGAGGACAGCATCTTTCACTGAGGAGCCGTGTGTCGGCAGCAACTTTACTGTCTCTTGGGGCTACATGGCTGAGAACGATGGGGGCATCATGACTCTTTTGAAGTAAGTTTTTGCAGTCGTTCTTCGTTCTTGGTGTGCGATCAGTCTCTAACATTGTTTTTCTTTCACAGTCCACAGGGAACTCGGAGCTCATGGTTTGGATGGAATCATGTGAATAGTGCAGAGCATTTGGACGATGTCGGCCCCAATGCGACCTCGGATGTATCTTGAGAGCTGCCTCTATTCGCAGCCCTGAGGCACAGCAGAGTTGGATAGGCCATGGATGTTGGATCTAAAGTGGTCTGATACAGACACTTTCATCCAATACGAAGTACTACATACCGTATTACTATCTCTTCGATAACGAGTGCTCGCGCATCTCCTGGGGCATCTGCCAAGCACAGGCGCATGTCCAGTGACTGCGATGAGAGAAAGCCAAGCATGAACCTTGAAGCGGATCACATCATGGGGCTGGTCACACTGTCAGGATGCTGGAATGCATCACGCCACTTATGTTCCATACGACAGCCCTGCAGACGGGCGGCAAACGGAGTGCTGCTGTTGGCTGAATGCGTAGGATTCGGGATATGCCGGTACCCAATGTGTTGGTTCAGGGACGTGCATCTTTACCGGGATTTTTTACACAAAAAAATCCTCAAGCATCCCAGAAAGCCATCAGGGCCACGCCTTGCATGAAACGACACCATCAATGAACGGTGAAGAAAAAAAAAAGGTATTCACGGCATCATTTTCCAGGTGTTGGAGAGGTGAAAACAGAGACTTGAGCAGCCACCCTTGTTTCGGAAATATTAGTGCGGGATTGCTGAGAGGTAGCGTGACCTTGTGTTCCAGTCCTTGTAGATATGTACTTTGTAGGACTCAACCCCACCTCTAAACTCTGGGGCCTGGTCCGTCCATCCCCAATGTTTCCACCCGCTCCAAAGTTTAGACGAAACTCTCGGCCACTATATATGCCGTTTATTTATTGTGCAGCGTCGCATCGCATCGCGTTCCGGCTGTGACGCTCTTTGCTGTCTGATCCGGAGGCCGACAGCAAACAAGTCGAGACGAGACGAGACCAGACGAGACCAGACGAGGTTGGCCTCGGTCGTGGTGGCGCTGGACTTTGGTCCCACGGTGGGTTGATAGCGAAGGGTGTCGAGAGAGTTTGCGGATTCGACCAAGATGAGGATCGGGTGCCTCCAGTTTGCGCCGCAGGTCGGAGATGTCGACAACAACATCACCAAGGCGGATGCTGTTCTGGATAAAGCGGACCCCGAAGACTTAGATCTTCTGGTTCTTCCTGAGCTGGCATTGTCGGGTGAGTCGCGACTGGAGAAGGATACGGAGAACCAATTGGGCTTCAACCGCGGGGCTGCAAGAGAATTCTAACTCGCCTTTTAGGGTACAACTTCAGGTCTCTCACCCATATCTCGCCTTCTCTCGAAGAGTCAAATTCAGGGATTAGTTCCCTATGGGCGCGAACAACAGCTCTCAAGCACGACTGTACTGTGCTGGTTGGGTATCCCGAGAAGGTGGATCCGACCCTCAACTGGCCGACTAGCCCTGAGTACTACAACTCGGCCATTGTCATCAACGGCGAGGGCGAAACGGTGGCCAATTATCGCAAAACTCATCTCTATTACACCGATGAGACCTGGGCCCTGGAAGGATCGCATGGCTTCTTTGCAGGGCGTCTCCCTGGCCTCGGTCGAACGGCTATTGGAATATGCATGGATCTGAAGTGAGTCCTATTCCGATATCTCCATCCTATGACCCCTAACCAAATTACAGTCCCTACAAGTTCGAGGCTCCCTGGAATAAATTCGAATTCGCACAACACGCCTTGAAATGCGGAGCTCGGCTTGTCATTGTATCCATGGCATGGCTTACAAACGATGACCCCCGAACTTTCAACAGCACCCCGCAAGAACCTGATACGAATACCCTCTTGTATTGGGTATCACGCCTTGAGCCCATCATTAGCATAAACTCTAACCAAGAGGTCATTGTGGTCTTCGCCAATCGATGTGGACAGGAAGACGAGGCGACATATGCAGGCACGAGTGCCGTCATCGGCATTAGGTCTGGCGAAGTTTGGGTGTATGGCATCTTGGGCCGTGGCGAAACAGATCTCCTGGTCGTCGACACTGACTCCCCGCCATATGCAAAGCTGATTTATCGCACTGATGAGCAGGATGTTGAAGTTGAAGACAAACACTCCCCAGACGTCAAGGTAGATGAAGGGGACAAGCCCTCTCCAGGAAGCAACCATGAACCCCAGAACCAGGAAGAGCATTCCTTTGATCTCTCTGACCCAACAAGACAACTAAATGACCACTCAAATGTGCCTGTTTCCGTGGCTGAGGGGGAGGAAAATTACTACGACAATCAAGAGCATCACCAATTTGCAGGGCCCCATAATAGACGAGTCGGGGACGAGTTGGACAGTCACTATGTGAATACACCAAGTGCACCAAGCCCAACGCCAGATGCCTTCCAACCACAACTCGAGATTCCGCCTCATCAGGTCATGCTTCGGAGATATCTCGAGTCTGAGTCCCCGATACTGAGAAGCACACCTCTTCAGAGCTCCATCGCAGCTTTGACGCTCTCTGATTCCGTCGCTCCTTCCAGAGCCTCAAAGCCATCAGTTAATACTTCAAGGCGTGACTGGTCACCTCCAACCCAACATACAACAGCCATGGAAACACTCCATTTCTCGACATACGACAGCGAATATATGGCCCCTGGAGATGAGAAACGTCACAGCCTGCGGTCCGATGTCTCCGTCTGGAACAATCAACCAGGCCGTGCTTCCGAAATCGCTGTACCAATGACCGCTCCACCTGAACTATTCTATCGCAATGCACCAGAGATGACCAACTATGTTGAAGGCGGAATTGGAATCAAGTCTAGACGGAGTGAAAAGTCCGAGAGCAAAACGCGCAGCCGACAACGGTCTCCCATCTCTTCCAGCTGGAACAACTATCGAGATGCTGATTATAAACTACCAACATCGAGGCAAGCTTCTAAAAGTCGGCATCGTAAAAAGAACAGCTACGACCCATACGGCAATATTGAACGAAGCTTTTCTAGCAATGCCGCCATTCAGGCTGACACTCTACAGTCCAGCACAGCACTGAAACTTGGCACCGATGAAGTTGGCAGGGGCCGACGGCGCTCTTCGCAACGTCAATCGAAAGAGGGACGGCAGCGATCACACAGCGGCCAAGTGGCTCATCCAGAACCTATTGATCTTTCGCAGTTTGCGCTCATTGAAGAATATCCTTCCCCTAACTGTCCTGTACATGGATCTCGCCCCCCGTCTGGAACCAGGCATCGGAATCCGTCAGGAGCTAGGGGACGATCGGGGAATCGTTCCCGACCATTACCAGAGACAGATACGGGAAGACGGCAATCTAGTCGTCGCAATACACCGAAAACCGAGGGTCGAAAAGACCGATCGAATTCGATGGCGGCGGCTAATTCATCGAAGCCAGCTCCACCTTCAAACTCGAAACCCACGCAGAGCTACGACAAGGGAAATGGAAGTGCGGCAGGAGCAGCGGCTACCACTAATTTTAATCATGAGCCCAAGACGCCAACTGCTATGCTCCTTGTCCATGATCCGGATCCAGCTATGGGGAGCTCGGACAGGACCTTATCGCCCCTGAAATGCGTTGAGAAGAACCAGGGACACGTTATTGCTCGACCTTTGAGCTCAGTTTGGTAGGACTTGTCTACTCTTCACGCCGTTTTGTGACTACGATGACTTGCGTTACTTTCTGATTTAGCGGACGTTTAGCTGCATGCCGTTGTTGCGATAATATGCCAGGTTCCTGAGGAACCATTTCAGGGGGTGCACGAATCCTCAGGGAATTTGTCAATAGCTGATTGGATAGTTACATTGGATGGCTATATCATTTTGGAATTATGATAATAGTAGAGGAGCTGTGCGGGTCAGCCCGGGGATTGTATGAACTGCTTACGAGCAGAAATCCTTAGCGCTTAAGAATCCTTGTTTCGATGATTTATTATCGATTTATTATCGATTTTCCAGGTTATCGAGCGGGCTTACTAGTACTACATACCCAGCCTGATGCTGTCAATCAACCGAGGTCACGATAGTGTAATGAATTGGGTAGTATTTCTACTCCATATACGGAGTACCTACATGGGATGACCTAGTAGTACTATTTGCCACGGGTATTTTCCGAGTGTGATATCGAATTTCTAGCGGCGCTTGTTGTACATACATACGAGTAGTACCTATGTAAAATGGCGTCTAGGAACTGTGGAGCATATTGTGACAAGACAAGGAGCAGAAGCATTTAAGTAAAAAGTTGCTCGGCAACCTGTGCAGCGGCAGCTTTGACCTTGAGCGGCGGAACGCGACGAGCCGACGGGGCGTTCATTGAAGTTTGCGATAACGTTGGAAGATGTCTCGGTCGGACACCCACGCAGAGAGCCGGTCCTTTTGCAGTTTGCAGAATGCATGTTGGTTGAACCCTTATTACCTTTGGTATGCATCGGTAAACGGATACCGGCCCGCATACCTATGTATGTATGTACTATGTGTCAACCTATGCGAGAGGGTTGCATCCCCAAACGATCAGCACAGTCAGCTAGTGTTACTCTGTACGGAGTAGTTATAGGGCATTTCGACCAAAGAAATGGCTCAAGAAATGGTGATCAGTGGAAAGGGCCTCCAAAGGACGGTGTGAGAGCACCATCCCACTTCCTGTCCAGCCAGAGCCTCTCGTTAAGCGCCCGGGTCAGACATTACCACCAATCGGAAGACGATTATGACCCGTGGCTGGTGATGGAGATGTGAAAGTGTGAAAGCCAGCAGGGGTCCTTGCAGGGGTTAGGGTCGGCTGGTGGTTTCCCGTCTCCTAATGGCTGGATCTTCTCAGCTGTGGCGACCAAGGCTGGCCAAGCATTGCACCCAAGCCGGTATTGACTATGCCGAGAACGGCATATGTGTCGTGAGAGCTGGAGCTAACACGGACTGTTCACACAGGTGATGGGCCACTAGCTTCGTCGCTCGCCATCGATGGCTGAGACAGAGAGAGGGTTTGAGATGACAGGCGAGAAGAGGGTGGAGATTGATTGATGTGATCAAGGCAAGGTGATGCGGCATGTTCCTGAGAAACGAGTGACGACGACGAATACGAGATGTAGGGCTGCATATCATCACATCCCGGCCCGGTCAACCCTTTGCCTTTCCTTTCAATACTGATACTAATACTACTGCTACAACTGCTACTACTCCGTACTATCGACGAGAAGATATATCCCCGGCCGTTAATGTTAATATGCTGTCTCTGACCCCGCCTTGTTTGACTGTCGACCCGCCACTCTGAATCGCGATCAATCCAAAGCCTTTTGGCACAGTCGTGGGATGTGACACTGGCCAAGACTTTGTCCGAAGCCTCGATTAAGGTTACCGCCTCCCTTCCCATAACCCACCTCCTTCGAGTCACCTCCTCGGAGGCCATGTTGCGCATTATAACGAATCTCGCCGTCGTTGGCGCGGCGCTTCCTCTGGCGGAAGCCCTTCTCGTTGCGCCAGGCTCGCCATGTTCAGATAGGTGCGGCAATGTCCAGGACTCGACCTCCGTATCGGATATCGTCTGCGGGCAGGACCAATATTCCAGCGGCTACGATGATGGAACCGGCCAAGTCTTCCAGGGATGCATACAATGCCAATTGCAAAGCACGTATGCGACGAGCAGTAATTACACAGATGCTATGGCGGTGTTATGTATGTTACTCTTTTTCTCCTCCCTCGTCGTGAGGCTGATGATCGTGGTCATGGCTGACCGGCACCAGACAACCTGCGATATACGGTATCGTCCTGCGTCTTTGACTATCCTAAAAACCCTCATTTTAAGGATTCACCATGTGTCATCAAGTAAGTGGATGAAGTTTCTGTATCCTTTTTCCTCCCCCCCTTTTTTTTATTTACCTCTGTTTATGCTGACTCCGTCTCAAGCAAATCATGTGGCGCTTTCGTGAATGCTACTTCATACCAAAACTTATCAACGAAATATAACGATTTTGCATACTGCAACGAATGGCCGATCGACGACGATGTCGATTTCCAAGGATGTGTCGAATGCTTGCAAATTGAGGACAGCGACTATCTGGCCAATTGTTCGTGGACCCCTTTGCACTCCTTAACACTGGTGCTATACTAATCATAACGGGCAGATATCACTGTTCTTCAAGCTGGGTGTGAGCAGAAGCCGAAACCTGGCATGATCATCGGTCTCCAGGGCAATGTGTTTTCCAATACACTGGTTAATATATCCGCCTCTACATCCACGGCACAGGTGGACCCCGCATGGTTTGATCAGGGACCGCTCACGCTCAACGCCAAAGTAGGGATTGCAGTCGGTTGCTTTGTCTTCTTGTTAATAATCGCTGGTGTCGCCATTATCTGGAACGGCAAGAGACGGAGAAGAGCGTTTCTTAAGACCCTGGAGGCCAACTACGCAAACGGGAAAGGAGCCAATGGTGGATGGCCATCACCAGGTCCTCTCCAACGTGATATGGGCGAGACGCCAGTCAGTCAACGTCCCCTTCGAGGATGGGACGATTCCCCCATGACCATGAACACGGAGAAGGCTTTCCCGCGGTACTTTTCGCCATATTCTTCTCAGTTCAACAGCCCTGTCAGCGCACAGGATACACACCAGATGCCATGGCCAGAAACAGCCTTGGCGTCACCTCGCGAGATCGGACTGACACTCGGCGCTGTTGGCGATACCAACAACTATGACCGGTGGCCCACGTCACCAGAGGATAAAGGCAAGATGAAGGAAGAAGCATATGAGATGCATAACGTCGACAGCGCAGGGAGTGGGAACCACCATACACACATGAGGGAGGTAGTACATGTTGATGCTCCTATCCTAGGCCATCCCGGATATGGCAGAAGCACGGATAGCCCACCGAGGCAGTATGATGCGACGGAACGAGACGCGATAAACGGCGATTAGAGTTGGAAATTGGCCTGCTGTTGACGGCGGGCGGGTTACGATGTGAATGTGTACTCTACTGAGTTCTTTTGCATGGCGTTTTGGAGTAGTATATATACCATACTGTTGGGAGGGGGAAATTCTCTTGTGACATAGGGATGGATGGGATGATGGGATCTGATAGCTCAGATGCATGGACATGCTAGGCAAGCCTTGAAGGCGCCAGGTCCTGAACAAAACACAGATAATGTTACATATTCGCAATAACATCGGATTGCTCAGAGTTCAATGGGTCTACTACTGCTATTAGGACTGGAGTCTTGAAAATTCATCTCTGTAAAGCTGTGGCTAAGCCTGTGGCTTGGACACACTATCTAATCTATCCTTCCCGTACATGGTTTAGCGGCCAATTGGTGCCACAAGTTCAAAGTTCTGCCCCACAGACAGGAAAAAAAAATTGGGAGCTCGCCAACCATCAACCAAGCAGGAACCGAAAAATATCACGACCAGCGCGTGCCTTCCCAAGCCTCGTCGTCGAGAATCCGCCTGCCAGAAAACACAAAAAAAAACCCTCTCGGTCACATCACCAGGGAAAGAGTCAAGATGGGCATGGAAGTTGCAACTACCAAGAAGGGGGAGGAGGATTACTTGATCAAGCCGCAGGCGGTGACACCTGCCGTTGACACCAGCCAGTGGCCGCTCCTCCTCAAGAACTACGAAAAGCGTGAGTAGCGCCTTCCTACGGTCTCAATTGGATTCGGGGATGGCAGAGGAGAGAAGGAGAAGTTGCGCTGACTCGGTTTCCCCCTCTAGTTCTCGTGCGTACGGGCCATTTCACCCCGATTCCTAATGGAAGCTCGCCTTTGAAGCGCGACATCAAGTCGTACATTAGCTCTGGTGTGATCAACCTCGACAAGCCCTCCAACCCGTCCAGTCACGAGGTTGTCTCCTGGGTGAAGCGCATTCTCCGGTTCGTCGCCTTTTCCCTTTGGCAATTGGAGAGCTCTGGCTAACTTGAGTCGCCTGTGTGCGAAAAAATCAATAGAGTGGAGAAGACCGGTCACAGTGGTACCCTCGACCCCAAGGTCACGGGCTGTCTGATTGTTTGCATCGACCGAGCGACTCGACTTGTCAAGTCCCAGCAGGGCGCCGGAAAGGAGTACGTGGCCGTCATCCGCCTGCACGACAAGCTGCCCGGCGGCCAGGCCCAGTTCGCGCGAGCCCTCGAGACGCTGACTGGCGCGCTCTTCCAGCGCCCGCCGCTGATCTCTGCTGTCAAGCGACAGCTGCGTATCCGAACCATTCACGAGAGCAAGTTGATTGAGTTTGACAATGACCGCCACCTCGGTGTGTTCTGGGTGAGCTGCGAGGCTGGTACCTACATTCGAACGCTTTGCGTGCACCTGGGTCTGCTGCTGGGAGTTGGTGCGCACATGCAGGAGCTGCGTCGTGTGCGAAGTGGTGCCATGGATGAGACGAAGCACCTGGTTACTCTGCATGATGTGTTGGATGCTCAGTGGGTTATGGACAACACCCGCGACGAGTCGTACCTGCGAAGGGTGATTGCGCCGCTTGAGACTCTGTTGACTGGGTACAAGCGCTTGGTGGTCAAGGACAGCGCCGTCAACGCTGTTTGCTACGGTGCGAAGCTTATGCTTCCGGGTCTCCTGCGATATGGTATGTTTTCACTTTTGCTGGCCGGATCTATCTATCTATGCGACCTTGCGCTAACTATTTTCCCCTACAGAGGCCGGCATTGAGCACCACGAGGAGGTTGTCCTGATGACGACCAAGGGCGAGGCCATTGCCATTGGTATTGCGTCGATGTCCACTGTCGAGATGTCCACTTGCGACCACGGAGTCGTGGCCAAGGTCAAGCGATGCATTATGGAGCGTGATCTGTACCCCAGGAGATGGGGCCTTGGACCTGTTGCCCAGGAGAAGAAGAAGATGAAGGCTGATGGCAAGCTGGACAAGTTTGGCCGACCCAATGATGCTACTCCTGCCAAGTGGACATCCGAATACAAGGACTACAGCGCGGATGCCTCGGCCGCTGCTGCTGCCGCTGCTCCGGCTCCAGTTTCCACGCCCAAGAAGGCTGCGGAGGACGTTGATACCAAGATGGATGAGGCCGAGACCCCGGCTGCGGAGGATGGCGACAAGAAGAAGCGGAAGAAGCACGAGGGAGAGACACCCGAGGAGAAGGCGGAGAGGAAAAAGCGGAAGGCAGAGAAGAAGGCGGCTAAGGCAGCCAAGAAGGGAGCCAAGGCTGAGGAAAGCGACAGCGACTAAAGTGTGTAAAACTGAAGACCTGGCTGGATATTTCCCTGTTGGTGGAGTCTTTTGTCGATATGGAAATGGTCTCGGTGTACCATATTCTTTTCTTTACCCCCTTGTGGCTCTCGGGCAAAACGGCGTTTTTTTAGGTATTGAATTCAGACATGATTTGCAAAAGGCTGTCTTGGAACTCTACGGGCGCTTACTGAGGTGTGAGAACGCGACTTGGGTGACTTCGCTCCGAGTTGTTGTCCCTTTCGACGAGCAGGACGGACCAACACCAGGTTGCATACCAACGTAGCACTACCTCGTACAGACCGTCCGTCACATGAGGGCTCAGCAACGCCCAACACAACATGGTGTGTTCGTGCTCATGTGTGGGTCAGTCGGGATAATGTTTGTGTCATTTTTCTGTCTCTCCTCTTCACCGGTGTGCGGCGTGTACGGAGTACGACATGATGGGTGTAGGATTCCGGGCCGATATGTGACGAGCGGAAGGCCTTTACATGATGTTACATGTGCTGTTGGTTCCAGACAACCAGGGTAATGCATATATGTATGTATGTACTATCATATGCAGAAGAAAGAGGAGGGGGGAGAAGAAAAATTCATTTGATGGTTGGGCCACTCTCGGATACAGATTTCGGGATTGGGGTGCCGTACGAAGTAGCAGTAGTACATGGGTTTGGTTTGCCCGTTTGGGTGTCTGTTGGTCAGACGAAGTGGGATGAAAGAGGAAAGACGAGGGTGTCTGTTTGAAATATCTTTCGAAATTTGGAATAGTACTCGTACATAATACTACAGAGTACGGAGTACTACAGAGTACTATGTACATGGACGACTTACATGGTCGAGTTAAGCGCCCGCTCTGCGCCCCACCGACCCCATCACACTTGGCGTTGAAGGACCCCCTGGCAAGTCTCTTTTCGCCCTCTTCGCTAATAGCGGATATGTACGGAATACTAAGCAGTATGCAGTATGCACATAGTACGGAGTACTACTCCTACATACTCGTACTGAGCTGAGCTGCGTGCGCATGGGTTCCGATATTTCCTAGTTCCCGCCTCTCGGCTGTTGAGCTATTGCCTAACCGATGGCCCCCGGCCCGCATACGAGTAGATCCTGGTGGAGAGGGAGAGAGCTCAGATGGATGAGTGATAGACACCGCAGTTGCACCACCACTCGATAATGCGTCAGGGGGGTGAGCGAGTGAGCGAGCGAGTGAGTGGGCGAGTGAGTGGCGGGGACAGGGGCACTGCTTTGGGAAGATCCAGCTGCGAGCACAAGGTCCGGTCCTATGGAGTGAGCGAGTTAGCAAACGAGCGTTCATGATGACGGGTGCGTGTGACGAACGAACAGCGAGAGAGATTGCATCTGCACGATGGGACTCATGGGGGAGGAGTACGGGGTAGGCAATATTACGAGTACTTGGCTTTGGCTTGTCCTCTTCTATTCCCCCCTGGCTCGGGAGTTCAGTGTACTTACTGTACGGAGTATATTTTGCTCGATCGATACTATTGCTTGGTTTTCGCTCCGCTACCCCTGCTGTTTTCTTCACATGGATGGCGTTCTGGTGTCTGCCTCTCCGTGTGGTCTTGTTATTTGTACCTTGTTCGTCAGTTCGACCGTGCGTCTCTCTGTTTGCGAGCTGGTTTCCTTTGAACCGCTGAGATTGCTGACGATATATCACTATCATCTTCCCTGTCGTCTTTGAAGCAAGGTTTTTCTTGTCTGGCTCGCTTCCTCTCCTTTCAATATCCCTTCATTCGTTATCGACTGTTTCTCTCTCTCTCTCATAGCCGGGGCAAGGACTTTTGTCCCTGTTCGTCTGATATGGCTTCACCATCAAGACGAGCCGTTGCCCTTTCTATTCTCACAACGGTCCTGCCGCTGACCGATGCGATACGGGTCACGCCGGGTTCACCATGCACAGCTCTCTGTACTGATTCATCCGACCTCCCTACGACAGATCCCAACTTTTACAACAGCACATGGGAGGATGTTGTCTGCTCAGATGGCGACTACAACAACGTGCCGAAGGGACAGAAGCTGAAGGGCTGCTTGGGCTGTCTGCAAGATAGCACTTATATGCAGAGCAATGAGAACGATCAATATTGGTTCTTGTGTAAGTTTGTTTCTCCTGTTTCTCCCTCCTTGGATCCAAGACGGCTGTGCTCACATATCCGTTCCCTTATCACAGACAACATGCGCTATGCGTTTAGTTACTGCTGGTTCGGATACCCCAATGCGACGGGCTTCGACTCTGGCCCTTGTATGACAAAGGAAGCCTGTGGAACACTGGCTCCTTCGCTTCAATATGGCGTCCCGGACCCGACAAACTCGACTCAATATGGCTATTGTGATGTCGATGAAGGCACTATAAACGGCTCTGCGTACGGAAAATGCATGGAGTGTATCCAGGCAGATCGCGATCATTTCTATATCGCCAACTGTAAGTGTCCCCTGAGCATTGGCGCATCCCCCCGATATCTCGTGGAGTTGCTTATAAGTCCTTCTCCCATAGTCCTCGTAGCTCTCAAAGCAGCATGTCAGAAGAAACCCGCCCCCGGCTCTACCATACCTCTCAACGCCACTGTATTCAGCAGCGTGACCCTCAGCCTCATAGACCCAAACCCGTCTCCAACTCCGAAAGGAATGCACCTCCCTGCCGCTGCCATCGCAGGTATCGCCGTCGGCGCCATCATCGTTGTCAGCCTCGCCATAGGGTGTATCTTCCTACAGATTCGCAAGCGCAGAAACCGCGAGAACAAACAAGGTCGCTCTTCAGCCCTGTCGTTCCGCTGCCAAACCGATGTATCACAGCCACCACCACCACCACCACCACACACAGGTCCGGCGTTCCACCCTCAAGACTATGACGACGATCGCTTCTTTGTGCAGGAGAAGCCTACTGCCGGTCCAGCAGGCGTTGCTGCTACCATGACGTCCCCCTATTCTGCTGAGAGTCAACATTCGTTCCACAACGGTGCTTCTTCGTCAGCTGCGTTTAGGGAAAACACAGCGATCAGTGTCATCACAACGACCTTACCGCCTCCATCTCCAGCTCATCTATCGCAGCAAGGCTCTCCCGATGAGTACATGTCGCCCGCCTCCACCGTCTCATTAAACTCCAGCGCTCCTCTGCTTTCGCAGCATCACCCAGGGACGAGCGTTTCTCCGCTGTCCACCTACTCTGCCAGGTTCGGCTCACCACAACTCAACCAATCTGGCTGGCAGCCTGGGATGAATCAACATGATACAGTGTGGGAGGAGGAACACCAGCAGCAACCAGAAGGTGCTAGAAGGGAACCTAGCAAGAAGAAGAGCAAGGGTAGAATGGGAACCCCTGTTGAGAGTCAGGTACTCCAGACATCGTTCCCCCCGCCTCCAAAGCGGTAAATGAGATGTGGCTTGATTTCTACGCATATTCTCCTATCTATTCTATTGGACTTGGGGGTTGGAACGGGTATATTGATGTGATGTGATGTGGATTATGTGCAGACAAACAAACTGGAAAGGATGGAACAGGAACGGGAAGGGCAGGTCTAGGAAAATACCCAAACGAAAAATGACAAACGTTCACAACACAATAAAAACATATTCATACTCACGATGCACACATATATGGGTCATCTGAAATGTAGTAGAGAGAGGCTTTGCTTAGCACAACCATTCCATCTTTTGTTTGTCCATCCGCCAGGTTTGCTGTCTTGATACCTAATGCTACACATAAAAACCATATGCCATGACGCTTATACAAAGACGCTCCTACGCAGGCGGGAAGAGCAAACACAAACAGAGCATCATCCGTGACGATGGGTTCCCCCTTTCCCTCCCTTCCTCCCTCCCCATCTACCAATCCAACTCTGTGGGGTATCTGAGACTTTCTCTTTTCATAGAATACCAGCCAGCCAAGAAGAAGACCTGAAAAATCGAGAATCTGTTGAGACAAGAAAAAAAAAAGACACAAAAAGACCTGAAAAATCATGGATGGTGGGCCCTTTATTACCGATGAACTGATGATAATCAATCCCCTTTCCCTCTTTCCCTTTCTTTCCCCCCCGAACGCCGTTTTTCATATGCTGCTTTCATCCAGAGGCGTTCCGCCTCTGCTCAGTATCTCGCTTTGCAACCTCCCGTTCTGTGCTTTGAACCAGCTTGTGCTTTCCTCCATTTCCTCGCGCATGGCTCTAAGTTCTTTGATCAAATTCTCCGCATCACTCATCACTCGTTTGTGTGCGGCCGTGTCCGAGTTGCTATCCTTGGTTACCACCCCATCATCTTCAGTTGACCTCTTCCTCTTGTTGGTGACTGAGCTACCATCTACAGCTGTTGAGCCCGTCCCTTCCCTGGAGGAGCTCAGGTGGTTGTCGTTTCGAGTCGCGCCAGCAACTGAAGCTCTCCGGGCTGAACTGCTTCTTCCGGAGCCGAGGTCTTTCCTCAATCCACGTCTGATCTCGTCCGCCATGAATTCAGGCAGGGCGCTTCCATCAGGCATCTGCACAATTCCCATTGCCTTCAACCTCCAACGTTCGGATACCTTGCTTACACGGGGCGACTTGTCGGAACTAGAGCTTGGCCCTGGTGACAAAGAAGGCAAGGAGCGACGGAATCGACCAGGCTTCACGCCTAAAAGCTTCTCGCGTAGAGCTCTAGTCTTTGATCCCTCTTTCGTGCTCGTGATTGACCCAGATTGAGAGCGGCTTGCTTGATCCCCATTGGTTGAGAGACTTGGTGACCGATTGCGCGGCCTACGCACAATCGTCGCGATAGCCTCCCGTTCATTTCCGACGCCCGATAGAACCCCAGACGCAAGCAGGGCATCTTCAGCCTTCCGCTTGCTCCTTTGACTGGTTTTGAGTATGTTTGCCAACTCTTCAGGTCGATTGAGGGCAGCCAATTCAGCCTTTTGTTTCGCAGCTCGCCGCGCAGCCTCTTGCTCTTCCTTGAGCTGAGCTGACCTTTGAGCTTCGTAAAACGCACGAAACTGGTCTCTTCCGCTCCGACGGAGCTGCCTGAGGCGCTTCTCTCGTGCATTCTCTTTCCAGCGGTAGAAGTACTTCAACGACAGGTTATAAACACGGAACTTCTTAGCCTCCGCGTTGAGTCGTTCCTCTTCCTCCTTCCGTCTCTTTTCTTCCTTATCCCTCTGAAATTTCTCATAGACATCCGTAAGGATAGTTTCTAACATGAAAATCTCAAAGTCATGCATCAATCCGCCGTCCCCTTTAACATACCACTTGGTGAAATCGCCCATCAAGTCCCGCGGGGGACCTGTCACTGGAGGTGGAGGCTTGGCTTGTTGTAATGAAGTACTCGTGTTGCGGGGGGGCGAAGCAGGGGGAGTAGTGCTCGAAACACTGCTAGCGAGGTTGACTGTTGATGGTGGGTTGAGTCCCAAGTTGGTGGTCGAGTGTGGTTGTGCCACGGGGGTGCTTCCCTGAAACTGGGCGAGCAGCTGAGGATCTGGCTTCTTCTCGGTCGCCAGGACAGAGCTAGCTGACGGAGAACCAAGTTTGGGCTCTGCAGCTGTTGTAGAGCTCAATAGACCTGAGAAAGAGCCACTGGCAGTACCCCCTAAAGATGGAAATGGTGTGGGCGTGCTACCAGTACCGAATTTCGGTAATGCAGGTCCGGCTGATGGCGTTGTAGAGTTGAGGCCAAGCCCTTGGCCTTGATGCGGAGTAGGAGATGATGATGCAGGTGTTAGCGTAATCGAAGGTACACTAGGAGAGATGCCAATGCCTGCGTTCGTTTGGGCAGACCCTAATGATGATATGGCAAAGGGGCTAGATATTGGTGGCTTTACACTTTCTTGAGACCCAGTTATGGTTGGGTTAGGTGTAGGAAGCTTGCTCTCGCTCAATGTCTGGATGCCAGGCACAAAGGGGCTGGGTGCAATAGACTTGTTCTCCCCAGGTGTCTGAGCCACAGCAAATGGAGGTTTAGCTAGAGGAGCTCCTCCATTTATACCCAACGGTGAGACCGAGGAGAAGGAGTTTGGCTTTTCAGACAGAAGGCTCGCTGGCTGCGGCTGCGGCTTGGCCGGCTCTTTGCTCTGAAGTCCTTGGAAGCCTGCCAGTGGAGCTGCTGGAGTGGACTGTGCAAAGGGGTTGGTAAACGCTGCACCACTAGAAGATGCAGCCGCCGGAGAAAAGGTGTTGTTAGATACATGATTGGTTGGAGGAACTTTCGATGCAAATGGGTTGGTAGTCGTTGTACTTCCGGGAGACGTTGATATTGTTCCAAAGGGGCTAGGTTGGGGGGCAGTCGATTGGTTTTTCGTTGCCCCGAATACACCGAGAGACGGAGTAGATGTTTGATGTCCAACGGCGAGGCTATTTCCAAGTCCGCTTGGTGTCTGGTTGGACAAGGTGGGGAACGGTGAAGTTAACAGTGGTGCTGCTATGATGGTCGGTTCAGTAGGTTTTGATGTGTCGGTATCCGAATCTTGAACAAAAAGAGATTCCTCGGCCTCACCAGAGAAACCATTAGTCACCGGTCCGGAGGCTTCAGCGCCTTCGTAGATAGTTCGATGAATGACATCCGGCAGAGGCCGTTTCCCACGTTTCTTCTCAACTAAGCTGTGAGAAAATTGATGCTGCAACCGGGGACACGGCAGCGGTCCTTTGTTATTCAATATCAACAGCTGCCGGCCAAGGTCCGTGGGGGCTTGCTGATCTGGAACAAATTCCATGTCGTGAAGCTTCGCAAAGTCGATAGCCTCTTGAACCGTATCAAACCGGAGGAACTTGCTCAGTGTCGCTGCAGTAACATCGTTTGTCGACTCCTTGGGTCGAGCCATTGCTCGCCTCACTGCCCTCAATATGGAACGCCGAAGCTGAGGGAAGTGGCATTCCGCAAAGCAAGCCATGGTGTAAGAGACCTTGGGGTCTTCAACAATACGGAAGTATGAGTGGAACGCGCTTGATGCTGTTAAGAACGGCGCATGTTTCAATGGCCCGTGGAAATCGACAGTGTTTTGCAAAGCTTCAGTGAGTGATACCGCAGTTCTGACCTCATCCGAGTATTTCCAAAATTGAGGTTTCCATTGCCGTTGAAGCATCTCCATGGTGTTGGAGTCATGAGCGTGGAAAATAAGGTAGTATGCACGGAACTCGGCCTCATTTTCACAAGTGACGCCCAGAGCATTGCAATCATCGTAAAGATCGCGCAGTGACAAGAGTGCCTTCCCTAGTTGTTCCAACTCTTGCTGTTCCACAAAGTCTTCGCCGGCCTTACCAGGCTGAGAGAGTAGATGCAGAGATGTAACATGGAATCTAGCTACGTTCTCGAGAACGTAAGCTTGGGTCTTCATGTCTTCGGCTGAAGGAGACGAAAAGAAGGTAAAGTCTCGGCGAATGGCTCGGGTCCGATCCCAGAGAAACCCATGAAGAACCGGCAAGTTACCGTCGTTACGTAGGAGATCGTCAATCAGATAGTCGAGAGTTCGTCGAAGAGTAGCGGCTGATCGAACGTCCATTGGAAGAGGGGCTTCCTGTCCGGCAGCTGAGCGGGCCAGCTTCTTGACCATTCGATTCGTGATTGCAAAGGTTGTTCGTGCATTTTTCTCGGGTTGGGGAACATCGAGTTCGGTGATTCTCGTGATCTTTTCGTATTCGGGACACATATCTTCGCAAATGCCTCGGAATTCGATGGCATCTTGGAGGGTCTTCCGCTTGTTGGGGTCGTCGATCAACCCAGCCTTCGTCAGAGACACGCGCACCTTCTTCCGGTATTCCTCGTACTTTTCTCTGAACTTGGTCATCTCCACCTTGTTCAGTGGGTTTCCAGGTTCGGAGGGCCACGCTGGCGGGCTAATACCGTCCTTTCGGAGCCGATCGTATACCTTGATCGCAAAGGGGTCGTTGGAGCGCAGATTTGCATTGGATTCTTCGCCTGTGGAGCTCGCGCCTGAGGGTGATGTAGGGCGTGAATCATTGTCTTCTGCTGCACTGATTGCATGGTGAGTGCCGTTAATACCGTGTCCATTTTGGCGTCGCGGTTGTTTGGCACCATCGCGCTGTTTCCTCAGGTTCTTTCTGGGCTCTGTCGTCTTCTTGTCCCCATCACCGCCTCGCTTCCTTTGCCTCCCGCCGTCGCTCAGATTTTCATCCTTGCTTTGGAACGGGTTGTTGGCTTTGGACTTTCCTTCGTTGTCGCTGTCGGCAAACTTATTCCTTCGCTTGTTCTTTTTCGCCCAGTTTGAGTCGCTTGCACCATCAAGACCAAATGAAGCTCCATCACTTGCAGGTCGAGGAGCAAAGGGATTGAACGCCTGCGACGAGCTCTGCGGCTTCTGGCTGAATGGGGAAAACATTTGGCCTGATGATGCAACGGACGTCGCATTCATCTGGATACTGGTTTGCGCATGGAGGTGGGATTTCGAGCGCCCGATCGTCGAGTTTTGGAGGTCAGAGTCGTGTTGTAAGATGCTGGTCGATGCGCGAGGACCAAGCTACCTCAATCGAGCTTCGCGGCTTGGAGGCGGCTGGTCATCACGTGATGGATATTGTATTGATTGCGACAATATGAAGCCTTAAATACAAACAATAAGGAGAATAGAGAGAGCAGAGAGTATTGGAATACTTTTTGATTGCATTGATTGCATTGATTGCATTGATTCACTACTAGAAATCAACTCTGTGCCCCATAAACGCCCAGTCATTATCGTAGTCCCGCGATTTCGCTTCGGCCGATTATCGTGAAACTTTTTTTATTCTTCACCACGTCAGCCCAACTATCTACGACCGCGAATCCGTGGCGGTCCTAATTCTCGTCGAATTTCATCTAGCTGCTCCAATCCTGTTTGTGCTTTTGTTTTCTTTGATGTTCGTTTGCCGGGCTTTGTGTAGTTCCCGAGGAAGTCGTCAAGGATACCGTCGAAATCGCTCCGAAGAGGACCCTGGACGCTTGAAGCTGTTGAAACCTCTGACACGGACCCCATATCATCTAGGTCTTCGTTGTAGCGAGCCTCAAGCTTCTCGAACCTTGCATCCAGGAATGACAACTGTTCTGTCCGCACAAGAGATGACGATGTCATGGAGTAAGCCGACGCTTCAGTCAACGCTCCCTTGCGCTTCTTTGTCCTGCCTCCATGCGTGGTTGTCGTCCACAATGACTGTGCTTCAGACTGAGACGGTGCCGTTGGCCCACGCCGACCTTTCTGGTCCTTTTTGAACTGTTTGAAATCCTCCATCCATTCTTGTGACGGTCCGTCTTCGGCGTCTTCTGGTTGCACTTTGACAAGTTCTGGTACTACGTCCTTGTACTCTTTAGTGGGTTTTGCTGTCGCATCGGACTCCCACCCATCATCATCCTCATCATCGAATCCAGTCTCCTCAAATTCATAGTCGTCAAGCTCATGTCCATCTTTTGCCAGTTCTTGGAAGACGTCGTCATCGTCATCTACGTAGGCCTCATCCTCCAGGGCTTCCAGGACCTCTCGCAAGCGAGGGTCCATGTCAGGATTGAATCCAGCAATGGCGTCTGGGACATCCTGCTGAGCCTGGTAGGATACCCTCGTAAGGTTCTTGGAGGGTAATATTTCTTCATCCAAAACATCGCCTGACTTTTGTTCAAGGTCCATCTGCCTCAGCGCATCCTCTAAGGACTGCTTCTGCTTGCCCTTGCCCTTATTCTGCGTCGTGGTCGATTCGACAAACACAACATCTCCAGCGCCAGAGTTGAGGTCTCGCAAATGCTGCATATAGTCATACTCGGTATCGTCGAAATATACGCCGTAGCTTGCAGCCTCGCCTTCGTTGGCACGAATATGCTCCGCGTCTGACCCCAGTTCGGATGCCAGGTCATCCAGGTGCTTTACTTTCGAGCCAGGCTTCTGTTGCACGGGGTTGAGCACCATGGACGGCGCATTATCGTCGTGGATGAGCGGATCATTTTGAGGGCGGTGCACGAGCGTGAAATGCTGCGCTGTCTTCTTGTCGCTGAAATAACAAGTTAACTTGGTCCATGTCATCGAATATATTCCACTTACATCCACTTTCCTCGAGGCATCTTGGCGACCTTGTGATTGCGACAAACTTGACGACTGCGGAATGTGGAAGTGGGCTGTTTGGTTTAGTAGACTGGGTCAAGAAAATTCACGACCAGCGTTTGTACAGTCCAAAACACGATAACACTGTACAGACGGGAGGGCAGGAGCGCAAAATACAGTGCGAAGCCTCTTTCGCATCGCTATCTCAAAAATTTGCCCCTCCATTATGATCCATTATGATGAATTATTCAGCCCGCAAAGTTGGGGCACTTACTACTTTCCAACACACATTCCCTGGAGAGTCAGGAATATATCCTTTAATCGTCAACAAAGCCCCAAACTGCACAGCAGTATCCCTTTTCTAAACCGTCGCCTAAGCGCCTCGCAGATCGAGGCACAGTCGCCAAGATGGTGTTGGCAAAGTCGAAGAACAAGGAGGGGTTGGGGAATACGTTGATGAACGACCGCTTTGGAAAAGGCAAAGGCGCTGACCACAAGAAGACATCTGCGGTTATGCGGACAAACCACACAACTGGTGAGCAATATCTGGTAAATGAAAAGAAGGATGCTGCGTGGGTCAAGATGCGCTCCGTCACAGAGCAAGGCGCTCTCGACGAGTTCCTTGCCACTGCAGAGCTGGCAGGCACCGACTTCACTGCCGAGAAGATGAACAACGTCAAGATTATCCATACCGACCAAAAGAATCCCTATCTATTGTCTGCAAACGAAGAGCGAGCGGTCTTGGGCAAGCACCGACTTCACAAGGGGCGGTTGACTGTACCACGAAGGCCCAAGTGGGATGCTTCGACAACCCCTCAAGAGTTGGACGTTAAGGAGCGCGAGGCTTTCCTTAACTGGCGCCGGGGGCTGGCTGAATTACAAGAAAACAATGACTTGTTGATGACGCCTTTTGAGCGAAACATCGAGGTCTGGCGACAGTTATGGCGAGTTATCGAGAGATCCGATCTGGTAGTTCAGATTGTGGATGCGAGAAACCCCTTGCTCTTCCGATCAGAAGATCTAGAGTCATACGTCAAAGCCGTTGATCCCAGGAAGGAGAATTTGCTCCTTATCAATAAGGCTGACATGATGACTCTGATGCAGCGGCAAGCCTGGGCCAAATGTTTGAAGGAAGCTGGGATCGCCTACAAGTTCTTCTCTGCACAACTTGCCAAGGAAATGATCGAGGCAATGGAAGAAGAGAGTGAGACTGATGAAGTGCCTCCTCAGCCATCATCTTCAAGACATGCCCAACAAGAGCCTACAAATGAGGATGACTCAGAGGAGGATGAAAGCGAAGACGACGAGGGTGCTCAGGCAGAAACAGAGAGTGCAGAGGAGGATGATACTCAGATTCTCACTGTCGAGGAGTTGGAGGAGATCTTCTTGAAATATGCTCCCAGTGATGCAGGTAAGAATTGTTACTCACTGGTCTCGGATTCATATAATAACATGCAGCAACAGATGGAGACCGCAAACTCCAAGTCGGATTAGTCGGGTACCCGAACGTGGGTAAATCATCAACAATCAACGCCCTGATCGGAGCGAAGAAAGTCTCCGTCTCATCCACACCAGGCAAAACTAAGCACTTCCAAACCATCCACCTGAGCGAGCGGGTGATCCTCTGTGATTGCCCTGGTCTTGTCTTCCCCAACTTTGCCACTACCAAAGCCGATCTTGTCACCAACGGCGTCTTGCCGATTGATCAGATGCGTGAGCACTCGGGGCCTGTTGGTCTTGTCACTCAAAGAATCCCCCAACCCTTCCTCGAGGCCATCTATGGCATCAAGATCGTCACACGGCCGTTCGAAGAGGGAGGCACTGGTATTCCCACCGCCGAGGAACTGCTTCGCGCATACGCCACTGCAAGAGGTTTCCAAACTCAGGGACTGGGTCAGCCAGACGAGTCCAGAGCCTCGCGGTATATCCTCAAGGACTATGTCAACGGAAAACTCCTCTTCGTCCATCCCCCTCCCGGAATTGAAGATGCCAAGGCTTTCAACGCTGAGCTCTATGACGAGGCACATCTCCCTGAGCGCCGACGTGCCGCCCTCGTCGCTGCTACAGAAGCCCTCTCCCTAGATGAAGAATCCGCAGCCTCGGATTTAATTGGTCTTCCCATGGGGCCCAAATCGCAGAAACTGGACAAGAACTTCTTCACCCCGAAGAATGTACAGGGCCACGTGAGCATGCCGTTCAACTACAAGTACACGGAACAAGGAAGCACCGCCAGTGGCAGGATGCTCAGCGGACGCAAGGCCAAGACGGCGCTGGCACTGGAGAACGGGCTGGATCCTAAGGAGGTGCAGATTGGATCGAGCAAGAAACACTTCAAGGGAAATTCGAGGGATGGGAAGAGCAGGAAGACACGGCGGGCTGTCAATTTAGCAGACTAGATATCTCATTTGTGCAGAAAAAAGCAAAGTAAAAGTTCATGATCAAACCTCTTGTTGTTCCTCATTTCGTCATCATGGCAGTTATATCTTGCAGCGAAAGCAACACAACGATCTCCAAAAAAGAGAACTCTAGTATTGACAGTCCAAACTGTCCCCCTTTTACCTGATGACGTATGTACTTCATTACGAAAAACATTTCCAGTAACCACTTCCTCCCCCCCTTTCCATTGCATTATCTCCTTATTTCTTCCCCTTACTCTTAGGTTTCTGCAAAGACTTGGGGTCCAAACCTCTCCTACGCATAGCATTCTTCTTCGCACGATCCATATACTTCTGATCCTCATCATCATCAAACGCGCTAACCCCGCCCTTGCCCTTTGACTCCTCGTCATCATCATCATCCGTAGTAATAGGCGTCTTGTCAATAACCTCCTCGTCGCGAGAAGTAGAAGCAGCAGCAGCGCCGTTGCTCTTCTTAGAGCCCGAGACGGCGTTGGGCGGCGTGGGGCCGATCTTGTGGAATTTAGCGACGAAGAAGCCGTCGATGTTGTGGGAGTGAGGGTAGAAGCGGCGGGTGAGTTTGAGACTTGAGGGGAATTTCTTGCCCATGTAGCTGGTGAAGCCTTCTTTGCCGAAGGGGATGCCGGTGTCTACGAGTCTGACGTTGGGACGTCGGGAGAGAGCATAAGCAACGACTTGCTCACTAGATGACGGTTAGTCTGCGGAATTGTAGAGTGTATGTGCGGGACTTACTTCTCCTCGACGGTCACACTACATGTTGAGTAAACGAGATAACCTCCCGTTTCGCTCGCATGGTTGACAGAGTCAATAGCCGACAGCAGAAGCTGCTTCTGCGTATGCGGCAACGAAATGAAATCCTTCTCATCCTTGTTGGTCTTCACACTAGGATCCTTGGAAATGACGCCCGTTCCAGAGCAAGGAGCGTCGAGCAATACCCTTGCGAACATGTCTTGTCAGTTTTTGTCTTCAGTCTTGTGAGATTTTGATTGAAAATCTTACCGATCGAAACCGCCCATGACCCTGGGGAAATCCCGACCATCGTAGCTGCAAACAATGACGTTGCGGCAACCCAAGCGGTGGACATTACCGATCAGACCTTTGGCACGAGACTTGTTGGGATCGTTTGCAAAGATGACACCAGTGTTCTGCGAAGTCGTCAGCGCAAGCTCACCATGACATAGAATAACATGAGCATCATCTTACGTTCATCAACGCAGCGCAGTGAGTCGTTTTTCCACCAGGAGCAGAGGCCATCTAATCAGCGAGTTAGTCCGAGCTTCCAGTCAAATACCATAAAATCTCTACGGTAGGGAGACACCAATAAAGGGGAAGGCTGCTCAAGCACATACATCCAGAACTCGCTCATTCCTGTCCGATGCAGTTAGTTCTCTTTCCTTTCAAATGACCAGGGGGGAGAAACATACGGCTGAGGTGAAAGCGCCATGACGGGCAAGAAAGACGCTGCCGCCTGGATAATATAATGGCCCGCAAGATACTCGGGGGTAGCACCAAGAGGGACATTCGCCTCGAAGATCTGAAGACCGACTTTGCTCCATTTTCCAACAGGCTCTAGTGTCACACCGCGGTTGATCTGCCCCAAAGTCGATCAGCTATGTTCACCTACCAGTATAAAGGGAGAGAGGGGATTTACCAGTGCCTGGGCAAGGTCTCTCCTGTGTGTTCGCAGCGTATTCGTACGAATGACGACAGGGCGAGGCATCTCGTTAGCCTCAAAGAAAGCAAACGCCTCCCGTGGCGTAAACAGGTTGTAGAGCTTCTCCGCCAGGTACGGGCTATAGCCGTAGTACTGCAGTTGCCAGTCCATATTAGCCACTCATCCACGCCATATTCAAAGCACAAATGGGCAAGAACAAGAACCACATACCGCGCAGATATCCTTGAGCAACTGGGCAGTGTACTCCGCCCTCGACCTCCCCTGCTCTGCCAAATTCGCAAAGTCATCCAACACCCGTATCGTATCAGTTATCCTCTGTCTCAGAAGCTGCAAATCCGGCGCCAACAGCGCCTTGCTCTTCGCTGCCAAGTCGTCATCCTCATCGTCCTCATCGCCAAAGATCTTCGGCCCGTCAATGTTGGTCTGCATCGCCGACTCTTGCATCTCGGCGTCGACGACGGCTTTATCCTCTGCCAGCTTCTTGTCAAGCTTCCGCGACAGACCCGCAATGTTGGCGGCTGTTAGTTTCTCCTCTGCGTCGGATTCGTCCTCGTCGTCTGAGAAGACAAACTTGTCTTTCTTGCCGCTTTGTTCCTGGTCATCAGAGTCGAACACAGAGTCATCCTCGTCCTCGTCTTCATCATCCGACCAAATCTGGCCCTTCTTCTCATCCCCCTCCAATTCAGAAAACTCATTGTCCTCCAAATCTGATCCTCCAAACTCATCACCCATATCATCATCATCCGAGTCCTCCTCCGGCTCTGGCAGCTTCTTCTTCACCAACTTGCCATTGATCCTCGTCTTCGCCTGCGGGACTGACTTCTCAGCCTTCGCAGCCTTCTTCACCACAGGGGCAGCGGCGGCGGCGCCTTTGGAAGTCTTGCGCTTCTTGCTCGACGACGGTTTCGCAGCAGGCGGGTCGTCAACCGGCAATCCAGCTTTCCTCTTGAGTTTCGCAAAGTGCTCTTCGGACAGCGGCTCGGGCATGCCCTGCTTTCTCTTCATGCGACGTCCTTGACCCATTGTGGCAACCCGTAGAATTCGTCTCGAATGGTGGTGTTTTTTTGCCAAATGGATTGGTTGAATTGGATGGTTCTGTCGCGGGACCAAGCTGAAATTTCGAGTGGACTTCGGTCAAGCAACTTTTTTTCGGATTATCGATAACGACCCTAACCCTGGAGATGCCGTGGCGTGATGATGTAATGACACCAGGAACTTACCCTGGAGCTTTGACGTGAGGAGTTTGGCGGTTTGAAATAAAATCGCGTTTACTTACGGAGTACAGTCTTGGCATTTAAATCTGGTTTGATTGGAACAATGGGGATTTTAATAAAATAAAGTAAAGCCCATGACGAGTGTCATGTTCTTGATACTTGCTTGAATATTGACAGTTGAGTGCCCAGAATACCATTGACACTCATATCGAACAGCTCACCACAACCTCACCTAACACACTAAATACACACATTACACAGCTGAGGAAGCAATCAGTAAAGATGTAATGAGTGACTTGATAAAATATAGTAGTAAACCGTAAGTACCTAATGGGTATCCTCCGAATCCTCCCTGATAAACTCGCTCCCGCTCCCGCAAAGTGCACCTCATGTAAACGCGTATGTGTTATATATATGACATGCAATGCCCACCCCCAAACAAGTGCCCATTCCAAGAACTCCACAATCGCCTTCAGAACTTCCTCATGAAAAAACGATTATTGCCTCATCGTCCCTCGCCGAGCAAAAAAGATAGAAATGATGACTTCCTCCCGTCCCTTTCCCATGGTGGTAAGATATAGTCGTGTCTCCAAAAAATAAAGAAATGCATCAGGTCCTTCGGAACAGTCGCTTCGTACCGCCCACTTTGCCCAACTCCCCGAACTTATTCCTGTGGTCATCGAGTGGCGTCGTCATTGCTCTTCGCTCCCCACTAACCATCCGCACCTTTTCCTTCACACTTTCCACCCAAGCCTTATTTTCTTCGCTCATTTCAATCTTCTTGGCCCTTGGTCCCGCGAGACCTAGGGAAGAGCTCTCATCCTCGACCCAGCTAAGCTGGGAACCTGGTCTCTCAGACTGAGCCGAGCCATTAGACGGAGGCGTTCCCTCCGTTGACAGACCAGAATTCACCGGTGTTTTTGGTCGTAGTATTCTGGGGAGGGCCTCACTACCCCTGCGTGTCTTGCGTATGCTCAAGGGACTCATTGACGACCTGTCACCAGCCACAGAAGGTGGCCTGCTGGGAGGGCTCGATCCTATTGGCATAGTGGAAGCTCGAGAGAGGCCTCGGACCTCCACCTTGGCGGCCTTTTCCTTCCCATTGGAACGACTACCATGGTGGCTGACATACTCCTTCAGATATTCGCTTAGGTCAGCCCATCCACCACCAACGCGGACCATGACGCGCTCGCCATTCTCGCCGACACAGCGAATGAAGAGCTTGATTGGGGCGTCACCATTCGATCGAGAGAGATGATAGACCTTGATCGGCTGCTGGCCCCGTTGGCGCGGCTGTCTAGTATTCTTTGCCGGCGACAGCGTGAACGAAGGTGTGACTGTTCTGTTCGAGAGCCCTGACGTACTCCGCTTCACAGGCTCCCTGGACGGTTTCTTCTTAAGTCGCGGGAGCTGGAGGTCGGGTGGATTTAGGTTGATCGTTGGTGTCTCAGCCGAGAGCTTGATTTTGGCTGGGATTGATTCGATAATTTGATAGATTTGCTCTCGTAGCCTCTGATCACCCATGCTCTCTCGGCGGAAGACACCTCCTGATAATTCCATGGAGAACGAATCGTCATAGTCATCAAAGAATGAGCCATCAATGGACGACTTGAGGAATTCTTCGTCCTCTGGAATAGCTGTAATCATAGGGCTATCAAGAAGTGCCATGGACCCTTCGCGTGTATTTCGGTGAGCCTCTGGGGGTGAGCTTGGCGGACTGGCCCCATGACCAGGGAAAATTGCTTCGCGTAGTCGGGTCCTGCGAATAGCAGGTGAGCCAGACACCTCCGGAAGGTCGCTAGACGTGTCGTCAAAGTATCTCGATGTGTTGTGTACGACAGTGGATGTTTGGGAAACAAAGCTGTCGCGTCTTGTGCTGCTTCGTAGCGGTGGTAATTCAAACGCGTCTTCCTCATCCTCCTCTTCGACCGGGGACATGACTTCGTCAATGAGGCTGAGTTCATCCGGTGAAGAAGACCAGACCATTGCTCCTCCTAGCGTCTCCTGGTCTGATGTGTTGCCGCTTTCGATAATATTCCGCCTGGGCCTGAACAAAGAGACGCCGTTGTCATTCGCTCCATCGATGTTGGCAATGGAGCGCGGGTTGTGGGAGACATCTGATTCATCGCCTGACGGGGCAAGGCTGGAAACTGACGAGTTCATCTTCTTAGTAGGGTCCAGGAACACCCCATAATTTGGCTCCCTGAATGGTATAATAGTCTCGTTGCTTAGCTTAGCACCCTGGAAACCACTTGACTGGCTCGTGTTATCCTCCTCAGATGGGCGAACCTTCACCAATGGGGGAGAGCGAGAGGCTGGACGAGACTGGACAGCCTTGAGCCACTGAGCCTCTGAAATCTTTCGCTCGCAAGTCGCAACCCATTCGCTGTAGCCCTGTTCCACATCCTCCATGCGGTTCAACCAGTCGTCTGGGAGGGTATCGGAGGACCCTTCCAGGCAATCAAGCATATAGTCCAAAGCATGTCCAGGTTGTGCAACCTTCTGTGCAAGCACACGCCTTTTGGCCTCGAACTCTTCTCGCGTTAATGTCGAGTCAGGTCGGGCAGTGACTTGTCTGGCTGGTCTTCTCATGTGCCAATGGGAATGGGATGGTGCAACGGTATCCCAGCACTCCCCCAAAAAGCGCTCTGCATCTTCAAGTGGTTGTAGAAAAGGATCGACCTGTCGGAGCACGATGAGTCGCATGATCCAGAGTTGCAGCAATTGCGTCAATCTCGCTAGATTGGGCAGCGTCTGGACCACAATTGCGGTGATGAGGACGGATATATCCTCCATCTTGTGGTAGCTCGTCAAAGCCGACAGCATCGATCGATTTGGATCCAAGTTCATCGGGGTGCTCGGTCTCGAAAGCGGAAGGATATAGTCGTGTAAAACATGGCGCTTGATCTCCTCCAGTGCCAGCTCGTCCATGTCCCGCTGTATCTCCTCAATCCTCCTCCCATATTCCTCCACCTCATCAGCGAGTAAGCTGCCCATGTACTGTTTCTGGGCAGCCTCCTCAGCCGAGGTCACAACGGGGAGAAAAAGCTTTCTTCGCGTGGCGCTTGGCTTCTCGAAACCGTCAGACGGGCTATCGGTCGGCCAATTCCACTGGCTTAGCTCATTCAGCCACTCCCATATCCTCTGGGACGCCATCGCCGTGCGCATGGCAAAATCTCGTTCGGTCGCGGAAGCTCCATTAAGACAGCTCCGTAAGACACCAGTGGGCAACGCCAACGCATCAACAACTGTAGCAGGGTCGAGATGGGTGAAGAAATCATCCGCGGCACGCTGCCTCGCAGAGAGCAACTGGCTCGGCGCCGGGGTGGAAAGCCTCTTGGGCTTGACGAGGAAAGGCGGCTCGCTCATGATTGTTGCTCGAACGTCGCTGTCGTCGTCGAACGGCAAGGAAGAATTGCGGTGTGCTGCTGCGGCGGCATGATCTGTCGTTGTCGTCTTCTTGTTCTTTTCCCCTCCCTCACGGACCGGGCGGAACGACGTTGCTGATGATTCGGTTCTCGTTGGTGATGCCCATAGTCGAGGAATGGCGTGACTAGATGAAGAGCTATGAGGTCACCGCCATGCGAGACAGCAAATGAAGACAGAAAGATTTTCAGCCCCAAAACAGCAGAGCAGAAACAGGGAAGCTGCAGCAGAAGGGCTGCAGCAGCAAAGGGTTTTTTTTCTTCTCTTCCCTGTCCTCCTTGCCTTGGAACTTCCCCCTTCGCGAAAGGAAACCACCAAGAAATATAGCAAGAAAAAAAAGGGCAGAAGGCGAAAAAGAGTCAATGGGCCGACTCCGCACTTGGGAATCAATCCAAAGGGCCCTCTTTTCCTCTCTGCAGGCGGATAGCCGCAGGAATGGAACCGCTGAGCTGGCAGAAGCAGCCAGCAGAGCAACTGGACGATCAGTTGGGCGCAGAAGCAGAGCTGCAGAGCTGCAGTAGTTCTCGTAGAGTGGCAGGCAAGGCAGCGAATGGGCAGACGTGGAGCCCTCGGGCGTGGTGTGGCGCGCGCGTATTCGCCTGAGCTGTACTGAGCTGTGCGAGGTGCACTCGTACAAAAGGGAGGCTGTCTAGGGGGAGGCGAACATAAAAAATAGGCGAGAGACAAACTGGAATAATAATAAAAAAATTCCAATAGTACGTAATAATTAATTGGACGAGGAAAAAACAAGGAGAATCAAGTGAATGTAGACGTGCCGCGGCACAGAAAAACGCGTTAGGAAGAATGAGTGACTGGAACCACGAGGGCAAAAAGGAGGACGACAGTTGGCGATGGTGTTGAAAGGGAAGAAGAGAGGAGGGAAAAAAAAAGACCCGTTAATCAAAGGAATCTCCCCGAGATGGTGGCTGCCTCATCTCATCTCATCAAAGCCCATCCAAGTTACTCCGTATTAGTGAATGGCCTCCATACGGATATTAATTGATTTGCCCCATGGCTGGCTGGCTGGCTGAACAACGCCGTGTGACCCCCCAGTTCACGCTGTGGATTATTATAGGAAGTGGGTGAATAGCCAAGGCTAGCGCCAGCAAGCCGATATTATTTGATTCTCTGACAAGGCTGTCTGCCTCCTCGTATCGCGTGCACTCTACCAACTCGTGTCTGCTTGGAATTCAGGGCATGGTGCTGGATCACGACTCACCACAGTGGCAATGGTCATGTCTCGTCTGCCTGTGCATGCTTTTCCCCAGACATCACCATCTTCCTTTTTCCTCCTCACTCACAGCACACAGCCAAGCGAGAACACACGGCGTGGCCGTTGCTGGGGGCAGAGGCACAATCAGAGGACGCCACGGCTCCCCCCAGACGCCATACGGACCAGGGCCCCGGCCAGCCAATTTATTTTTTTATTCGACAGTGGGACGAATAAATAAATGCAAGGCTGCACAGCAAACACGACACCGGATTGTTGGCAGGCATTGATTGGCTTAGCAAGACTAATTGCAGATCACCCGCGTGTCCAACAGCAGCTTACTAATAGTAGTATTCCCATGGTGAATCCCCCCTGATGATGATGATGGTGATGATGGATGAACGAATGACTGACTGACTGACAGCAAAGCCACGCGCAGGGCTGTTCTCTGGGAACGTTCGCCCTGGGTCCCCCCGCTGTTGACCAATGGGGAGCTCGCCATGGCCAACTCCAGTTTGCTACTCCAGTTTGCTTCATCATCTCACAGCCGATTCGCTGAGCTTTGGCAACATAACGGGTCCTGTGCTGTTGATCAATCTAGCTTTCTGTCCGATGACGTATATCACACTCACGAGGAGACCCCAATCGAGAGCTTCACATCGCCCAGGAACTATTGCAGGCAAGCTTCATTCATTATCCATGACTGTGATGGCCCTTTCCCACATAGATCCTAGTGACCAAGATGTCTAGTCCTTAATCCTTCAATCATCAACGCCATTTCCAATAGCAGCCAAAGGGCTGATCGTAATCCCAACAAATCCCTTTCTAGCCTTAGAGTCTGCGACGCAGATAAACACAACCCTCCCATCATTATGCGCCGTTCCCCGCCTTTGCTTATTATCTAGACAGTATGTATTCAACGCCGTCCTCGACCATGTCCCAATTCTATGTCGCATATAATATGGCCAAAAGAGATGCTCCCCCGCCAAATAAATCCCTTCCTGAATACTAGTGTGAGAGAAATGCGAGATGGGATATCATAAATCGAATAAAAAAAATCAAATCCCGAACCTAAGCTTTTGTTGACCTTCATCTTCATGGTGATTTAATTGTTGGTTTTTATGTTGATGTTTGGGCTTGCGCCGTGGCATCTACCTCGAGTTGAAAACCCCAGCCCAAATCCTTGGTCGTTGTATTCGTCGCCTCGGTGTCATTGTCACATCCGTTCGCTATTAGACCCTCGTCCGAGCCATTGACCCCCTCGGGTGGGAATTGGAGCCATTGATCCACGTCAAAGTCGGTGCCGGCGACCGCATTCCAGTCGAACTCGTCATGGCCTTGCATAAAGTCCACATCCATGATGTCCATCTCCACGGGGACTTCATCCGAGCCTCCGCTTGCACTGGGCGTAAGATCCGCGGAATCAAAGTCGGTCTGAGGAGGCGAGTTCACCGATGTTAGTTCCAGGACAGCGGTGTTGATTGTGCGAGGTTGTTGCGCAATCGCCCTCTTGAGCTCCCTTGGCCTCTCGTTGAACAGAGCCTCAGAAGCGGTCATGTATGGCGCATTTTCCGGCGGCGGCGTTTGAGCACTAAACTCGGCCGGAACCTCCTTCATCATCGCCAGTGTCGAAGGGTCCACGCTGGCATTAAGATCAATAGCCGCCTTTCGCAGAGCAGCGTCTAGGAACCCGGTAGCATAGTCAGCAGCAGCGTAAATTTCACGAAGCTTCTCCATAACCCGCATGCACTGGCGGAAGCCCCTGGTTGCCCGTGTGCGAATCTGCAGCACGGGGTTCTTCATCTCAAGCAAGTGGATGATCATAGCAGGCAGTATCACCGTCACTCCTGTTGTGGGAAGATACCTCTCCAGGCGAAGGTGGTGCAGCTCTGCTGCCATGCCGGTGATGTGCATGGCCGCATCCTTGACCTTCAAGCGTGACATCTCCTGAGCCTGGCGAGATACCGTCGGCACATGCGTAGGTGACGAAGGCAGAAACTGGGGGCGGTGGAGCGCCGAGATGGTTGTGTGGTATACCATGTGAAGCAACGTTCGCTGTACTGCAATGACCGACTTTCCATTTTTGACGTCGGATGGAACCAACATGCGGTACTGGCAACATGTTGGTAGTGACTCTGCCCAAGCCTTGAGCTCAGAGTCGACGGCCTTGACGCTATCCACGTTGTCAAGCTTCTTGTTAGGGAACAGCATCATGGTGCTGTTTGTGGTATTCTCTGGCTTCATGTTGTCTCGGATAAGGACCGAGTACTGCGCCTTTAGCATGTGACTGATGCACAGGCACA
The DNA here is from genome assembly GCA_008477525.1 of Hypomyces perniciosus. NCBI lineage: Eukaryota > Fungi > Ascomycota > Sordariomycetes > Hypocreales > Hypocreaceae > Hypomyces > Hypomyces perniciosus. Next base: position 558,912 of record SPDT01000010.1, read on the forward strand.
GTTTCGCCTTAGCAACGCACATGGAGGCGAGCTCAAGCTGCATCCCCACATCGCGCATCATCGTGCACTCCTGAGGGATGACGGCGATGTTGTCAGGCAGGGCCGCAATCTCAAAGTCACTCTCGACGAGCATTGGTACGTCAAAGTCCTCATCCTTGATCCTTGTCGGGCGCCTCATGCCGAGGGCGATGAGGCGATCCCGCATGAAGCATGACCACCAGATGCGTTTCCAGAGCCTCTGAGTCGCGGGAGCCATGCTCGTCGACTCAGGGTTGCGGTGCAATCCGATGGTGTGGGCCAGTGATATGGCCACGCCCATCCAGTGCCAGGTGTCCTTCTGGTCATCGGGGGTCTCGTACCAATACGTCATTAACATCAGCCCCTGAACAAGGACGAGGCGGTCCGACTCATAGTCGAAGTCGTAGAGCAACTATTGACATGTGAATATGATGATGTGCGAACCAGGAGTGGAGCTGCTTACCCTTGTCTTTTGGAAGAAGGCTTTTCGGGCAGCCTTGCGAGTGGCGTACCCGGCTTCCCGCAGGTGCCTCATATCGACAAACGCCGTGGCTGAGAACATGACGGCGTGGAACAGGAACAGGCTGATCTGCCCCTCGACGCCATCGTAGCGGTTGATGATGTTGAGGAAAGGGATAAGGTCCATGAGCGGCATGTACGGGTGTACATACTCGACGTAGGCGCGCAGCAGGGCATTCTGCAGGGAGAAGCACGGAATGCTCAGCGCGCCCTTGGCGTGGAGATACCTCACATCCTCTGGCGCAACCTTGCTGGGCAGTGGCCGCACAAAGGGAGGAAGCTCAAACGGGTTGAGCAGCTGAGCGCCTCGGGCTGCGTCTCCGAAGGGGCTAGATTGGTTCATGGAAGCAGCGGCGTTGCCCCAGGGGGAGGCGCCGTTGGCTTCGGGGGCCTGGGCCTTGCTGAGCAAAACAGGGTCATTGCGATATCTAGAGCGTTGGTCTAATGCAGCAGCGAGGTCTCGTGGTTAGCATGTTTCCCAGACAGGGCCAAGAGTTGGTTTTGCATGTGAAAGCGGGCTGCCATTCGTAATCCAAGAAAAAACCCAAGCTGTCTTGTGACGATATGTCTTGTCTTGAGTGGAGGGGCGGATGAAAGGAGGCTCCGGCACGTGTGGGTGGGTCAGGGGGGATCAGGGTCAGGGTCAGGGTCAGGGTCAGGATCAGAGATGCATGTGGAGAATCGGGGGAAGTTCTCCAAAAACACTCTCTGGTGGAACCCGCGAAGATGAAACGAGCCAAGCGTGCTAAGCAAGTAGAAAAATAGAAAGATGCATGAAACGGAACGGGGGAAAAAAAGAGTGTGCGTGGGAAATCGGGCACTTACAGATCATGTGAGGGACATGGCCGTCAACCACAGAGTTGGCGAGCAGGTTTGTCTTCGTGTTTGGGCCGTCGAGACTGGCTGACGAGATCGCAGAGCCATTGCTAGGACGGCGCAGATCCGCACTGTTGATAGCCACAGGATTCACGGGAGGGGCTTTGCAGCGCAGCTGTGCCTCGGCTGAAGGGCCATGCCCCACGGTGCTCGCTGTAAGGAGATTCTTCCTAGGAAACATAGTTGCATCAGTGGAACAAATCTCGGCGGCAAGAAACCAGAAGGGATATAGTCTGTGGATTCGAGCCCCGGAACTCCGCAATGCCCTCAAAGTCCGGCCGCGCCATTGCGCTACTCGTATGTCGTCCACAAAACCAAGCCGCCGCTTGGCGAGACACGGAGAGGCAGAAGAGTCCGGGGCAATAGGAGATCGGGCGCCGAACGGAATCGCGGGTTCACTCACTTCTTCCGGCGACTTTCCTGAACGATACACTAGAACGAGAATAGCAAAGTCAGTCGCCCGATCGATTCGATTTCCCGTGTGTGCCAGCAATGTGTGTGTAATTTGCCATGCGGAAGCGGGATTGCTCAGGAATTCGCATACCTCAACGTTATCCCAACGGCAGTTGCCGCATGGAGCGCCTTCAACCACGTCGCAGCGAACTTTTCGCGCGCGGCATGATACACAGGCCCGAGCGGCCCTTCGCTTTGCGACCTTTTGCGGCGTCTCAGAGATGTCGCCGTTGGCTGCCCTCTTCTTCGTCTTGTCGTCGGTCGACTTGTCTGCTGCGCCGGAAGCCTCTTCTGGGGACGGTGAGCGTGAGAGTGACACAGATCTGCTAGCATCGACTGCTGCAGGTGCTATTGTGGAGGCTGCTCCTGGTGCCATGATGGTAACGAAGCGAAGTTCGCGCGAATGGATTGATATCTGATCAAGGAAATCCCAGTCGTGAAGAATCCGAGAAGAACATGAAGCGTTGATGTTGGCGCGTGCTCCGCGGATGCCGTTAAATAATCGAATATGACACCGATCTTTGAGTTTGGCTTTAGGCTCAAACGTGTGTCTTAGAGAATAACTGGCTGTCGACGTCCTCTGACGGATTTGCTAGTCATGTGTTCCAAGCCCTGATGTCGTAGGTGGTGGCGGCGGCAGTAACGGTGACCACTCCTCCTGGCGGTAATATTATCGTCAAAGGTCTGGTGAGAGTAGGGAGACGGAGGTTGCCAAAAGGGACTCATGGATGAATCATCGAAACGGATGTAAGACGAAAGGCGGTAAATCCTGCGGCTTGGTGATCGAGATCCGGGGCGAGACAAAACATCGATCGCCAGACAACAGCCGTAAAACCGTGGGGTAAGAAAGGGTTGGTGAGTTGGTTGGTTGTCTTTGAAAGGAAAAGAGGAAAAAGAGAAACACAAGTCCAAGTCCAAGTCGACGATTGAAAAATCCGGGGGTGGATTATCGGGAATGGAACTCGGGAGGGGTGGAGGGGTGTGTGAGTGGGCTGTCTGGTTTGTATATATATATTTTATAGACATGGCAGATGACGCCTTTTGGCATGGTGCTCATACACGCACACCTGGGCAGCATTTTTCTGTGCTAGCCAATTCCTCACAATGACTATCCGCCGTCTTGTCTGAACGGGGCACCGCGGTGAGAGACGCTGGTGGGGGCCGAAGTGGAGGCCGAAGTGGAGGTCCGGCCACGCCACGGGACTCCGGTATGGATACTAAGGATTCGATACGGATTCATTGGATGCGGAAGCGGAACTGAGACGTGACTGGCCCTTGGCCCTTGGCCTGTATGAAGAAGTGCGAGTACGAGTACTTCATTCGCACGTACATACATAAAGAGACGGAGAGCACGGAGGATTGCCTGATGCAGAGCAGCAGACAGGCATGGCGTCGCCCGTCCATTCGTATTGGACATGGATCCATGAATGGAATGGGGATGTGCAGCGGCCAAGCACAAATTGGTCCTCACGCAGAATTGTATGAGTTATTATTACCTACATATGGAGTAGAAGCGCTGCTCCTGTAGGGATGTCTGTACGGAGTACGTAAGGCCCCATGCCATATCGGCTACTTCTTTGCAACCATATCGGCTACTAGCATCAAAGCACCACCAGCCCTAACTTGATCGAGAAATGCATCAAAACCCTGACCTCTGCTTTTTTTTAAATTAGTGTCCAAGCACTCACTTTTACTGATTATTACTCCGTACGGAGTACTCCTGCCATGACTCCTGCTGAAGCAAGCAAGGCGGCAAAAATGCTTCGCTTACGTTTCATTACCCTGCCTGGTCTTAGCGCTGGCTATGTCACATGGCGTCAAGATGCCTCCCTGCAGTCGTTTCTTTCTCACTCCTACGAAGCACGGAGTAGATACTAAGTGTATTACTCGTAAACTTCGTCCTCGAGACGTGTGAAGCAAACACTCTAGATGTGGTCCAATCACTAATTATCAAAAGACCAACAATCGTTGGAAATGTACTCCGCATTACATTGACTAATTCCATTCAGGACAAACAAAACTTGAAAGCGAAGCTGACTGGATGTCTGGGAGCCGGGGTTCTATTTCTAGAATGGGATGTACTCCGTATGTATGTACATAGCAAAATGCGACCATGTTCCTGCAGACGTCAGGCTTACGAGTGCCGCAAATTATGTTTCCACAGAACGTCTTACACTTAGTACCAGGCAACAATCTCAAAGCCGCTCTTAGCGAACAAAAAGGAGAACAAAGGGCAAAAACGGATATATCAATCAGCAATTTCAGGAATTAGAAAAGAAAAGAAAAAAGGGACGGCGTTTTGGACAAAAGTCTCTTCGCTACTCCGTAGGCTTGAATTAAAGCTCCGGCCGGAGTGCCCGTCCGTGTCGCGTGTCTAAAAAACGCTTGAGAACGGAGTGCATGTTTCTCATGCAGTTCCGCTCCCTGTCGATTAAATCCCCCGTCCTGAATCTAGCTTCTTCCAGGAAACATCACGAGACAGGTCGAGATCATTCATTGAATAAATTGTACAAATGGTATTTGTATAGGTCTCGGCTCCAAAACATGATCCGGACTGATCGCAAAACTACTCTAGGGTCTGGACACCTACACTTGCATCACACCCATGTTGTGAGTATTAGTAGTACTTTAAGCCGAGACTGGATAATAATATCAATTCCCCCCCCCCCATACTACTAGGTATAATACACCATTGCTCCGGACCTACCAACGACCAGACAGAGCAGAGATATTGGTAATCCAACAATTCCTCTATCCCATATACACACTTAAAAGTGCGGACGAGTGGAAATAAAACCCAATATTGTCACGTCACATAGTCACCACATACGCAGCCAATCAGATCAGCGCCAGTCCCCTTGACTCGGCAACTCTCGGGCCACACAAAATCCGGAAGAATGGATCGGAGGTGCAGTTGTTGGGAAACATACATTTACACCCCCTCCTTTCATCGTGGGCTGCATGGAAAACAACAATCACCCAAGGTACATTAGTATATGCTTTTGCATCATCGTCGATTCGTTGCCCCCCAACATATATTCAAAGGGCGCAACGAACTGTGGCGCAGACTGAGGAGCGTGGAAACCGAACTCCATGTGCGTCAGGCTTGAGTTCATCCGTATTGAATGAATTAAGCTACTTCGTATCTTCGTGTAAAACCCGCGTACCAAGAGTGCCAAAGCTCACATAAACCCCAAACAATGACATTAGCCAAGTCCCCAACCAACCAATATGGCGTCAATCAATTCACATTTCACATTCTCTCTCGTCCTCCTGACCATTTGTCTTTTCACCCGCCAAGCTTTTCTTCGCGGGGATATGTGGATCCCCAACGAAATATTGGCAGCAGGCACTTTTGCTCTGTACTTCGTAGTGCTACCTCATTTTCACACACAAACACGCTCACACCAAATATAGCAGCACTATTGAAGCTCGAAGCTCGAAGCTCGAAGCCACCCAAGTAGGCATACTACTTCGTATTCACAGTAAACATTAAACCAGAGAGAATATCCCGAACGCCATGTAACTAGTAATAGGCGCCATATTGGCAATTAATTGTCGACGGCACTTACATCGGGAACCCCCAGATAGAGGCGGTACTAACCTATAAAGGAAAACCGGAAAATAGTGTTACCAAACCAGCGGAAAACGGAACTCGCGCGGAATCCGGAACTGGGGGCGGTCCTCCGCTCGGTCGCCGCGCCTGGTGCTCGGTCCTCCGAGTTCTCCGAGGGGAGATAAGCGGTTCTCCGAGCCCCCAGCCCAATTAAAGTGATCTGTCCTCGGAAACCGACGCATCTCGGTATTGTGGGTTCTGGCCTCCTTCTTCACCAACCACTATTGAGCAGCTTCACCTTTCTTTCCCCTCCTTACGATCCATCTTCTTTTGGCTATCAAATAATAGATCTGAGTGGATTTTCGATCCGGATACTATCGATCCAACTTCATACTACGAACTGATAGATCTGCTGGTTGACGCTATCAGTTCCCTGTCCATCACCATAAGCTTGGCTCAACGAAGACGACATTCGCTTCTACATATCATCACGACTTCTCCCATCAATGGCTCCACTATGCATCTATGGATACTACCAGCTTAGGCATCCTCAGCACACGATGACTCCGTCATATCACGAATTTCAATCCAGCAACGCGCAAAACAGGTTTGAGAACGTCATCTATTACCCTCCCGTGGGTTGACCCAACAAAGATGACGCCAAAAAGCACCGCCACGATTATCATTGCAGCAAGGTCAGAAAGAAGTCTTAAGATCATGTCATGACAAGGCCATCATGCTTTCAGCCCATTTATTGAAAACTATCAATCATGCTAAGTCCCGCTGTACCATGATTTCCATCGATACAGTCATCAGCCCTTGAACGCCGTCCCTTTTACATTTCAATCTTCGTGGATTATGTTGATGGCAAGTGCCATCACTCCCCTTCTCTCCTCGCGCATCTCATTCTTTCTCTTGATTACATGAGGCGTTCATGGTTTGTCCATGGCATTCAGCCTTCAGTCTCATTTGCGATCAATGCAATTATAAGCGACCCTTGGCGTCCGCGAAGCAGACGGGGTCGTAGACACGCTGCTTGATGTATGCCGTCAAGGCAACATCACCCCACTCCTCCCACTCAACCCAGAGGGACTCGGGCAACTCAGACACACCGTCACGGCGAGCTGCCTTCATCACCTCGCGGGCCACGACAATGCTGGCCTCGCGGACTCGGTCAATCCTGGGGTAGATGAGACCCTTTTGGATCTCATCCGCGTTGAGCGATGCGGCAAGTGCCGCCGCAGAGGTGTACACCATCTCATCGGTGATGCGGGTGGCCTTGGATAGGATGGCACCCAGACCCAAACCGGGGAACACATAGACGTTGTTACCCTGGTTGGGGTGGTAGGTGATGGCACCAGCGTCGCCTCCAACCTTGACGGTGAATGGTGAGAAAGGAGATCCAGAGGCAAAGACGACAGAGCCATCCGTCCACTGAACAGCCTGCTCAAAGGTACACTCCGCCTTGGTCAGGGGGTTGCTAAGAGGGAAGAGGATGGGGCGACGGCCAAGACCGCCAGCATCTACAGAAGCCTTGAGGGCCCGGATAATCGACTCAGTGAAGATACCGAACGTGGCAGCCAGACCAACCAACGCGCTAGGCTTGACATACTCGATGACCTCCTCGAGGGTGCGGAACTGATGGCCGCTATTATCAGTGCGAGCAAAGTACTTCTTATGCTCAGCCAACTTGTCACCGCGGTCCAGAGTGACAAGGCCCTTGGTGTCGACCAAGAAGAACTTGTCACGAGCCTCAGCCTCAGTCAGACCTCGTCGAGTGTAGTACTCGACGAGCTGCTTTGCGACACCGACACCCGCGGAACCAGCGCCCATGAAGACCAGGCGCTGCTGCTCCAAGGGAACGCCTGACAGGTTCACGGCGTTGATGTATCTGCAGGCAGTTAGTACAACGGCGTCATGGCAAAGAGGGGCTCAAGTGAGCTACGTACCCAGCCAAAACGACAGCTCCAGTGCCCTGGATATCGTCATTGAAGGCTCTGTGGGTGTGCCTGTAACGGTCGAGATAGTTGAAAGCCTTCTCGCTTTCAAAGTCCTCAAATTGGACAACCATGTTAGGGTATACTTCCCTGACAGCCTCCATGAACTCATCCATGAACTCCTGCTGGACGTCGAGGGGAACCCTCTTGTGGCGGAGTCCCAGATAGAAGGGGTCCTGGAGATTGGACTCATTGTTCGTGCCGCAGTCCAGGACGATAGGCAGGGTTTTGTCAGGGTGGATGCCGGCGGCGGCTGTGTACAAGGCTAGCTTGCCAATCTGTGGATTTGGGTTAGTGACGAATTCGCGCTCCCATGACTGAAGGGGTAGGTGTTCCGCAAGACAACTTACAGAAATACCGACGCCGTTTACGCCCAAGTCTCCGAGACCGAGAATACGAGATCCATCGGTTACGACACAGATTTCAGGATTGGCGCAGGGCCAATTCCGGAGCATAGTGCGGATGGACTTTCGCTGCTTAATCGAAATGTACAAAGCCTCAGGCCGGGTATACAGGGTTGAGTACTGCAGGCAGACGTCACCAATGGTTGGGGTGTAGACGAGGGGCATGAGCTCGCGGATGTTGTCCATGAGCAGGCGGTAGAACAGATCCACATTCTGGGCCTTGATGCTGGATAGATATAGGTATTTGTCGACGCTGGTCTGTCGGGTCTGGATCATCTTCATGGCTCGGGCACATTGGGTCTCGAGGCTCTCCATGGCGTGGGGGAGGAGACCGGTCAGGTTCTTGGCGACACGCTCCTCGGGGGTGAATGCAAGGCCTGATGGAGCTGCATGTTAGCATACACTTGGTCATAGAAACAAACATATAGAAATATAGTTTGTCACCTACCCTTGTTCCAAAGCGGCTCGTGAATGACTTGATAGCCAGCAGCCTGGGAAGGCGGCACATATTCAGTAGAGCGGGACTGCTGGACCTCAGTGTAGTGGTCCTGGGCATAGCCCCGGTGCTGGTCGAGGGCAGCCAGCTTCATGGTTTGTTCAATGGCAGAGATGTCGACTGAGGACATGGGGTTGAAATCGGTCAGCCTGCGACTGGAGATGGACATGCGCTTATTAGAGATGGATGTGCGAGAGGAACGGCCCGAGGCTACGGACGAAGAAGGAGAAGAAGACCGAGGAGTGGAGGAGGCGTCTGAGCTATCGGTGCTCCGGGCACTAGACGCCATTGGGGTAGAAGGAGAGGAAGAAAAGGAACGAAGATGGAGGAGAGGAGCAGAAGAATTTATGTTTCTGGAGCGGTAGCTGTTACTTGTTGGGGGAGCAGCAGCAGCAGTGGGCACGTGGGAGCGGGAAGAGGTAGTAGGAGAAGTGGTAGCAGCAGAAGAAGAGGAGGCAGTTGATCTAAGGATCGTCGCCAGGTGTCTGGAGCGGACGAGGGGAACTCGGGTTATTATGAACCTCGAGGATGGACCGCCCCGGAGAGGAGACGATAATAGAAGCTGCCGGCCCATGCGAAAGCCAAGCCGTGGAACCTTTGGGAAGGGGTGTGGGAAAAGACGGGATGGCTAGGGCCCCCAATTGTCGGAGAATGGCGGTTTGTTTGGGGTCGTTTCAGAGGCCGACTCGGGTCAATGTTTGCATGAGACGAATTGGGGAGGGTCGGGAAACTATTCCTAGCCTTGAAAGGGTGAAGGAGGAAGGGGGAGAGGAGGTCGGGGAGGGGATTTGAAAAGAATTGGTTTTGATAGACGAGGCGAGGCGAGGCGAGGCGGTCTTGAGCATGTACCGGTACCTCGAGGCTGTTACCAGAACCAGAAGTAAACAGATGGGGAAGCGAGAGAGAGAGAGAGAGAGGTAGAGAGAATGTGGGTGTGTGTGAGAAGAAGGGGAGAGAAAGAGGGAACAGATCAAAATGGAAGAAGTAGGGAAAAAAAAAAGGGTACGTACATTGGGCGCACGCCGTTGTTGGGGCGGTTATGGAGTATCAGAATAATATGTATGAACCTTGAAGTGAGTGAGTAATAGTTATGGATCGGTGACGAGCGGACCGATGGGTTTTTGATGGATGACTCTACAAAGATATACGGAGTACTACTACTCGTACTGCTACGGAGTATTATTACACCTTGTTGGAAGGGCAGGCAGAAGAAGGAGAGAAGCCCGTTGGGGTCCTGTCTAATTGATTGGGGTCTAAATTGGGGATTCCGATGGCATCCCCCGGAATGTGCGGTGCTGAGCGGAGAGCTTCCCCGAGAGAGAGGTCATGTGTACCAGTACCAGTACCAGTACCAGTACCAGTACTTGGGTAGAGAAGAGGTAGGGTCTGCCTCTACTCCGTACTCGTAATTGTAACCGACTTGGAACGTTTTGATGACGGAAATCGAGCATCAGATGCCCACTATAGATAGCCACTCTCCCCATTCCACAAGGAAATGCAAAATCTGTTGGGAATAAAACGTCAGTCTGGCTACAAAGTACTACTAAACGACAGAGTACGTACAAAGGTACTCGTACAGACAGAGTTGGATGGACGTCGAATACCCTAACTCGTGGGTCACTTTTGGAGCGGTGCTTTTTCGTCCACATGCCGCCGTCCATCAGCGGTGGGGTCCCAGAATGCAGGTCCCGCTAATGCAGCTTGGGGGGCGCAAGCGATCCCCTAAGGCTCTAATGGCCTCTAATGGCCCCTAGACGCCAGGGCCGCAGACGCCCAAAACAGCCTGGAGCAGCGTTTTCAGTCGGTAGACGCCCGAATCTTACAGCCTGGGCATGGCGTCTGCCCGGCGCGTTGCGGACAGTGGGAAAGTCAACAAGACGAGTCAAGTCGAGTCAAGACAGGACAAGACAGACATGGATCTCTAATTGCAAGCGGTTTCCATTATGTACGAGATACCTACTGCACTACATCGTATATGGGACACTACGGAGTACATCGTATATGGGAGGCTTGTTTTTTTTTTTTTTTTTTTTTTTTTTTTTTTCCGTTGGGGAAGCAAAACGGCACTTGGGAAATGACATGAAGCAAGTATCCTTTAATGTTTTCATGTTGTACAAACGACGCCCCTGAGACATATACACGATGCACAAGACGACAATAGTCTAATAATACTTCGTAGTAATACAAGCAACAAGATGCTGACCACAAATTGCTTCAAAGAAGGAAGCTGTCCAGACGAAACAAAGGTGCCCGCCCATCTTCATCCCGGCCCATAAGCTGTAACTTCCATCGTCCCGTACCGTTTGCGAGGGATCCTTGTAGTACTAAATAGTCTTCTTGGCTTTTCTACGGAGTACTGAAGCCGAGTACTATATACTACATTCTTACCTTACGAGAGTACTAAGTAGAAGCTGTAAGTATTACGAAGTAATAATACGACACGCCCCCCCCATATGCGAGTACGACGTTGAATCATGTCAGCTCTCTCATGCGCCCTTGCGCCGTCTCGGGAATCTGGAACATGGTTTGTGTGTGAGTTGGAGTGACAGAGAGAGTGTGTCGCGTGAGCACTGCAGCTTCACAAGTCTTTTTCATATTCCTTTTTGCTCTCCATACTAATCATGTCATGTCATGATCATGATCATGATCCATCTATTTCATTCTCGCGTTTTACACAATGCGCCATTGGTCCCCTATTCCATTCCTCTTCCTCCCGCCTGACACATTGCAAGCTTCATCTTCGCTAGCCCTCCGTCTTAGTCCCTCCACATCCAACAAGGCTCCAACAAAATTTCCATGGGTCATCCATGGGATGCATTCCGATATCCCCCGATTCCCAGCAAGGGTGTTCCTGCACGCCACGCGGCGGCAGCCCAACCCAACCCAACGGACGGCATAATAGCGGGAGGAGAGGAGAGCTCCTCGTAAGAAGACCCGACCTGAGCAAGTCACGTTTGTATCATTTTTTTGTTTTGACTTTTCCACCAGTTAAAGTAAGTAATCGATCAATCACACAATGCGAACAAATGCCGTCGTACTCGTAACAAGGGCGTACGGAGTACGGAGTACATGCACAAACTACCGGGGATTTGTCCAAGACACCTTGGGCTGGCTGGCTGGCTATTACTTGCTCCCTCTCTAGACGTCCCCGATGTTGTGTTCCAATACTCCGTACTACTCCGTACTTACATACACATCCTGTCCGTCACCTCTTCACTCATGGTTCCCCCTTGATATCCATACAAGTTGCGCTTCTCCAACACTTCCCCAACTTGGCATCTACCATTCAGGCTCCCATAGACTCTTTTTTTTTTTCCTTTCGGGCTTTTTTTTTTTACCTTACACGGAGACGCCGAACCAGGTAATATCAACGGAGCCCTGCTTATGGAGTAAGAAGCTCCATTATTCATGAAATTATTTTTTTCTTTCCCTCCCTTCCAAAGGCTTTTTTCGCTTCCTTCTCGAAGACCCGCAGTAATAGCTCCCGCACGTCTCCATCAGCTTGCAGCAACGAACCTCAAAGCGCCGCCAAGACGACTAAGCAACATTACCTACTCCGTACTCCGCATGGCTTCCGGAAAACGTCCTTCTCTCAGCGCACACACACACGCACGGCGTTCCGGTTCATGGGTGTCGTTTAATTCCAATCGTCCAGGCGACAGGCGGCTCTCCGTTTTGTCCTCCGATGTACGGAGCAAGCTCGGCATCATGAAGCCGTTTGTATGTACAGTAAGATTAATAGTAACTTGTCTGAACTACCCAAATCACAACACCAAGAACATATCCAGGTCGGTACCATTACTGGTATTACTATCTACTATGGAAGCGTCAACATGATGATCACATGTTCCAATACCTCATCGCTCAAACCCGGGCCTCAAGCCATCTTCACTGACGCCATCCTCTCGCCATCCAATCCTATCTCTCGTCCTCCGATCGGCAGTCCTCCAACTCGGGAGACTTCGGCGGCGTCCGGCATCCCTTTCCCCACAATCCACTAACACCCTCTCGGCTCGCTTACTCAGCTCTCCCTCCCCTTGCTACCCTATTCTTTCCGGCATCGGCATCGCCAACTTCAACACCACTACTCCGTAGGTACTGACTGATACTACTAATCCCAAGAATCACAAGATAGACGAGGCCTTGGTAGCTAGCCTCGGGTCGGTGGACACGACCTTGCTCCCCCGCTCTCGACGAGCTTATCTCGGAGCTGTCAAAGACAAAATGGTGTGGGAGAACGGAACGCCAATACATCCATCTACTACTCCTTATCTGCATCTAATCATCCCAACCTTAATTGATCCAAATAAGGCCAAGAGAGATCCATGTCCAGGACGGGATGAACTCCTTCGTACCAGGTACTTCCTCGAGATACTCCATTTAAGCTCCATAGTCATGATGAATACGGCTAGCTATAATCCAACCGAGTCCCAGCTGCATGAAGGGAGCTTGACACACAGTCTAGTAGTAGAATCATATGCAAATAGTACAGATATCAGGATGAATCTGTTCTTGGAATCATCTGCATTGTAAAACCCCCAATTGTAATCCTATGACCACCCACCCCGCGTATTAATACATATATAAAATTCGTGATTCATGAGCTCCCGTGCCCTAGAACAAACCAAGTAAACTTTTAGCTATATCATATTAATGCTCTATCCGTCTCGCCCATCTCCAACGCCCATTAATGGGCTCGCCTCGAGTCATCCTTCATGGCCGCCAACACCTTGTTGTGGCTTGCCTTATTGATTCTGGCCAGCGCCTTGTCATCCAGTAGACCCCACCATCGCTTAAGCCCCTGTGCATACTGGACCTCCTCGTCTACAACCTCCACAGGAGGGCCTTTGATCTGAGGCAGCATCTCCTCGTCGCCCTTCTCGAAAACCGCCCAGGCGGAGGCGTCTCCGGCTCGGACACCAAAGCCCCTGCCCTGCATTGACACCACCTGGACGCGACGCAGGAGCACAACATCTCCAGCATGCACAATGGGAAGAGATGTCTGGTGAGGCCGGAAGATATGTGCCACACTGACGTTTGCTGGAGCTACTGAGGGATCCGTTAGGGTAAGCTCGAGCATGTAGTCTCGAGGACCATGCTTGGGTCTATGTGGTTGAGCCGGAGTAGTGGTAACAACGGCCAAGATATCGGCCGTTTTAGTCAACCAGTTGCGTAAAGATTTAAGAGGTAGGTAATCCGGCAGGCTTGTTCGCAGGCTCCTCAAAAGCTGGAGTTTCAATACCGAAACATTACCTTCCTCTGGTACAGAGCTACTAATCGATGGCGATGCGAGGGCTGGTGACATCAAAGCCGGTGATACGAGAGCCTCTCCCGATACCGCCGTCTCAGGTGTGTGACTTCGGTGAGAGCCCCGGGACGCAGTCCGAATTACCCCCGAGATATCCTGCTGTCGTGTGCTTCTTGGACTGAGTGCCGCTAGCTGTAAGCTTGGGTCAAGCTGACTGCCTCTGCGACGAGCAACTCGCAATGTCACTGGCGGGCTAGCTGTTTTTGGAGAATTGGCTTGTGATCGCGTTGGAGATCGTAATGGAGAACTTCGTGCCAGCAGAACGCTACGATCAGGCGAACCATTTTTTCTGCGCGTTACACGGATGGTAGTTGACGGGCTGTCCTCCTTCACTGGCGACACGGATCTTGGTGATCCAGATGCCCTTGCTAACGCGATGCTTGCATCCAGTTGTTGATCAGCCCTGGCACGCATGGCACGCAACGTTGTAGGTGGAGTGATATCCCCCACAAGACAATGCTGCAGTCTTGTCGGAGAAGTTCTTGCCAACAAGACGCTTGGATCTGTTGACAACTCGTCAATGCTATCAATTGACATGCGATGAGAACGGCAATGGCTTCGAAGAGATTGTACTGTTATTGTCATCTCGGGTTTTTGCCTTCCTTCTCTCTGAGGTGTCTGATCTTGCCTGCTGTCTGTTGACTCGTGTTGGAAGGATGAAGAAGCAGCACTCGCACGACGCACATCCACCACCGCCTTTTGAGGGCTAGATGAGTGCTGCTCTAGCTCCATCATCAGTTGCTGCTCAGCTGCTAAATCATCTTCGACTTCCTGACTCAGCTCGAGTTCTGGTTGCACAGGATTGGCCATATCGTCCTGCTGAGTGTCTCCCGGAGTTGGGAGTTGATGGGCACTTTCATTTTCATCATCGGTCATGTTTGGTTCTGCTGAAGGAACCAACTGAACTTGCCCTGGTTGAGTATCAGGGGGGGATGTTGGTGCAACCACGCCAGGTGCTTCCGTTTCCTTCGGTAGGATACCTCCACTATCCTGGTCTGGCTGGCTACCTTTCCCTGCCGCGGGGATCTCTCGCTCGTCTGCTCGATCCGGCAGAGTATCTTGCATCTCAACATCCTGATGCGCCGTGGGATCTTCGTCCATTTTCTCCACGTTGGTTTCTGCCGCCTCCTCGAAGGCAGTCTCTTCTGCATGTGAATTATGTGACTCAACGGGATTTTCGGAATGGTTCTCAGGGTGTTCTTTTGCTGATATCTCCACACCAGTCATCTCCACTGGCAAGTTGCTCGTGTTTAGTGACGAAGATTCAGTAACCGGATCCACAGCATCCACTGCTTCAGGTGAGTTGGCATTCCGCTCTCCGTGGGGTGTAGCTGCCTCTTTATCATGCGGTGAAGCAAACAGTTTGTCAATGTTGGCGGCATCTGATGGACCCGACTCAGAAGCATCGTGTACAAGCATGTTTAATCCATTGCTGTCCAAAGCTTCGGCATGCTCCTCAGTTTCCGCGGGCGCTTCATAGACTGGGGGTTCTAATTCAAGCTCAAGCTCCTTTCTGGCATGCACCTCCTCATCATTGCGCGTCAAATATTCGCTCTCGCTAAGTTTCGCACTTGTTTCTTTATTGGCCTGCACGGGAATTTGATGGGCCTCATTGACTGAATCCAGGTCCATGCGGTCAATCTCTGCTCCAGCGCCATTCGTCAAAACATCTTCTCCCGCAGGCTCGATGGGAACTTCATCGTCGCATCCATCCAGTTGGCTCAGTCCTCTAGGTCGATCTGACGATGAGCTGACTCGTGCTTTAAACGTAGCCACATCCCTAACCTCATTTTCGGCTTCGGCCTCGCTTTCCGATTCGTCACTTGTCTCATTGTCACTTGTCTCATCGTCGCTTGTCTCATTGTCTTCGTATTCATCACGATTGACAACCTCTTGACCGACAACCTCCTGGCCGCCATCCTGACCTATGTTACCGGGCTGCGCATTATCATCCTCGTCTTCTGAATCCGATAATAGACTAATGAAAATTGGTTCCTTGGGAGGTTGTGGAGCGGGCCTAGGAAGATGTGGAATGGGCCAAGGAAAGTGTAGAGTGGGCCTAGGAGGCAACCCTCCCTCCTCCCGCTCTCCCTCCTCCCGCTCTCCCTCCTCCTGCTCTCCCTCAGACTCATCGTCTTCGTTATCCTCAGCCAACTCATGTTGAGCATACGGATTATAGTCATACTCCCCATCGTACTCTTCTTCAGAGCCGTAATCTGGTATTTGGGAATCGTAATGACTGTCTTCCTCAGACTCGTCGTCTGTCGAGTCGTCATCCTCATCCTCATCGATTGATATTCCTCTATCCTCGACAGCTTTGTCCTGATCATATCCATACTCGCCCTCCTCGACTTGACTTTCGGAGGAGGAGGAGGAGGAAGAGGATACCGACCTGATTTCGTCCTGCTCTTGTGCACGATAATGCACCCTGTCAACGTTGCCATGAGACACATCCTCTTCTTCATCGCTTCCAGTACCGGGCCGCCTGATGGGGGATGGATTATCTGTCTCTGGTGCTGGGTGTTCAGCAAAACCATGCGTAGATGTTGTAGTATATGCTATCGTCGAAGTTTCAGTCGCCCAGTGTAAGCTCTGATGTGGCTGCGTCTCATGGAATTCGTTTTGGTGTGGCTGAATTGTGGTTGGCATCATAGAGTAATCCGTATGCTGATCGACAGCATTCACACTCTGGAACTGAAGCCTCGGGTCGATATCTATTGGCAACTCAAAGCTCAACTCTTGATTTGCATGCACAGGTGTCTCATCAAGTTGAATTGCTCCCAATTCGTGCCGTGAAAATCGCCCATTGCTTATCTCATGATCAAATGTGAGAGTGGGTGGCTCTTGAAATTCACTGCTCAGATCCATATGTTTCCATCCTGGTGTTGGAGACGACTGTAGTAGCATCCCTACTGATCGAGACTCAGCGGCTACCTGAACTCCTCTAGTTGGGCTGAAGTCCAGTTCCTTAGTCTGGCATCCTTGGTCTACCATAGTTGGTCGTGATGGTGTAACCATGGATTGTTCCACAGCCTCCTCAACCTCTTCTGTATTGACAGGCTCGTCGTCATCGTTGGGTTCGCTGTCTTGATCGGGCGGTTGCTCCACTTCCGGGCTGGGGGATCGGCTGCTGTATTTCCAAAGGGTAGCATTCATACTAAAGCGAGATTTTCTTCTCTTCTTGCTCTTGTGCACCTCGTCTTCGTTGAATATATCAAATCCACCTTCAAAGAGGGAACCGTAGGACACTCTGGCCCGTTTGAGGAATGCTGGAGAAGCATACTCGCCCGGTTCTAGAGTCGACGATGCCAGTCTTTTCGAGGGGAATGCCGAAAGGGGAGTTCGTGGTAGTGGTGTTGCAAAGTTTGTTTGCTCCGGCTCAACTCTCGGTGACATGCTCATATCCCGCGCAGGCTCTGGAGAATATCGTGCGTCTTCTGCTGGAGAATCGATGTCGATGATTTCCGGTTCTTGGGATTCCGCTCTCCGAATGCTCAGCAGCAGGCGATTCGTAAATGTAACTTGCCAGCCCAACGGGGTGCCTGGGAGCTTCATCTGCGCCTGATTCTTCTCCCACTCCGCGCCGTCCAGACTGAGACGAACCTCATCGCCACCGCCGACACCAGAATCCGCAAGGGCCCTGCCGGCAGCGCCATGGAACTCGACTCTCAGTTGTCCTTTTTCGCGCCGTAGTCGAACATCGTGCTCGGCCAGGATAAAGGCGATCGACTTTGTCACAATGCTGTATGGCCATGTGATGGTAATAACACCGTCGACAACTCGGGAATTGGTGTCTGGTATTTCTGGATGGAGCTGAGCGATGGGGGTGACTTCGCTGCTACGCAGCACGCCCAGTTGGGTCTGACGATCTGCCATATTTCGACAGAGCTATTAGTCGCGGGCGCGCCCTTCGTTTAGCGGATGTGGCGCGCCTGAAATTCGAGGGAGGGTCGCAAATGGCTCATAATAAAGGCGCGACTCAGATGGCGATTATCGATGGGACAGTTCGTCGTCGCGTGATTATAATTTCGGCGTTGCGATGTTTGCTGCATCTGTGTCTCCTCATTGCTGGCAGCAGGTGTGTTGTACATGCATCAATGAGTTGGCAGGCCTGGCAGGGGGGAGCTTTCTGAACTGTAGGTTGTAAATGGAAGGCGGTGTGCAGCTACAGGCCTAAGCGGGTAACAAAAGAAAAAAAGCAGGCGGTAATAACTCTCATGTTCTTTACTCTCCTAAAACGATGCAAGGTCTTTTTGCTATGAAATTTTATGAAAGTAAAGTGATTAAGCTAAATTGATTATATCGATCTTTCTGAAAGCTTTTTGGGAGAGTCTTGAGAGCTAGTTTTTGTGGGCATCCCTTTTGCGATCCGCATTTTACTGTCCGTACGGAGTAGCACTCCCTAGATACAGCATTAAAGAACACAGGGGTGTATCTCTAGTCCGCATTTTCTGCCACCCAGTTAAAAAAAAAAAAAAAAAAAAGTTCCAAAGCCTTCACAGATTCCTGAACGGTGAATATTCGGCTAGAGTTCTGCCACTTCTGACATCATCCGAACTCGGCATGTGCTCATGCAGATAGGATGAAGATTATAGTAGTACTTCGTAGGTACGAAGTACTCCGAACAGATACATACCTTATTATAATAACTAGCTCCTCCATTCTGCGCCACGCATTCCCAATAAGTTTGCTGTTGGTGCGAGTACGAGGAAGTGCATTTATAGCAATTATGGGTTCCGTTTGGTCTCGTCCCAGTGCCGGCATTAGCCCCTCATTATCGCCAAAGCATTTCTATGTCAGGAAAGTCGCTATCGTCGGAGCTGGGCCATGCGGTCTTGCTGCCGCCAAATACCTCAGGGCACAGGGGGCATTCGATTCTATTGTGATATTTGAGCAACAAGATGAGGTCGGTGGTGTCTGGAATTACAGCGGTCTTGCCCCAAGGGAGTGTCCCGTCCCTCAGCAAGATCCATTCTACGGACCCGAACCGCCGATCTGGCCGGAGGGTGCTCCAACACCAATCTTTCCCTCTCCCATGTACGAAAGACTTCACGCAAATATTCCGGGCTCTCTAATGGCCTTCTCCGACCAGGAATTCCCTAAGGATTCGTGGGTCTTCCCGAAGCGTGAAACCATTCAGCAATATCTGGTTCAATACGCCGAGGATGTCAGGAGTTTTATCAAATTCCGCTATCAAGTGAAGCAGATTACTTTACATACTGAATATGGGAGGGATAAATGGAACGTGGAAGCAGCCTCCACGGTAAATGACGACATCCTCCGCAATACGTTCGATGCCGTGGTTGTGGCTAACGGGCACTACTCTGTGCCCTATATCCCTGCTATGAAGAACATGGAGCGATTCCACGAAGCCCATCCTTCCATAATTACACACTCCAAGCAATACCGCAAATCAGTCCCTTTCAAGGACAAGAAGGTGGTCGTTGTAGGAAACGGCCCGTCGGGTCTCGATATCGCTCTTCAGATCAACGAGGTGTCTGGACAAACCCTTCTCTCAGTGAGACACGCTACGCCTCCTGACAAATTGGCACATATTGGGTGTGAAGAGGTCGCTGAAATCGAGGAATTCTTGGTGGACCAGCGAGGCATCCGGTTCAAGGACGGAAGAGTGGAATCCGACATAGATCATGTGGTTTTCTGCACTGGATTCTTCTTCGGCTATCCATTCCTCCCCGATCTGCAACACAAGTTCATCACCACTGGACGTGGGGTCCACGGTCTATACAAACATCTATTTTGGATTAAGCATCCAACTCTCGTATTCCCGTGCCTCAATATGAAGTCCGTTCCGTGGCCCCTGGGAGAGGCGCAAGCGGCGGTTTTCTCGGCAGTATGGTCCAACAACCTCGAACTGCCTCCCGTGGAAGAGATGGAGAAATGGAGTAAAGAGCTGGAAGAGAGTCAGGGCGAGTCACTACATGTGTTTCCAACGCAGGCGGATGGACACTATATCAACGAATTTCATGATTGGGTGACGAAGGCATCTCATCTTGGCAAGGAACCCCCGCGATGGGATGGTAAACTGTTTTGGCTTAGGCGCATATTCGCCGAGGCCAAGGTACGATTTGAAGAACAAGGCTGCAAGGCCACGACTTTGGAAGAGTTGGGGTTCATCTACGATCCTGAGAACGAGGAATAACAGACCTCGCTCAACGCCTGTTTGGAAACGTCAAGGAGTTGGTTGGTTAGACTTTGCAACAATACTCTAGACTCAGACATATAGCGATTAGATGATGTGGTCACAAAGTGGATGGGCCAAAGAATCACATAGTAGAAACAATTCGTAACAGTTGAATCTCTTTTTTTTTCATTCAGGAGCTCAACCTTCCAGAAGCCATTACGCCTCGATATGAAACCATGAAATGCCCTCCACCTAAAACCAATTGACGTACTGCACACCCAGCAAGTCACCCCATTTACTCCTGCTTCTTCTGAGACTCCTGAGCGAAAACCTTCGCATAGGGGTTCAGACGCAGCAGAACCTGCTTGTTTCGCAGGGGGTTCTTCTTCTGCACAGCCGATCGTCGGGTCACAGCCTCGCCCTTGGGAGCGTTGAGGGAGCTCTGGATTTCGGTGCTGTTGATCAGACGGGTAAGGTCGGCCTGAGAGACGACGTTGGAAGGCAGGAGGAAGTCCCGCTTGTGAGCAGAAGGCTCGGTGGTGGAGCCGTAGATCTCATCAAGAGCCTTGAAGGCAGCCGAGGTCCAGACGATGAATCGGCCAAGGTGACCACCAGGGGCCAGCTGAAGCAGGTTCAGGGCGGAGACGGGGGAGGTCTCAACACCAGGGATGTTGCGGAAGCCCTTGATAAGCTCCTTACCATCGACCTCGGCGTTGTAGACGACCAGAGGACCACGGCGCTGGCGGTGGCGACGGCCACGGATCTTGCCCTTGCCAGCACGGAGCTTCTTGGAGCCCTTGACCTTCTCAATATCGGCACCAGCACCGACGGCCTTCAGGAGGGCGAGAGAAGCAGAAGTTCGGGCAACGGAGCTACCCTCGAACAGAGCGGAGTCGACGACCAGAGGAACCTCAGGGACGGTCATGACCTGGTGACCACGAGCCAACAGAAGAGGGGCAGAGGCAGAGGCAGCCAGAGCAGAGCAGGTAGCATAACGCCTAAGAAATTTCACGTTAGTTTCACTGAGCTACAAATGCGCCTAGGAAAGTAATGACTGACTTCTGGCCCTGGTTGACCTTGATGTGCCACTTGCGCCAGATCTTGGTAGGGGCGAACATGCGACCGGAACGGCACATGTTACCGAAGGCGGCCTGACCAGCACGGTGGGTACCGCTACCAGAGACACGGGGGATACGGGCAACAGCACGACCTGATCATTGTCAGCCTTCCACTCATGGCAGTTTGAGCACCGATATCCAAGGCTGCACTGGAATCCAGAACGTGCGTTGCATAACAACCCTTCATCCACGCATCCCAGTGTCCCCCTCGGATATCGGCCATTTCAACTCACCAGTTCCCCAAGACTCGGCAGAGGTCTGGTGACCGGCCTTCTCGCTCACGGCATAGGGCTGGCGCTTGTTCTTGGCCATGCCAGTGTGCACCTGCTTGACAATGTCGGGTCGGATAGGGCTGGCGAAGACGGCGGGAATGGTGTGGGTAGCCCCCGTGGGAGCACCATCTTTGCCGATGATAGAGACGGTAGGTCGCGAAGCCATTGTGAAGGTAGGACTTGGACCTAATTGAAGAAGGAAGAGTCAGTAATGGTCACAGCCACTTGTGAGATCTCCAAGCAAACTCTGTTGCGCTACTCACCGTGGTCGTCGGGCGGCTCAAACTTGGTGATGGAGATGGAAAGTTGCTACAGGGCCCACGATAAATTTCACTGATTTTTCCTCAAGAATTTGGTGGGCGGAGACCCTAAGTGGTGGGGGGTACGTACCTTAGCGAGCTGGAAATTTGTGAACACGTGACGCGCCTAATTTCGTGCAGCAGCTTAGGGGAGCCTTGGCCGTGCGAATAGACAGTACTAACAGATGGACACTTTAATCCAGATCAGACTCACATTTGGGCCTAATATCACACAGCCAGTTGATGATCATTATTTGATACGTTATATACCTGTGGCCATTTTTCCTCTTCCTCTTCTTCTCTCCTTCTTGTAGATCTTATGTCATATTCCCATCATGTCATAAATATCATACGATGCAAATCATTATCCGTTTTCAATGGTATCCCAACTGTCTCCTCACTCCCACTTCTTCCACTCCCGGCTTAGCCTGTCGATTTGATCCTCTGTCCACGCATCGCTGCGTCCGTCTCGAACTAGGTTAATGAACTTGGTGTGAATATCTTTCTCGATTTTCAATCTTTCCCGCACCTTCTCTTCAAGATATTCAGGGTCGTTATTCCGACAAGCCCTCCTGAAAACATCTCTCATCCTAGGAGAGTAAAGTTGACAGGTTGCCACTGGAATTTTCTGTGGCTTGGGAAAGAAATCTTGAGCAATAACGTTGTCTTCAGCACGTTTTGGACGAACCATATCTTCGTAACACTCCCCACATACAGTAAAGTCGGGGAGAAATTCCATAGTGTACCAGTATCCATCGGTGACACGGCGGTCCTCGCGACACTCATTCAGGGTGCTTAATCGGCTGAGTGTTATAGAAAGGTCGCCGATATCTGGTTTCCGGTTGACCATGAACGCCTTATCCGAGGTTGTTTCAAAAGCATCGAAAAATAAAATAAACTGCTTCCTTTCCGGGGTAAAATGCAAGGCACAGACATTCCTTGTGAGCTCTTGTCGGGGAGTCAGAGGGACAAAGACGCCGGTCAGGTTTGGCAGTAAAGTCTCAACCATCTTTGCGCAGTGGTAGCAAACTGTGAACTCGGGGACTGGTCGTCTCGTGTAGGGATCCATGACAGTGAACCAGTTCCGCACATCTTTCCGGCTGCCAGGGCATGGTTGGTTGTGAGAGGCAGACATTATATTAGCAATGTGGTAAAAGAGATGCAAGTCCCCCACTCGATGTTTCATTGTAAGCAGCCAGGCGATCCGATACCATGGTGATGACCCAAAGTCACAGGCAATCGGGTTGAGCGTCGGGCGAAGCATTGGCTTGAAGAGTGTACGATACTCTGTGTCTGCAAACACACCATCATAGCAATCAGGGCAGATATTGAAGTCTGTCATTGGTAGCGTAAGCCAATCCATTTTGCCCACCACTGGCTCTGTGTGAGCACATTCTGGGATCTCTGGAAATTGTTGTCCATCCCGCCCCTTGCTCTCGGAGTAGTGCCGGTAAGACCCAACAACATTGCCGATCCGAACCCCGTCTCTGATGGGATCAAATGACGGAGGCTGCCAGGATTGCGGCAATGGGGGTACTGGTGGTGTGAGTGACATGACTCTGATTCCCGTGTCATTATTTATTTCAAGGCCATCGATGACGGGCGGGATATGGGGCATAGATGCGATTAGAGCAATTTCTTCTTGTAGCGGTCCTGCATGATCGCTGCCTTCAAGTCCAATATTCCAAGGGTCATGCGGGTCATCGTCATCTGGATAAGGTAGCGGAGACTTTCGGGACTCCTGGGATTTTCTTTCAAGATTGATTGGGAATGTAGCAGAGCTTCGAGGGTTGACAAACATTTCGTCAGGCAACTCCGCCAGGCTGGTGGGCGGAATGGGCATGGTTTGAGTTCTTGATGGAGATCGCGCATTTCGAGAACTATCGCTGTCCCTACGTGCGAGTCCAACACGGTCACGATCGTCCTCAATGACCATTGAGTTCCCCCGACGACGCGAATTCCCGAAACTTACATCGCATGAGCAGCTTTGTTGGTGGAGGGGTGAAGCCGTCTTGCCTTCACCATGACCAGTGCCCGGCCTATATGGTTCGGCCCCGAAATCGCTTCGGGGGGATCTGTTTCCATCCCAATAGCGGGGATCGTTGATTCGATCATTTGACATGGACATGGGCCGCCTGGAATTGCGAGTCTCAAAATTTGAGCTTGATCGTCCATCCATCGATGGGGTTACGCTTCTCCTGGGGTACACGCCATCACCTCTTCGGTTGTCCATGTCACTGAAGTTGCCTTTGGTTGGTGACCGACCGCCGTTAGTCGGCGTACGACCATAGCCATAGTACGTCTTGTCTCGGCCACCTGGTCCATGTTTCGTTATCTCTGGCGATAGATAATCGCCCACATAAGGACGGGATTGTCGAGGAAGGGGTATGTCTGGCCGAATCGCACTGGCAGCGGATTTGCTTCGATGGTGTGCCGGTGTCCGGTGTGTCCAATCCTCGTTCAGGTCTGTCTCCAGTCGCGGTAGATCCTGTCTGCTTCCACGTCTCCCCGGACTAGGCACGGCATCATCCTCAACAGCCTCAACATACGGATGGTTTGTTGGCTCTAGATCGTCATTTCGTCCCTGTTCTGCATCCGAAGATGGCAGCTCCGATGGCGGCTGCTCTGTCGACCTTGCCCTTTGGCGAGTCTTGATTCCAGGCACACTGTCCTCAGCCCCACCATCAGAGGTCTTGGGAGGCTTGGATGAGCTTGGCACGATGACAAACCGACGCTCGGGGTTGTGTTCGTGGACTTCTATCATGATTGGCTGTTGGTCGATTTCCCCTCTTGACTGGGGCTCCTCCTCGAAAACAGGTG
This sequence comes from Hypomyces perniciosus, assembly GCA_008477525.1. Taxonomy (NCBI): domain Eukaryota; kingdom Fungi; phylum Ascomycota; class Sordariomycetes; order Hypocreales; family Hypocreaceae; genus Hypomyces; species Hypomyces perniciosus. The sequence continues at coordinate 583,190 of SPDT01000010.1, forward strand.
TGATGGTGCTCCTATGCTCCCTTGCGAGCGAGACAACCTCATCCTCGACACTTGGAGGCGGCGGGTATGACCGACGGCGGTGTGGTCTTTCGCGATGCCATCGAGGAACGTAGTCAGACATGGACGAGACTGATGATGAAAACGGACGCGACTGAGATTCAGCGAAGGGCCTATAGTAGCCGTCAACATCCAAGTCATGTCATTGGGATACAACGGCATAGGTACATACGAGTGGTTGTTTCTAGCTCTGGAGGTATTAAAGAAGCCCGATTTGAGCATGTTTTGGAAATTGTAATCGCTCATGTTGTTCTCGTGTATGTGGGCGTTGAGGCAGAAAGCATATTTTCGAGGAAAAGACAGGACAGGATAGCACTGCAGCCCGATGTGAGGTTGCAAGGCAGTGCAAGACTATCAATCAGACAGAGCTATGCAGCAGCCTCGGCGGTCGCCGAAAACGCGGTGATTGCAGCAGCTCTCTAATGGCGGGCAGGACGCACGTCAAAGAAGCAAGTAACATGTGCTGTTGCTCCCTGCGTGCAAGGTGTGAGATGCAAGTGCAAGATGCAAACAAGGCGAAGACGCTCGAGTGATGGGGAATCCGAGAGACGTCGGTCAGTGGTTTAATACTCGTAGTGGTTTAGTGGTGCTGCTCCAGACAGCCAACCGACGGATGACATCTTCGGTGGAGCCCCCCGAACCATTCTTAGAACCTTGGAAGTTAGTGGCGCGCGGCCCGCTCTGAGGGGTCAGCCTCACTACTACCACATTGCCAAGTAGCACCTGGAATTTACCCTGAACAGCTCCCAGTACTCCGTAATGCCTTTGACAAAGCAATTCCATCCCCATTAAAGATGGGGTTTTTGGCATGGGACGGATCTGAGTCGTCGCCTCATGTTCGCCCTGTTCTTTTGGGAATAGTCTCACACGGCTTCGCGAAGTTCCGATCATATGGCTTCTTCTCTCACTCAATGAGGACGTGGATGACGGCCAGCTCCCAGGCCATTTATCTGAGCCTCGGTCAAAGATATCGCACATCAATAGTATTGTATGTAGTCGTGTTGTCTCAAGTGTTTCGCCAGGTGTCTCGTTACACCACCTAGGCTGGTAACAAAGCACCTGTCCCAGCATCACGACACTCGTAATACCTATTACTACTACTACTGGCATTATCGCACTAGCGCACTCGTTTTGTCGGTGTGATGGCGGCACAGGAGAAAGTGCCAGAGCCTCTAACAAACCATTTGATGTGGACAACTAATAGTTGAAAAGAAACGTGAGGAATTTGCCAAAGCCGCGCCATATAAGGGTAGAAGAAAATGACATTAACATACATGAAGATCTGTCCACCTTTCTGTCAACAACGGGCACCATCTCGGACTAGAGGTAATATTATTGTTTCAATCTGCAACTTGTCCACTTCTAGATAGACACTCCGTAGACTATTAGCCTGCAACGCATTATTGCTACGCGATATATGAGAAAACATAACCTGTCATATTAACCGTTTTCTTAATCTTCATCATACCCCCCGCCATGCTGTATCCCAGAACACCATAGTCATGTCTAATTAATTCGGATATCTGCAGTAAGATTCTGTGCATCGGAGGGATCAGGCCGGGTGATACTCCATGCTCGTGCTGCCAGCCATTGCGTCGATCTGTAACACTAATCGACCAAGTACTCCTGGATGTCCGCATCCTCCGCCTCTTCCTCCCGTCTCTTTTCCTCAGCCTCGAGCATCTGCCTCAACACTTTCCTTTGCCTGACTCTCGCCCTTGAGCCCCAGTCCGCACCAGAGCCATCGGCACGCTCATCCACGTCCTCGTCTTCCTCGGCCACTGATTTCAGGCCCCGTATATCGTTTGGTGAAAGCTTTGCGGCTTCCTCCTTGGCTTTCCTCTCCTGTTCTTCCTGCTGCTCCATCTTCCTGACAGCGACCTTGGTGGATAACTTCATGATGTAGGGCCGCAGCAGCATATAACCACCAACAAAGACAGTGAGGCGAATCCAAGACTGTAGACTCATGTTGTTGAAGCCGCTCTGAATGTTTCTGCTTGCATTTTCTCCATATTGGGCCAACTTGGAAACAACGAGCCCCAATGGGTTGAGAGTGGCTTGTTCAGCACCCTGCTGATGTGGTTGAGACTCCATGATCTTGGGAATGCTGTTCTCATAAACGAAACGCGTATCGTTTGGCAGGAGGCTGGAACTTTTCATGGGGGTTTGATGAATTGAAAGAAAGGAACGCTTAATATATATGATTTCGTGAATTGATTAAAGGTTATTTTGCCGCATAAAGATATGTGGAAGAATGCGGATGCAAACTCACTCCTCGAAGGCGGCGGAAGTTTTTGTCGCGTTCTGACCTGCTGGCAATTTTGGTTAGTGAGTACGGAGGCTCCGTATGGTTTCTCCGAGAGAGCCGGTTGGGTCTGACGGGCCGAGCGTCTAAAGATACCAGGCACGAAGTAGTATAACCAGGCACTATAGAGAAGTTGCAAGCTGGGATATAGCAGTGAAAATAAGGCCAGAGAAATAGTATTGAGCCGAAATCGAGGTGTTATTTCAAAGGACATTCAACTGATTCCTAATTCCCAATAAACTATTGGACAGGCCGTAGGTTTGTGCACTCCGTATTACCGGGTCTACGTGTTGAGCGCCGAGGCTCCGGATGTCACTCAGAGCTTCCGGCCAACCACGTCTGATCAGTTGTTTTTCAATGGGACCGATTAATATGTAAAATAGATATTCATAAAATCTCGATGCTTGCTCGAAGTCATGGTAAGATGAGCCTACTATTGGTTGTAGCACACATCGACAGTTGATTTCGTAGTGGAATCACGTGACATCGATTTTGATAGTGGCACAACCCCTGTCGAAGTCTACTAGTTAGGCAAAAGCTCTGTGCCGAAGAGCTCACAAAAATTTCGATCCAGATCCTCAGAACGAGTGACCTGACGTTCTGCACTCCCCCGCCCCCATTCATTCCTTTCTTCTTTCGCCGTGTATTCTTTAATATTTGCAGTGCAAAATGTCGACTGCTTTCAGATCAATTGCGCCGTTCCTGCGGACTGCGCGCCACGGCCTGCGGGCTGGCAATGCCAACCCTCTTCAGTCCGCTCTTAAGAACAACAGAAACGCTGCTGGTGTTCTTAACCTTGCGCGCACGTATGCCGTCTTTGAGCGATCAAAGCCTCACGTAAACATTGGTATGGTATTTATATCAAACAAAAGCGCATCTACCTCGCTAACATGCTTTTCCAAGGAACCATTGGTCACGTCGATCACGGAAAGGTATAATCTCTCATTGATGCCTCAGAGAGGCTAATATTGACTGTTCCGTGCTTCAGACAACTCTCTCTGCCGCTATCACCAAGAGGCAAGCCGAAAAGGGCCTTGCCAACTTCCTTGAGTATGGCGCTATTGACAAGGCCCCCGAGGAGCGAAAGCGTGGTATTACCATCTCCACGGCGCACATTGAATACTCAACGGACAACCGACACTACTCCCACGTCGACTGCCCTGGCCACGCCGATTACATCAAGAACATGATTACTGGTGCGGCCAACATGGATGGCGCCATCATTGTCGTCGCCGCTTCCGACGGTCAGATGCCCCAGACCCGTGAACACTTGTTGCTGGCCCGACAGGTCGGTGTCCAGAAGATTGTTGTCTTCGTCAACAAGGTCGATGCTATTGACGACCCCGAAATGTTGGAGCTTGTCGAGATGGAGATGCGTGAGCTTCTCACCACCTATGGCTTTGAGGGAGACGAAACCCCTGTCATCATGGGCTCTGCTCTGATGGCCCTCAACAACCAGAAGCCCGAGATTGGCCAGCAAAAGATCGATGAGCTGCTGAAGGCTGTGGATGAGTGGATCCCTACCCCCGAGCGTGATATGGAGAAGCCTTTCCTCATGTCCGTTGAGGATGTCTTCTCCATCTCTGGCCGTGGTACCGTCGTCTCTGGACGTGTCGAGCGTGGTGTCCTGAAGCGTGATGAGGAAGTTGAGCTTGTTGGCAAGGGCGTCGAGACCATCAAGACCAAGGTCACCGACATCGAGACATTCAAGAAGTCTTGCGATCGGTCTCAGGCTGGTGACAACTCTGGTCTGCTCATTCGAGGTATCCGCCGCGAGGACGTCCGTCGTGGTATGGTTGTCTGCAAGCCTGGCACCGTCAAGTCGCACAAGCAATTCCTTGCCTCCCTCTATGTCCTCACGAAGGAGGAAGGCGGTCGTCACACTGGTTTCCACGAGCACTACCGACCCCAGCTTTACCTCCGTACCTCTGATGAATCCGTCGACCTGACCTTCCCCGAGGGCACCGCTGATTCTTCAAGCAAGATGGTCATGCCCGGTGACAACGTCGAGATGGTTATCACTCTGACCAACCCCAACGCTGTTGAGGTTGGCCAGCGATTCAACATCCGTGAGGGTGGCAGGACTGTGGCCACTGGTCTGATCACCCGTATCATGCAGTAAGCCTCCTGCTATAAGTCATCAGTTGGCGTGGGATATGGGGAAACGAAGCTCTCCTGGAACTTAGACGGGTCACGAAATAACGCTCATGTACAAATTTCGGAGTCTCTCATTCGAGCCACAAGAGCTCATGTATAACTGTGGGAGAGGGTTGGCTCAAAGATCTCCACTCTGCTTCTTTCTAATGTCTTTGATATATGATGATGTATGTACTTTAGACGGGCTTGGGAGGGGCAGTAATAAAAAATGTAAAAGTTCTTGATTTAAACCTCGAGGGGCTGTGGATGGCATCGGGTGATATACTGCCGCAGAATGGAGGTGCAATACACAAAATGGAGCTGCCAGAATCACGAATTTCATACGAGCCTGGCACACCTTTGAGGGTCTGCGGGCAGGATCCCGCCATGTTCTGAGTCCAAGATGTCATGCATGATTGGATTGTTTCCGGCCATGTGCACCATATTCCTTTGGGATCGCTCTGAGCATCGACATAGGGAAAGTGTGTATTCGGAGGCGCATCATATTTTGTTCCAATGCAATGGTATTCGTCTATCCTCGGAGGATGTTCGTCAGACGCACGATCTTTTCTCAAAACCAAGCCGTCCATTAAACTCCGGTTCCAAGCGGCCGCCCTCCGAGTGCTTTTTGTGAGGTCATCAAAATGCAGCACGCATCCATCCGCCCATCTTCTATTCCCACCCCTCGGAAGCCCTATAGCTCCTTTATCGGTACTGTGAATCGAAAGTATGTCAGTCTTCGTCCTGACGTGAATCGTTGCCTCCTCCCATAGCTCTCTCGTTTCCAGCTGCTCACCTTGTGGAAGCCGATGTCCTTAGCCTTCTCTCGGAAGCATTGACGGCACAGGTTAAGGTCGTACTTGCGGATCAGACCAGCCTTGTGCTTGCAGACGCGGCTGTAAAAGAAGAGCAACTGTTAGCAACTCCACGAACCCCCCGACAGACAAGTTCCGTGAACACAAAAAAAAAAACAAAATGGTAGGCTCCATACCACTGGCGAGAGCCCTTGCCGTAGTTTCGCGGGCGCGAGTTCCAGACGCTTTCGTGAGACATGATTGCGGTTGTGGTGCGGTTGGAAGAGGGTGATTTCGCGAGGGCTGACAGTGGGCGTAAATTTTGTGTGAATTTGTCAATGGCCGACCACCAACCGATTGGAGGGTTGCCAGCCCCAGCGAAGCGGGCCACCTACCCACGCCCGTTTGTGCGATATCACGTGAGGAATCTCATGACTACTTATCTTATCATCACGTGCTACACCAATGGATAGGCCCCGCCGTCTCAGAGCTTTGGTGGGGCCGAGGGCCGCTTGACGCCCGGCGACTTGGGTACTATTAGGTCCCTACTAAGATCTGAGGCCGTTTGCAAGCTGTCCTCTTCAAAGTCCGGCTGCTTATACTAACAGCCCAATCAGACTGATTTCGAAGCATTGCTGATTACGCGAATCTCATACGTGGTCAGAACATACATATTCTCATCTCGGCATCTTCTGCTGGGCTTCCATTGAGTTCATTCATTGACAACACCAACCCATTGTCCGCCATATATATAATACGACGTCATGGTTTTGATCAAGAGCTTCGTGCTCGCCGCTTTGGCCACATCTGTGGCGGCGAAATCGGCCGTTATCGACCTGATTCCATCCAACTTTGACGACCTGGTGTTTTCAGGGAAGCCCACTCTCGTGGAGTTCTTTGCTCCCTGGTGCGGTCACTGTAAGAGCCTTGCCCCAGTGTATGAGGACCTGGCACTCGCCTTCGAAAATGCGAAGGACAAGGTGCAGATTGCCAAGGTGGACGCCGATGCCGAACGGGACCTGGGCAAGCGATTTGGAATCCAGGGCTTCCCTACTTTGAAGTTCTTCGATGGCAAGAGCGACAAGCCCGAGGAGTACAATGGAGGCCGGGATCTTGAGAGTCTGACCGCGTTCATTACCGAGAAGACCGGTGCCAAGAGCAAGAAGAAGCTGGAGATGCCCAGCAATATCGTTATGTTGACTGACACTACGTTCCCGGAGACCATTGGAGGCGACAAGCACGTTTTCGTAGCGTTGACTGCTCCATGGTGCGGCCGTAAGTAGCTGATGACGCCCCAATTTATCAACATGGCTGCTAATCACACGGTCCTATTCAGACTGCAAGAACCTGGCTCCTATTTGGGAGCAACTCGCGACCGACTACGCCAACGATGAGAACGTTGTGATTGCCAAGGTCGAGGAAGGCGGCAACACCAAGGCTGTTCTTAAGGAACAGGGTGTTGCTTCTTTCCCTACCATCAGGTTCTTCCCTGCTGGTAGCAAGAAGGCCATCGACTACGACGGTGCTGGCCGAGAGGAGAAGGACTTCCTCAACTTTGTCAATGAGAAGGCCGGAACACACCGTGTTGTTGGTGGTGGACTTGATGAGGCTGCTGGTACTGTCGCATCACTGGATGCCATCGTGTCCAAGCTGATTGGTGGCACCGTGCTTGCGGAGGCGGCTGCCGAAGCTAAGGAGGAGGCCTTGAAGTTGAAGGAGACCGCACATGCCAAGTTCTCCGAGTACTACGTCCGCGTCTTCGATAAGCTGAGCAAGAATGAGGGGTACGTTGCCAAGGAGCTTGCTAGACTTCAGAAAATCTTGGCCAAGGGTGGCCTGGCTACCGCTAAGCGGGATGAGCTCCAGAGCAAGACCAACGTGCTGCGCAAGTTTGTTCAGAAGGTCGCCGAGAAGGCCGAGGAGACCAAGGAGGCCAAGGAGGAGCTGTAAGCAAATGCAAACTCCAGGAATATGAACAAAAAAGATGAGGAAAGGCACCAGGAAAGGGCTGAAAAGCGCCATACTATATAAAGCGTGGTTTGCAGCTATCATGGAATATCATCACACAGCTAAGATACACTGAACGCCCCTGATTCTATCACGTGTCCGACCCAAATCTCCTTTAGTGACAAACATGTGATTAAGACTTTGGTGATGTTGAAGGCCCCCCTTCTTTGGGCTTCTCGAGCAATGCTGCTTCCAGATTATCGAGTCTGCGTGACATCTCGTCCACTTGTCTTACACGTTAGTGCTTAGCGCCAGCGCAATACTACGGACATCACCCACTCTTGGCAAATATCTCAGATGAGACACCAGCAAACTTGTTAGACAAGGAGTTTAGAAGCTCTTCCACAGCGGCCGAGACATCGGCATGACCATCTTCGGAGTTCTATGAATGAGTCAGTTAAAGATACGAAAGGAGAAGCCCATTAAGCAGTCTTCAGACACCTCCATGCCGCAAAGTAAACCTGGAGGTGTTTGGTGAGGGGTTTCGTGCAAAGGAGTGGTATGGATAATATCCTCAAAGACGGGAGACGCACAGTGGGCTGATTAGACGTGGTTGAGTCGCGGTTTGAAGACATGGCGGGATGATAATGGTAGGGCGATATGTCCCCAAGCAACAGTGAAGAAACAAAGACTGGGGACGTGACTCGCTCAAAGATAAGTTGCTTTAACAGCCAAGTGACTCGAATTTGGGAAATGGTAGACACTTTATAGACCGGCCCCGTGTTGGTTCTGTTTGCCGACGTAAGAGGAAATGGAGTGTTATGTTGCAGCACCACAAAACGCAGGGAGCCTGGCAGAGAGGCGTTAGTTTATTTCAGTACCTGCGGATGCAAGCCACAGTACCTAGGTAATGACAACCTACCCTACCGGAATAATTACTAGGGGCGCGGCTCCGTAACACTGCCTGCTACAGCGCTCCCCCACTGTGCCAGCTGTGCTTCGCCCGATTGGCAGCGCCTTAATTACAGCGGACTCCGAATAAGATCCGGTTTCGTCATCGTCTAGCTGTCACTTGGCATCATCCATCAACCGATATCTCACTTGCATAATACTACTATATCTGACGTCTCAGGATAGGCCTGCGCAATCTAGTACTCGACTTTGCGCCGAAATCGCCGGTTATATATCGCTCTGGAACGATAACACTAGTATCATGGTAGCACCATAATCGATCTGCAGTCTCGACGACGGCGCCTGGGCCCGGCATGCCACAGACGCAACACCCCGCTGTCGCGTTTCTCTTCGTCCTGCTTCTCATCTGGCTGTTTTTCCCGGAGGGCGAGTACCAGAGCCAGTCGCTCGTGTTATCGGACCTGGTGACCTCGAGGCTGTCGAAGTATCGCGAAGCACTCGATGTGTTGAATAATACTCGCTGGGGCGACTTTGCGCCTCCTCAGTTGCAGGGCGAAGGTAGCGGCGATGCGAAAACGGCCAAGTATGTCAACCTGACTGGCTTTCGAGGGGGGGACGGGTTTGCGTGGGAGGACTTGGGTCGATTTCGCGATAGAGGCCTACAGTTCAGTCATCATGCCGTTCTGCCGGTCGGGGGAGAACAGCTCTGGGATGTCGGGCGAGGCGAGCCCCTATGGGCGAATGCGTCTGGCGCGCTTCTTGGGGAATGGGTGCGCCGCGCAGGATCGGTAAATCGGACATACGACAGCTACAATCTCAGCCAGAGCGTGCCCGGTATGAACTGGATGGGCGACAAGACCGACTGGGCTCGAAACATGACTGGGGGCGCCGGCAGAATACTCTTGCGCATGGAAGCGAACAAGACTGTGGCTGAGTATGAGCAGCTGCCAGCGGAAAATGTCCCTCTTTCTGGGGGCTTGATACGCAATGTTAAAGCGACAGTGACTATCGAGGATTCTGAAGGATCGGGCCTTAACTGGGACGTGAGGCTTTGGGGCGTTCATTGGCCACGACAAGGAGTCATTATGATGACGACCACGAGCGAGAAGTTTGATGGGATTTTCGGATTGCCGCATTTGACGCCTGGCCCTGACTTTTTTCAGTCCAGCCGATGGCTGCTGAATCAGACGCTTGCTGCGGAAATCTCTAAGAAGGAGAAGAACATCTACATCGACCCGACAATGCCGTGGAATTCGGACATTGAGAATCCACTCTATACACTCAATCCCTACCCTCACTGCGAGTTTGTGATGTACGCGCAGGTTCACCCACCAAAACGACCCAAGTTTGGTGCAGGTCTGTTCGGTTCTAAAGGTGATGGCGAGGGAGATCTTATCCATGCTATCGAGTCCGAGCTGGAGTCTCCTCAAGGTGCACCCATCTATAGCATCCCCAAGCTCCAAATATCAGCAGTCATATACTCACCAGACTGTGCTTTCTTCATGGAGACAAAAGGACCTCCGGATTTCCCTCCAGGCGAGGGTAAACATCTCATGGGCATGAAAACAGAAGCCCACCTGCATCGTATTAAGACGTGGATGCTTGTGTATGCTATGGTGATGTTTGGCCAAGTCTACCTGTTGAAGAATCAGATGAAGGAGACTTTCACACCTTCTACCCTGGGAAGAGTCGGCTTTGGAAGCATCGGCATTATGCTCATAGTCGATGGGATGGCGTTCACTACTTCAGCTACTTGGGTATCGTCGGCGGCAAGCACCTTTTTACCCACGCTGGCTATCATGTTCGCATCATTCTTATCAATGACCATCGGCGGAAGTTTCCTGGCTAAGATTCATGAGGTCCAGATGCCAGTGACTCGCACTCGTCGAGAGGCAGGCCAAAGTCCAAGTGACTCTAGTAGCGGTGCTACCAGTTCGACGACCTCAGCGCCATTGACCCCTAACCGTACAGGCACGGGTCCGATTCTGCCCGGCCCTGTAACAGCAGGGCGTGCATCTGTGATGCCAAATCCTCCTAGTCAGAACACCAGTGCCGTTGTCACAGACGGGGCAACAGCAGTGCCCGGTGTCACCACAGGGGGGAATCCAACTGCTCCGCCCACACAGGCGCAAACCTTCCAATCCATCATTGGACGGTTCGTCCTCTTCAGCCTCTGCATCAGCTTCCTCGCCATCTCCTCCATGACATGGTACTCCAGCGTCCGCTCCCTATTCATGAACACCTGTGCCTTCGCCTACCTCTCCCTCTGGATCCCCCAAATCTACCGCAACATCATCCGCAACTGCCGTCGCGCCCTCAAATGGCAATTCGTCGTCGGCCAATCTCTCCTCCGTCTCCTCCCCATCGCATACTTCTGGGTCAAATCCGACAACTTCCTGTATGCCCGCACCGATGTCCGTGCCTTTGCTGCCATGTGCGCCTGGGTCTGGCTACAAATCTTCATCCTCGCTACGCAGGATGCCGTCGGCCCGCGCTTTGGTATCCCCAAGGGCTGGACACCCGATGCGTGGGACTACCACCCCGTTCTCCGTGAGGATAACGTCGAGGCTGGTGGTCTGCCCATTGGGCTTGTTGCAGAGGAGAGCAGCAGTTCAGGCCACGAGCAGAGACGGAGCAGTGAGGACCGCGATAAGAACCGTGGCGTTCGTGCTATTGACTGCGCTATATGTAGAGAGGTGCTAGAGGTGCCTGTCGTCAAGGCCGGAGAGGAGGATATGAGCGTCGCAGGCGTGTTTGCCAGGAGGATGTACATGGTGACGCCGTGCCGACATATTTTCCACACGCCGTGTCTAGAGGGCTGGATGAAGTTCCGACTTCAATGCCCAATATGTAGAGAGGAGTTACCGCCACTTTGAGAAAAAGAATATGGAAGGGTTTACCCTGTGTACGATGGGAAAAGGTGATTGTATCACAGTGTCTTGTAATAGCGCAGTATCATGTTATGGATAGAAATCAGCGAAGCACATTTTGTATTTTCCAAGCCTTTTGTGCCTGAGCATAGTTGTTCTGCCATAACTCCTCCCAATTCCCAGAACAATGCTGCCCATTCCCTTGCTCGATAGAAAAATAACATATTAAAAGACTTGGCATAGATAGCCATTATACAATAAGATCCCGTCGTTGAAAAATGTCCAGTTCAAGGCTATGTGGCCTTTTTTTTTTGTCTTGCGCTACCCAAAATATAATGATTCATTCAAAATAACTCCGTCATCGAAATACTAATAGTATATGGAATAGAGAGGAAAGGTGAGAGAAAGGTGAATGGCGGACAAGGTCAAGTTACCAGGTGAGCCGTGTGGCTCTTAGTTGCTTGTGCTGCAAGGCCTCACGCCTCGAACCGACCCTGACATCAGCATATCGGGCCCGGAGGTCAAAGTCGACAGCCTGAACCATGACTCTTCTCTCCTCGGGGATCGCTCGGTTGGGCAGGGCCGTGGAGGGGTCACTTCCAAGTACTGGCATACCTGGGAAGAGTTCCTCGGACTCCTCAAACTGCATAATCCATTGACCAATATTGGCAGCTAGCTCACTGTCCCACATACCTTCACGTCGAGCGCTGCTCCTCAGGAGTTGGATAGCTTGCCGCCTGACAGTTGGTTCTCGGCACTTGGTGGCGACCACGAATAGTGGTGGAACAATACCAAGATCGGCAGAGAAACTGGGTTTGATATGGTGTGCGGTATACTTGCCAGCTCTGAGAGCACCCTTGGAAATAGCGTGTTGATGGTGGCAAGCGTTGGGATTGGGACATCGGTCGGCTGCTGCTCGCTTCTCGTCATCACCAACAACCTCCCAGCCAAGACGAACAATATCCTGGAAGTGAGGCAAAAATGCGTCGAAGCTGACCTCACTATCACAGAACATCATTAGGAACAGGACGTTTGTATTGATTTGAAACATTTTCAAGGCTGAAATGCCAGATTTTTCGAGGAGGCTGATATGGGGAGATAGTCGTGATTGGTAGATGTGTTCGAACGCGCTGGCCCATGCATCGATCTGGCCCTTGAAAGTCGCACCATACCCCCTCCAGGATGCAGGAAGAGTATAGCTAGGGTCCTTCTGAGCATACTGAAGATGTTCAATGAATCGTAGCAATGTTTCGCATAGCATATCTGAGGCTAGACGGGCCTCGCGAAGGGATTCAAACCGAACGGGTAGAGGCGATAGGCTTGATGCAGAAGGTGAGCCTCTTTTTGACACTGGTGAGGAAGGGTCACGCCAACCCTGGGGACCAAGTTGAATGACGTAGGGCCTAGGGAAATGGAAAGCCATGTCATAAGACTTTGCCTGGATGGCGAGCCGTGTAAAGATGACGAGAAGGTCTTCCTCCATGTATTCGCCGGGCCCAGGCGACAGGCACTGAGCCTGGTCAGACTGGATACGGTCTAGCAGACTAAGCCCGGTCTGAATTTGAGAGATGGCTTGCTTGTGGTCACCTATGAATGAATCAAAACAAGTCAACAGGACACTGGCCATAAGACGGGTCCTGTTGGTTGATAAGTTGCCTCCATTGAGCTCCGCCGTGGCGCGGCAGGCCTCGGAGTACTGATTGACGGCTACTTGCCAATGGCACATGACCGATTCCAAACGACCCATTGCACCTGGCATATAGGTCGATTCAGGTTCGAAAGACTGCTCGAGGGTCTTGTATAGAGCACCAAGAGCAACGACGGCATGGCGAATAGAAGGCTCGAAGTGGCATTCTTGCAGGACCCGCTGCGTCCAGAATGTCGAATTGAAGTATCCTGACAGCTCCGATGCTGTTTGGACCCTGAAGAGCTCGAAGTAGAGGCTCTCAGTGTGTTTCAAGGCCAGATTATTGGTTGGCTGGTAGGCGGTTGGCGTATGCGGGTTGACGAGGAATGAATTGACCTGGCGTCGCCGGCGACGCGGAGGCAACACGACAGAATGTCCTCGCAACAGGAGACTGGCTGTGGTGGGAATATTTGTTGGAACGTTTGGTGCTGGCCGCAGTGGTTGCTGTGCAGGCTGTGCAGGCTGTAGAGATGCCACAGGCCTTGGAGCAATTCGGATATCAATGCCAGACCTGGTGCTGTCGCGACTAGGAGCCGGATAACCGGTGCAGACCTTTTTGCTCTTTATGCATTGTCTACAAGCCGGGCGGGTTTCATCACACTTGATCCGACGTCGTCTAGGCCGACAATTAGAGCCATGTTTGCGGGATAAGTCGAGGGACAGCGCACTCACTTGCAATTCGAACATCCTGTTTTGACCTTGGCACCGCTCCTGCGTCCGCGCCTCGCGGGCTGGGAAGCAACCTCACTGGCTCCAGGGCCCTCTACAAATGGAGTAGATGGAGTAGTACAAGCTTCAGGAGACAACTCCGTCTTCGGTGGCGGCGTGTGTGCAGGTGAACCTGAGGTCGGGGTCGCAGCTGGCGTCTGATAGGAATCCTCAGCAGACGTCATGGCAGCTGGCTTTGGCTGTGGACTAGATGAGGACATGTTGAGAACGGTGAGAGTGGTGAGAGTGGCGCACACGGTCTTGCGACGGCCGAGGGAAAGATGGACATAAGGCTGGCGATATCTTCTGAGGAGGTAACGCAAGACAGGTAGTGATCAACACTATCCAAGGGGTTAGCACGAGCCCGCAGGCAGCCAACAGAGAAAGCTCCGGAGCACTTCCAATCGTGTCTCTGCACATGTACTCGGCACAGTGGGCTTCATTCATTGCCCGACTTGAATCGTCGACTCGTCACTCGGAGGTGCAGGCGCAAAAATCCCCATCATGCAGGTCCCTACGGGGCTATTGGGTGGCCTGTGAGGGCAATGAAGGATGCGCGATAGGCGGGGAGGCCCAAACAGGACGGGAGCCGAGTGGGAGGTGGGTAAGGAAGAAGCTTGAAATTATGGAGATGGAAACCGGGAATGATACATGCATAATAGTATCTACATAGGCGTGATCACGTTGTGTTCGGCATCTGTTCGAGCCCCGAAGATACTCGGGCAGACTTTCCTTCTGCCAAAAAGACTTGGCTGGCAGTTAATAGAAGATTCTCAGCTTAGGTATGTATGTATACATCAACATGCATTGATATTGGCATCAGCATCTATTCCTATCCGATGGTGTTGATTGACTCGTGGCTGCGAAACAAGGCCTAGAACAAAATCACACTCGCATACGTCGTTTAAAGTTGCCAAAGACTGCATCTCTTGGCAATGTCGTGGCAAGCCCTGAATCCGATCTTAAGATATATTGCGGAGCACTTCCAATTACCGCACTTGGTATGCACCATCAGCATTTCCTAGACGCAGGGCCAACAGGGCGTACGGAGTACCGTTGGCCCACATGCACAGACTAGTCTCCTATTTGCAGCTCTCTGTGCTGCATATGCGCCTTTCGAAGCCGTTGGCAACAGACAACATATGCCGCTGCCAGCCTCAGGTCCAAACTCCAGGTCATACAGCTCGACTTGTATCCCGGGACAGTTGGCCCAGACGTGTTGTTGTGTGACGGTTCAGCCGCCCCGGGCCGTCGCATCGATATTCATCTTTCGAGGCATTCGATCACCAACAGCTTCAAGTTAATATCTGGCCAACAGAGTGCTAGTCTCGGCGTTCAGTGACATTTGCCGCATGCATCTGTAGATATGCCGAGAACTGGAATGATGGCCATTGCGCACACGGAAGTCTAGAATCTTACAAGTCTATGGAGTACTGATTGTTGGCTCCTTTTGTAAGAAAGATGGAAGAGGCCCAACGTGGTGGGGGAAACAGTTTGGCGTATCGCCTCCCTCTCTACTAGGTACGGAGTACAGAGGTGTGGAATGACAGCCCTATTGGCCGCACGTCTAATGGGCGACCCGCAAAAAAGTTGTGATGGCTTGAACTTCAAGCATTTGCCGTCTGCCCATACATTCTTGGACATCATCACCACCCACCACAACCTTTCTCGCATTCGGGTCGCAACCGGGGCATAGCAAATTGCCCGAGACATTGCGCAAGATATATTAATCGAAAATCGATATTCTTCTTTCAACCCCGCGCCATTACTTCTGCGGGGCACTCCGTACACCATATACACCCACCACTCGACGCGATGCCAGAACAGTCGCAACCCCCTCTGCCACCGCGCAACGAGTTTATTCACAATGCTGCGCTTGCTGGAGTGATTATTACTCCTCTAGCGATGCTTCTGCCTCCTCGGAAGGCCGATATTCGACTCTTTGTTCTTGTCGGAACATTCTCTCTCTGCACCAACCAGCTCGCCTACGAATACACCGGACAATCCATCTATGCACGGCTTGGTAGCCGCGTGGGCTCAATATTCGACACGGGGCTTCCTGAAGGCGCGAAGAGGACACAGCAGCTCCTGAGGGAACAAAGGGAGAGGGAAGCTGCTCAGAAGCAGAAGCAGCTGGAGCTAGAGAAGGGTGGGGTGGTCAGGGATATCTGGATGGGCGGAGAAGACAAGGACTGGAAGCAGAAGAGAGCGGAGGAGCATCAGAAGAGTTTTCAAGAGGGCAAGGGAATGAGCGACATAATATTTGAACAGATTGCGGATGTGTGGAGTGGCAATTGGAGAGGGGATGCGAAGAAGACAGGCGAAACGGCCTCAAACGACACTCAAGGACAAGAGAAGAAATGATAAACGAGCCCTTGGATGATGATCTTGATGACCTTGTTGGGGATGTATAATATTGCCTGTATCGTATTTTGTATACTACTATCATGTTTGATATGATGGGGACAGATAGAAAAAACCTCACACGAATAAATGAACAGCTCCTTTCGAAAGTCTGCACGTGGTCGGCCACCTTTTCTTAATTGATAAAGTACAAAAGTACAAAGTAAAAAATAGTAGGTAGTATTATTAGCATATTTTTTTCTGTTTGTCTTTTACGAAGCATACCATACGACTGACCTCCAAACAACTCGTGATGAACATGTCCGTTTCCACGTCATCTCTCGTATTGAGCGACCCCACTTAACGGTGCTGCTAGGCTGATTCGTATCAATACTCACGATTATTACTACTATTTCTACGGAGTAACCGGTAGCCATATACGGAGTAGTAATAATTAAGTCATCAATAGTATTGGGAATAATATCGAAAAGACAAATAGAAAGGCATGTAAATAGACGCGATGTGTAAACGAAACAGGGTGTTCTGAAAATTGTTAGATACCTTAAGTAGTAGGAGAAGCCTTTCCAGTTGCGCATCAATACACGAAACGAGAGAAGCACCTGAACATCCATCATATCCCCTCATGCTAACTCGTAAAGGAGGTATTCTGCATGACGATCCTTGGTGAATCAACGGTCTCTTGTCATAACTGCAGGATCGGCAGCTGAAGAAAGGCCGGTAAATCGGCAAGCCAGCTTCATCATGCATATTCCGAAATAGAAGGGCAGTTGCTGCGCCTGTTGGTCTTGGGCGTCCTCTCCGATTGACGCAACACAGCCCAGCCACCCAAGACATCCTCATATGAATGGTTGGCCCATCACCCTGTCGACGCCGCTGAGCTCATGCCCTGAGATTCTGGATAGAAAAGGGCTAGATTGTGCCATCATCTGATCTGGCATCTCAAGGCTGTTCTTTTCCCCTTTCTTTCTCCTACCAAAACCCCAATCGTTTCGTTTATTTTTTGCTTTCGTACAACCTAGGGTCAGTGCTGTGATCCTGAAACACTGCTTGTCTGCAATTTACGGACCAGCGTCAAAGCAGGGCGTCGGAAATCGGGGTACGGAGTTACTGCTAGTAATTACTCCTGACATTTCTTTACATCCTACGTAATCGCCACCAACCCACAGCAAACAAGGCGCACTCAGACTGGGCTCTTCGTTTTGTTAGCATCTTCCCCTTGCACCACAATTTGCGAGTATTCGATCAATATTACGGCTCGAAGCCGAGGTGAAGGGCCGTTGACGCATTCTGGACGTTTTGTGTTCGATTCCCTAGGTGCCTTTCCTTTTTTTTTTTGTATCTCGCGCCGATAAAGCCGGTTTCTCGTTCGCGATGGCCTCCAACGACTATTACTACAACAACAATAACCAAAGGCCTTCAGCAACCCACTCATCCCCGACCCCTTACTACGATTCACAACAACACGCGTCTTCGCCGCAAGGGACTCCTGCGCCTTCGTACCACGGCGGCTATTCAGAGTCATCACCAGCATACACTCAAAGCCCGTACGGCGCTCCGACGCACCAGCCTCCTAGAACCACCCAGTCGCCATTTGAGACCGTCTTCGACGACCACGCCTACCCGATGAACACAAGGCCTGGTGCTGGTGCGAGTGGCAGCGACATCTCTCAACAAGGATTTTATTATCAAGATACTAGCTACCATGGCGGACCACGACCGTACGCGGCGGATAACATCCCCCTACAGGATCACCCGGGCAAGGCACCCGATGTGAACGACCACGTCTACGATGCTCCTGCTGGACAGATGAATCAGGGCATGAATAACGATGGAAGGGGCAAAGTTCGGCTGGGAGAGCTGGGCATGCTAGGCTCCAACAAGAAGAGGATACCATGGCTTGTATACCTTTTCTCGGCCATTCAACTAGGCGTTTTCATCGCCGAGGTTGTAAGGAATGGTAAGACCCCATCACCAAGCCCGTAATTGTGAACACACCACCTAAGACAGGAAACAAACAGGTATATTGACGGGTTCTCCCATCATGATCCGTCCCCAGTTCAACCCCATGATCGGACCATCTACTCAGGTCTTGATCAACATGGGTGCTCGATATGCACCTTGCATGCACAATATCAAGGAAATCCAGGGCTCTAATATCACCGTTCTATTTCTCTGCCCCAACGCGACATCGAACACTCAGACATGCCCTCTCTCGGAGGTGTGCGGCTTTGGTGGTGTTCCTGATCCTCTTTTCCAGGGCAATGCCGACCAGGACCCAAAGCCAAATCAGTGGTTTCGCTTCATCACGCCGATTTTCATGCACGCTGGTCTCATTCATATTGGTTTCAACCTGCTGCTTCAACTGACCATTGGCAAAGAAATGGAGATGGCAATCGGCTCAATCCGCTTCTTTTTGGTCTACATGAGTGCCGGCATATTTGGCTTCGTTATGGGTGGGAACTTTGCCGCACCTGGCATCGCTTCCACCGGTGCCTCAGGGTCCCTGTTTGGCATCATTGCGTTGACTCTGCTTGATCTCCTTTATTCATGGAAAGACCGCAAAAGTCCCGTCAAGGATTTGATGTTTATCGTTCTTGACATGGTTATTGCGTTTGTATTGGGTTTGCTTCCTGGTCTAGACAACTTTTCCCACATTGGTGGGTTCTTGATGGGTCTGGCCCTAGGTATTTGCATCCTTCATTCTCCCAACTCTCTGCGACGACGGTTGGGCCCAGACATGTCTTACTCGTCTGTTCCCGGTCCTGTCGACCCAGGCACCATTCCTTTCTACAAGAACCCAGTCGGCTTTTTCAAGGGACGCAAGCCTCTGTGGTGGGCTTGGTGGTTGGTCCGAGCAGTTGCTCTTGTTGCCATTGTTGCTGTCTTCATCGTCCTGCTGAACAACTTTTACACGGTTGGCAACACTTGCAGCTGGTGCAAGTACTTGAGTTGCCTGGTGAGTCTCCTTCGAAGGGCTAATACGTGGAGAATGTTTGCTAATTGAGCTGCAGCCGGTCAACAACTGGTGCGACCTCGGAACCATTCAAGTGCAGTAAACAGCTGACACTCATTATACGAGGTCGGCCCGCCGAGGCTTGGCTGCTACGGGCCAAGGATTTTTGGTTACATCTGGGAGGAGGGGACTCGGACTGGTAGGATTGTTTGTATCGCACAGCGCCGGCGTTAAAGGTCGAGAGAAAGGTCACGGTTACACCCACTACAAAAAGATGGTAGACAGAGCGAAAGAGGCAAATCCACATGTATGTAATACAGCAGAGCATGGCTCACTTGGGTGGCTATTCTTAATGGTTGTAAAGGGGGATTTGCTATTGAAGCTCGCTCAGCACACACCATGAGGCTGCAGGAGGATGCATCCTTGGCGGCCTATTGTCTGCACTGAAAAATGAGTGAGGGCAATAGGAAGAGAGAGCTGCATCTGCCCAGACTGACTGGTCACACGATTGTGTGCAGATCCCTGAGCGAATGACTAACAGAAAACAAAGGTGGCAGGCAGGTGCCACGCAGTGTGACATACAACCTCTGCCTAAATAAATATTTAAGTTGTTCTTTGGAAACAATTTGCGTTCCTTTACTTTTTCCATCTCTTTTATTCTCTGGATGCTTGTTTGATGTTCTGCCAGCTGCCAGCCAACCAGGCGAATCTTGACTCGCATTCAAGCATTTAGAAGATCTCGGTTGCAGGTAAGGGGAAGACTCTTTTTCTACAGCTGATACTACTCGGTTTGCATGTGATGAATTCCACTTTATGCATGGCTTAGCTGAATGTTCCCTCTGGGACCAGCTGATGAGTTATAATGGATGTCTGATATCAACCGTTGCTGTTTCTGGGTTTAAATGAAGAATGATGTTTGAACAGATGCTGACGAGATTTACAGAATGCTTTGTCCAGAGATAGGCCTAAAGCTTGATAGGTGGGTGAGTTTGATGGCGATGCTGTCCTTGGTACGGAGTAGATAGTAGTAGTTATCTACAGGTTGGGGTTTTATGGATGCTGGCGCCAAGACCATCGTAGCTGTTGATTGATCCCATGTAAACCTATGCTTTAATTAATTAATACTAGTAAATTTTTATCTTCACACAGATTTCTCTTTCATTGCAAGCCGTCTATTAATAGCCATGATGCTGCTTCTGTGCCTGGTTTGGTCGTCACGGCAGCCAAAGCACAGTGCGGGGCCTGCTTTATCCAAGCGAAACGCTAACTCACGTGCGAGCGAGCCTATTAAACCACTTGTGGGTCTCGTCACGTCACGGTTGAAAGGCGCGTATAATCGAAAAGTCGTGTCTATTGGGATGATTGCATCCTCCCTCTATTAATCAACCACCCAACAGCAGCAACCCGACTTCTACATGACGAGGAACGGCTGGTATTAGCCTTTTCAACAGTCCGTTCTTCTTCGAAAAGAGCTTGCCATGCCTTCCGGAGTTATTGTTCCCCAGAAGCGTGTGCTGGGCGAGTCCCGCACTCGCCAGAACCTCCCCTCGTCACCGTCATCTGTCAAGAAGCGCAAGACCGACATCCCCTCTTCATCGCCAGCTCCTCGCTTTACCAGTTCACAGAAGGACCCCCGGGCCAAGTTTGGATCTAGCCAGCCGAAGAGCGCATTCGAGTCCGAGGTTCTTGAGAAGCTTAGCCAGGATATTTCAGACCTGAAGCGCAACAACAGCGAGAAGGATCAAGTATGGGACCGGCCTCCCGTAACGGACTTCGCCCCGGAGCGAGACAGCCTCTGCTTTCAGTCAATTGAGGCTGAGGAGGGCACCCTACATGGAGGCAAGGCTACCGTGAAGCTTTTTGGCGTAACGGACGAGGGCAACTCAGTAATGTTGCATGTCACCGATTTCAAGCACTACCTCTTCGTGGCCGCCCCAATGTCCTTTCAGCCAAAGGATTGTGCCGCATTCAAGACTTATCTTGAATCGCAGATCGCTCAGCATCAGCCGGCAATCCATTCCATTACATTGGCTTTGAGGGAGGACATCTATGGTTACCAGGGCAATGTTCAGAGCCCCTACCTAAAAATCACTGTTACAGACCCCAAGTTCATCAACAAGGTTAGGTCAACCATCGAGGGCGGTCACGCAAACTGGAAAGGTATGTGGGGAGTGTTGGATGGCGGACTCAAAACCTATGACAATATTCAATACGTGCTCCGGTTCATGGTGGACTGCAAGGTAAGAGATGTCTTCTCTCTTCCTCTGGCATTAAGCTGACCCCTATTAGATTCAAGGCATGTCATGGGTAGAAGCCCCGGCTGGCTTTTACAAGTTGATCCCCGAACATAGCCGACAATCCAACTGTCAAATCGAGGCAGAAGTCACTTACATAGACCTTATTGCCCACAAACCAGAAGGCGAATGGGCCAAGATGGCCCCTCTCCGCATATTGTCCTTCGATATCGAGTGTGCTGGACGCAAAGGAATCTTCCCCGAGGCCAACATGGACCCAGTTATCCAGATCGCCAATGTTGTCACGAAATACGGAGAGAAGAAGCCCTTTATCCGAAACGTTTTTTGCTTAGACACCACTAGCTCCATTGTGGCCACACAAATCTTAGATTTCGAGAAGGAGGAGAAGATGCTGAGTGAGTGGCAACAGTTTTTGGTGCGGGTAGATCCTGATATCATCACTGGATACAATATTGCCAACTTCGACTTTCCATATCTGCTGGACCGCGCAAGGCATCTGAAGGTGCCGAACTTTGAGTTCTGGTCTCGTATTCCTTCCATACCATCCAAAGTCAAGGAAACCAACTTCTCAAGCAAGCAGATTGGTAGCCGAGACACCAAGGCTACTAATACCAACGGCCGGTTACAATTGGACTTGTTGCAACTGATTCAGCGTGATCACCATCTTCGAAGCTACACACTGAACTCGGTATGTGCTCACTTTTTGGGAGAGCAGAAGGAGGATGTGCATCACACCATGATCACAGAACTTTTCAACGGAACTCCTGAATCACGTCGGCGTTTGGCGCTCTACTGTCTCAAGGACGCGTATCTTCCCCAGAGATTGATGGATAAACTGTCATGCCTCGAAAACTACACTGAGATGGCCAGAGTCACAGGCGTGCCTTTCAATTTCCTGCTTTCTCGTGGTCAGCAAATCAAATTCGTCAGTCAGCTTTTCCGCAAGGCCTTGGAACAGAAGCTTGTCATCCCGAATCTAAGGTCCGAGGGAACCGATGATCAATATGAAGGTGCTACAGTCATTGAGCCAACGCGAGGCTACTATGATGTGCCCATCGCCACACTTGATTTTGCTTCCCTGTACCCCAGTATTATTCAAGCACACAACCTCTGCTATACAACGTTATTGAGAGCGGATGACGTTGAAAAGTTTAAGTTGACAAAAGATGAAGACTACATTGTCACTCCGAATGGGGATCGGTTTGTGACGGCGAAGAAACGAAAAGGGCTGCTTGCTCAGATTCTTGAAGAATTGCTCTCGGCCAGAAAACAGGCGAAACGAGAGTTGGCAATTGAAACAGACCCTTTCAAGAAGGCTGTGCTGAACGGTCGACAATTGGCGTTGAAGATCAGTGCGAACAGTGTTTACGGCTTGACGGGTGCAACAACAGGAAAGTTACCATGTCTGGCAATCGCCAGTAGTACGACTAGTTTTGGTCGTCAAATGATTGAGAAAACGAAGGACGAAGTGGAGAAGAAGTACAATATTGCAAACGGGTATTCTCATGATGCCCAAGTCATCTATGGTGATACCGATTCCGTCATGGTCAAGTTTGGAACCAAGGAACTTGCTGAGGCGATGAAGCTGGGGGAGGAAGCGGCTCATTATGTGTCGTCCAAGTTTCACAAGCCCATCAAGTTGGAATTCGAAAAGGTCTACTTTCCTTACCTGCTCATCAACAAGAAGCGCTATGCTGGATTATACTGGACAAAGACGGAGAAGTATGATAAAATGGACACGAAGGGTATCGAAACGGTGCGACGAGACAACTGTTTGTTGGTGCAAACTGTCATTGAAAAGGTCCTGCGGATGATTCTGATTGACCGGGACGTCCAAGGTGCACAAGCGTAAGTTTATGATTTCATTGAGGAACAAGAAAACCCGCTGACCACAATACAAGCTACGTCAAGGATACGATCGCGGACTTGTTACAAAACAAGGTCGACATGTCGAAGCTCGTGATTACGAAGGCATTGACGAAGGAAGATTATGCAGCCAAACAAGCACACGTGGAGCTCGCGCAGAGGATGAAGAAGCGTGACGCGGGCTCAGCACCTGCTCTTGGCGATCGTGTTGCGTATGTCATGGTGAGGGGAGCTGCGGGAGCCAAAAACTTTGAAAAGTCTGAGGATCCCATCTACGTTCTCGAGAACAACGTGCCCATCGACACAAAATACTACCTGGATAACCAGCTGGCAAAGCCTTTGGGGCGTATCTTCGAGCCCATCTTGGGAGAGACAAAAGCCAAGTCGCTCTTGACTGGCGACCACACACGGACAATTTCGGTGGCGGCACCCACAGTTGGTGGATTAATGAAGTTTGCCAAGAAGACACAGACATGCATGGGATGCAAGAAACCGCTAACGGGGAAGCATGAGAGCGCAGGCGCGGTATGCACGGACTGCGCACCTCGCGTGGGGGAGCTCTATAACAAGACGCTGGACAAGGTTTCGGATCTGGAAGTGCGATTCGGGCGGCTGTGGACGCAATGCCAGCGATGCCAAGGCAGCATGCACTGTGAGGTTATCTGCAGTAGTAAGGACTGTCCGATCTTCTACATGAGAATGAAGGCGAAGAAGGATCTGGAGGATGCGGGCAAGGAGCTGTCAAGATTTGACGCAGACCAAGCAGCCATTTGGTGAGCTGAATGGAGGGTGGCAAGGAGGGTGGCAGCATCGGGGTACTTCGTACACGACGCGCAAGACAAGCTCTTCTTAATCATTGGGTGGCGTTTCTTGGAGGGTGGGAGGACATGTGCATTATACGCTGGTTTCGATGTGAGGACACTTTTTGTCAGAGGACTCGATGGAGGTGACGGGCCGTTCCATCTGATTGACTGTTGGAGTGGTGTATCAAAATCAGTTACGTCCATCTATTAGAAGCAAATACTCGGTAATGATAGTATTGAAAGACTGCGGAGATCGGCGTATGTCCGTTCGGTAGGAGGCGGCGTTTCTCCGAGGCGACGTCATGTCATGTTCTGCTCCCGAGGACGGCGCGCGCGGTAAATTTCAGGAGGCTCAAATGAAATCGGAAATATTGAATGGGCTTCCCGTCGAGCGAGCGGATCTCATCTTGAAGAAGTCTCCATTTTGATCCCTAACCGCTAGCCTTTTTGCCGGATTCGGATGGCCTGAGGGCTCTGGATGGCTGGAGTGTGAAGCTTCGATGGAGACGGCCTGACGACAGTGGCGCATCGTGCGCATCGTGCGCATGCGTAAAAAATAATGGGCTCCGATACCGCACGGCCACGGCTGGGGATTCCACATGTTGGAACAGCAGTACTACATACTACTACGAAGTACATGGCAGTGGAATGGGAGAAACCGGAAGCAAGGAGAGAGGGTGAATGGGGTATGTATGTGTGGTTTGTGTGTGTGTACGGAGTACTTCGTAGGCACTCCGTATGTGAGATGATATTGGTGGAACGTAGTAATACTACTTCGTACCAAGGGCATAAAACAAGCATATTAGGTAGCATATGGGGCGCCTTTGCTTCCGATGCAGCTGCCTAGTAAGTACTCCGTTCGTACATATGAAACCTGCTAGTAGTGCCACTATGCATCTAATACTCCATCTTGCATCTCCCTCATACTATTACTTCGTACTTCGTGCTATCATAACACATCCAAAGCCCCGGTAACGGCACCTCCAGATGCCAAGAGAGCCAACTCACGCCATTGGACAGCGAGCATGTCGCGACGCAATCGAATCTTCAAACCAGGTGGCAAGGCTGGCCAATCTCAGGCGAGCATTGGGCCGTCGCCGCTATCAGGGACGGCTATCTATCTGTCTTTTCCTGGACTCGATTTTATTATCGAAAGACACGCCTGAATGACTCGATCCGGACGACAAGCATGCCCGCCACTTTATACGCTTTAATTGCACGCAGTAATACCTCCGAGATGAGATGGAACTCTCCCTACGTGGGGTTCCTGAAGGCCGAGCGGGGGGTTATCAGCGTGCCGGAACGTGAGCCATTACCTTTTTGCTTTCCGTGATGTCCTGCTCGTCGGCCTATCATGGCCGTGATGTCCCCTCCCTCTCCCTCTCCCTCTCCCTCTCCCAGCTATCTATCTATCCAAGGCCGGGAGCGGCTTTCGGAGTAACGCGGCGGCCTAGACCCCGGAGCATGATCTGGGAGTGTTAGGAGGTAACGTACCATACCATTCAAGTGACGGTTTCTGGGAACAAGATTCCCAGGCCAAGCTTCACCGAGCGTGGGTCGTCGCATCTGGAGTGGGAGATTGTGTATATATGGGGTGGTTCGCTCCCCCCCCGATTGATGGTGATTCTCTTGTTTCTCTTGTTTGTTAGATTTATATACAACTCTTGTTTTGCTGCATCTCTTGCGACTTACACCTTGACGCCTGTACTCGCACACGAGCACGCGACCACACACACATACATACACACATACACACACACATACACACATACACACGTATACATATACATACATACATACGACAACATGTCGCCTTCAGTACTCATCACCTCAAAGAAGTCTTCCATGTCTCACCTTCCTGCCGAACCTGAGTTCCAGCAGGCTTACAACGGTTCGTCGCTCGCCACCAGAAGCCGCAATTGTTCGCTAACCATGGATGTTTGACGACTTTCAGAGCTGATCAGCACCCTTGAGGACAGCAGCTTGTTCGAGGAACACCCCGAATATCGCACTGCCCTGGAGGTGTGCTCCATTCCTGAGCGCGTGCTCCAGTTCCGAGTTACTTGGGAGGACGACAACGGGCGACTTCGTGTGAACCGGGGATACCGTGTTCAGTTCAACTCGGCGCTTGGTCCGTATAAGGGTGGTCTTCGATTCCACCCTTCAGTCAACTTGTCCATGTACGTCATATCTACGGCAGGAGAAAAATTTCGCCAATCTCTGGAGGGGGTCCATGGCTAACAAACTCCTGTCTCTCAGTCTTAAATTCCTTGGTTTTGAGCAGATCTTCAAGAATGCCCTCACTGGATGTAAGCATTCACTCCCATGCCAATCCCACCAGCAATATTTGGTCTAACTTGCAATCTGTAGTGAACATGGGAGGCGGCAAGGGAGGCGCCGACTTCGATCCCAAGGGTAAGAGTGACGGAGAGATCCGACGATTCTGCCAGGCGTTTATGCGCGAGCTGTCCAAGCACATTGGCGCCGACACGGACGTTCCCGCTGGTGATATTGGTGTCTCTGGCCGCGAGATTGGCTACATGTTCGGCGCGTACCGTCAGGCGAGGAACAAGTGGGAGGGTGTCCTGACTGGCAAGGGGCTGAGCTGGGGAGGCAGCTTGATTCGACCTGGTATGTTCCGCTCTCCTACTTCAACAGTGATGTAGAAGTCCTGGCTAACTGGTGGAAATTGCAGAGGCTACTGGCTACGGCCTGGTCTACTATGTCGAGCACATGCTCGCATACGCCGGACAAGGCAGCTTCGCCGGTAAACGCGTTGCCATCTCTGGATCCGGCAACGTCGCCCAATACGCAGCCCTTAAATGCATTGAACTCGGCGCCACCGTCGTCTCTCTCTCCGACTCCAACGGTGTACTCATCGCCCCCGAGGACGGCGAGTTCAAGCCCGAGCACATCTACGAGATTGCCGATCTCAAGGCCCAGCGCCGCCCCCTGACCGACTTCAACTACGGCGACAAGTTCAAGTACTACCACGGAGCCAGGCCATGGATCCATGTTGGAAAGGTGGATG
Organism: Hypomyces perniciosus; assembly: GCA_008477525.1. Classification (NCBI taxonomy): domain Eukaryota; kingdom Fungi; phylum Ascomycota; class Sordariomycetes; order Hypocreales; family Hypocreaceae; genus Hypomyces; species Hypomyces perniciosus. Next base: position 609,878 of record SPDT01000010.1, read on the forward strand.
TCGCCCTGCCGAGCGCAACTCAGAATGAGGTCAGCAAGGCGGAGGCCGAATCGCTTATCGCAGGAGGTGTGCTCGTTGTGGCGGAGGGATCGAACATGGGATGCACACAAGAGGCGATTGATCTATTTGAAGCACAGCGACGTGATAAAGGCGCCAAGTCGGTTTGGTATGCCCCAGGAAAGGCCGCCAACTGCGGTGGTGTTGCCGTGTCTGGACTGGAGATGGCTCAGAACAGCCAGGTAAGCTCCCCCCCCTCCCTCTGATATGAACGGCACTCGTATGTAGTGACAGCCGCTAACTCGATGGTTTCAGCGTCTGCCTTGGACTGAGAAGGAAGTGGACGACAAGCTCAAGGGCATCATGAAGAACGCCTTCACAGCTGGTCTCGAGACGGCGAAGAAATATGTCCAATCAAAGGAGGGTGAGCTGCCCAGCTTGGTGGCCGGAAGCAACATTGCAGGCTTTGTCAAGGTTGCTCAGGCCATGCACGACCAGGGAGACTGGTGGGCTTCGGAGCAGTAAGACAGGGAAAGGTGACGATGGAATGGGAACGAATGAATCGGTTAGCTTATGGGGGAGTCTGGAGTCTTGCTAACATGCATGGGGCTGCGTTTGGTTGGCATTGGATTTGTTTCAATCATCTTTGACGAAAGAACAAGGCGTTGGAGGCGGTTTATGGCGGCGACGTTATCTGACAGCCTTTACAGTAAATAAATGAATAGCTTTGATGAATATACGGACAAATTTTCCTCTATTAGAGTGATTGAATGAATTAATGGTATGTGAGTACGGGCAGGCTTAATAAGAAGTAATAATGCTGATGATGCTTGTTCACCCTTGTAATCCTCCCAGGTGAAAAGGAATAAGTGTAATGTTTGTGTTCTTCACCCCCAAATCCTATGATTCATCCGTCGTCTCTCCTGCGTTCAGTGTCTCCTCAATCCGCTTGCTTGGTAACCACCGCTCAGCCGGGATATACCACCACGACAAGACCGCGAATATCGTCACAATCGCCATAATTACAGGAGCATAGTTGAGGTTCGAAGCCGAAACGGGAAACTGGTAGGGAGAGTACAACACAGCCACGACCCAGCCGTTCCATAAGACTGAGATGGCCTGGAAAGGCTTGCTCCAGCGGCCAAGGCTCCATGCCGGCTTGGGGAAAGTATTGGGTGTAAGGAAGAGACGGCCCAGGCAAATCAGTCCGTAAGCCGCTGCTGAGGGAACACCAGCAGCGGAGACGAGCGAAGTGAAGGCCACGGAGGAGGGCAGTATGGTACAGGTGATGATGGAGGAGACAACCCATACCACGATGACGGCGTTCCGGGGTTGTCCGTCAACGACTTTGGAGACCCAGGGTGAGTAGGGCAATACTCCGTCTCTAGCAACGGCAAAGACTAGACGTGAGGCTGCGAGGATTGCGATAGCAGTGTTCTACACGACGGTTAAACTTGATGCCCCAGTGAAATTTATGTTCAGAACGTTGGGGGACGAGATAACCTACAAACCACAAAGCAACTACGCAGACAATATTCATGACGATATGACCTCCTTCGCCGAGAATAGCAGCGTAGAGAGGCACGAATGGCTGGGCCCCACCATAGGAGAAAAGGGTATCCGCATCGGGCTAACAATATCTCTTGTTAGAACGTTCCCAGAGTTTCTCCTTGATGCTTTGGACTGTGACTTACCGCGCAGAAGAGGAAGAGAATGACGACGATGAAACCTCCCAAGCCGCTGACAACAGTGCTCCAGAAAATACCCCTGGCAGCAGCAACGTTCGCGTTCTTGGTTTCCTCAGCGACGTGGCCCGATGCATCAAAGCCAATCAGAATTCCTGCCGTAGCAAGATACGAGAGACACCAATTCCAACCAGGGGATGCTCCTGTTCCATTGTAAGTTGTCAAGAAGGCATCGTGAGCGGAACGAAATCCAATGGTTCGGCTGGTGGCAACAGGGAGCCAGATCATGTTGAGGACAAAGTCCAGCAACACAGATGCTGTAGATAGGTAAAAGATCCATTTGAAGTACCGCGCTATACAAAGAAAGTCAGTGAGGCCATTGGTAGATGAAGCGAGTAGTAAGGGGCATAAAAGGACTGACGGGGAAGAAGATTCCATATGGCTGCTAGAGCAAGCATCACCTCGGTGGCCACCCACTGGACTGCACGGAACTTGACATCTGAGGAGTCAGATGGGAAGTCTAGATTGAAGACTACGATTTCCTGCATCCAAGTCAGATGATACAGGTCATGAATACATATTGTTCTCCAATCATACCGAGAGCATGTAATTGACGGCAGACTGAGTATTACCTGGTAACGCTTTAGTACTCTTGAGCCACACGTCACAGTTAAGGTAGCTTCAATTACTTGCGCAGAAAGTCGTCCAGGCCGTAGTACTCCACCAAGCAACTACATAGCCAAACAGTCTTCCGTAACGTGGACCGCCAGCCTCGGCAGCCCAGAGGTAAATCGAACCGGCTAGCGGGAGTGACGAGCATATCTCAGCAATGACGGCAGCACTGATGAAAGTAAAGACACAAGTGACGAGGAAACTCGTCCTGTTTCGTTATCGTCAGCAAGGAGACGTACGCAATAGGACGGGGGACAAACCAGTATGCCAGATTGCCACCCGCGGCTATTCCTGTAGAGAAGGTGACTCGGACACCACCAATGAAGTATAAAGCCGCTGATAAGACATGTTAGCTCTGACTGGATCGTTCGCGCATACAAGCTCGTCCAAGACTTACCAAAGGTTGTTGCAAAGTTATGAAAGACATTGAATGTTCGATGTAACACCTGAATGGGTTCAGTCATCTGACTTTGCCAAAAATGTGTATGTATCCCCTCAAAACCAGCTTATACGTACGGGCTTGTATCCAAGTTCTTCCTGTTTCACTAATCGTCAGCATACCTGCAGGTCTCATGAATCGGGCAAGAGGGCGGAAACTTACCAGAATTTGCGCATCTGCCGTATTCTCTCCCTCAACGTCCCGAGTCTGTGGATCATTCAGAACAGCGACATCGCCTTCAGAATTTCCCAACCGATCCGCCATATTGATATGTGACTGTACGCGATCGAGATATTGCGAGTATCGCCCTGGTATTCGGTGTCCCCCAGCAAGTCCAGTCTCCTAGGAAATGCACAGCTCAAGTGAAGGCGGCAATGATATATACTCCAATCTCATTAAATGACAAGTCTAGGATCCAATAGTCCACGACTGATGTCTCGTTTTTTTTTCTTCACAAATCTCGCTTGAGATGTCACTTCCTCGTTGAAGTCTACGGGCAGAGCCTGCCTACTAGTCCATCACGCAATGTGGAATGCAAAATGGCGCGTTGACTATCTAAAGTTATCATCGGCGAACTTAGGGTCAGTCGGCAGCAACACCCAAAAAAGAAATAAAAAAAGGGATTTAAAAATGTTAATCCTCCGGTTAAATAGCCGCACTTACTTTCAAGGTTCCGATTACTCTTCCAATAGTAATTTAACTGAGTGGCCGAGCTGAAGCGGCTTGTGGGACACCGATTGGCCAAGTCGAGCTGCAAGCGGGTGACAATAAAAACAGGGACTGCGAAATATATACCCAAAAGTGTATTATACCATGGATTGTAAACAACTGAGAGATAAGAGCTGTCCGTAGCAATTATAATTACCCATAGCAATATAAGAGTAATCTCTCCCAATCGTATACAAGTACTAATAGATGTCTTGCGGTTCCTGTTTATTGTCACCCGCTTGAGCGGGTCGGGGGATGCAGATGGTGCATCACGCAATACACCCTTGCAGGGCCCTATGGCAAATTGTAATCGTGTAAATAGTCACTATGTGGATAGTAAATCTCCGATAAAAAGATGCCAGAAGATGTTTTCAACTGATTTGTTGTTTGGTGCATCTCGATAAACACTCATCATGGCGTTGGCTACTGTTGTCGGTGTCGTATTGTTCGCGGCAGTACTGCTAAGAGTCCTCAAGGTATAGCCACTCTGTGTATATGTGGTAGTTTTATATAAAGACAGGAATTGACATGACCTCTTTAGGAAATCGTTCAGACTCATAGATCGCCATTGTCAAAATTGCCCAGTGCAGGATGGGGTGCTCGTTACTCCCGCTTACTCTGGGCTTTTCGCCACGAGTATCGAGGCACCATAACGTTAGATCTTCCCAAGTTACACCGACAGCAAGGTGAGCTTCTTCCGACTGTGTGTGTACATACATGCATTGTATACGAGCAACTCACTCCCTCATCTTAGGACCGCTCATTCAGATAGGGCCCAACGAGGTGTCCTTTTATTCGATTGGTGTGTATGACATCGTGCACAAGGTGAACAGCGGCTTCGCAAAGGATCCCCGAAACTATGGAACATTCGTCCAAGAAGGGCATCCTGCCCTCTTTTCAATCACGTAGGCAGTTGGTCGTCTATATGATGGACACAAGCTGACATTTGGCCTTCAGCCACCCTGAAGAGCATTCCAAGCGTCGGAGGATAATGGGGCAGCTATTCAGTAGGAGTAAAATGCCTAACCTTGAATCTCTCATGCTACATCACGTAAATGAATTCGTCGCGGCCATCAGTCGGAAGAGTGGCGCCTTGGAGTTGGTCGCAGCTTGTCGAGCTCTTGAAGCCGACATCATCGGTAAGTCGACTCTCTCAAAAATTATACGATTCCATCAATTAATATGGCCTATTCCTTTGACTAGCTGAGTTCTCTTTTGGAAAGCCACTGAACGCCATTGCGTCCTGGGAGAAAAATGACTTTTTGGCTATAGTAGCCAAAAATGACGAAAAAGCAACATGGATGCCTCTGGTATACTTCCCCTCTAGCATGGGATCTTGACCAGCAATTGACATCTGTCTAGATCACATCGTTTCCAACACTGCATGAAACATGGAGCGTTCTAAGAGATTTGGCCAGTCGAGCGACAAGCTCCAATGTGTCTTACAATCAGGGACTCCAACAATTCGACCAAGTAAGTATCCCAAAGCTACCCTCTATATCAACCGCATAACCCTAACCTCAATGGTAGTGGACACTCGGAGCTTGGAAGGAGGCCATTGATACTGGCAGTGAAACCAAGACTCCATATCCAAACCTCATCAAGGTCCTGCTAGCATCTGGGCTACATCCAGAAACTGCCCTCTCCGAAGCCAAGGAAAATCTTGGACCTGGGACCGACACCACGTCGGGATCTCTTGCACACATTATATTCGCGCTGGCCCAAAACGAAGTATATCAACAGAAGCTGCACGATTCCCTTCTGGACACCGGATTTTCTACAGATATGTCTATCCTTGAGAATGTCCCACTCCTTCGGGCATGCGTCAAGGAGGGGATTCGTTGGGCGGGTACAGCCGCAGCCATGTTGCCTCGAATTGCCCCCTCTGGAGGCGTCGAATTACATGGCAAATTCATCCCCGAAGGAGTAAGTTGGAAATTCCATCTGTTTGTTAATGTCATGCCTAATGTAAAATCTTCAACAGACCGTCTTGACCTCGTCGCCAATATGGTACCTCCGAGATGAAAACGCTTACCCTGAGCCTGAGCAGTTTGACCCCTATCGATGGGTCGATGAGTCCGGGACGACTCTAAAGGAAGATGTGCTGAGGGATAAGTTCTATCTCCCATTTTCTAAAGGAGCCAATGTGTGTATAGGAGTTCAGTAAGCCTCTTTTTCGCATCAAGTGAGCAATCGTCCGTGACTGACCTGGAATCAAGCTTTTCTTATTATGAGCTGTATCTGAGTGTATCACAGCTGGTCAAGGCATTTCACATCCAGTCCGCCAGTCAACCTCACGGTTCACCAATGAGTGGTCGGACACACCATGATTGGAATCTCGTGTCATTGCCGAAGAGAAAGGAGTGGGTGGCAGCGGTGTTAACGGAGAGCATTCTTGTCAAAATGGTACCGAGAAGTGCATCTTGATATAGTCCTCCTGTCATAAAACTCATTAAGGATATGTAAGAAAAGGAACCAAGTCAATGACATCTTTGCGGAATCTGAGTGAAATCTCTTGACCGTCTCGGCGTATACATATCATCATTTTGGCGCCTGTGGGATCAGCACAAGCCATAGTGTTGACGTGCTCAACTGCAAAAAAGAGCCCCCCTGAAGTTCCAGACTCGCGATATGTGGCTCCAAGGCCCTCAACTGTCCAGCTGCATCACTCTCTTTCGCTGCCCGCGCCTTTTCCAGTAGGCCGTTGACTGACAATCCCACCAACTGTGCGAGAAGGGCCGAATCAACAAGCTGAGCGTTCAATCCACGCACGTTCAACCACTCCTTATTCGCAACTGCAGCATACGCCGTGGCCCTCTCCCACGGCGTCTTTGGCTTCTTCGTAACCGCCCCAATGACCTCCCCAGGAAGCGAGAGGACTGCGTCAGCCGCCCCCAAAGCCGTCGACACAGGGAGCACGATAGCGCCCGAGATGACACTCATGGCAGCGCCGATAACATTACCTCGCTTTGCATTGTTCATCACGTCCTTGCCGATAGACTTAGCCTGCGCGGCGATGTTTTTGCCAAATTTCTTGGGAGCCTCACCCAGATGCTGAGCCATATCGGCAGCGTGAGATATGGCACGATCCGAGACCTTGGCGCTTAAGAAGGCCGAGATGGTATCCAAGAAGGAGCGCCAAGTCTCATCTGTGATGCCATAGCTAAGAAGAGCAGGGGCATATGCAGCGAGGAATGGGGAGTCTGCGTCTGCTCTGACTTGGGGGAATGCAATGGGCTGAGAGTTGCTCTTGGAGCTGGAGGCTGCATTTGAGTATACCGGAGGAGCATCTGTTACTGTGGGAAAGTTGAATGGCGAGTTCACAGTCGGGACAGCGGTTTTTGATGGCAAAGATGATGAGGATGATGGGATCGAGCGGGTTGGTGGTGAACTTGCGATCCCTTCATGTTCTTCGTATGCCGGAGCTGGGTCAGCGGGTATGACGTCGTGTGGATGTCTAGTAGATGATGAAGCGGCTTCATCCGCCTTGGTAGGTTTGCCGGCCGATCCTTTTGAGGGGTTTTCGTTTTCTTGTGCCATTTTGATGAATTGCCCAAGAATCTATTGATAGAAGCGTTAGACAGAGAAGATGAAGGAAAGAAAAGCAGCAGCGACACGTCTCAGCCTGAAGGTTAAAGGTACATTCCAGCCTGGCCGCTCTACACCCCATTGTAGCTCCACACTACCTATTGAAAAGAACCACGAAAAGAGATACTCTATATGGTATATTTCTTTCAGAAACTCATGCAAGCCAGAATATTTTTTTATTTAGGAGAATCTCTATACAATCTGTGTGTGTATATTGATGACCTTTTCTATACATGTATGGCCTTGAATTTAATACAGGTTATTTGAAATGGGCTATAAAGTTGCGAAAGTTAACACCCATTACCACGGTAGTTCATGCTCACAGTGCTATAACAAAACAACACTCTACCAGCTAACCATCTAATAGGATATCTATATCTTTTGCGGCCTCTCTTTTTCTTGTCCCCGCTTGAGTAGGTGTTCAGCACACGGTTGCCTCTCGGGAACATGCCGAATTCTAGGTCTGATGCGATGCTAGGGTAAGGCAATGAATGCATACTGTAAAGCCAAGGCTGAAAAGTCAAGAAATCAAGAGGCCATTCTCAAACCCAAGTCGAATAACGCGCTATTAAATGTCTAATATGTTAAAATGATTTATATTCATACCAGGCTCAGAATCTCTCCTGGCTCATACCCCCACTCTGCCTCGAGGTCCTTTAACCTCCACATCGCTCCCCATCCGGTTGTTCTGTCGATTATTTTAAAGAGGCGAGCCACCTCGAGATGCTCCCTAGGATGGCTCAGAAGCCTACCTGCAATGTACAGTGGCTGAATAGCATTGATAAGGTTTCCCTTGTGAGGATTCGTCCATGAAATGCCGCAGACTCTTCGAGCATGCCAAATGTCTGAGCCTTCCAGAGTAGGCAGTGTTTCGCCGGCTGGTTTTAGTTCCAACATCAGGATACAGGCAGCGTGATACAGCTGGTTGCTTGAGATTGCTGCCCGATGAGAGAAGAGTATGATGGGGAATATTTGGTTGTCACCACTCTCCGTTGTCATGATGGGCAAAAGGGCTGTAGGTCTTACATCCCTCCAGAATTGAAGTTCGGCCCACAGCCGACGCCACCGGTCAGTGAATGGTCTGTCGTCAGTTTCATCTCGCTCCCCCAACTCAAGATGTCTAACTTGTCGATACATAAGGTCACAAACCTTGGCGCATAGATACACAGCCCAGTTGGCATGCATGTCAGGAACTTCGCGGCCTTTCTGGTAGAAGATGCTCTTGATAAAGTCCTCGGCCCCGTCTCTGGTGGTATTCATTCCTTGGGGGACGGCTGGCACCCATTTGTCCAGAGTAAGGACAGTGCTTTCTGCTCCGCCAGAGATGATGGCCCCGCAGAGTTCCATGCGGGCGTAGCACCAGAAAACAGCCTGTAGGAGGCCCCCCGAGAAGCCGGTAACTTCGTAGAAAGCAAAGAGCGAAGCGCAGCCTTCGATGTGTCGCCGCCAGTTCCTAGGACTTCCAGACATCAGCTCAAGAACGGCGAGAATGCAGGCCGTGACCAGCATGTTCGGATCCTTGGCCTGTAAGCCGGGGGCTAGGAGCCGGATACTCTCTTGGTAGAGCTCGAGGCTGTCATAGCTCTTCTCCAGACAATCCTTTCTCTCCATCTGCCGGGCTGAGAAGGCCAGCACGGCGTAGAACAAGGCTGGTGAGCTTTGCGCCATCAAGGGCACATGGATTCCAAAATGACGTGCCCCATCAAACTTGTCAAGGTACGGCGCACACTCGATGACCCAGTTTTTGAGATAATTGACCAGTTTCATCTTCGGTATTGAGACTCTCGAGAAGTCCAGGTTCCTTGGCGATGGGCCAAGAGACCTCTCCTGATCCGCTCCATCGGTAGGTTCGGGTGTTGTGTTTTTGCTCGGATCGAGACTGGAGACTCCTGCAAAGAGAAGTCCTCGGAGCTCCTCCTGAAGTTCAATAAACCTGGGGTTGGCGGAATATTCGTCGGATGGAGAAAATGACGGGGGAGACATGAATGTGTCTCCCTCTGTCACCAGACGCGCCGTTTGCTCATTCATAGGCGGCCATGGAACTGACCCGGAGGGAGCCACAGAACGAAAGACGATGTCAAGATATTACGAGAAAAGGTGAGTGAGTTTGCAGGTTTCTGTTTCGAAGAGGGGTGTCGGGGGGGGGAGGTGTCTTCGAATGGAGCCATGGTGATGGCAAAATTCCATGTCAGCCAAGTTACCGTTCCCAGCGCTTCAATATTGCTAGTACTAGTACTAGTAGTACGGAGTACTTACTAGTGGTGAGTGGGCTCCAGCATAAACGGTGCACAGGGTACGGAGTACGGAGTAGTGCCCATGAAAATTCAGGATCTCCACGTGGTAGACGGGGAGAAATAGCCTTAGGACTGGTGAGGTGGAGAGTCTGCAGCAGTGAGGAGATATGCAGGTCGCGTTTCGCTCCGCGCGCCGAAAGAGCTCACATATGCACTCCAGACAGGGATATTTATTTGAGTGAGCGCTTGCCGCCGTCGATGACTATATTTGGGGGTAGCACGGAGTAGTTCGTATTGTAATTTGGCGTTTTACCGGCCAACTTCCATCACCAGTGTGTGTCCCGTCCCGTCCCTTGAGTCATTTCTCGTGGACAGAATAGGGTAGGGATAGAGGTGCCGTAGCCTATGGTTACCCAATCCGGAAGCCAAGCCGCCCAAGCCACAGCCCGGCTCGTCCGATAATAATGTCCGACTGTTCGAGGCACTTTCTGCTTCAATGGCCGGCAAAAATCAGGCCAATCGGGTTTGTCCTCGGCATTCGAATGTGCCGGACCGCTATGCCCGAAATGGGGGTCGTAGCCTACAGCCCTCCAGTTCGGCCTCAACATGGAGTACGAAGTACGAATAAACGTGATATTCAAGACTAAATGCGACGGAGTCCGTCCGCCTCTTCCCCCATCCCTCCCAATATCCCCACAGATGCCGGGACTTGATTCGTTTGGGGCTCCAGAGTTTTGCAATCGCAGGGCGCCGGTTTAAATAACGAAAACATGGGGTAGCAACAAGAACGTGGGAATCTGGGGCAAGCGGGTTGCATTTAAAGTCGCGGGGTCTTCCCACTTCATGGCGACCAGCCAGACAGACAGACAGACAGACAGACACACTCTCTCCAGCTTCAATCAGGAACGGACTGCCTGCCATGTCAGCTACAGAGTCTCGGACAATGTCTTCGGACATCGAGGTTGCCGCCAATGGCGCTACCATGGACCCGGCCCAGAGAGTCAATGTGGCCAAGAGGAGCATGTGGGAGTCTCTTCGAAACAACCCCAAGGTCATCTTCATTGCCTTCTTTGCATCGTGAGTGAACCCTGTGAGCTACTGGTGTTGTCATTTGCTGACTCTTCACTCTCCACGGGCAGGTTGGGTGGCTTTGAGTATGGATACCAGCAAGGTGTCCTGGGTCAGTCCCTGGTCATGACAAGATTCAAGCACAACTTCCCCTCAGTTGTCTCATCAACTTCTGCCACCGGCTGGCTTACTTCAGTACTCCAGCTCGGCGGTATCTTGGGATCACTGGCTGCGGGTGTCCTTAGTGAAATCATCTCCCGGAAGTACACCATGTTCTTCGCCTGCATCTGGGTCATCTTGGGTAGCTACCTCTACATTGGAGCGCAGGAGGGCGCACCTGCGCTTCTCTACGCAGGCAGATTCTTCACCGGCGTTGGTGTTGGTCTCTTCAGCGGTGTTGGACCCCTTTACAATGCCGAACTTTCTGCTCCGGAAATGCGCGGCTTCCTCGTCTCGTTCTACCAGTTCGCAACCATTCTCGGCATTATGCTTTCTTTCTGGATCGGTTACGGCAGCAACTACATCGGTGGCACCGAAGATTTACAGTCCGATCTCGCGTGGCGACTCCCATCTATCGTTCAGGGCATTCCGGCAGTCCTCCTTGCTATTGGTATCTGGTTTATGCCTTTCTCTCCTAGATGGCTGGTTAAAGTCGGCCGAGACGAGGAAGCAAAGGAAACTCTAGCATGGTTGCGAAAATTACCAGTCGATGACGATCTGATCCAAATCGAATACCTTGAAATCAAGTCTGAAGCCGTCTTTGAGAAAAAGGCCTTTGCCAGGGAGTTTCCTCAGCTGGCGGAGAAGGAAAAGTCAAACACGTTCATGGAACAGATGGCACAGTATGTCAACTGTTTCCGCACTGTGGACAATCTAAAGAGAGTCAGCATTGCGTGGCTTATAATGTTTTTCCAACAATGGTCAGGAATTGACGCAAGAAAGTTAATCCGGTTCCGTTTTATATTCTAAAACTAACATTATTTTAGTCATTTATTATGCCTCTAATATCTTTATTAGCCTTGGGCTAACTGGCGGAACGACCGCGCTGTTGGCTACTGGTGTTACTGGTGTGGTCTTTATCGTGAGCACAGTGCCAGCTATGGTGAGTTAGACTGTGTTCGTTCTGCGAGGGAGAAACTGTTTCTGACCACATGCGGCAGTTGATTATCGACAAGGTTGGCCGGAAGCCCATGCTTATCGTCGGCTCGATTGTCATGGGTGTGAGCATGGTTGTTGTTGGTATCATTGTCGCCAAGTTCCGCGATGATTGGCCGTCACATGCGGCCGCTGGTTGGACCGCTGTCGGTAAGTGTTTATTTGTGAGAGCATATCGTAAAGTCCGAGTCTAACGGTTTCTATCAATAGCGTTGATTTGGGTCTATATCGCTGGATTCGGAGCAACCTGGGGTCCCGTATCATGGACTCTCGTATCTGAGATCTTCCCTCTGTCCATCCGTGCCAAGGGCGCGTCGATTGGTGCCTCGAGCAACTGGCTCAACAACTTCGCTATTGCATTTTTTGTCCCACCAATGCTGGAGGCCTGGGCTTGGGGCACGTACATCTTTTTCGCTGTCTTCCTCGTGGCCGGAATCTTCTGGGTGTGGTTCTTCCTCCCTGAGACCAAGAACGCGACCCTGGAAGAGATGGACCGTGTGTTTAAGAGCCACACTGGTGAAAGGGATGCCCTGCTGCTGAGAGAGGCTCAGACCGAGGTCGGTCTCATTGCCTTTATCGAGTCTCGCGAGGGTGGCCAGGGTGAGAAGAGGGACATTCACGAGAGCCAGGTTGAGTAGATGGAAGAGCGATGTGGTTCTCTGTTATTAGAACACTTAATGTTTTTACTTTAGCCATGTATCACGACTACCCATAAGTTGGAGAATGATGCTTGAATGATAATAACTTTTAAATTCTTGCCTACAATAAAGCCACAACTGATTGAGATGAGTGAATTTTCTCACATAAGTTCGGGACCGAACACACCGAAGGTTTGTACCTGTGAAGTTTGCCGCTCCGCGCTAGAGATATAAGAGTAACGATACGTGGATTACGAAGTAGTGCATTTCGGAGAATCACCCCCGAAGTTTCACCACTCAATATCACACACCACACTGGCGGGCGCAAATTGTAGGGCTCCTAAAGAAGGTTGAGAACTGCCGACCGGTCCTTAGACACTTGTTCCCCGTAAAGTCGCCCGCACTAAGGCTGTACCAGCATTAGCGTGCATATATGGTAATGGGGTTGCCCATGAGGCTGACAGCTCTTTACCTCCTATCGGGGCACTAGAAGCGCTGGCCTGCTTACCTAATATCCCAGGATTCTTCCAGTGACCGACCACACGCCAACGACAAACTCCTTTCATTCAGCACATTGACTGCGAATGACCGGAACATGCTTCTTTCATTATATCCAGACAGATTCCCACAGCCTATTCTTCTCAGGAACAATCAGAAATACCGACTGCCAAGCAGTGGCGCGTTGCGTCGCCTCGAGGCCATGCAATGCCTGTTGCCAGAAACACCCCGGAGCATCGGAGGCGGGTCCGAACAGGCTGCTTGACATGTCGGAAGAGACGACGAAAATGTATGCCTTGCCTCTTATGCGGATATGACATACGAGCAGCGTTTGTGCTTTTTATTGATGTTTCATTGTCCTGTGCTTTCCACAGATGGCGTGCTGTTGCTGTGGTTCATCATGGGCTAACAATGAGGTGCTACTGCTACATGAACAGGCGATGAGGGCAAGCCACAGTGCGGGAGCTGCGAGGCGAGAAATGTCGCGTGCAAATACCCCGAGGTAACATTTGTGAATGGGTCCAAGTTCGAATACCGAGAGGCAAGTCAGACATCAGGTAGGCCCTCAAGGCCCTACAAGTCTATCAGAGTGAGTTGGGCGGCTATCGACGTCTACATGCCTGAGATACTCACACTTGTGCCTATTAGTTTGTTGAGAATGGCCTCTCAACTCCGCCATCAAATGACGCCCCCACACCGGTCCAGAATCAGGGGCTACAGACACACGACCACGATGGCCAAGTCGAGGACTCTCTTGATGTAGGGGATGGCGTTTCTGGGAGTCTAGCTGATGACAGCGATCCGGAACTTGGCAGCAAGCCGTCCATCAACGACTCTTCCTTACGGCATTCAAAATGGAGTGACTACTTTTCTACGAAGCATACAGCACCCATCAAGAATGAAACCGCCCCATTACTTCACTTTCAGTATAATCTGGTCCCTTGGATTGAGGCTGGCGATCCAGCATCCAGCTTTGGGACCAACATCATGCTTCTGGCACAGAACAACAGGTCCATTTCGGCTGCCATCACTGCTATTGCTTCTAGCCATCTCGCACACATGAACTCAAACCCAGCAAGCCATGTCGTGGTTTCTGAACGGGGCAGTGTGCTTCGACAAGAGGCCAGTCGAGCCATTGCTCATGAAGAACCACGGGTTGGTCTAGTTAGTCAAGCGTTACTAGCGTTAGGAGACTTCTTGGATCTGCATCCCTCTCAGTGGAGAAGGTTTCCGTTCTGTCAGCCAGATGAGTGGACGAGAGACTCGAATTTTCTGCATTTTGGGGAGCCAATTGAAACATTGTTACGATTGCATTTAAGGGTTGGTAAGGGCTCCTCTTGCGCCTTTCTGAACCACTCGTGATGAGCACCACCCACTGACATATATTGCCAAGATCTCGCAGCATCCTTATTGACCGAACAGCCACCACTCACCTCTCTAGCTTTCGCCATTTGCCATGATACAGCAAATCTCACCCAGCCACCATCATCAACTTTAATCTATAACACTTGCTTGGCTAACTTAGCAAGCTGTCTTCATTTACTTCACAGCAATGCCCCAACAGCATCATCACCCTTGACGCGGCCGACAGAACCAGGGCCACTGCCGCCAAGCACCGGCTCATATTTCTCGTCGAGGTGGTCCTCTCTGTGGACAATTTGCCAACAATGGTACCACAATCGCCCTCTTGAAATGCAACCAGTTTTGGAAATTCGCAGTGTCGAAGCAGGCCAGATCGACCCCAAAAACGATTCATCATTTCCAATTCCCGTATATACGAGTTCAATCGCTCTGCAATGCAATATTGTATATCACATAACATCACGACTCCTCCTTTTTCGAAAGCCACGACTGTTGAGGCTATCTAGCCGCCAACGGTACCTCTCGTCGCAAAGCTGGCATGCACAGCAAATTGCTGGTATTGCGACTCAGAACGACTTCGCAGAGCAATGGGATCCCATACTAATTGCGGGCCTGCTTTGGATTGCAAAGGATATGACACATCCATCTCAGCAAGAAGCGCTCATGGCGTGCTTCCATCAGATATCCGCCATTACGGGGATCAAGCTTAATGAGGAGATGCAAGCACTCCGTGAGAGATGGCATGTCTCACGCACCAGCGGGCCATTTGTCAATTAACTGAGACGGGTTTTTATGGAATATGGAATGGAGTTAACAGTTTACGGGAAGGAAAATCCATCGACTGGACTTGTGGTTATCTTGGTCTATATAAAACTTGGGCACGCTGTAGACTCTGCTTTTCAATGTCACTGCTTTTAACGTCTCTATATGACTGTTTTTGAACACATACCACTACTTCAAAACCTAGACTTAGCTCTCCGCTATGGAATGAACAAACAGATTCCAGTTCCGGGTGGTCGGGCAGTTGAACTACGAGTAGTATCAAGGGTTACTCCATAAGGTAATCCGGGGTTCGGGAGTTGACCCCACCCGGGACCTCGGCTCCAGCCGCCCGGATTCAACACTTACCACTTATACTTACATGTATAGATGAACCGTCAGATCTTGACTTTGGAGAGACAGGACGAATTGAAAAGACGACTCAATCTTAAATAATCATGGCGGGCTCTCCTCCGCTCAAGGGAATCAAGGTCCTGGAGTTTGCTGGCCTTGCGCCTGGTACGCTTCCCCAGCTTATTCACAAACCGTCTCATCTCCATCTTCACCTCAGCTCTCACTCTCGCTTTCACTCTCCACTGAACTCAAGAATGAAGATGAAGAACTAACTATACCATCTTTGCTTCCCACAGGACCCTTCGCAGGCCTCCTCCTCGCAGACGCAGGCGCCTCAGTCCTCCGCGTCGACCGTCCCCCAATCCCTTCCGAAACTGCCGCCCACGCCATTCCAACCCCAGACATGCTCGCCCGCCATAAATCCTCCATCATCATCAACCTCAAGGACCCGCGCGGCATCGCCCTCATCAAACGTCTTACCCCTCAAATCGACGTCCTCATCGATCCCTTCCGGCCCGGCGTCCTGGAAAAACTAGGGCTCGGGCCGGATGTCCTGCTCGCGCTCAACCCGCGCCTTATCTATGGCCGCATGGCGGGTTTTCGCCGTGATGGCAAGTACGCTGCCATGGCAGGCCATGACATTAACTATCTCGCTATATCAGGTGTGCTGGGGCTGCTGGGTAGAGAAGGGCAGAAGCCTCACCCCCCGTGGAATATCCTCGCCGACTTTGCCGGCGGAGGCGCCATGCTTGTTCACGGTGTGTTGTTAGCCATCATCGCGCGCCACAGCTCAGGCAGAGGTCAAGTCGTGGAGGCAAACATGGTAGACGGGAGTTCCTATCTAGCCACGTTCCCTCGCATAGCGCTCAAAACAGCCCTCGGGAACCGCGGCCGCGGGAAGAACCTCCTCGACGGGGGGGCTCCGTGGTACGACACGTACGAGACCTCTGACGGGAAGTACATGTCCGTGGGGGCTCTTGAGCCGCAATTCTTCAAAGCTTTGATCAAGGGGTTGGGGCTACGAGACCAAGGATGGGAGGAGAAGCGCTGGGACCGGTCGCTGTGGCCACAGCTCCAGGAGCTTTTCGCTGCGACGTTCAAGTTCAAGACACGTGCAGAATGGGAGGCTGTTTTCGATGGCACGGATGCGTGCTGTACGCCTGTGTTGGATTATGCTGAATTGGAGACGCAGCCTGGTAGAGAGGGCGATCAGAGACCTGTGGTAACGTTGAAGGAAACACCGCTCTTTTCACCAGCAGAGGCTGAGGGTGGGGGATATGTTGGTGAGACTTTGACTGCTGGTCACGGAGGTGAGGAGATGCTAGCTGAATGGGTAGGATGGAAGAATGGAGAGGAATATGAAGTTAAGAAGGGGGCTTTCATATTGAAGGACCACACAACCTCCAAGCTATAATCAATCTCACGTCTGGGTCTTAATATCCTTATTCAAAACAAATCTATATGGTAGTAGTATTATTATTCTATCACTTCGACGTGGCTTACTTTCCATACCAAGTAATTAAAACGGGGGAAATTTGCTTATTCTAATCTGTCATGCTATAAAACCTGGAAAAGCCCCTCTGAACGACCAGCAGCAGCACCCTTTGGTCCACCCGGCTGCAAAACAGCCTCCCATACTCCGCTATCAGATGAGCACCCTGTATCTCACGTCGTGCCGACACCCTAGCTCCCTCCCCTATGGGACTCATTACCCATTAATTCTAAGCCTCCGGAACAGCCTATGGTATCGAAAAAGAAGAAAAATAAGGGGGTTGGAAAGGGAGTAAGGCTTGCGCGTCATGCATCTCGTGAGGAAGGAAATGTAATGTCCTATATGGCTGTCGAATCCATCAATCGACAGTTTGGGGGCTAGGGCTTTACTGAACCTGGCTGACAATCTCGCTGGCTTTGCCAAGGGACTCGACCATTTGCTGACACTCTTTCCGCCGGCGGATGGTGAAGTCGCTCTCCTTCAGCAATTCGTCGAGCGTGTCAGTTCTATACATGTTTTCTAGCAACTCGCGCTGCATCTCATCCTTTGTGAATCTGTATTTTAGTGTTAGCATGTCATATTCTCAACACAGCTTTTACATTCTCAGGGGACATACTGGACGAGGGTGAGCATAATTGCCTTCGGGACCATGTCAACCATAGTGCGCTTGACAATGTTGTAGTAGGATGAAATGAGCAGTTCTGTCCATGTTAGCACCAGGCCCACTTCCTCCTATATGTGCGACTTACTGATAACCTCAACCTCAATATTCTCCCGCTCCGATAGAGTACCAGAGGCCTTGAGTGTGGGCGGTGGTGGCTCCATCGCGGCGGCCTTCTTCTTGTTCTTCGCCGCGAAGAAGCTTCCGAAGAACCCACCGTTAGAGGCGCCGTCCGTATCTGGGATCGGGGGGGTACCGGTTCGGGCCGGCGCGGCAGATGGCAATGGCTTTCCAGTCTTCGGGTCAACTTGAACAGGCTTGCTGGGGTTATGGCGCTCGTTTACGATAGCCATGGCCTAGATGGAAACATTAGTTTTACTCCGATAAAGAAATCTCCAGGAAAAGGGTAGCGGTAGGCTTACGCGATGGCCGTTCAGGAAGTCGGGGTGACCCGTGTTGATGTAGCAAGCTTCCATGGAGACCATATCCCTCACAAGCTTGTTCGTAGGCTCCATGGCCTTCTTGAAAAAGGTAATGACGACGTTGTGCATCTTCTCTTTCAGACCCGGATACCGGCGGTAGAGTTGCTTGCCTAACAGCTGCGATAGTATCCGCACGAGCTCATCGTAGACCAGCGAGACACACTTCAGGCTGGGGTCTTCCAGGCGCTTGATCTGCTGCTTGACAATAAGCTCGAAAGCGGTCGTGCCAACGAATAGCGCCGGTGAAGAACCAGATGAATTGTAGAGGATGGTCCGGATGTCGACATCCTTTACGACGTCGAAGGGGTCAAGGGCCTTGACTCCATTCGAATACAGCTCGTGGAAGACGAAGCTAATACGCGCACCGCCTGACAGCTCCGTGCTGGAAAGCTCGGTGTTGTTGCCATCCAGGACCGTTCGCCACTCGTTGGTAAACTCGGTGATGATATTCAAAACGATGTTCGCGCTGTTTCCCAACATGGAGGGGCCAAGACTTTCGAGCTCGGTCGAGTACTTCTGGAGGGAGCTCGCGATTCGGGCCTTGATATCCGGTAACGTTTGTTTGATGTGCATCATCAGGATGAGATTGAGCTTGCGAGCAAGGTAAGGGGTACCGCAGTAGGTGCTCTTGTTGCGGTAGGCTTTGTGGTTTTCAAAAAAGTTCTTCTCTGCTTCCAATGCGGCACCGATGGCCTTTTTGTTGTCGATATCTCGCTGTCCTCTGTTGACGACAGGGACGTAACCCAAGCGAAGAGGGATGATTCGGTTCGACAAGATATCAATGACATCGGTTCCTTCCTCCATCAAATCAACTTTGGTAAGGACACCGATGGTGCGCTGACCCTCCGGATCGACCTCTCGTGCCAGTTTCAAGCCATCTGAGTTGGCCAAGTCAATGTTGGCCGCCGTCACCGCCAGTACGATTGCGTTCGACTTGGAAATGTACTTGAGGACCATATCTCGGATTTGGCGCTCGATATCGCGGGGTTGATCGCCAACGGGCACCTTGGTCAAGCCAGGCAAGTCGACCAACGTCAATGTGAGGACGTTGGGGGAGTAAATACGCAGGTTGATAGGGGCTGGGGAGATGCCTGCATTTCGCCCGACCTTGGCTTCCGTTTCCCTGGAAATCTCTTCCCTGATCTTTGAAAAATCGTAAAATTTCTGCCCAGGGAGGTGGAGGAACTCTCCCCATTCGTCTGGGTTGGCGGCTTTGTCGGCGCCGGCTTCAATATCCTCTTGCTTGACACCATTTGATTGAGCGGGCCGGTTGATCAGCTGGAGGACGAGGGGACGGCGTGTGACGATGCCACTACCACGGGGTAGACTGTTGAAACTAGCTGTTAGATTCCCGTGCAAATGTCGCAAAGGCGCGAAGGTCTTGTCTCGTATCAGCACTCACAAGTCACGACCAACAATGTTCTCCAACACTGAACTCTTGCCGCTGGACTGACTGCCGACGACGACGATCTGGGGGAGGTCAATTGGGTTGTTGACGCCAACAGTCGCAAAAACGTCCTGAAGCTTGTTGACGAGCCTGAACATGTCAGATTAGCGACCCGCGATGACGGAGGGGGCGGGGGGTGTCCGGGGCTCACTGGA
Organism: Hypomyces perniciosus; assembly: GCA_008477525.1. Lineage (NCBI taxonomy): Eukaryota > Fungi > Ascomycota > Sordariomycetes > Hypocreales > Hypocreaceae > Hypomyces > Hypomyces perniciosus. The sequence goes on from SPDT01000010.1 coordinate 629,272, forward strand.
TCAAGGCAGGATCCGTGATACCACCCGTCTGGGTGAGCGAACTCCCAAGCGAACTCCCAGGCGTAGCCATGATCGCGTTGATTCGGTTCTCCCTTCAAGACTAGTGTATGGAGGCTCGAGCGGTACGATGCTGTGTCGTGGAGTCGACAGTTCTCGTAAACTGGCGGGGTGTTGTCTCGATAGCTAGGAAGACGGTGAGAGATGGTTGTCGGGACTTTTGCGCAGAGCAGCCCCTGGACGATGTTCTGAAGTGCGGCTGAGGTTCCCCGAATGCGTTTCCAGCGTATGCCCTTGTATTTCGAGGACAGTACAGAAGTCGCTGCCTGGCGGGACGTTGACGGGATGTGAATGTTTATGGGTTGCTGGAGAACAGGAGGACTCAAGACGACATCCCGTTTCACGAGCCTAACAAGGGCACTAACGAGTTGGGTCGATGCCCTGGCAGGGGAGCCATGGCAGCCAGGCCAGCCACATGTGGCGATGCAGCTAGCTTGGCCAATGGCATTGGTTTTCACGTGAGTGTAGGCTAGAGAGGGACAACGTCACCCGATGATGTGGACGAGAGACACGCAATAAAACAGTGATGCTGTCGTCGTTATCGGTTGAAGAGCTTTCACAGGATTCAGGTATTACGCAATGTGTCATCGGCATTCCCACCCGAACTGCTCTCCAAAAACCATGACGGTTACGAGGCGATTGTTGCCAGCTGATGTGGCAGGGTTCAGGCAGTTTAGATAGAACTTGTCAGCGTTTGATAGAGCCCTCTGTCCCGATTCACACACAGACTGGTAAGTGTCAGGCAACAAGTTAACATTGGGGATGGCTGTACGAAGTATTTGCCCCCAGCTGGTGATGTCTGAGTATAGAGCAAGGAAGTGGTTGTATGTAGGAGCAGAATCTGGACAGGGGTGACATGGGTGGCATCGTCTAGCTTCAATCGTTCCTCGTTTCTCCCAGCTGAACACTTACTAGAAGGGCCAGAGCATTATTAATATTTTCCCAAACCCGTAAACATCTTGAGAGCCTGTGCTCAACTTCCACCGTTTCCGGGTGGCATGGCCGTATGAAGTTGCCAATGGTTTGCTTCCTAGATTTGAACCAGGTACTCTATTCGAACGAAATTGTTTGTTATGGAAGAGAAAGTTGCCCTCTCTGTGATTGATCTCTTCCACTGTGAAGACGGAGATGACATACGGAATACTTTTAACGAGATCCAGCCAAGAGGAGACCCCCATGGAAGGGCGGTCACTTGACTGACAACTCTTAAAGTGCCCGCTTTCTTCCGTTGGGCTTGAGCACTAAACCTCAGCCAGGGATGATTCTTAATATCAGCTGCTCGTCCAATGGCGGGGTTACTACAGTAGCCCATCCCCTGCTGGCCGAGTCTCAAGTTGATACAGGCTGGAATTCGGATCACGGCGCCTGGAATAAAAGGAATCAGTGCTGAAACAACCACCGGAGTAGGCAGACTGTTGCAGCCTAACTGGCATAGAGGTTGTGCTTGTGCAGTGATCCAAGCCAAGTAGAAGAAGAGAAGAATCGTATACGGAGTAGACGTGGTGGGGATGATAACTGCCCAACTGGAACAGTGGCAAACAGCACGCTAGGCAAGGCCCGCCATAGTGTGACGTCCAATGCAAGCAGCACGAGTCCGGATGAATGAAGATAATGTATACCTATTCATGATATCACACAGCCAAACACGAAAGCCAGGAGGCTCTAGAGATGCCATGAAAAATGGTGCTAGCAATCTCGGTGGCTTATCCAAGTTCTCGGGCTGTTGTGTTACGTACGTCTGCGGACAGGTGCTCTGGATCCAATGCATGCATCCAGTTGGCACTTGGTGGAGGCCATTTAGAGCACTTCTAGCGGGCTGCGCTGCCCATCATCGCTGCTAAGGCACCTATCGGCCTGTACCCAGCCCGTTCTAGCCACTGAAGTCCGACCACCATCCCTGTGGGAACCACATCCTCGGTGAACGGTACAACTTCCATGCCAACCTAACCTCACTCTAGCATCCCTCTGACGCCATAACCCAACGTTCTCACACGAACGTGCAGTCGACAGTATCGCATCAACTCCTCTGTAGCTCATTAGAGGATTCTAATCTTGCAAACACGGCCCTCACACCTCACATGCGTGCTCCAGCCGCAGCCTTTCTGGATAGGCGACTCCAGAGATCGTCTACCGAAATCACGAGCTCTCTCTCTTCCTTCACCGGCGAAGCTCCCAAGCTTCAAGCGTCTGAGCTCATTTTCTCACCTTCTCGAATGCTGTCGTATTCCGGGCCTTGGCCAGCTTCTCATTAGGCTCCAGTGATCCTACCGCGGCAAGTTGCCGCGAAGAGGTCGACGTGGACCAATCCTCCGACTCTCGCTCCCACCCCGTTGACGCCCTCGACGACCCAGCCTCTCCGCCATCAACCCGGAGCCTGTCGCTCACGCCCTTCGCAGAACTGAGTCCCCTTGTGCCTCCCGGGCCCGACGAATTCCCCACCAGAGCTCTGGCTGCCGTTACGAATATAGAGTCTTCAACCGGCCAGACCCTCTCGGTCTCCCCCCAAGCTTCGACACAGATCCTAGGACGACGACGGCGATCTTCGCCGCACCAGCCGCAAGACGATCACTCTACTTCAGTTGCCGAAACTGAGGTTGGATTTTCGTCTGCAGATACAGCCGCTGAGAGACAGTCGAAACGAAGACGACGGGATAACGTAGGTACCATGTCTGACGCGGACACAGCCGGGTCAACGAACGGGCCCGGGACCCCCATTTCAGAAGTGTCATCGGCGGCGCTTCTGCGGGAAGCAGCATCATTAGTTGCGGCAAATGGTCGGCATAAATCGAATGTTATGACGAATGGCTCGTCCAATGGGACGAAGCATCCGGCACAGTCCTCATCATACTTCGGCCACAATCGTGAAGAGGTTACACGGATATTAATCCAGGCGTTAACGGACATGGGATATCAGACTGCGGCCGACAGTGTTAGTCAGGAGAGTGGTTATGACTTGGAGAACCCAACTGTTGCTGCATTTCGGTCTGCTGTACTTGCTGGTTCTTGGGTGGAGGCCGAGCAGCTATTGAGCGGTGCTATAACATCCGATGACCACAGTCAAGAAGGGAATGGTCTTGTTTTATCCCCCGGATCGGACAAAGATGTGATGCGATTCTGGCTTAGGCAGCAGAAGTTCCTTGAGCTTCTGGAGCGGAGAGATACCAGTCGGGCTCTCATGACGCTGCGCGGAGAGCTTACCCCTCTGTATCAAGACACGAACAAGCTTCACTTCTTGTCAAGTTTGCTTATGTGCCGGTCTACTGAGGATCTTATGGCAAAAGCTCGTTGGGACGGTGCTCATGGCCAATCCCGCAAGAAACTTTTATCAGACTTGTCCAGTATGTTCCCTACGCCAGTGTTGGTGTCCATCTCCCATATCTGACCCCATACAGGATGTATCTCGCCGTCTGTGATGCTGCCTGAAAACCGCCTGGCAGTTCTTCTTCAACACGTCAAACAAAGCCAAATCGACAGTTGTCTCTACCACACCGCGGCGTTAGCACCGTCTTTGTACTCGGATCATTTCTGTGACCGCCGCAACTTCCCATCAGAAGTTGCTCTCGAGCTCTCTGACTTAGCTGGGGAGGTGTGGCAGGTACAATTTTCACATGACGGCACCAGGCTGGCCGCGTGTGGGAACCGGGAGAATGTGATGATCTGGGACACCAAGACATTTGCGGTAACCAATATTCTTCCGGATCATGGCAACGATGGTGGTGTGTGCAATGTCGCGTGGAGTCCTGATGATTCAATGCTTGTGACGTGCTCATTTGACAAATATGCGCGACTATGGGACACCAAGGTAGGTTGATCTGCGATCAAGGACCGATCTAGGCTTTACTGACGATCCCCCTTAGACCGGTTCCCTCATCAAGAGGACGAAACTATTCAACGAGCCGGTCAGCGGCTGTGTCTGGGCAGCAGATAGCAAGTCCTTTGTTATAGGTAGTTTGGATAAAGACCACGGTCTCTGTACTTTCAATGTACATAACGAGGAAGTGATCGAATGGGGTAAGAAGCATAGGGTCCAAGAGCTCTGTGGTTCCCCAGATGAACGCTTGTTGGTGGCGGTGGATGACCTTCAGAACATTCATATCTACGACGCTGCTACACGGGAGCTAGAATACGATTTAGACCTGAAGTCACGGCCGACCTCTGTGAACATCAGTCAGGACTCCCGGCATTTGCTGGTCAATAAGCAAGATGGTGAGGCTCAGCTGATCGACCTGGCTTCAAGGAATACGGTTCAGAAGTTCCTGGGGCACACTGGAGGAGACTACCTGATTCGAAGCTCGTTCGGGGGTGCAAACGAGAGCTTTGTTCTGAGCGGTAGCGAGGACGGCAATATCCTCATCTGGCACAAAAATATAGGAGCAGCCGTGGAGAGACTACCCGGTCACCTGCCGCGGTGCAACGCAGTGGTCTGGAACCCCACAGATCCGTGTATGTTGGCATCCTGCGGGGATGACGGCCGCATCAAGATGTAAGTATCCCCATGTGTTGGTAGCTTGGGAGTTCTCATGGCACTGACAAGCATGCAGCTGGACCAACAGGGCACGGAGCCTCGAGCTCAGGGCCAGACATCCAAGGGGTTCCAATGGATGGAGGACTGCAAACGACCAAACTTAGGCGCAGAAGTCAAGCATCTTGCACTGGCCACTGGACCAATTGGCCCCGCAAATACCGGCTCTTCCAATACTACGTCAATCGGAAGATGGGTAGCCATTGGTGTGTTGGTTTACTAGATGACGAGGATAGAGAGGGATACATGTTTTTGGACCTCATTAGTAATCGAGTGATCCTCGGGCGGTTATTGTTTGGTCTTGGTCATTTTTTGCTCCTCTCACTGGTTTTGGCGGATCAACTATTCTGGGGCGTTTATGGTGACGGATCAGGAGGCCAGTTGTAAAGGAGGGGATGGGGAGTGGATAGGTGGTGGCCAGACTTGGAACGAGTGTGTAGACAGAATTGTAGGATTTGTCGTTGCTGCTTCGTATCGTCAAATAAGCAAATGATTATATGCATTCATGGAGTAGTTTTCTAGGCATATGCCGTACTAAGAGAGTCGAGCTCCCACTGCCATCCTCCGCTTCGATCCAATCGTACAGATGACTATCCCCTGGTACATATTTTTCTCCATTATTTTCCATCTCCATTCACCCGAGGGTTATCGCGTGAAACGATGATACTGCGGAATGTCCGATCAGTGGCCAGACATGTGGCCATCACTGAGGAAAACCGGTTCTCAGCTAGCCTGGCGAGGAGATTAGTATAAAGGCGGGCGGGTGACAATAAAACAGGGACCGCAAAACATCTACACCCAGAGCTAACTATTACTATTACCTCATTACTTACTATGGATGACTCTTATCCAGTTGGAGTTTAAAACGCTATAAATGCTCTGTCAGCTAGTAACCACCTCATAGGTACTATATCTGTAGTAATATGCTTTGCGGTTTCTCTTTTTGTCCCCCTACTTGCGAGGAAGCCAAGGAAGACTCGGCCCGACAAAATCAGACGAGGCCTATTAGTCGGCCAAGCAATTTCTCTCGCAGGCTGATCGCCATTTTGGCTTTCTCGCGGGGCATCCACACACAAGTGAAGAAACCTTGTTGGAAGCAGTACTACTTCGTACATGGTAGGAATAGGTAGTAGTAGTAGTAGCAGTAGCAGTAGCAGTAATAGCAGCAACCAGCCGCAGCGGCGACGGATAAACGCTTGAAATGGAGTGTGCCTGTCTGCATTCGGCACAATCAATACCCTGGGAAGATCACCCGAGAAATTGGTGGAGAAACGGTCTTGTACGACGACGTGATTGATTGATCGATGCTGGCGGCAAGTTACACACCACCTCAGAGCCAGCGTCCAGGCCCGATCAGGAGAAGGTGCCGCGGAGGGCCAACAGGAGGCGCTCTCTGGAGTAGCAGCACTAGCAGTCCAGCTGAGATCCAAGAGGTGTGGTGATGTTTGAGCGCTGTTGCTGTTCCTGGTCCCGTCCCTGACCTCGCTGACCACCCGTCTGTCTTCGGAGTCGGCCAAACAGTACGGAGTACAGTGGGACACGACACGAACGGACAAACGAACGAACAGGGCCCTGTCAATGTCGGCCGTCCGTACTCCGTAGCCCTGGTCGGTTTCGTTTGGCACAATCGACCCTGGTGGAACATGCATACGTACATGCATGTATGCTTGTACATACACATCCCTACCGATGGTTGCTTTAGCCCATCGATCACCGCGGAAGAACGCTGGTGAGAAGTTGGCTAATGCTGCCTAGGTAAGACATGGAGTCGTCCGTCGCACGAGTCCACGATGAAAGCTGGTGCGAAGTAAATACTAGGTAATAGTATGCACACTCACCCAATGCTCTCCGGAGTAGCATCGACTGATCTGACTCGCATGCTGGAGACATATGTGGGGAACAGGAAGCTCCACCAAATTTATGTTTTTAACATTTCAGGAGTCCAATGTGACCCAGAAAATGAGCGCATAACTTTGTATTACGACGGAGCGGTGACATGATTTCTGTACATATACTACTACATACAGGTACTACTACTACGGAGTACGAAGTACACCTCCGGAGTACCCGTTTGCCTGTACTTCGTATGTAACACCTGTATATCACTTCAAGGCACAACGCCAACCACAGCAGGCTGATGGAGGTACACTTTATTGGGAACCTTGGATGTCGAAGGGCCAAGGCCGCTGCATTTTCACGAGGGCATGCGAGCCAGAGATGTACACCTCATGTGCTTACATTTTTAGAGTTACATGGCTTAGTTCTCCTTTCACCGCCAATTTTCACTCGACTGCGTTTGCCCGCCAGGTACTCATGACTCGTAGATTCTGGCAAGGTACATCCAGCCATCCGCTGTGCATAACCAACTTACAGCGGTTGTGTTCCATGATTCAAGCGTACGAAGTACTACTACTTATACCTAGGTACCTACCTGTATGCAGCCATAATGTCAGGGCCCTCTCCGGGGCCTTAATACCGGATCGTCGTTTATACGTACAACATTAAACCCACTGTAAACTCGGGTGGCAGCTAAGCTAAACACCGTCCCTATTGGCAGCCAGACCCATCGCCAGCCCGATTAATCATCCCCAGTCCTTCTTCCAAGTCTTCCATTTCCACCGCCCAAATCTCACCAATCCTCCACCATTCCGTCATCAACAAGGTCTTTTTGGCTACTAGTCTCGGGCTATCATATCGCTTAAACCCACTCTGCTCCCGTTGGTTTCGTTTCGAAAATCCCGACCGAACAGTCCGACATACAAAGAGGGCGAGAAGAGGAGACAAGATAATAGGAGACCAGACTCGCACGCACATTACGAGTAGTATACGCTGTACCCGACTCCGGAACACCTGAGAAAGGCGATCTCGGCCTTGCTCCCCTTCGTTCTCAGCATGCGCCTTTAATCAATCGGCAACGCCTCTCCCGCTTCCTCTCCTCATCTCTGCGTCTTCCAGGCACTGCCAGCCTCGCCTCCGAATCACTCGCGATGGACGCTCTCGATGGCATCCTCCTCGTCCCGCCAGACCGAAATCATATTCTCGGCCGGCCAGTTTGGAAGGTCAGTCATCTTCCAATCCGCTGCCCTCTGCTGCGTTTCCGTGCTTCGTCGATAATCGCGCCGTTAACTCAGTCAAATATCTAGGCACGGTATGTCATCGTTGGCAGAAGAAGTGCGATCAGGAAAGACCAGCAGAATAACGCCGACTGTGGCGCACGCTCCAATATTTACGAGCCCGAGCCTCTGACCAAGGTGTTTACTGATGAATACTGCATTTCCGTCTTCAAGTCCAAGGTATGAACCCAGCCTTGTCGAATTGTTCGCCCTCCTCTTGTTTTGTCCGGTGTTTAAAGCCCACTTTGCAGGACGACGCCGAACCGATTCACCAATGGTCCACGAGCTGCGTTTCCGATTGCCAGGTCCAGACAGTTGCCTACCGCAAACAAGGGCCCGTCCTGCCCACCCTCATCATAACGATCTCTGATAGGGAACGAAAACGTCGATCGAGCCGAGCTGCCGGGTTGATATCACACAAGGAGTCTGGTGCCAATACTCTTTGGTTTCGAACACCACCGGATGACCACCATCCTAGCCTCCACGAATGGGCACATTTCATTCTATCCAAAAAGAACCCAGCAACCTCTGATGGCGAGTCGTCCGCATTCTCAAGTCCCTTTAGCCCTCGAGACCGTGGTGCTCCCGATTATTTCCCCCGTCCAGGCAGCGGCAATCACAACAATCGTACCGAAATCCGACCTCTCCAGCACAAAAGCTCTAGTGCTACGTACTCAACGGGAACCCGCGAACGGCCGGCCACGTTCAGCTCAGACTCACCGAGCCTACGATCCAAACGAAGCGATATCTCCTCTCCTTCGAGCATCAATCAGCACCCGAACCAGAAGATGACATATGTAATGACAGGCCAGCACTATACTACTGTCCATCCCAACGATGTGATGTCACCCGTGGTCAAGGATGGGTTTTATCAGCCAGAGTTCATTGAGGGATGGACGAGTGCCCAAGGGCGGGCTTCGACCATTAGCTCACCTACGCGTGGGCGGGATAGTTTGAGCTCACCAATACAGCAGTGTATGGCTTTCGATGTCAGCGCCCCGCCCGCACCCGGAGAGACGATCCTTGACAGAGCATTCCAGCTTGGGCACATCCCTGGCGCGGAGGCGAACATTCCTGGTCAGGAGAAGTTCAGCTCTATTGTTCGCTTCGACGCCTTGATGCGCGACCTGGACGAGAAGCGGAAACAAAGGGGGCCAAAGGAACGTGTGGAACAGACTGGCATGCATAGCACCTTTGAAGCTGACGACAGTTCGGATGACGATGAAGTGCAAGACTCGGAGGATTCGGACTCAGACGCACGCTCCGCAGATGAGCAGGACCAGGGCTATGGCGGAGCACCTCTCATATCGCCATCGGCGCAGCGAGCCCTAGCATTCATCACCAATCGGCACGACGAGACGCCTCGAGGCCATGGGTCCCATCGCCCTTCCCTTTCTCGGACTCATCTTAGTTTTCATGCTGACCCCAAACCGCCGCCACCTCCTCAGTCTCCTCCCTTGCGACCTCATACGGCTCACGCAAAGAGTCGTCCTAACCCATCACAGCGAACTCAGAGCACGCCTCATTTGGCCCCGGTCCCCTCGGGCAAACCGGTCGAAGGCGGTGCCGTGCCACGCACGAATGCAGACAAGCATTACTCCGGCTCTAATTCCAAAAGGTTGAGTTTTACCGAGTTCACCAAGAGGCTCTCTAGCACCAGCAGCTTACTGCTAGTCCAGACCAATGCCAGCGGGGGAAGTAGCCGGGGAAGCGTTGAGATTGATATCCAATCCTCGACCACGCAACGTACCACCTTGAGCCACCGTGGCGCCGTACCGCCCCCAAGAAGCAGGGAATGGGAGGAACAGGAAAGAAAGTGTGGTTGGCGCGGCAGCGTTGGCATGGTTGGCTGCGAGGGCGGGTTTCTTTGAGCTTCCCTTTCTTCTCACCTGATGGATTTGCCGTGCCGGACTCGGCTCCGCTCTGCCACGTTATTTGGCCGACTTGCTTTCAGCACATAGATTTATTTGGGGACGAAGCGACACAGGCGGAAGAAGGGGGGAAATACCGGGGCAAGCAGGCCGGGCCAATGCTTCTACGAGATCTTGAGATACCACCACCACACACATGCACACGATATGTTTTTTTTTGGCATCTTTACGACGCTTTATGACAAGGGTCCCTACTCTTAGCATGACACCGGCGTTGGTTTTTGTATTTTGGACATTTATCTTCTTTTTATCTATTCTTGAATTTTGTTCGCCTGTCCTGGCAATGTTGATTAGACAAGGCTACTACTACTACTACTATCTACTACTACAAGGAGACATGGTGGATAGATAGGATGGGTTTTGATTCAATAAGAAATTTCTCTCTCGGCTTTCCAATGTCCGTTGTCATGCTAATTCTGTGGGTTGCGTAACTGTAACTGCCCGTGTTGCACACTTTTTGGAATCATAATGATGCCCCCCCCCCCCCAATTAGGCTATATAAAGTGTGTGCTTGTTAGAGCAACTTCCCGGTGGGCGAGCAGTACTAGTTGGCAATACCTTGTGCCTTGGTTTCATTTTTATCTATATGAGTTTCGTGGAAATTCACCCGGGATACATCACTGCATGCTTGTGTTGAGTTTAGTTTGGAGATGTGTTATGATGCCTTGTCGAGATTGTTGCATTTCTTGCTTCCACTTTCATTACTGCCATGATGACATCTATGTTCTCATATGTTCTCTGAAATGCAACCCTCCTGCTTGTTTTTACGTCGCGTTTCTTTTTGACCTTTATCCACCCTTGGCCAACTCACTGCGCTCGTTGGAGTGTCCCGTTTTCGTATCCCCGTCCGTCCCCCTTACATAACCCAAGCATAAAACCTCCATCATCCCCGAAAGAAGTGCCGTGCCTCCTATACGCCTCTTCGTTAAAATTAGCGGATGTATTGGGCAACAGCCTCCTGCATCTCAGGCTGCAATCGCTGAGCGATGAAGCCCTGTATAGCGCCGCCGTGTCTCTGGTTCGCTGCCACCATGTACTCCTTGACCCAAGTCGTAACATTTTGGATCTCAGGGAAATCATCTCGCGCAATAGCCTTGCATGTGTTGAGAGCCGTAAAGGTCAAGCCAAATCCAATGTCATCCACGGCATTTTCGTTGACAAGCTCATCACCCACTCCCGCCGCCACAGTCGGTGGGTTGGCCAACAGAGTCAAGAGAACTCTGCAAGTGTTTCCCCAGCCCTTCGCGAACTTTTGTGCAAACGCTTGCGAGTCACACAGAGTCTTGGTAAGAGACACCACAGCGAGCTTTCGGTCGACGGGCTTGGCCACCTTGTCCGTCTCCGAGAGAATGAAAGGCGGGTAGACCTGGGTGAAGACCTTTTCGTCGACTTGATTTGAGTGGCGGACGAAATAATCCGTACCATAGCCTGCTTCCAGTCTGGCGCCAACAAGGTGGAAGAATCGAACAAATCGGATTTTGAATGAATCAGCAGGGTTTCCTTGTAATTTGGTGAAAATTAGTCGAAGGATAGTATCAAAGTACGGGTCCAAGGCCGATCTGATGCAAACATTGTTAGTCCTTTCAAGTCAGGGGGGTACTGTACACGAATACTACTCACGGCTCAAATGATTTGACGATGGAATCAAGAATGTCAAAAGCGTAGATCTCTGATTTCTTTCCACCCAGTAATTTCTGGAAGATGCCAAGAACAGCTTCTACCTGATTTTCGGCAACAATAGCCTTGGCGATCCTGGGAATGACAGCCGATAGTAGTCGAGTGCAAGCAGGGACATTGCCTCTCGTCTCCCACAGGGGAGGGCTGAGCAGGGGCCCAAGAAGGGCTTTGTAATTGTCAGATACCGAGTCAGATGGGCTGGACTCGAGAAGCTGTGCCAGAATCTGGAAGATGTATGGCATGAATTCTGCAACAATATTAGTCAAACGAACAGCCATAAAAAATTACACTAGGCAACATACCGGTGACATCCTCGACCAGAATTTGATGTGAAGGCTCCCACAGCTTCTGGTTGATAACTGCCGCGTGGGTTGATGAGCAGTATCGAACCAAAGCGCCGACTGCCTCGAAGTGATAGTAGTAAAAGCGTGGATTGCTTGGGTTTGACTTCATGACATTGGTGATGAGGACGAGATGGGTTAGGATAGTGTCTAGCATTGGGGCTGCACCATCCTTGATGACGATGAGAATTCGCATAACACATCGCATCAAAAATTCGTTCTCCTGCAATTTGGGGGCGCTCGTCTCACTCTCTATCAACTTGAATAGGTGGGTGAGAAGGTCCTTTGCGAATGGCTCGATATCCGCTCGTGGGAACATCTGATTGCCCGAGTCGTCTGTCAAGAACAGAACGCGCTCCACAGCGATAGCTGCATAAGTGTAGACCACGTAGTTGGATGAATTCAGGTTCTGGATTAGGGGCCCAATAGCCACTTTCCATTGTTCCTTCGACAGCTGGCTACGGAATGTGTAGAGGAACTTGATTGCATCGACCTTGGCAATAGGCTCAATGCCATCGCCATTTACCAAATCCGATGCGATGTGCTGCTCAAAGAACTCGACGACATTGACCAGTGGGTTAACGGTCTTAACTCCTTGTGCTTGTGTGACAGCTCCCTTGGCGGCAATGGACAGGAAAAGATAGACAGCTGTGTCCTTAGCCTTCCAATCAGTCTTGCCTTGGGTCAGATAATGATTGATGTATCTGGAAACAGAGGTGGTAACAGGAGCTTCGAATTTCTCCTGCAGACTTCGCAGGAAATCAGTGGCTGACCTCCGTCGAGAGTCTGTGTCAGAGCCTTCCAAATCTCTTCGAATGTATTCGATAGGCTCGTCTTCGAACATCTCAATATCAGATTCTCGAAGAGCGACATTGGGCAGGATGACCTTCTCAACAATCTGGGTGAGAACCTCCTCATTGTTGAATAGTTCAGAGTGCTCCCTGGTTGCTGCGACCGCCGTCAAGAAGTGCAACGCTTTGCTGACGAGGGCGTCATACTTGGTCTCAGCACCGATGGACGACACCAGGTTCCAGGTACTAGTGATGAATGGCTTGCAGTATTGAGAAAAGTCGGCATCGTACTTGAAGGTGTAGAGTTCGAGGAATTCACAAATGTCGGCCTTGACTGTGTCAACGATGCTGACCTCGGTGTCGTCGTCGGTCTCCAAAAGGGGGTTGGAATATGTGAGGTACTTGTGAAGCAGCTCGGAGATACTGCCGAGGTTGTCCTCAAATATGGGAGGCAGATCGTGGCATGACATATCGTGCATGATCTTGATTTGCAGATCAAATGTCTCAAACCAACCCTGCAAGGCCGCCTTATTCTGGGCATTCTCCGAGATTTTGTTGTCGGTGTTCTGGGAAAGACCGTGCTGTCAGCCTCCAAATACAAGGGAGGGAGGAAGTTCTTAAAATACTTACCACCACCAGCTGGAAGAATGGCGCGCCGAATGTATTGATTACATGGTTGATTTCGGTGTAAAGCGCGGGACCGTCCATGAGTGGCCTCCAGCGAACGAAAATGGAGTGTGCGACTTCCAGCACGCCAGTGTTGACCTTGGGATCGGTCGCGGAGAATCGATTGACGAGTTCCTAATCACACAGGCATTAATTTTGACTCTGCCTAGAGCCAGAACAAGGTGTCTACCTGTGTTAGGGTGTCCCATCGCTCCCAGAAATCAGAGTCGGCGATGATGCTGATAGCTTCACCAAGCTGGGTCTGGATGTTGGAAGGGGACGAGATCATCAAGCCGATGAGGCGGTCCTTGATCTCTTGGACCTCATCTGAGGGGATCTTGTAGTTGCCCTCCGCGTCCTAGTAGTATTGTATTTAGTAACCCAGATTCAGGAGGACATGGGAGAGATTGACTCTGTAACACTCACCACATAGTTGGTTCGGATGAAGTTCTTGAAGGCGAGGGCGGCGCCCAGTCGGGTGTTGGGAGGAAGGGATTCGGAATTGACGATGTTGAGCAAAGTCAGCGAGTATTGCGGCTTGGTCGCCTCTTGCTTGAGGGCACTCTCGGCTGAAGCGTTTGTTTGTTAGCCCTTGGAAGCTCTCGTCTTTGGGGGCGGGGCAGCAAGCAGGAGAGGCGTACCTTTGCGATGTTGGGCAGGATCGAGAGTTGCCTGTAGCAACTGCGAAATGTGGCCAATATCGGCCGCCATGGTGAGATCTGGGGCGTGAGAGCTGTGGCGTGGGTGAGAGTGGGAAAAGGGGGAGTCGTGAGAGACGATGGTTGTTGTATGGAAGGTGTTGGCGGTATAGATGTTATGTTTGCCTTGTCTTCGACTTTTTTGGAGGCTACCTCGTTGCTCCCGGCACCGAGCTAGGAGGTGGGGAGCTCAAGCCACAGGTAGCCCAGCCTCGTTTGGACAGTGGGGTGCAGCCATTGTTCAGGCACTCAGCAGCTGGCTGGGCTTATCAGAACAGACATGGCACTTCTCCCTATGCAGGTCTGCCTTATTTGCTCATCTAGGACAAAACATTCTCATATTAATGTATTTCAGGTCAAGTAGAACTTAATAAAGCTCGCGTCTCAAGTAAAGACAAGGCTGGAGGTTGTGGAAACAAAAACAAGACTTGACATCCTCCACCCAAAGATCTGGTGAGATGGATGACTTAGCTCCTCAGTCATGGTCCATGATATGAATAGGTCGGCCCATCTCAAATAAACATATAGAGAATGTTGCGCTGACTTTCCACCTCCCGGGCAAACACTCCGCTGCTCATTCATGTCCGCCCGGCCGTCAATTTCAGCTCTTTCATCATCCGTCTCAGCACAGATGGCATGCATGCATAAATTTTAGACATCCATGGCTGCCCTGCAGTCAGGTGGTCAGCGTCTCCTGTCTGCCACGATGTGTCGCAACAGAGTGGGGCCTTTCACCCGCTATCAGTGCGATTGATAGGCTTCAGTGGTCTGTGCCACTGAAAGAAAAAAAAAATCTGTCCATGCCACCACATCGTCAAGGTTATCGGGGCACTACTAACAGTTCCAACCTTACCAAAGGTAGCCAAGCACCCGACCGAACCACCGTTATCCGTCATCCCGCATGCTGAACATCTCTTCAGCCTGCCCTGCATCTTTGTACTCGTACCTACATATCTCCGTGCTCCGTATCTGTTGCCTTGCCTTGTCTTGTCCTGCCCTGTCCTATCGCAACCTCCTACGTACAAATGCGCCTGTCCCTCAATATCACCCACGCCTCCAACCCCGACTCACCACTCCGGCCGATGACCGGTCCAGCCCTCTTCGACCAGAGCTAGTAGCAGCTCTTTCTGACTTATCTGACGGATATACTGCTTCGAACCATACCCCCCTGTGTCTGCCTGTCCATTTGCGCCTTCGCCTTGAGCCCACCACTTCGCACACGCGCTGCCGATTTCGCTGCTCTCTCGACCTCACATTACATGAACCTTGATGTCCAGGATAGGACACTTGGTCCTTGACGGGTGAGTTGTGCTCTGCCCTCATCCAATCCGGCACATCTTATCTTAGCCTGGTTGCGTGACCCCAGATGATGTGGTACTATCTGTACTTTGCTTTGCCTGTTGTCCCAATCACCTTCCTGGTTGTTCAACAGATGCTCTCCATGCGTATAGATCTGAACAATACACTTCCATGCCTTAGCTCAGTTCCATGTGCGTCTGCTTACATCCTAGTCTAGTCGCCATCAGCAATCCATATCCGGAAATCATAAGACGAGCACATGTCCCCGCGGCCTGGAGATGATGCATCATCGCCAGACTCCATACGCCCGAGCGGCCTTGCAAATGTCTTCCGTGGCCTGACAAGCTCCAAATCGACCAAATCCCCGCCACCGTTGTCCTCTTCTACCGCTGCCCTGCCAAGAACCGACTTCATCAATGCCACGCCAACGAGCTCTCGCGGCCTCTCGCCCAACCATATGGACGCCTTCGAGCTCTTGAAGAATGGCAACCTCAGCGAACGTATCTCTGCTGCCAACACTCTCAAGTTTGCCATTACGGAATATCCCCTCAATCCTGTTCTCGAGATATGGTACGCAGCCAAGGACCTCATCGAGCCGAACAAGCCAAACGCAACGCGGGCGGCGGGGTGGGAACTCTTGACGGAATGTGTGAAACATGCTTCTTCTACCGATCTGGAGCGAAAGGAGTATTTTCAGACAGTGGCTGCCCCTGCACATCCGGAAGATTTTCATTTGCAGCTTGCTGCTCTAGTCGATCTCACCAACCGCGGCCGCATTCTGGCTGGTTTTGACTACGAGCTTCTCCCGCTCTTGACAAACTGGCTGCAGGAAGCATACAATGCGGCACGAGTGGCTCGGAAAGCATCGCAATCGACCCGTGGACAGAGAGGTTCATCCAGGAGCAAAGCTGCGGCATCTGGGGAAGACAAGAACTTTGCTCAGCTGTTCGCCTTCCTCCTGGATGTCATCAAATTCAGCTTCAACAGTGCTGACCAGGCCTCCGTAACTGGCCTTATTGACAGCCTACTGAGTATTTGCATGAGCACCAGCGTCGAGGAAGACCTACGATCATGCATATCTGTTATTGACGCAATTGTGACATTTGGATCCATTCCCAGTGGCAAACTCAAAGACTGTGTCCAAATCCTGAGTTCCATCTATTGTCTCGTACCCCATCTTCAGAAGGATTCTTGGCATACTCTGGCCAATCTTTGCAGGTCGCATAATGGCCAGGCCACCGTTCGTATTCTTCTCGACGTCCTTCGTACCTTGCCTACGGATGCCACAAACGACAAAGACATGAGCCGGGAAGTTAGGGGCGCCCTTGCTGTTCTGCAGAAACTGCTTTCCAAGACCACTGAGAAAGGTTACCCTGCAGTCCCATACGCACTTTTGGTTGACGGGTTGTCCAATACTCTGAAAGCAACGTCGTCAGTGAGAGTCTATGGTGCCATTCTTCAACTCATTAACTCCATGTTTGACGATGGGAAGGGACATATGCACCGCCTAGTCCTCGATGAGGACTGGTCAGTAGCATTGGAAGTGGCGGCTGAGTGCTGTCGAAGGGTGATCGCGGCGGATCCGGACAGGATACGGAGTGGCCGAGGTAAAGATGAATCCCCCGAAGATGTGGTTGGCCGTGAATTGCAGTCGCTCATAGCCCACCTTGATACCATCATTACACAGAAATCTGCCGAGTTTATCCCCAGGCAGACTGTTATCAAGTTCTTCACCGATGTGCACCAACTTCTCTCCGACACCACAGCCTGTACAGTACTTGACTACTTCCAGGAGTTCAGGTGCTGCTCTCCTTCAGATCTCCAATGGGAAGAAAACTTGACTCTAGTCCTTGACGGATTCTTCAGCAATCGCAATCGCTCGTCCGATACGCGACTACGTGCATTGCAAACTATCATGGATGCCTATGAGATTGTTGATTTGGTTGGTGATGGGGCCGAGCAAAACTTCATTCCTCGTCTTGCCAAAAGCATTCTCCAGAATGTGATTGAGGAGACAGATATTCTCGTATTGGACGCAGTGGTATCATTGATGATCTCAGTCGTTACTTCATGCGACATGGAACTATTTGACTATATTGTTGATGCTTTGAAGGCTGTTGTGGTCAATGATCGATTAAAGTCACCCATCACGTCTCCTGTCTCCCCCTCGGTTTCTGCAACCTACATGGAAAGGCCCAGCTCGCCATTGGAACCGTCTCCATCGAACGTGATTACAAAGGGCTATGCGAAAATGTTTATGCGACTCATGAATTTCCATAATGAGAAGAGTCTGAAGCTGTTTAATGCTCTCATCAGCATCGCGAAACTTGGTCACTGCGAGGTGGATGCTCGGCTCACAGCCATGAAGTTGTTGTTCAGGCTACGCGCTGACTGGGCTAATCGAGTCTTCATCACGAATGCTCTCCAGGCCACATCTCTCGCCACCGCCATCTGTCGCACAGACGCCTCTCTTGCTAAAAAGCAAGCTGAAGAGACAGCCCGCTTATCTAGAACCGATCATGGTAGCCAGCCTCGTTCATCACGCGGCATATCTTTCGGTCAAAACCAAACGTACGAAAGGCACTTGCCAGTTCGATCCTCAAGTGGCGCAGGTTTAAAGATTGCCGGGAACAAGTATCAGCAGATGTGGAAGTATCCGGACCCGGATGCTTTGCCTGAGGCTATTCCTTCCATGATTAGCCCTATTCTCGTCTCCCATGTCCCTGACGAAGTTCAAAACGAGGAACAAGGGACTGACGATAAGTCGGACTCTAAGACCCGTGCTCTAAACATGTCGGCATGGTTGGATGCAGTACTGAGCATGCTTCAAGGGAGCGACTGGGAAGTGTACAGTTTTGCCTTGGTACATCTCCCGTCACAACTAAGCAATCATGCAATTTTCAGAGACGCGATACCGCAAATTCAGGAACTCCGCAGGGTGATATGCGAGCAGATTCGCCTGAATAGTTTCCAGGAGCCTCCAAACGCCTCCGGCCTTCGTCGTGCTGACGTGGCCATCTGTCTCTACCACAGTCTAACCATGATTCTTAGCTATCACGAGCACTTTCAGAAAAGCGATGAAGATGAGATCGTGAAAACGTTTGTTCATGGCATCTCTACGTGGGAACGAAGTGCTAAGTGTTGTATACACGCCTTGTCCATATGCTGCCATGAGCTCCCGCTCTCGACAAGCAAATCGTTGGTCCAGATGCTTAACCAAATGGCCGCCATTATCACACAGCCCTTCGTCGCGGTGCATATCCTGGAATTTCTGGCCTGTCTAAGCAGGGTCCAAAATGTCTACGTCAACTTCAGAGAGGATGAATTTAGGATTGTCTTCGCCATCTGCTTCCGATATCTAGAGTATGCCAGAGAAAAGAGGCAGTCCAGCCGGAATAGCCATGCGAGTGAGCCATCGACCCCGGCCACTCCAGGCTCGAATGTCTCGGAACTGTCACAGGCCAATCCATCAGACGATCTCCCTCAGTACGTGCACGCATTAGCCTATCACGTCATATTGTTTTGGTTCTTGGCGCTCAAGCTGCCTGATCGCGCGAATCACGTTGGGTGGATTGTCAAAAAGTTCTTCACAGATGTGGATAGTTCTGGAAACGGGCCGGAGGAGCAGGCCATAACCTCCATCGACTTTATGCAGAGGGTCACGTATGCTGATGTAGATGAGTCGGCTGAGGATCCATACTTCACTGGAGATCGCTTCGGCGAGATTGTGGAAAAACGGTGGTTGGTTGGCAATAGCATTGTCACCATCAAGCAGGCTATAGTGTCCGGATGGGCTCAAATTGTTAAGAGACAGCCATCTGGGACTTCAGCGTACACGGTTCGGGAATCCTACAGACCTCCTCCCCCTCATCAGATAGAAAACTACACCGATGTCGGGAGGGAGGGTCAGTCAACATCGAACACGATCTTACCAAGCCATTTACTTATTCAGTTAATGTCACCCATTCCCCAAACTCACGATTCTGCGCGACCCATTCCCCTGCCGGACGATGAGGTAACCGAACGAGCTATCAGAGTCTTTGACCGGTACTCTAGTTTGGACGGGCACAAAGCTGGTGTTGTTTACATCGGTGAAGGCCAGACACACGAGGTAGATATACTTGCAAACGTCTCCGGTAGCAGTGATTATATCGAGTTTCTTAACAACCTGGGAACTCTAACCAAGCTCAAGGGCGCGACGTTCAACACCCAGGGTTTGGATCGTGAATACGACACCGATGGTCAGTATACCTTTTGTTGGCGGGACAGGGTAACTGAGATGGTCTTCCATGTCACAACACAAATGCCCACGAACCTGGAACGAGACCCGCAATGTACACTCAAGAAGAGACATATCGGCAATGATTTCGTCAACATCATCTTCAACGACTCAGGGCTTCCCTTCAAGTTCGATACCTTCCCCAGCCAATTCAACTTTGTCAACATTGTCATCACCCCAGCATCCCCCGCCTCATTCCTCGCCGCTAGGGAGGCCGACTCCGAACAAACTCACAAAGAAAAGTTTTACACCGTGCAGTTGATGAGCAAACCTGGGTTCCCTGAGATTTCTCCCGCTGCGGATCCCAAAATGGTCTCGTTGAAGGCTCTTCCCGGCTTCATCCGTCTTCTCTCTCTCAACGCTTCCGTGTTCTCACTTGTGTGGTGGAACAGAGAAGGCGGCGAGCACATTAGCTCATGGAGCGGACGACTCAGAGAAATCAAGCGCCTGCGTGAGAAACACGGTCCCCGACACGGCTCGACCACGGCGGCCTCGTCACCAACGTCACTCAGCACGGGTACAATGCAGGCACAGCAACACCAACATCATTACCAGGATTTATCTCGGCCAAGCAGCAGTGTCAGAGACAGCTTCACCAGCTTACGCCGCGCAAGCGTAGCAACGTTCTTTACCAGCACAAGTGAGCAAACATCTCACCGATCATCAGTCATATCCACAGCCGCAACGAACGATACGGAGATGGGTCCAGCGAATGGCGTGGACACATTAGTCGACTCTGTCGATTTCTCAAAATGGGGATGAAAAATCCTCTTTGAACCAAAACAAAAACATGACCAAAAAACAAATTCCGGGGAGGGAAAGAAAAAAAATTGTAACAACGGCGCAAGCTGTTATGTATGTACGTTGTATGATGATGATCACAAGGGATTCTGAGTTTCGGGGTTTTGTGTGTATGTGGGTGGTTCTTGGGAAGCAGGGAGAAGGGCGTCACATAAGGAGGGGGGAAATCTTCTGGAACCAAAAGTTTTTGCTGCGATTTGTTCTTTTTGTTCTTGTCGTTTTCTTCACTTCTGCAGTTTCCATTTTTACCTTGAAGCTGTCTATATATCTATAACATGACTGTATGTTTCTTGCATATCTCTATCACATTATGCTTGGGGAAAGCTCACTGCATTCGACCATCCACGTGTTAGTTTCTCGTCGTCTTGTTAAAGTTGGTGGGTGTATTCCGATGAATATCTTCCAGCAAATAGTAGAGACATCTATACTCTGTAGTCTCGATCGGATTACGCTAGATCACTCCGCTGAACTGTGAAATATTGAGTTGCTTCCTCCATTCTGTCCATTCAGCTATTTAAGCTAGGTACTATGCTATGACCACAGCATAGACACAAGCAATCCGTGCTCTAAGCCACCGTCGGACGTACGTGACACCAGATCTCTCTATATTCGGCCCATTTCCGAAACCCTAAGATGTATATATCAGCATTGAAGATCTGCAGTTGCGGTGGGCTAGGCCCTCCTAGGCATCAGCTCACCAAGAAACTCAAGGCCATTCTCACTACACCTCACCCCATCGAGGAACATGCCCTTCATGCCTCTCCTAATCAGTTCCCTGCGGCACACATGTAGTAGCCTGATCATAATATTACCACGCCCATTGACCACGTCTGGATTTTCGTCTAAAGTTGATGTCAGAAACTGTAGCCAAGCATTGGATCTTGTCGGTTATTCTTCCCGTCTTCTCCACATCATCCGCACAACGTACCGTCTATGTAGATACATGTAACTCCGCCGATATCAGGGCCAAGGGTTTTCGGCCAGGGGATGTTATCTGCCGTTTGTCCACCCTCACTGGGCACATACATGATTGCCGCCGCCACAACGATGTTGCCCTCAAAGCCGACGATGATGTCGCCCATGCCGCCACGCCCTAAGGTCTGCACATATTGGTCATACCAGTTGAAACACTGGTTCTTAGCAGATGCTTTTTTCTTTAATAAGTCCAATACTTTAGGTACGTCTGTCTTGTCACATAGTTTGAACTCAAGTCCAGCGGATGCCAGCGTCATGCACGGCAAGTCAGAGAACTGAAGCACCCAGTCTGAGATTAGGCGGCCCTGGCCCTGGGTCAGTCCATCGATGGGCCAACCTCGCTTTTTGAGCCACCTTATAACAGGGGGCATATCGATGGGAAGGCCACAGAACAATCGCGGAAAGGTGGTCCCTATCTGCAGCCGCCGGATGCGTTGGATATTCTGAAGCTCGCCGACTGCTTTGTCATGAAGTCTCAGGCCGATCCCTTTACCCCGATACTGCGGCCGTACGATGATGGTCGCTATGGAGCCTATGAGATCATTGGTACACTCCGAGGAGGTGGTATATGTAACGCAAAAGCCAACTAAAGTTCCCCACGTTGGCTCCCGTACGACATAGTGCTTGGCACATCCTTTCCGATCGAGAACTGCTCCTAAGGTAGACATGCGGAGATGGAATTTTTCAGGGACGCACATCTGCCAAAGTATATGCGTTTCCACAAGATCCCGTTCAATCTCCCAGTCCTGTACCTCCCAGGCAGTATTCGACGGTGGCACCCGCAAGGCTGGATCCCCATTAAGGAGCAAGTTTGCTGTGACTCTCAGGTCGGCGTTCGAATACCCAGTTGCCCGGATCACGGTTGGGAGGTGGCCTATCGGGAGGATCCGGTGAGGGGCATCACAACAAGCTATGGTGATGAATGGCCGAGAGTCGCATTTCCTTGCCACCAGTGTTGCCAAGTGCAATTGTAATGATGGCCCTTCTAAGTCCGGGAATCCAGTAATGACAAAGATGATGGCCCTTGCCCGTTTGATAAATGCCAGATGAACATCGGTGATTCCTTGGGTTTTAGTGTATGGCACATGGCAAATCGGGATATTTCGGCCGGCGAGTGACTGACCGAGGATCTCGAAAGGGTCTCTGTTGTCGTTTGGATTATGATCATCTGGGAGGACCACGACTGGAGTAAGGAGAAGTATGGGGTTGTTGTCCCCTAGGCGGATTTTATCGAGGGGGACGCAGTCCTGGTAGTCCCACAAAAGGGCAGCAAGAGCAGCAAGAGCAGCAATGGGTTTCTTGCCGTTGCTAGAACCCTGAAAGTCGGAGTGTTGATCTGGAACCGAACGTGTATCAAGCGACATATTCATGTCTATGACATACATATTTGGCCGCGGGGGTATTTGAGGTGATGTGCGGGGCTCCTATATGTCTTTCAGCAGCTATTTCTGTATACCACGAGGCGTGGTCGCCACTGTTCTTCGTCTTGGGACCTGTCTGACTTAGATTGTTGAGGATCCCAAGTCCATGACCTGGGATGGCAATCTTTCAAGTTGCAGAAGCCTTAGTGGACTTTGTTAAACAAATGCCACGGCTTAGAACGCACAAGTATCAAAGCTGAATGGTTGGTCCAGCCCACAGGTGACCAGATGAATGGTCGGCATAGATGGTATTATACTGCTCCATAACAAGGGGTGACCCATGGAGTCTGTTTTGCCAAGTTGCTGCTTATCCTATAGCGTTCGTTGGGTAAACAAACCCACTCTATATCTTGTATCAGGCTGCCGGAAAGGACAAGGGGTATGCAGAATTTGATGCGCTGCACGAGAGCTTCACACATCACACAGGCATTGGGGTTAGGGAAATGCACGGATCGACTCGAGTGTAGGGGTTAGGGTTGGGGGCGATGAGGATTATATGTATGTGTGTGATGGTTGATCTCCCCGTCAGCTCCCAAACTGACCGGCCGGTTGTTGAAGACTGAAGGGGACCAGGATTGTGTGCGATTGCCATTGCGGAAGAGGGGCCTACAAGCCCTGGTGATTCGTGGCAGGCTGATGAAGGTTGCACAAGACGCCAAACAACAGGTTTGATAGAGGTGTAGCTACGACATGACCAATCAACACCGGCCAACAGGGCCCCCCCGGAGTGAGAGCATCAAGGTGTGAGGCAGCTCTCAGAGGCAGCTCTCAGAGGCAGCAAGTCAGGCATGGTCCGGCATGGTCCGGGGTTTTGGCCGTAGCGGAGGCCTGCGGAGTCAAAGGCGTTGCAAAATTGCTGCAATGGGCGATGCAACCCCAGTCTTCTTTTCCATGTGGCTTATCCCAAGCGGCTTGTGGTGGGAAGACGCCGACCACATCTTGACCGGTCGAATGTTGACCTATGAACACGAGCAATAAATACCGCGTTCGAGGCTCTCATCTCATGCTAACGCAAATTGAATCCACACAGATGGTCATCTGTTGTACTGCCGTCTCTGGGCATCACTTGGTACTGGTAGCGCAACTGTGGCGATTCTTACGATCGCTCGTCAAGTCGACTAAGGCACACAACATACATTGTCAGCCATGCTTCGTATTCGAGTGCATATTATCTTAGATCTATGTGATAGAATGACAGAAGAGAGCGGTTGGGTATGGGGAGAGGCAGGCAGACAGGCATATTCGTCATATGTCATACGGGTATGCAGGTATGTATAAGACGTGGGTAGAACATACAAGTACGGAGTACTTCGTCCCTGAGTCGCATTGGGGTCCGCAGACTCGAGGCTGTGGGAGAAAAACGCCAGGAAACGGGAGGGCTCTGTGGCGTTTCGTTAGGCGAACAGCGGAGGCCGTTCCGCATCAGGTGGGGCCATTCCGCATCAGGTGTCAGCAGCGTAGGGATCAGGAGAAGACGTGATGGAGAGCGAATACTACTAGTTGGTGATGATGTTTTTGGTACGGAGTAGTTGAGGTCACACAGGTAAATGAACGCCTGCCAGGAGCTTGTACAACCCTGGTTAGCAGGTCGCATCTGTTCGTGCTAAAAATGATAGACAGGTACAGATGTACCTAGTACTCCGTAGATACACCGTAATAGTCTACACTGGTCGAGTCTCACAGTGTCAATAATGCGTCCTCGCACCATATTGACTGCAACCTCGAGGCAGAACTCGCTGGCTCAATAAAGGAGTTTGGCCAGAATTTAAAGATGAGTACAGGATAAAAAAAATGGAAGCTAAACGAAACGGTACGGCCCGCATATATCGTGATTCGGTTTTAGCATTTCAGCATGGCATAGGGTCTGTCCGCTCTACATCTACACTTGAGGAACAACCAAGACGCACTGTAACTACTACGCAGAACAGGCCATCTGCCCATCTACCCATCTACCCAAGATCTCAACTTCAACTCTACACAGACAAGGTGGGCTGACACTCTCCGTTTGCTTGCCAGTGCAACACCGCAAGGCCAATCAATAAAGTGGCTTCGCCCCCATCTCCAGTGGGCAGCACCCTTGACGAATCGGAGAGTCTGGCTCCGGGACAGAGGCGCTTGAGCTTCCGTGCCGTATCGTCCAACGCGCTCCACCAATCGGCGTGGTGTCACGCGCCATCTCAACGAGTCCGCGAGTGTTACACAACTTACACGGTAGGATGAAAAGGACAGGTTGACCGACCAACGTTTCCGTGGCAAATTCGCATCCTTCGGTCGTAAAAATGGCCTCCGCGGCCGACGACGAGGTTGACACGCTCGTCCAGGATGTGGTTGCTGGTAAGCCATTGTCCCGTGTACACCCAATCGCAGATGCTGAGACTTGCATATATAGCTTCCAAGACGCCAGCCAAGTCTCGTGCGACAAACATCAAGCCCACAGTTGCAAGCTTGACGTCGCTGGCTTACGACAGAGGACTCCTGCCTGATGCTCTCCATGAGCTCATTGACCTTGTCACCACGCCAAGCTACCTTGATCAGGCCAGCCTAGCTGCCATTGTTCGGAACCTCTATCCTGCCACCAGGGTATCTCACAATGTGGCTCTCCGTGTCATTGGGGCTCTTGGCCATGGAAGGCTCAAGCCCTCGCTGAATCTTCAGGCCGCCCTTCTGAAATGGCTGATCATGACCTACCATGTTCTTGAGACCCAGGCAGTGCTTTCTCAAGCCTATGCTGTGCTATTTAATTTACTTGATACGGCTGCCATTAGACCCAATCTCTGCCATTTACTTGCTTTGATCACACGGAGAAAGCATGTCAGGCCTTTCAGAATTCAGGCTCTGTGAGTTGCTTGTTTGGTGACTAGGACCCCTAGTGCTTGATTCTCGAGCTAACGTGGTTTTCAGCCTGGGATTGTCCAGACAGACCGGCAATGACCCCTGCTTGGTTGGGCTTCTCAGAGTCTTCAAGGACTATTACCCTGAGATCATCGTCGGTGAAGCAGTTCGGGGCAAAGCATCTGCGTTCAAGGTGAGACCGCATCGCAGGATGGGGCGACAGCTTAGGCTAACTCGTCTAGCACCCGGACACATTATGGCGAGAAAGGCTGCAGGAAATTCAAGATGCCCACGTCCAGCAAACTGAGCAGAATTCATCTCGGCCTCGCGATGGCTTCCGAGTCAATCGTCCGGTAAACCGGGCTCGAAGAAACCAAGTTGTTCCAATAGTCCATACATCACACGCAACGGAGGTAACGCGGGAATCTCTCATATACCAAACTAACAAGCTAACGATGATTTAGAATTCGGTCACTTTGGAGGAGATTGAGAGTGTTAATGGCTTTGTCCAAAACATGGACAAGATAGAGCTGCCGAATCAGCTTGTCGCGGTTCTTGCTGATCCTTTGCTTCAGAAACTCTTACTTCTCCGCCCAAGCGCGGAGGCATCACAGCGGGTTGCGAACTGGCTCAATTCAGTGTTGCAGGATGTCATCGATGGGAATGTCGATGAATTAACTCTATGGGAAGTCCTGGATGTGGTCAGGGAATTCGTCGTGCAAATAAAAGTACGTCTGCAACTTGGATCATCCCTTACCTCGTATTCCAAGATAACCAGAGCTAACGTGACATAGTCGGTACCCCCCGTTCTCCTCAATTTCTTTGCTCGATTCTTTCAGCTATGGAGTGGTTCTGGTCGCCGCGACTATGTGTTTGAAATATTGTCCTATACCCCCTTTCTAGATTTCTCAGGCAAGCGTTTCCCTCTACACCATCATTTCATATACTATGGCTAACCTCTACCTACAGAACTATACCAGCACGTCTTCCAACCGTTGGAGGCGGTGGTGTTGGACAACACTCACGGCTCTCACGTTGCCATTCTAACCTTATACACCAAC
This sequence comes from Hypomyces perniciosus, assembly GCA_008477525.1. Taxonomy (NCBI): domain Eukaryota; kingdom Fungi; phylum Ascomycota; class Sordariomycetes; order Hypocreales; family Hypocreaceae; genus Hypomyces; species Hypomyces perniciosus. The sequence goes on from SPDT01000010.1 coordinate 655,736, forward strand.
CTTCTTCATCACTGGACGGCCATACTGCAGTCGAGCAGCCCAGTTCCCACCCACGCAAGTGCGAGTGTCACGGCATTGATACGTCACACGGGCCAACTAGCCTTGACCCTACTCCAAACTTCACCTGCCTTATCCACAGATTCTGCCATCCTCAGCTTCTATGAGCAGGGCCTTCACCTCGTCAACCATGAATCGCTAAAGCACTACATTCGGATTGAGTTACCACCGTCCGCGATCATTTACACCTTCTTATTCGACAACTCTCTAGCAACGGTGTCTCGGTTGTGTTACATCTTGGCTTGTTATAAGAAAGGGTTTGAGACCGCCATGTCCACCAAGGCCAGGCACGACGGCAGTGCCAGAATTGATTCCCTCTCATACGACCGAGCCTATGTCAACCTTTACAACGGCTATCTCATGGATATCTGTAACTGCTTCTGGCGAGCGCGAGCCTTCAGCGACACCGACACCAATGCTCATGGCTGTATGATGCCGCGCACCACATTCTCTATTCTCACGTCCTACGTCACATCCGTAGACAAATCATTTTCTCTCGCTTCTCTATTCTCTCTATCACACTCCCCAGTGCTCTGCCTTCAGAGCATTCAGCGAGTGCGTGAACTCGAGGATATCGCCATGGAACAGGATGACTCCATCCGGACGCGGCATGCGGGCCCCGTAACACAAAATAGCCTGTCAAAGATGGCTGTTTCAGGGGGGATCCGCCTTACCTGGCAGGAGTATCGAATTGACATTCTCAAGACACTCGTTGCCAAGGGACTTGGAGGCATCGCTGAGCTTCTGAAGAACACAATGACAGTATTGAAGAACTCGATGGACGCCAAGCCGGCTGCGAAATCCAGACCATCTCAATAAAGATACAGGGAACTCTCTTTGTTGCAATTGCCTAACTGTATATGATGACTACATATGTCAGGTCCAGTTGAAGCGGACCAGCTGCTTAAATCCCTATCGGTTGAAATACAGGGTATCATTGACGAAATAAATGCCAAAACAAGACCATTGATGATGAGCCCACAGTCCTCGCTCATGTGTGTTGAAGACACGCAATCCGGCTATGAAGGCAGAGTTGAGACCTGCTCCCCTCGCCGAAATACCAACGCCATGCAGTGTTAAATGCTGTGCCCCCAACCAACCAACCAACTGTGGTAAGACGAAAAGCGCCGAATATGCAGTTGAGTGCCCGATGCCCTTGTCTCCATGTCCATCTGCCGGGAAAAAAACACAAGATAAAGGAAATCAATCTGGCAGTTGAAAGAAATGCCATCCCCCTACGTTACCCTTGCTCAGTTCTCCCTTTGCTTGGACTCGTCTCCATAGCCCCCAATTTTGATGCCACCAAAGCCATAGGTCTTGCCTTCGGGACCTATGTTGGCCTGGCTTCTTGGGCCTCTCTCCCTGAGATCTTCTCTCAGCCAGCTCATCACCAGCTCACCGAGACGGCTGTTACCAGTGGGTCCAACAGTGGTATCGATGGTCTGGAGCATCTTGTCGGCAGTATCCCATTCCTTGACGGTACCCACATGCATATGGACGAGGTGGGTGGGCCAGCCAGCCAAGTTGTCCAGGATGTGGGTGGCGTAGACGATGGTGCACTCTCGGGTCTCAGTCTCGCGCTTCAGCCAGGTGAGGAACTCGTATCGGCTCAAGACGTCGAGGTCGACGGTGATTTCGTCAAGGAAGAGCACGGTCCAGGGGCGAAGGAGGCCCATGGCCAGCTGGACTCTGCGACGTTCACCATCTGACACGGCATGCATGCGCCAATTGGTGTCAATATCAAGCATGGTGACCAGCTCATCGCGGCGGTCGGGGTAGGCATCACCACCGACAGACCGAAGAAGCTCCAAGACGCCAATATCGTTGCGTACAATGGGATTCAGCACCCACTCAAGGCCCAGATAGGTGACACCCTCGAGGCCCTCCTTGAACGGGTCGACGCCGCAGATGGAAATAGCGTCGCCAGGGGCTAGACGCTTGCCAGCGAGGAGACGGAGGAGAGTTGTTTTGCCGGCGCCATTGGCACCGATGAGAAGGGTGCGTGAGCGCGGAGGCAGATCGAGAGAGATGTTACGCACACCTGTCGAGAAGTCTGGGAACGTGTATGAAAGGTTCTGGACCAGAATACGAGGAGGGATGGGCGCAGGAGCCGTCATAGTGATGGTGATGGTGATGTTGGATCTACTGGGGAGAGGAAGACGAGCAAGCAACCAAGCAACCAACCGAGCTGAGGTGGGATTAAGCAGGAGAACCAGAGGTTAATGAATGTGTGCGATGGAACAATGAAGTGGCAAAGGAATTGGGAGACGGAGATGGCCGATCCTCTGTTAGGCAGAAGCCTAGCCCATAAATATCCCTTGTCTAAATCCGATCCTGTTTCTTCTTTAGGGCTCCGATGCCATGTTTGTACATAAATTCCAAGGCTCTTCTTCTCTCTTCTTCTCTGTACATAATAGCGGGGATTGGGGAGCAACCTCGGGATGGCGGGGCAAAAAGGGCCTCAGTGCACTAAGCCTGGTTGGGACGGGCCACTTAACGCCAAAGAGCTCGCGTGTCACATTGATCTAGATAACTAACGCGTCAAGCTCATAGAGCAACTCTGCCAACTCCATACCAGTTCGCCTTTCCCCTTTCCCTTTCCCCTTCCCTTAAACACAATTGTCGTGCTTTACAACAGCCAAAGCGATAAGTACTGAGCCAGCCTCTGCTGCTGATGCGCCCGTCAACATGGTCAAACTCGAAGATATTGAAAGCATTCTCCAGAAGCCCGCGTATGCTCATCACCGTCTACCCAATGGCAGACAAGCTTCAATTGCCCTCGCAATTCTGACCTGGACGTATTAGAGACACGCCGCATACGATCCTCACCCGTGCCGAATCATCCTACAAGCCCCTGCAGACCTTTGCCCTCGAGAAGCAGCGTTCCTACAAGCAGCAGTATGGCGACATGTACTTTCTTCGTCTCACCAAGATCAAGCCAGCGGTCGAGGAGGTGGCGGCCACGGCGTGGGAGGGCACTATGATTGGGGATGAAGAGGCGAAGAGGGTTGATCGCGTGCTAGATGTGCGCCAGGGCGAACTGTGCTGGGTTGCGGGGACGGTGTATATGGACATGCGACTCAAGCCGAATATTCTTGAGGATGTGTCCAAGGATGTGAGTGTAACCACCGACACTTGTTTTGTCTCGTAAGCTAGAGGGGTTGTGATTGTGTACTGACGTTGATCTGTTTAGCGCTGGTTGTCTGCACCTATTTCGACGCAAAGGTATTACTCCGACGACGGTTCCGATCAGATCACACTCGAGGACGACTCAGGCCGTGTTCGACTAGTTGGTGCTCTTCTCAAGACTGTCCCGCTTGTTACCGGCTGCATCATCGCTGTCATGGGCACGGAAAACACCAACGGAGAGTTCGAGGTTGTTGATCTCAAGGTTGCAGACCTACCGCCTCAGCCCGAGCGCTGGGCTCTCTCAAAACCGAACGGCAAGGCCAAGAAAGAGGTCAAGGATGAAGACACGGAGATGGCGGACAACACCACCGCCAGCAGTGGCAAGAAAATCGCCATCGTTTCGGGGTTGTCATTCTCGGGCTCCGATGCCTCCTATGATCTAGAGCTGAATCTCCTGTTGGAGTACTTGCTTGGGGAAGCTCTTGGTCCAGGGGCGCAAAACGACGTTTCGCAAATCAGCAGGCTCATCATTGCAGGCAATTCGATATCTGCAACTGACCTTAAGGTCGATGACGACGAGAAAAAGTCGCACAAGAAATACGGCTACGACGCGAGCTCATACAACCCTGTTCCATCTCAGCTCTTTGACGAATTCCTCTCGGAACTCCTGCCTTCAATACCTGTGACGTTATTACCTGGTGCTCAAGACCCTGCCAACGCGAGCTATCCCCAACAGCCCATCCACACGGCCATGTTCCCATTATCAAGAGCGTACGCGTCAGACCCTTCCGCACCGACGTCACAACCAGGCTGGTTTGATGCCGTGACAAATCCGTGGGAGGCAGAGGTCGAAGGCTGGAGGATACTAGGCACCGGTGGCCAGAATGTGGATGACGTGTTCAAGTACGTCGACAACGAGGATAGATTGGGGATGATGGAGGCCATGTGCAGGTGGAGGTGCTGCGCTCCGACTGCCCCCGATACGCTATGTAAGTCCAACCCCTTCGTCTCTTTCTCTCCTTACAAACCAAGGCTTGTAGCAAAACTAACCGAGATGTCCAGGGAGCTATCCCTTCCAGGAGGATGACCCATTTGTTATCAAGAGCTGTCCGCACGTATATTTTGTCGGATGCCAGCCCGAGTTTTCGACCAAGGTTATTCACGGGCCAGATGGCCAGTCTGTCCGGCTCATTACGGTGCCTTCGTTTTCTAAGACGAAGGAGTTTGTGCTGATGGATACGGAGACGCTGGAAGTAACAAGAGTCAAGATTGCAGGAAGGTGAGAGAAGTAATCGCACAAGGTGAAGGAGATGTGGACAAAATAAAGGACGCTTCAATGAAAAATGTAGCAGGAAAACATCGGGATACCCCTGAAATAGAGTCATGACAGAAAATTTTGTTTGGTTGCAATCCCTTATGGTTCCCAGAAGACGTAGCAAAAGTGTTAGTATTTTCTCCGATGTGCTGAACTCCTTGCTTTCTCCCTTGCTTTCTCCCTTGCTGCCCCTTTTTCTATTCCAACACGAGAAACTCCAGTGGTTTGAGAAAACAAGTGGCCCCAATATCAAATGCCCAATCCGCCCAATCATCCGAGCAAACTCCTCCCCAAATGACTTTTCTCCATGATGTAATGACTCTCTTCAAAAGCCATCCTCATCGTCTTCGAGGTATTCCCACAACAACCGTTCCCTAACGCCCCCGCCCTCAACCCAATCCTCCGTAGTCCGCTCATGGAAATCCCTATCCGCGCACTCCCGCTCAACATGGACCGCCAGCATATCCATCGCCTTCATGCACTGCTGAGCTAACTGCTGTCGACGGGTCTGCATTACCTCGTCCTTCGCCCACCAATCAGAGAACCCCTTGCCCTGATCGTTGGCCTGCTCGTTGTAAATATTCAGGTAGCGTCTGTCCATGGTTAGGCGACATGCGCCGCTCTCGGCGGGTGCGGGTGCTAGAGACGATGATCTTCCCATGTAGTGCGTCAGTAAGTCCACGCGCAGGAATTGGCTCTCCACGGCTTTCACGGCGGTTAGGACGGGAGAGTCGGGCTTGAAGAAGTCAATAAAGGTGAATGCCCCTTTGCCGTCATTACCGCCGGTTGGATTCCACAGGGGCGTCACGCGAATGGCCAGAGTGCGAATGTTGAACTTTTGCTTCTTCTTCCTCTTCTGTAGCGGCGGTTGCTGCTGCTGCTGTTGGTGTTTGCCTCGCTTGCTACGGGTCTTGGAACAGGTGGCTGCAAGAGGCTGTCCTTCTGCAAACACGTAGATCGCCTTGGCCATGCTCTCCTGCGTCTCCTCGGAGTAGCGGTTTTGCTCGGCCTCGACAACAATGCTCCTAAACAGGTGTGAGTACTTGTCAATGTTGATGTCCCACTCGGACTTGCTGACGCGGCTGGAGGAGCGTCTAGAGGAGCGTCTAGTCGTAGACGCGGCTCTTTTTCCGCCTTCCCACTCTGAGTCACTGTCACCTTCGTCGTCTTCTGGGGCTTCTGTGTCATCCTGGGCCAGTCGTTCAATATCCCTCACACTGGCGGTTGGATCACGAAGGCGGTAGAGGAATGTGTTCTCGCCATAAAGAACACGAGAAGCCTCGGCGTGGACTTGTTTGCACGCCCTGAGGATGCCGGTTGGCAGGTCAAGCTTGTTGCGTTTGTAAACCAGTCTCCAGCTGCCGTGAACGCTAATTGGTTTGTTAACAAGGAGCAGTTGGCGGTAAATCCTGTCTCTAATCTCCACGGGGATGTTCATGAAAGTGGGAGGCTCTCGCTTGAAGGCCTCCTGTGTTTCCGGCGCTTGCTCTGGCTGGTCCATGGGCTCATCATCGGACTCATCTCCCGATCGGATGAACTCAGCCGACTTGTGATGCGTCCTCTCGGAGTTGGCTCTCCGTGCAATCCTTGGGTTTACGATCTTCTTCTTCTTGGTCTTCCTTTTGGTCTTCCTGTTGGTATCATCCTCTACGGGGCTCAATTGCGGTTCGTCATCATCGTGGGCAGGAACACTTGGAGGCGGAGCGGTAAGAATCTCCTGCGGCTCAAGTGTTTCATTTTCCATCTGGTTATCTGCACTTGGCTGTACCAGTTCGCCCCATAGGGTACGGTAATTCCTAGGGAGAAGTGAACCATAACCATTGCTGAAGTCCGCCAACGTAGGCTTTTCAACGGCGTTGGCGTCATAGAGGAAGATTTTGTCTTTGACTCTGGGCTTCTTCTTCTGGCGATGCTTCTTCTTGTTCTTCTCGGCACTTGCCTTGGTGGCCGCGGCTTTATTATGGTCCTTTTGTCTCTTCCTCTTGCGGGTGTTTGGGACCTCGCTCCTGGGCGTCGAGCCGGAAAGGGGCGTCATCCTGGCTTCAATCTCATTCTGGTCCTCTGAGGGAATGGAACCTTGGTCATTGCGTTTGGGCCTGGTGGATGAAGGGCGCTTCGAGGTTTGCCGCGAAGGCATGGTGGAGGTGTAGATAGATATGTTGAGTGTGAAAGGAAATGAGAAAAGGAGATCAGTTGACTAGATGCAGCTTAGCCTGTGTAGAAGACAAGTAGAGTGGTCTAAGAAACGGAGATAGATATGAATTAGAACGGCTGAGCAATAAGAGAAATAAAGTTGGCCCGGAGAGAGAAGTGCTCTAGGTGGAGGAGAGTTGGGGTTTGGGGAGAGTTGCATACGACTAAAGGTGGACTTTGAGACGTCTTGGAAAATGCAGCAACGCTCGGGGTAGAGGTAGTTGGAAACAGAAAAAAAATATAATTAAATAAATAAATAAACAAAGTAGAATTGACTTGATTAGTGAATCCTTGACTTCAAGAACGGGCAAAGGCAACTTGTGTTGGAGGAAGAAAGAGAGGGAGAGAAAGAGAGGGAGAGAGTGCATGTATGTGTGTGTAAGATGTGTGTTGAAGGAGGGAACTTGGAGGATTCCTCCCTTGCAGCATTTTACAGATACCGTATCAAGCCGTGGTCAATAAAACAACACACCGCAAAGTTCTTGGAGGACTGATGATTCGATTCATTCCACTATGTCTGAGACGCAAGAGAAGTCTCACGATAACAACAATGCATACGCATACACGCACACCTCGGACAAAAGTCGGTGACTGCTAAGTAGGGGTGATGACGATACAACCTTTCCAGCCGCTAAGAAAAAATTTAGAAAAAAAAAACAAGACAGCCCTTTCAAAATTAGCCATTGCTTTTTGGGAGGTGTATCACCTGATCAATAATGGTTTTTCTTGCTCCTGAAAAGAGACTCGGAGCGGGTTTAAGACTGGTCATGAGGACGGACTGACTGACTTGAACCTCAATCCCTGGTGGCCAGTGTCATTACGGATATACGGGTAGTTATTACAAGTTGAAAGTAGTAGTTGGCACACTATCATAAAGTAGTTCCTGTTAGCAAACGGAACCGGAGCACAGACAGTGGTGATATCTATCTCCTCCTGTTTTTTTTTCCCCCGTCATCCGGACTTTTGGGCGTTTCCATTAGACATCTTTGCATCCAGACGGAGTGGTACGAAGTACATCGCGAGATACGGAGTACAGTAGTATACTATTATTACAGTAAGCGGAGTCCGGACAAGGCGATGCTATCTCGAACAAGCATCCAGTAAATCAACGTGCAGCTGCAGTGGCAGCTCTGTGGCCCGTGTGGCCCGAGCTACAGGCTTGGGGTTGCACGCGTGCCCGCAGCTTTAAATTCCTGTTACCCTATAAATCAACACGTTTTACCCTATCGTTACCCTATAACAACGTAATACCGCCCGGGAGGCTTCCCAACATGGCGATAGCATCGTCAGGCGGGAGGGGGGAGAGTGGGCGGGGGGCGTGTATGTACCGGTACATCTGCGAAAGATCTTGGGGGAAGTCAATTGCGCGCGCTTTGGGCACTTTTGACATCATCCACTGGGTCCGATGCCGGGTCTCTGAGGTATCGGGTACATCGTTATCGACAACCATCGTGGTGGCGCTGCAGCCACGGAGCGAGATTTGCTGATAATGATGATTACACCTTCGTATCGGGGTACGTACCTAGTATGTACACTGCACGCCCTCTTTTGCCCAGTTTGCTAGGAATCGTTATCGCAATCACCTCCAAAAAACAACAAAGCAAAAACACCATCGCCTGCCCCTTGCTATTATTATCGCCAATGTCTTGAAGTCAATTGCCAATCCCGAGTCTCTGTATTGATGTACTCCGTATGTAGTGGTACATACTTTGTATCCCGTAAGACTTCGGTCTTTTTTTAAGATTCGCTCCGCACAATTATCTTGCATCATTGTCATCATTATCATTATTACGAGTATCTCCAGCCACTACGAATTACTACTACTTCGTACTTTAGCCATTATCCGGCAGGCCGCCGATAGTTTCATCCATTGCTCCAAAATAGCCCATTTCACATCGATTTAAAATTCCAAATTATCATTATCTTGCACTCGGCAAAATCCACACAGCACAACATGGAATAATAATCAGAGGGAGCAAAAAAAAAAAAAAGAAACAGAAAAAAACAGTCAGCATCAGCAACAGATAACGCCCCCCCTGGCCCATGTGATGTGATGCGCCCTCACGCTTCGACTTACATCACCCAAATGATGAAAGTGTCCCACACCGTCCATTCCATTTCATGCTTCTCGAAGCCATTCCATTGATGAGGAAACACTAAAATCGTATCTACTATACAAGGTACAAGGTACAATGTACAATGCACGGAGCACGGAGTACGTACGGAGTCTTTTCTTCACACACTCCCCCCTCCCCCACACGCTATGCCGCTGTGTTACGGAGCTCGTACCAGGTACTCCCAAAGGGGGAGTGTAAACAGCGGCTTGCAGCGGATATCCTTGGAATCTTTATACCAGTGTCGCTATCCACAAGGGTCAGCGTTGGGGGGAGAGAAGGCGTGCGAGAGTTTCTCTTATCAGCAGCTTGCTTCCCCGGATGTTGCTTTGAACTTGATCTACTACTTCGTACTATCTTCATCTTCTTACTTCTTACTATTTCCTCCTCTCTGTCTTGTCTACTCGTTGGCCCTGTTCTGTTCTGTTGTCCTCGTGCTGCCTCTTCCTGCTTTCGTTGACATCATCTATCCATCTATATTAAACCTCACATATCACAATGGGCTCTCTTGCTTCAGACGCAAAGCTGCCCTGGGTCAAGACGCCATGCGTTCTCAGTCCCCAGCTGAGCCGCGTTGCCGGCTGGTAAGTCTCTCGTCACCAAATTGACTCCCTTCCCGTCTATTCTGTGCCTCGGCTAACATGTTACGTCTCCAGCAACATCTACCTCAAACTCGATAACCTCCAGCCCAGTGGCTCCTTCAAATCACGAGGCATCGGCAACCTCATGATCCATGCCGTCGCCTCCACAGGAGACGTTCACTTCTACTGTGCTTCTGGTGGCAACGCCGGCCTCGCCTGCGCCAGTTCCGCCCAAGCCCTGCGCAAGCCCTGCACCATCGTCATCCCCGTCACCACCTCCGAGCTCATGAAGAGGAAGCTCCTCGATCTCGGCGCTGAGGTCTTTCAGGTTGGCAAGAACCTCTTTACTGCTGACCAGTACCTCCGCGAGAACTTCCTGGCCAAAGACCCGCGAGGCGTCTATGTCCCGCCCTTTGACCACCAGCATGTCTGGGACGGCGCTGCTACCCTTGTTGGCGAGCTGAGGGATCAGATGGAGGGCTCCATCGACGGCATTGTCTGCAGCGTTGGCGGCGGCGGCTTGTTCAACGGCCTCATGCAGGGTATTGAAAGCTTCCCCTGGTCCGGAGAGAAGCCCCATGTCCTCACTGTTGAGACCGCCGGCGCCGACAGTCTCGATGCTTGCATCAAGGCTGGCGCCCACATTACCCTGCCCGAAATCACCTCCATCGCGACGTCACTCGGCGTCTCCCGTATCTCAGAGCAGACTTGGAAGTGGTCACACGCGCCCAACACACAAAACGTCGTTGTTTCCGACGCTGACGCCGCCATCAGCTGCGTGCGCTTCGCCGATGATGCTCGCCTCCTGGTCGAGGTGTCATGCGGTGCTGCCCTGGCCACTGTCTACCGCGGCGATCTGAGGGAGCGCCTCGGAAAGGGCCTCACGGATGACCAGTGGGCGCAGAAGAACGTTGTCATGATTGTGTGTGGCGGCTCCGGCGTGACGCTCCAGACTCTTGACAAGTACCGAGAGGAGTATGGCCCCCAGACCTCCATCAAGGTATAATGGGCATCTGGTCCGGTTTTCTTGCGATAAGGCCAACCGGCATTTCAAGAAAGCAACTCAGAGTTTGCGAAAGGCCCCGAAAGGCACCGCGCCGGGGTTCGCTACAACCCTCCCTCCCTCAAGCACTTGTGTGGCTTCTTCCGTACCCACCTGAAAGCTCGCTCCCGCAGTTACCGATACCCTCCGAGTCGAGGTGTCAACCTTTGAACGCGGAAGTGTAGAGCAGGTGGGAATTTGCTCGTGCCCTATTGGACTGCCATGACGGTAAGCTGGCATTGCGGCGTTGGGGCTGGGAATGAATAAAAGGGGGAATGGGCAAATGTGGTCATGTTTTTCTTCCATCTCGACACACAAGTTAAAAAGACAGGCAAAGAGCGACATGATTTTTAGGGGGGGATCTTGGGGGCGTTTTTTAATGGACTGATGCTTTTTTTTTGGCTTAATGGAAATGGTTCATAAGACTGCAGATGTCAATACACTGCATGATTGCTTTTTTCACATGAATTGTGTGTGTTGGATCACCCAAATAATACATAGACTTTAGGGAATGAATAGGACGAGAATAATCTTTACCTTGACAGCGAAACCTCTGCTCTGCATCCATATTAGACCCGGTATATCATATCTGCAATTCTCGGTGCCCTATCGGTCTCACTGCCTGTTTCAAACCCCATGGGGTTCCCCGGATCTCGCAGTATTTGGTCTTCCTACTGCCTTGCACACCAGCCCGATTCATCCCCCGGGTCAGCGGGAAATAGAAGGGATAAGGACTCGCACCAGAACGAGGGAGGCGGGATGCAAAAAGGCTCATCGGGGGATAGGAGATCTAACTGCCGGCCCGTCCCCAAACTCAACTTCATGCCATGCCAGGCCTTTCATGCTGTATCTATAGCCTGTAAGCAAACAGAAAAGCCACACATCCTAGGTGTAAGAAATTGAGAAAAGAACTTGCCTCCATTTATCAGACAGCAGAGCAACACTCACTGTGTTTTTCACTTTGCTCGTCCCTTCCCCTTCCGCGCACCCGTTCCGGACACAGCCTCCCTCTCCGCCTTGGCCTCATCAACAAACGTCTTCATAATCTGCTGCAAATCCGGATTCTTCCTCGCCAACAGGAGCACATCGTCTGTCGTAACCGTCGTTCTGCCCGCGTGATGAGAGAAGCTCTCTAAATCAATAGCCACATTCTCTATCCAACCCCCCCCGCCACTGTCAGATACAGCTTCATAGAAGGGAGAGAGAGAGAGAGAGAGAGAGAGAGAGAGAGAGAGAGCGCACCGATCTGTGTCCACACCATTTCTGTCAACGCCCCGATGAATTGCGGCGTGGCGTTGCGATTGCGCTTGAGGGATTCTTCGTCGACGATTTGGCCTACTGCGTACCACAGTGCGGACTTGAGGCGCTGCATGAAAAAAACGGGGGATTTGTGTGAGCTCAAAAAGCGTATTGTGATTTGATGGTGGGTAGTGATTTGTATGGGGTAATGAAAATGAAAACGGGTGTCTCACCTCGCGATCGTCTTCGCTAGTTGTGTCGGCCATAATGTGTGAATGAATGAATGAATGATGAGAGGTGAGTGAGGTTGAATGAGATGAGATGAGGTCGCGTCGCGGGGAACATTGAGGTGGTGAGTGGGTGACAATAAAACACGGACTGCAAAAGGCATGTGCCCGCAAAACCATTCTTAACGCTTCAAAAAATCATTAAAGAAGAAAAGTAATAAGTAACTATGAGGTAACCTGGCTTATTTACTTTACTTTTATGATTTTTTATAGTATCAAGTATTCTAGGTGGGCATTTGATAGTCCGCATCTTTTTGTCGTCTGCTTAATGCAGCCTCATGGTAGAATCACATATTCAAATCGAGAATCATCACCAGCGAGAACAGACAAAATATTTCAAATCAACTCTTCAGATTAGATACCGCTATTATTCATGAGCTAACACTATTCTTTCGACCATCACAGCACATCATCGTAGACATATCCATCCGGTCCCAAAACAAACAATGCCCACATAAAACATTCCTCCTATATTACAGACTCCAATTGTTCATCTATAATACAGTCTACACAAGAAAGCAACCATATTAATCAAACAAAGAGGAGGCCTCGTTAAAAAGAGCGATTACTCCTGGGACGCGGGTGGCGCCTCCTTCTTGGTGTAAAGCGACAGACGGTTGCTGGCGCCACAGTACTCCAGCTCATTGCCGCTGCAAAGCATGTTGCACTCTCCGGCAGGAGCAACAATGGATGAGGCATCGACAGCGTTGCCGCAGTAGCACTCGCTTCCGTACTCAGTACCGAAGAATTCGTAGTCATTGCAGAAAGTAGCGCAGGCCTCGTTCGACATGGTACCGCTGGCAGTAGCAGCGCCGTTCAGGGCACGGGTGCCGTTGCCCTCAGTCTGGCATCCAACCAGGACAAAGTTGCCAGCGGCGGCGGGCTGCTCGGGGTCACCGCCGACAGCACCGGGGTTCATGTACAGCTCAAGGCGGTTGCTGGCACCGCAGTACTCGAGCGGGTTGCCTCCGCAGACCATGTTGCAGTCGGCCAAGGGAGCGGATGAGCTGCTGGCGGCAAGGTAGCTGCCGCAGTAGCACTCAGAGCCGTACTCGGTACCGAAGTACTTGAAGTCACCGCAGAAAGTAGCACAAGCCTGGTTGGTCATGTCCGGGTCGGCGGTGGCCTTCTGGGCGAGAGCTCGGACACCATCGCCCTCAGTCCAGCAACCAACCAGAGAGTAAGGGGCGACGGTGGGCTGGTGAACCGGAGTACCAGTGGGGGTTGGGGGCACGGTGGCAGTGGTTGAGTACAGCTCAAGGCGGTTGCCAGCACCACAGAACTCAGTGGGTTCGCCACCGCAAGCCATGTTGCATTCATCGAGAGGAGCAGCGTTACTGCTTGAGTGAAGAGCGTTGCCGCAGTAGCCTGTGTCGAAGATTGTCAGCAAAGGGGCTCATACAGGAGCTAGAGGTTCAAAACTTACATTCACGACCATACTCAGTGCCCCAGTAGGCGTAACCGCTGCAGAAGGCCATGCAGCTCTCGAGAGTCATCTCGTCGTCAGCGTAGAAGTTGCCGGGCAGAGCGCGAGCACCATCACCCTCGGTCCAGCAAGAAACCAGCTCGTATCCACCGACGGCAGGACGGTGAGTAGGGACGGGGACAACAGTCGTGGGGACTGGCGCAGTGGTAATAGGAGCCTCAGTCGGAGCCTCAGTAGGAGCCTCAGTAATGGGCTCGGCATCGGTGGTGATCGGAGCGGTGGTGGTGACGGGCACGAGAGTGGTAGCAGGCTCGGTCGGGGCAAAGAGAGTGGTATTGGAGGGGATTTCGATGCTGCGGGCAGTGACAGTGGTAAAGGCGCGGCAAGTGCCTCCAAGGGTGGCGAGCTTCTTGAAGCTATCGGTCTTGTCACCATTGGTCACATCAATATAGCCCTGGTAGGCCAGGCCACCCGGGATTTCGTAGTCAGCGCTGAACAGAGTGTACTGTCCAATAGTCTGGCCCTTGGTGAGGGAGATGGTGGTGCTCTTAAGAGCCGGGACAGGGCTGTCGGTCTGAGGAGTCTTGTACCAGACAGTAGCCTGGGCGCCTTCGCTAACACGGTCGTTGTGAACAGCAGCAGTGACAGTCAGGGCACCGGACGATCCCAGGACACAGCTTTGAGGGGTCTGGAAGATGATGGCATCCTGGACGGGGTACTCTTGGCCGTTGTTGTCATAGGTCTTCTTGCTGCCGTCGGCGTTGTTGACGGTGACGGTGAAGGAAGAGATGCCCGAAGAGGTAGGGACATTGAAATCAAAGGGGAAGAAGCCAAAGGTCTCATCGAAGCCCTGGCTAATACCCTGCATAGTGCTGGTAACGGTGCAAGTGCTGGAACCGCAATCGGTCGTGCCCTTGCGGTTCTTGTAGGTGATGGCAACGCTGGTGATGCTGTCCTTTTCAAGACCGGTGGTCTTGATACGGATGTAGCCGGTGAACTGGAAAGAGGTGCCACCGTTGGCGAGGGTGAGCTGCAAGTTGACAGGCTTGACGTTGTAAGGAACAATGGGGTCGGTCAGGGTAACACCAGTGGGGACGACATCGATCATCTTCTGCAAGACGGTCTTGCAGACTTCTTTGAACGTGGCAGGATCTGCGAGAGCCTTGATGGTCTTGTTGCCATCAATGTTGAAGACCTTGAAGTCGGAGTTCCTGGTGACCTTGACGGAGGGGCCGACAACGAGGGGGTTCTTGGTCTCGCCAGACAGGTACTCAATAACGACCTTGTTATCGAAGACAGCGGTAGTTGAGTCGAAATTCTGGCGGCCGTTGATGCCTGTACCAGCGGGAACAATCTCAGGGAATTGGGCGTTGTGGACTCCGCCGAGGGTGTGGCCGCAGGCCACCACCTGGATCATCTCCTCGGTGCTGAATCCAAGGCGGCCGAACTGCTGCTGGAAGGTGAACGCCGAGTTCTGAGGCTGGGGAACGCCGGTGTTTCCCCTCTTGGTGGCATCAATACGGCCAGTACGGATGCGAATAACAGGACCGCCGCAGGAGCGAACGGATGTGTAAACACCCAAGGCGATGAGATCGGACAAGCTAGACTTGGGGGACACAAACGACGACATGAACTCGAGCGTCGTCTTGAAGCCCGGGCCAGCGTTCTCGCTGTTCCCCAGCTCATACTGAAGCGAGGCGTCCAGGCCGCCGGAGCCAAAGAAGGTGTTGGCGGTAGCGACGTCGTGGAATCCGGTACGGAGCCACTCGGCAGCGTTCTGGCGGCCGGGACCAGAGGCTTCGTTGGTGCAGGGGCTGACGGTGTCGGAGAACTTGCGAGCACGGAACGAGGAGAGCTGGAACATGATTTCCTCAATCTCGTCGGTCGAGCTGGGCCAGGTGGGATCAGCAAGCGCCGTGCTGGCCAGGCCAAGGAGGCCCAGCAGTGTCGGGGACTTCATGATGGTCGACTGGTTGGTTTCCCTCCTTTCTAGACCTAGACTTGTGTGCTGTGTAAGGCGATGGGAAGCACAATGAGCTACAGAAGCAATAGAGCAATGAAGCTAATGGCTCCTGGACAAATGAGTGTCAAGCAGCGAAGGTAGAAGCGACCACTGGTGTTTGTTCACACACGAGCGATGGTGATGATCCTCCAGAAGAAACGAACTCGGGGGGAAAGCGAGGGTTTAAAAAGAAACAAAGGGCGAAGCCAAGACACCAGATGGAGAGCGAGAGATGGACAGACAGCATCTCGTGCGATGCGAGCTGCCTGCCGCTTCGCCGTCTCCCCCTCCCCTCCTTAGTCGAATGGAGAGCGTTCCGTAGTCCATGGCGAGGCCTGAGGACGGCTCAATCAAGCAAAGCCCAAGGTCCCCTGCCGTCTCTCGGCTCCGTGGCGCGCAGGCAGGCCAAGAAGCGTCCATCGCTCAGCCCTGGTGGCGCTGAATGGAAATCGATTGGTGTGAGGTTGCATTGCATTTGGGGCCCTCGTATTTTTGGCATCCGCCAACCCGTGTACGGACTCCAGCCAGCGACCAGCCAGCGACTAGCCAGGGGTTTGGGCCGCGAGAAATGCAGGTGCTCAGGCGATCATAGTGGTCCAGGCTTTCGATTCTGTTGTTCCATTGGCCTTGCGCAGCGGACATGGCCTGTTTGTTTGTTATTCCCTGCCATTATTGCCCTGAAGGCGAGCGGTACAGAGTAGCATCGGGTTGCCTGCGCTGGTGCCAGGTCCTCTTCTCGATACGCGTTGCCAGCTGAAGAAAAGGCTTGGAGGGCTTGGGAGTCCAATTCCGCTACAGTGCCGGGCTTGGCAGCATACCCGAGATGAAAACACCGCGTTTGTGCATACAATATTGGTTGGCAGTGCAGTAGTCGCCTGTAGGAGAGGGCTCCATTTGTTTGTCATGACGGAGGAGTGAAAAAAAAAAGTCATCAACCGAGCGGCAACGTTGATCAACTGCCTTAGGACGAGTAGTAGTACTTCGTAGTAACTACGAAGTACGAAGTACTACGCGGCCTCCTGAGGCTATTGAGCCGGATAATATTCCCGCCCGGACGATCCGACGCTAACAGATATAGATACGGAGTAGTAGTACTAGGCAGATAACACTTCAATTGATGAAGAAATAAACTTGAAAAGCACTGTGCCACACGAAGTCCGTGTACGGAGTGCGGAGCACGGGGCATCGCTAGAGACTGGTAGTATCGCGAACACAACTCTGCCAGTGGTTAAGACAGGGCATGTTAATCAACAACGTGTACCGTCTATTGGCTGCTCTTCGACCCGGCCTGGGGGCCTGGCACCCTCGTGGCTTGAATGCGAACTATGGCCTGCTTCTACTGCATCTGCGACATGCCACGCTCTCGACCAAGACATTCCAGCCGACTTCTTCATCCAAGAAAGTCCAGGCCCGTCTGCTTCCAGCCTGGTCCCGGCCAGATTGGGACGAGATTGGCCTCTACGGGATGCCCGGCGTAGCATTGCCAAGCATGGATGCAGGTGACACTTCTGTGCCTACATGCTTGCTACATGACATGACATGATTCCTACATACAATATTGATTCTATATACGGAGTATGTACGAAGTATGTATGCACCCTTGCTAATAGTGCTTGGCAGCAGATGTGATGGGTTGATGTGATGGAAAGAAGACAACACACACACACACACACACACACGAAATGCCGTTGTTGTAAGTCTCTGTGGATCAGATTGCCTTGATACCCTTGCAACCCTGTCTTCTCTCACCGGGAACATTGCTTTGCGCAAGTGGCCAACCGTTTACGCTGAACCAATGAGTGGCAGTTGATTTGATGGCTTGCATGTTTGTACTCAGCCGCTGCGGATACGCTTCTCTTAGCACGCAGGGAGATTGTCCAAGTTATTTTGTCGCCCTCTCTGGGCTCTCGGAGACTCGACTGGAGCTTCCTTTGCACAGCCTTTACATTCCACCTCTCCCACCAAGTCTGCCGGGATGCTACCCTGACGCTCGAGGGCTTTTCCCAACAGGCATTGACACCGCTCGGTAGAGACGAATTGGGTCAATAGTCCCCGGACAGGGCTTCTGCTTTAGGGAATCGTTGCGGTATCTAGAAGCCTCTTCGCGCCGGGGATCTCATCCGCTGCGGCCCGTTGCCGGCCATCTTATCATATCTCAGTTGAGGACAGTTGATGTCAGGCTTCTCGATCCTCCTAGACCACGGACCGTTGCCACCTTTGTTCTTCCAGAACACCTTGTTTACTTGTTCTCTCTCTCCGGCCCTTCTCCTACTAGTTCCAAGGCCTGCTCCACGTACTCCGTCCAGCCATCAAGGTATGCAGTTCCGCTCGGGCCTACATGTGGTGGACTCAAAGGGAAAACCCTCTTCTTCATCGGGTCGAGAACGACCCCCACCCTTCATCTCATGTAGTAATAATATTGATTTGGTGTGGCCCTCCCCCGGCATATCGTCCAATATCCGGCCGATTGATTACTACACCTCCTTTGTACGTGCCGACACAAACAAATGCGCCGATTTCTCCGATGCCTGCCTGCCGGTTGATGGAATCTAGATCAGTCATACCAGGTGCGTGGAGAAGCGTCAAAGGATCCTCTCAGCTAGCTGCATGTTACATGTCTCACCTGAAAAAAAAAAAAAAGGTCCTTCGGTGTATCCGCCTTACCGTACAATAATGCTACCACATTTCATATGTCGTACTACCAATATAGAAAACCACCGTGGGCTATTGAACTTGCCATTTCCCCGAAATGTGACTTGTCGCTGTACTCCGCAACCTTATTAGTCGAGAATTCTGCAAAAATACGTGTCAAAACTTACGTTAGATATTGCTCTTCAACATAGTAATGCTTATACGACGATGTCTATTCGCTACTCTTATCCATTGTGTGAGTGGGATTTGCTAGTCCGGTTTGTATCTGCCACTTGACGTTCTGGTCTAGACTCGACTCTCTATCCACCCGTCTTCTCTCTTCCTACGCCTGGCTCGCCACGTACTTTTCCAGGATGTCATACGAAATATTGCTGCCTCCACAGATCACAAGGACAACCGTGCTGTTCTTGTTGAATCCAGGCACCAGCTCCGCCAGCTTGCCGCCGTAACACACCGCAGGACAAACGCCACAAGCCAGCTCTACCAGGAATCTTTCCTCGCTGACAAACCGCCGGCAGGCATCAATGGCTTCCGAGTCTGGAAGGACGACCGTTGATACCTGGTCTCGGAGACCGTACTCCAGCGCCTTCTTGCAGACTGTCCTGGCGCCGAGACTCGTGGCGAGACTCGTGATGGTTGGTAAAGTGACCAGGTCTTTCTTCTCGACCGCTTGTGATAACGAATCTGCACCAACAGTCTCCACGGCAATGACTCTGGTGCCTTGCATGTCGAGGTCGTCTAGGCCCTGCATGACACCACAGAATAAGCCACCTCCGCCAACGCTACAGACGATAGCGTCCAAGTTCCCAATGCGAACTGCGCCATCACCATTCGGCGCTCCGTCAAGGGACATGTGGTAATGCCTCACAGTCCCTCCAATCTGCCGAGCAATCTCGTGCGTGATTCCCGCATTCCCATCCCATATCTCCTGCGCATCAAAGGGCGGAACATAGACGGCGGTCTCACCCCTCGCACGTGCTTCCACCATGAGCGTACGGGTGAGATACTCATCCGCCTCCTGCCACGACGCCCCCTTCTGAATAACGTCCGTGGCACCAGCCTGTCGTAGCTTGCCAATCATGTACGCCGTTGTTGACAGAGGCACGACGACAGTAGCCTGGCACCCCAGCGTGATGGCTGCATGAACACAAGCCAGACCTGCATTACCGCCAGATGAGCTGTAAAAATGGGCGTTTCCAGAGGCGGCGGCTTGGGCGGCGAGCTTGGCGACCATGTAGTGGCCTATGCCTCGGGACTTGAAGGAACCTGAGGGCTGGAGGTTCTCAAGCTTGAGGAAGACATTGCTGTTTTGTTTCCGTAAGTAAAGACCATGTCCTTAAGAAAAGGGGTTGTCCGGTATATTCACCAGCCTGCTGCTTCTGAGAGAGCTGTGGACTTGATAAGTGGTGTTTCTATCCACGGGATTTTGGAGTGAGCCTCAGTTCCCATTGTTGCAATGATATGTGGTGTAGGTGACGCAATTGGATAATATCAAGGTCACTGGAGTTGAATTGCTTTTTATTTGTATTGAATCTGTCAATAGTCATGGAACGTAGGTGATTTTAAACAAATATTGTTGAAGAGGGGTTGCATTGTAACTACTCCTCCGCATGGAAATACCCTGGTTCCACTTGAGCCCTTTACTTGACAAGGTGCGCCTTTCGCTCTTCATAGCGAATGAGTTTTATCAGAACCAATTAAAACACTAGGAGGTGGAATTGTGAAATAAGGAACTTAGATTTATATAATACATAGATATATGAAAACTGGAAACTACATGCCATGCCCAGCGAGATGCACGGCGTTGCGGTTCCCGCTTCCATGTTTCTTTAGTACTAGTGTATAGGGTAGTGGCAGGTGTCAAGATGACAACACCTGCAAGTATTCAGGATGTGATGATAATGAAGGATTGCTGCATCTTCGACAAAACAATTGATAGGTTCATTTCCGTCTTCCGCCTCCTTTAAGGAACCGTTATTTTTTTTTCATATTAAATCGATTCTCAAGGAAGTTTCCGAATTCCAATATCGCACCATATCCTTTTCTTCTTCTTCCGGACAACAGACATTGTTTTAAGGCTGATAACCGTTCGAATGTCGTTGATTGACTTCTTTAGCGCTGAGTTTCAGGGGGCCACTTACGTAGAAAGTACCTTAAGCCGCACACAGGTACTGAGGAGTATATAGTAATCACATTCTTATACATGTAGGATACTTTAAAGTACATAGATGTTCAAGTGTGTACGCTGGACCCAGCTACTCCAATACGTCATGCTAGCTGCGCCTCGCCACAGCTGCCCCGCCAGTCAACCTGAATAGATGTCAGAAGAGAAGATCGATCACTCGACAAACTGTCAACTGATGGAGCAGATGCAGATCACCTCTCGGCTATTTCATCTTCATGCAAAGACTCCCTCCATGAATTCTTCACCCTTCATCATCCAAGAAAGTTGTCGCACAACGCACAACACATCCAAAACAGCTTGAAACAAGCAACTATTATATCCAACAACACCGAAGCATTACCAAAGCATCACCAACACCATCATGGGCGCCAGAGCTGGCTTCGGCCTCAAATTCCTCCAATGGTTCATCCGCGGCGTGCAGTTCTGCTGCGCAGCCCTCATTCTCGGAGTCTATTCCTACTTCCTCGCCGTTCTGCATAACCACAACCTCGGCATCGCCACCAGTGTCCGCGCCGTCGAGGGCATCTCGGGTGCTGCCACTCTCTACACCCTTCTTGGACTGATACTCCTCTGCTGCTTCGCGGGCATTGCCGTCCTGTCGTTCATTGCCATGGTTCTTGATTTCTGCTTCATTGGAGCTTTCATCTACGTCGCCGTGGCGAATAAAGGCGGTGCGGGTAGTTGCCAGGGGTATCTTGATACACCCTTTGGCAAAGGCGAGGCAGACAAAACCGTAGACGGCTCAGGTGGCTTTACGGCCCTGCCGAGTTTCCACACAGCTTGCAGGCTTCAAACAGCCTGTCTAGCCGTTGCTATCATCGCAATGTGAATTCTCACCCTTCCTCGCCTCACTCAACTCATGTTTCATCCCCCCCACTGACCCTGATTCCACAGCTTCTTCTTCGTCTTCTCTATCCTCGTGGAACTCGCCCTCGCCCGGCACCACCGCAAAGCAAAGCGCTACGGCCCAACTCCTCAGAACGACTACACCTCCGGATACGGTCCTCCCCGCGGAGGCTTTCTCGGTCGCCTGTTCGGCCGTAGTCGCAAGCCAGATATCCCCGCTGAGGAGGGCAATACGCTCCCCGAACACCCACTCCCAGGCCAACTGGACAACAACAACAACATCAACCGCACCAGTTACGCCACCGAAACCACGGCAGTGAACCACGACCACGCCAATCCTTACAACAACAGTGACAACTACAACAAATACGAGACCGGCTATGGCCATCCCCACGGTAACACCCCATACGCTGGTGCTGGTGGTTACACTACTGCTCCGCAGAACACCGTATCGCCTCACAACTACCGCTATGACGATGGTGTTTACGATCGTTCCTGAAACACATCCTCCCCATGTTTTAAGAAGCTTCAAGCACGAAGGAATCATGACGGAGGAGATTGTACAAACAAATGACATTTTGCAAGGGATGAAAAAAACAACCCCTTTTTGCGATGACGAGACATGGCCTATAGAGCTGTCCGTCTCTTTTGCTTGAACGAGTACACGAAACATGTAGTTACTGTAGACCATATGCAGATTTGCGGGATGGACAACAGAACCCCGCTTAATAGTAATGACACAAACATTGGCTGTAAAATATTTAGCATGCTGTGATGGATGGATGAGCTGCTCTCAATACAAAGCCTCAGGCCATTGATACCATAGCGAATTCTCGTCTATGTCTGTTGAAAAGCCGTATTCTAATCTACCCAGGATGAAAACACTTCCCATTCATCACCCCCAAGTAGACTCTGCGTGATCCAACTCGCTCATCCCATCATCAGCCCCAGCCCCCAACTCTGCCCAATTCAAATCCACCTTCTCCAGCTCCCTAGAGAAAAAGTCCTGCTCCTCTCTCATCGCAAAACGTATCTCTGCCGCAATCTTCTCCGGATAGCGGCGCACATTCAGCCAATGCGTCAAGCTGCGAAGGGCCTGCTCCAGGGGCAGTGCCGAGTCTACCTCAGCGTCGATGTCGCTGCCCGCAAGCCACTCGTCGCGCAGTTCGGGACGACAGTGTAGATACACGGCGGTGATGACACGCATATTGCTCTGGCGCCACTTACGGCCGCAGTAGGGGACTTGCCCCTTGAAGAGCTTGAGTGTGTAGAGGCGGAGTTCGGGCTGGGGAACTCGGAGAGACTTCTTAATGATCGTGGAGGATTTGTACTGCACGAGCAGGAGGTTGCGGTGGGCTTTGTTCTTACAGATCTTCTGCATTACCCTCAGGTAGTTGATCAGAGAGAAAAAGTTGCGTCTGGAAAAGTCGGTAATCGGCTCCACTGGAAGGCAGTTGACGGGACAGCCAAGCTCGTCAACGTCTGGCCTGGTAAAAGCTTGGTTGTCAGCGTTGGCACTTGGGTCCTCTCCCTGATTTGCTGGCGATTCCTCTGGCAGCCGGTGTCTCTTAATCGGCGGCGGCGCTGCCTCATCGGGACTGTCATCTTCCGCTTCTTGCTCATGCCCTTCTTCATCCTCTCCTGCAATGTCTTCCTCGTCTATATCCTCGTCATCCTCATTTTCAATATCACTCTCGGCCTTATCCTTGAATTTAGAGCGCAAGTTGCAAAATTGGAAGAAGCTATGAAAAAGATGAGTATAGTGTTCCAGCCAAGGTGGGAGACTCCTACCTGTTCTCAACACGGTCCATCTTACTATCGACCACTTGTTGAATATCCTGATGGGCAAAGAGTTTGAGGACAAGAGGGAGGTAATTAGAGTCCAACAAGAGCTGGGTCAAGTATTCGAACTTGAGTATATCTAGAAATCGTGGTCAGAGAAAAGGCTCAAGATGTTGCAAGTACCACTTACGCGAGAGCCTCAGCCACTTGAGCAACAATAGGAGAATGGCCGTCATCGCCTTGGCGGTGATCTCTCGAGTCCGAGCTGCGTCAATCTCCTCGGGAGATAGCTCTGATTCTTCACCAGGACGTCCTTGTCCTCCCATATCCTGAGGCTTCTGAGTCCCAGTGCCACCGTTCATGCCTGGATTGCCGCCCCTACTCGTCATGCCAGCCATTTGCCCCTGTTGCTGCTGTTGGGCCACAATTGCTGTCACATTAACGAGGATTGGCCGAAGAAGAACAATCACCGCTGACTGTAAATGGGGCAGAGCATCTCGCTACAAAAAGTCAGTTCATCAGGTCGATTTGGCAGAGGAGTTGAAGAAAGGAAAACTTACGTAGAAATGTTCCACTGCAGCAAGCCTCTGCTTATCTCTGTCACTCAGCCTTTCCGGCTTGGGTCCAAAGTCCACCTCAGGCCCTGAAGGCGCCCGCTGCTTTCTCTCCCTATCTCCCATTTTTAGTTCTCTCAAGGCCTCCTTCTCTTCTATTGTTAGCTCATCAAGGTTCAGACCCTCAATCTCGTCGTCGTCATCGTCTGTTTCCCAGCCCCTTTCAAATCTGAGAAACCCTTCACGCTCGTCCCAGAGCTGCCGTGTTGCTCGAGTCATCCTGACACGCGTGGAGAAGATTTGTCCAGCTTCGAGAATCGAGGCAGGAATATCACTCCCTTCCCACTTCCTACTGACAAGGGTATCATCGATCCCAGCCATGCCCTTCCCGCCAGCACTGTTACTGGTGGCATCAAGTGGAGGATACATGAATGGGAAATTTTGATTTGTCTGATAGTTCTGTTTCTTGCCACCCTTCCCGCCAACACTAGGTGACGGCGGAGGCGACGGAGCTGGCGTGGCGATATGAACTGGTTGATTAAGGATGGACGCACCGCCCATCTGCACATTAGGGGGCTGGGGGATAATGCCGTTGGACCCATTCCTGGTTGATATATTTGGTAACGGGGGAAGAAGAGAGGCATTCTCAGCTTCCAGAGGTATTAATGGCTGCGGGGGGATGTATGCTGGGTATTTGGATGTTATTTCCTGGCGGAAGACGTGATAATCCAAGGGCGATGCTGTGATTGCTTCCTTCTTGCTCTTAGGAGTTATCTCGGCAGTGGCCTCCTTTATCCTTTCAATGTCCTTGGTCCCGCCAAAGACGAGAAGAATAGATTTCCAGAAGAGCAAGAAAATCTAGTCAAATTAGTCGATATCAAAACAAATGCAAAGATAGAAAATACCTGAGTATGGGGCATACTGCCCTGCTCGTCCCATCTGAGTTTGGAAGTCGCCAAGAGCATGAAATCGACAAGGGAGGGATTCAACTCGACTGGACTTCGTATTAGCGGCAAGACAACTTTAAACCTGGATTATCCCGGCACATACGCAGCTTTCCATATGTAGAAGACATGTCTTCAGGGTCGTTCAGCGTCTCCTGGATGGCAATGTACATGATAGTCATGAGGTTCATCAGCTCATCCTGAGCCTCCTGTGTGCTGACCTGTTGGACATCGCCGGACCTGTGGTTGTTAGAGCTTCCGATCCATATTTCATCAGTTCATGACCATACCAGTGAGCTTCGAATGCATTTCTTAGCGCTTCCCAAACGACCGGCAGCCCCTCAAGCGAAGTCAAACAATCCACACCCGCCTTGATTGCCTGAAGCTGCGGTATGCTAGCAATGGACCTGCTCGCTCCGTCGGTGGCATGCGGCATAGCGGTATCTCCCCACCTCCCCAGCACCAAATACACCAACTTCCCAATCGATGATGACCTTAGCGTCGCATCATTCGACTGCACGTCCGCAATCGCCGCCTGCACGTCCGCAATCGCCGCCTGCACGAACCTCGTCCTCGTGTCATGGTCCGCATCGTCCCACACATGTTTCCCGCCCGACTCGTGGTCCCAGTGCCATTCAAATGCCTTCTGCGCCGCGTTAAGACGCACCCACTGCCAGAACTGGTACATGAACCACTCGTCGATTTCCTCAGCGTGCGGGCCCATGTCCGAGTAGACAAAGTCGTAGGCCGCGGGCTCGGCCTGGTTCACTGTGGCGACGATACGCCGCAGCTGCATCAGGGAGAGCGAGTCGGTCGGCGCGTGCTGCGGCTGCTGCTGTCGGTTGGTGTTGTTGTTGCTCCAGGGGTCAGGAGGAGGAGGAGCCAGCGCTCCGAAGGCGCCAGCGCCGGGCATGGTATTGGGATTCCGCGGTTGGGGGGTTCTCGAAGGCGGCGGAGACGGAGCGGGAGGCAGGATGGCGCCATTCTGTGAGACTTCACCACCTGTGTCGGCTACATTGCCCATCGGTTTGCTGGCAGAGTCGGGAGGCGACTCCTGGGCCGCCTTTGCTGAAGGCCACAGGCTGTTCATGGTGGTGGGTTGTGCAGAGCGGGATTCGTTCAAGCCAGCTGTTCCTCGTGGCACATCGTTGGGACCCTCCCAAGATCGGTCTTTAAGCGTTCATCAGTCTGTGGAAGGTCGCATCTCCGGGCGTCTGCTGTGGTCTTTTGGTCGGGATGTTGTCGTGTGCGATATTGATCATGTGTCCAAGTATGTGTTGTCTCGTAGCGTGTGGTGGCACAGAGCTTAGAAGCTTGGGGAGGGGTGGTGGGAGCTTGACGATTTAGCGCCAATTGGACCCCCACTGCTCTCATGTGAAACAATGTGTTCTTTACTTTCCATAGTACCAAGTCACACTGAATACATATCATAAACATCCATATCAGCAGTACCTGGAATATCCAGGAAATTATAAAGCTAGTTGTACAGTATAGCGAGCAACCCATATGTTGAAACAGTAACTTTTACTCCTCAGCAGACGAGCTATCGCCATCATCTCCAGCCTCCTCACCTTCGCCTTGAGCCCCTTGCTTCTTCTTTGCTCGTTTTCTCAGCTTCTTCAACCTATTCAGCCTCTTCTTTTTCTCCTTCAACTGCTCTTCCTTATCCACCATCTTCTTCTTCACCTCCTCCTCCACCTGCGCCTTTACCTTTGCCTTCACCCGCATAGCAATCCGACGCTTCTTTCCTGGCCTCCTCCTCTTGTTGTTTGCCATGTCCGCTCCCTCTCTGCCCTTCTCCAACCCCTCCCCTGGCCTGGATTTCCTCGTTACTGTTATTCTGGTGACTTTCCACGGAAGCTCAAGACCCCATGATCTTAATCTTGATCGAGCAATGACATCCTCTCCAGTCACCGCCGCGCTCTCATACTCCTGCCTCTGCGCTGTAGATACCTCCGCCACAATGTAGTAAGACAACGGACGGCCCCTGATCAGTCCTCCTTCTTGAGCCTGATTCTCGTCTTCAAGCACCACCTTTGGCGCTGGGCCTGCCGTGCTAAACAGTCGGAACGCATAGCCCGCGTCTTCAGGTTCATTTTCTGGGTCAGAAACGAGTGCCTCTTGAGATTTTGCAGACACTTTTATGGCCGCAGCTTGGCTCTGCGGTGGCGGACGGTAGCTGTCTTCATCCAGGCCCAGCGATTTTGCTATCTGCGCATTCAATCTCGCCTCCAGGTCTGCATCAACTTCTGCGCCATCGCTCCAGTCAGATTCATTTGACTGATTTAAGTCCTCCCGGCGAATTCTTCTCGATGAGTTAGTTGCCATGATTCAAACGAACGATGCGCCAGCATGTCAGATCATACCTCTTCGCCTCAGGCAACTCAAACATGATGATGTGTAGTCTCTCGGCTGCGCACCTCAGGCTCTCAATGAGATATAGTGATGACCTCGGAAATCCGGTAAACCCAATTAAATATAAATTTCACGGCCAGTAGTGTGCTGTGTCGGGGATATTCACCGTTGGTTATGATCCTGCTGTGGGCCAATTCAGCCAAGCAGCAACGAAAAGGCTGGAGAAAAATTGGGGGCTATTTTTTCATCTTATCTTATCTTATCTTAGTGTATTTCGTACAGACATCAACCTTCGACAGCCACAGGGAGCGTCAACGTGATATTACTTTAGAGAAACAAAACAACGTCCAAAAAAAATACAGCTTTAGAAAACTATGAAAAGGGTATATCAGTTACCTTGTAATTGACCTCTAAACTCTTTTAGGTCTGTATTCTCTATTAGCCCCCCTATATTATCTAGCTCTGTTTGCGCTGGATGTTGAGCCTACTAATGTTGGTTATCATTATTCATCTTCATTCACCTAAAGCTCCGGTACAACGACCAAAAGACCAGTGGCCCACTAATTTGGGTAGAAAATGACTATTACTACCTCGATTCTCTGGCTAATTTTGTGTCATCTAATTCTATTTCTGGCCCACAACAATCTTCCGAGCTTTGCCTAATAACTAGGTACATCTTGGCACAGCTTTAGCGTGCGGATTTAAGAGAGTGAGACAATCATTACGCCGGCCACGCAGTCGGAAGAATAGTCAGACCAGGGACTATATGCATCAAGTATATAATAAAGGAAGTCAAAGGCCTGTTATTTGAAGCAATTGTAGTGTGTTATTATAGCTAGGTATAGACGTTGCGTTGAGTGTTACGTTCAGGGGCCACATTTGTGCCAGTACTACGGAGTACCAGCAGCTTTTATCTGTCTCAATAGTATTAACATAGCATTACATAGCATTACATACTCTTTATAATTACCTCAACGCTAGGAGTATGCACTGAACCATGGCCTCCACTGTCGGGATATATGGCAAAAGAATGGGTCGCAGTTACATTTTACCAGGATTAATCCTCGGAATAACGGACCTCTTGGGGAAGTGTGATGCTCAATAATAGTGGTCCACGACTAGGTTCACTTGGATTGCCCTATGTAAATAGATCCCTAAAAACTCACCTCCTGGGATACATAGCAGCTAGCCGTTATTAACTACAACAACGTAATTTATACTAGATTATCAAGGCAATTCTCTAGGCAGCCAGCGGTCATCCTCACCATCCTCCACAGAGGCTATAGAGCTTATAGGGAAACGATATGATTGGAGGTCTTCTCCGACATACGCAGCTATCTAACCAGTTCCACAGTTATACAGCTGAATTTAGGAGAAGATCCATGTTGCTAGATGAGAAAATGGTGGCATTGGGCCCCAATATTAGTGCTTGAAACGTGAGGTTCTATGGACTTTGTATGATTAGAGACGAATAAAAAGAATGCTAACTGGTCTTTTTGAGACTTAGCTCTGCGAGAGGATACTTATCCACTTAGATGTACCCCAATCTCCTGCCAGTATGAAGCACATTCTCCGGTTTATCCCCTATGAAATCCATTACTAAAACTTTACACTATTATGATCGTAAGGGGCATACTAAATAATCGGGCGATATACAACACAAAGGCCCAACTAGCTAGAGACAGGGGAGGGGGACATAGATGATCTGTGTGATGGCTACCAGCTAGTCTCACTTATGTAGTAGTAGTATGAGTAAGTGATGGAAGAGGAAGAGGAGAGAGTAAGCCTGGCGAGGTTAACCGGCGCCAGAGACTGTGTGTTTGATCCATAGACTTGGGAATATCCGTGAATTGTTTTTGTGATCTCTTTTGGACTGTGCAACTGGATAACGTGCTTTGACTTAGGGAAGAAGAGAGGCGAGAAGCTTTGATGTAAAGGTCTTTTGCTGCTGACCTGTAGTATCGGCACAAGAGAGAGCCTAATGATGCACAGTTGGCTTTGCGAGATATTCATCATCAAATAGTCATGTGCGGAAGCTGCGGATAGACTGGCAAGTAATTTTTTAGCTCTAAAACGTAATAATCGATCCTTTAGCTGACTGTGGAATATATACAATGCAATGGTATATATATTGTCTGAATTCTACTCCTGTCTTGACTCTCTACCATTCAACCAAACCAGACAGCATCTCAAGCATAATCTACTACATAAATCCCTACATCATATCCAAAACGGTGTCTTTTACTCTTTTCCTATCGACTTTAACAATCTTCACTGGAGCAAACGCTCTGGGCATCAATTGCGCAGGGAATGCTCGCTGTCCCGAGGCGCATCTCTACCAAACATCATACGACCATTACAGAGCAATTATGAGCATCCCCGATGATCGTTGGTATAAAAATAAGGAACATATCTCCTGCTACAGTATTCGGACTACCGCCCCCGGGGCCGTTCCATCATATATCTCTACCTGCAGCTTTCTCCAGAACACTGGCGGTGCTCCTGGGCGCGTTATCAAAACCCTGATTCCTTACCTCAAGGACAAGTGCGGGTTATGCGGCAGCGTGCCTTATTATTATCCCCAGGGAAATAATAACGTCAAGGACGGAGAATTGACTATTAATTTTGTCGATAATAAGGAGGCGGGATCGTGCTATGGGGCATGTTAAAGAACTGTTGGATAATACGGATATTCTTGTCGGAATCAGTGGCTGGTTGAGTTACTGGAATATGTACATATTCTGTATGGATTCAGTTAGGGATCAGAGGTATTGTACTATTCGTTGCTTGTATGCAATTTGATTAAATCCAAGATGTTGATGAAGGTAGAAGAGAACAAAGCTTGTTCATAGTTTGTGGTTTGTACCTAGTAACTAGCCGAAGCTAATAAAATGGCCGAAATTCTCTGATACTATTGGAAATAACACTGTTAATTAAAAAAAAAAAAAAACTCCGAAGATGTCACTGTACACAGCAGTACAGATGAGTAAGACAAGTACATACACGTGAGGCGGCGAGGTCTGATCATGTGGAACTCCAACATCAAACGATACTCTGTATCTCTTCAAGACAAATGCTCCTCTGACTATCAAATTCCACATATTCCTTATTCGTGGTATCTTGGTATTTCCCATTAACGACATTGCTTCATGCTCATGATCCCAGTTACCCATCGTGGCCCGAAACGCCACTCCCAACTATGAGCTCAAAGCACTCCGCCGCTTTATCAGATATCGCCACCCAAGGCACTCCTGTTAACACGCCAAATCCGCCCAAACATTATCACACATGATTTCAAATCAGATAGTAGGAAAGTTTTTTACACAAGAATATCGACAAAGGCAAGAGAAGAAGAAGAAAAGGGAAGTGTACAACGCGGCTCAGTCAATCGACCGTCCCAGGGGAGTCGTTGGAACCAGCACAAGGCTTCTCGCACAAACTGCATTCTTGATCTCAGCTCGCAGTCCAGGAATAGTTGTTTATGGGTTCGAACGGTTCTCGGGGCTCAGACTTGACAGCCGTTGCATTTGGCGCTCCGACTTTGTATGGCTCATGAGGAACAGAGTATGGCCGTGCTTCGTTGCTCGAATATGCTGCACTCGAGCTGTTGTGGCCGGTCGTTGTTGCTGCCCACGTATTTGATGATGGGTAATAATCCCTTGAGGGCGCTGAGCTCGGCGCAGAAGACCCATATCGATACTCGGGCGATTCGCCGTTGGAAATGGGGCTGGCGCTGTGAACAGATTGCTGACCTGCATGTCTGGGACTCTTGGTCGGTCGGCAATGGTCGACATATCGAGGAATGCTCAGAGCACTTTCCTGGCTGCTCAGCGCTGGCGTGTTGCCGGATGGCCGGGGTCCTGAAATAGGTTGCACATAGGTATATTGCCCACGGCCTGACGATGACTGCTCTGTGGAGGCCAAGGGATGCGGGACGGGCGAAATTGATGTCTGGAGAGGCAACGCATGAGCCTCAGCAGCGAAATGCGACGTGCCGGGAATCTTGGAGTAAGGGTCGGCTCCCATAGAAGTCGCGGGGTAACCTGGACTGGAAGCAGGGACTTGAGGTATTGAGTTGTTGCCGCTCTGGTTCCAAGCTGGATAAGTGCTGTTCCAATTAATTAGTCCATTGTCTCGGTATCGAGGCCACAGAGAAAGTTGATAACTTCTGCTGCAGTCACTGGAGGGAGTAAACAGGAGGGTGGTTCTTACTTGGACCTTATGGGACTCAGTTGCCCGCCAGGCACCTTTGAGGGGCTAAATAGGAAATTCGACCTCGGTACCTGTATGTCGGCACTCCTTTTGATCTCGGGATGCTTCACAATCAATGTTCCAGCAACGACACCCAAACCAGTTTCCACAAGGGCCTGGCCTCTCGAGCCTGCGCTGGATCCCAGCAGAGCAATTTCTTTCCGAGCCTGGAAATTGCGTGGGCTACGACCTCGTACCACAATGGGAGAAGTTATGGACTCTGTTAGGACAACCTTGGTGTTGTCTGCTAAGGTTCCGTAGACCTTGAGGTGAAGTACAAAGTGCTGCTGGAGTTCTTTGCGTCGGCCGTTGTTTGCCGTGGCCCTGCGAGTGCAGTATTAGTATTAATACTCTGATGATCAGTAGGGGGGCGAGAGTTCAAAAACACACATTCTAAATTGCAGCCGACGCCAACCGACGGGGTAAACGGCGTATTCTCCATCAGGCTCGGAACCGTCATCCTGGAAGGGTATCAAGGGCAGCGCCGAGGGTTCTTGATCTGGGCTCTGGCTGGTGTCAGGGGAGTTGGGCGGAGGTGTCTTCCATGGAATGACGATGAGTCGAACGGGGTTTCCATCAACGGATTCAATGGCTGAGATGGCGACCTCCATTTCGGATACTGGTATGCTCTGGTTGTTCTCGTTGACCACGGATATTTGCCCCCTTGGGGTAACCAAAGAACCACTAATCTGGAATAGGTTTCTCCGGTAACAAGTCAACTCGGGCTGCAGAGTAGTGCCATCGCTAGTGGTAGATGGCATTTCTGACAGAAAGAACATGCCGTGCAGCTGAGCGGATAGCTCCAGATGCTGTATCTGGCCCTGTTGGTTGACAATCGTGTGTCTGTCTTGCGTTCTCATGAAGTACAAGAGTTTGTGATCTTGGTTCACTGTCAGCTTGGAGCCATCGTCTCTCAGGTCCTGAACTATCTCCTGATAAGCGGCTGGTTCGGTTTGCGAGAAAGTCCTCTTCAGATTGGGATGGCTGTGCTGAGCAGATGCGCTTGGTTGGGGGTGACGGCCATAAGGGGCGGGTTCTTCTTGAGGGTACCGGCCATAAGGGTAGGGCTGATCATGGCCGCTTCGAGGCCGTCCTTGGAGCGATGGTACTGAAGCCGAACTGTGGAAGCCTGAGTCCATGGCGGCGGTATTGAGTCTGTTGGACAAGTGTGCTGATGCGTTGTAGTTGGACCAGAAGCTGGAATGGCCAGATTCTCCTCCTCGGAGGTCTGTCATGGTCGGTGGATATGCCGTTGCTGTCATCATGGGCGCATGTCCCCCTGGACTTGGTATTCTTTACAAAAGACTGTGATGGCGGAAACTTCAAAGGATACTGAATGAAACGATTGGGAAACGATGGACAGGAAGAAGAAGCGAGGTGGGAAGTACAACAGGTATACTTGTAGACGAATGGAGCCCTTGGACGGCAGATGATGGAGGGGAGTGGCTGGTGAGTAGATTTAAAAGGTCCGGCACTGTCCCAGGGGCGGATACCGATCCTACATAATACAACCTCGCACGTCCGTAGATGAATGGATGAGATGGGGTTAGCTAGGTCCGGTGAGAGAGCGGTCCTTGCACCACAGGTACGGGATCTAATAAGGCCTTACTCTCCGAGGTCCAGGAAGATTAATCCACTCCGGACCGTCATCATCTCTGTGTAGTACTAGTACTACTCGGAGAGAGAGAACTAAAATACTAGGGCCAAATTAGCAACAATTCGGGGGCTCTTCAACACAAGAAGCGGGCCAGCTTGTGAAGAAAAAAAACCTGAGCCCACTGAGCCCAGTAAGTTGCCGTGCATGCAGCTGTTCTTGGAAGGAGAACCGGGGTGGGCTGCGGCAACGGGGAGGGGAGGGGGGCGTCGAACTCGGATCTCGTAGAAATACTAGGACGCCTTTCCCGGGGTTCCTTGTGACTTTTTTTGGCCTCACATCCAGTATGATTAATTCGTACGTACCTATGGATATCTTTGTCCAGGTAATTGTAACCTGGCATTGTATCATCTTGTTGAGGATTTTCCAACCATCATGTCTCGTGGGTGCGTGCAATTTTGGAGTCCATGTCCAGGTGCTGTGACCTTTACTTTTCTCTCTTCTGCTTCCTTCGTTCTTTGCCAATGCGTAGGTGAAACCCGAGAGTACTCGTAGATAATCCGTCAATCAATAATCATCCTGATCATTCTCACTGCCAGCGGCGGGGGCAAGTGGCCGTTTGATTCGAGACAATAACAACGATGGGTGGCGTATGAGCAAAAGTTTGTCCCCTAGGTAGTCTGTTGGTGGGCCGCGAGAAGAGCCGAATGGTCATTCAACCAATTATTCAAGAGAAAGCCGCTTTCCCTGCTTTTGATAAGGGAGCCTTGTGCTTTTCATGCACCCCTTCCACCTTCTTACATACAAGTGCATGTATGCAAACGTACCTAGGCTTTCTCGGGGGCTTTTTGTTAGTGGTCCATGCTAACCCTGCTAGCACGCATATATGTATAAAATAAACATGACAGCCCATCAATCTCACGTTGAAGTGTTAATGTATACGAACTGCTGCACGTACCGAGTGATGGGGGGTTCTGCCGAGGCGTGTCAGGGGTGCCTGATGACTGGCGCAGCGTCGCAAATGGATCCAGAGGCCACCAAAGAGAAGCCGTTACTTCGCTCGGTAAGGCCAAGAGGCCAAGTCCACAGGCTAGGTAGGGTGTGGTCCGTCTTGTCCATTTTGGAGGGGCAATTCGCCGGCCGTGGAGGGACGCATTCCGGAACCTAGCGAACCAGAGACATGCAATGGTCCGCACGTTTCTAGAAGACGGCCGTTATTAGGACAGGCGCGCGAACGAGGGTGGGGGAGTGAATCGTGTGAAGACCAGGTATTGGCTGCAGGCCAAGACAAAGACCGGGCTAGGCAACAGAGAGGTAGCGAGGCAAGACAGGGCCGAGCAGGGCAAGACAAGACAAGACAAGTCAAGACAAGACAAGACAAGTCAAGACAAGTCAAAGTCAATACAAGACAAACCAAGCCAAGACGCCGGCCTAGGGTTTGGCTCAAAACAGGGGGGGTGGTGGAGGCGCACATTGACGGCCTGGGCGAAATCCTTGCAGAGAGAGAATGCAGCCACAGTACAATACATAATACTACTCGTAAGCTCCGGGGAGTCGCCAGGCCTCCAAACAGACTAGTACATAATAGTACTATTCGAATCGTATGTAGTACTACGAGTACTTCGTACCTCTGTGGAAATCGAAACCTTGCGGCAGATGTATGGACAAGGATATGGGACACCCAGAGTGGAGGTAATAAATCACCAGCATACTCCGTACGTTGTCAGTTGTCTTCCGGCGGTGCCGCGAATTAGCGCCCGAAAAACAAGACTCGAACAAAAAGGACTGAATATTATTATTTGGGGAGATTGTTTTGCCGGCGCGGCGCCGAGTCTCCCCGTCCGGATACGGATAGGTGGTGGCGATGGGGCGTGCGCAAGACGTCCGTCTATGGCCCAGTTATTATTAGCGTCCGTCCGATCAGTGTGTCAAGCGGCTAGAATGGCAGATTGCTCGATACTAATACTAGTAGTATATTAGCGGCGGCACTGGCGAGCGGACGGCGGCTTCAACACGACTGCCGCCGGGGGCGATGCTACTATCGCCGATAGGCCTGGCAAGGGGGGGTTGCTGACGGCATCACTGGCATCTTTAGGAAGCGCGAAGTCGTCATGGGTGGGTGGGCTTGAGATGGGTGACGGTGGGGCGACTTCTGACTATGTTGTGCCTTGTGTGCGAGTCGCTTGTTGACAATATTGCGAACATTACTCCGTACGAGTACTCGTAGTAGTATGCCCTTGGGACGGGTATGTCCGCTCTTGGAGGGGGGCGTTCCTTGTCGAGCGTCTCGGATAGCAGTCGAGGGTTGCAGATGTGTGTGTGTGCGTGTGTGTGTGCGTGTGTGTGTGCGTGTGTGTGTGAATGTGCGCGTGATGAATCTCTCTGGGCGTTATCGGGGACAGATAGAGAGCAGACAGAGCACGCCTTCAGGCCGTGTGCCCTCACGCTCGTAGCTCGTGATTTGCTGCACTTGCAGGACGTGTCTTTGAATTGTCAGAGTTGTGGCGTCCAAGTGCGCAACGGCGCGGTAGGTAGAAAAGAATTGAAATTTCATCCTAGCAGTATTAGTACTAGGTACAGCGACAAATGCGGAGGCGGTCGAGCACACGTATTGCCAAATGGGGCAACTACGGCCGTGGAGATGCGCACTAGCAAGGGTAAAGAAAAGAAAGGGGGCCGCCCGAAAATAAAGAGGTTTTTGGTTGTAGATCTGCGATGAAGCTGGGGTCAGCAGCCTTCTGCAGCTCCACCAGCGACAAGGCACATGGCCGTTGAAGACACAACTTGTGCAGGTCTTTGCTGGAGTTGCACAAAGCATCCATCAGCAATGTGTACATATTACACTGCTTGTGGTTTGGAGCAGTGATAGACAGGTGTGGAGTGAAAGGTGTTCATCAAGGATCCATCACGTGCGTCATCCATCCATCATGATAGTAGATAGTAGTACAAAAGCAGTAGTACTACTCGTACTACAGTAATGTGATTATGCCACGCGTGACTTGAATGCACCTCTTTCACCTAAAAAAGGTTAGGCAACGTGCCGGACGGTGGGAAGAGACAGGAATAAACAAACAGGGAAAAAAACAAACTTGAAACTTGGTTTGGATTACTACGAGTAAGGTAGGTACGAGTAATACTACTACTACTACTACTCGTACTACTACCGCATTCATCTGTGGCTGCCTCCGCAACTGTCCGTGCTGCTCCTCTCCTCGTATCTACTTTGTACATACAACATCCACACCACATACTTCGTAGGTACGTCTTATCTAGGCACCTTGATGATGACAGCTAGCAATGACTCGATCTCCATGGTCGTCGCTGCAAAGGCCTGCAACGACAAAACAAAACAACAACTGCAACAGGGTTGGTTGGCGTGCACGGCCCTGCCGTCACATCACCCCCGCACCTGTGTAAAGCCACCAGGGCCAATCAAGGGCCCAAGCGAAAGAGAGGGAGAAAAAAAGACGCGCCCAACAAAAATTCCGAGCATGAAGCATCCATCGTGGTCTATGCCGTTGCGGGTTGACCTCCGCACAAACACCCGTACTCGTACGAGTAGTTCCATCAGTCTACTCCGTAAGGTTATTAGGATTAGGATTAGACGTCCCCTTTCCCTGAACCATGTTGGAGTTGGAGTATATGTGATTGTACGTCTCATAATACAGCAGCATAATAAACGCCCTACGAGTAAGGACCTCTTGGCGTTGCGGCAATTTCCACGCCCATCTTCCTGCTGATGGATATATGTATACTACTATGCTTGCATCCAAGGCACGCATGCATGCACTTCGGGAGAAAAGGAGCCGTCAACTCTCATAAATTTTGTACATAGGCCTACTCGTACCTATCTATGCATGCGGAGTGAAATGTGCAATTTCTATAGGCTGTTCGAGGGCAGGTTACCTTCGGAAAACAGCCCATGTCCTCCGTAGCCTGCCATCCTCTCCCGTCTCCCTGCAGGCATCAGTGGAAAACTTTATCGCAGCATGGGTACCTAGTCGTGTGCCCACGCCAGGCGCGAGTACAACTGTAGCATCCGGGAGGCTCGCCCTTATACGAAGTACATACAACTTGTGCAGGCATCGTTGTGCCGTTTGTAATTTGATAATTCTTCTGAATCTTAGTAGGTTGGGTGCTATTAATATGGCTAACTCTATCCTTACCTCCTTCCTCCTTCTATCTGATTTGAGACAAAACACTCGAATAGTGCCGAGCCGCCTTGTACATGATACCTGCCCGGTGATTTTTGCACAGAATGAAATGAATTACTAGGTACCTAGTAGTACTTTGTGCTTCGTACATTTAGGAGTACTAGTCCGAAGTACTACTTCGTAGTGATACATAGGTACCCAGCAGGGCTGCGCTCAACGGCCCTGGCTCCGCACATACCCCACACTTATATTCGCACACTGTACTTCGTACATGGCAATACAGGTAATTACTCCGTACTCCGTACTCCGTCGAGGTAGGTAGGTACCTTTGTCGACAGGTCTTCTTTTCTCGAAAATCCTTCTTCGCCCTCCTTCACCCCATGCAAAGGCCTCCCAAACTCGCAGGCTCCCTCTTACTACCACAACTACAACAGCTACTACAACTACTACTGCTACCTCTCGACACTACCAATTCCTTTCTCGAATCTGGAGTTGCGACGATCCTCCAAGCGCGCGCCCACTCCCCCCGTTGTTGTCCGTTCGCACCGGGCCTTTTCTTGTCACCGATGTAACCATCAGGGGCACGTTGGGGGCCATATTCGAGATCTGGCTGTCCAGGGCGCCTGTCCTCATCGCGATGGCGTTAACAACTGTGCAGATGGGTTACTTCCCGCGTCCCTCCCCCGCCCACATGCTCTTCTTTTGTCGCTCATATCCTGGACGTCCCACGCGATTGACTGCCACCTGCGCTGCTACCCCCCGGAAGTGTTCCACTGTACGGAGTACGACGCTGGGGTGTTATTAGTATCGGCGAGGGACTGAGGGGCCTGAGGGGGCCTGAGGGGCCAGAATACTACGAGTAGTCACTGGTACGTCGCACTGAGGAGTCGGTTGTCTTAGGCCGATCTGGCTGACACGCTTCGCCATTTGTTACAGGTATTAGTACTACGACTACTAGAATGTACTCGTACGAGTACTGTTCCGTTGCATGCATCTGTCTCCACCAATGGAGTCGGATGCCTCGACGTACTATCTACATACCGACATGCTACGACATGCACTCGCCCCAATCTATTCTGCATCTATATCCTGCATCTCGTCTGGGGCCATCTATCATTTGCAGATATCAGGGCTTGGGAGAATAAATTATTACGCCCTACGAGTACGCTCCATCGCGAAAAAGTCCCTACGAGTACATAGGTAGGCACATGCGAACACTCACTTGTATCCTCGGCTTTTGGCCGAGAAGGTTTTCGCAACGTCGCAGAACCTTACTCGTACAGCCGTCTGCGAAAGCTCCTAATAGCCAATTATAGGTAACCACCTCTTTAGATACTACTACTCGTTCCATGTGATTTTGGAGGCCAGACGGCTGACCTGCCACATAGAGGACAGTGTGCCAAGAGCCGTGTGCGATGCACCAAGACCGGTACCTGCTTCGTACGCACCATGGTTATGAAGTCCTGGAGAACGCATGTATTACAAACGTGCACGCCTCGAAAGAGTGGACATGCGACCAACGGTTTGCAGAACCTTGGTATTGGTTCAACTCTGATCGTGGTGATTTGCCAGAGTGTCACATTGACACGCTGCTTCCCACGCGGGGGACATGTCGGTGCCAAAAACATAACAAAAAGACATGCATGCATGAGTACGGAATTGGTATGTAGTACTTCGCACTCCATGCCTAGTTATGCCCTGTCGCATCCGGTACAGGGACCTGACTCCCGGCCTGATGATAGGCCTCCATTACGACGCTTTGGTGAGATGCAGATCCCCGGCCTGCAAAGCATTTCAAGCCCCTTGTCAAACGGGAGCCCCGAGATCAACATTTTTTGCAAACTCCATTCAGCTGCGTGCATCGTACGTCTAATACACAAGTGCTGATCACGGAGTACCATTCAACGCAGGTGTCTTACCAGTCACGCCGACGAACCAAACTATCCACGAGTTCTTGGTAAGCCATAATTTTTTAGTATCCAAGTGCATTGATGATGGGCAGTTCTAGGCTTTGGTCAAAGTTGATATCTATCAACGCCTCCGCCGCACCGTCCACGGTTACTAGTGCTACGCCCTAATTACAGGCCTGCCAGTTCCTGGCCAGCCGGCGGCCGAGGTGCTTATGGCCGGTATTGGTGCAGACGTGCCTACAAGTAAGCATCTGGCCATGCCCTTGCCTGGTCTTGTTGAGACCGGGGGCCGTTATGGCCTGATTTGGTGTTGAGCCGCAGAAGCCCCGCGATGGTGTGTTTTCGCTCCTCGGCACTTGATGAAAGATATCGTCTGGATATGGCTTTGGCTATTGCCAAAGGATGCGCTTCCTTGTACTCTGTACGGAGTAACTAACTACGGTATTAATGCGATTGCTTATGAGTCGTGTAATTCACGTCGAATACACTCTTGCCGTGTTGGAGGAGGAGAGCAAACCAGTTAATATGAGTGAGAGTCCGAGTCGCTGTCCAGATGCGGTTGAAAGAGATGCTGGTGGAGCCCAAGCGGTACACCAAAGGTCCCGAAATTCGAGCGACAGCTAAGCTCACACGCACACTGTCCCCTTGCGCGAATAGCATGCGATATGGTAGGGAGTATGTGCATACGGTCAAGCACGGGTAATAGAGTATGAGGTGTGTCTGTTCTTCTGGGTCCTTTGTTGACTTGACCAAGGCTGCGATGACAAACTGGAAGGAGAAGATCTCTCTGACATCGAACTCCAAGAAGCCAGTTTTACACTTGATAGACGCCTCAAGCGCCTTAGACAGGTACTATCACCAACAACCGCTGTGTACCTACATAATGTAGCAGTCACATTGAAACCTCACATCCTTGCCGTTTACTGTTTGCTATGGAGTACTACGGAGCTCTCCGGAGGACTCACCCACCCACTGCCTTGGCAAGGAGGTTATGTAAAACCGGTACGCTGATCGAGAGACAAGTGGTATGCGGTCCAGCAGATTAATCATCCACTTGTTTGAATAAACCCAACGACCCATTTACTATTTGGATGTTTTTTTCGGGGGAAAGCGAAGGTGATTAACGTTGGCCGTTGTTACAGTGCTGCCGAGCCACGAGCCCGATCTACCATGGGATCGAGGGTGGTATCCAGTCGACCGTCCGAAGGATGCATGTGCTCTTACCTTGTCACGCGTCTTTTAATTGATTGGGCCCAGTGGCAACCCTTGCTGTATGTTGCAGCACAGATCTGTGTTTGATGCTCGTACCGACATTCGATGCAGAGCAAGTTGCGCCATGCAGCTGTGCTACCAGCAAGACCACACAAAATGATATAGATACACTCAAGAGTCCATCAACAAGCAGCCCACTGAAGGGTACGATGAGGTCATTGCCGATAGTACCCGCCTCACGGACTGAGTCTTGTGACTATCCCATGTTTAAACATGAGTGCCCATGCATACATACTGACACATTATCGACTGGGTTGGTAAAACAAAGTGTTGCAGCCCATCGAGACGGCTCAACGGAGCCAAATGCACAGCCCTATAATCAAGCATATTATATCTTTGCATACGGAGTACCGAAAGGGCCGAATCACAGACGTGTTCCTCAGTCATGATTATGACATCATGCATGGAGATGAAACTTTCTACGAGCTACAGACGCACTGGTCAGGGCATTGATGCTATGATTAGCCCGCCTTCGTTACATGCGTGTTTGTACTCGTGGAACGGTGCGATATATGTTCTCCTCTCCTCCTTAGGACACGTGCTTCACTTAACACACTTGTTCGAAAAGCGCTCAGGGAGGTAGCATGTGTCTACAGAACACGAGTGCGTGTTTTACGCTCCACCATCACCATCATACCGGGCGTCTGATTGTGTCGGGCGTCTGATTAGGCATGACCGATATTGGAAAGCATCGGATGGCTTCTTGTGGAGTGTACCTAGCTGCGCTCACAAGTTGAATGGATGGATGACCCCAACATTCGAGATTTTGCGGACCAAGTTCTCACCAGACAGCTCATTACTCATTAGTATCGATTCATAATCACCATGGTCGCCTTTTGCCGGGAACTGTCACTTTGACGTTGGCATTAGCAAGCCCAACGAAGCCTTGATGAGTATAAGCGATAGCCGAAGCAATTCCCAAACTGGTCATCGAAGACCCTCTCTCCCGCAGATCACATCAAGCCTCACCGTACCATCCGGATACTAGTCCAACTAATACTGCTTCGTATATCTAGCCTCCTTTGGCTTGAGGGAGTTCCTACTGGGCTATTGTAGCATCCCGGGCGCGAGACAGGACTTAGCTTGAGCCACTACGCCACCGTGTTGTTTTCTGCCGCATTGACGAAGCACGGAGCATCTACTGTAGCAGTTGGGCCCGTGTTAACGTGGTATTCTTGAAGGACTCCTCGTGCCCGCCCGCGAGATGCGAACCACCGATTCTATGCTTAATGCCGAATGTTCCACATCCTGTCTTTTCCGCACTCTGCCATATGTTAGTTCCGCCTCGTCATAGTTTACCTCATATTATCAATCTATCCGTAATCCTTCTTACTGTACTCCGTAGATGCTTCAAACCGCCCAGGAGGTTGTGTTTTGTTTGTTTTGTCACCATCCTGTTTTTCGTGCCTATTATCGGGTCAGGCAACTGCATTCTCCCCCCCCCCCAGACTGTGGCAAAAAAGAAATCGATAGGCGCCGTGTCATTCCTTCGTTTTTTCCCTCTTCATTTTTTTCTTCCTTTCTCAGTTTCCCGTTTCTGCTCTCACGCACGGGGCGTGTCTCACTTTGGTGCTTGGTCCATGCTCATCTTCTCCAAGCAGAGATGGAAAAAGTTCCGCCAAGGCACACGGCTTGTCTTTTAGGACCGACCCCAAAAAAGCTTGGATTATGCACCGGACCGCCCGAAGAGGAAGGGTGTTTGAGTAAGGAAGTGGTTCTTTTTTTCTTTGGCAATGAGCAGTTAGTGGTGGTGACTGGTTCCCATGTAAGCTTGTAAGCTGCCCAGAACCGGCGGCATGCGTTAGTATAGTTTAGTTCAGGTGGTCAAGGAGAAGTTGTTCAGGTAGCTGTCTCTGAGCCGGGAGGTTAGGAGTCACTGACGGGCGTAGATGAAGTCGGCAAATCTACGATACGAAGGCGATGCCATTGTCAGATAGGATAGAGCAAAGAAGGGTGCTTGGTTATGAGGCAGGTCTTTGTTTTGCCCAATGAACTCGTTTGCTCCCTGAATCAGACCTGTCATCGGAGATATTGAGTGCTTACTTGGTACGCTAAAAGTCCGAGTGGCGAAGTAATATAAGCAAGGCTGTACTCCGTAATGCTCCATACGAAGTAATACTAGCAGCAGTAGTAGTAGTATCTATATTCCGTACTCCGTATCGTACTCCGTAAGATGGATGCTATGTCTATTAATGGTCCGATCCATGTATTTGCAAGCCATTTCCAATCTCCCGGAGATACTGAATTGGGCCTTTTGTTTCCCCCCCATAGCATCATCCATCGTATTGATCGTCTTCACCCCACCCAATCACCGAATCACCCAGCGGTCATTGTCCTCATCCGACTCACTGCCTTCAACTTCGTCCTCGGCGTCCATCAGGGCCATCTGGACAAAGTGCCGGACCCACGCCTCTTGCAGCGGATCGAGCGCATCGTCGTCGTTGGGGGCAGGATGCTGGTCATTCTGCTGCTGCTGGTTTTCTGCATGGCGCTGAATCTGGTTCGGCCGTCCAAGGCCAGCATCGCCGCCATGCCCGCCTCGTCCAACTGCTGCTGCTGCTCCTCTTGCTCGTCCGCCATCGCGAGGCCGACGAGCACCCCTACCCCCTCTCGCGCGACCTGCTTGTTGGGCACCAGGATTTCCTCTTGCGTTCAGGGCTTGGCCTGCCCGGTTCTGAGCCTGGGCTGCTGCTGCTGCTCCTGCGCGTGGTCTATTAGCAGCTTGTCCAGGTTGGTCTGCACCACGACGTCCTCCACGGCCTCGGTTGTTGTTGTTATCCATAAGCCGTAGGACAAGGGGAGCTTCTCGAGCGACCTGAACTTGTTCGCCGTGCTCCCTGGCCGCATTATTGTCGTCGGCTTCTGAATCGCTGTTCTCTGCGCCCTCCCTTTGTAGACCGTTAATCCCCGCTCCTTGGAGCTCAATCCCGGGATCAAGTAT
Source organism: Hypomyces perniciosus (assembly GCA_008477525.1). Classification (NCBI taxonomy): domain Eukaryota; kingdom Fungi; phylum Ascomycota; class Sordariomycetes; order Hypocreales; family Hypocreaceae; genus Hypomyces; species Hypomyces perniciosus. The sequence continues at coordinate 698,561 of SPDT01000010.1, forward strand.
TAGAGGAGCAGGCAAATCATCAACAACCCCCTGTCCAACTCCTGGCTCGACTTCTTCCACCTCCAGCGCCTCGACGGCAGCAGCTCGTAGACCACCAGCAAATCCCAGTCCAACGTCATCACCGTCACCACCTTCCAGCTCCCATAGACGCATGTAGCACGAGGTGACTTTGCCATCAGGCTGCTGATTGTAGTGTTGATAAGGATTTCCGGGATCCAGCCAGGCCGAACATAGGTAGCAGAAGTGCGATTGACATCGTGAGCAAATCATGTGGTTGCAGCCGTGAGTCTTTTGCGCAGGAGCATTGCAGGTTGGGCAGGGACTTGTGTGTAGCTTCATATACTCGAGAGAGGCCTTCTCCTCCTCCGTAAGCTCGCCGTCGTTGCGCTTAGGTGTGCATCGGGCATACTCGCCGTGCCATGATTGGTAGCATCGACTACAGAAGGCGAGTCCGCAATCTTCGCACACAGCCAGGAGATCAGCAGTGTTGAACTGTTCTGCCTTCTTCTTCTTTCCTTTCTCGTCCGCAGCCCCGCCACCATCCTCATCGGACTCGGCATCGGACGCCTCTCCAAACTCGAGGCCAGAGGGTTTCTTGTGTTTCTTGGAGCGTGCTGCGCCATTACACCACTGTCGAGGGCAGTATATGGTGTTCTTGTCCGACTCCAGTTCCGTTTTGTACTTGAGATTCACATAGCGCCTCACCATGTCTTCAGGCAAGCCCATCTGTAGTAACTCACTGGGATTGATGAACGTCTTGAACTTCCTCGCCTTGCCCACCTTGGCTGTTGATGCAGCAGATTCACGCTCCTTAGCACAATTAGGGGCTAGACATCGGACGGTTGCCAAGTTACCATCTTTGATGGCGTCGTTGTAGAAGTCCTGGAGACACTGCAAGCAGAAGATGTGATCACAGTCAAGCATCTTATGACACTTTGATCCCTTCTTGGGGTCTAAGGGGGTGTGTGTGTTAGCACCTTGGAAGATATCCATCTCAACTCAGGGGCTCACCGTACCTAGACAGATCCCACACTGAAATGTCTCCTTGTCAAATGCCGCTTTCTTGGCCTTGATATCATAGTCGAGCACAGCCAGTTTATGCTCCGGGTTCACTTCGAGAGTACTCTCAGCAGTGATGGCCCCGAATACGTCATCAGCAGCTCGCTGAACATGGTCGATGTACGCATAGGCAACCAAATCCCGCCCCATCTCCTCCCACAAGCGCGGCCCTTCCTCCTCAAGGCGAGCAAGAGTCTCAGCCGAGAGCCACTGCGGCGTCGTCGATATTTTGATCAACGGCGCGCATTTTGTGGGATAGCCATCCGGAAGAGTGATGCGTAGAGAGAGTGGAGGCAGATGAGAGACTTGCAGCGAATCTTCCACAATGACGGGAGCCGTGGATGTCGAGCCCTTTGATAATGCCTGCTTTTGAGCTTCTACTTGCTCGGACGAAGCAGCTGGGAAAGTAACCGTCACCGGAGCTGGAGGTTCCACCGGGAGCTCAAGTTCAAAGGTGAAGCCATGGGCATCCGGCCGACGGAGCTCCGGGTAGATGGCCTCGAGAGTCTCAAGCTCGGTAACACGAGCATCGTCATCGTCGCTTGCAAGATCCATGTGTATTGTACAGCCGGGGCTGGATCATATCCGCTTTCAAGGATATCTATGAGAAGAACAAGAAGCCGACAGAATCGTTTAATGAAGCCAATGGAAGAGCTAGTGGCGATTGAATAGATATTTGTGGTGAAGAGGTTGTAGTATGCTTCGAGTCTGCCAGGGTATCCCTATGCCGACAGATAGCAGGAGGATTGTTAGACAGTATTGGAAGCCACAGGGACCATATAATGTAAGCTCATTGGTCTCGAAAAGATGCTTCAGGTAGCATTGATTGCATAGAGTGGTGAAGCCCAGGGTTGAAATGCTGCCAGGAGGTCTCCAAAAGTCTCCATGAATGACTCTTCACCGGACCAGTGAGGGGAGGCTCAGGGTTCAGGGTTGCGCCACACGCTACTTCGTACTCCATATTCCCAGCGTAAAGCCACAAGGGGCAATCCGCCAGCATCACATGTCTTGCAGTGCTTCGTCTAACCAGCATCTCTTACATTCGCGGTATCGCGACGACAATAGAACCTCTCAATCCCTCGCCTGCGCGACTGTCGCAGTGGGTGACTTAGGCTCTATCTTCTCCAGCCGAACGTCGCCTCCAACTCAAAGACCATGCGCCATCCCAGCTGATAGCAAAAACATCACCATAATTATCATCACCAATATCAACCGCAACCATGAGCGACGACCACATCACCTCCCTCGCCTCCCTCTCCGTTACCCACGTCTATTATGCAAGTACACATCTTCACCCCCGCTCAACCGTCTTTGCTAACAAACTTGGGCCCCAGGACCCGGACGACTACGTCTCCCTCTTCTGCGCCTACCTCGCCCTCCTCCCCCAAGCCCTCTGCGTCATCTATGCCAGCCTCATCTTTTCCACCCGCGAAGCCGAAATCATCCTCGCCTTCGCCGGCCAACTCGCCTGCGAAGCCCTTAGCTTCGCTCTCAAGCGCCTCTTCAAAGAAGAACGCCCTCGTCGCACCCACGGCCATGGCTACGGCATGCCCAGCTCGCACGCGCAATTTGTGGCATTCTGGAGTCTCTCGCTTGCTCTGTTCCTCCTCGTGCGACACAAACCCTCCCAGGGCGCGCCGCTGAAGAGTGGTAGGCCGTGGTCGTTTTTGGAGAGGCTGGCTGTTAGTCTCGCGGGGGCGGTTGTTGCGACGGCCACGGCGTGGAGTAGGATATATCTTAATTACCATACTCCGAGACAAGTTGCGGCGGGTGTGGCTGCTGGGCTTTTATTTGCGGTGGCGTGGTTTGTTGCGACGGAGTTATTGCGACGGACGGGTTTGTTGGCATGGGGTATCGGGACACCAATTGCGAGGGCGTTTAGGATAAGAGATTTGGTGGTTGAGGAAGATATGTGTCAGGCAGGTTGGGAGAAGTGGGAGGAGAGGAGGTTAAATGCGGAAGCTGAGAAGAAAAAGATGAAGTAGATGGGGTCATGTCATTCTCTGACGCCCTGGCTAACTGTACAATCAGATCCTGCTGTTCTCTATTATACACGAGCATCTTCAACAAGGGAAAATACAAGAAAGTAAGAAAGAAATGAAACTTCATCAAGAAGTAAAGACTGTGTTGACAAGGCAAGCATTGCACCGTTGTGGCGCAAGCTAAGTCGTATAAAACCTCTAATCTAAAGTGAAAAGAAAAGAATGTGAGAAAGAGAGAAAGGAATAGATGCCGGGGTATCCAGAGAAAGACAGCTTTTGTCGACTACATCCTCCGCTGGCCATACGAAGGCCGTCTATATGTATGTATCCGCTTCAACGCCTAGAAATCACTGTGAGGTAACCCGAATGAGTCCATCTTCTTAAATCCACTCTGTTGTCTCAACCTTGAAGCCGTCTCCCGCGGTGAGTATATCGCCTGAAAACGTCGAATGGCCTGATGCAGCCTTATTGTGCTTTCTCGATGCTATCGGCGTCTTATTGGCGTTCGGGTTGTAGACAGTAGGGCTCAATGTAATCTGTGATTCCTCCCCCTCGTCTCTTCTATTGCCTTCCCACTCGGCCGTGAAAGGCATAGGCGGGTATTGTTTGGTGCCATGGCCATCGATGGTGCTATTGAACCGGGAGGTGGTCGTCGATCTGACAATGCTCAAGGGCTCTACCATCAAGGCTGGATCAACTGGGGAATCTAGACCCCGAGACCCTCGGCCATAAGTCTCGGAGGCTCTATTGGACGGCTGGAATGAAGACCGGTTTACATCAGCAATGTTCGAAACCCTGAGCCCAATCTGAACTGTCGCGGAGGAGATTAACGATGAGTCTCGTTGATGTCGGCCACCTGGAGAATGGACCTTGGACGGTGGCACCAGCATGCCTGTTTCCGACTCGTTGGATACTGTGGCGTTGGTTGTCGGGGTATAGGTTGTCGCAGGAAGAATATCCTTGGGCTTGACACTCAAGGTGCCTCGTCGGTTCGGGAAAATACTATAAGACTCTTTGGGAGAGAGCATTTCCCGGGGTGTATATGTAGATGCCTGAGAAGCTTCAGCGATGGTAGAGCCTTCAAGCTCGATTCCGATAGGTAGAATATCCTCCGTGCTAGATTCGTTCAAGTATGTATCTGCTTGCACTTCGTTCAGGGACCAATTGCTCTGATTCGTCTCCTGTGCAGCAGCTCTAGACCTTTTGCTGCCCGCAGGAGATTGAAACAGCCTCGGAAATGAGACCGGTCGCTCCATCTGAGTGTTATAAACGTCGGCGCTAGGTGCCCATATTCGCACGCTTTCCTCCAACGCTGGCAGTCCATATTCGTCACGGCTCCGTGGACCGATACTCCAACTCTTGTTAAATCGTAGGAAAACGTATAATCCACCGAAGAGGATGCCAGATATGTTCCCGGCGGCCAGGGCGACCATTCCCAGGTCATATTGTATGGCAGTGTATGCGAGAGGATCATCAACGGAGATGCTGTAAAAGAATGGTGCGAGCAGGCCCTTTGTTGCATGTTAACGCCATGTGTAAGTTAGGAATTTGGTTAAACTCACATTCAAAATGGCGCCCAAGACCATGAAGTACACCATTCTGGAAGCTGCCGCTCTTTCCATTGCCCCAATTGCGGCGTTCTGTCGTAGTCGAATAAAAACAATCAAGGCCCCGGTTAGGAGAATTGAGGCAATGGCTGTTAAAATAGCAAAGCATGCAAGCCTCCATGTCTGAACGAATAAAAAGAGGGATCCATAGCAGAAGTTTGGTGCTTCAATGATGCGTGTGACTACATATGTCCCCATCAAGCCTAGAAATACGATAAGAACACACGTGGGAACAATCCACTTGGGTCGTCGTGGGAATGGTCGTGGCCTCAGGGCTTGGAGTGTTGTCTCCAATCCGAATATGAGTTGGATGTATGGTACAATGAATAGGCCTATGCGAAGTCATGAATAATGAGAAGTTCAAAAATGGTCGTAAAAGCTTACCTGGAAGCATGGACTGAGATATCGAAGTGCACCCCAGAATCAAGAGCCCTTCAAGACCCTTGGCCTGAGCAACCTCATAGATAATGCCTTGGGTCACAATGCCAACACATAGGATGAAAGGGAAGACCTCTGCCGTCCCAAAAACGCTTAAAATAGGTGCCCTGACATGGAGTTAGCCACTTTCCCTTACCAAATTCTCAAGACAGCACCATACCGAAGTTTAAAGACCGGATCACCCTTGCTTTTCGCCCCTTTGTAGCAATCCCAAAGGATGCCAAGTGCCGTTACCGCAGCCGCCACAATGTTAAACCCCGCGAGTACTATAAACGTTGTTCGAACCGATTTGGAGATGGCGAACTTGGCTTCGTTGATAGCAGCCGTTGATGTGTTTGTCGTAAACCGGAACCCGTCTGCGCCAACTCCCGGCTGCCGAGTCCAAAGCCCACCATCCCGAGTTTCAGGTTCCAACACATTCCAACTATTCGTGTTCATCTTTTCCTTCTTTTTTGCCGTGTTTAGATCAAGTGCTCACCAATTTCGGGCAATGGCGATGGAGCCCGTTGAGGTAGATCCGATATCCTACTCCATCGATATACCTTGAATTCGTTGTCGTCGTTGCGGTTCGTTTGTCGAATATGAAAGAAAGGGTCCCCTTCCGAAACGGGAGTGAAAAGAAAGAATCAAGACGATGGTGTCCAGTTGATGAATGCAGCGTAACAAGATCCGCACACGTTCAGGCATGCAACCGTCACAAACGAAACGAACCCACGTGGGAACTGTCGTCCAGACGGCTACGAATTGAACAAAAGAGCGGCCGAAGAGAAGGAAGAATGGGAAGAAGATACCAGGAAAACACCAGAGATCACTGTCAGAGAGGGAGATGGAGGTGGTAAAGAGTCGCATAAGAACCAGGCAACACACGGGAGATGGAGATCCGGCATGCGGGCACCAACAAGGAGCCAGAAGTGCCTAGCATGGGTTTCAATCGGGGCCAAGATGTTAGAGTTTGCCACCATCGTCTTTAGCCAGGGGTCGTGAGCTGCAGGCTGCACACCACCATGATACTAGTAGCCATAATGGCATTGCTTCTTTCCTCCCAAGTCATCGCACTAAGGTGATCTCTTGATCACATTGGATGAAAGGCTCTTTTTTTTCCCTTTTTTTTCCTTTTTTCCCTGGCTCCAAAGTTGACACGCGCTTGCAATGTCATCTCCGCTCTTGATGGTCCTCACGAGGAAAGAGAAAGCTCACGACGAAGAGAAATGCTTCGGATCACATTACCTATTCGGAACCAGTTGTAGTATCAGTGCGGTTACAGCTTCGGCGGATTCGGCTTGGCCAGGTTGCTGCAACACCTCTGTGACTTGAGAGTTGAAGGGCAGACATAGCGTCCAGCTCGTGGCGGCGGAGTTTGAAGCAGACTTGGAACAGGCTCAAGTTTTGAAACTCAGGAGCTGATGTTGGAACAACTTGGAGGTTGGAGAGCCGATACTCATGGTGGTGGCGCCACACCAAAAGCGGTTTAGTGCTCCGATCGCTTACCCCTGGTCCGTCCCTAATGCAAGTCACGAACCGAACAATGGAGTCATTGTTGGAGCTCTCTATGTAAATGGGTAAACGAACATATGAGTATGTATGCAGTAGTTACATACTACTCAGACTTCAGCTTCCACCAATGTTAACACCCGATCAATTATAGAATCCATGAGGTTACATTTGGGTTCCAAGAATACGTGATCTAGAGTTAGACACCCCTCGGACACACCTTTGGGAATCCCAACCGTCTTGTCGCAGACCAACTATTCCTCGGGCCTCGATCTCGCTACTCTAGTGTCTTATCCATGATGGCACCGTCGTTGGCACTAAACAACCCGTCCCTCATTATGGGGGCATGACATATCACGGTTAAGATGCTTCCGTCGCAAGTTGTTTAAATGATCCCTTTCAGGCGTTAGCCCGAGTCGCTTAGCCCATCACCCAGCTTCATGCTACACTCGACGCCGCACGAAGCCATCGGTTCCGGAAGGCGTTGCCTGTATGGGGGATGTCAACTCCAAGTCTCGACCCTTACCCAGGTTCTCACAACCCCACGCGAGATTCATCCGAAACGTCCGCACCCTGTAGTTCGGTGGAGATGGCCTTCTCGTTCCCCATCCAAGAGTCATGATAGGAACTTTTGCCCATTAAATCAATTTCATGTCAAAGTAAGCCTCGAAACCGGCTCTCTTCATCCTCATGACGGGCCGAATAGCAATGACACTGGTTCGGTTGATGGATAATGTGACGAGAGCTTCTGACTGGTCAATGGCTTGACAAAACACGTCTGTTGCCCTCGTCAGAGGAGACAAGAGGACGAATCACATCCTCTGGGTCCGCATTACTGAGGTTTCGAACTCTGTACTTCGTAGCTAACTAGCAAAAGTGCATGTCCAGAGGACTAGAATCTCAGGTTAGCTCGTATCCGCAACTCTGCCCTTGGACGCCGTGAGCAGGTTTGTTGTCTGAAGCGGACCCATGCTATTGAGTGAAGCGCCCTACAATGTGTTGAGCATCGGCAACCCATCTATCCGGCTGCATGGATGGGTCGCAAATGACGACGCCTGGTTATGTTTTGCTCAGCAATCGAGAAGGATTCCAGCATGAATATTGCTGACATTCTAGAAGCTAGCCACCAGGGTTACGAATCAATGCATGCAAGATTTGCCAATTGAGATAACGGGTGCCATTCGCATGAGAACAGGAATCGGGATTGCCGGTCATTGTCAGCACTGAGAATAGCCAGAATTAACGGCATAATTCAAAACGTCATCTCAACTGAGCACTCAGAATCTGGCGCGTCATGACACGTGCGAGATCCATGCCGCCAGTGCAAACCCGGTAGACAAGCAGAACAGGGCAGCAATTCTGGCTCAGAGTCTCCGATGCTGATCGGACAGGACCTTCCGGCAGATTCCGGCAGATTCCAGTCGAGATCTCGATGACATAGTCGATGAGCTAAGAGGTATGCCGAGATTCGTGTTCACCAAGAGGAACTTGGTTTGAGACGTTCAATGTTGGTTGCTATTATGCCAACAGTGCGTCATTCTTGAAGAGGCTCCACAAAGCATGCACCGCCCCACATCAACCTCACCATATGTGGCGTCACTATGTTCCCAAAGCATCCGCGGACTCTCTCCACTCTCATAGACTTGGCAAGATCTTTGGATCTCGGAACCATCATCTACTGCACACAAATAGATGAACCATGTATGTACTAAAGAGCCATATTGTTATTATTATTATGTTTTTATGACTTGAGAGATTCAGCTTCTGAAAATAAATTCTATTAAAAGAGGCATAACAGGGACATTCAGTCAAATGACTAAGAAACCAGGTTACGGCTCTGGCGTCATCAAGTCCTACCCAAGCATCGTGATGTCACCGTTCAACCTCGATCTAAGCTTTCCCCCGGTGCTTTGGCAGTTGAAACGTTCCTGAACTGCAGTCCACTCGCAGTCTCTCGTAGGTTCCACCCACGTAGGCTGGTTGCGGAGATACATGCTTCCCCGGACACAACAGATCGACATCATTCGTATTCTATGACGCCATGTTCCTATTTCATCAGATTTTTGGATGAACGGGAATACCAGGTTCTTTGACGATTCCAGCAAATCAATCAAGATCCATCTCCATCACCGTTGTATAAAAACCCCCAAGGCCCTCCTCCATCTCTCTCTTCCTTCTCCATCAAACACAAGCAACCCATTCCTCAACAACCAAGCAAACAAGTTCAACTCTTTACAACCACAATCACAATGGAGTCCCTCAAGCAAGGCGCCAACTACGTTTCCGAGCAGGCCCAGAAGGCCACCTCCACCACCTCCAAGGAGGCCAACAAGCAGGTCGCTGAGGACAGCAACGCCGGCATCGGCACCCGGTATGATCATCCTATTCTTCTGCACACGGACAGACAACTAACATGAAGATTGAACAGTGCCAACGCTGCCAAGGATGCCCTCGGCGACAAGTTCAACGAGCAAAAGCACGACGCCAAGGGCGAGGCTCACAAGCAGTCGATGTAAAGCTGTGTGTGCATCAGAATGTGAACAATGAACGGAGGAGTGTGTTTTAAGACACGATAATACCCCTTTCAATAGCTTCAATATATTGGATGCCACAATATCCTACGACGTCCCTTAACTTAAAAAAAAAAAAAAAAAAAAACTTCTGTGATACCAAGATTCCGCTGCACCATTTTTCATCCAACAATCGTAGAATCTCTGCATGACCCCCGAGGAAAAGATCCATTTCGCTTGTTTACAGATTCTTCTTGGCCTGACGAACCGAAAAGGCATTTGAAATGTCGGAGATGGAATACCACACGGCATACAGCGGGATAAAGACCCACAGCATGTTGAAGAAGACTAAGTACACCCACATGTACATAAAGTTACTGCCATCGAGGTTGATGTTGCCTGTAAGCCACTCGGGGCAGAACGTCATGAAGCCTATTAAATCGCAAAAGTGAGCATATGTTCTTTTGCCATCTCCCGGCGAACGAGTTGCACTTACCTCCGTAGAGCTCGCAGGTTGCGAGGACAATCATCCAGATGCTCGCCTTGGGGTTCTGCTTCGCAATAAGATAGCAGATATAACAAGCCAGCGGCCCATCGAAAAACACCGTCAACAGTTCAAGACTGATAACGCCCTATATCAAAACCACCCACCGTCAGCACTTCATCATCCAGCCAAAGCTCAGGGTCACCTACAAGATCAGCCCCCGCCCATCTCTTATCCGCCCTCGCGTACACCATCCACAGCTGCGCAAACGGATTGCTTCCCCCGGACTGAGGCCCGTAAATCCTACTATCCCCATACCCCAAGTAATTATACGGCGTAGGCACCAAGCCCGCCAGCTTATCACCCGCCTCCGCGACGGGGATGTACGAGAAGAAGCAGTGGTACAAGAAGCTCCCCTCTAGTAAGAAGTGACACAGCGCATCCGCGAGGTGCCATATGAAGAGAAATCGCAGGGCTCCCGAGGTCGTTGAGGGCAGTACGGCGCGTGAGGTGCCGTAGGCGGCGAGGACGATAGCGACGGTGGCGAGGAGCGAAAAGATGGTCGTTGTGTCGAACAGATCAGGCGGGAGGGAGGAATCTGAAGCCATTGTAGCTGAGTTTGGTGGTATGCGATAAATGCACGTATTTGTCGTCTCTAGGAGGTCAAATGGCTCGAATTCCGGCTTTCGTAAACGCAATTGACGTCTTGGTCCTCCACAGTGCTCTCTAACCTGACTTGCCGAGGATTCAGGGGCGCGGACGCTACTACGGAGTATTTAGACGTGCGCGGGGATATCTTTACGTGGGGCCGGAGTTATATCTCCGGGTTGGAGAAAAAGCCGACCATATCATTCATCTCCTCCGTACTTCGTACTCGGTACAATTTATGAGAACTACTCGAGCGGACTGTAATATCCAAACCCCTTGTTTGGATCATATTGCTAGACATCTCTTTCTAGCATATGGTCCCAGCCCAAATATCTGGAGCAATCCAACAATCCCAAAGTCCCAATACTCCCTATCCATTCACATCCAAATACATAAAAACCATGTAAAACCCTTAGTTATCCCATTCCTTATATCCCTTCTGCTTCTGCCTCGTATTCCACCCCAATTTCCCACTAATACTATTCACCCAATCCTCACTCCTCCGCCCTTCTGCCTGCACCGACGCAAATGGATATCTGCTAGCACTTATGGTCACATAATCACCCCCCTGCAATTCCACCCTCTCCCGCCCATCGAAGCTTGCCCACGATGCTGTCCTCGCATCGTAAGGCACGCCGACTCGTAGGACGATCGTATCGGGGAGGATGATAGGTCTGAAAGACAGCGTATGTGCACAGATGGACGTGACGAGCATGACGGGGTTCTCGGGGTGGCAAAGAGAGCCGCCTGCGGCGAGGTTGTAAGCTGTTGAGCCGGTGGGGGTTGACACGCATATACCATCTGCGAGAACGGATGTAAAGTGTTCATCGTCGCCGAATACTTCCGTGTACGACATGGCTATCTCAAGATGTTAGCTATGTGCTTCTTTCAATGACCATCAGGAGAGTCAGGGTACTCACTTGGATTTGGGCCCCGGTCCACCACAACCTCATTCAGTATTGTAAAAGTCCCGTCTGGTCGATGCGTATGCGCATCCTCACTCTCCTCTCCAATCAGCTCCTCTACCAAGTCCCTCTTACGATGCAGTTCATTGTCATCCTCCTCGGACTCCGACTCGGGGCTCTTCCTCCGGACACTCCTCATCACCGTGCACTCGAACCGAAGTCTCAAGCTGACCGTCACCCCCTTGCTGAACGCCGAGTTGAGAATCGGCATGTAATCCTCAAAGTCGAACTTGGTCAAGAACCCCAAGCTCCCCAGTGCAAAACTCAACACAGGTGGGACAATGCGCTGGAAAAGCCAGCTTGCGTACAGCACCGTTCCGTCTCCTCCTAGCGTGATTACAAAGTCGAACATGTGCGGTCGCGACCGACACATATCTTCATCCCAATATCTCAGTCGCTTTTGGATATCATCACGGGCACTGTCCTCACTCACAGTGCCATCCTTGGCGTAACTCTGAGCCAGCTCGTCAGCCAACTTGGCCGCATCAAACCTCTTGTTTGTTTTCAACTTCTTCTCCACATACACAACGTAGTGGACATCCCTCTCCTTCTCCAGAAGCCATTGCGTGAGCGCCCGCGTTTGGACAATCAAATCCGAATCATGGATCTTCGTGAGCAGAAAGATGGACTTGACTCGGAACCGGATGCGCATGCTACTCAGACGCCTGCTCAGCTCGCGCACTCCCCAGGCCATGTCGCTGAGCTGCTTCTTCGTCAACATCCGACTGTGAACATTCTCATACTTTATGAGGTCCGCCTCCGATGTGCTCTTGGTCATCTCCCGCGTCCAGGCCTGTTGGTCCGCTTGTCCGCCACCAGCCATGTCAAAGTTATCCGGGTCGATCTCTACGCGGGACTCTCGGCGATGGTGGTGCCGCTGGGCTTTTGGTTCCACAGCGGATGTCATGCCTTGCTCCTTGCTGATATCAACGACTTCGGCCTGGTTATTGGAGTCGGTGAATGCGTGATGTGCTCGATATTGTTCGGGGCCGGAGCTTGAGGCATGAGTCGCTCCATGATTGCCTCGTCGCTGGCCCTCGAGTAATTGGTGCACGATGCACTCGGCACGTCGAGTGTTCGGTATGCGTTGGACTCCGTGGGTATCGATGTCCGCCGATACAAGCGAGCTCTTCCGTCTATACGGGTTCCCTGGCTCAAAGGTAACCTAGCAAAATATCCCCAAAGTCAGTAGCAGTCCAACACGCGGGGCCCAATTGGAACTACTCTACCTCAACAGCTCTCTCGTCCTCATCGCTTCCATCCAAGCTCCCATCTTCAAAGGCGATGTGTTTAGGAAAAGACCCACTCTTGCCCGTCTCCTCGCCTGCGCCCTCGCCCTCGCCCATCTCAGCGACCCTTGATGTGATAGCTTCGATTGCTATTCGCGGGGTTCAGTTTACACCCCGATGCTATCTTCGGGGGGCGTTTCTGACAGCTTCAACTGGGCCGAAAGCTGGACACCATCATCATCCAGCAGATATTTTCGCGAATGGGTTCGAAGGGATTGGCAGATCGGCAAAGCACCCCAAGTATTGCGGAGGTTTAATCCGATAAGGTTACAAACCGGAGCACCGGATGCAGTATGTGGGGGATTTGAGCTTCTCGACCCCAATTGCCTGTCCAAAGGCCACTCTTGATCGAAGCCCAACTAATACTAGACAGCTTATATCATCGTAGGTCGTATGATTACAGCCCATTTCTATCACCGTGTACCCTCTAATATGGGTGATAGGTCATCAATTGACTTGAGGTCATCAAAGCTATTATCTACAGTACATGTCGTCATTATCGGTCCTGAGGGACCCACTACTGAGCTCGGAGATGCTGGGGTAGCTAAATGGCACAGGGCATACGGAGTAAGAGTCCTCGTAGATATATTCAAGTTTATATGATGATAAGGTTATGCTGATAATTTGATTCATCTATATAGGGTATGGGGTATTACAGCTCTGGGGGGCGATTAACATATATCTTCAGGTGTCCTTTTCAGAATCCAATACATTCATCAAAGCCTAGGTAGTATACAGTACGTACAGTAACTCGCCCACCATGAAAGTCACAAGCGCTTTCCACGAAGGTTTGCGGGTCTGTTCAATCAACAAAGTAATATATGGTATGTCCCGAGGGCTTAATTTCCTTGTTCTTCGCCTTTTTTTTTTTCGAATGTATGGTCTTTTCTCCAGCATCAATAGATTCGCCAGACTAGCGAAGGTGCAGTCTAAAACTCGCGTGCCACTTGTGCCATTGGGTTGCTAGCGGGTTTAAGTACGAAGTACTCCGTACCTGCCATGCTAAATTCAGTTCGCGTAAGAGCAACTAGTATAACTGTACGGAGTACTCCGTAGTTATGTATAATATTAATAGCAACTCCTGTCAAGATATTGCGGTTTATGACCCAATTGTTGTTGTTAGTAACGCTATCAATGATTAGAATCTATTTAGGGGGTCTGCAAATATAAACAGGCGGAAATATAAATAGATACAGGTACCTAGGTATATTTTAAAGGAGATTGCATTAATAAATCAATACTACCTTATCTATCAGCGCCATTTAACCGTCGGTTAAAGCGCTGCGCAAAATTTGCAATACGACTAAGAAATATTAGTATATATAAAGGTTTAATAAACATATATAAATAGATAATTGGAATAGGGGAATATTAAATAGATACTTTAAAGTTACATGTTGGAATTTAGAAATTATTATTTGCCTGTTTTTTTATATATCAGTGGTCTGTTAGGTTTGCAATACGTCTGTTTGTATCTGCGAACTCGTATCAAGGCGTGTCAGAGAAGGATTAAACTTTTCTTATTGGGCAATCCAGCTGAGTAATGTCCTTGTAATTCTAGCGCCTAATACTCCGTAGAAGAAGTTAGATTGTGGAGAGAGTCAGTGGTCTTGACCAGAGTTATTGTGATATCTACTACATCATATCTACTGCTGCCGTAAGATTGCATATTCAACCTTCATATCTTCATTCCCCTCACATGCGCCCGCAGCTTTCACTCATTTCGTATGCCCAGACTTCCAGGCTGTCGTAAAGACTCTCGGCCAGCCTCGGAATATGCACAGCGGCAAAGCTCTGAACTAACAGTGCCGAGAATCTCCCCATTGAGTCATACGGAAATCATCTGAACAAGGAAAGAAAAAGACAACGCAAACATATCCACCCGCCTTGCATTGCCATCTTTACGCCCAAGCAAAGAGGCATAAATATCCACACATTCTTTAGGCCAAGCGAGAGAGAGAGAAGAGACAAGCCACCCCTCTGCACGATGAAGCACCTAATCCTGGTAGGCGCATGCTACTTGGATAACATACTGAGGGAAGAATTAGGCACACTCTGATCCCGCCTCACGATATGATGCAGCACGTTCTAACCTACCCTACAGCGTACCACGGTTTCCAGAGGAGGATGCAAAACTACGAGCCTCAACCCTCAAGATTCGACGCGGCGGCAACTGCCCCAATTCACTGGAGGTACTCCAACAACTAATCAATACTGAAGACGATGTCCGCACGTACTTGATATCACCACTTCCAGGCAAGTCGTCGCCGGCTACACAACGTATCACGGCGTCCTTTGGCGAGGCTTCCCCGATCGACTTTCGGCTGTGCCTGTATCGGGAGGCACACACGGAGGCCGCGAGCAGTTACATCATCCGCAGTGAGGAGACTGGAAGTCGCACCCTCGTCAACTACAATGACCTACCGGAGATGACAGTTGGCGAATTCGAGACCATCGTGCGGAGCTTCAGCGGTAATGACGAAACATGGTGGCACTTCGAGGTAAGTCTAGAATCCCGGTCTGTGCTCGACCGACCTGCACGATTGTGCATGGTGGCAGGCAGCAAGCAACGATGGGACCCTCTCACAGCACAGTCTTACAACGCCAGTGTAGGGTCGCATACCCGATACCACCCTAGAGTGCATACACCTGCTGCGCGACAGGCTCCCCAGCGCGCGAATTAGTGTCGAGGTCGAGAAGCCCGGAAGACCAGGTTTGCCAGCGTTGGCGGCTGAGGCGGACGTGGTGTTTTACTCGCGAACCTGGGCAGAGGTATGGTACAATCCGCGATCCCCTCACATCTCATTATTGCCAAGGGGATCCTGAGCAGTGAACACCAAGGCTGAAAGAAGTGAATGTGTGTAGAGCCGTGGCCACGGATCGGCTGAGTTGTGTCTCATAAATGAGGAGAGACGGAAAGCGTGAGATATGATGCCTGCCCTGCAATTCATTTGCTTGCTTATGTACTTCGTACGGAGTAGCATTTGCTGACTTGAGATGGTTGCGCAGATCCCTTGCCCTGTGCGCTTGGGGTGCAGATGGAGCCGCCGCCTTGTCTCAGTCGTCTGGGCAAGTTGTTCATTGCCCCGTTGAAAGCCGCGCAGAAGCCATCTCGGTAGTAGAGTACGTTACCACCTCTCCATCAAACACGTCGCGTAATCCTAACAAGGATCTGTACTTTTCTCACTTTTATTTTCGTTGTCGTCGTTCTTTGCTCTTTCTTCCCCGGCTCAGTGGCGGACTGCTTTAGTGTTGGTGCTTTTAAATGTTAGTTAGTGTAACTGACACGTCCTTTCTTTGGGTCACAGCGCTGTGGGAGCGGGCGACACATTTGTTGCAGGAATGCTGTACAGCCTGGTCTGTCGCGAGAACGTCTGGGACATCAGCCGCGGCTTGAGATTCGCCGTCAACCTGGCCACCATGAAAGTGCAGAGGGAGGGATTCCAGGGGCTCGGCAAAGATATCCACAAGTGGCTAGCGGGCAATATCTCTTGATTTGGATGCCCTCTCGCATCGAAAACCTGGTGCATATGTGTATGCCTGAGCTGTCGCCAGTGGAGGAGGACGAGAGTGGGCAACGCCGCGCCAATGTCGGCGGCATCTTGTGGACATTCATGCTGTATGTACTACTCCGTAGCAGCAGCAGTAGCAGTCGCAGCAGGTAGCAGTCGCAGCAGCAGTCGCAGCAGCAGTAGCAGCAGCAGTAGCAGACGATGAAATGCGCCAAGGCAGCTGGTAGCCAAATGTGTGTGAGCGTGGTACTATTACTAGGCGTCAAACAATCGAAATGGTGGCGGCCCGCTCAGCAGGCTGTGTGTAATGTTTGAGAGAGTACGAAGTACGGAGGGAGTGGTAGCAGTTAGTAAAAGGGACCAGGGGCCGTGTGTCGTGGTTTCATGGGAAGGGGGAAGAAGCGGTGAAATGGGTGCCAAATTGGGTGTGGGAAAGCCCCCTCTCTGACCGGTCATCAATGGATCTGAAGCGCTGCGGGCGGCAAAGAGGAACCCCAGTAATAGTGCTCTATAGCGCACTGTCCTAGTAGCAGGAGTAGGTATTGATTGCTCAACCGCCATGCCCGTCCTCTGGTTATGGATGGTGTGGCAGTGGTGATCCAACTTGGTGATCATCTATCCAATCGACACGGCTGCGTCCTGGTCGAGCAGCCTGCAGTCACGGCGCGAAATAACACGTGCATAATTATATTCGACTGTGTGCAAGCAAGCCACCAAGCCAGTCGTCACCAACGACGAGATTCCAAGATGCTCCGTTTCCCCCTCGCAATTGCCGTGTGTCTCAGAAGATGGATGGCGGCCAACGGTGCTGCGAGGGAGTGTTGTCTGTTTGGTGCGATCCTGTACAAAGGGCTTCGTAATGCTCCGACCGAGTACGTATGTAGTCTGCATGGGGGCTACTAAGGAGGCTCGCTCGCAGCTTCACATGCAGAATATGACGCCACCTTGGTAAAAATAGGCAATAACACGGATTGTGTGCCGCCGTCCCCAGGTGTCACGATATTGGCGTCTTCCCACGGGACCGTTTTCGCAAAGGAGCGACGCCACAGTGCCATCAAGGGCAGGGAAACCAAACATCGCAACGGTGGCATCAGGGTGAGCCAGCTGAGCCAGGTCAGTAGGAGGAGGGGCTTAAACCCGCCGATGCAATCCATGGTGGTAGTAGTACTCCGTAGTAATAATGCTGTGGACTGGTCGTGTGAACGAAAGCAGCAAACTATGCTCTCAGGGGAGATGAACACCATATCAGGCAGGTCCCTTTTCTCGGGTGCAACAGCAACAAGCCCTTCCAAGGCAGTGAGTGAGTGAGTGGTGGGTGGGCCAAGATCCCTCGATGGCCGTTGCTTTGCGTCCTGTTGGATCGCGGGTGACTAGGCTGTCGTGGCCCCCAACAACTGAACTGAGACCTCTGGCATGTTTCCGATATCCATCTTTGGCACTCGTATTGTGTGAATGACGAAGGCGAGACCATAGACGATGCCGATGCTGTCGCCTCCAAAAGCGGGTGGGTGTGAAGGAGGTGAAAAGGGGGGGGGTTCATCGTTTCTTTTGTGGTGTGCAGTTACCATGACGCCTCTTTTGCGGGCGTTAAACGAGCGACTCGTCGATTTGGGCGTGTCTAAGGGCGTGTCTGGGGTAATAATTCAATTCCTAGGCTGTGGCTGAACCAACGAACCTTGTCCCGCCCTGCACATTCCGATCGTTGGATGTGTGTGTGAGTGCAAACAAAGGGTTATTTAATTACATGTAATAACTCATCGCTGATGAAGAGCCCGCGTTAGAGGCCCGACTATCACACGCTAGTGATTGGACATGGCCGGCTCTGGTCATGATGCAGGCTGCAAGAGGCATATCAGCCTATTCATCGCAAGGCTGCTTGCTACGCTGTCCCGATATATCGCCCTACCTGAGCAACTCGTTGGTCGTAAAATGTCTCAACGCGGAGTTTGCCCCCCGTAAGGCCGGCGGTGCTACTCCGTACGAGTAGTCTCGTGGAGAGGTTCTCAAAATGCATTACGAGTAATAATTGTGCTCCACTGTCCGTCTACGGGCCCCGTTACCACTCCGAATGCTATGTTCGCTTGCATATTTGGGGGCTGCCCCAACGACTCCCTCTCTCTCGTGGTGAGCCCGAGATCAAAGACGTTGATGATGTAATGCATCTCTAATGTTTGATCATTGCGGGCCATCCGAAAGGGGCTGAACGGGGTAATACAGTTAACCGACATCGAAAGACATCTGGAATGACACACGGAACCGCACTCCGTGCTTGTAGCAATGATGATGTATGACCAAGTGGACATCATCAGGCCTACCTCTGAGAGAGTATACTCCTACAAACTTACCCGCTGTAGCCTGGATGCGACACTCCCTAGACTGTCATCTCCGTGTCTCTTTCTGCTGGTAGCCACAAATAAAGGTTGCCAATAAAGCGTACGGGACATTTCCGAGACCAATGATATCTAGGGCAGACCGATCAAGGGCATGCACGGAGTAGGATGGCCGCGTTCAGCGGGTGCCAGGTCCGACAGTGGATATCCCTTTGGGACAAAGTTGAGGACATGTTGTCATGCACCTCCGTCCCAACAAAGGCAAAAAATCGCTATTCACATGAGCTGAAAAACGCCGTATCGTCGTCACCCGGCTTAAAGTCATTCACCAGATAGTGTCACAAAGTGGGATGGTGGCAGTAATACGGAGTACTTCGTACATACGGAGTACTTCGTACATACGGAGTACATACATACATTCATTCATTCCCATGAGGCAAACAGGGCACGGTAGGGTGCATACCTTGCACTTTGCACCTTGCACGAGTAAGCACTTCGGAGGCATGCATCGAGATGTTGCTTCATCGGCTTGACACCGAAGCCATAAACGTGAGCCACCGAGGGTTTAAAAAAGAAAAAAAAAAAAAAAAAAGGTGGCATCGTTTTCTTTGACTGGGGTCTTCAGCCGTACGCCGCGTATTATTAGAGCCTAACCATCCAATCCATCTCCCAGGCGTCGTGTAAACCCCGTTCCCGGTGATTCTGCCCGTGCTGGACCCACGGAGCTGGTTTTGGTACTCGTAGTGGAGTGGAGATTGAACATCGGCCACCGCGTGGTCATGCTCGAGGTGCATGAATGCAGAGAGCCCAATGACCAAGCGCCTTTTGACAGCCAATCTCCTCTAGGTTAATCCCGCCAAGCGGGAATGTTGTCTCGTCTGATACCTTGCCGCCCGAGTAAAGTAGGAGGAGTAGAGTACGAAGTACGGAGTACTCGTACCTGCAGTAAAAAAACAAGTCCATGACATGGTTAACTTGAGAAAGACTTTGCACTTTGTGATAGTAGTACTACTCATAAGAGTCAGACCTCGTATGTATGCATTCCCGTAGAGATGACTTCCAACCGTTAGGTGCAGGCCAATCTAAAGTAGACATACTATTTCTTTTTCCGTGAAATTCCCTGTAGTGCGTGAAGGAGTACTATACATAGTACTCCGTACATCCTTGATTCCGTCACTCATATGATGTGGTCTGACCAGTAGCTATCCATTTTCACCTTGTTTCCATCATGATCAAATGATCTACCAGCCGCACTATCGTAGGTAATCTATTTGATTAGAGCTGGATATTGTGGTGTGATGTGTGTGATATTTCCCACTTGTCGAATGATGATATAAGGGAGTAGTAGTATTAGGCTAGGTCAAAAACTGCAAAAGTTAAGGAGGAATTAAGAATCAGTCTTTACGGAGTACAATTGTGGAGTTGGCCTTATGCTCCGGCATGGCTTGTAAAAACGGCAATATGGTTAACGACGCTTGGCTGCTAGTAGCAGTCCTCGTAGTAGATGCTGAGTTTCGGGCGAGCCACACAGTATTGAGTCATGGAGCCTGAGGCTGGGAATAGCCTTACGAGTATTTACTGGAGTCTACGAAGTACAATTTTGTTAAATTTTTTTTTTTTACCTGTATTATATCCCGGCCTGTGTCACAAATAACATACATGCATCTGCGATATGGTACGAGGATCGGTATACTACATAAAAATGGCGGGAAATACCGCTATTGGACCAGAAGAAAACTGTGGGCAGCTTGTTGCGCTGTTTTAGCCAAAACGGGCATATTAAGGATGGCTCACCTAAGCACAAGGGAGCTGTCAGTACGGAGTACTTTGTTAGTACTTCGTCCTTCGCAGTAGTAGTATTAATAAAGTGGTGATAATTGTCGGCAATATAGATTTACCGAAACATGGCTGGAGCAGGGATCAAACCCTTCTTTCTCGAACGCAGTAATATTAGCTTGCATGCGAGGGTATGACATCGCATAAGAAATGAAATAATGCTGCTTGTGCTACAACAACTAGCCTATTTGCTTGTTGCTGACGACGCATCTGCCCGGTCTTTGCTTTTGCAAGGGTGTCTGAACGAGAGACATTGATCAGCATATGAGGGAGGTCGTAATAGTGGTAGTATTACTCCGTCAAAGGTGAGCACAAAAGGGGATGCCTGTTCCGCTGTTGGCTCCATTCTTTGCAACTCCACCGATGTGACAAGGACACGGCCCGCAAATTCACGGCGGCAGTGGATCAAGTCCGTCTGAACCGGAGGTATGGGTGGGACAGTTGCGGCGGGGGCTCGGTTCGAGGGCTTGAAGGGTTTCGATGCCAGGCCAGCGGCTGAGCGCCGTTCCAAGGCAGCCGAGCCCCCGAGATTGATGCGGAGGATGCCCTTGACACCCTGTTTTGGACCATCCCATGGCATGCGATGCCTGTTGTTATTGCAGCATGAGGTGTCGCACGAGTTCATGAATAGGATTACTTCGTACACCCATCCGTCTCTCCCATCATAGAGCATCGATTGATACACTGTGAGACTGATCTGTGTTTGTCGCTGGCAGACAGACCGAGGACTAGCAGCAATAGTCGTCCTCGTATGCATCCGGCAATCCGCTTGATGTTCGATGGGTTATCAGTAATGCGATGAGTTTGCCAAGCCCATGGAACTTTCCACAGATAACATCCTGCAGCCCGTCAAGTTTGCAAGCGTCATCGTATCCAGACTCGTCGGCTCCCTATTGTACAGTACCTACTTTGTAGTAGGAGACCAACAAATAGTAGTATGTGTTTAGTGTGGCTTTGGGTTAGGGGCCGAACAATGTCCACATGTCACCGCATCGGTCGCTATAAGAACATGTAATGTAATATGTTTCTCGAATGCAAAGTCCATCACGAAACCTATTTCAGCGTGGCACGCAGGCCGGCGCTGACAAGTTGTGGCGCCAGGCTTAGAGCAAGGCCGCTGATTCGCCGTGGAGACTGTAATTGACGGACTAGGAAACTGGCCAGAGAGCGGCGCATGTTGGTTGAGTAATGAAAGTCGTTGCAGGATTGAGAACTGATGGTGGCGCACAGGTCGGAATGGATGGGTGGGTAGACGGACTATGGGTACCTTTGGGGAGCTCTGTCAGACATGGAAATTCAGCGATCAGCAGGTTGATACTCCATACTCCGTACTTGTAGGTAGGCTATTATTCGCAATTCTGAGCCATTTACCAGTCCGTCACTGCCTGTAGTGCCCACTAGTGCCTGTAGTTAGTGGAGCAAGCCTTATCACACAAATATCGTCGGTTCATGCTGACGGAAAGGCTGGCGCGCAACTATCATAAGAAGTGCGCGCGGATAAAAGCGATCACGTTTATGCGAGCATTAATAGCATTAGTATCAACCTAAGAGTACGAGCAGAAACTTCGTACGGAGTAATAATACATAGTGCTGATGCAATATTGTGTGGACAAACCTCGGCCGATTCCATACGATGAGCCCAGAAAGAAGTACGACTAGTACTACTGCTCTACTAGTACGGGGTAGATATCCACGCAAGTGGAGAGTTGGCCTTGGAACTTAAAAAAAAATAAAAAATAAACCTTACGTCTCTAAAACGGGATGTGATGTGAAGATCTATTCAGGGTTGTTCGTGTGCCACATATTCACCGCCCGTACGAGTAGCTTGCTCCATCAGAAGGATGCGTTTCACTTAGGTCTAATTCTTACCACTGCTAACCTATGGATCGAGCCCTTCTCTCTGTTGCGACTTCGGCCAACGCTGGTCAGTCAAGCGAGTTTCACATCGAGGCAGATGTGGTGCTTCTTCGGCCAGTAGATGCGACGCCTCCTTTTTGTGTGTGTTTGCGGCATCCGAAAACGTCAGGCCCAAGACCCAGTTCCTCGCCGCCTGAGACGTATCATTGCTCACACTTGTTAAACAGCTGCAGATTTGTTGGTGGGTGATGTGGACAAAGCACCAACCAGGTACAGATGTGAGGTGATGTGGTACGAGTGCAATGCTTACATCTGGTATCTGCAAGCCTGCACGACACATCCATAGGTAATAATAATAGGTACCCTACAGGCAGAACTCTGTTCTTTCTCCGCGCATTGATTGTTGCCTCTCAACTCTCCGAGTACGACGTGGCAGAGGCGAGGCCGACTAGGTGCTAGATTTGGAACCGCCCCACACAATTTACAGGGCATTCCGAGGTTCTGAGCCTTGCCAGGCTCCAGCAGCTCTGACAACCTGGCGCTGCTCATGTGGGAAGTAGAGCCGAGACTGGCAGAATGAGCAACGGACCACCTGGTGACTCCAGGGGGCGCTTCAGCACCTGGCTCGCCCTAGACGCCACTCCGAAGCCTTTCATACTGCTCGCCCGATATAGTACTCGGAGTGGTACGGTGGGAGAGGCAGCCGCAGCAAAAGGCCGCCACTCCACTGCCAGCACGATGGAGCAGTGGCC
Source organism: Hypomyces perniciosus (assembly GCA_008477525.1). Taxonomy (NCBI): domain Eukaryota; kingdom Fungi; phylum Ascomycota; class Sordariomycetes; order Hypocreales; family Hypocreaceae; genus Hypomyces; species Hypomyces perniciosus. The sequence goes on from SPDT01000010.1 coordinate 721,321, forward strand.
CATGGTCATCCATAATTTTTTTCTTTAACCCTGATCCTGACCTGGTTTTCTCGTCACCCGCGGAAGTGCTTGTTGGCGGCGTCCACACAGCGGATTGTTGGGGCCCTGCATTATTATGTGCCCATACGCACTCGGCTGAGTCGCGACCGGCCATGGACATATTGGCATCCACACACACACACGTTCACGCACACAGTCCCTTGTACGGAGAAGTATGGAGCACATAATATTTACAGCATAACCTGCTTTGCCTCCTCGTAGACACGCTAAGCTAACTCCGTGGCGACTCCTGGGCTACTATGCAGACGGACATACTACGTACTACTACTACTCGTATGTACGAAGTACGAGTGCTACATAGTACTACTGCTAGCATTGCTCCATGTGCAAAGTAACCGCCAGACGAGCGTCCATCCATCGAATATCCATACAGTATTACGAGACAAGTGTACTTGTAAATTGAGGCGCACGGCGCGAATCTGCGGGCCCTGTCCTGCTGCCTCTTGATTGCAATCACGGGCTTGTTTCCACTTGGCATGAATGCTACGTTCTTGACGCCAGGCAGTCGATGGACGGCTGATGAATGAAACAATCTCCGTCACGCAAACTACGAGTAATACCACGCCTAACCCTCGCTGACATTTCTGGGACCAACGACAATCACCGCATCAGCACCAAAAGCCATGGCGGTTTCTTAGTAGTATAGCCGACAGCGACACAACGTTTGCCGTGATGTTAGTATACACTCCGCGTACACGAGTGGGACAGTCTTGGTGGTAGTAGCGGCTGGACGGAAGGGTCCGATATATGGACGGCGTCAACAGCCGTCGTTAACGGTGATCGAATTTGTCTCGCCCAATGAGTGCTACCTCGTGCATGGTTTCTGATATGTCGACACCAGGAGCCCCTTGGATGGCGTCTCGCTGGCTTGTCTTGGAGGCCCATGGCTAGACTCCTCGGGGTACCCGTAACGGCTATAAGGGTCTATTGTGGATGGAACGGAGTGATGCCAATCACTTTGTCTGGACCGTGAGTGATGTGCATCGACCATCGACTGCGACTCCATCTCCGTGGGTAGGAGAGAACACCCACCCCACACGGGCCACCGCACTATTTTATCGCATCGCTCATCGCCCATCTCGCGGGCAAGTCTCTCGTTGCTGGTGGAGCATTCCAGGGCCTTTCACCCGAGAGAGGGCGTGGAGACGATCAAAGCACTCCCCCTGAGCTCACTCCTCCAGCTGCGGCGGCTACACCGGCATCGCGATTCCCGATGCTGGTTGGCTGACCTGACACATTGTCATTATTGAGACGCCCCTGGGTGGACCGAATCCTTCTCCATCCCACGTCCGTCCGGCGGCAAGGGTTTGGCTGATTGGTACTATTGCTTCTTCGTTGTGAAGCAAGTCCCAGCGGCGCGAGCGCGCAGAAGCCCAAATGGAAGTCGTCGTTTCGACCCAAGCACTGCAGCATCCCTGCCGCAGCCTGTGGTTGCCGCCCTACCTTCGGGGGTATGTACGTGAACGCACTCGGGGGACAGAGGCCCGACTGTGAAGTTTCCACCACCACAATCTATCAACCCTGCCATCCATCCTTCTGAACCACCAGAATGATGGCGTTTTTTGGCTCGGTATGTACGTGTGCACGACAACAGCCATGCCATTGCAGTGTGCCAAGCGCCCTCCAGAAACCCGGAGGCCCACGACAGCCTGCCTACGACAAGCCTGCCTAAGGTACATGCAACAGCACCTACCGTATCAGTCCGAATGCGCGCTCTGTGCTTCCGCGTCTGCAGATGCTCGCGAGTTTGATACAAGCTGTCTTCCGTCCATACATGTCCATACACACACACTCATCATACTACTACTACTAACTACTACGTCGTACTCTGTACTTTGTACTCATACTCATATGGATAGATGACGGTCTTGTGTGGGTCCTGTCCGTAAGGCTTGCCTGCGCTGCGCTAGATGGGCTTTTGGCCGGTTCCTTTTCTGGTAGTCGTAGTAGTAGTACCTTAGATATTAGTATAAGCACTTCGTACGGCGAAGTGTTGGAGTAGTAGCAGTAGTACTCCGTAGTGCTACTGGTATTACTGTTACTACCTACTACTCGTACGTGTAGGATTAGCATTAGCGGCATCGTACCAGTCATACCAATACCTGGACTGCCAACCAGCGCGGCCCCACACGTTAGACAGAGGCTGTGTACTGCCGGAATAAAGACTACTTTGGCGCCCCTAAGCCGGCATGCAAACCAACAGGTACCCATGGACGAAATGTACATACACCCACTTTGGCTGTGGTTCTCGCTGACACGCAAACGCACGTACTTTTTGTACATAGTAGGTTGCTTTTTGGCGCTATTGTCTCCGGCAAGATGGGGGCCCCCGTTCCATTTCTGTTTTTTTTTTCTTGCTCTCCCGCTTGGAGCTTGGCAATCCGTCCGATGAGACAGCCCTTCCACCTTACCTTGCACACGCCCCCTTGCCTCGCCTCATATGACGCAGCCGACCAAGGGAGAATGCACTCTCTCTCCTGGACTCTGGACTGGACTCCCTCCAATCCGAGCGGGCGAGGCATGGAGGGCAATCCTGGATCTGGGTACGACTAGTACGTACCTCCCTGCGCACTGGGTACTCTGCAGGACTTGGCAACCCGCACGTTTGCTTGTCCCGTCACCATGCCAAAACGTCCATGCCATAAATTTAATACTACTGTTACGGAGTAGTAGTACACCATTAGTCGTGTTACCCGACGCGATTACTCTTTGTCTTGCCGGCCCACACCCAGATCCATGGTTGTTGGATCTCGCTCAGACTACGGAGTACCAAAGTATGTATGTACTCGTACTTTTCCTGCTATTCCTGGTCTGATTTATCCTTCAAGCCATCCCTGATTAAGCTTGTTGTTTCTTGGATCCCTCGATCACCCCCTTGGGGCCGCCTCATATTGGCCTTGCAGGAGCATTAGCAGTAGTTTCTTCTTTGATACATTAATGCAAGCTACTACTACTACTACTACTCCGTATTACCGACGCCCTTCTTCCCATATATCATATTCGACTACCCACACCACCGAGGAATCTCTATCAGTCTCTTCAACTAAAGATTCCAACATCAACGACATCACTCTATTGTTCACTCACACCACATCGACTCCCAACTACATAGTATCGTCTGTCAAGATGATGCACTCAACTTATGGAACGTATATGCCCGCCGGAGCACTCCCGCCTTCATATGCCTACGATACCTTTACCGACAGCACCTATCCTCCCACTCAGATGGCTGTATCACAACTGTCTCGGAGGCCATCTCGGGGTTCGACTGGACAGCGTGCGGGAACGGCCATGCGAGTTACCAAGCCTACAAGTGCCAACAATAGCCCCAGATCCTCTGGCATCATGGCTCGGAGACGAACCATGATAAACGACAACCAAACGGCAAGGCGGCATCAACAAGCTATCGACTATCTCACGGCTACACAATGCATTGATTCGACCAGGGCAAGGACACAACAGCCACGACCAGTCAGCTGGCATCCCTCAACACACCTGCAACCACCTCAACCTCAGTACTTCCAGCAACAAACAACATATAATACCTTGTCGACCTCAAACGTGTACATGGATCAGCAAGACCTCTATTCTACCGCACCCCAGTTTTCCCCTGTGATGACTTCTTACTCGAACAACACGTCGCCATCTTCGACATTTTCTCCTTTGCCCCTGTCTTATGGTGTTGATGCCGCGGCATATCTCTCAACAGATAACTGGCCAGCGGTAGACAAGTCGGCGTCATTCTTCCCTCCTCTGAACGATGGTCATTGCTTGGCCGACTCAAACTTGAATGGCACCACCCACGAAAGGGTCTCTTCCAACGCCCTTGACTGGAACAACTTCATTATGCACGGCTTCAACAACACTTCTCCACCTACGCCGGATTCCTTTATGCCGACTACCCAACAACCTCAACCTGCTGTTTCTGAGGCCTCGTTTCAGGCGTTGGATGAGCCGGAGGAGGAGGGAGAGATTCTTGTTGGTATGGGTCTTTACGACACACCAGACAAGTACGAGGAGGATCCGCATCTTAACAACTACCGCTCCACCGTTTCCTCTCTCCTCGGATCAACATACCGACCTCAGGAACCCAAGGGCAAGGGTTTGAAGTTGGAAGAGACCTGGGAGCCTCCCAAATCTGACGATGAGGATGAGGACCAGGAGTCGGCTGAAGATGAATAAAGAAATCCCAGGTTGGTGAAACTGCTTCATGATGACGAGACTACGGCGCACTATTACGGAAAATTGTACGGATGGATATGAGCTTTGGCACAAGCTCCTTGTATTGTATTACTATTATGGTGTTTTGGGACCCCCTTTGAGCACATAGACTTGTGGGGCGTGCATCAGCGGGTTTGAGTTTTTTTCTCTTCTTATCTGGGCGGCGGGGATTTTGGAGGGGCAAACAGGCGTATCTTGGTATAAAGGAGAGGGATCAGATGATCTTGGGAAAAGGAATACCCGGCATGAGGATTACGGCATGCATTGGCACAATGCAACATGTATAACAGGGCGAAAATAGCCCCCCCAAGGATTTTAGCTAGTTAGGTAGCTTCTGTGGCTCACGCCAACGAAAGGACCCGTTGGCATGGGAGCCAACGAAATGCAAAAAGATGCAAGCACTTTGAATTTACATTTTGTGCAACCAACAACATACGTGAAAAAAAATACATGTCAAATAGGCGAAACGGAATAAGCGAACGGAGCCGCTAACTGACCCCTGTCAGACATGTGTCGGCGGTGGTCTGTGCATTTCTGGAAGCTTGTCAGCACCCACGCTGACTGGCTAAAAATTTCCAGTTCCTCAAGCTTCTCCTGGATTCCCCCTGTTGCTCCCCGCTCGTTCCTTCTTTAGCACCAACCCCCCAGCCTCCCCCCCTTTGGGGTACGTACCGGGAAAACCAGTTGACCGTTTCGTCATCAATCTTCTTCCTTTTTTGTTGGGGGTGTGTGTTCTACTAGCCGGAGCCACAGATTACCCCTCTATGTGGCTGGGGCTGAGGCTGGAGCTATGTCGTAAATGCCCCGCTACGAATATGTTTTGATTAAAATCAATCGCCTCAATCGACGTCATGTCATAAAACATCGTGGGAAAAAAAGCCTCGATACTATGGCTCAACAGGATGTTCACCATGCAGGCCGCTGTGGGGTCCGATTGCAGTATCTCTCTCCTTGGGCCACCTTCACTCACTGATTGCGACTTATTCGATCGGTTTTGATGCTTGGCGCGAGGTTCGTCACTCGGCATCATGGTGATGGACGAGATCGGCTTGGATCCCGACATTGACCATTTGTATGCTTTCAAGACAACCGATGAGGTCCACGAGGCGGGCGGCAAGATTTTGTCGTTTCTATCTTATTGTGGTGGACCTCTGAGGATTCATCTGACCCGTTGGGTTACACATTCTCTTGGTCCTCTCGAGGTGTCCTGCTGGCGCTGAGAAACGCTGCCAAGGACTTGATAGGTGCGGCCAAGTCGTGCTTTCTCTACACATGCTATGCATTTGTTGCTTATCCTAACCGCGACTCAAGGCCCTACAAGCAGCGGTATAACATCCCCGAGGCTCAGACAATCACTCCTCGTGGTAACCCGCTAGACACACTGTGCGCAGCCTTGAAGCAGAAGATGCAGTTCGAGGAGGGCGAGTGTTATGCTCCAGCACAAATTCGAGATTGAGCACAAGGATGGATCCCGCGAGACCCGCACATCGTCCCTGGCTGAGTACGGTAACCCCAAGGGTTACTCGGTCATGGCTAAGCTCGTTGGCATTCCTTGCGGTGTGGCTGTCAATCAGGTTCTCGACGGCACTCTCTCTGAGAGGGGTGTGCTGGCGCCCATGAACGCCAAGATCAACACCCTCTCACGAACGAGCTCAAGGAGAAGCACGGTATCTTCATGATTGAGAAGACTGTCATAAGGTGGGCCTTGGCTGTTGGAATGGGGGACTGTTTGAAAAAGGGAGAGCGTGTCGCGTAGGAAGCGCGGAAGCGGACCGACAAGCTATTGGAGAATCGAATGCTACGATACACAAGAGGTCTGAGATGATCATCCTATAGATAGAAGAGAGTACTTCGTACATACTCCTACATATGTATCTAGTTGGCTTGGCGAGACGGCACGGTATTAGAATAGAAGGGCATCACACACACACACCCCCTGCACTGCACCAAGTTAGGTGAATGACTCGAAATGCGGCATCGGACATACGTACGAAGTACTATCATTTAGTGTCTCATGTGTCTGAACCGGATTTTGTCGTCATCATGGTCTGAAAAAGAGTTTGAACGGCTGGCTTTTTAACCTTGGAAGTGGTCCCCTGGTAGCGGATTCTCAGCAACGGTATGCGCCGACAACCAAGAAAAAAAAAGATACTCTCCACAACCAACCAGGCCTAAAGCCGGCAACCAATTCTGCATTCTCTACATTTCGCCTCATCCGGAAAGTCCTATTTTTTATTTTTATTTTTCGGTTTAACCCTCTTCTTCTTCTCTCTATACACGCCCTGATGGTCCAGTACGTTTTCACGCCTTGGCGGGATCGCCGGGAACTTTTACTGGTGCGGCAGCAGTTTTACGGCGATTCCTCGTCAACCACGACTCCACGGCATGGGAGCCATGGCCAGGGCAGGGCAGCGGCCAGTGGAGGAGGGCTGACGGCTCATCGTCACTATCAACAGCAGCAGAAACGCCAAAGTGAGAGAGATGCAGACGCAGAAGCAGACGCAGAAGCAGACGCAGACGCAGACGTAGACGCAGACGGGGGCCTGAATCAGGGCAATGGCCCTGCTCCTGAGGGGATCCTCCAGCGACAGCGACTACGCGAACAGCAACACCAGGCCGTGGCGCGAGTCTCCATGTGGATGCAGCGCGGGAACTGTCCGCACATGGTGGAGTCGACGGCACTGCTCATGGCAGCGGTCCTGAGCGATGAGAGCGCGGCGATAGAGAATGCTGGGTCGTCGACGTATGCCGTGCGGGCCGCATATTCAGCTGCCTTCAGTCGGTAAGCTTTTCAAGTTTCCCCCCTTGTTCCATTCCAGTGTTTTCCCTTTTTCTTTTCGTCAATGAGGGGGGTTGCATTCGGACCTTGAGCGAGAGAGGGGGACGTGACATCGAGACATGCGTGCAATCTAATTGGGTCGCGAGGGAGAGGACCGGTGTGGCGTCCAGCTGTGAAGCCATCACGGTGATACAAGCAGGCAGGCAGACAGGGAGGCAGGAATATACTGATTCGTAATGTGTACTAGGTTTGTCACGGGCTTGTTGGATGGACACCAGGATAAGCTGCGCAAGCAGAGCATGTACTCCATCGCCAAGACAATTGGGCTGCCGGCGACGTTCGTGGAGCTTAGGCACCAAGCGACGCATGAGCAGCTGCCATCATTGGCCAAGTTGCGGTCCGCGGCCAAGAAGGCTTTGGCTTGGATATGGGATTACTATTGGAAGCATCTGGTGGATGAGGGCAGCGCGACGATGGACCCGTGCAGGCAGCTTGTGATGTCGTACCTCCGGGAGGATGATGAGGCGGCGAAGGGTAAGGCTATGAAACAGCTTCGACAGTGGGATCTGGATAGGGTGTTGAGGACGGTTGCGGAGTTGCAGGAGACGCTTCCTGGGAATCAAGTGTTTCTCAAGTGTCTGAAGCTTTCAAATGAACTGATGGCCGTGGCAGCGGAGGCAGAGGCAGCGCTACCGGGGACAGATGGTACGGACAAAGATTTGGAAGAAGACACACCGGCCGAGGAGGAGTCCGGGTCGGGTGGAGATCCGGACACGGAGCCGGCCCTGGAGTCGGAGCGAACTTCAGAGCTGGACACGGGGTGGTCCCGGTACAGTTCCTGGAAGCCTAAGCCCATTGGTATTGCTTGATGTTTGGATGATAATCAGTCCCTACCCTTTCACATGCTACTTCAAGTACCTATACCTAGGTACGAAAACACTGAAGATACCCTTTCTAACTGCGGAAATCAGCTTAACTGTAGCCTGTGACATTGAAGCCGAGTTGCTGGGTATGGCAGGTGCAGACTAAGGGCACCACAAGCCACCTGGGTATATAGACTGGAGGTAGGTGCCCGTAGATGATAAAACATACATACTAAGATAGCCCTGTCGAGGTCAATCTTCCGGACGGCCTTGCTTGCTTTTTGACGAACTACCCACAAAAAACTTCTACAGTCTTGCGTACCTCTTCGCCAGGGGTTGTTTTGCTGGCACCAAGCCTGATTTGATGGATGAATCAGATCACAGACAATGCTGTGTGGCTGTACCCAAAATCACAACCCAAGGCAGCCTGATGAAGCGGTGCTCTGTTGTGCCTTGCCCACCGCTACTTGAGCGTGACTGGCCTGCAAAGACAAGACTTCAATCGACAATTGTTTAAATATGCATTTTTATTTTCTATAGGTAGCTTGCCTGCGGCTCTGGACCTCTTAGCAATCACCAATCGGCAGGGATGTCGTCAATCACGTTCGGATCTGTCAGCAATGTCCTGTCACTCTGCCTTCTGGCCAAGAATATCGTGGAGGTATTGGACAATGCACGGGGTTCTGCGGCAGAGTACCGCAGCTTGGTGACAGAGCTCCGTTTGCTCGAGAAGACTTTGCTCGAAGTCGAGCTTGTAGCTCACACCCGTGGCAACACCCGTGGCAACAACCAGGCCACGGCATCCGTCTTCAGCGAGATTCCGGATCTCATTGGCAACGCTCGAACTACTCTCGAGGCCCTTCGCAAGGAAGTAAGGAAGTATGAGGAGCATCTTGGCCGAGATACTTCATCCGGAACGGTGGTGAAGGTTGGGAAAAAGGTCCGCTGGGGGTTGTCAGTCAAGGATAAAATCGCCGACTTCCGGACCCAGATTGCTACTCATAGCAATGCAATCAACATGATGCTTATGACGGCAAATGTGTGAGTACATGAAATACGATCCATACCGCGAGGCAGAGGCTATGCAAGAGCAAGTGTTTCAAGAAGACCTTCAAGAATATGGGAAGGCATTTGGACCAGAGCATCTCTCAATACTTCGTGCACTCGATAACCTAGGGCTTCTCTGTGCAGATCACTGCGAATTCCAAAAGGCCGAGGCTACATATTTGAGAGCCCTTCAAGGATATGAGGAAACACTTAGTACTGATGTAGCCTTTGGTCTAGGAGATCTCTATCACAGCCAAGACAAATTTCGCATGGCCAGCTTTATGTATGAGCAAGTAGCCGCAGACAGAGAATATCGATTGTGCTACCGATTTTACTCGAGGCCGGATACGGAGTATAAAAAGCTCAAAAGAGGTCGATGGCTTAAATAATTCACATGGGGGCATCTCCAAAGGGGCATTTTTAAAATGGCAATCATCTATTACCATAGACAAAGTCGGTTACATTTACGGTGGAAGGGCCGGTTTTGAGACTTGAGCAGAGTAAATATTTGCCTTGTTGTGAGCAACTTAACAAGTACAACTAAAGCTCACATAAGAGGCGACCCCTTTGCCCAAATATCTCTTCAGAATTTCTTCCTGCGCAAAATCGAGTTCTGATGACTCCAGGAATTTCATCAGCTCATCGTCATTGTTCGCGGAGTAATGACCAATCACGTGGCTTACAAATAATCATCGTGTGGGAGGATTCGTCCTTGCATATGTTCTTAGCTCCGAGCAAAAAGGGCCGTATTTGCATGATTTGGAAGCAATAAACCCCCCGCATTCATGAACAGGCTCATCGATACCAGAACATTGTTCAAACAGAGTTTTGGCGCTTTATCATCTGCTGCTGTAAGCTCCTTCATTGACGGCCCAAAGTTGTGGTGATACCCCTCATTGCTAAGCATCGCACAGCTTGTCAACACCCGCAAAATGCATATCCAGTCGATCCCCATGTGTGAGTGTTTCCTAGATTATCACGAAGGATATAGAGCTCTATGCCTTGCTTAAGAGTAACTGCCTGATGCTAACCAACTTTATGTAGGGGTTGGGAGCTCCGACAACTACGCTTACCTTGTGGTTGATGACAAGTCCAAGGATGCTGTGATTATTGACCCAGCGAACCCACCCGAGTATGGCTCGCTGTCGTTGTGTGACCAGAATCACGGGTGAGCTAACATTATATCAGGGTCGCGCCTATTCTGAAGGATGCCATCGCTTCTGGAAAGATCAACTTGACGGCCATTGTCAACACACATCAGTAAGTGACATCCAGCATGACCGTCAAACTACAAGATCTGACGCAAGATCAGCCACTGGGACCATGCTGGCGGCAACAAGAAGCTGGTAAATAGCCCCTCCCACTCAACAGGGGCTTGGAAGAGGTCAAAGCTAACCGTTTCACAAGCTGGCGGAATTGGGCAAGGAGCAGCTCGACATCATCGGTGGTAAGGACTGCGAGGGTGTGACCAAGACACCGAAGCATGAGGAGATATTCAAGATCGGCGACATTACGGTGAGGAGCGTGCACACGCCTTGCCATACTCAGGACAGCATTTGCTATTATATGGAGGATGCCACTGGCAAGGCTGTCTTCACTGGTGACACTCTGTTCATCAGCGGTACGTTGACATTAAGCCCTTCTGCTCCATTATCTCACGATTTACCGTCTGCATCAAGTTGAAAATGTACTGATGATCCAGTAAAGGCTGCGGCAAATTCTTCGAGGGTACCGCTGCGGAGATGCACGAGGCTCTCAACAAGCGCCTGGGCTCACTGCCTGACGACACTGTCGTTTATGTGAGTTCTAAAAAACAAAAGTGAGACTGTAGGTAGAGCTGCTAGGCTAACCCACGGCCAGCCGGGACACGAGTACACAAAGTCGAATGTCAAGTTCACTCTATCAGTCTCGCAGACCGAGCCGATCAAGAGCCTACAGGCTTTTGCGGATAACAATGAAGTGACGACTGGCAAGTTTACCATTGGCGATGAAAAGGTAAGCGTTTGCCCCATGGAACCTGACAATTTTCTGCAAAGTCTGACAGTTGAGCAGAAGCACAACGTGTTTATGAGAGTAGAGGTAACTATGCCCTGCCCCGACTTCACAAATATGAGACTGACGATTTCTGTAGGATTCAGAGATTCAGCAGGCTACTGGGGAGACGGAGCCCGTTTCTGTTATGGGCAAGCTTCGAGAAATGAAGAACAACTTCAAGTGAGAACGTATTGACGACTCGAAGTGCGAGACGACCTGCAACTAACGGACCCCAGGCCACCTGAGGCGAAGATATAAACACAGCGCCGAGGCTAGGCACTTTAAGATCTATAGCAATCAATCTAAAGGATATGAAATGGCCATGACCTCACGCGTAGGCTACAAATAGGCATACGTGCTAATCATCTGGACTAAGAGAAAATACGGAGTGTCATGTTGGATATGTCTCCATGGATCACTTGGCACCAACGCAAAAAGCGCTGATGCCGCTCGCTAACCATTGGAATCTCGTCTTTGTAGACTCGATGAATTTTGCTCTTGCTTCACTGTCCACACTTGCTCGCTCTAGGGAAATTGAGGCGGCAAGCTCTAGCAAATTTTGAAGCTGTATGAAAAAAAAGGCGTAGCACAGAAAGAAAGAAGAATCACGAGGCGCAGCATGGGATACAAACCTTTGGATGACAGTATTAATCATAGAGCATGCAAGGACATCCGAGATGCTTCGGTTTCCTGTCCCTGCTGCTGAGACTGGCCATTGTGGCAGCTTTGCTGTTGAAATTTTGTTGATGGAAAATTTGAAGATGAGAAGATGAAGAATCTGCAGCGATATATGTACGAGCTCTGTAGACCCACACAGTACTATTTACACTATAACAACACTATTGCACTGTCCTTCAACTTCGCGCTTAGGTATTACTAGTAGTATCACCAATTCACACCAGCCAGTGACATCAACGTGCATCGCTCTCAAACCCCGAGTCTCTCCCATTCTTCCTCCTCGCACGTCGCACGTCGCACAAAAACATCCCACCAGCAGCGCGCACATGGTACGTACGTTCTGACGTGAATCGACGCTCTTTGTCCCAGCCCACGACATCTGACCTTTTGGTGCCGGGCACAATGAATATAGCCTCCGAAGCGCAAAACTGGCGGTGCTGCTCCGACTGCACCCAAAGCGCGACAGTCCAAACTCGCAAAGGAGCACAATGTCTCGGCCCAGGAGGAGGGTGAGATTAAAGAAGCCTTTAGTCTCTTCGCCGAGCCTATGGATGGGGAGAAGAATGGCGTTCTGCCCATCGGGGACGTCAAGTCAGCGCTCATGTAAGCACGCACTCTCTCTCCTTTCTAGAATTGGGGGGGAAATGGAAAAAAAAAGGGAGAGGAGGACTGAACATGATATCCGCGAAACTACAGAGCCCTCGGGATCCCGCCCTCGTCCAACGCAGAACTCAAAGAATTCATCTTCATCCTCGATCCAGAAGACGACGGTTACGCCACATACGAGCCCTTCTTCGCTATTTGCGCGCTGAAATTCCACTCCCGCGAGCACGATTCCGGTACCCACCGCGCTGAGGTGGAAGAAGCATTCCAGCTCTTCACAAACGGCCACGACGGGCCCATTACGCTCGCACACCTGCGCCGCGCCGCGGCTATATTGAAGGAGGATGTTGACGAGGAGCTGCTCAAGGACATGATCTTGGAGGCCAATGGCGGGGCGGGCGTGGCGAGGGGAGTGGAGTTGGATGAGTTTGATGGTGTCATGAGGAGCGCGGGCATTTGGCGGTGATGAATAGGGCTCGATTTGGTTTCTATACATGTGGGATACAGGATAAAGGGGGGAGGGAATTACTAGGTATGTAATTGGCAGGCAGCGACTTTGGATTAGCATTTGGCATGGCGTTGGGGTTACATGGAGTCATTTGCAGCATTGGTTGATGCTAGCACCTGGCTGGTTGTCAAATTGAGGTAGGATAGCACAGAGATTCAGTGTCTACAGAGAAGGAGGATAAAAGGAGGCAACGCGGGAGCAGTAAGGCAAGCGGAAGTTCGCCTTTGTCCCCCTGAAAGGACATGTGAGAGTTGAGAGTCCTTTGAGTCGATCGACAATGTGTTGTAGCAATCTGGCATATATTGCTAGGGGAAAATAGAGGCTGATAACAGGTAAATTGGAGACATGCTTGCACACTTGGAGACACCCCTTGATGCGCCCTTTCTGAACCATTCTTCCGTCATGCTCATGTGAAGTTTTTGAAAACACGCCTAACCAAGAGTTGGTAGCCAGGACTCTATAGACCCGTGCCCTATAATGTATATGGAAACCGTCTGAACGCCGCGAGTCATGCCGTTTCCTAGACCAAGCTCAGGGCCTGTCTAGGAAACCCCCAAATCACCAGATATTGATATTCTCCTAAATTGTAAAAAAAAAATAAACCAAAAAAACACATGAAAAGAGAAAAGATGGCCATGTCGTTAAGATATCTATTACGGAGACTCCACCTTTACCTCGGGAGCACTTGTAGCGGCAGCCCGTTTCTGAGAGTCCAGGACGGCTTGGAGTTCCGGCGGGGCCTTGAAGCCGGCGTGGTCGGAGTGCTTCTTGTAGAAGTAGTTGTCTGGCTTGGGCTGCAGCTCGGCCGGGAGCTCGTCTAGGACGCAAGCTAGCAGGCCGTCGATGGAGTTTTGCTTGGAGGCGTCGCGGTGCCATATAGTGATGAGGTGGGAGTTGAAGCGGACCGATAGACCGACACCACAGATTTGATCGTCTTGAAGAGGAGTTAGTTAGAGGATAGAGGACAGGAGAGAAGAGGTGTAGCAAACGCACCATCGTCAATGACGCTCTGGAGCTTCTCGCCAATGGCTAGGAGCTGGACCCGAGTCCAAAAGTCCGGGCCGATGGCCTTGGGGACGCGAAAGGTCCAGCTGCCGCCGTTGATGTTGCGGCGGTCCTCCCAGATAGGCTTGAAGCCCGACTTGAAGAGGTAGATGGACTCGCGCATCTTGATCTGGTCGACGGGAGTGTTATTGTTGTAGCGCCAGAAGTCCTGGACGGACTCGATCTGGGAGCCAATCTTTTCGAGCTGCGCCGTGTAATCGCCTTCGGGTGTTTGGTCTTTGGCAGTCCTGGAGGAGGAGGAGATATCATGTTAGCGACGTTGACGGCTCAGACAGGCGCTTGTCGGCGGACTTGAGGACAACTCACCTGTCAAAGTAGACGTCCCAGTAATGCTGCGTGGGCAGCGGCCGCATGGTCTTGAGAAAGTTGCGCTTCGCATCGTCGCGCTGCTCTGCTGGCGAGCTGATTTCGCCGCCGCCTTGCGAAAGGCCGGACAGACCGCGAGTGAAGAGCTGCGGTCGTGTCGCCATGGCTGCGGTTGAATATCTGAGTCGCTCGGGAATAGGATAGTTGAAGAGAAGAAAGGGAGTGAAGCAGCAACTTAGCGACCTAGAAGCGCCGCGATATAGCAACTATGTACTTCGTACTACTACGACTAATAGGTATATATATGTACTCCGTACTACGAGTATCACTGCCTGGCGGAAATGATATGGGACGACAAAGAGCAGATGGCGGGGTTTCAGAACACTGCACTGCGGTGCCGCTCTAGCGAGGGGCAGCAGAAGCATAGACCTGATTTCATAGGTACAGAGGCCTGGAGTCTGGGACACTGCCACAGCGGCGGCAGCGGCTACGAAGTACTGTGACAGCGAATGATGGAGGCGAACAGCGCCTTACGAAGCAATATGTGTGACCTGTTCAGGGAGAGGCAGGCCTATGGAATACACTCAAAACGCCATACATGACACCGTCTCTATCGAAAACCCCAAGGCTTCCTTTAATATCAGTCACACAACACACCCTCAGCTTTCCCGCATCACACTATCATTTCCCGTGTTTGATGTCGCAGCTAAAACATCTAGTATCGGACACTAAAAGCCGGAAGTCAATGCTGCCAGCCAGGTTCCCCATCTCAAAAACGAATAGGAACAAGGATCCCTTCTGCCCTCTGTTTCCGGTGGCCTGAAGATGACACACGGCGCTTGCATTGGCGATATTACCACGGACTTGATGTGATAGAAATGGATACTAATTAAAAGGTAGTACGAAGTAGTAGCATCTCGTATTAGCAACTTTCCACTATCTCGATCCTAGTAGTTGCTTCATCTCCCCTGGGCTGTTTAGTGGTTTCTACTCCGTACCTACTCGTACATCACCAGAGCTCACACTTGTCATATCATACGGAGTACACTCAGATCGCAAACGAAATGCTACCCTTCAATTTGACCAACTCATTAAAAACAACCCCCAAAATCCTTCAATCCAACCTGCATATCAGACCCATAACCCAGAAGTAATCCCGAAAACACCGTCGCTTGCATCAACCTCGTATAGAGTATAGAACCCTCCCACAATTCAAGCACGCTCCCAGTTCCTTATAGCACATTCTGTCTCACTCCCAAGGGCATGCGGACGCTGTTGGGATCCTTGAACCTCGTAAGATCGCCCCCAATGAGCTTCCTCAGATTACCCATGTCCTGCAGATACCGCTCCATCTCCTCCTGTAGCTCCTCCTCCTCTGCAGCAGCTGTGCTCTCTGAATCGTATTCGTACTCGTCGTCGGACAGTTCCTTGTCTTCCTTGAGCTCGACGGGTGGGATGGGATTCTTGAGGCTTTCGATAGCAAGCTTGAGGTGCAGCTTGAGTGCCTCGTTCTCTGTCTGCAGCTTCTTGATCTTGCTCTCTGCCACCATGCTCCGCTCTTCCATCATTCTCTGCATCGTGGTCACGCGGTGCTGGTATTCCTCCAGCCTTTCTTCAGCCTCTTTAGCATTCTTCTCGCGTTGCCTCGAATCAGAGACGGAGAGCTGCAGCATTCGGATTTCTTCTGCCATGGCCGCAATCTGGGCGTCACGCTCTGCCGTCGAAATGTGATCCTGGTTAACCACAGCACGAGTGCGGATCCGCTTGGCCTGATCAGCGTACCGCAAGGTTGACAGTGTCTCCTCATAGTCTGAGGGACCAATGCAAGCAATCATGGCCGTCTTGCTGTTTCCACCCAGCGAATCCTTCAAGAGCCACGTCAAGATGGAATCCCGGTAGGGTACAACGTCTTTCCGTTTGCCTGACCTGAGCTGCTTTGGGTCTGCCAAAGCTGCAATCACACGACCGAGAGTGGTGAGCGACTTGTTGATGTTGCTACCCTCACGCAGTCGCGCACCGGTGGCCTCGGTTGACTTGGCCCTCTCACTTCCTGCTAAATCCACCAACCGGATTCTTGAGCTGCGCTCCGTCGTCTCATCTGTCTCCATGTCGTGGTGAATCTGCTTGAGCATGATCGTGAAGACGGCATGACTTCGACTACTGGTATCGTTCATTTTGGTGCTCGCCACCGTCCGTGACGCATCCCCCATCTTCATGTATCGCATAATCTCATTGATGTTTCGCACAGGGACCTCGGTGAGATCCTTGATGTAAGGCCCGTCGGTTGGGGACTCGCGGATTTTGAGGTAGTTTGGCGGGGTGTGTGGAACAACCGGGACGAGGAGATCTCGCACGTGTTCGTTGTAGACCTCAAAGTAGGAGACTCGGACGTTGTAAGCAACGTTGGAGTCCTCATTGTGGGCGGCATCGATGCGCTCAAACAGATCCTCGCAAGTGCGTGGGATCAGACCAGGGCTCCCTGGCGTTCCCATCATGGTATAACTCTTGCCGGAGCCTGTCTGGCCATATGCGAATATGCAAGTGTGATAGCCCTCGAAGTTGTGGTCGAGAAACTCCTCGCCCAGGCTGTTGTAGACGTCCTCCTGGGTGGCGTAGTGCTTGTCTCTGGTGTTGTGGCTCCAAAATGAATTGTCAAAGGTGAAGCTCTTGTCCTCAATGACCTTTCGGGATTTCGATTTGCTGGCTATGACATCGGGCATCTCCGGGGCTTTGAGTGTCGTGAGCTGTGTGATGGGATCCATTTCGACCAGACATTGTGCACGTCGTTCGAGCTCTACAAAACCCGTTAGCATGTATTTTTTCCCGGGGAACACAGGCAAAAGACGGGCCCAAGCCGCAAAACCACGCACCTCTCTGCAGAAAAGCCCGAACACGCACGACAACTCTGACGTTGCCGCCTCTGTCCATTCTCCCGAGCATAGGCATTATTCCATCTCGCGACCTCAGCGAAGGTGTCGAAGCCGAGGATGGAATCGGCCGGTGCTCGGGCGCCGGAGACGGCGAGGAAGGCATCAATCTATCATCGAGAGCCATTGTTTGCAATGTCTCATAGGCACTATAGATGGTATCGCGGAGTCGTAGACGAAGAATGTGCCACATTAGTCGGCCTTTATTGTTTACTTAGCTGCAGTATGCGGTTGCCGGGGTAAAGCTGCCGGGGCCTCCCCTGCTCCTTCCACCTTGGCTGCATCCAATGAATGCCGACGTACCACTAGTACGTACCACTACGTATCACTGCGTACAGAGTACGAGTATCGTATCACTGCGTATCACTGTGGCTGATAAATTGGCAGGGGAGGGCTTGGCCCGTGGCTGATGCGCTAGCCAGCATATGACGCCGACATTATTCCGGATAGACGACCCGACTGATTATTATGACCAGATCAGAATGGTAAACATGTCGGACTATTTTTGTCATCCCCATTGTCGCGATTCACTCGCCAGTCTAACGAGACGCGCGAGACCGAAAAAGCACAGCCCTTGCTCTTAGTCTGATTAACCCGTTGTCAGCTGGGGTCTTGAAAGAAAAAGCACTACTACTACTACTACTACTACTACTACTGCTACCACCACCGCCAGCTTCCCAGCTTTCGCGCGCGCATCGTCTCGTTTCGCTCTTTTTTGCCTCAATCGCCATCAAACCATCAAAAACACACACGTCGAGAGTTGAGGATATCTAGGAAACCCTTTGCGACGCCAAATCCTGTTCATCAATTACTCATCTCGTCCATCTGCCATGGCGCGAACCAAAGACGAGGCGACTAGCGATGGGGCCTCCCCAGAGTCTACTGGCAGCAAGCTCGCCCAAGATAGCGGCGTGAAGAAGGCGTACGCGCCGACAGGTCGCCCGCGCGGCCGTCCGAAGAGCGCAAACCCCAAGGTGTACGTGCCTACTGGTCGCCCCAGAGGTCGGCCGAAGGGCACCACGAAGAAGTCGCCTGGCGATGACGCCGATGCTGGTGCTGGTGCTGATGCCGCGACTGCTGCGCCTTCAGCAAAACCGAAGGCGGCGAGCACACCTGCAACACCAGGCGAAAAGCGCGGACGCGGCAGACCGCGCAAGTCCGACGCTGCGACAACGCCCAAGTCAGCCGCCCCAGCTTCTGGCAAGAAGAGGGGCCGGCCTTCAAAGAAGGAGACGCCAGCAGCGGAACCTGATCACAATGATGATGTCGACGCCGAGGGCGATGAGCCCGAGGCCGATGATGATGAGGATGTCGGTAAGTAATATTCTTCTCTTCTCCTCTCTCCTTTCCTTTCCTTTCTCCATATAATGGGCCCTGCGTGCTCAAACGCGACGCAGACGCGAGTGGCGACGCCTTAGACACCGACCCGAAAAAGTCGACACTAGGGTCCAAGTCCCTCGATGGCGAGGTCGGTCAATCACCGTGGCTCTCTAGTCTCAAGAGGATTTTTCGCTGATATCTGGTTGACTCAGGAGGAGGACGGTGATGACTACGACAGTGAAGTGTGAACAAAAAAAGGAAGAAAGAAGCGGTACCAGGAGGAGGAGCTTACCCCCCCCCCCCCCCATCGACGACCGGGCACAAATGAAATATGAGAGAGGTGATACGACGCGACCTCTACGGGACGGCACGAGGGCGCAAGATGAAGGGCCTGGGGGTAGTGTTTCGCGCATATGGGGGTTTGGGCGTTAACGAGTTGCGATGTGTACTATATAATCTTTGACTGGACAATCTGATTGCACGCCGGAAACCTGTTACGGTCAATATTTCGGTTCCGTATGTTGTAAGCCACGATCCGACGTGGTTTGTCTTCCTTGCTGGCAGTTCTGGTATGGATCTCATTCTGGCTGATGCTCTTGTCCCATCCATTGTCTCAGATATCATGCATCCCTTCGATTTTCATTCCATCCTCCATTCCTTGAACTCCACTTCAAGATGCTCCTTCAACTCCTTGAACTTGTTCCCAAAGTTGTGTCCGCACCTCCAGCACTTCAGATCCCGGCTCAAGAACCCCTCCTCCTTCGTGTCCCTCCTCGGATCCGTCATAGCCAGCGGGAAATCCGCCACGTCTACCAGGAACGGCGTGTTGAACGAATTATAATGCTTCCGATGCTTCATTGCAGGTGAGTGCATGTCTCGCGACAGCACGTGGATGTGCAAATGCCCCATACTCGGCACCGCATGCACACCCACCTTCACCTCCGCAGCCCAGTCCCGTCCCGGGGGCAACTCTCCCTCAGGCGGCAGCTCAGCATCGCCGTCTAGGATGGCTTGTCTCGCGGCATCAGAGCGGCTGTATTTCCCCAGCCGACGCTGGAGTTCCGTGGCCACCAGGGCTTTGAGCTTGACGACCTCGGCGGTCACTTTAGCCAGGAAGTCCGGATCCTGCAGCGCGTCGAAGGGATGGAGCAGGCTGTGGCGAGGGGAGCGCGGGAGGAGAAGCGTGTGGATAGTGGCTTTGGGGAATTTGTCGTAGATGACGACGAAGTCCTCGTTGTGGTAGATGACGATGGAGGGAGGATAGGTTTCTGGGTCTGCGATATATGCGCCTAGAGCCATGCGGTTTTTGAAGTGATTGGATGCAGTAGAAGCACGCGGTTTAGGCGCTGCCTTTGGCTTAGGGGCCATGAGTTTCGCAACTGATGATGTATGCTTTCGTGTTAATTTCATCGTCTTATTCGCATGATAGGAGTTGAAGGTGTTCCACGTACAGGCATCCTGCTTTGCTCTCTTGGCCGGTGGTTCTCCTCCTTGGACCTCCTCTCTTGGCAATGCCTCCTCGGGGTCAGAAGTGATGTTTACCATGGTGCTTTTTGTGTATGAAGACGCAGATTTGCATAGGGCGGAACGAAGGAGTAAGTGAGTCGGAGTTGGTCGGATGAGTGATCGGGCACGCATGTCGATATTGTAAGTGAGTGAGTGAGTGGTGTGTGGCTGAGCGACTTCATAGTTCAGCCCCCCACTATGACTCTTACTGTAAGATCTCCAAGGCAGAACAACAAAACCTTTTGAGGAATAATTTTGAACTGTCTTTTTTCTTTCCAGCAGTAAGTGAATTATTTGGTTTCCTTTGCCATTTTTCATATTCAGTCATCAGTCTATACGATTCCAAGTCACCAGGAGGCTCCGTCATGTCATATACTGCTCAATTGGTTGTTCGCTTCATACGTCAAGCATCCAGCCCGTCGAGCTCTATCATTTTAATAACCAGCTTGATGACCTTGTTGCCCGCTAAATCCAGTCCCGGATTCTCCACCTTTTCAGCAACCAGGTTGTCGACCATGGCCCTCAATCTGGCCACCAGAACACCGAGACGGGCCCATCCCCTAAGCCGGAGCCATTCATCAACCAGTAGACCTCGTCCAAGAGTATCAAGCTCGATAGGACCACAGAACAGGAGCAGGGTATATGCATTCAAGGCTGGAGCTGGTCAGTACACATTGCTTGCAGTTATAAACCTTCGAGATATACTGGACTTACGAGTCAAGTCTCGGATGAAAATCTTGGTCGTCGATATCATGCTAAAGTACGACATGTACGTCGCCTTCCCTGAAAACCCCTGACTTCCAAACAGCGTGCTGCTGGGATGCAAAAAGACACGGCCGGGCTCCTGGCAAAAGAACTTGATCGACCTGGCTTCAGGGTCCAGCTCCACCGCGCCAGACATGGAGCTGGCGAATTTCTTGTCTGGATACTGAATCCTTGCAATTTGAGGGGTGAATGCTGAGGCAACTAGTGCTCTCAAGAGCAGTGCGTTTCTAGGACCCGGTGTATGTGAAGAAACAATACCAATCTCTGTCAGGGCGTCGTAGTACTGCGTTATCGTGTTCGAGATATCCGTCAGCGTCTGGAAAGACAGGAAATTCTCGTCGCAAAACGACCTGATATGGCGCTGCGGCGTACCCCGATCCCTCATCATTTCATTCCATTGATTGAAGGCTTCCAAGTCAGTCAAAAGGTCGCCGTCTCCGTTGTAAAACCTCATCCTTGCTTCTCGGGCCTCATCGCGCTTCTCCTGAGGCGACAAGAATGGACTTCTGGTACTCAAAATAGCTGCAATCGTCACGCAGTCATCTAAGCAGCCGAAGATGGCTCCAAAGACCATCAACTTTCCGCACCTCAAGTCCGCTGGGAGCATAGCTAGCTGCTGACCCATGGCAGTCAGTTCATCTCCATCCAAGGCACCCATACGCCGTAGGAGCTTCATAGCACCTTCGATAGCGGGCGTATCTGGAGGCGTAGGGGATCTCCCGAGGAATCGAACCACATCCCTCATTCCCATCGCACGAACCGAAAGACACAACTGCTCGAGGGGAACACGCCGGATTTCAGGCTCTGGGCGTGCAGCCATGTTTTGCTCCAGATTTTGTGTAAAGAGCTTGAAACATTTACCTTCCTGAACTCGACCGGCTCTGCCTTGTCTCTGCTTGCAAGCTGCTTGAGACGCCCACGTTTCTTGAAGCTTTCTCATGTTATTCTGCAGATCGAAGCTGGTCTCCTTGACTTTTCCACTATCAATGACGACTACAATGTCTTCGATCGTGATGGAAGTTTCGGCTACATTTGTTGCCACTACAACCTTGCGTTTTCCTGGTGGGGGGCTGGTGAAGACTCTCTTCTGCTCGCGCGTCTCCAACGACGCATGTAATGGGAGCACATGAAGCGAGTTGATTGATCGCAAGTAGTTGCAGGCTTGATTGATCTCCCCAACTCCAGGTAGGAAGATCAGAATTCCCCCGGATGTCTTTTCGTACGACAGTTCATAGTCTATTGCCTTGACAGCCTCAACGAGAAGGTTGTAGTTGATTCGATGACCAAGTTTTTGGATGATTTTACCCATCGTCTCATCATCAATGAATCCCTCATCGGGCTTGTCAATTGTAAACCCTGTCATGCGAACAACATCGTCCAAGTAGTATTCCTCAACGGGGAATGTCCGTCCAGAAATCTCGACCGTTCCAACACTTAGTCCTTCAGATACGAAGTAATCCTTGAAGGTCGCAGCGTCGAGGGTCGCAGACATAAGAATGAGCTTCAACATGTCCTTCTTCTTGATCATCACTTCTCGAATCAAGTTCAGGAGGAAATCAGTGTCGAGACTCCTCTCGTGAACTTCGTCAATGACGATGTGGCTGACATCTGCCAAGGACGCTACAACATCATCCACCCGGCCGCCTGATGTCTGAAGTCGCCTGAGTAGCACACCGGTAGTAACAAAAGTTATCCTGGTGTCTCTAGACTGCCGAGACTCGCCACGGATAGCATATCCCACTTCTCCTCCAACGCGAGAGCACCTCTCGTCCGCTACTCGGTCTGCCAGGCCAAGCGCAGAGATTCGGCGTGGCTGCGTGACGATTATGTTTGCGCACCCGCCAAGGCCTTGCTCGTATAAGTCGTCGAGAATGAACTGAACAGACTGTGTAGATTTTCCTGAACCAGTCTCGCCACTGATGATTGTAACATGATTCCTGTTCACTGTCCTTACGATATCATCCCGCATATGCCAGGCCGGCAACTTCTGCCGCTTGGACAACATATCTCTCAAGGACGTGCTCTCTTGCCGTCGGAGCCACTCTTCTCTGCTTCGGTGATCCACGATCCACTTGAGAGGCCTTGGGGGACCTCGTGACCGTTTGCTTTTGGCAATAGATATCGTTGGTCGCGTTTCAGATGCCGCTGAAGAGACAGCAGATATGTCCAACAGCTTGCCAGGGTTATCAATAACATCGTTGATATTCTGCTGAACCCAATCCATGGCAAGATAAATCTTCATTGGCTCATCTCGCAAGGCCTCTTCCACATGCGCCAATGCCTGCTTGACTATGCTGAGTTTGATGTATGAGGGGAGGTTGGCAATGATGCCAAGAATGAGATGCCTTGGATAGCTTGACCCTCTCCGGACTTGCAAGAACGCGTCTACATTTCCTTTCTGAGAGTTCTTGACTGATTCTAGTCGGACTTGTATAATCCCGTCGCCTTCACGGCGGAAATTGCTGCCATAGATTGACTCCAGGGTGGCGACCTCTTCTTCCCATTGTTCTTGAGGAGTTCCCAAGTCGAGGAAATCTGCTTCTTCAGCATCCTCCTCGTTGGAGATTTTGGGGAAGAGGATGTTCTGCAAAGCTTCAGCCGCGGCATCTTCGTCGCCGCCATGCTCGTCGAAAACACGTGTGCACAGTTCGAGGGAATATCCAGTCTGCGATAAGCGCTGGATAATGCCCTCCTTCTTTAAATCCGTGGCACCAATAGATACGCCGGCTGAGTATCTTTCAGGAAGTGCCCAGCGGGGGAGGTCATCCTCGGGAACGTGGATTAACAACCACTCTAGGGTCTCCTGGCGGTCCTTGCAGTATCCCACAGCTTCCGCAACATGGCTCTGTCGGAATCCGAGCTTGCTGAGTTCGGCAACCACGCGGTCTTTCTCGACCTGGGACATGGACACACCGTGAGGGTTCCATGCAACGCCCTCTCGCAGCAAAGCCTCGAGCTGAATCCTGGTATGTTTTCCCATTTCAACTTTGGGGATATTTGTCCATCCTTTCATAGCATTGGCCACCGAGCCGCTGCCAGTGTTACTTAACAGCAGCAGGCCAGCCGCGCCGGGCATTTCCTTGGCTTTAGCTTTGGCCTGCTCAACTTCTTTCCGTTTCTTCTCCGCAGCAGCTTTGGCTTCCTGGCGGTCAAGTAGGGTCTTGAACGGATCCGCCTCGTACATCCATGCCTTGCCCTCTTTCACATCCTCAGCCTTTAGGGCCTGGAAATCCTTCCAGAGCGATTTGTAGTCTGGAGGCAGAACGGTGTGCTTGTTCTGCATACTGCAGACCCGAAACAAAGCATATGTGGCCGCCGTATGTTTAGCCTCCAGAGCAGTTTCCCTCAAGAGCAAGTGTTTATGGCTCATGGGGATCTTGAAAGGCTCCAACGTGGTGAGTTGCTGCGTTTTCAGGTCTTTGGCACTCAACGTAATCCATACAGAGAAGCCTTCCTGTGTCTTTCTCGTGTCGTACACTGGCTTTTCCCACCGCTGCTTCTGGCAGTACTCGCTCAGCAAGTTGACTGGCAGCTTGCCGGTCCATGATGAGCCTCCTATCATCTGCTTCACCGTAGGCTTCGGGGGAGCCGGTGGTAGCACCTCAGGAGGGGTCGACTCTGCTTTCTGCCCCTTTTTGCCTTTGCTGCTTGCATCTTTGGATGCCGGAGGAGCTTGGCTCGGGGCAGGCGTAGGCGCCTTTCCCTTGCCTTTCTTCACCATGCTCTGGGGGGTTTGCTGATATGGCCCAAGATATCGGAATCAACGGTTTCTACGCTCTCGACACTTCACGTGTGGTATAAACAGACCGATTTCATGGCATCATGGACAAACTGAGGCGAGGGGATATCAGATGGCCTGGCTTGACTCTTGGTATGCTACAAACCGCATTGGCGATGATTTTGGCAATGTGTGAAAAAATTATGGGGCAAATCACCAGAGAGGTGTACACACTGTATACAAGCACAGGCAGCACTAAGAAACGCACAGTGCGAATACGCTTTCACCGTGTGTATCAAGCTGGTACTCTGTAAATCCCGTTGGACAGTTGATGGTTGTCTTGAAATACTTTTCCGTGACTCACTTTCTAATACGAATTGAGTTGATGGTCGATCATAGGGCATTCGTTGTTCTTGAGCTATAGTTTGATGAGGCCCGAGAGGCCTCGTCGCTGGTGCAGTGAGAGCAGTTCTCCTCAGCATCACAGTAAACTATATATCAGCAAGAATACATCTATGTAGAAGTTCGTCTATCTCCTTGGGCGACGGTTTGAGGAGTGATGAGCAGAAAATCCATCTTCAGAACCGCTTTCTCCGTAACTCAAGGGAAACTGTGGATGTCACCAACTGGTCCGTGCAGGCCGCCTCACAAGGACATTTGTGAAGTATTGTTTACATCTCTATTTTAACTAATTTTCATGTCTTTTTCACGAACATAACGTACCAAGCGCCTTCTATTATCCTGATGAGGGGCCGTGTAATCAAGCTTCATCCTTACATCCCGGCAGTCAACATTTTGATCGGCCGCGCGATACTATGATGAGACACTCAAGGCAACTTTTCTCTGTGTCGTAAACCACGCGCGTGACACACGTCAGGTCATACCTCGGGATGCCTCCATATTCGGTGGACATGATTTTCGTTACACTTGAAGTCCTTTATTCTTTAGATCTTCAAACAGCTGCTCATGGTAAGGCCCCATATTCGGCATCGATATAGATCCAGGTGCAGGGGGAGGCGCGTTGAACATGGGCACAACCCGCGTCGCTCCAGGGGTCACTTCTAACACCGTTCCATCACCATATGCTTCGTTCACAACGAGCTCATACATGGCGTCCACAATCTCCTCGACAGTAACCCACCTGGTGCCCTTGAGAATGGTTTCGGCTCTATCTGTATCGCCTGACCATATACCGGTCTATTTACAGTTAGTTTCGTTATACACACATCAAACTCCAGACGTCAGCCTACTTACATTCGCTGGGCCTGGCGCAATAACGCTGACTCGAATACCCACTTGTTCCTTCAGATCGGCAAGAGATCTTACAAATCCATGCAAACCATGCTTGCTCGCAAAGTATAGGGGACTAGCCGCTTCCGCCAGGTATCCAGCAACACTGCCTACATGCAGAAGGCAACCCTGCTGCTTCTTCTGCGTCCAATGCGCAATTGCAAACTGGCTAAGCCGAATAGGGGAAACCAAGTTCACATCTAAAACAGAATAATGCCCAGGATCTGCATTAGCTAGGTCTCGCGACTCGGAGTCGGGATTCGTGTCTGTCCTTGGAGGCTTCCAAAAGCTAGACCAAGGTGGGTCGTACAGCCCGGCACCGGGCACGACGATATCAATTGTCGGGAATGCCTCCAGTGCAGCATTCCATAGCGAAGTCAATTGCGGCCATGATACTACATTAGTCTGGTGGAAGAGTGCAGAGGGCTTGCCGCATGGACTGGGGTGAGGAAATTCCTTGATCAGAGCCTCGGCATCAGGGGTGAGTTTTAGGTCGCCAATGATAACTGAGCAGCCTTTTAAGAGAAGGTGGCGAGAAAAGGCCAGGCAGATACCTACGATGAGGAATTAGCCAAGGATTGACTGATATGTGAGTAAGATGCGATATTGATATAGTACCTGAGCCGCCTCCGGTGACGAGTGCATATTTGCCTTGAACAGAAAACGTCATACTTGCGTTAGATAGCCACCAATACCACGGAAATGAGAGGAAGCCCAACCAGAATCGGCGCGAGAAAGACACATCCGATCGTGTTGTAACATCGGACAGATTCCGTGAGACGAGGACAGAGCGCTAATGCATGGCATCTGGATGTGGTGAGAATGTTTACCCTGCTCCATATGCCGGCCTGCAACTCACTATCGCATGAGCCGGGACACACATAACGGATTCGGGCATATGAATAACTCCGGGTGATCGACAATCACTCCACTAACCCAACTTCACCCACTCCCAGACCTGTATGTCATGCAGCCAGTAAGAAGATGTATTCCGTACTGTAATTAGTAATGCACCAGCGAGGGTTGGGGTTAGAAGCACAGCGCAGATCATCGTGAAATCATTCTCGACGTCTGTACTTTGTAGGCGCAGTAGACCTCCAAACTTGAAGGTGTATCGATCAAACGAATATGAGAACTTGAAAGCCCACTTATAATTAACGTTGCGGGTATTTTTCAACTAAGAACCCTAAAGAAGTGAAGTGCGCTCAATAGTCCTCGTACTAGTAGTATGTATTTCTCGTATACGTACGATATGGGCCTGATTTGGAATCCTATGCAGTATGATTCCTTCAATGTTCAAAATATCCCGTCTGAAAGTTTTAACTTCCCCATATTTCATCTATAGACTTCAGGTGGTGGACTGCAACATCTACATGTAGTTAATAAGGAGTAATAGAGATCGTCCTATGCAAACTTTGCACACATACATTACGTGAGGCGTTTGTTCAGGGTCAGGGTTGGAAAGGGTTACAACCCTACTCCGTACTATAGTAACAAGCATCGATATGTTGAAAGAAGTTGATTTAACGCCAAGTTCATAGAGAAATGTGTATTCAATGGAAGACAAAACATATCACTTAATGTTTGGAGGTGTTCTTGACGAGATACTGGATTTGCAATGTCCAAGTTTGTAAACCTTTCGCTGGTTGCTTGATATATTTGGTTGCCCAACTGTCAAGTTAACTGCTACGGCAAAAGTGTAGGCCTACTGTGTTACACAGTAGTACCTTAGCTTAAATGAAGTTATATACCTTACGCGACACCAACTTACAGCTCAAATTAGAAATCCAATCTGGTTCATCCAATTATTTCCTCATCAATTCATATACCTCCTAAAAGCTTATGTTTAAATTTTAAGCTTAATATTTTAAGCTTAATAAATTTTCTTACCGCGCTGGTATCCTTCGCCACATCTTTTTTTCACCCTAACCATCGTAGCTGCGGACTGGCTTCAACCGCGCCATAAGGGGCTTCTTCTCCCATAAAGTAAAAACTTTTTGATCGAACCAGTTTTCAGTGTGATCAACCAGCTCCAAGTCGAAGTCGAGAAAGAGCCTTGCCAAAATGAGGCGCATCTCCGCATTTGCAAGGCTGTGTTTTTCCCCATGTTAGACTCAGAGGGGGAAAAGGATGTCAAATTGGGAAACTTACCTCTTTCCGAGACAGTTTCGGGGGCCGAATGAAAACGGATTGAGGATATTCTTCTTGTCACCGGCGAAGCGGGGGTCGCCTAAGAAACGTTCCGGTTCAAAGGCATCGGGCGTCGCAAAGTTATTCTCTGAGTGGTTTGCTGGCCATTGTGAAATAGAAACAGATGTCTAATAGTCATTAGCGACAATCGAACAACCAGACAGGGGGCTCTGCATAGGAGAAGCTTACTCCTCCAGGAATCCAGTATCCAGCGAGGAGATCTCCTTTCCCAGGCACAATTCGCATGAAGCCAGATGCGTTTGGTGGGTAAATACGCAAAGCTTCATCGAGAACAGCATGCAGGTAGGGCATGTTGCTAACAGCTTGGATAGTGACCTCGGATGAATCGTTGAACTTGCCGCGGATTTCTTCCTTGAGTTTTTCAAGCTTGTCTGGGCTCTTCAGTAGCAAATACGTGCAACCAGACAGCAGTGTCGCTGTGGTCTCACTTCCGGCAACGAGCATGATATTCGCATTGCTGTCAATCTCGTTTCTGGTCAATTTCTCTTTGGGGTGGTTGACGATTTGCGTCATGAGGTCCGGTTTGGCAGTCTCCATGGCAAGACGCTGACCCACACGATCAAACACGAACATGTTGAAGTTTTTTCTCATTTCAAGCAGGTTCTTAGGAGCGAATCGCTTGGCGATGCTTTGGAAGAGCGGGTATCGGCGCACCACGCTGTTCAACGTGATTGCTCGGACAGAGGTAAACACCATCTGTACCCAGGGGTGGTAGTCGCTATCACGAAGGCAATAGAAAGGTTCTCCAAATGTCATATCGGCAATGATGCTACGCAGAGTCAGCCACCGTACCAACTCGAGCATTCTCACATGCGACCTACTCGAAGGTGAAGTAGTTGTACCACCTAACCATGTCCACTTCGCCCTTGGTCTGTGTCTGGACCTGCTCATGGAGTCTCTGGATGAACAGTCCAACATATCCTTGAATCAGAGTTTCCTGGTCCCGCAGCGCCTTGTCGCCAAAGGCTGGCGCAATCACTTTTCGCATGCGTGGATGAGCCTCTGCATCGGCCTGGAGGATTGACCAGGTCTCATTGTACGGTTCGGCGAACCATCGTCGATCCTTTAGGTATTTACCCTTGGTGGCTTTCTCTCCAGCATGGGTGCCGTATATGTCCTGCCACACATCGCAGATGAAAGACACCTCATCTGGCGCGATGCGCACAACCTCTCCGTATTGTTGGTGTAGGGAATGGAGCCACTTGACCAAGTCACCTCTCAGTTGGTTGCGTGCATATACCAATCGAGTGGCCGCGGCGAGTTTAGGACCAGGAATTCGACTCAAGGGATGGAAATAAACTTGGTAAATGGTCCGGCCAAGGTAATAGGAAAGCAACTACAAGCAATGTCAATATGATTTCCAAGGAGAAGGTGTTCTTTTCTTTATACTAGCACGTACTAGCAGAATAAAGGTACCGGAGGCCAGTAGCATGCCTTGTATACCGGAAAGGTTATAATCTTGCACGGCGTGCGTGAAGAAGCCTGCCATTCTGAATTGGTAGAAATGAAATCTTCAACAAGAGATTGATCCAATCTCGAAGCCCAGCACAGAAATCATTTTCCTTGAAATTTATTTGAACACTTTTTCGAAATTCTACAGTCCGGAACCGGGATTTTCAATGACTAAAGCCGTGCAGGATAGTAAATAAGTCGTTTAGTACATGTCCTGGATCTATTACTCATCACTTAAAGTGAGGCTCAGCCGGCATGGGCATGGGCATGAGTAATAAGTCACGCGATCCTAGAAATAATGAACCTCTGAATAACACAAGCCATTTGGAGGCCAAGCCACAACTAAAGCTAATCATGAAGGCCGGGGTCGGAGAATAGGAACTAAAGCTAATCATGAAGGCCGGGGTCGGAGAATAGGCTCTATCCGTGCAGGACAGGAGTAATTGCCCGTAGGCTCACCCGTTTGGGGGCCGACTATCTAGATGCGAAGTAAGCTGACGGGTATGTAAGCTGACGGGTATTAAAGCCTTTTCTCCGACCTCAACCTTTGTAAGACCCGATCGTTAACGCCGACCCCTATAGTACGACCCAGAGGAGCCAATAAGCTCAGGGCGAATTAAATACCAGTGGCAGTATTGCAATTACTGTGAAAGTGGTCTGAAACAGACAACAATGCCTGTTTAGTATGACTATATTTGCAAACTATAAAGTTCACATACCACTAATAAGGTAGTTACCGATTAAGCTTACTATTGTAAGCATAGATACAAAGGCTCGTGGGCTAACTCACTGCTTGCAACCGCGCAATCATAATTGGAACTGGTCCATGCAATTTCATGACTATAGCCTTTTCCCTTGCCTCCCAATCCTTACAGATTTAGGCTGGTGACTCGAATCGATCGTATTCTCCGTAGCCGCAAAGGTGAAAGTATTCAGCAAATCTACTAGTTCACTCACGGTTGACGAGTGTCTCAATATCTCCCCACAGTCATTTACACTCGGCAAATTGTCCCGATTCTCAGGGAGTTAGTTGACTGGTCGATGTGCGACACTATCATGACACGCCTCATACCCCCAACCGCCTGAGTAGTCAGAACTCTCGTCAAGTACTGTCCAAACTCCCTGTTTAACTTTCCTCGCAGCCACCGCTAAATATCTGGCGGGTTCTCGGCTGAGAAGCGCATTATAATGACCCTCCCTAACGAACAGCCGATCGCGATTGCGGTTCCTGATACAGCTGAGCAATTGCGGTCATATTCCAGGGGCAACTTGAGCAAGTTATTCCCAGACCATGTAATCCAGTAGTGATCAGAACTAATGCCATAACCAGAGCAACGGATAGTGGCTGAAGGGGGGTCAAGAAGCCGATGGCTATCAACAATGAAACTGCCATGATCAGTATTCAGTCGAAGTCTATCAGCTTCAAATTCCAAGCCAGACGGAATCCCGACATATTTAAACCCGTAAATAGCTTCTCCCGTCTCCGTGCGCCAGATCTGCAACTGGCCATTTTGCTTATCACGATTTTCCATATCTTGTCTAGTTGCTGCAATAAATGAAGAATCGCGTGAAAACGATCCTGACCAAAGGGAATATTTATCGCCGCTCATAATTATCTGCAAGTAATTACCTGTGTTGACGGACCAAATGCGGATCGTCTCATCATATGATGAGGATGCAAGAAGCGTCGAGTCACTCGAAAAGGCAACTGAATCGGCGAGCCAGTCATGGCCTGTTAGTTGGTGGATGCAGTCGTCAGTTTCAACATTATAAATTCCGACTATGCCTTTTTCCGATCCAGTTGCCAAGAGAAGCGAGTCTGGTGCAAAAGTAACAGAAACGTGATAATCGAGCACATTTAGTATTTGCAAACTGCAGTGGCGTGTCTTGACATGCCACACCTGAACAGTCCCGTCTAACAGGAGCGTCAAGAATTCCGAGTCGGGAGAGAAGGCCAAACAGCCCCCACCATCACCATCCATGCACTGATCTTCAGGGCACTCGAATCTATGAACGTTATAACCTGTATCAAGTTGCCAGACATAAACCGAGCCATATATTGACTGAGACCCTAAAAGTGATTCATCAGGTGAGATGACAGGTTTCGTTAGGTAGAAAACCATATCGTCATGCTCCAGCTCATGAATGCACTGATCAGTATCGACACACCAGATGCGGATTATGTTGTCGTTCCATGCCTGCGACGCGACAAATGCTGAATCGTGCGTAAAAGCAGCATACTCAACAGATCCCGAATGCCATTCGGGTTCCGTCAATCCCATGGCATCAATATCGACACCTGGAATGTCTGAGCCGCCAGCAGTGGTGGTGATGGTGATAGTACTTTCTGGGTGTTTGGCCTCTTGTGCGCCACCGCCCCCAATATCGATCTTCCAAATTCGAGTCGTGTTGTCTTCTGAGATAGAGGCGATGCGTGCCGAGTCGTGCGAAAAGGCAATTGAACTAATAACGTAGGTATTCCCCTTGAATTCTTGTAGGCAACACCCTGTGTTCACATGCCAGATCTTCACAGTGCCTTCTCCATCGCCAGAAGCAAGTAGAGCTGCAGTGGGCGAGAAAGCTAGGGAGTAGAAGATCAAATCATCATGGGCCTTGATCTCATGCAGGTAACGGTCCGTGTCGACTTGCCAAATCCGCATCACTCCTTTCTGGTCATAGGCAACAGTTGCCACCAGCGCTGAGTCATGTGAAAAAGCAATGGCATGATGGGGGATAATAGATGAATGTAGCAGATCATGGAAGTCGGTAATTGTGTCCGAGTTGATACGCCAAATTCCCGAGCCTTGGTTGTGCCGCACGCACGCCACAAGCGTGGAATCGTGGGAGAAGGTCACGCGGGAGATTATCTCGCAGTTGGCTGAAAAGCTTTGTACAACATTTCCTTTGTTAACGTCCCATAGTCGAACAGTGTCAAAAAAAACCATGCTGAGTGACCGACGCTATGAGCGCTGAGTCTCGCCAGTATCATCCAGTAGTGTGCGCACGCAATCCCACGTATCTGTGCGCCATATTTCTATTGTTTTTCCAATGGCACATGCCAAAAGGGCCGAGTTGTGAGAAAACGCCACTTCCCTGACGTGGACATTTATTATATGCACGCATTCGCCTGTTTCTGAGCGCCAAATTCTAGTCATGGAATCTACAGTTGCGGCCAACAAAGTCGAGTCATGAGAGAAAACAACAGAACTGCTGTCATAGTATCCACCCCCCTCCAGCACCTGTAGACATGGACTCCACCTGTGGTCTACTTGTGGCACAAGAGATATCCAGGAAGGAATGCAATCTTCAAACTTGATCCGCACTTTGCTCTCCTTTGGTGCGAAAACCAGTACGGAAGAGTAAATCTGAAGCGGCCAGGAGTCGATTATCGAGAAATGGGCCAGGACAAGGCGCTTGGCATCATCGAGAAATTCGGATAGTTCCGTGCTAGATTGTGGCTGTATATATATATATACGTATATATCATTAGCGAATGCTTCCAGTGTGCAACGGGATGAAAACTGTGGAACAACCTACCGTCAATAGCGACTGCAAACCTGTAAGCAGCTCTATGCATTCCGAAGCCCTCCCCATCAGGCTCAATGCTTCTAGCCAATGGAGAAAGTGGACTTCCAGGGTTTTATGGACTTGGTCTCCATCCATCAGCTGAATCCCGGATTGCTTTGCATGGTTGACCCAATAGAGGCAGGCATATTGAAGCTCCGGGGGGAGAGCAGAGTCAATCCTTTCTTTTGGGATGTCCGAACGCGGTGTTCCTGGAGCTCGAATGTCGCAGAGATCCTCCTTCAGATTTCCCAGCAAACGTAGACAATTATCTACCATCTTCAGGTTGGCCTGTTTCTCATCCACCCAAAACGGAGTTGCTCCGCGCTTCTCTGGGTCTACTAGAAAGTCGCGGAATGAGAGATGCAGAAGTCGCACCGGTAACTCTGCTTTTGGCGGGACATTCAAGACAGAGTGTAATAGATCCAGTTTGGTATCGATGATGTGTGGATCAAGATTGAGTATTTTTGACAGCGCAGCCCTTGAAAGGGGTCTAGAGAGAATCACAATTGACCCAACGATCTGTTGAAACTTTTCAATGGCCTCTTTTTTCTCCGGGGCGGACAGACCAAAAAGCATTTGTTCCAATACTGGCAGGTATGTTGCGTCAAGTTTAGACTCCTGGCTCTTGGTTTTGTAACGAAGAACTGTATCAAGACGCGTTTGCGGATCGCCACATCTGCGGTCACCAATAAAGCGGCAAATCGTCGATGCAAAAATGAACAGGGGGACAGCCATATCCACTAGTACTTGGATATCGAAATCGCTAGGCCATGATGGTGGCAGCCATCGCCGCTCCTCCTTTACTGAAAGATTGTATCTTTCTCGGATGTTGATCAGCTCGTGGCGTAGAAAATTATATATGTCTTCCCGGATCACTGCCTCTGGTATCTCGTGAAGGATTAAATCCATATAGTGGCTCTGAATTTCTGCGAAACCGAGGCGGATGGGAAGCTCTGGTCTGCTTGTAATGAAAGCTTTCAGTCTTGGACGAGACAGTTTCTGACAGCGCGAAAATAGATCGATAAGAAGTTCCACATCTTTTTCTTTTTCGCATTCATCCAAGGCATCAACAATGATGACGATTGTAGACTTGATACTGCCTCCTTGGCCAGAGTCTGACTGAATCTTTGACAGAGGGTCAAGAATCAGTTTATTGAATTGCTCTCCAACTGATTTCCTCAATATAGCTGGATCGCAATCAATGGCTCCCGTGATGTGGGGTGCAATTTCTGGCTGTCTAATAACCAGGTCGGCGGCAATCGTTGTGAAGAACTTGGATAGCCCACCTCTATCGACTTCACCCCGTTTGAAGAAAAAACTGGCCTCAAGATGATCGCCCTCTGAAAAGGAATGGGCAGCGGTACGAGAGATCGTAGACTTCCCTGTCCCCGCCATTCCATTCAGCCAGAAGATGGCTTGTGACTCAGGATTGGGGTCTTCAGCCCAACAAGATATATCTTTAAGAAGTTCAACCCGGGTGTTGTTGAGACATTTCGGGTTACGATCTTCAGAGTCAGAGTCAAAGGCGGCCCCCACTCAACAGGAAGGCTGTCGAGGACTGCCTTTTGATCCATATTGATCATCATTGCGCTTGTTGCCCGTCAGAACTTGTTAATGGAATCTTGTAAAGGGTTCACTTACGTTTGTTCGGCTTGACGGCGATCCATATCTAGTAGGATGGTGCTTACCACTAATCAGAGCTTATCCATAAAACCTTGTGGATATGGTTGACTTACGTCTGGTCAACTTGAAGGCCCGTAGAAATGACCTGTACGCATCGCTCGATATCCCGAACCATCCTTTCAACATCCTCTCTTTGAAACGGCCATTTGAGAGCGCGGCTCGTGAGACGGCTGAGTAGCTTGCGAGCTGTTTTGGGGGCAAGATCCTTTTCTAGTTGCTGCAGTAGAAGCTTGCCGTCCGTAATGGCTCCTCGAAGTCAGTTGGTGTCCTTGAGCTTCACACCATTCGGGCTTTCCAGCAGTGACTGAACACTCCCCAGGACTTTTTGAAGATTGGCGACTTCTTTGGATAGCTTTTCGGTCTCTGCTTTCGCTTTCTTCACATCTTTGGCATACTGAGAGCACAGTGATGTGATTCTCGCCGCAAGGTCGATAGCTGCGATGATGCTAGAAACGCCTGCGATCTCCATGATGGCTGTCGCATGCAAGGCGTGCTCTTGGTTGTAGAAACCTGTGTATTATGTAGGGGAAGAATGTCGGCATGAGATGTCGAATGCCCAGAATTGAGGGGAACTTGGAACCTGGTCTGGTCGTTGGGCATCAGCTGCATATCTTGTGCACCTCGATGTGCAGCCAATCAATGCAGGTAATGCAGTGTTGGGGTATGATTGGACATGGAGATGATGAAGCACTTATGACAGAGCCGATTTTGAACCAAAATAATATGCCGTGCAGTGTGAAGTCGTCAATCATCTGTCCTTTTTGCGCAAGCAACCGAGATCTTCCAAGTCATACTACCTACACAAGGCTTGCAAGAGTGTCGGTGTGTCCTAACGCTTCCGATACCTTCATAGCTTGGAAAAGCGCCTTCTCAATTCGATCAAGGCTGGATTCAATATCCACATCGACAGAAGTAGGGGTGTCACATGTACAGCATCGTTTTTGTGCATGGGAAAACCTGCTCCTTATTCTCACTACAGTATGTGGGTGTACCTAGCCTGATATACAACCACTTGATTGTATCATCAACCGCAGCTTTACCTCCTCCAACTGTGAAGCCAGGTGCACTAGCACTGGCTTCTGTCCACAGTATCGCTTAGATATGCCCCGTCAGACCGTTATCGATGAAACGACAGCCTTTCCCAGGCTCCGTAGGCCTCGTTGCTACACACAATGTCCTTGGCCATCTACATGAATCCACGTAACGTTCGTCCGTTGTTTCCCGTTCCACGGGCGAAATCCGCCTACCTTCCTCACTCGTTTTCTCTCATAGGCTGGAGCTTTCAAGCTACCATAGGGCCTTTCCTCGTATTGGGCTACTTTCTCTCCTCTTGCAAATGTTCAAGCCATATTATCAAATGACAGGGTGATGTGGTGATATCAGGGGATAAGGGGCGACTAGCAGAGTAGCAACTGCTGTACTGCATATGGGAGGTCATGGCTGTGATGGGGATTTTGGAGTTCTTTTTGGGAACGCGTCTTCATTGTGTAAGGGGAGAGATTTATTCAGCTCAAGACCTTGCCTCACATGTCCATCGAGTCACCTCCGTTAGCAAAGTTGAAGCCCCCTGATTGCGCTGCGCCGTTGGTTCCGAAGCCGAATGTTCCATTGGGTCCAGCGGGCTGAGCAATGCCGTCATCTGCGTTCTCCTCCTCATCAGAGAAGTACTTTTCAATGATGTTATAGGCCTTCATGTAGATCTCCTCGTTGGCATTGTTCTGGCAATCATGGATCTTGTCCATGCCACCGCACTCCTCAATGAAAAGAGCATAGCGGTTGATGGAGTCGGAACCATCACCTGCAGCCTGCTTGTCCAGGTCACCGATCTTGAGGATGTTCTCGAGACCATCGAGGGCAACCTGGATAATCTTGTTGTCGGGGCATCCAAGAAGATCACACAGAGGCTTGATGCAGCCCTGAAGGACAAGGTATCGGATCTGCTCGGGCTTTTGGAGACCACCAGAGGTGGCGTTGCTAATAGCCCAGCAAGCCTCCTTACGGGTCTTCAGGTCGCCATTCTGGAGAAGGTGAATCAGGGGTGGGATAATGTTGGCATCGATCACGGCCTGAATTTGAGACGAGTTTCCGGCGGTGATGTTGGAGATGGTCCAGCAGGCCTCTTTCCGGATACCGTCCTTGGTCGAGCTCAAAAGAGACAAGAGGCAGGGCAAGGCACCACAGTTGATAATGACCTGAGTCTGAACATCGTCACCGGTCACGATGTTGCCAACAGATCGCAGCGCAGGGGTCTGCACAGAGGTAGACGCATGGAGGAGAAGCTCAACGAGTCTGCGGGGGATGCCAGCTTCAATCACAGCCTGAATCTTGTCGTTGGAGCCATCCGACAAATATGAAATAGCCCAGCACGCGTCAATCAGAACCTCGTCATCGAGAGAGTAGACCAACTTGGCCAGAACAGGGAGAGCGGGGGCAATCTGTGGAACGAGGATGTTAGCACAAGAAAGCATCAAACGAATGAGCTGGGAAGAAAACATACCGTGCCCCAGTCTGGTTGCGGGGTCTTGCCACGACAGAAATTGCTCAATGTCCAGGTGGCATTACGGAGCATGCTAAGCTTGCGGCTGTCGCCAAGCAGGTTCAACAAGGGCTTCAAGGCTCCGCAGCTGAGTACATAGTCACGGCAGTGAGGGCTGTCTCCAGCGATGTTGCCAAGAGCCCAGACGGCCTGCTCCCGCACATCAGGCTCAGGGCTAGCCAAGAGCTCAACAAAGATAGGCACAGCACCGGCCTCGATGACCACCTGGGTTTGGGTAGCCGAGCCGGAGGCAATGTTGGTCAAAGCCCAGGCAGCCTCGAACTGCACAAGCGTATGGGGCGATCGCAGGAACTCGACAAAGCGACTGACGACACCGGTCTTAATGACCTCCTCAATCGGAGGATTGCGCTCCTTGGAGAGAAGCTTTCGGAATTTGGTCGTAGCTTGAATCTGGAGGTCGATCTGGTCGGAGAACACACCGGCGACCATCTGAGGGAGATCCTCATTCAACTATCCAATGTCAGTAACCTGTAGTCGAGTCTCCATATTTGCGCGCAGTGTATCGAGCAAAAACTCCAAGGTGTATATGCCATCAAGTCTGTGATGGTCGCCGTCTTGGCTCTAGTCGGTCAAGACGCCACCAACGAATGTGGGGTTCAGTCATTTACTTCCCCCACATCACGGGCAAAACACAACAGCCATAAAGCTAGTTTAGGGGATATTTTTTTTCCCGCGCGCGGTGGTATTGGGAGGGTAGAAATCAAAGCGGGATATGAAGAGAAGAAATGACATGCATACCTGAGACTCTGTAGGAGCCGACTCATCATCACTGTCGGGGGCGGCACCGAGAGAAGCACCAGGGCGGTTCTCACCGGTTCCGATGCCTCGTCGCTTCGCTAGGTTCTCCTCGCGCTTCGCCTTGCGGATCTCTACCTGTTGCTCTTCACGGCGACGGCGGAGTTCCTCAGGCTTGAACGTGTTCTTCGCCTTGAACTGTGTTCGGCGATGCTCTGGAATGTATCGCTCCGCCATGATGTCGATGTGTTTTGGTCTGTCTGGCAGCAAACGCTGATGGGCGGACAGGGGGTGGTAATTGCTGTGCGGGGGTGGTTTAGGGCGACAAAGCTGGTTCCGTTGACGATGAAAGCAGTCTTGCTCAGGCTGTTTTCTATTGGAATGCGTCCCTGCTGCCGGAGCACTGTGCGAGATGGCAATCGAGGGGAGAAAATGAAGGATGGATGGAGAAGTAAAGGTGAGGATCCTGGCGGCGGAAAATGACTGCAGCCAACTTCTTGCGGTGCGTTTGGTTGCCAGAGCGCTGCAGAGCAGAGAGCCACTAAGATCTTCACTACAGGCTTGGGGTCCCCGTCTTGTCGCCTCAGGCACAAACAGCGCCACTAGGGGCCCAGGCGGTAAGGGTTTGGCGTATCTTATATCTGGAGCTACCTCAAAGTAACCCATATAGTCTAGCTAAGTCTTGTACTTTGAATTAGAGGTTACCGGTTCCTCCTATCACGCCTTTTCTTTCACCCCGCTAATCGAACAAAACTCAAACAGTCACAGTTACAGTCACGTGCTCTCGCGCCTCGAGTTGAGCCCCTCCTTAGAGCCGTGGACGCGAAGTGTCTCTCGCAAACGCGTCATCCCAGGGCGGCTTGACAAGGACTGCCCTGTTCGCCTTTTAGAGTTCCTGGCCCTTTAGCCAAACTTTCAAAAACTCATCTCATTGAGCAATTCTTAACCAAAACGATCTGTTTCAAGCGAAATATGGTTCATAATGTCTCCCCCTCAACGTACCCGGCAGCGGCTCCCACTGCCCAATGCATTTACTTCCATTCGGGACATTCTCGACGGTAAACGTCCTGTGGGGACTATGGTTAATATCATCGGGATTGTGACGGAATTTAGGACTCCTGTTTCTACCAGGGGATCGGGTAAGCCATTGATCTTTGACAATCTGAATGTGATTGCAGTTTCTGACCAGACCAGATTGGAAATGCCAGGTCCGATTGAATGACCATTCTATTCAAGATTTTAATGAAGATGCTCTCATTTTCAATGTCTTTCGACCGGAGAACGAGATGCCAGACTTTGGTCTTGGTGACATCGTCGTCATTTTCCAGGCAAAGGTTTAAACTATCCTCTAGACATTAGATGCTAGCACTAATCAGAGATGCAGCTCCAAAACCACCTCGAGTCTATATCCCTCATTTCAAGTAGGACCACGGACATTCATATCTATTTAGCAGACGGTATACCCGCACCGCCTCAAGAAGCTTCGGGTGCATTAAAGCCGTTATCAAGGAGGGTGTCTCGCAATCCAGGCAAGACAGAGCACGACTATGTTTCTCACCTTCATCATTTCTTCGACAGAGAAAAACTGCCAACAGAGTCTGAATTCGAAGCTGTAAAGCTGAAATCTGCCAGTGTTGCTGACAAGTTCGCCCAACTCAAAGACGTCAGGGATGGCGTTTTCGCAGATGTGGTTGCCCAAATTGTAAAGGTACCATATCATATGGGTGACAAATTAACCCTCTGGATTTCGGACTACACCGAGAATGAGATGTTCTTTCACTTTACATTCAAGGGGATCAATACCCTCGAAGCTCAGGACGCCAATCCCTATGGGTACCCGACTAACTTGCCCAATATTGGAGAGTCAGGGACCGAGTGGACCGGTCCATTTGGGAAACGAAGTATGCAGGTGACCTGCTTTGAACCCCATGCATCCGCTATTCGTGACAAAAACCTCTCAGCTGGCTCATGGGTGATGCTTCGGAATATGCACATCAAGTATGGTCACAACGCTGCCAACCTCGAGGGCTTCTTACGGGAAGACCGGGATGCAAGAGGGGTAAAAATCAATGTCGTTCCCCTGGATCCTTCAGATATGGATACACCAGACCCGCGCCTAAAAGAGGCCATCCGTCGGAAGCGAGACTATGAGCGCGCCAAAAAAGACCAGCTCAAAGGCATCGTGGAGGCAGCAAAGGCTGGTCAAAAGCGAAAGGGTGATGTGACTGATACGGGAAAATTGTCGAATAGCAAGGCGAAGAGCAAGGCAAGGCGGAAGGCTAAGCGCGCAGCGGAACGGGCTGAGCAGAGCGAAGTCCAGGAAGTAGACATGGCAAATATCAACTCTCAAGGTATTTTCTTCCACCACCAGTTTGCCCTGTATCAAGGCTGGAGCTGATGATTATAGTGAAATGTGAACACCAGAATAAAGCCGCCAGCCTTGTCGAGGATATCATAAAACCCGTCTATCTCCAAACAGTTGTTGAAGGCGAGGAGCTCAAGCTGCAATTACCATTCACAAACGCAAATTACCGCGCAAATGTGCGAGTTGTCAGCTTCATGCCACCCACACTAGAAGACTTTTCACTTCCAAAAAAGTCCTCCGAGTACGCTATGCTCTCAGATAACGATGAATCAGACTCAGGCTCGGAGTCCGAACAGGGCATGACAGACCCTTCGAATCACCGTGAATGGGAGTGGCGCTTTTTCCTGGAACTGGAAGACGCCATGCCGGAAGTCAGTGATAAGGGACAAAAGAAGACCGTCTGGGTAGCAGTGGACAATCATGCGGCACAATGCCTCATGCATCTGGACGCATCCGATCTGAGACGTGACCAAGACAACCTCGAGGCTCTGCGCCAAAAGCTGTTTCTCTTATGGGGAGAGCTAGAAGAGCACAAGAGTCGCGAGGTAACAGAGAAGGCGCGTGCTGCTCGTGTAGCAAAGCAAGATCGCCCACCGTTGGATAGCTCTGACGATGAGGGCCGGGCCCAGAAACAAGGACAGAAGACGACTGAAGTCAACAACAGACCGTTTTCATGTTGTATTCGCCAGTACGGTGTCCAAGTCCCAGAATCGAACCCATCCAAGGCAGACGCGGGAGACGGCAAGCGATGGCAGCGAACGTTTGGCTTGTTTGGAACCAAGATTGTCTAGGTTAATGATGCGATTGGGGTATGGCGTTGGAAATTCATGAAATACCCTGGGACTTTGTACTAAGATACTATGATGGGCGAATATTTGATGGGACGCTTGTGGAGTAAAGATAAAGATGAAACGTTAATCGGCGTCTCACATTCCGATTCTCATATTTTTCTCTCCCCCTTTAGCCAGTTTGGAGACTGAATACTATGATGCCACAAAAGTGCATACAAGTAAAGTATTTCATCTAACAAGAAAAACAATAGACAAATGTACCGTATCATAGAGCCTAAAAACCGTACATAAACTAGTACTCCCAAATATCTTTCCGTTGTGCTAATTTTTTTAATCCCCAAGAACGTCATCGTCATCGTCGTTATTCGGCCGCTCAGCGTCCTCCAGCTCCCGCTCGCCATCTTCCTCGTCCTCGTCATCGTCCTCGATGGGATCATCCAACAGCTCTCTGCGACGGAGGTCCCTCGAGCCCTCATCAGGCTCCGCGTCTTCAAACATGTTGTCGTCCTCGTCCTCGTCGTCCTCTGCGGTGATAATCTCCGCGCTGATGGCAGGCTTCTGTGATTTTGCCGTCGTTGGCTTGGAGGGCTTTTTATTGCGCTTGGCCATCTTTTCTTCATCGAGGTAGGCGATGACCTCTTTGAAGTTGTTACCGAGCTTCGTCTGGTTCCGTTGCAGTCGCCGCTTGAGTTTGTTTACATGGTCGCCCCGACTGTCAATGAGGTTCGCCGTTATAGTGAGGACGTATTTGGCAGTTAATTCGCACAATGCCTTTTCGGCCTTGAGTTCTGCCGCATACTGCTCCTCTTTTGACAATCCCTCGTCCTCGTCCTCTTCATCCGAGTCTTCATCTGAATCGATTGGGTCTTCATCCTCAGCCGGCTCATTCAACGTCTTGTCCTTCTTCGCCTTCTTGGCATACTGCTTCTCAGCCCCATCAAATATTGACGTAAGCTCAGGTATGAGACCAGACTCGATCTCTTGAACCAAGACCTTGAATTTCTCGTTCCTTGCCGGTTGTGAAGCAGAGCTTGATGAAGGGCGGAAGTTATTAATCGATGGGCGTAGCGTAGCAAATGTGAGATGGAGATCACACAGGCTGCCAGTGGCAAATAGACGGAGTTGATCGATTGCCGCTCGTGATGAAAACGTTTCGATTAAATGTTTCCGGTAGGTCTGGCGTAGGACTGATAAGCTGTCGAGCTCAGCATCTGGGATGCCAGCCCCCGAGGAGAGCTGCTTAGACAGAGCCAGCGTCTTCCACATAAAATAGAATTGGCAGGCTTTAATCGCCAGCGAAACAGCCTCATCTTCCAAATCGTCTATGTCGTCCTCCTGAGCCTCGTACTTTCCGCGATGTACAATGTTGATGAGAATCTGGATGGCAGGAAATGTTGAATCACCAGAACTTGGGCTGGCTTCTAGTAGATCAACACAGTCTGAGATGCTTGCCAACTTGCTTATCTTCATCAGCACGGTTGATAGTTCCCGTAGTGGCGCCTCTTCCAGGTTTCCTCTGCTAGAAAGCTCACAGGTCTTGTCGAAGTTGCGAAGCGAGTTCATGACGGTTTCCCAAAGAACAGATAACTTGTTGTCAGTCATTTCTTCCAATTCTTCATATTGGCGAGCGTGTAAAAGAGCGGCGGCAGCTTCAGTCAAGACTCTCTTATCGTCGTGCCTGTTGAACTGGGTCGTGATTTCGTCCAACAACTTCTCATATTTACTCGAGTCCTGACGGAGCTGTTGGAAGGCGTCAAGGTTAAGATAATGCTCCAGCCGAAGTACGATGGCTGCTGTCGCAGGTTCCGCGCCAAATTTGCTGAGGAGTTTTGGAATGTTTATGGCCAACTCGAGCGCAATCTCTTCTTGGGCCTCTGCTGCCTCAGAACGAGGGCCTCGTCTCCTCCCCTTATCATGCTCGGCAATCTGTAGGAGATTTGACTTGATAGCAGAGCTGAGAACGTCAAGGAGAACCGCCTCTTCCCCGGGCGTGGGCGCAACAGCTTTTTTGAAAGCGTCCTCTATCGGAGCACCCTTTGACTTTGACTTGGACTTGGACTTGTGACTGGTTGTATGGTCGAATAATAGGTACCCAGCTAGAATCTCCCATGATTTGATTTCTTGAACCTTCTCATAGAGCACCTGAGATGCAAGTGATATTCTTGTGTCTGGCATTGCACTTTCCAACAGATCGACAGCAATATCCAAGCCCAGAGAAGCGTCGGTCTGCTGAGCTTCCTGGACTTGAGCATCGTAAATGGTAAGCGTCTCCGCTAAACACTTTATGTTGAGCCACTCTTTTCTTGGGGTCTCGAAGTCATCCTCCTCAGGGCTGTCGAGCTCATCCAACACATCAGCGCCGCCCACCTCCTCGATCTTGCCCTCGAGGACGTCATCGATGCAAGCGACGAAGAAACTGACAACAGCCTTGCGAATCCTGATTTCGTTGTCAAAGATGAGCTTCCCGATTGCGTCAATCTCGTTCGGTTCAAGAAGGGCAGCAGCCCGCAGAGAG
This sequence comes from Hypomyces perniciosus, assembly GCA_008477525.1. Lineage (NCBI taxonomy): Eukaryota > Fungi > Ascomycota > Sordariomycetes > Hypocreales > Hypocreaceae > Hypomyces > Hypomyces perniciosus. The sequence continues at coordinate 764,887 of SPDT01000010.1, forward strand.
TCGATGACAGAGATGGCAGTTACTCTAACCGAGACTTCTGTGTCACAGGTTGCCATTTCGATTAATCGTGGGCGGAATCGGTCAATGAAGTGACCCAGCTGTTGTGCATCGCGCTTGAATACTCTCAGAAGCTGCTTCAAGACCTCCTGTCGTGTCGCAGCATTGGTATCCGACAGCATCCAGCCCAGGTAGCGCAAGTAACCTGGTTCCATGAAAACTGTCGGGAGATCCCATATCCACGATCCCAGAGCCTCGACACACTCCACTCGAATCTTGGCATCAACATCGCGATATCGATGAACGAAAACGGTGTCGAAAAATGACTGGATCGAGTCGCTGCATGTCTTTCTGTGGCCATTCGCCTCCGCCAAGTTGCGTTGAATCTCTAGGGCTTTCTCCTTGTTCTTGCCTCTCTTGGCGGCTTGAGACTGTTGCTCAATGTTTGCAATTCTTCGATCGAGCACGCTAGCGACTTCGACGAGTCCTGACTCCACGGCCAAAGAGATTGTCGTCGCGGTGTGGCGGAAAGGGCGCAATGGTGAGGATGACATGCTGGCCAGCCAAGCATGCATGTTGTCAACCACGTCGGTATCTTTGTACATGACATCAGTCTCATGTAGCAGTGCAATCAAAGCGTGAAAGAAGGTGATGAGCAGATCTCGGAATGGTCTTGTGCTCTTGGCTTTGGCGATCAGCGGATAGTCGGTGATTTGTTGCTATGCCGGGTTAGCACCTTGCAAGGACGGGTCGAGCATCTCATATTGCGCACCTCCTGATAGACGCTCTGCAGGTCCAATAGCCTATTTGGGATGTTCTCAGGGTCGCGAATATCGTCTGCGGTAACCTCAAGGTCGCAGCCGGCGCACTTTAGGATGCAGTTGACAAGATCACTCATGGCAGTCGCATCGTCGGCCCTGTATTTCTCTAGCCATTGTTGAGCAACAGATTGGGAAGAGTCTCCAGATCCAAAGATGTCGGCTATGAATGTGCATTAGTATGCTGGTTAGAGGCACCCAGACGATCGAAGACATACCAAAAAGGCCAGTCCCCTTCTCTCCAGGATCAATGCGAACTGTCTTCTTCGGTCTGCTAGGGATGCGCGCAACATTTCCTGATATCGCTGGCTGGGTTCCGTTGATTTTCGGCTTCTTGGAGCTTGGTTTCTTCGCGCGACTGGTTTGCGACGTCTTTCGTTGTTTCGGTGCAGGATGGTCTTCGTCGCTATCAACGTCACTTGGGGCATCGCTCATCTCCTCGTCCAGGTCGGGCTCCTCCTCATCATCGTCCTCGTCTCCATCCTGATCGCTCCGCTTGCGCTTCGACGAGGCGGATGGTGCCGTCGGCTCTGGCGCGTACTTGGCCGGGGCTCTCACGACGCGTCCGGAGCGGCGACGCGCTGTCGAGTCTGGCTCTGGCGATACGGTGGCACTGGTGTCCATGGTGTTCTGGTGATTGAGGGCGATTTACTTGGGCGGCATTTGCGAACTCGAGGATCAGACGTGCAATTGCCAGTCTGACTTTGGCGTTGCGATTGATGATTCTGGCGACTCGCGCGTTTGTTGGTGTCGTGCAGCTCTTCCAGTCGTTTCGTATTTTGGCAGGCGCCCGCATTAATGGCGGCAGAAATTCGGTAAAATAGGATCCCACCTAAGGGGTCTCCACTGGTGGCTGATGCTAATAATGTCTTGGCCAGCGTCTGCATTAGTACGAGGTACTAATACTAGTACTACGGAGTACTTCGTATCTACTTCGTACATGGATATACATACAGGCATCTTCATACGATACGAGTATTGCTTCGCTTTTTGGCGCCTCGGTAGCAATGATTCCTTGGAGTTATGGAGTCCAAGTCCTCCTCACGCTCTGGTAACGGCTGCATTGTCGCAAAACCCCTCCCAGCTGGTGGAAGCGGACTCGAAACCATCAGCTACCAATACCCATTGAAGCTGATTTCTCCCTCCCCCACTATATACCAGAAAAGTGCTCTGGTCTTCCTCTTATCGTATGGTGGCGGTTTGGTGGGTGGTGATAGCATCAATCTTTCCATCCAAGTCTGTCGCGGTGCGAGTTTGAGCCTAGTCACTCAGGGCTATACCAAGATATTCAAGTCTCCATCACCCAATGTGGTCACAAGTCAGACACTGCAGGCGCAGATAGATGACGAGGCAGCAATCTGCCTGCTCCCGGATCCTGTCCAGCCCTTTGATGGCAGTGTGTATGAGCAGATACAGGTCTTCAAGATACACAATCGAGCATCTCTCTGCTTTCTAGATTGGGTAACTCAGGGCCGAGTAGCTCGAGGAGAGAGCTGGAGCTTCGTCAAATGGACGGGGCGCAATGAGGTGTGGTTGCAAGGAAACAACGAATCGCAAAAGGACCGGCTACTGGTCAGGGACACCGTCATTTTATCCGGAGATGGGAGCAATTCCGTGGGCTTGCCGTTGAAGAGTACAATGCATGGCATGAGTATTTTCGGAACGCTGATACTTCGTGGACCTATCGTGGCACCTGTGGGCGAATTCTTCATGGCTGAGTTTGCCGCTCTGCCAAGGCTAGGGTCTCGCGACTTCCGATCCAAAGAGGTGCAAGAGGAAGAAGATAAGAGGATGTCAGAACTTGAACATTGGAGATCTCGGAGGATAAGATTGGAGAAGCAGAGGGGCGTTCTCTGGTCCGCGGCGCAGGTCCGAGGGTGTGTCATTGTCAAGTTTGCCGCCGCCTCAGTTGAGGCTGGAAGGGAATGGATCGGGGCCATGCTCATAAGAGAGGGCACAATAGGCAATTACTTTGGTGACCCAGCGCTGATGTGTGTTCGCTGATGTGTGTTCGATGATGCGGAGGTTCAGCAGGATAGGAGAAGACTGGTATCGCTGATGTCATAGGATATGTACAGAGTACTCGATAGTTCTTCCAAATTACCGCAGCAGGAATAGACAAACCAATGGAATTTCCATCAACTACTTGAACAGATAAGAACAAGATGGACAATATAGCAGCCATAAATCCTACAGATTAGAAAGTAAATTCAAGTAACTAACATGTTGTTTTGTCTTCCAAATCGCTGATATTTCTAATGTTCCTTTTTGAGATTGGCCGACCGTCCGCACTAGCAGCGTCACTAATACAAATGCGGTACAATCATCGAATATTCGTCGTCCCCCACCAACAATTCAAGGTCAGGCCCCGCCAAAGCTTGAATTTTCTACATATGCACTCGCGCTGACTCGATTCGATAGTCTGTCCCCGTTGAATCATCTATACAGACACAATATGGTTCGCGGGAGGGCGACCGGTAGAGGCACACGGAGAGGCGCCGCCGCCGCCGGCTCAAGACCTCAGGCCGAAGGCGGCGACGATGCCGGCGCTCCCTCCACAAGCACAATGGCTCCTGTAGCCCCCATGGCGACGACATCGAGCGCAGTTCCTACTGAGCAGGGCGCACCAGTTCCAGCAAGCACAGCTGTGCGCAGAGGCGCCGCGGCTACAAGGGCAACCCGAGGATCAACGACCACAGCTGGGAGATTTCGACCCAAGAACGTTCGACGAGATGAGACGGAGCGAGACATCCTAGCACAGCAGGAGCAGCAGAAGGCCAACGAACGTGCCGCAGACGAAAGGCGAGCTCGAGGCCGGTCACGGTTCCGCAGCAAGAGGAGTCGTGGAGATACAATGGGTAGCAGAGGAGGAGGGCTCGGGCGACCAATCGCTGGTGCCAGCGGGCCCTTCTCGGCAGGAGTCGGAGGCCCAGGTATGTACTTACATTCAACATGAGAACCACTTACAGAAACAGCTCTCTGACATGATATAAAACAGGAGGACCATCAGGCGGCGGCTGGTTTGGCGGAGGAGGGGGTGGTGGTGGAGGTGGCGGCGGCTTCCCAAGAACGGGCAAATTCGAAGGCAGGGGAGGTTCAGGATTCGGCTTTGCCAACGAATACCGAGAGCCGAGAATCAACGCAGACAAGCTCCATTCCATGGCGCAGGATGGTGATCTCGATAGTGAGGATGAAGCTATGATTGCTGCACTACACTCCCGAGCCGGCAGTGCTATGCCCATAGGCATATACCGAAAGGAACACAAGGAGCCGCCCGTCATTGTGGCTACTACGGCGGAACTGGAAGCCGAAGCAAATGCATCAGATGAGGAAGAAGAGAGTCTATGGGTTGACGGAGATGGTTCAGGGTCGCCACCGCCAGTAGACCAGCCCGAGGAGGGCACATGGGATACCGATTCCAAGAAGCCCATCAAGATTAAGAAGGAGCCCACAGATGACAACGCAATGGACCTGGACATCGATGTCAAACCGCCGGTAGACAAAGGCAAGCAACCTGCGGGCAAGACGAAGGTCAAGAAAGCGATTGCTCAAGATCCTGAGGAGAGCATGATCCGGACAGACTTGAGCCTCCTGGCTAGCGAACTTGGTGCAGTCGCTCTATCAGAAGATGGTGACGAAAAGCCTGAAGGACCGGCCGACAAAGACGGACGGTTATATCTATTCCAATTCCCTCCACTACTACCGCCTCTGAAGCAGGTTGCCATGCCCCAACCTCGCATCAAGGTTAAGGAGGAGGAGTCACAACCATCCAGTCTACACGACGCACCAGCCAATCCATCAAACGATGCCACGGCAGTGGACCTCACACAAGAGGGAGCAGAAGAAGAGGATGAGGAGGAGGATTCAGATGAGGAGGAAGACAACAACAAATACGGCTTCAGGTCACACATGCTCGCCAACGGTGGTATGGTTGGCAAGCTCAACGTCCGCAAGTCAGGCAAAGTAGAGCTCGATTGGGGCGGGCGCATTCTCGAGATGAGCCCCGCGGCGGGCATGAACTTCCTCACCACAGCCGTCATCGTCGAGGAGTCAGATGAGAAACCTCAGAATGGCGTCACCACAGGAGAGAGCATCGGAATGGGCAAGATCATGGGCCGATTTGTGCTTGCGCCGATATGGAGCGAGGAGGAGGACTGGGACGTTGCACCCGAGGAATTGATTGTCGAGTGAGCAAAAGAAATATCCCAGGTTTTCTCATGATATTGCGGCTATGCGATATACATAAGCTTCTCCTTTTCACCACTGGCCAGAGCATCTCCCTGACACTGAAGGAGAGCCAAGACTGGCGGTTATGCCGAGGAGAGAGGAGATCACCCCGTGGGTGCTGAATTCTCGGTGATATGACATATATATCTAACCAGTGCCCCTTGATTGTTTCTCCTACGGTGGAAATCAAGGCATTGGGACGCGATAATCTGCCAAGTCGATAGTTGAGAGATATTCCCTTATTAGCACTGGACTCCAGGCTGGGGAAGCGGGCCAACAAGAGCCAACAGCGCTGTCTTACAAATTTACCAACAAGCCAAGAGAAATCACTTCTGCTATGTGTTTATGTTTCTCTCATTAGCATTAAATGTAAAGTCATGTAGCGCTAGTGTAAGGAGATAGCCAAACCCATCGTCCATCGTCTACTCTTACATCCTTATGCAAAATCGTACTGTGGATGAAACCCGCCTCTTACACCAATTTAAATCCAGTAGACTGGATGACAAAACGAAGGCTTTCCATACCTAGCATTCCTGAGGTTGATCTCTTCACCTGATAGAAGGCCATGACTGCACTCAAACGTCCTTGAGCGGAACATCACTGGGGCCAAACTCTCGCGCAACACAAGGCATTGTTCGGTTTCCAGCTATGTGTCTCACATTCCCCGAAGGGACACTATTTGTGTATTCCGTAGACTCGAAGCCACGAATCTTCATAGTGCGCAGGAGAGGACGAATCGTTGCCAGACTGGAGGCTATGATAGCTACTCCAGGTTCGATAACGGACCATACCATTGCCTCGGTTGCCGAGACTAGGTGGGGATTTTCAGCGGGAAGTTTAGACTCATGAGGCACAGAATCTGGACGTACATAGCAGATCCTCTGTATCTTGGAGCTTGTCTAGGAATCGAAGTCTGACGAGGGTGGCAATGCTAGCACTGTTACAGGTTTAATTAGCCCATCTGTGTGTGTGAGAGGAACATGCGGAATGAGCATACAAGACGCCGAGGCCGAGGATAATTATGACAGTAGCTTTTGTTTGCGCATTCATTTTGACGGACCAAAGCATCGGGACTGGGAGAAGTGCCTAGAGTCGTCAGTAAGCATATAACTCTACCCCCGAACACCCAGTGTAAGTCCTCACATAGAGCCAGTCCGATACAATGGTCATGGTACTGATGGCGTAAGCTGCAGCAACGATATCACTCGGTGGTGCGCATTTCCCGCCGCTGATTCTATAGTCCCATTGTTTCTCAACGGGGGTACACTGGAATATGTCCCAGAAGAATGTGGCGAGACTCCAGATGACGATGATGGCTAGGCTGATTCGGATGATGTAGTTGTAGACCTTTCTGACGGAGACTCGCAGCAGGAAAGCGCCGATGCTGAGCTTGATGAACATCATGTCGAGAATGTAGGTTATAGTTGCAACAGCTTGCCACTGTAGCATGGCTGTAAATAGATATTCTTCCAATCATGGAGGCATAAAGTGTTAAGCAGTCTTTTCCGTCCTAATACACATACCTTGAGCGCAGCAACTTTGGAATCGTCATTCGTGATGGCATCGTTATGTCTACCCATTCCCCTATTCACGCCTTCGAGAATAAAAGCACACGAGGTCGTAAAGATCGCCTACATCCATGCTTTAGTCAAATAGTCTCGTTGCATCTATCAAGTTTCAAGATATGGGAGCACCAACCTGGGCCACGAGCATGAGCCAGTCATCCATTTGCAGGCTTTTTATCAACATAGCCCTCGTATAGATCCGCAAGACTACCGCCAACCAGCTGAGACCAAGAAAGGCGATGCAGGTGCCGACTAGAGTGGCGCCATTGTACTCAGTCAGATCGAGATGTTCATCGGCCATGGCGTTCCGATGTTACAACCTTTTCCGCAGAGGCGGTTGACAGGCATAGCCCCAATGTCTTGGTGAACTAGATGGAAGAGGTTGGGGAATGAGACACAACGAATGATATAAGTGAGGCGGTTCAGGGCCATAGCTATGGAAACATAGAAACAGTCACAGCGACGCAGCTACAGATGGTATACATTCCACGGATGGCACAAACCAGGGGTCTCGGATACGTTTGTTGAGGAAGCACAGATGAATAACCAGGCACGAAAGAGTCACCATCTGGCACGTGGCGAGAAACACATGTTCAAAAGACAATATGTATGACTGCAACTCAAGTGTTTGTGTTTCTCCCGCGTCAATTCATTGTTAGGGCCTGGGGCATGCAGCCGTTTGGCGATGTCGGCCATAGTGCGTGGGACAACGGGCCGCATCCATGACATAAGTTAACATTCTATGCACGAAGTTTTGTATATCGTAGTACAGAGTAGTCTGTAATAGCGTCGTCGGTTGGTAGCGTTTCACTCGTCTTAGATGAACTGCAGAGCAGTGGTGATGCGCCAGAGAAGCCAAGGATCAGAAGCACCAACTCTCTCGAACAGACAGATTCATACCTTCGATCAATCGCCAAACATATGAACACTGTTAATACATTACAACAGGGATAATTCTAATGACTAAAAGTAGACGACAAGAACAGACTAGATAGTCTCAGAATCCGTGACAAGAGGAAGAATTATGGTTGGCTCCCATACAAGCGCGTGGCGCAGGAGAAATCCGCCAACACACCACAGGGCGGCAAATAGAAACAAGTAAAAACAAGTGTCAGACGGACGGGTGAAACGTCGCACATTTCACGTTGCATGCGGAGATGCTTAACTGACAGTTTGTTGGTTGACAGAGTGAGAATGATAAGATGGAGCAACAACTTGTGGCACTGAGGGGGAGGTGAAACCACGGAATCACGTTCTCACTGCCCGCAATTGCGTCAAGATTTGTATCAAGTTCCCGGAGACCATGAATGTGTATTTTTTCTGCAATTACTACACAATGACCCCCTGCCGCTTTTGTGTTTGGAAGATCAACAATCGTATAAGTAAACAAATCCTTGCCCAAACGGGAACTATGATGCCTTACATCATCTAAGCGACTATCTGCGTAAGTAGGTATAAGCACGGAGAAATCCTGTGGATCAACATGGCACAAGTCGAAAAGAATAATAGACAAACGCGAGTAAGTGGACTTGTTAATTCTCCTCTAGAATGTCCATACCTAACCCCAGGCGCCTCCATCGCGCCATAAGAGCGTTCCCTGCCCTGTTCCTCTCTAGATGCAACCATTTCTGTCATGCTATCTACATAAATCGGATCGCAGCAGGATCCTTGGAAGGGGGGTACCCAATAATCCATCCCTAGAAAGCACAATCGTACATTGTGAAACGCCAAGATGCACGGCTGAATACAAGAAGTCTTAATATCGAACCCCCCCCCCAAAAACAAACAAACAAAAACGTGCATGATAAACAAAAGACCGTGTGGCGATGATATGTCGTAAAACTATGGATCAAGAAAATAAGAGACACCCGTCGTGTCTTGAATTAGTGTGGCTCAAACCGCCAACGTTTGCTGTTCTCCTCAACCCACCATCGCGTCATGAAGGAGCCTTCTTCGACCCACTTCGCAGCGTCAAGACCGCGCTCTTTCTCGACCTTGTGTAAGAAGGCATGGAAGCCAAAGGCTACAACGGCACGTTCCTCATGAGGATCATCAGTCAGGTCCGTGAATCGCCACTCGGTGTTCTCGATAATAGGCGCTGTCAGTCGCCAGTTGGGTCGACGAGTATCACGAACACCGAGCGTGGCGCGCCCGGGATTCATGATTGTGAACTGCCAGTTGGCCTGGCCAGTCTTCTTGTTGAAGTTGATCAAGGGTCGCAAAAGAGACTGGCCCTCATAGTTGTGAGCCAAGTCTTGCGCCGCCTTGATCTGAGACTTGGACAACGAGCCAGTTTCCAGGAGCAAGTCGAGAATAGTCGGTAGGATCTGGGAGGATATAACTGCGTCGTTCACATCGATCGCCGGCAGCTTGGGGTGTGAAATGACCAGGGGTACATGAAAGTTTCCGACGTTGGGGTTATAGTAGGGCGTGATTCCGTTATTCTCAGGAATGGACAGCCCGTGGTCACCAACAAGGACAAGCAGAGTTTCATCTGCAACGCCCTCCTCTTCCAAAATGTCCAAGACTTTCTTCAGCCACTTGTCAACATAGCCAACGGTGTTGAGGTATTTCGACATATCCTCCAGCATGCCCTTCTCCGCCACAGGAACATACTCTGTGTCCTCCGGTAGTCCAAACGGATGATGAGTTGTACTTGTTAGGTGGGTCAAAAAGACTCGCTCATTGTTTTGTTTAGCCGACTTGAAGGCATCGTGAATATAGTCCTCAAGGGCAATCTCGGGCATGCCATAGTAGTTAATGTCCTTCAAATCAACAACGCCGAACTTGGCCTTGTCGCTCTTTAGGTATTCCTTCGTAATGGTTCTGTTTTCAGTGAACCCCAAAACAGGCATCAACTTGTCTTGCTTATCGAATTCGTTGGTGACAGACATCATAAATGAAGACTTCCACTCGTGCGAAGTGAAATCGTCAGCAGCTTTGTCCTTGCCTTCATCACGGTTATAGTTGAAAGCCTCAAAAATGTTCGGCAGACAGGGCTGGTAGATATGGTGCTGGTACTCGACGTTGAAATCGGCGACAAGAGGAGACAAGCCGCAGAGAGTACCTGTAAGGCTCTTCAGCGTATAGGTCGCCGTGGTGTGAACGTTGTTCGCGTTGATACCACCACGGCGCTTCTTCTCCTTATGCTCAAATCCATCATCGTAATCGCCAGTAATGAAGTTGGTGGTACTGCCGATCGTGGCCAGCTTCTCCTGCGCCGCCTGCGGGATGGTCTTGTTTTCAAAGGTTTCGGCCAACTTCTTCCAGATGTAGCCATCCTTCTTGAAAGGGAAAACATCCTTTCGGGTACTTTCGAGCTTGATGAGCATAACATGGCGGATTTTGACATCTGCAAGTTTGCCACGAAGCGCAGGGAGAAGGTCTTCTTCAAGGTTGGATATTCTCAGGGGGTCTTCAGCTGCGCGATAATGTTTCTTGCCCTCATACCAATCCTCAAAGCCTTGGAGTGGAGTATCCTTGGGCAACCAGTCGAACTGGGGCGGCTCATGAAGAGCGGTACGGCCATCCCAGGTGTGGTCGATGCTGCTACCATGGAGAGGAATGAGATTAGCCAGAGTCGGCGACGAGCGTGCGAAGTCCACGAAAGGCAGCAACGGCAGAGTCCATGACATGAAGGTTAGAGAGCTATCATTGGGTCGAGCGATGTACAACACAACCTGAGTAAGCATACCCAAGCCAACAAGCGCATAGAGACCCACAAGCCATTTTGAAACACGGGCAGGCTCCGATGTGACGCTAGAAGAGCTCCAATCGTCGTCCTCCTTAACCATGAGTTCTGAGGCGTTTTCGACATCCTGAGGAACGTGGGTGTACTTGGCACGCCGACGGATGGGAAGTCTGTTCAGTATAAAGAGGAATGGTGACTTGAGAATATCCAGGGCGAAGCCTGTGAGGATATAGATAGCATCTTGTATGATCCAACTGACGACAAACACAGTGACCAGCACCAGCGAGCATGTCACCAGTCCCGTTAACAACAACTTCCATGACGATGAATCCCCAGCCAAGCCAATGTTACGCCAGTGCAGTTCGGAGCCGGCGACAATAAAGAAGGATATGCTGATGGCCGCGAGGGTCAAAACAAACAAGACGATAAATGAGGAGAGTGTCATAAGTATCGTGCGTAGCCAGCGCACCGAAAAGACTTGTGTATCGATCATGAAGCGTATTAACAACAGGATGGCGGTGTCTTGGGCGAAGAAGGAGAGACCCCAACTGAAGACATCGCCGGCCGAAAGGGCATTAAGATGGGCGTATATGTGAATCAGCTTGGCGCTGATGACGGCAACGCTCCCGATGGCGAAGAGAAATCGTCGGTTGGCGAAGCGAGAAGCAAACGCGGACAGTATTCGAAGACAGGGCGAGGTAATCCGAGATAGAGCCGGGCCGATCGAATGGAGATGGCTCCGGCTGGAGTTGGATGGCCGAGAAGCCATGATGCTGAAGAAGCGGCGCGTCGAGCCCAATGCAAGTCGACAGAGAGCGAGTGTAAGAAGAGATAGAGAGCGAACGAGCGAGAGACCGGCGGACTAAAGACAGGTGATGCTTCTCATATCGACGCGCCGCTGTTGAAGCGGTTGACAGACGGCGAAAAGGAAAGGGGGAGAGAGCGCGCGGCGTGAGGGCAATTGGAGGAGAGAGCCAAGCTGTGCAGAAACGAAACAAAAGTAGAGATCTGGAGAAGTCTGGAGTAATGAGCTGGAGGAGAAAAGATGTGCAAAAGCCAAGTCGGGCGTCTCCGAGGAAAAGTTCTGCTGATGCGGCTGCTGAACCAACAGCCACCCAAGGCCCAGACTGCCTTCTCACAGCAAAAAAACAGTGTCGCGTGCCTTTGATACCGACTAGGCAGTAGCAAGAAACAACGAAATAGCCCCCCCACATTAGTGGACAAGCCACCCCCCCAGATAGCTTTCCCGAGATTCGCCCTCCTCCAGCTTTGCGAGCTCGCACTGTGTCCAAGACTACACCCAGCCTGGACTCGGGAAATCAGACTATGCCACAAATGGAAAGGCCTCACAGCTGCACAGCCCTACCAGAACGGATGACGGGTTGAAGTCATTTATTATTTGCCTCCGTTTGCGACGAATACCAGCAAGCCATGACATAACATGTACGAAAGAGGTAGTACTAATATTATCTACTCTCAGGAACAGAGCCTGATTACTACTAACACGTGTGCACTTACACAGTACTGGAAAGTATGCATTGCATCGTTCCAGATATGGCTTCAACCTACCCGTCGGGTAGTATAATGCTCCGAGTCCACGTATTGGACGAGTATACGGAGTATATGAAGTACTAGTACGGAGTACTATGTAGTGGCAGTATTAGTTTTATATTACTACGAGTGCTACTTCGTATGTACTAGTACTTTGTACGGAATTCGGGGTTCAAATTACGGGGCGTGGTCCATGTTTTACATAATCGCCCGGCAACACAGTGCGGTGGCTCTTTTATCCCCGAAAGTGTTACTATGTCAGCCGACAACAAAGGGGTCGGTTTTTCTGGTTCTCATAGTAGTCGAATTGTCAGAGCCGCTTGGCCTAAACTATTTGTAGTTAGTGTTTGTATTAGTGATAGATTGGTCAATATTATGAAACTATTATTAAACTAGCATGTCGGACGACCTATGTATGCAGTAATACCCATACTCGTAGTAGTATTTAGTTTCTTAGCACGAATTATGGAGTAGTTCTTGCAGGTTTATTCTCTCCTAAACACGCCTTGCAGTGTCCTTTTGCCTGGCACGGACACTGTCCGGAAAAGCTTGACTCGGGGCTAAGATTGCTGTCACTGGATAGTATGTAGCAGTAGTTCTAATTCGACAAAGGAGGAAACTAAACATCATTATGTATTAGTGTTTCCAACGTTTCTTACTGTGCTGATAAATCAAGGACGAGGGGTGATTTCCATGTCCAACTTCCGGTTCGATTCGAAGTAATACATAGTACTACTACTACGAAGTATATTGCGAATTAATACTATTCGTCCGGAGTTATTCCTGTAGAGTACGCGTACTATTAGGTCGTACTTCGTACACCTGAGACAATGCACTCAGACCATGGTTAGCACCACTTTTTCTGCAGACTCTGTAGCATAGCCACCCAAAACGTCCATTCTCCCCGCTACATATTACATACTCGTACATCCATACGCAAAACAACATGAATGCCCTCTCTGAAATACCGGGTCTCCATCATTCCTGTCATCAATATGGGGACCACAGCCTCCAAAGAGTCGGAGTATGGCAGAAGCAGCAGCAGCAGCAGCAGCAGCAGAAGGGGGAAGACGATCAAGCGTTGTCATCAGCATATTGGATAGTGTGAGACATCCCCGCATTTCGACTCTTACTACAAAGCCCTGTGATGAGGCTCGGCCGATCGGCTTACAATAGCGTATGACAGCTTCATCCACGGAGGCGCCTGGCGAGATCCCCAAAAGACCCTTTACGATTTCGTCCCGTCCATTAAGCACATGGTCTCGTCCCCTGAGTTTCCCATCTCAGCAGTCCGTGGCTTCATCAGTATCGACTACAGACTCTCCCCGCATCCAGACCTCCCCCAGGACCCTGCCTCCACTCCCGCCACGGAGCTGCGCATCGCCAAACACCCAGACCATATCCAGGACGTCGAATCTGCGCTGGGCTTCCTTGACGCCGAGTACAAAATCGTAAACCAGTATGTGCTGGTGGGACACTCTGCCGGCGCCACATTGGCGCATCAGCACTTGATGCGTGTTGGTGTCCGCAGTCCGTCTGTGCCGCTCCCAGCTGCCATTATTGGCATCGCGGGCATCTATGACCTGGACGGCCTTTGCGCCAGATTCGAGGGGTATCGCGGCTTCATTGGCCATGCCTTCGGTGTAGACCAGTCATCCTGGAACGAGGCTTCGCCAGCGGCTTTCGACCAAAACTTCAAAACCCTTTGGCGCAATGATTCTCACCTCGTCATTCTGGCAGCGTCGACCGAAGATACCCTCATCGACATGCCCGAGCTGGATTCCATGGCTGCCAAGTTGGTGAAAGATGGTGTTAATGTGACCATTATCAAAGACCTTACAGGCGACCACGACTCGATATGGGAAGATGGCTCACAAGTTGCGGACCTCGTCGCCAAAGCCGTGGCACAGTTGCAGCAGAATTGAACCCGAAGCAGTGACATCGAGTGATGGATGAACTATTACATTGAGTTCATTAGCATCAGCGCCTATGTGCGCTTTTTTGCAAGGCATTCCCGTATTATCCACAATGTCATGTCTCATCTTCGCTGTGATGGCGATGCTCACCCCTTTTTGTCCCCTTCAGATCTTGACCTTCAACTTCCACCCAGTCATCGCAACACGAGACGCCGTAAATATTACTAATGCAGATGCCATGACGGTGCCACTCCATATCTGCGCCCAGAAATACTTCCCGCCAGAGCGGTCGATAATCGCTCCCGCCGTCGGCGACCCAGCTACCGTTGCAAAGGAGCACATCGTCTCGACCATGCCAAACCGAGTGCCCATCTTCCGCGGATCCTTGGTCAAGCTTGCCAAGGCCCCCACGAACATGCCCTGGTTGGCGCCGACCACCAAGCCGTAGATGGCGCTGAAGACGTACATTCCCGTCCGTGTTGTGACGCTGATCCATGCATACAGCATGCAGCTGACGCCCAAGTTGGCGATGATGAGGATGTTAACAGGACCGCTGTACTTGTCTGCGATGTATCCTACGATCGGACGGGCAGGAATGCCCAGCGCATTGACTATGAGAAGGAGGTTGATGGATTCGGTAGTCGAGAAGCCGATGATGTTACGGGCGTAGCTGTTGATCTGGCAAAATGGTTAATGTGGTTCGCTTCCTCATCCCCTTATTCCTCATGCACAACAAAAGGGGGTAAATGGGTACTGAGCTCACATACATAGAAAAAGACGTAATAGATGGCATAAAAGTAGCCAAACGCCCCCATCACAAAGAGGAAATACGGCAACTCGCGGAAGGCCTCCCACTCGAACAACGGCCCCGTCTTACGAGGCGGTAATCTTGGCTTCAGCAAAAGATTGGCCGTCAAGGCCATCACAAACGCCACAAACGCCGCACATCGCACCGCCCATGGGAACCCAATCTTGGGAATGAGATACTGGATCATAGACGGGAACGATACACTGCCAACCGATGTTCCCACCGCAGCGACAGCGAGCGCAAACGACCGGTTCTTCTTGAAATACGAGCTGAGCACCGAGACCGTGGGCATGAAAGCGATGCCCAGTCCCAGCCCGGTGCATATTCCCTGTGCGAGGAAGATCTGCCAATACTCCGTGGCCAGGCTGGTCATGAAGGTGCCGAAGACGGCAAGGAATGTCCCCGCGGTGAGGGTCTCACGCGGGTATCCCGCGTCCGCAAGGCGGCCTGAGAAGGCGCATATGGCGAATGTGAGGAAGATCTGGACGGAGCCGATCCATGAGACTTGCGCGGAGGGCAGGTTGAGGGTCTGTGTGTAGTATAACTGGTAGACGCCGAAGCTACCGGCGTAACCCCAAGTCAAGGCGTTGACAAGGTGTGCGGCGAGGACTTGTAGCCAGGCCGTTAGACCACCATCGGGTGGTGGTCCGACTCCGAAATACTCGTCGTCGTCAGAATTGAAGGGCGTGGGTATGTCATTAGTGTTGTCGAGTGTGTTGGTGAGGATGCCAGCGTCTGAGGGGTGTTCTTTGATGGCTTCCTGAACAACCTGTTTCTCAACATCTTGTACAGATGTTGTTATGGCCATGGTTACGAGAACCAGGTATGGATTATATATTAAAACCAAATTTGTAATACTATTATAGGCACGAATCACCACAGCTTTGATATCCCAAGGCCAAGTCCACAAACAAATACATGAAAGAACAAATATATATACTACCATACTTCCTATTACCAGGTCAATAGACTCCTATCAACTAGCGAGGGAATCGATCCCAGTAAATCCAGTCCGTTTTTCGGGGCGCCGGACAGCCCGATATCGCCAGCAAAATCACTAGGCCATGACAAACTGTTTTCCCACCCTTTAAGCGTCGGTGGGTCCTCTTCTGAGCGTTGCGCTGAAGGAGTGTTTTGCAGGCAGGAGATCAGAAGACATGTAATAAGGCGCGCCAGACATGTGTACATACACACTCACGCCTTACGGGTGATTTGATGTGTCAGCGCTGTGTTATTCATCTTGGCGCGCTCGGTGTGGAACGGCAAGACACGGTCAAGGGTTGTGCGATTCAATTCCGCCCCTCCGTGGAGTGGTTTCTGGCCGGGATCATGGGTTACCGGGTTGCCGGGGGTGGATTGTCGGGCTGAGGTCCGGGAGTATGTTATCAATTGAAACTCAATTATATCTATGACGACCACTTCGTATTTCGTACTCTTTACCTCATAAATTTTGTACAGACATTATTATAACGTCCAGTGATTTTTCCCTTCTTATACGAAGTACTTCGTACATTGTGATAGTTTATTAAATCCTGTTTGAAGTTAGTCTGTCTGTCACTCAAAAACTCGACACCAACCCGTCTAAACCAAACTCCTGTACTCTTTAAATATCTCATGTGTTTCCCTCCCGAACTCAACTCTTGGATAACTCTCTCTATCTCCTCTATGGGAGGAAACATGTGTGCGCATCTTCCTAGTTCCTGGTCCTACATGTCTAGGTCGGCTCCTTCAGTTTCATGCCAACGACGGGTAGACCGATGATGGTTCTTACCTCGTAGTTTGCATTGTTTTCTCAGCCACAATATATCCGGCTTAATAATAGACAGAAGGGCCTTCTTTAAACCCAATAAGATACCCTGATGCTCAATATCAGAAGGCGCATTGTCTTGCTCATAGGGGGCCGAATTATCGGTCACGCAGGACATATAGGGTAACCCCGCTCCGAGTCCGGCACCGATGTCCGGCTCCGATTTACGGCCCCGTTGGACCCACTTTACAATCGGCGGTCCAGAACAATGCACCGATCGGAAGATGAACTGCACCAGTATTCCAGTGGGGACACAAAAGGAAGTTCACGACGCTGCCAGCCTGCACTCCTTGTTTTACCCAGTGTCCACAAAGAGGCCGGAAGTGTTTATTACGAGCAGAATGGACTTTTTCGCGATTTGAATTAAACCTAAAAGTACCTCTAGCTGTTTCGCGCATATCTCTTATTCAGTGATACCTCTGCGTACGCCAACTGCGAATACTCACTCCCTGAGTCCATACACGCCGCGCACAACAAAATCTCAGTAACGATCTTCTCCCAAAGAATAAAACATCGCAGACGCAAAATTCCAGAAGCCACTGTGGATCATCAAGATTTTCCTCCTCCGATCCGACAAAAGAGCCAGGCGTCGTCTCACCGCTTATCTAGAACTGGGCTTGCACGTGCCCAACACAACCCTCCGTCCTCGCCACAAAACCTCCTAAGCCAGGTCTAGCCAACAATCCACCACCGCCGCCAGCGAAGCCAAAAAAAAAAAATCTTCACACAACTCCTCTCCACCCCAACTCACCATCTTTCCATCGTATTTTTTTCTCCTTAGTCTCCTTTTATCGCGCCAACGGTCCGACCCATCCGCCACGACGACCGGCGCCCGTTAGTAAAAATCATTGCAACTAATTTACCCCTCCAATGCGCGGGGTAATTTGTCCCTCTGTCTCCATATGACGTAGCCCAAAATTCAATTCCAGACGTTGAAAAATGATTAGACTATATCACGTGACGACCCAAACGAACCAATCGGCTCTTGAACCCCTGACCCAACCCTTGTTCCGGCCTGTGCCGGTCCGCTGGTCTAGCCTAAATAGGTCTAGCCCACCGAGGCAAGCTTAACGACAATGCATGTTTAAACCAAGCGGGCTTGGTTTTTTATCTATTTTCTTGGGATTTGATCACAAGATAAGGTATCCCAGATTCGCGCTAAGCCAACCGTTGGGAAAAGAATACAATTCTTTGTCGCAAAGCTAATATCGGGACGATAACGGCCTGAAAACGCTTGCGCACTAACCTGGGCGCAGTCGCGGATGGCGTGTTTGTTGCTTTTTCTCGATGCGACCGAGTTCCGACTATTCTCGCGACTCCCGCGATGGGCGTTACTACTATTGAAGAGCCGGTCCTGACACTTGTCACCATCCCAGTTAGAGGCACACAACTACTACGTGTCAATACATATTTCGTATATTGGAAGCGTTGTTGCGCCTTGCCACTATGTCACGTTCCCCTATCCCCGGAGAGAGAGCATCGCTCGAAAAAGCTCAAACGGGACACACAAAACAGCATCAAAATGCCCGACCACGAAACTGATGAAACCAGGCGCGACAGATAATGTGAAAATGTCAAAAAAACCAACAACAACAACAATGAAAAGCACCACCCCAGCCATCCCTTGTCAACAAGACAATTGTATTCACACGCTCCACCAGCGTTCGCCCACCGTAACCCGACCAGCCATCCGACTTACACAGGATGAAAAAGGAAAAAAAAAGACGCACAACCTCTCCTGTGTTCCGACCCATTTTGGCGAGACATTTTCCAAAGCTCGCTCCGGCCACCATTTTTAGTCTGTAACTTCGCCTTCCCTCTGTCAACAACATTTCCCTCCATCGTGTGACCACACAAGTTGAGCCAGAGCATGTGTGTGTCCTGTTGTCCTTTCTGCGCGGCTAAAGAATAACCAGGAAGGAAAAGAAAAACACTGAAACAGATCAAATGACAGCTGCTACACATCCCAACGCCGTTGAAGGAGTGTAATGGCCCTGCATTGGCCGTCGTAATTACATCTTCATAGTAACATCACGAAAAGAAGAAAAAAGGCTGCGAGCGGAAATCAAAACAGTTCGAAAGGCTATGTGACGAGTTTTTTGTGTGTTTGACGCCTTCATCCATGTTTCTGATCCAGTCCACACAGTGAAAATATCAGAAACATTAGACTGGGCAAAGCACATTCCGAGAAGAGGGGTTGGTTTTGTAAGGACTGGGTTGGACCTCAAAGTATCGGCCCCGATAGAGTCTGTTGTTGATCCAGCGCATCGTGCACCATCAATACTCCTTGGCTGCGCCAGGCACGGAGCGTCTACCGCTTGCGTTTCTTTGCCTTGTCAATCGCCATCGTGTTGGCAGCGATTGGAGCCGCAGGCAAAAGAGAGGGCTGTAAAGCAATACTAGCCTCTTCCTTCTTCAAAGGCACGCCCATGTGGCGGCCATACCGGCCTTTCCGGCCATTGCCTTCATCCTCGCTGATGCATTGATCTGCGGAGAGACCTGCATCGCGGCAGCGACCACATGGCCGTTGGCGGTCACAGCCCTTTTTGCTCTTCCTGCAGCGTTGGCATCGCGGCTTGGTAGACAGATCAGGCTGTTCATCCTCACCAGGCTGGGGCATGTTTACAATAGAGGCCACCGACTGTTTCCTGGAGTGAGGGGCAGAAGCCGCAGGAGAGATTGGCCCGCTGGCGACCATAGGCGCTTTCTTGGTCTTGGTGCCGTTGGATAGTCGAGGTGCCTTGACAGACTTTGAGATAGCAGACTTCGATATCGACGATGTCGCCTTGTGCTTTGTCAGTCTGTTTTGAATTGGCTTCATCTGAACGTCGACGCCATCCTCATAATCAGCGTCATCGCCACTGACCTCGGTGCTCTCAAGAGGTGGCATGAAATGGGACTCGGTTGTCTGGTAGATCTGCCTGGAAGCACCGGCAACATCCACCTTCTGGCGGCGAGCCGTTGGAAGTTCACCGTCGCTATCACTCTCGCCATCACTAGTAGCACCAGTAGACGATGCGGCATCGGCTCTGCCACTGAATGTATCATCCAAAGTAGACGCGGAGGTCCGACCATGGGAAATATTTGACATCTCGCCAAGTCGCATAAGTTGGATTGCCACATCCTTGTCTTCTTCTGACATGCAGCTCCCGACGGTAGGATCAGGAGTTGGGAGAATACCCATGCCATTGGACATGCCATTGCTGCCGTACGAGATGCTGCCTCGACCACGACGCTCACAAGAGGCAGGGGTGGAGTACATGCCAGATTGCGCATGCCCACTGCTATAGCTTTGTGGAGATTGTAGAGGTCGGGGGTTCGTGAAGGGGTTCTGACCAGTGGGTATGTATGACAATGATGGTCGATGGTGGTGTTCAATACGGCGAGCAGGCGAAACCGAAGGGTTTGAGGTGGCCGCGGGCATTTGCGGAGGCGCAAACAGGGGCAATTCCTGGGATTGAAGAGTTAGCAAGGAGTGGGATGGGTAGCGAATGACAATGCGCCGCGCTTACAGAGCTTTCAAACTTGGCTCTCTTTCGTCGGCCGCCTTCGACAATATTCTCGACACTGATGTCGGTAGTGCCTAGCTGTTCTTTGGCTTTCCCAGAGGTACTGCTGGGAGCGCCATCGCCACTACTGTATCCATTCATGCTGTCGGTGTAGGCATCGGCATGGCTATGGATCATTCCTCCCCTATTCTTGGTAGAACGAGAGCGACCCTTCTTGCTGGTGGTGCTGGCAGAATCACTTCTTCGTCCCCGTGATGCATTGGGAGAAGGGCTACGTCTCCGCGACGCTCTGGAGTTGGGCCGGGGGATGTCTTGACCAAAGCGCTGTTGGATACCATATGCGTCGCCTCCATAGTATGTGTCGGATGTCATGGGGGCGCCACGGTAGTGATGAGGCTCCATGGCTGAAGGCGCAGGAGGCTCTTCAATAACCCTGACATAGACGACCATGTTATTGCGGAAGTTCTCATATCGCGCTATAAGGGTGTTGCCATGCTCGTCCTCAAAGCTGACACCCTTCGATCCGGTCGGACCCGAGTACAAGCCGTAAAAGTTTTTGACGGTTGTTACAATCGAGTCGGTAGTATCGTGGGGGTAAATCTGCACCCGCATAGGCAAGCGCGCGCGATACTGTGGCGAGTCGAGGAACAGTAGTTCAAATGCGACGTTCTTGGGGATGGGCGTCTGCCGCGGCGAGACACTGCCTCCATTTGAGGATGGAGCGGACATGCCGCCAGAAGTATTTATGGGAGACATGGAAGCCATGGTATTGTTTGATGATTTGTGGATGTCGACTCCTAATGGGTTGGGGAGATGATGATTGGGGATGTCGGTGCGGGCTTTGCGTTGGCAGACGCAGTCGGGAGCCTGGGCAAGAGTATCGCTCGATGGGACGGTCGACAATGTCATTACCGGCCGATGGCCAGGTCTCAAGATGGGCTTTTCCGCCTCTAGATGACGCTGAATATTGAGGCAATCTCAAGAGTTCATCACCACCAAGGCTATGCGGTAAGCGCCAACTTGGTCGTCAGCTCCTGGCTGGCGCAGCGGCGGCGACGGTGGCAGGGAAGTACGGCGGCGATCCGGACGATATCTAATGGAGAATTCGGCAAGATTAGCCTCGAGTGACCATCAGAGGCCTCGAATGATGTTGCAAACGACGGGGATGAAGCTGCGAAGCCCCCAGACAGGCGGATTCAAGGTCAGGGACACTGGCGCTGGGGGTCCAGACCGGTCACGATGGATTCCAGGGACAGGGCGGATTGGGAGGGCCAAGACCATGGCAAATGGGTGATCGCGCATGACGATAGGATCGATGAGACTCACCAGATATATCAGGAGTGGTTTGGAAGGCTGTTGATGGCGGCGAGGTTGGCAGAATGTGTGCATGGAGAAAAGAGGAGCTGCTAGGCGAGGTCGTCCGATTTTGTCGCTGCTGGCTGGGTTCACTAACACGAATGGTTCCGGCCTCTGGCTCTGACTCTGGCTCCCATCTCCTCGCCAAAAAGTGCTGGCCAGCGCCCGTAGCTTACTGGTGCACAGCGCCGTTAGGAGGGCCACGCTCCACTAAAGAGCCGCCTGATAGCGAGTGCTTACAGGGCAGCACAGGCGGAGGCAGTGCCCTACGAGCCCTGAAATTAAGGGCGTCTCAGTCCATGGATCCTGGAGGCTCTTTCATGATTCAGGTTCTATTATGGAGTCTATTGCTTCAATCTGTTTTGTCCCCTTCCCGGCTTGTTACAGTATGTTCATGGATGACCTTGATGGCCTTGGTCGTGGGATATCTCGGACGCTTGTAAGATATCACCAGTCTGTGCTTGTTGGCGCAAGCATGCGATTCACACCACACTGCAGCGTCTGCTAGGGCTGGAGGCGGCGGAGCTCCCTGTCATTCGTCGTCAATCTTGACTTGCAAGACGCACCCATAATCGAAAGAAGTTGGAGGTGGTGTGTACAGTAGAATACGTGCTTACATCTCAGGATGCGACGTACGGAGTACTTCGTACGATACGGGAAATCCTACCTATGGTCTTGGTCAGGCACCGCAGCAGGTAGACCACTGCATAGGTAGTATGGAGTACATGCTGCATGCTTTATTGATTGGGATGGCTTGAATGGACGGATGGAAAGGAATAGAACCTAGGAACGGGACGACGAGACGAGACGAGAAGCATTGGGGGACGACCAGAGTGGTATAGGTCGCAAAGACCACTCGTTTGGCCCGTCTGGCCCGTTTGACCCCGTCACCAACTCATCAATCCCCAGTCTGGTGACCCCGTCGCCCATTTTCGCTACCACGGTTTTCTAAGATTATGGAGTTGTTCGTTGTCAAGCTCAACATGAGTCCCACTTCGCCCGGCCACACACCTGCGACTTGCCAGCGAAGAAGGACGCCACCAGCCCATCTCGCCTGCGATCCCAAGATGGCCGGCAACTGACATGCAGAGCGTGCGAGAGGGCGAACGAGTGAGTGAGTTGCGAGAGTGGATTGTCTCCGCTAGTCCAAGTGCTACGTAGATGGCATGCGCATCGAGCTGCAGCAAGCGCTGGGTCCAACCTTGGCTGTTGATTGATCCGCCACTCTCTCCGCACACACTCTGGCAGACAGGGACCCCGACTCCGCGAGCGCATTCCGGCCCCATGGCCCTTCTCAGTTCACGGTCTAGTCGCACACACCACCATCCCAGTGCCAGGCCCGACCGGCCGCAGCCGCCGCCGCAGACACAACACTAGAGGGACGAGATGGTGAGAGAAGGAGAAGCGGCAGCGAGGGTGACGGCGCAAACGAATCTGTGTCAGACCAGAGAGCGATTCGGACAGGCGAAGGCGTGATACCTCAGAGGATCCGGGCCCGGAGAGCCAATGGCGCCCGTTTCCTCCTGCAGGGATCCAGACAACAAGAGCGCGCGGGTGTGTGGGCTGGATGCATAGGTGGTGGGGATACTTGTCTGAGGCGGTAATGGCAACAAGGGCTGCTGGCTGGATAAGCCGGTCACAGAGTCAATTGATCGATGAGGGAGTGAACGAGGTTCGATAGTTATCACAGACTTGGAGAGCGTTATGCTTGGCGCGCTGGCTTTGATCCAAGACACTTGAAATAAGGAACCGCCTGTTGAGTTGAAACACCGACTCAATCAACATCATGTCCTTCTTTACATTGGGCGGCCCCTCTCGTGTCGCAAGGAGATAGATCGGATCAAACTCTCTCACAGAGAGGTCGAACGATGCCAATGCCTATCTATCTATTTCTCGCCTTCGTACTTCGTAATGCATCCATCATTGGCTTTCGCCAGAGGGGTTGTGCCAGAAGAAGCGCAACTCACGGCACGACCTGGCTTGCGTTGCTCCACGGCCAGCTGCTTCTGTCCCTTTCCCTTCTCGGCTGGCTCAGTTTGGAGACTTTTCTTGGGCCGTCAATGGGTTGGACAGTCGCATCCAATCCAATGGCTCACATAACACGAGCTTTGCCTCCGACTAGGTCACAAACTCAGGCCCCAGTTTCAGCGCACAGCCAGCGAGGCTTCACTGGTTTGCGGCGCGTCCACATATCCCAAGCTAACATGTACGACTAATAAGTTGGGTCGCCATGTCAGGTCGGGCAGCGCGCACCATCGGGCCCTCTTATTCTTATCAACGAGCTTTTACA
Organism: Hypomyces perniciosus; assembly: GCA_008477525.1. Classification (NCBI taxonomy): domain Eukaryota; kingdom Fungi; phylum Ascomycota; class Sordariomycetes; order Hypocreales; family Hypocreaceae; genus Hypomyces; species Hypomyces perniciosus. The sequence goes on from SPDT01000010.1 coordinate 788,422, forward strand.
ACTTTGCCCTGCCCTTGGCATTTGCGCCTGGCAAATTCTGGGGGAGCATAGTTTCTGCGATCGATGGAATCCTGTTCCTGGAGCTGCGCCAGCTGACGTTCCATCCAGTTGTCTAGTCTAGGGTGAGCGTTGTATCGAAGCGCACAGTACGAAATCGCGAGGCATCAGCCCCCATTGCCTCCCTCAAAGTCGCAACCGTCATCACCGCTCTGCCCCCGCTCAGGTTCAAACAAATTGCATGTGCTAACAGGGCCTTTTGGGGCTCGAGATGTGATCGCAAAGCGTCTGCGCCGAATCAGCACCGGTCAAATCGATGACGAGAATGCGATGCTGAGCAGCTCCATCCTGAGTGCTGCGTGTGTGCCTTGCGCCGTCGTCAGAGTTTTGATCGCCTGCATTCGTGCCCCAGACCAGATAATGGATGCAGCACATCCTTCCAATGGGATGTCGCCGTGCAACGCAAGAACTGCGGTGTGTGGATTGGTGTGCGTTGTTATTGTTTTGGGCATGCGAGTGATGGGACGATGGACCTGACTCAACAAATCGCGGAAGCAAGCCCGTCTCCTTTGCGTTTTTTTCGCATCCAGTCCTCTGCACCACCGTATCTGCCGCTCTACTGTATCGGGTACTGCGCAGGTTCACCCTTTGCAAGTTGGTGGAAGAAGGAATTAGAATGCGCCGCTGTTTCGTGTCCGATGATCTCGCCTGAAGCCCACAGCAGCTCAGCCGCCCGGATCGGCGTCCGATGCGCAATTGTGATGGCAGCAAGCCCAGCGCGAGTCCCATGTCTAAGCCAGGACCTATGATTGGATTTAAAGATGCTTGAATGAGTTACGAATTACCTTAGTGATATGTACATATTACGAAGTAATAGCTCGACGTCGTAAATGCACCAGTGGAGAACGGAGCCAGTATGCAACATCTGGTTATCGAGGCCGATCTGGGGCGACTCAGAAGACAGTGTCTACCCTAACTGTTTCTACAGATTTCATGCCACGGTTGACATTAACAGGTTACAGCCCGCTAGGTAAGGTTGAGGGGATCCAGAAACAACTGGCGATCTTGCGCCTTTCCGATGCGCGCCGAACTGAGCAGATCGATGATATGCGACCCATCGTAATATCGTGGCAACGAGGACCAACCTTCGGACATGCCCGGACGGCACATCGCCTGCAGCCGCCAATTCTGTTTGAAGCTGGCGCGCATGAGTTCGAAGCGTTGCGCACCGCCCTTTAGATGGCCATTTGCCCAGACATCCAGAACACAAAAACAAACGGTGGGTGGCTGAACGTTTCTTGCGCAAAGCTGGCGGACTAGCGCATGCGCAGCGGCGCGGCGAGGAGTGGTGTGCGATGGCTGCATTTCCAACAGACAAAGACAGAATCCAACTCTTTGCTAACCTGTCGCAGTCTCCTCAAACGCCGTCGCATGGCTGTCGCCATGTCATCTATAGCGGTTCCGCTTTGAACATTCCCATGTTTCGTCGTCCTCTGGCGCGACACTCGTGGATGGCGTCTGCGATGATGTATGATGAAACGGCTTAACCGGGAAGGGTTGGCTGCGATTCTCTACCGACTTTTCAATTTTCGAGGCTCGAATCGGCGCGTACGGCTGAATTGAGGTACGAGTACTCCGTACGATTGACCACCCTCGCGATAGGGCCTCTGGATCAATCGCGCCGGGCGACCAATTTCGGCTGTTTACCTATCTCATCACCAATCTGCGTTTACTGTCCCCATGATGTCTTCAATCCTGCGACAAAGCACAGAGCAAGGGAGGACTTGGGTGGGGAGACAGGTCACGTGAAGGCGTGTCAATGTGGCGAGGGGTACCTTGTCAACCCTAACGCGTCAAGCACCATGCAGCTAGAGCCGCATCAAGAGATGCTGTCCAACCGAATCGTGCATATATATCCCAGATAATATATCGCCATGAATCGAAATACACATGAAAGGTGTTTTGATGCTGATATCTCGCGTGCGCGCTGCTGTAGGGAGACGAGACCAAAAGTAATCCCTCATCTTTGACTCTTGGTGAGACGCGACGAGAAAATCCAGCACCCCAAAGAGGACTAGCACCTCGACTTGATGCTTTGTCACTTTTGTGCAACGGGCAACCCCGGAACATCGTCATCTCCGGGACGACAGCCAAATATCGCGTCAGGACCACTTGTTGGCCCGTGCACGACATACCGTTCCCCAACCGCGGTACCATTTCCAAGCTCTCCCTGCGCTAAGGCGTCTATGTACAGCGCTTGGGGGTATAAACAAATAAACAAAATCTCATCTCAGAGCGACCGGCTGGGGGCCCTTTTACCCAAATTAAAATTAAGTCACGGCGACCAGGCAGCTTCTTGTTGATTTTCCTTCTGGTACAAGTACTTCGTTCTTCCGGATCGCCAATTTCCTCCTGGCACCTTCTCTCATCCCGGCACATTTGCTAGCCTAGGGTCAACAGCCACGCCTGCTTGGTCGGTTTTCCAAACTCCATCGACTTTCGCCCCATCTTGTATTACCTGTTCACCCCCTTTTCTGTTAATCCTGTCGGAAGATCTCTTTTCTGTGGTTCAGCATCCATCTTTCATCTGCTCTGGCGCGCCGGGATTCCCTCATCAAGAACGACCGCGGGAAAACGACCCAATCACAACAAAGCGCGCCACCACTCGACATTGTATGATATCTTGACGCGAATTCGAGCATTGAAGGGCCGCGTTGCCTTGGGGTGTGCTTCACAGGCTTCTATTCGCGCGTTAACAGGCTCACCGAATATCCTTACTACCGAAAAAGAGACCACTGCCCATCATGGATGCTCGGGTAAGTTGCCCATTGATGCTTGTGGCCTCACTTTTGCTTTACCGTTTTTTATGTGTCCTTTTTTATTTTGCAAGTCAACAATTTCACCCAAACAAGGCTAACTCTCATTTCTTCATGTAGCCTTTCCGACCTCGAGGCTCAGAGAATGTCGTTCATCCTCTTCATCAACGTCACAAGTCAACCGGAAACTTGACCAACATGCCTTCCGTTTCTACGGCTGGATTTCGAGGCCCTGCTAAGCGTGCCGCGTTTGGAGACGTGACCAACTTGACCAAAAACCTTGGTGGTGCGCGTGATGAAGCCAAATCGGTGAAAATCCCTGTCACCGCTGCTCCGCACACCTCCATCTTGAACAAGGAGAACGCGCCATATCCTAAGGATTCCTTCTCTCGACCTGCGCAAAGGCCCGCTGTTTTGGCGAGTAAGCCAAAGGCTTCAGTCGAAAGCCGTCCCGAGCCTGTCAAAAAGTTCACAGGCACTGTTTTGCAAGACTCGGCCGCGTATCTTCCTAATCTCCCACAACAGCAATCCAAGGTCAATGCTGTGACAGAGAAGAAGATTTCCAGTGCCCCAGGCACTTCCGACGCACCTTCTTTGCAGCCTCGCCATCACAAAAGTCAACCACAGTTGAAGCAGCAACAGCCAACTCTGAGAAAAACTCAAAGCAAGCAGCTCGAGAAGACCGAACTTCCTGACAAAGTTGGTCTTGCCGTTGTTGAGTCCTCGGGTATGGTTCCGAAATCGGAAGAGTTGTCACCTAGTCACGCCGATTATCTGGATTCGCTCAACTTTGAAGCCGAGCAGGATTCACGTGTGGATGTGAATCACAGTGATAATTATGCGGGTATTGTGTCAAAGCTTCCTGACATTTCTGAGGAGCCTGTTATTGATTCCTATTCCCACAAAGACGGTCTGACCCTTACGCTCTCTGAACCCGAGGAGTGCTGGGATGAAGAAGATGACGATGAGTACGATGATCAGGATCAGGCGTACACGACAGCTCATTCTACTCGATCTCGCGACATGACAGGAAACGCCACGACCGTTGTTGCTCCACGAGTGAATGTCCGTGTGCAACGGGAGCTGTTTGAGGCAAAGTTGGAGGTTGAACAAACCCGGGCACCAGAGGACATCGAAGAGGAAGCGTGGGATGTCAGCATGGTCGCCGAGTACGGCGAAGAGATCTTTGAGTACATGCGGGAGTTGGAGGTGAGTAATGCTTGTTCCCTGAGCGTAAGGCAGCCGCTGACATAATTTGCTTCAATCAGATTAAGATGCTTCCCAATCCCCATTACATGGAGATGCAGACCGAGATCCAATGGTCAATGCGCACGGTCTTGATGGATTGGCTAGTGCAGGTTCACAACCGATTCAACCTCTTACCGGAGACTCTCTTTCTTACCGTCAACTACATTGACCGGTTCCTCTCCTGCAAGATCGTTTCTATTGGAAAGCTTCAGCTAGTAGGAGCCACGGCCATTTTGATCGCGTCAAAGTACGAAGAGATTAACTGCCCATCCCTCGAAGAAATCGTCTACATGGTGGACCACGGCTTCACGACGGAGGAGGTCTTGAAGGCTGAGCGCTTTATGCTGAGCATGCTCGGTTTTGAGCTTGGATGGCCTGGTCCGATGAGCTTTTTGCGACGCGTCAGCAAGGCCGATGACTACGATCTCGAGACACGAACATTGGCGAAGTACTTTTTGGAACTCACCATAATGGATGAGCGCTTTGTGGCATCCCCACCCAGCTTTCTGGCCGCCGGCGCTCATTGCCTATCTCGACTGATTCTGAATAAGGGCGACTGGGTAAGTCTTCATATACTCTAGAAATGGTATCAGGCCGCTAACTGTATGACAGACCAAGCATCATGTTCACTACTCCGGATACACCTGGAGCCAGCTGAAGCCTCTCGTGACAATGATGATTGAGTGCTGTGAAAATCCCCTCAAGCACCACGGAGCGGTGTATGAGAAGTACCGAGAGAAGCGATTCAAGGAGGCATCAACCCTTGTTCAACATGCGTTGGATGCGGGCTTCATGTTGCCTCACCACTCCTCGCCCGTCCGTTCTCGCGCGATCAAGCTTGACGACGCCTCTGATCAATTTCATTACTCCAATCTCCTCGTTTCTACCGAGGGATGAACTAGGGGTTGACATTTCTGTCGAGTTTCGAGTTTCCACTACTTTCCTGGATGAAGTCTGCTAGACGCACGCATTCATTCTCATCCCTTTGCATAATCTGCATTGAGCATGCGTCTTCATCTGCATCCAGCCAGCATAACCTTGGTTTATATGGCATGTGTCCATCTTCCACACTAATACTTTAATCAACCGAACTTGACTTCTGGTGCTCATTGAGACACCTCTTAATGACCTTGGACGATGTTACGAAGTCTATGACCCGTCTCGTCTGTTCTCTCGACGAGGCTTTTTCATTTGTTTTTCGGTTTACTTTCGGCGTTGGCGGCTTTCTCTAGAGAGGGCGGTAATGGACTTGATTTTATATATCAGAAAGGCGTTCGAGGGTCAAGGGGGTAGGCCTGGGGAAGGAAGGATGTCTGTGCTCGGCTGAGCAGGAAAAGGGATACGGGCCTTTACCTACTTACTAATACATTGAGACTTGTATGTATTGATCTCGCCTCTGCTGTATAAGCCTGGCATCATTTTCCAAGTTTGTGTTTTATCAACTGAGCTGGGATGCCCTGAATGGAGCAGAAAATCGCACCATTGGGATAGAAGCAGTGTGAAGGTGTGATCTTGACCGCCGGATTGATCATACTGATATGCAGCTTGTCCAGAAAGGCGATTCCGGCTCTCCGGTATGGTCCGAATATTGACGCGAGTCTGCAGATCGGAACGGGGATGATTGCCCGGAACCCGAACTCTCAACCCTCAACCGGCCGGTCAAAGGGGCAATACTGTGGCGTCTGTGTCCTGTAAATATTGCACTTTATGGAATTTATATGAACGGAGTAGTAGTATGTTTGTTTTTCTTGTCCATTTGAAGTTGGACCTTTCAGAAGTATGTAGGATTGTCGGTCACTAGAATTGTTGTGGTGGCGGAGACGCCGAATCGTTCCCGATATTTCCGCCCCCGGACGGAGTACCCGTAACGGACAAACACTGGCGGCAGAGGGGAACTTTATGTATCGGTACTTCGTCGTACTAGTAGTAGTAGTACCTGTACTTGGTCTGGGATGTGATGTACATAAGCTGTCCGATGTGCATATGCAGGCGGCTGCTTTATCAATCAGCAGTAATCACAGGAAGCAGAAAAAATTCAGTGTATTCTGTACCTATAATCTATTCAATTGACAGTTACATAACAAATAGTACAAGAGGCAGGCGAAATAACGGGTAAAAAAACGCCAAGTTGCTCGTGTGGTATAACGTCAACCTTAGGTCGTCAATTGGAGTCAATACCCCGGTTCTTGGGTTAAAGTTCAGCTGCTCACGTGGTGAGACCCTGACTAACAAAGTCGCAACCCCCGCAAATCAAAGCCGGAACCCGCCGGCTAAACATATGTCCGGGGCTTTCTGACCGCCGCAACGTTGGCCGATTCGCTCAGTGGCTGCAGGGGGAGGCGGCAGACAGACAGCCACCCATCAATTGACTCAGGCCAGGGATTTTTTTTTTCCTCAGATGGCCGTTTGAATTTTTGGCGATCAAAACTCCTTCAGCATCGACGATCCGCTTTTTGCGCTTTTGTTTGTGCTGCAATTCCGCACTGCGGCCGCTTGATTCTCTTTTTTCTCCTATTTTTTTTTCTTCTTTCCCCGTTCCATGTTATAGACTATCGTTAGACGGGCCTTCATTTCCGACATATTTTCTCCCCCTCGTGGACCCTGAGGTGTTTGGCGCTCCCGTTTCGACCGTGCCATCTCCACAATCTGGTCGATTTCCCTCCGCACCAATCCACCCGCCACTGAAACATCTCCCTCGTTCGACCCTCCGAAGAAAAATACAAAAATCAACGCCAAAGCTCCTGCAAACATGGCGAATGTGTCCTTCATGAAGGAGGCTGTTAAAGAGAGCCTGGTGGGCTCTGAGGAGCCGGCCCAGCTGTCGGCGCAAACCAGGGCTCGCTTTAACAGCCATGCTGTCAAGGACCCCGAGACCGGAGAGCTGTACCTCGGGCCAGAGCAGTTCATCAACGCCATTGCGCCCACGGATGAGGACTACGTGAGTCGCAGTCCCGTGTGCAACCCGTTGCTGCGAGTGTTGAGGCGCTGACACCTGTCGGATGTATAGCACAAGATCAAGCGGGAGCAGTACTCGATACTGTTTAGCGTCGCCGACAGCAAGGGCGCTGGCAGGGTCTCGTTGAGAGACTGGGGCGTCTTTGAGAACCTCCTGGTGCGGCCTGATGCCGAGTACGAGATCGCTTTCCGCCTGTTCGATGTCGACCGCACCGGCATTGTCAAGTATGAGGACTTTAAGCGTCTCTACGAGCTGAACAAGGGCCCCGACAACATCTCCTTCGACTGGGACTGCGAATGGGCCAAGCTGTACCTTGGTGGCACAAAGAACAGGCACCACTTGAACTACACGCAGTTCTCGCAGATGCTGCGGGGTCTGCAGGGCGAGCGCATTCGACAGTCGTTCCAGCGCTTCGATAAAGACGGCGATGGCTACATCAGCCCCGAGGACTTTGAGCGCATTATCCGCGAGACTTCTAGGCACAAGCTCTCGGACCATCTGCTGGACAACCTCCACACCCTGTGTAACATTTCGTCTGGAAGCAAGGTGTCCTATGCCAACGTCCGCGCGTTCCAGAACATGATCAAGGAGATGGACCTGGTAGAATTGATTGTGCGCCACGCCGTATCCAAGACTTCCGACGGCAAGATTACGCGAGCCGAGTTTATGAACGAGGCGTCTAAGATTACGCGATTCTCCTTCTTTACGCCCATGGAGGCCGACATTCTCTTCCACTTTGCTAGCCTGGACGAGCCCTCCGGACGACTTGGCTTGAGCGATTTCGCCAAGGTCTTGGACCCTTCGTGGCGCAATCCGATGTACGACGCCATGGATTCTGCAACTCAGGCCATTGACAAGGCCGCATCCAAGAGTGGTGCGCTGCTGCATCAAATCCTCGAGTCCTCGTACAACTTTGCCTTGGGAAGTGTGGCTGGCGCCTTTGGTGCCTTCATGGTGTATCCCATTGACCTTGTCAAGACTCGCCTACAGAACCAGCGAGGTGCCCAGCCGGGACAGAGGCTGTACAAGAATTCGATAGACTGCTTCCAGAAAGTGTTCCGCAATGAGGGCATCCGCGGCCTGTACTCTGGTGTTCTGCCCCAGTTGGTCGGAGTCGCACCGGAAAAGGCCATCAAGCTGACGGTCAACGACCTGGCTCGCAACTATTTTACTGACAAGCAGGGCAAGATCTGGTGGGGATCCGAGGTTATCGCAGGTGGTACTGCAGGTGCTTGTCAAGTGGTAAGAATTGTTGAGTTGTTCCCTCTGATGGTATTCCTTCTGACATGATTCTGTTAGGTCTTCACGAACCCGCTTGAGATTGTCAAGATTCGCCTGCAGATCCAGGGTGAGGTTGCCAAGACTGTCGAGGGCACCCCCAAGAGGTCTGCCATGTGGATTGTTCGCAACCTCGGTCTCGTCGGTTTGTACAAGGGCGCATCGGCCTGTCTGCTGCGAGACGTCCCCTTCTCGGCCATCTACTTCCCTACATACAGCCATCTGAAGAAGGACTTCTTTGGCGAGTCGCCAACCAAGAAGTTGGGTATCCTCCAGCTCTTGACTGCTGGTGCTATTGCTGGCATGCCAGCGGCTTACCTGACGACGCCTTGCGACGTCATCAAGACGCGACTCCAGGTCGAGGCGCGCAAGGGCGAAGCGACCTACAACGGACTACGACATGCGGCTAAGACTATCTGGAAGGAGGAAGGATTCAGGGCCTTCTTCAAGGGCGGTCCCGCTCGTATCTTCCGGTCATCGCCCCAATTCGGCTTCACGCTCGCCGCATACGAAGTGCTTCAGACGGCTCTGCCCATGCCGGGATCATCGCAGAGGGAGAAGTTGCACACGAGTGTTTCGGACGCTCTGTCGACGACCAAGTCGGGCAGTCTCGACTCGAGCCCGTTTGCTCGAAGCCGCAATGCGCTAAAGATCATTCTGGATCTGGACGAGGACTTTGGCAGGGTCAAGGTGCCTGACGCAGCGGGATGGAGGTCGCTGCCCAAGGCCATTGGCGGCGGCGGCGTATTGTAGGAAACTGGTTGGTGGTGGTGTGACCCTTGGAAGCCATAGACGGAGTCGAGTCGAGTCGAGATGAGATGAGTGAAATTTTCTTCTGATATGCGTTGCATCAGAACTGGCGTTTGGGTTACATGGCATCACGGGCGAGCTGCTTATCTATGATTTCCTTGTATTTTTTTTCTTTCCCTCGTCTATTTTCTTCCCTTTGTCTTATTCACATGATCGTGTAACAAAAAAGGAGAAGAAGGGAGGGAGGGAGGAGGAGGAGGAGGAGTTTGTTGGTCCTCTCAAGAAGACATACTACTACTCTCCTTTCTCGCTGGACCTTGGTGGTTGATGTTCTTTGGGATGATAAAAAAAAGGGGGGGGACACCTTTGGACCTAGAGGGAACGGGAAGACAAAGACCAAGAGGTTCGATTTGCAGGGATATCTCGTTAATAGAAGAAAAGTAAAAATAAAAAATAAAAAGGTTCCTGCTTGATTTATTGTTAATGAAAGTCTGTCTGCCCTGTGGCTTTATGAGTGACTTACTTTGCGCATCTCTATTGTTTCGATATCGCAGAATCGGCGCAAGGATTCCACCGCAGGAACTCCTCCGAAGGCTCAAACTCAGGCACATGTGATCCAGGCTCGCTCATCATAGTATCCTTCAACCACTCAACATAGTCGCGAAAGCCCATGGTGCTCCCTACGATACTAACTTTCCTCATGCCCCCCACGTCCTCAAAGGTCCTCAGGTTATCGCAGCCAACGCCCATAAACATGGACTGCACAAGATCAATGGAGAGTTCGTCGATGCCGGAAAAGGCCTTTGCGGCGGCGCTTCGGTCGTAGGTGAGGTCGCAGTCGAGACGCACTTGGATGTGGAAGCGGCGGATACGCGGGACGAGGGCTTTGGCCTCGCGGAGGGAAGAGTACCAGGAGCGCAGGCGTGGGAAGGAAGTGAGGGGGGAAGGGTGGGCGATGAAGATGTTGGAGGAGTAGAGCAGGGGGGTGGCTTCGTGGTTGATTTGGCGGTTGGCGAGGAGGAGGTTTGGGGAGATGTAGGTTGGGGTTTGGGTGGTGGAGTGGAAGTGTTTGGGGGTTGGGAGGTGTAAGAGGAGGGCGTAGATGGTGAGGCGGATTTCGAGGTGGAGGGAGAGGAAGTTGGTGGCCGAGGGAGTTGAAGAAGATGGTGATGATGATGGTGATGAAGAAGAGGAGGTTGTGGGGATGGTCGAGGTCAAGGTCAAGGTCAAGATCGAAGCTGAAGTCGAAGTCGAAGTTGAAGTCGAGGTGGAAGCCATGTTGGTATAAGTCATCAAAAGAAACTTTTCCGGGAACAAGACAATATAGACGATTCAACTGTAACGACAGACCAGCCATGGATGCTTATAACATAAACAAGAGTAATAATAGATCCTCACCTTGGTGCGGTTCATTTCGTCAGACGAGCCGTTTCCATGACCGGCAACAAGACACCCAAGGCTCAATAATTCCGAGAACAAGTGGGGCGATATAAGTCAATGTCTCGACCGGGTTGAGGCTTTCCGAGAACTCCAATTGGCGGCACCGTTAGGGGCATATCAGATCCGGGAAAAAGTAGCGTCTGTCAGAATGCTTGCCCGTGGATCGAGTAAGCGAGCCTAATGGGACAGGCGAAGATACCAAAAGAGGAATATGATTCGGTATATAGAGTATGGAGTATGGAGTATTACGGAGTACCATGATTTACGGTGCACTCTATGAACTTGGAGATGGGGGATGCCTAGATGGATGTTTGGACAAGACACGGTAGAGCAAGTAAGTATGACGTTTCGATTTCAACTTACACACGGAGTACTCTGATACACTTGTATTTGGAATTGACGATGGCCAAGAGAGAAAAGAGTGGACATCCGATGGACGTTGTCCGATACACCGTATTATATGAAGTACATACGGAGTACTACTACGGAGTAGTACCGACTCCTTGCAGCGAGGAGACTACCTAGTAGTACCTAGGTATGTAAGTACTAGTTCGAAATTTGGGTTAATTTGCACGTTTTAATCTTCAACTTCGAAGTACCCAATGGTCTATTTCTATAAATATACGGAGCAGATTATTAAAGCGATACGAAGTACTCCGTATAGTGTGCGGAACCCTCCGTAGTAGTACATATTGTAGCATTTCTTACTCCGTACTACTACTATTTTGTACCGGTAGTACTACTCCGTACATACACTCAAATAGTTGTCAATCCTTTGCACTCCATCTAATATCAAATGATGAGTGATCACATCACAGCTCCAAATGGTGCCATCATGCAGCCCTGTAGGACGTCCCAGATAGGAAACCCCACCACCATTATCTTATCTAAGGCGCTTTTTTTTAGTCCTCGCCATTATACGAGCCAGGCCAGCGTCATCCCCATAACCTGCTTACGACATCCCCATCTCTCTTCATTTCGCAAACCACCAAGCCGGACCGAACCGCACCCAAAAGCCAACGTCGTCTCTTTTTGATGCGCAGCGCCTCCATAGCAGCAGCAGTGAGTGGTAGGAGTAGCCGGAGATAGGACTGCCAGCCATGGACGGCTTCTTATCCGTGCTGTCTGCCCTCTTTGGCTGGGTCTACACCTTTTGCTGGAGCTTGTCGTTCTACCCGCAGCCGTTGCTCAACTTCCAACGGCGCTCCACGTCCGGCTCGACAGCGGATTTCCCCTTTATCAACATTCTTGGTGCGTCATCTGAGACTTTTGACCTTGTCTACTGCAAGGCGCCTCCTTTTTCCCCCCTAAAAAGGAAACTCGGAATGCGCCAATGCTTGCTACCAAGACGCTGTACCACCCACCATACTGCATCATCATCACATTCTGCCTCGCTGCCCCCCAAACTCTCGTTGGCAAATTAATTAACTTTGCTGCTACTAACAGGATTTGCCGCGTACTTCGCCTCCAATGCCGCCCTCTACTACTCTCCCATCGTCCGCCACCAATACTCGGCCCGCCACAACGCTCTCACCCCAACCGTCCAGTTCAACGACATCACCTTTGCGCTCCACGCCCTCATCCTCAGCATCATCACCGCCTCGCAGTACCTCTTCGGCCGCTCCCTCTGGGGCTTCGCGCCCAGCTCAGGCACGCGTCCTAGCCGCTTCATCCTCGGCATCGGTGCGGGGAGTATCCTTGGCGTGCTGATCACTTGTCTCATGGTCCTCTCCGCGCGCAGACAGGTGGTGGACCCGGCTGCAGATTGGTGCGAGCTTGATATTGTGTATGCAGTTGGCTACGTCAAGCTTGTTGTCACACTAGTCAAGTACTCGCCTCAGATCCTGGCCAATTATCGCAACCAGAGCACCCAGGGGTGGAGCATCTGGCAGATTCTGCTTGATCTGGCCGGTGGCGTTTTGAGCCTTGAGCAGTTGGGCATTGATAGTTATCTGCAGCATGACTGGAGCGGCGTTACGGGAAACCCTGTTAAGCTTGCGCTGGGCAATTGCAGCTTGGTGTTTGATGCGATTTTCATGACCCAGCACTACGTCCTCTATCGTGGCAAAGGGGGTGGTGATCTGGAGGAGAGATTGCTGCCGGACGAGGAGAGACAGCATGCAGACTAACGTTGTGCACGAAATCAGTCGTCGTATATAGGCGCTTTGGCGTAGTTCGCGATGAACGATGATACATCGTTGTGTATTGTATATATATAGGTAGTACTACTTCCATGTCAAGATAGATAGCATGCTGTAGTGAGCCGATGGCGCTCATCAAGATTCTTCTATATTCTACAGAGTCGGGTATCCGTTTTATCTATCGTACACTACATTACAAAGTTGATCACTTTCCCACCATCTACTGGAATTGTCCTCCTCGCCAACCTCACATCGTACCGCCCCTCGCCAAACCGACTCTTCCCCTCGTCTGTATTGAGGATCGCATCAACAATCCAGTCACGGAGCGCATCGCCCTGCGCATCACTAGGGGGCCTTGGTATCACCACCGTGCCGCGAAGCTTGCCGTTGATCTGAACTGCGCAGTTGATCCGCTCAGACTGCAGCATCGCCAAGCTGCCGTCCTGGATGGGGAACTCGGCCGTGTTGAAGACGGACCCCCTCGATGGATGCAGCACACTCCAGCACTCCTCCGCAAAGGCCGGGGTGATGGGCGCCATGAGTCTGATGATGGTGCTGGCCGTTTGTCTCTTGATGCCCTCGTCCGCCTGTTTATGCTGGATCAAATCGTTGGTGAGCGTCATCAAATCCGACACCACGACGTTTAAGGGGTATATCTTGTCATAACTGCGTGTGACAGAGTCGATCTTGCGCTGTGTCTCGCGCCAAAGCGTCGTTTCTGCATCCCATTTGAGAAGCTTTTCTTTATCTTCCGGACTCAATTTCTTTTTCGAGTGATCAATATCCAGTGTAGGCCGCGTAGCAAAGTACTCCTTGGCTGGCACGGTATCCTCAGGAGACGCCGCCAGCGCCACCACCTGATCATGTAGCTTGTGCAGCCAACGCGTGACGCCAGCAATCTTAGACTCGTCCCAGTTTAGGATGTCCGCCACGGGAGCCTGGAAGAGCATGTGAGCCCTCGTTGGGTCTGCGCCATACTTGGAGATAAACTCTGTGGGGTCCACGCCGTTGTGTTTTGACTTGGACATCTTCTCAAAGGCTACCATTGCTAGTTTCCCTGTGGCAGTAACTCGGGGCTTCAGAGGTTCTGCAAGATCTACCTCGTCTGGCTTGAGAAACTTGCCCGTGTCTGGATCGATGTATGTCTTGCCATGTACCATGCCCTGAGTAATCAGTCGCTTGAAAGGTTCAGCAGATGAGGCATTGTCCCCTGAGTACTGGGGAAGAAGTGGCGTAGTTGCCAAAAACTTGTAAATGAAGCGCGCATACAGCAGGTGGAGGATCGCATGCTCAACACCACCGATATAAATATCTACCGGCAGAGCCTTGGCAGCGTCAGGGGAGAAAAGCTGCTCGGCATTGTGAGGATCGGTAAATCGGGCATAATACCAGCTTGAGTCGACAAAAGTATCCATCGTATCCGTATCCCTCCGAGCCGGGCCGTGGCACTTGGGACAAGAAGTCTCAACAAAATCAGGTGATGACTCCAGAGCATTGCCGGCCTTCCCTTCCGCCCAGTGATTATCTACCTTGGGGAGTAGGACGGGGAGTTGCTCGTCCGGTACGGGAACAGCTCCACATGAATTACAATGAATAATGGGTATAGGGGCGCCCCAGTATCTTTGACGACTTATCAGCCAGTCTCGCAGCCGCCACTTTGTGATGGGCTTGGCGAGGTTGACAGCTTCAAGCATGCGGACCATCATCTCCCCTGCCTCTTTGGATGGTTTGCCTTTGAAGACACCACTGTGCTCCGTCATGATTCCATGCTGCACGAATGGCTCATTCTTCAAGGCAGTAGTTAACTCATCTTCAGAGGCGGCAAGCACTATACGAACGGGTTGGTCGACTTGGTGCTCTCGCCAGAAGGAGTGGTCGCGCACGTCATGACCCGGTACCCCCATGACGGCGCCCTCGCCGTAGTCGCCCAAGACATATGAGGCCACATAGATGGGCAAAGATGCCTTGGTGGCATCTGGAGTATCGTCATGATATGCTAGGGGGTTAACCGCGCGAATCTGTGGCAAAAGATACCCGACCTTGGAGTCAGCAGGCAGCCCCGGGAGCGTGTCCAGGAAAGCCCGCAGCTCGGGGTCCCTCTTCGCCAGTTCGGTCACTGTGGGGTGCGTAGAAGCCAGCGCAATGTACTGGACTCCGAAGAGGGTGTCGGGTCGAGTGGTGAAGACCTCAATGGCAGCACCGACGTCTTGGCCAATAGCCATGAGAGGGAACTTGATGAGGGCGCCTGTTGACTTTCCCAGCCAATTCCTTTGCTGCGAGATGACGTGTTCGGGCCACGCATTGTCCTTGGCCAAGACGTCAAGGTCCTTGAGAAGCTCTTCACTAAACTCGGAAATGCGAAAGAACCACTGCTTCAGCTTCCTCTTCTCTACCTTCGCGCCAGACCTCCAAGAGAAACCATTTGCGTCAACTTGTTCATTCGCCAGGACAGTCTTATCTACTGGATCGTAGTTGACTTCAGCTTCAGCTTGGTAGGCGAGTCCGCGTTCGTGGAGCATTAGGAACAGCTTCTGGGTGTGCTTGTAAAAGTCTGGGTCGCAGGTGGTCAACTCCTAGTCCCGATTGTCAGTACTCAACACAAGGAATTGTATTTACAAAGCCAGAACATCTCACTCTTGACCAGTCCCAGCTACCGTTCATCAAGTCCAGCTGGCTCTTCATCTTGGCAATGTTGCTCTTAGTCCAGCCTTCTGGCGCAACACCTCTCTCCAGAGCAGCGTTCTCAGCCGGTAGACCAAAAGCATCCCAGCCCATTGGTAGGAGCACCTTGTCGCCCTTTAGCGCATGGTATCTGGCGACCACATCGGCAATCGTATAGACACGCAGGTGGCCGAGGTGGAGGGTGCCGGAAGGGTAAGGGAACATGGGCAGCACATAGCTCGACTTATGACCGTTGCCATTGTCGGAAGCTGTGGCATGTCGCCCATGATTTCCGCGGGTCTCATTCCATGCTTGGCGCCACTTCCTATCCAAGGCAGTAAGATCAACGGCATACCATCGTCGGGCGAACAATCGTGGATCGCGTCTTGAGAAGGTCGCTGAACAGCTCGTGGCTATTCTGGAGATGCTGGCGGCGGTAGGTGACGTTTGCCAGCCCTGGGGGATCAGCCGGGCTCCTTTAAGGCCTATACGGCTGCCGTGAAGCATCTGCATTGCTGCGTGTTCATAATGCGACGCCAATGCTTGGGGCAATGCTATGGCTCAAGTCGATCCAATGTGAAGTCGATCGTTGGACATTATTATCCATGGCTTGGTGCTGATAGGGCTCTGAAGCAAACCGCCTTCAGGGGCGCTCGGGCCTGTAGACGGTCCCTGCAGCGCTGTTGCACAAGTGCGTCATAGCGGAAACAGCGACAACGGAAGCAACCCCGCTATGGAGTATAGATGACAGAAGCCAATTGCCCCGCCATTAAGCGAAAATAGCATCGCAGCCCAAGCATTGACTTTAGATGCTCTACATTCGTATTTTGATCAACCTCTGTTCTTTTTTGCACTGGCGCGCATCCAGATGCAAATATTGCGCCATCTCCTGGCTGCTATTTGAATTCCAACTGCTTCGACCTCGTCGTGACGTGGCAGACCTCCGCTTAGAGCAACAAGTATCGAGACGGAGACAAACGGGTCCATCGGGATTCCACCCCCATTCAGGTGTCATCCATCTCAGACATCGACGTCCTTTTGTCCAATTTTTCGCCGACCTATTCCATCGGACAATACCTCTGACGACGTGAATAGTCCGTATAATTCGACATCCTAGCCGCCATGGACAAAATCACAGACAAGATCGCCGCCTTGCCGGCGGATGGCCAATATTTCTCCCTCGAGTTCTTCCCTCCCAAGACGGCAATGGGCTTCTCCAACCTGCGTGTCCGCCTTCAGAGAATGGAGCGAGCCCTGCGGCCTCTTTTCGTCAATGTTACCTGGGGAGCTGGAGGGTCAACCGCCCAAAAGTCCATCGAGCTTGCGGAGCTGTGCCAGCGCGAGCTTGGTCTTACAACTTGCCTGCACCTCACGTGTACAAACATGAGCCAGCAGCTCATTGACAAGGCTCTAGAGGACGCGCGAGCTCTTGGAATTCGCAATATCCTAGCCTTGAGAGGAGATCCGCCGCGCGACGACGAGTACCGCAATGCAGAGGAGCCTTCGAATAACGGATCCGAAGACTTCCAATGGGCCGTCGACCTCGTTAAATATATCCGAAAGAAATATGGTAGCTTCTTTTGCATTGGTGTGGCAGCATACCCTGAAGGTCATGCCGACGGTAGCTATCCTGAAGGACACAGCTTCGAGCATGACCTTCCATACTTGGTCGACAAGGTTCAAGCAGGCGCCGACTTCATAATGACGCAACTCTTCTTTGACATTGAAGCGTATGAAAAGTTTGAGACTACGCTGAGAAACCATCCCAGTGGCGCCTTCAAAACCATACCCATCCTTCCGGGTCTAATGCCAATTCAAAGCTATGCAATGATCAAGCGAACGGCCAAGCTGAGCCATGCCAAGATGCCAAATGACATCATGGCCCGCTTGAATGCCGTCAAGGGAGATGACGAGAAGGTTAAGATGGTAGGCGTTGATATTCTCAGCGAGCTGATCGAGCGGATCAGAGAAGTCAAAAGCAGGACACCTGGTCCCAAGGGCTTCCATTTCTACACCCTCAACCTGGAAAAGGCCGTTTCATTTATTCTTGAGAGAACAAAGCTGATTCCGGATGTCCCTGAGGATGAAGAAGCCGTCGTTGATGAGCCAGCACTCCCTCCGCTTATCCAAATCAACGGCAATGTCCTGAATCGTACAAGCAGCCATTCTCGCACGGCTAGAAGACTTTCCTCTGTAGGCTCTGACCCCCACAACCGTGTGATTGTCGGTAGATCCGCGACACATCCTGAGTGGGAGGCAACCAGCAAAGAGGCAGGTATCCCAGCAGAGAGTATAAATACTCGTGCCAACACCTTGGCCATCTCCGAGGGCGAGGGCGCCCTTGGGCGTGAGGCTACGTGGGATGACTTCCCCAACGGTCGTTTTGGTGACGCCCGGTCGCCCGCCTATGGTGAGATTGACGGATATGGTGTGAGTCTTCACATGTCCGTCACACAGGCCGTCGCACTATGGGGTCGACCGAAGACGCAAAGTGACATCAACAACATCTTCATCCGACACATTAACGGGGAGTTAACGGCTATTCCATGGAGCGAAGAAGAGCTCCTCCCCGAATCTTTCATCATCAAACCTAACCTCCTGGTCCTCAACAACAAGGGCTGGTGGACTGTTGCTTCTCAGCCCGCTGTCAATGGCCTGTCATCAACGGACGCAACGTTTGGATGGGGCCCGCCCTCGGGCTTTGTTTTCCAGAAGTCGTTTGTGGAATTTTTCATCCCTTCCTCAGACTGGAAGGTTCTGCTGGAGAAGCTCTCCTCCCCTGAGGTCCGAGACTCCGTGTGCTACTACGCCGGAAATGCAAAGGGGGATGTTGTCTCTTCAGATTCGAGCGGAGGTGCAAGCAACATTAGCTTAAGCGCTAGCACGAACGCAGTGACTTGGGGAGTCTTCCCTGGCAAGGAGATTGTCACGCCAACCATCATTGAGGAAGTGAGCTTCCGCGCCTGGAGCGAGGAGGCCTTTGGCATATGGGCCGAGTGGGCCAAGGCGTACGGCAGAGACTCGGAGAGTCAGAAGCTCCTCAACGACATCAGAGCTGATTATTGGCTGGTGAACATTATTCATCACGACTATGTGGATAAAGATGCGCTATGGAACCTGTTGATAGGTTAAGGAAGCCATAAACTTTTTGTTTCCCTACGAAACAAGAAGGGTGATGGTGATTTCAAAAAAGGGATGGGCCAAAGGCTCCAAAAGGGGCATGTTTCAGTTTCGAAATTCGATTTACAGATGTTTAACAGGTTTCAGAGAAAAGGATTGTAAAAGAAGGGCAGCATCTCACTACCGAGGTCTCAGACTCAACTCTGAGAATGAATATCAAGGGACATCAAATGCGGGTATTTTCTGCGTAAGGATTTTGCTTGATGAATGAAGTTTAGGTCCCCCCGCTTTAGTCGGGGACATTCAACAGCCCCCATCAAGAGGCATTTCGAGTGTATAAAGAGAAGATTTCATTCACTGCGCGTACAATTCAGGTTCTTGTGTACTCTTCCGCATTCGTTCAAAGGACTCATCCTAGCTACCAAGGCGAAAAGAGTACAAATTTCATAGTCGTCTCTGCTCTCTTTCTCGACACTCCCGAGATATGGAGAGACTCTCCGAAGGCGTGTATATATCCCCCCATCTTCTCACTAAACCGACGGTGTGTAAGGGGTATATGCCAACCAACAGACCAAACCAACTCTGCCCTGAAAGGTGAAAAATAAACAGGAAAACTAAGGGGGGCATGTGTAGGATATAGCAAAGGTATTGGTGAAGTAAGCCAGTGTATCGCATAGGCAGAAAAGGTAAGGAAAAGAAAGAAAAAGAAGAAGAAAACAAGACGAGGGCAAATATCCGAAGTGGGGATTGGGTGAAAAGACGTTTCCCTCCCTTCAACGCCATGCGCAAGAGACATTCCTCATATACCCTAACCACCCCGAATGCCATAGTCACCAAAAATCGAAAAGTAAGCCCTTGATTCAACAAAAAGCAGCTGAAGTGCCTGAGCGCTCAGATCTCGCCATCGCCCTCGAAGGCGTTCCCGCTCCCATTCATGGGCATGTAAGGGTCCTCAGCCAGACCACTGGCAATGTACGCATCCGAGTGGTTGCGGCCAAACATGGTGCTATGGAAACTGCCGCCCACCGATGCCTTTCGGTCAATGGTGGGCTTCTTTTCAATGTCTGCAAAGATGGACTGCGCGTTGCGGCCAACGTTCGGGTTCTGGTGAGCATTTCCAAAGATAGACTGCGGCACCGCGCTGTCAGTAGTGAAGGCGGTAATAGCAGTAGGGGTCTCGACCTCAGGTTGAGAATCGCTGGTATCGAGCTGCGCCGAAGCCTCAGCGATCGTAACGTTTGCCTTGGCGGCAGCTCTGCGGATTGGAGTCCCGGACTTCTGGCCCGAGAAGGCTCCAATCTTGGGACGCTTGGACGGCGTCTGCTCGCGCTCGCTCCAATCGTCGGTGTCTTTGTCGTCGTCGTCATCCTCATCGGACGAGGTGCGTTTGATCTCAGGAATGGTGCGGGTTCGCTTGCGGGCGGTGCCAGAGCGGCTGCCGAGGCCTCGTCGCAAGGGAGTTGGCTTGGAGGGCGTGGCGGTTACGCTGCTGGTGCCACCGCCACCAAAGGAGAGGCAGTTTGCGACGTCGCCGCCGTCTTGTTCGACTTGTCTGAGGGTATCGGCGTCTTTCTTGATAGAGCGGAATTGGAACTGAATGCCGTCCGCAGTCGACTGGCCAAAGTACTTGGCGATATCTACAGAAGTGCGGTTAGTTTCTATTCATGGGGCTTTGGGCCACAACAGCAATTCGACCGCGGAAAGCAAGAACATAAAAAACATGGCGTTGTTTGCAAGTGGTGAACGACTTCAGTCGATGACCCTCCAGCTCGCTGCAGGAATGTGCGTACTGTTCTTGTCCACGGCCTCCTGGGTGATCGGAAGATCGTCGCCAATGGTAAGATTCTTCATGTCGAAACCTTGTTGTCGACCCTCTCGAACGATGATGGATTGAGCCCTCAGTCGACGAAATCGATGGTTCAAAGCATGATCCGTCATGTCCGATCCATAACAGGCCGCAATTTCTGGGACGAAGAGTCAACCTTCGCCCCAACAGAGAACACCAATAACCCATACATAGCACGACAAAAGAAACGCAAACAGCTGAGAGCAAACAAAACTTCGGACAAGATGAGGTTACTAAGAAGGAGAAAGATGCTTACCCTTGTAGTTCCACTTCACCTCGGGGTGAGCCGCAACAATGGCGCGGACCATACGGGCCTGTGCCTCGAAGGTTTTGTAGTTGGCTTTGTTTGCAGGAGCCATGGTCGTTCTCTGATGAAATCGTGTCAGCGGCGTGGAGGATTCAGTTGATTCACATTGTCTGGATTTGCCCACTGACTCCGGACAGAACCGCGAGGAGAGAAGAGAGCTTTGCGGTGATATGTGGATGGGATGGGAAATTCCAATCACAAAGACGTGAGTTGCAAGAAGGAAAGTAAATGAGAGTTGCGTGCGCAATTCTGAGAGTCGGATGGCTTTACGCAGTTGGGAGGTGTGCAAGTTGCGATGCCTGAAGAAGAGGGTGAGGAGTGTGTGGGAGTTTTGAAACTCCTGTGTGAATGGGTTCGGATGAACTGCAGTCACCTGACCGCTCGAGGGACTGAGAAAGAAGGAGAAAGATAATCACCGGAGTGACTGACAGCTGACAGCTGGCAGCTGGCGGAACTGAGAAATGGACAAAATCAGAACAAGGGTCCGTGTGTTTCTTGCAATTGGGGAGTATAGAGGTGAATCAAGGCCACTAAGCAAAATCTCGATACTATAAAGACAGAGATGGAACGAGGAGGTGTAGATGGCAAGTTTCGAAATCCGAGTGTTTAAAAAGAAGAGAAACTCGGCACGCTTTTGGGGCAGGTTGGAAATAACAGTGCTGTGCTTATTTGGTGTGTTTTGAAGACGGGAAAATAGTAAAGTTTACTTACTATTGTGCAAGTATGTTCAATAGGTATCTCAAGTCCTCCGTTTCTTCGCTTCAATCCTAACCAGTTGTCAGCCTCAAGACTTGTATGCCTAGTGCTGCATTTTTCAAGTTAAAGACCAGCTCAATAAAGCTAGACAGATTAGCCCTCCATAAAAGAAGATTCGCTCACCTTTTAGAACAACTGTATCTATGTTGATTCTCTGAGAAGTTGAACGAAATAGGATGAAGCAACCGTCGAGCCATCGACTAGTTACTAATGGCTTATTGCTGGCAGGTCATCAACCCTAGGAATTGAGAAGGAAAATAATCGAGAATCGGTAAAATCAGGGGAAATATCTCCGTTTGGTATTTTTATCGAGGGACCCTCTACTCTTCAGACAAACAGAGTGAAAGATGTGACTGCTTGTCAGTTGAATGAGTATCGCCGCAAAGGTACCGCAGCTGCAGCTGCAGCTTATGACTTCTGAGGAAGAGCTCGCAGCAACGAATCGGCTTTGTAAGCTACCAAGAGGGCGTCGTCTCAGTTGCAAAAGTGAGGCTTGAATGCATTGGCAATTCGTTTGATACCTTCATAGATGGTTGTTGTGAAGAGAAAGTCGGGTGGCTGGTATCCATTCTCCTGAGCCTCAGCGCCACCTGGTGCAAATGGCATAGTAGGGAACCTGAAATACTCGGCATATTTCCCAAGAAAATCACCAAAAGGCGGTGCAATTGTCTCCAAATAAGGATTGGGATTTTGAAATGTCTCTTTTAATTAATTTAAATATTTTTTCTATCTATTTGAGGACCTGTGGGATGGGTAATGTTGATAGAGCGGCAGATGCAAAAGTACTCTTTTATCACAAGTTAACGAATGCCGCGTGCCTTCTGAGCCTCCTAGTTCCCTATGGCCTTTTATATATGACCTTTTTCAACAGTTCAAAAGCTATAGAAGACTGTTTCAAATGGACAGTAGTATTCCATACAGAGGGCTTTATGGATACAATCCAGTACCTCATACAGAATGGATGGCCTTGCGACTGATTAATATATACTTATACTATGTGTTTGTCTGTTGGCAAATATCTTGATACCTTGGACCAGATTCTAGACTATCGCGTCTAGGGCCCTTACTTTTTCCATCATAGATGCAATGAAGCGCAATTATCAGGAGAAATCAGGAATGCTCTATACTATCCAAGACTCTATCAGGCTTGTTTTATTTACCGGCCGTAAACATCATTAGTATTAGTATGTTGCCCATCGCCCATCGACACGGCCACCATCTATTTCATTTCGATATCGCTGTATGGCGCCGGCCGTCGAGTAGGCGTAAGACTCCTGCTATGGCCTCGCACTCCGGGTTGGTACGCCGAGGGCCACGAAGCCTCCTGAACTTGATGACCTTTAACAACCGACTCGCTTTCACCCTCGCCATACACGAAGTATTGGAATCCCAGGAATAAGTCGCACGCGGCTTGGAAGATACCGCAAATCTTAAATGCAATGGGGATCTCGGATGTTGCTGTGAAGAACCAGAAGATCTTCATGGCATCGCCGCCGATCCAACTGATCAAAACAGAGACTCGGAATCCTTTGCATGACTTTGTTTGCGCATTGGCGATCATTTGGGGAATGGGCAGCGTGGCCTCGACGGAGAGCCCGATGTATCCGAGCATCGCAGAGTATTTCGAGTAAATCGGCGGCAGGTTGGACAGGACCATCTCGCAGACTACCAAGCCAGCGAAGAGGTATACAACGAACTGCCAGTAACTATATAGACGTAAGTCTGGGTTCGATATGCAGAACGCGGAAGGGCATTGATAAACTCACGGCTTCGGTGCCCTCCACTGCCAGAAATTGTACGGTCTCTGTGAGAACACACCTTCGGACGGAGCAAAAGGTAAACCAGCCTCTCCCCCCTTATTCGACGGTGCCGGCCGGTGATCGAGCGCAATCTTGAGCAGGATCATCTGCACTCCCACCATGATGAAGGACTGCACCAATAAACTCGTATCGAAGTTCGCACCGAGCCAGTAAAAGATCCTATCTCCAAGTCAGCGATGTCACCCGGAAAAGCCGGAGGCGAGGGAAAAGGCCGCGGGGCAAAACGCACCTGAACAAAGACGCAATGAGCATGATCAGCGGAATGTCGAGGGAGAAGCCCGCGCTGGTCTTCTTCCGATGCATGGAAATGGCCTGGTCGCCATAGGAGATGATGGGCGAGAGGATGATGAAGAGCGGTGCGACATAGCCCGCGCAAGCTGCGAGCCAGCCCATCGCAACGGTTTCGATTGTTCGATGGAATGTCCAGGAAACAAAATAAGAAAGCGACGATAGGAGCGAAGGAAAGAAAAGTATTAGTTATGTATTATCAGTGTGTATAACGAGCCCATTCGCGAACAAAGGAACAGAATTGGGAAAAGAGGAGAGCAACAAATGGTGGTTTGACGAATTGGAGGAGGTATTGAGGATCGTTGAAGACGCGACAGATGGAGGTTTAGGGGAATTTCCAAGACTGGACTCGGATCGGCGGTAGTAGTGCGGTACTTTCCTTTGCGGGGTATCGAGCTGGGACGTTGAGGTACAGCCCTATCTAAATTTAAAACCTAATTTATCGGAGCCCGACATTCCTATCTTCAGCGCCCCTCAATCCGATCTCCCTACCCTTGAGCAGGGAGTGGAAAAGGAGGTGGTGTCTAGCAGTTATTAAAATACATGAAAACAGAGGTAGATTCACAAATTACTATTACTTCTTGTGGCTAGATGGATTATGAGGACCGGAAACTCAAAGTTGGGCGAGGTTTGTTGCTCAGTTCTTAGGGCTGTTCTCTGTGCAAAGTGCTAGTATCGATATCGATACCGCCAAGGGTTCCTTTACTACCTACTGACATCATCATCTCAGCACATGTAAGCAATCCCGAGACGCCACCTTGGACGTATGTAAAGCCAGCACTCTATACCATACAGCTCCTCAAGGATACCCTGAAGGCCTTCTGTTACTTGTAGCCTCTTGAGGTCCTTGAATTGGTGTCCACGCAGTAAACGAGGCCTCCATGCAGTTTTGCAGGTTCTCTTCCCATGCTATTCATTGATCACGAATATGTACTGGTTGGACAACAGTTCCCCTCGCTACATAAGATTCCTTATAATTGCCTCATTTCTCATTTACACACTATACCCATACGCTGCCAACGTCATGGAGGATGGTCTCTTGGGCATTCTCACATCACTTACGCAACAATACAGAGAGGGCCGTGGGTGCTTCAAGAACAAGTAAGTGGTCTGTGTGCTTTAGAATGAATGAATCATTTCGTCTTCGACACCCTCCTCCTCTTGTGATCCTTGAGTTTGTGCTTGTGAGGGTTTCAGGTGAGGTATACACGGAGATGTCAGCGTCAACTCCCCTATGTTGCATGACGGCTAATACGATAACCTTGGATAAAAAAATATCTGAGCAACGAGTAAGGAGTCGGCATTTCATACACTAATGTAACGCCAAGGGCGTGTTGAACCGTCTGCTCATCCAATTGTTATCGTATGTCTGACAACATTGAACTCACCCCTCTGGTTAAATGTCGTACGATATCCGTCGAGGAGTCCGTCTAGCTAGTGAATCCGTTTAGAATTTTGTAATCTCAGCCCTAAGGCATTGCCGAACGGCAGAATCATGACCCAACTCCATGGCAGGTGACAGTGGTATGTCTCCGAACGCGCTCGCTAACTCTCAAGGCCTTTAGTTTTCTGAGTTGTAGTTCCGATATCCGTATGATTATATATTCAATCACTAATCGCTACCTCGTGGATCGAAAGAGTGCCGTCTGTACATTGATCGTACTTGTAGAGCCATCGAGGGAATCATGGCTCACAAACTTGCCCCCTTTGCGCGGATATGCTGTTCGGCATTTGCTTACCTTGATTCCAGAAACGGTGAACACTGTTTCAGGGAATATTCTGTCATCCTAGGCGGGCGTTTAGCTATTTATGGAGCGAAAGGACTAACCTCCGAATCCCGCAACATCATCATGGGCCGAAGGTGCATCACATCACACCGTATTTAGTCTCAATTAGTTAACGCTTGCTGTACGAGTATAATACTACTAGTCTCTACCTACTATAGATCCACTAAGAATGAGCTTATTTGAATTATGACAAAACGGTGGACCAAGCCACATTAGCAATGCCGGATGTCCGCGACATGGTCTGACGACGACTTTGTCAGACTGACAAACAAACTAATGCCCACGCATTTAAGCCACGGCGTCCCCGTTCTTATCAACATGAATTATTATATTACTACTTTGTTTAGTCGGGTTCGTCATATCATCCATTATGACCAGGGCGAAGACACATACACACACACACAATCGCTAGTACTATTTCTCCGTTTCCTTGTTTCAAAAAAAGGAAGAAGAAAAAACGTTGTTCGTATACACCCGAGAGTTTTGTCACAGCTCCAGTATCACGACACTACTACGGAGCACTTCGTACGGGAGGTTGTCATGCGAAAACGGTCACCTCGTATCCCACGCTTTGGCACCCAAAGCTTACATGCGTTGGACAGAACCCGCCAATCTCCGCAAAATATGTCCTTTGTTTCTGATTCCCACCTCTAGGCAGACAGTTTAGCAAACACCCTTTATCTTTTTTTTTTATCTACCCCATGCTATCCGTAAGCAGTAGGACGGTACCTATAGAGTAGACCAACACCCCGTAGGGCAAGAGAAATACCGGCCCATCACACTACTGCCGATTATCCATGTCATCATCATCTCGAACCCTTGAAACACGACCGTATCTTTGGAACGCCGATGACCCCTAACGGTTAACGGGGACCACCATTTACACCCCCAGCACTATTCCTGTCGGTCGCAATGTCCTCCGTTAGTACCTTAAGTAGTAGTAGTAGGAGTAGGAGTACTAGTACTATCACAGAACATCGGGATTCGTGTTCGGCAGACGAAGGGGGTAGAACCAAGGTAGAGCCTAAGGATGACCTAAGGCTTGACATCCCACGTACGGAAACGGAGTACGGAGTGTCGTTTTCTCGCCCAACCCCACAGACGATTCGGCATTTCCGTGTCAGTCCTCCAAAAGCCGATTAACAACTCCGGCGGACCCTGACCGAGGATTCTGCCTATTAATTCGGGAAAAGACCCATTTGAAATTATTGACAGCGGCAATAGTCTGCCATAATAACCTATCGCCGAAAATATATTACATGTCTCGGACGTCCTCTTTGCTTCCTGCGGGAATAACTCCGAAAGCTCCATACGTGTATTGCCCTGTTTACCTCATGTACGTACTCCGCATGGAGTGCAGTAGTAGTGCTAGTACTCCGTAGTGGTGTCTAGATATGCAGTCAAAACAACGGCGTCTGCAATATTTGCCCAGTTAATGTTGACGTGATTGATCTCATCTTGTTTGGGGGCCGTGTGCCGGATAAGGGAATGCGATGGTGGTAGTTTACTATCCAGTCTATCGATAGTTTCCGTCTGCCAAGTAAACAAACAATAATCTTGCGGAATATATAATATGGATCAAAAAGTTCTTAGAGCATGCGACTATGACCAATAGTCTACATGATCGGTTTATCCGGCGGCATCCGCTGTTCTCAACGTCGTGTTTGGGCGCATGTCTGGCCTACCCTAGAGGTCATTCCACGATAGTTGTGCGGAAGAAGACCGCACATGACAAACCATCTGCCGTGAGGCCTTCCACCCGTTTCCACAGGTTTTACTCGCACGGTTTAGCCGAATTAACATATTACATATTGGCTGTCCCGTGTGATGATTCCACCGGCATGTCATTAGTAATCTCTCCCAGATGCTGAATGTCGACCTCTTTCATCCACCCCCAGAGAAAAGGCAAGGATATATCATATTCCAGCGCATCCGACGGCAGTGGAAGACATACCGCAATAGCAAGTAACCAACAAGGTGTACGAGGATAGCGAAATTGGCATCCCATTTGAGGCCTCCCAACCGACTTCTAAATCTGGCTCTCTAAGCGATCATGATTCTCCCAGGGATCCTTCGCAGTCTATAATTATTAAACCAACCTCGTATCGCTGAACCACCGCCTCGGTAAAAAAAAAATGATACTTCCACTCACCGGCAAAAGTACTCTCTCATATTCTCCCTGTTGCTCCTCGTATCCAGCATATCATCACCAAGAAGGGTAATGGTGGCCGGCTCCCTCACAAGGCCCCCTACCTCTTATGTACTTTGCGATCAATCACATGGTTTCGATCTCCTGCAGCAAATGCAAGGCAGTCAGGTTTAAATAGCACCACTACTACTGCTACCAGGAGCCATCGGTAATGAAACCACCGCCTGCATGTAACGGTCTGTTGGTTCGCCGGTGATTTCACCTGCAAAAGTTGAAACGTAACCCAGTTTTGTTGATACGACATAAATGAGGGGAACGGAGGCCGCGCACTCCATATCCTAGGACATATACGACAACATTCGCGAGTCAAGTTGGTGGTCTGTTCTCTGTTCGATGTGTTGTTGGTTACGCCCCTTTTCTCGATCCGCTTTCGGGGGATTTTTTCTCTCGCTCCCTGGCAAGCAACCAACATACATACCGATGATACCATATGAAGCACAGAGGACTGGTCTGTTTCCTCTCCTGGGCCATGCCGGCGATAGTCGACCAAACAGATTAGTCTATTGTGTCTTATGAACAGGGTATATGACAAGCTCCTTCCTCTGAGGGAAATGATAACGCTTGAGTGGTGATAGTATCCAGCAGATACATACCATGGACGAAGGCCAGTCATGTAAACAACCGATTAGCCGTCCGATTTGCCTAGCTGTGCGACAGCAAATGACAACTAAACTCCATCCATGACAGTCCTGTCGCAACCGTTCGTCAAGCGCTGACATTACGGCGAGTGCGGACCGTGTCTCAACAGCCAACTAGTGGAGCTGCGAGAAATATATCCGTGCCGCTTTTCCAATAGTAACCGAACTGTCCGTGATATTCTCACGCCATCGTCACCCATGAGAGGAAAATCACCGATGCACGTGTAGGCATCAGCGCAATGTGACTCCTCTTCGTACCAACATGAGACCCGACAGTTTGGTTCGCAAACCACCAAAACGAGTTGTTTGTTGGTCAGTACTCGGGCAAAGAAATTTGCAAAATCCAGTTGTGTGCGTGCATGTCGAACCAACAAGAGGCTCTGCCGACCATCCTCCCTAATGTACATAGCGTCTGGTGGTTCGGTCCGCGCGATTCTATTCTGGGTTTTGGTTTTCACTTCAAAAGCCACACCATTGACCAGTCCACCCCCCAATATCGAAGGCGGGAATCTCTAGAGATGAGCCTTTCAGTCGTGCCGTCTTGTTGGTTCGTGGGGGCCATATGTGAGCACTGTAGGGTCCACACGGCTGGACCCTTGCCTTCGCGTAGTGTATTCGTCATGCTAAGACTCCGTCCTCTCCGTACGGGGGCGCTTGAAAGGGAGAAAGCCAAAGTGCGAAACTTGTTGCCTGGTTGGTATGCACAAGCTTCTCTGGAGAGGGCATGCCCTCAACCGACAGATTCCACTCACCAGGCAAACAGAAGGATGCGAGCAAAAACCGGATATTCCTCTGGGATTTCACCCTAATCCCTTGACTTTCGGCCCTTGGAACAACTGTCAAATCCTATCGGAGGTTATCGACAAATTCGCATCGCTGCTCTAGCTGGACCTGTAACGAGTTTAGACTCGGGAATACGAGACGGCAAACTGATGGGAGTAAGCAGATCCCCCGACACTCTAAAGCATGAAAATCCAAAAACAGACGGCGCTGCACAGCTTTAACCCCACATCGTAGACCATCAACGATGGTCCTGATTGCGTATCGTATCATTGCCCTGCTTGAGTAGTTGTGGGGTACCGTACCCGCGCGCGAAACGAAAGAGGAAGCAGAACGTGAGCCAACACTCTTGAGACGCTGTCCCGTGCTTACTCATTGCTAGTATCTGCAGGTGATCAGCCCCTAAATGCCCATCTGCCTCTCATGTTAATATAATGAGTCGGTATGGACTAAATAGGGGGTGCAAACAAGGTCGCTGTAGTGCAAGTGAGATGCTGCCTGCTCTCCACACCATGCCGGCACTGCAGGATTGGAACTAAACGCGTGATTGCTGCAGCGTAAACAACGGAACCAGATACGGAGACCGTTTCATCACCCCCTTCTTGGAAGAGCCCGAAGGCCAAGACGTTATGAGTACGGGGCGGGTTGGCATTAGGTTGGAAAATCATTCCTTGCGATGGTAAACGAGCCTTGAGGGATGAGTGAAACAAAATGGTGGAGAAGACGGAGATTGCAGAGGGAAATAACGGCGGATATCACAGATGGAAAGACAAATGTACTCGTAGACACTCTTAGGAAGTATCTCTCTGGTTTGCCATGTCGTGAGGTTGCATCGACGCTTCTCCAAACCGAACCGCAACGCCACACTTTCGGCTTCTCTCACCTTGTCGAAGCCCCAGAGCTAGAAGACGGACTAACCTGGGCTGTAAGGATCAGATTTACTACCCCCCTCAAGGTAGTGGGTCACACGTCATCAAGGCCTTCGGAGCTCCCCCAATTCCGTGGAAGTCTCACGCAGAGCAAGGGCTTTGCGTTCGTCCAAGGTGGTAGTACTCATACTTTGTACTTCGTACACCACATTATTACGAGCCAATGTACGGAGGACGAAGCACATGTAGGTAGGTGTGGCGCTTACACTTGGCATCAGCCCTCCCACGCCAATTTATTTTGTCTTGTTCGGGTCATTCGGGGTTAGGCCCAAGGGTCCTGTTGCGTTCTGGACACCGAAGGAAGCGCCGCTCGCTAACTAATGCTGTTAACGGCTTGGTCAGGGCATTCTACCCCGGGGGACGCCTTTGCGTGATCACACCAAATGCCTCACATTCGCCGAGAGCCACGAGTTCCAAGCTTTCCGATGGCAGCAGAGATAGCATGACACCGGGGAGAGGTGGTTGGCGGATCGAGGGCATTTAGGAAAGCGGCTGAACACTCTGTGCGATGCAGCGAGTCGACAGATGCTAGTGTGTTGATTCTGGGGCAACAGCCATGCACCACGCGGCATTTTCTGTTCCCATGTTGGCTTGGTATTCTGCTGCTTGTTGACCATTTGTTGACTGAAGAGCATTGCACTCCTCCTTGCTGGCAAAACTCGGCTTTACTGTGGAGGATCTACCACTGCCGTCGACAATCCGGCAGATGAGCTGCCTACCGAACGACCATGAGGCGTTCCAGTGGGACCAGGACACGACCAATAGCAGTGGTCATTGCTGAAAATCAAGCCAGCCACGATGTCACCTCAGACTCGGCAGTGTGGTACGTAAACTCAAGTGCAGTGCCAGATGTTACCGCGGGCCGCCGGTCTCAGTGATGTCGATGGCCTCCCGTGTGAGTGCTGCTGCTGCGGAATAGTACCGGGATGCCACGAGGAGATTCTGTTGGCTGCATCTAGCCGGGCCCCCCAACTTCGGCTTTCAGACACGTGGAACTCCAGAGATAGGGTAAAAGACCGACTGGGGATGGCGGCGCATTCTTTTCCCCTTTTCGGCAAAGTTGAAGTCGAATCGCTTGCTTGGCTGGTGATGGTGATGCTAGCAGGAATACTAGCAATAGCAGGTACATGCAAGTAGTATCAAGAAAAGAATGAAAGGAAGGGTACGTGAGACGACATGTAGGCGTGGACAGGGGTGTGTGAGTGAAGAAGGCCACTGGCTGTTCTATAGGGCTTGGCAGTGAGTTCCGTGCTCATAATGACAGGAATACTACTTCGTACCTAGTACGGAGTATTAGTAGTATTAGCAGTAGGACTAATGTGTGTAGGAGAGATGATCCCCCCGGCGGCTTTCATTCCGCAACGGCCAAGTCTTGCAGGGCAGGCCGTTGCTAGCTAGCTCTGCCGGCTCGACAACGCATGGATCGTGAAAGAGAATCAGGGGGAACGCTGCAGCGAAAATGCCTTCAAAACATGGCAGAAGAAGGCTGAAATTGTGGGAGCTGTGCGGCAAGGGGGTCCGGTCCGATCGTGGTGGCAACCTGTTGGCTCGGATTAAGACGCGGCGATCAGCCACTGATATCCTAAGGGAGGGGCTTGCTGCTATAACCGCTATGGCGTTGGAGCGTCATCAGTACCCGCTCACCTCACCAACCTTTGCGGCATTTGCTTGGGAAGATGCCGAAGGGGATTGCGGTGTCGAAGTTTGTTGGGCGGCATGCTGCGTGTTGCGTGCTGCGTGCTGTGTGCTTCTGTCATGGCGCCTAGGCGCTAAGTGAGCTGGTGTTTCTATCCCGCGTTTCTCGTATGAGATGAGAATTCAGCCAAGCCCCCCAGCCACACACAGGCTTCATGTTGCTCCGAATTCCGATGTGTCGATATTAGTAGTAGCAGTAGTAGTAAGTACTAGTACTACGAGTATTCTCGCCATGTGAGAGGGCACCGCCAGAACGGTTCGCTACGAAACATTGTCTTGGGGTGCCAACCCTGGTGGGGTCTGGCCTGAGACAAGGCCGAACAAACGAAAGAGGAAACCCGTCTACGAGTGGACAGCGGTTGTGCTGAACAGCCATCCTATGCTTGTACGGAGTGTACCACGCATATTGCATGCGGCCAGGCGGTACATCCTTTGAATCCACCGGCCGCGGCATTGACAACGGCATCGCGAGAGCTGAATGCTGTCGAAATCGTCGACGTTCTAGGCAGATGTTCTGCATAAGTTTTGAAACATGACTCAAGCCCGAGGGCAATAGGGCGTTGCGCCCGATTTCCGCGCCTTCTGCAGATCTTCAGACGGGCGGATTTGACAAAACGAGTGCGAGAGATCCTAAGCATAAGTGTTAGTTACTCCGTAGTCAGGTGCGATTTCACGAGACAATCCTTCAGGCGCTTGGCATCTTTTTTTTTTCTTTTGTTTTTTTTCTCGCACCAAAGTCAAAGATCCGTGGATCTCGGGTTGTGGGAAGAAGAGCTTATTTTCCAGCCACTCGCGTGGCAGGACAGGGGCGTACGGTCGCTAAAATCACACCAGGGTGCCTGCAAAACGACAATCCTGGAGCTATACCTGTTTTAG
This sequence comes from Hypomyces perniciosus, assembly GCA_008477525.1. Taxonomy (NCBI): domain Eukaryota; kingdom Fungi; phylum Ascomycota; class Sordariomycetes; order Hypocreales; family Hypocreaceae; genus Hypomyces; species Hypomyces perniciosus. Next base: position 820,760 of record SPDT01000010.1, read on the forward strand.
CAAGTGGATGTAGTAAAGTACATGGTATTTGTACCCGTCCCGGAGCAGTCGGGGCATTCGAGAATGTTGGCTGCTGGCTGGCATATGGAATGGCATTGCATTTCGCTACTGGCACAAATAAGCAACTGTCGTCAAATGAATTGCCGAAAGAGCGGTAGTCAATTTTGTCAGCAATACTCCGTACGCTGTAAGACCTAGCTGCGAATAGGTAGATTGATGACGGCAAGGCTAATCGAAGAAATAGATAAATTTGGAATGCCAATAGTAGCTACCTAGGTACTTTGGAGTACGAGTAGTCTTATTACCCAACGATGGAATCGAGAACCGGCTAATTACTTACTTGACAGCGGGCGCTATGATAAGATGGTTTCATCCAAACTATCTGCTACTACCAGGCCAAAAAAGAAAGCTGCATCATCAAATTGTGCTCTAATCCGCGAGCCGCCGGCTCAGTAGACTATGATTCGCAAGTGCAGATTCTTGGCTTCGAAGCCACAACGGGCTCTCCTATTCAATAGCGCCCCTGATTATCGACGATGCTGGGCTATGACATGATGAAACCAGCGTTGACCGAAACAATTGCACATGCATTGATCTGCTTATGACAGGCTAGGCGGTACCACTCCGTATGATTCGGCATTTGTCAAAAGGTGGTATGGAGTGCAGACGAAATAGGATATTTCAAGCGACAAGGTCTCAGTGACGGGGACAGGGATGTTTCGAGCCGCGACGGCACATGAACAGCCGCGATCGATGTTTCTGCCGCCAAGGAGCAAGGCTGCAGGGGGGCTAGTGGGCTGGGGTAGGCGAAGAGGTAAAAGGGGAGAAGCCATTGCTAATTATTACTACTACTACTCGTACCTCGGATCACGGAGATTGGTTGTACTCCGTAAATAGCTTCTGGAATACCTACGTAATTAGGTATCGGTCCATTTGTTAAAACTGGGCCTGAGATGCTGGCGTCTAATACACATACGAGTAAGATGTGCAGCGAAGCAACCAAGGCTACCTAATAATACGACATCACAATAAACAGCCGCACAATAGAAATGTTGGTTAGCAGTCGGCCGTTTCCTCTTTGGCATTGAGCCGATATGATCACCGCTTGCAGTGTGATGGATGCAACTGCTACCGCTCGCTACCTCTGCATGCTGGCCCAGTGGGTAGCAGGGAAATGAATGGCATGCTGCAACCTAATATAAATTGACCGATGACTGATGAATACCAAAAAAAGTCCCGTCGAAATTTCCGTTACCAGGTAGGCCCTAGCACTCTGTGTCAGCATAGGTATGTCTCATAACCGATACGCAGGGTTAGTACGGAGTACGAGGAGGTACGGAGTACTCGTATTAGTATTTGTTTCAATGTTGGCAAGTTATCTTGAAACAAACAAACAAACAAACAAACTTTCCACGACAAGACATGGCGTCAACAGTGCTCGGATGTTAGGTGTCCTTGATCGGCATTAAGCCAAAACACCAGTTCCATTTCGTTACCAAATAACTTACGGAGTACGATCGAGGTTGTTGGATCGATGGATCCACAGCCTTCTTGTTAGTCAGGTATATGCAGCACCCCGTACTCCATACGGACTCCGGAGTTGGTATGTGCCTGCTTCCGACTCCGTAAAGGGCAAAGGACGTATGGATCCTGAGCTGAAACTCTCCGTTTGTCTCGGCACAGGCAGTCTTCGACAAGCACGGATGGGGCATGCATGAACGCCCGAAACGGTGACGCGGGCGCCGATTGATTAATATACGAGAGAAGATCCCCATAATACGATTCCTAAGTGCTCCTTCGTGGTCGCGAAGATGGCCAAGGTGTCATACAAATTGCCAAGATGCAGAAGTCGCAAAACATCACCATACTCGATGTATTCGTACTGTAGCCACAAGCATGTCTGAGCTAGGCCTTCTGTTTTCTGTCTTGCAGAAAGCCTCCCTGATCCTGGATGCCGGGCGGAAAAACGCACGTTACATTGAGCCGGCGATCCCGGCATATGATGGACTTGGTACATGGGCGCACGGGGTAGAAGAGTAACGGTGCACCGTGATCCTCTGGATTCTCATCTCACTAAAAATAGTTGACAATCAGTGAGTGCATTTTGCCCACTTTACCTGAACAAGTAGGACAAGGAGGCACACAGGCTAATATTAGTCGTTAGTGCTGTGATGAAATAACCCAGCAAGAGGATCGATCTCACTTGAGGTCTCTGTGAAAGAAACCTTCACCAAGGGAAAAAAAAAGTGGTCCTGGTGAAACATTGCGTGCTCCAAGAGCTGAACATTCGATCTCGCTTCAGATGGAGCAAGTACGAGGAGAATGGGCACCGAATAGGGCCGTTTGCTTATGCGAATCAGGACCAACAGTGTTGATTGAGAACTCGGCCGAGCTGTGCTGATAGTAATTACCGTGACATGGTTTGGCCCGGAGATGGACCCTAATCGGGAAAATGAGGACCGGGATGTCCAATGCCAAGAACCGCGGACCTCACGGGCAACCCGACGGTAAGATGGGGCCCTGGGGTACATCCAGATGTGACGAGCCAACAGAGAGAGACATTGCCCCTGCCGTCAGAATGTATGGGTGGCCATGTATATGTCAAACGGAGCCCTGTACGGATGTATCCTCCCCGTGAGGGTGCGGAATCTGCGCTGTGCGTCCGAAGCCCTTTGCCGAATGGTCAATAGTCGAGGTCTACCGTCATTCTGCATGCATGGAAGCTGAGCTGGCGTATCGATTGGGCGTTTAGTCACCATTCCCTGTACAGACCTGCATGCGCTTGTCGACGTTGAACAAATAATAGATCTCAGTCATCTTGGTGGGTAGTACGCGTATTCGATAGAGTTTGCCGGCCATCGGCGAACTGGCAATGCCCGGCTGGTGTGGCTTGATGACGCAGAAACCGATGAACTGCAGCCCAGCTGAGATAAATGGTGTCCTCGTGGTGATACGTGTGAGTGAGTGAGTGTGTGTGCATGTGTGTGTCTCCAGGTCTGGGCACTGATGTATGCAGGCAGTTGTCTGCACATGCTGTAGATACATCAGGACGGTTAGTGTAGTTGCCAAAGAGCCGGACAGTCGTTTTCATGCAAATATGACTGATTACGAAGTACCTTGCACTCGTATGATTGCTATTAACAACATCAGCACGGTCATCCATATTGCCTTGATAGGTAGCATTACGAGTACTGCTTCTCCTAGAGTTAGCCTACGTATGGCCCTATCGAGCCTCTTCTCATCTAAGCACCCACTTGTCTCGGGGCGCACAGACTTGGGGGAGAGAATATTCCATTGCTTCCATGCCCGGGGCAAGTCCGTGCTTTGCGATGGTAGCGATCTAGCCCCAGATTGGGGGTGAGGTTCCAAAATTATCCGCAAGGCTTGCCGCTGTGTCTCGAGGGTCTGGTATGTTCTTTGTAGGACAGACTGGCAGTCATGGTTACCATGCAGTGATAATTGTGCAGCTCGTATGACGCAGTGACAGACGGCATCTCTCTTTGGTCCGTCTGATAGACCTTTGTGACTTGATGTGTGCACGGGCACGGAACGCCAGGATGAATACATAGACTGTCCATACACACCGTTCGTGCCGCCATAATGTCCGTTCCTACTAATATGGAGACGATGGGACCCTTGCGCGCTGTGCATACGAGCATTGCGAAGTGCCGTGGAGCCGTTCCCCATCGGCATGTTTGCTACGAGTACATGAAACTGCTAAGAAATACTATCGTGACCCTCCTTGAGCCTTTTTTTTCTTCTCTCTTCTCCTTCTTATCTGCACGCTTCGCACAGACAACCAATTGTGAGGCTCTTGACACCAATGACGTACCATTTTGACGTCACGTTCTAATACGCTCTCGGATACGTCGGTGGTTACTGTATCCGTGTCTCCGAAATCTGACCTACAATATTAGGAGTCGCTTGTTAAGAGGCAAAATTGATCTGCATAAATTCATATTGCAAGGAATGGTGTTGGTTGTGGATGAAACGTATGACATGTCGACTCGCCTTCTACGAAGGAATGGTGACAATTCCGAGAACCTGGGATTGTAGCACTAACCAATCTTACTCGAATGTTCTGTCCGAGAATCCGAATTGCCCGTAGCCGAGAAAATATCGCCCACACCTATCTTGGCAGCATGACCTGAAGCTCGCTTGGAAACAATCGTGGCAATACGAGCGCTCGAGCTGGTCCCTAGTTAATATGTGTTATGCCTTGTCAAGAAGGGAAGCCGACGGTTGAGTTACCGCGATGCCAAGAACAAGAGTCTAGTTGGCTGAAGCTGGCTGCATGTGGCGCTCTCGACTGAAACGCCGCCGCCTGGGGTATGGTCTGGGCAAAGCCTCATCGACACGGATGCACATTTTCGGATGTTGATGGACAGACAGGACGTACGAGTACGGGAGTACGAAGTACACGTTGTATTGATTGGACCTGGAAGGCTTGTTCGCAGTCAGAGTGTGGGACATATATACTTCGTAATACGCGGCAAATATGGCTCAATATGCATCATATCGGCATCAGCCTTCCGCAACATCACCAATGAGCCTACGTACGCATACGCAAGCTTCGAATACGTGCAATGTGATTGATGGACCGGGCCAACAGCAGAAGCATTACTCCGTACGAGCAACTACCTGCTCGTACGAGGAGTAGTGGTCGACTACTACTCCGTAGTCATACCACGTTCCCCCATAGCTCGATGCAAATCGCCGGATTTGGGAATTGCAGAGCCGTAAAAAGACGTGCGCCAATGCGAAGCGGCAGGTTTTAATCTCTTCCCTGCTGGGGGACTTTGTGTGGGTAGGATTGATCTCGGCTGATGATTATCATGGCGCCCTAAGTCGTGTGCACAGGCCACAGCGAATCTCTGGATTTCCCGATGGCCGACCTTTCAGCGTGGATGGAAATCACAGCCACCACACCTTTGGCACATTGATTGGCAACCTTGGCCTATCGTGGGCTCGGAAGAATGCGACTAATTAGCCCTCCATTGCCACGCATGTGCAAACAGGCCTGGGGGAGGATCAGTGCCATCGCAGGAAGGCTTGCATGGCCTCAGCACTCCCACTCCTTTAATCGTTGACACGCAGGCTCTAGTTGTCAGGCTCCGCAGCTGGTGGCTCGATATGTCGTCTAGAACAGCAGAGGAGGAGCATCGCGGCTGTACTTCGTATCTACGTGGTATTCGTACATGGTACTCGTACGTCGCACAACAGACAGCATCAGGGAGTCAACTCCCAGGAGACCGGAAGCCTTGCCGAGCTCATCCTCGTGCGCCGAACACCCTGCCCAAAGGCCAAGACATGGACCCTTGCACGACACGACGTTCAGGTCGTTTTCGAGACAGGTACTCCGTAGGTATGGTACTTTTGGGTCGCCTCGCGACTCGCTACGAGTCCACCGGCCCCCCGAAGTACCAAAGCCAAGCCAAGCCAACCAACAAATGTACGAGTAGTAATAGTATGTATGTATGTGGCATGAGTTAAGTTGGTGTTCTGCTGCCAGGAAAAAGCCAACAGCTGTTTGGCTCAAAGGACCATCTAATTTGTGGCCAGACCGGGCGAGACTGACCGTTGTCCTCGGACTCCGTTTTGGCGCCCCCCTCCGGTGATGAGCATTGAGCTCGCGGGTGAATTTCGATCCGTTTGTGGGTGCCGACGGTTTGTGTTGCATCTAGTATTCTTGAAGCTCTCTGGACTTTGATAGGATGCGCACACACACAACAAACCCTAGCTACCTGGTAGCACTTCGATCTACGAGATGCAAGGGGGCATTGTGATCCATACAAGTGGGGGGCCTCTGCAGTGGGTTCCTGTCAGCTTTGTTACGGACTTGCTCGATTTGTAATGCATGACATGAAGTCAGTGTGCGATGGAGGCCTGTTATAATAACTATTCGGTCGGTTATGCGAATGGGATTAGATCGGCTCTTGGTTTCTTGTTCTCGCACAAGCAGGTATGTATGATGATGTTCGACTCTCGTCAATCTTGTCCGGTACTTGCTGTTTCAGCCCTTGTTCGTGTTTATTGAGGCTTTGGCAGCCTAGTGATATAAGTAGTGGTGTAATAGTAATATAAGGTAGTAATAAATACCACTACTACTCACACACCCTCCGCCGTCTCGTGGGGGGGGGGTGGCCTTTGAAGGTGGTGTGTATCGTGCGGCTGGATTTGACCCTTGCTTACTTGCCGCACACCCCTCCCTTTTCTTCCTCTTCTTTCACCAACTCACGCCCTCTTCTTCTCATCGTCTTCTTCGGCCCCAGTCAGCCACCGAAATCCCATCTTACTCTTACTCCCTCCATTGAGTATCAAGACCGCATCTGCCCCGTGCGAGGGCCGTTGGGAAAGGCTCCCAGGCAGTGCCACGACCCGCCCAGTGCAGGCTCCAGAGGGCCTGCACACACGCAACAAAGGTTCTTCATCTTGACCAACACCTGTCATGCCGTCGGTACCGGCAAGCCACCATCTTGCGAACGCTCTCTTAGCGGCCGGCAGGTCTGGCCTATGCCTATGGCCTATGGTCCATGGTCTGAGTCTCATCCCAGCGCACGCGCCGACATATGCATGATGGCATGACAGGGCCCCAGCTAGTGCATCCATACCTTCATCCTGGTGCTCCGTACCACCAGCAAACTAACGTAGGGCCGCGGGAGAAAAGTGGCACAGCACGTGTGGCCAAGTGGGCTGCCATGAGTTCAGTCCCCGGACGGCATTGGCACTATCGAATGGTGGACTGGAGTCTGATACCGACCAACTGTCTTCTGCTCGTATGTAACCTGCTAGTATTCCGTACATACATTACAGGTCATAGCCGAGTCCAGCCCGTTGGTAACTGCCCTTGCTGGTCTCGTTTGGCGCTGCTTCGGTCGACTCGTATCTTCTCTTCCTCCATTTCACCACCCTAACACGCATACTAATACTCCGTACCACATACGACTCCGTACTCGACCAGACCCTGTTTAGCCCGTCCCATCTGGGCTCCGTATATCCCTCCGTCCGTCCCTTGTCCGTTTACTTCACCCTCCGGCTCCAATCTCAAAAGCCACCCATACCCTCCTCCGACTTCTTCGCCCACCCACATCTTCCCCATCCTCACCCCGGATCCAGCTGTTAGTATACATTCCAGCGACGGCGTCGACATTGATATCGACATCGACATCGAATTCTTCTTCGACCCATCCGCTCCTTATTTGCGTTTCTATTCCTTTCGCATTTTCCAGGCCGACGAAAGGAAGAACAGACGGAACGGTCACCCGATCAGCGGCATCAGCATCAACGGCGTCCCGGAGTTCAACCACTCATCTAACAGCTTACACAGCCTGTTTTTACTGGAATCCTACATATCGTTGGTCCTTGGAACTGCGCCACTAACAGACCATCGCCTATTTTTGTTTTACAACTGGTGGGAGGATTTGTTGCCGAACAGTCGTTGCTCATCTCCAGGCGCCCTTTGCTCGCCGGGACATGCGATCCTCTCCAGTTGTTGTTCTCGAATAACAGACACAATCTCTCCCAATGGGTGGACTACCAGCCTTAGAATCTTTACAACGAATGCCCCTGCCAGACACTCCTCCTAGTCTTGTAAGCCCGAGCGCAACCTCATTCTCCTCCAGGTCGTCTCCATCAACAGAGCAGGCGGCCTGGGGCCCGCACGCTTCCGCTCCTCTCGGCTCCATGTCACACTATGACAAGGCCTCGACTGGCGATATGTCCATCGAGAGCAGTGGAGAGACGAGCCAAGGTCGGCCTGAATCAGCCGGCAACTCATCAGTTCGACAGCAGCTCCCCTCGCTGAGCAGTCTTTTCGGCCCGCCATCATCAGTAAGACCTCTCAACTCGCCACACCTGGAGCGCTCCGGCCCCTATCTCTCACACTCGCCTTTGGACCGACCGCGATTATCACCTGGTGGCGGTTCTGCCTCTTACTTCCAACGCACTGTCTCACCTCCAGCATCACAGCCGCGAAGCACCTACGATGTCAAGTTCGATACCGAGAGGCAACCCGCCCATGGCCTGCGAGCCTCTTTTTCCAGACCTCGTTCACCAGGATACCGGGACATGAGCCACAGCCGCCCCGATTCTCGTTATGGCTCGGAGACTCCTGGGAAGTGGTCGATACACCAGGAAGCTAGTAGGCAAGAGTACTCTTTGGGATCCCGCGACGCACCTTACAGATCCCCACGAGATAAGTTTCCACCACAGTTCCCTGGATCCAAAGATCTTGTACACGACTATTCGGAGCAGAGACCACTCCAGGTCCATGGTTCGACGTCTAACCCACCTCCAACACCAACGAGCACCGTTGCTTCCGACGTGACTGTATCCAAGGATGGCCTCGGACCCAAGATTTGGACGGGGACGCACTTTCTCCCGAGATTCGTGCGAGCTGCGGAGGTACCAGGCGAGGGATTGTGCTATTTTTACGACGATGGAAGCCATTGCAAAACCGTGATTGATGGCGAAGCAGTCAATGCTCACTGGGGAGTGACGAAGGCAGGGAAGCCCCGCAAGAGGCTGGCAATTGCATGCGTAACGTGCCGGGAGAAAAAGATCAAGTGCGATCCGGACTACCCCCGATGCGTTCAGTGCGAGAAGTTTGGCCGTGTCTGCAAGTTCAAGAATGCGTAAGTTGGCTGCTGAATTACCACGCTCTTCTCTCGCAGCATCGCTAATAGTAGATTGGATTCAGACCCCGAGGTGGCCACAATACCTCGCCATCAACGCCTCCTGCCGAGCTCGATGATGGCCGTCAGCCTAATGGCCCAGTTAAGAGCGAAGCGCAGCACTCCGTAAGTGATGTCGGCTCGCCGAGATCGCCTCGAGAAGGTGGGCGTCAGCCGTCTCCCGAGGCGGGCTATAGCAAGCGACTCAAGGTTGGCCCTGATGCGTATGTGTCAAGTGGTGAGCCGGCTGCTCCCTTCATGGCACCAATGGACCACTCTAAATCACAAATGGTTGAGCCACGACCAGTTCCCGAGTTGCCCAAAATCCCAGACGATGTTCTCGAGCGTGCCTGGCGGACGGACCCTTATGTCTCGGATCCCCAGTCGATTACTGGAGTTCTGACCCAGTTTTTCGCTCATGTCGATAGCACCATGATCATCCGATTTCTTCCCGAGGAGGCCTTCAAGAGCTGGGTGGCCAACTCTGTCCACCGGAAGACACCAGAGGATCTGATGCTTCTCTACAGTACGCTTGCTGTGGGTGTAGCGCTTTCTGGCGGCCCTAAGCATATCGCCTTCGAATATGCCCAGGTGGCGCATTACGCTCAAAAGATGTCGGATGTTCCGTGTCTTCGACTAGTGCAGAGCAGGATTCTTCTTGCAGTGTACTACGTTTCGACCTGTCGCTCCCGGGAGGCTACTGAGATCATTTCCTCGGCTGCCGCAACTTGCGCTTGTCTCCAGCTCAATCTGGAACTCGAGCACTCGGTCGAGGCAACCATAACAGTGTATCCGCTTGGCATGAACAAGGCGGGCTATGTCGAAGCAAGGAGAAGAACCTTTTGGTCTCTGTTCGTGTTGGAGAGATTGAGCGGTCTATTTCCAGATCGGCCTGCGATGATCAATGCAGAGGATATCTACACACGACTCCCAGCTGACACGCATAGTTTTGAGAGACTGATTGAGACTCACATGCCGAGATTCGACCCATATAAGTCGAGCTTCGCCCAACAGGCCCAGCCGCCGATGGAGGTGACTGGTTACCTTGTTGAGATGGTACACATTTGGTCCGAGTGCCAGGCTGCCGTCTATCGAATGGCATGCCGTCCACCCTCGTCGGAGAGGGAGGCCTCAAAGCTGCAGAACCTCATGAAGAGAACCGAGGACTGGCGCGCTGCACTGCCTCCTCGGTTGCTATTTAACGGTCCCAACTTGGAATCGGCCGCGTTTGCTGGAAATGTCGGTTCGTTTCTCAGCATGCACCTTCTTTATCACCATGCATTGGTCGATCTGAATCGTCATCGCCATGGAGCCACTCAGGTTTCCAAGGAGATCCGAATCGATTTTCTGCAGAAGTGCCGAGACCACGCTACAAGCATCATTGACATGCTCAAGAGTCTCGATCGCATTTTGAGAGTCAGGCCAAACCTACTGAACACTCCCCCACCGGCAATGGCCATCGCGGTCACGGAAGCTGTGGATGTCTTGACTGCGAGCGGGTTGATGGTAAACTTGAGCGATCTGATTGACAGCGTCCGGGTGGCCAAATCGGCTGTTGACAGGATGACGAATGTCTGGGAAGCGTCTTCGAGGTCAGGGTTGGCCATCGAGCAGCGCCTACGGAAGCTCAACCTAATTCGCGATCGAGGGTCTCGCCCTGCCAGCCCCGTCGAAGGCTATCGTCTGTTCCCAACCTCGGAGGAGACGAAGGATAAGGGACACAGCCGCTGGCAGATTTCCGATCCCATTGAAAAGTCGTTTCCGATGGATATGGACATGATTTATTCTGCGCTAGATTAAGCGCCGTACATATCTTACACTTCTTCTGCACATATAGACAGGTTGAGAGAGCCTGCTCCTTCTCTTTGGTTTGCTCATTTTTTCCTTTTGGCATATGTTCTGCATCATTGACGCGTTATGCATTGTTTGGCGTTATTAGACGGTCATATTTTTTGGCATTTTGGGATGGCATCAAGATCAGGGCAACTTGAATCGGATGAACAAGACGAGCGGAGTTCGGCATAGGGTGCAAAAGGGGGACCACAGAGATCATGCACCTGTATATATCATATACATGACGCTTTCGATTTACATACTGTTTCGCGTACATAGTTGAATATCTCGTCCTCCATCTACTTGTGAGATGTTGGGTTGACACTGCAAATATTACCAAGGTTGATCTGAAGATAATAATAAGCCCCAGCCAATGGCTCCAACCACAGTGAAGTCACGTGATGCCCTTTATCATCACCTTTCTCTATCGTAGAGGCAAGCGTGACATATCATGTATAATTCCGTCTCGTTTTTTAAAGCCTTGGGTGTTTTCTGGATTGGATCACATATTCCTCCTGCCTCAGAGCATTGAGACGCAGGCCTACGGATGAACCCTTCTCCCGGCTTACCTCAAACTCGTCGTCATCGCTCATATCGCGTCTGAGATCTCTCAACTTATGAAGCTAGATGCGTCCGGAGACCATGAGATAATGTATACTGGCGCCTTGAAACATGGCTTTCCCTGACAAGCCTACGGCGCATCTGCTCGGCTCAAATGGTTTGTTTTCCCCTCTCCCTCTATGTTGATCCTTCATGGTGAAAACTTTCTACGCGCTTGCTCTTACACTAACGTGGCAACTCCTAGGCCCTGTCCATGCCGTGGCCTACTCTGCTTCACCTGGAACTTATATCCTCACGGGTTCAGCAGATCGCTCCATCCGGCTGTATAATCCATTCCCCAGCACATCCATTCCGGAAATTCGCCCCGGCTCCGCCAAGCCCACTGTGTCGCAGGGGCGGCTCATCCAAACATATGCCGCGCACGGGTACGAGATCCTCAGCCTGGCCGTCGCATCCGACAATGAGAGCTTCGTGTCAGCAGGAGGTGACAGGGCGGTGTTCCTCTGGGACGTAGCCAAAGCGGTCACGACGCGGCGGTTTGGCGGCAATGCGCAGGGCCATAGCGCGCGCGTCAACTGCGTGAGTTTCGCGGGCAGTGGAGACTCGCTAGTCGTGAGCGGGGGGTTCGACACGACGGTGAGGATATGGGACGTGAGGAGTAATAGCTTTAAGCCGATTCAGGTGCTGAGCGAGGCGAGGGATGCGGTGACGTGTCTGGTCGTGCGAGGACCGGAGGTTGTGGCGGGCAGTGTGGATGGGAGGGTCAGGAGTTATGATGTGAGGATGGGGAGGTGTACGACTGATGTTGTGGGGGCGAGTGTGGTGAGCTTGGATGTGACGAGGGATGGGAAGGCGATGCTGGTGGGTAGTTTGGATAGCAAGTTGAGGCTGATTGATCGGGATAATGGGACTTGTCTGAGGGCGTATTCAGATCCGTTGTGGAGGAACGAAGAGCTGCGAGTGCAGTCGCTCCTAGGGAACAGGGAGAAGTACGTGATAGCAGGAGATGAGATGGCCGGCGAGCCGGACGCCAACGGCGAGGGGAGGATATGGGCGTGGGATCTACTGACTGGCAAGTTGGTGGCCAAGGTCAAAGTGCCATGGGGCCCCGAGGGATACGAGGTCAAGAAGGCCATTGGCAAAGATGGCAAGCCAAAGGTGCGAAGCAACGTCATCAGTTGTATGGCCTGGAGGGAGGGTGGTTGGGGAGATCAGTTCTGCGTGGGTGGAACGTCGGGAGTTGTAACGGTCTTTGGAGCATCATGACATGAAATTACCAGATCCGAACAAGCAACAGTGCTATTGCATGTATATATGCCGTTCTCTTCGTTCAATTCATCCGCGTCAAGGCGTGTTTTAGCCCTACCAACATTATGTATAGCTGTGTGTAACCCCTGCCGGCGCCAGGAAACAATGATAATGAGAAAAAAGGACTCCCGCCAAGTTCCATAATGCGCTCATGACATGGCTCCCGATATATCCATAACAAATGCTACATGAATCCATTACCGGTACTCCCTCTCCCAAAATAACCCTTTTCGAGAGACAAGCGTCCGTGATTAATGACGTTGCGGTTGTCTAGTGGATATAAGCAAAATCAACCCATCCCGGCGTATTTGAACCAGTTCGGCCGGCAGTCTTCTCGGTGGAGGAAGGCTTCACCGTCCGTAAGACGACCGGTGACACAGCCCTTGCATTTGGGGGAGTTGGGGCAGTTAAAGAAGGGGATATGCTGGTAGCCAATATCGCGGAACCTGAATGTTGTTAGGGCAGCTGAGACATTTTATGCAATTCAACTCTTACCAATGAATCTTGCTGGAATCCTCGAAGAGACCCAGAGCAATGCTGTGGACGGGAGCATCGCCCCAACGTTCATAGAAGAACCCACCAGCGCGATCAAGGTGTTCAAAGTAGTCCTCGTAGGTCTTGCTTCGCCAGAATTCCATGTCGGCCACCTCAAAGTTACTCCAAAAGTGACACGTGGAGAACCCCTGAGCCGCCTTGTTGTGTGCAGGTCGTCTGATGTCATCCACAACCCATTTGATCGCACTGTTCTCGTGTAGATGCTCGGGATGATCGGCCAGAAAATTGGCTGTTTCTGGCCACAGTGTTGGGAGCGTCTTCGGATCGTCGTAGAGAGTGATGGTGAAGCCGTACGTCTTGTTATTGTCGTGCATGTAGCGGAAAACGTCGTAGTCGATATCGCAGAAGAAATGGACCTTGGGCTCGACACGCCAGTAGTAACGGACGTCCTTGAGAGCAGGGTGCTTGTAGAACATGCCACTGTTCCATCGGCACATTTGGTGGTAGGACATCATCTTGGCGTATTGTACTCCATTCTTCTCCAAAGCAGATGTTGACTCGTCGAATATCTGCTCATCGATCCACGATGGGGGGTCCCAATGTTCTTTCGGGATGAGCTCTGTTGTCACAAGTTAGTTTGAGGGCCAGGGTCGCGCAACAAGATGAGAGCTGCGAACCATAGTTGCATTTGGCCTTTGTCACGGCGCTCGTTTTCTTCTTGAAATCCTCTGTGAACGGCTTATCATTGAAAAAGGTCCAGGGATAGTTGAATTTGTGATTCCACGTCCTCTCGAGGTCGATCATGGACGCAACCATATCATCAACCTCCTCATTGCGTACCAAAGCCAGCAATGTGGCACTGATCCGATCCGTATCTTTGGCGTCCGGCGCATACTTTTCGGAGGTTCGGACGAGAGTTCCTTTAGGCTCCCCAGTGGCTGCAAGGAGAGGAGAGCTCGTTAATATCTGACTGCCAAAGGTGGCAAAGCAACCCAAGGGATGCAACTTACGGTCTAGATTGGGATCCCGCTCAAAGTTGACGTATCGGTCGCCAGGACCATTAAACCGCCCTGACGGCCTGAACACTTGGTAAAGGAAGAAACACCATAGAAAAGCTGCTACTACAGCCAATCTCCGTACGGGCCGCGCGATCGCCATGGCGTCTAAATTATGATGGGCTCGTGATCGCCAAAGACCAGCGGGAGAGGTGCCGTTCAGTTGTCCATGGGAGAAACGTATGACGGCTCCGTATGTAAATATCGACCGAGGAGCAAATCGGGGCGACAAATGGTTATGTCTTATCGAGCAGTCGTTCAGCGTTGTTGTCGCAAAGGTGAAAGGAGTGAGTTCGAGGTGGATGCCACACTAAAATAATTGCCGATCAATTTCCCCACACAAATGGTTATACGCGCCAGACGCGCCAGATGTCCAGCGCGCTTAATGTTAATTACAACACACACTCCTCATTGCCTGTCGACCTCTCACCTCACTCATGTGGTTGAAGATGCGAAATCCTGGTAATGGCATTTGCTGCAAGACTTGGGGCCCTCACTGAGGAGCTCGTTGAAGCTGTTACTGGGATATCTACCGAGGTGGGAATGCAGAAACACCAGATATTCCATTCCAAGAACCCTCAAGCTGACCAGCGCTCTAGACAAGCCCCAAGAGATTCGCGCTCATCCGCGATGTGACCTTGCGCAGCCTGAGGTCGCAGTCATACCTTCGCACGAATCAATTCGAAGTCAGAAACACCTTGGATGGTCTGGAAGAGCGCTTTCGTGTCAATAATCGCGATGACCTCGCCGACGCATTCCGCCAAAGGTTGGATTTGTTGGAGGAGCAGCCGTCCAAGTGGCATCCCGAGATATTGTCCCTATTCTTGCAGCTCTCTGACCAGCCAACCTTCAAAACGAAGTTGAGTGCCTTGGATGCGCTAAGGGACGTGGAGGAAGAGCGCAAACCGCCTCTTCGGTGGGAAGACATTGCTCGAGAGGACGGTTGGGACGAAGATGATCTCCTTTGGAGATCGATCAACTACAGCGATGGCTCAGACGACGAGGTTTATGTCGGAGATTCGTCCAGTGATTCTGATGTGGGTTCGCTCTTCGGTGACCTTGATGAGCCGATTGGGAGAACGGCCACGGACTACATCGTCAACCCGGAGGATGCAGCACTCCTTAGCTCCCTGCAAAAAGCGCAGGAATGGCGGATAAAGACTCTTCGAAAGGATGACCTAGGGAATTTACACAAGGTTTCCGTCACGGAACCCCAACTTATTCGAGAGATTCTTTTCATGCTGCAAGGTCTCGAGACGACAATCTTCAATCATGCGACTGGATTGCCCGTGCCAACGTTCCAGATGGAGCATGTGGCCTGGGAGACATACAAAGCTGTCGTACACACAATGGCTGAATCAGGCCGCCGGATTGCTTTGCTACGGAGGTTTGCCAGCCACCCACAAGCTGTGCCTCATCTCCAAGCCCTTCAGGATTGTATCTCAAAGCGGTTGCAAGATTTTGACAACAAGCTCTCCCAGGTCCAGGCCCGTTTCGCCGCCCCAAAAGAGGAACCCATTTTCAGTTTGTTGGCGGTGAATGGAGAGATTACACCCTGGCTAGAGCCGTTTGTTGCTCTGGCAAACATCATTACTCAGGTTCAGGAGACGTCCAAGTCGGACACGTTTCGCTATCTTGAGCTGCTATATGATGAAACTACCATGGCACAGCTCAAAGGTGACCTCTCGACATATGAGTTCCTCGCTCGCATCTTCATGGAATGTTTCAATGTTTACCTGCGCCCTATTCGCTACTGGATGGATGAGGGGAGGCTCTTACCAGGAAACGAGATATTCTTCATCTCGGAGGGCCTTAACGAAGTGCCGTTGAGCCGGGTGTGGCGAGATCGATTCGAGCTCCGTAAGACTGCAGACGGGAGACTTCATGTGCCCAAATTTCTCAACCCCGCAGTAAATCAGATATATAACGCTGGAAAGAATATTGTCGTCCTGAGGCTTTTGGGCAAGTATGACATAGTCGCTCAACAAGACGGGAACGAACCAGCGCTGGACTATGAGTCTGTTTGCCCGGAAGGACTTGATTTGGCAACTTTTCCGGACCTCTTTGTCGCCGCCTTTGACAAATGGATCCAGAGCAAGTACCGTAAAACCTCCACGACGCTGAAAGATGTGCTGCTCGAGGCATGTGGGCTTTTGTCGACGTTGGATGCGCTCCAGGCTTTATACTTGATGTCGGATGGGTTCGCTGCTTCATCTTTTTCGGAGCACGTGTTCGACAAATTGGAGAACTTGAATCCTGTGTGGTATGACCGGTTTGCTCTTACTGGAGCAGGGCAAGACGCATTCATGTCCCTGGTCGACACGAGCCGGCTTTCCATCAGCGTCAACGTTGATGGTCAGCGAATGATGGTTTCAGAAGCCCGGGCTTCGGTAAGACCTGCTCTACCACACGTCAAGATCGACTATGGATTTGCATGGCCCATTCAGATCGTCGTCTCTGAGGACACCATGGTATTTTACCAGTCAATCTTTGCTTTGCTCTTGCAGCTCCGACGGGCTGTTCATGTCCTGCACAAGCCTAGAATCTTGGAATACTACTGGACAGATGATGAGAATTGGGATGAGCGTGCTTTATTTTATGCTGCTCGCAGGAATCTTCTCTGGTTCTGTACGACTATCCAAACATATCTGTCCACGCTCGTGCTTGAACCAAATAGACTGAGGATGCGACGCGAGCTTCAGGTGGCGCCAGATGTGGACGCTATGATTTCTATCCATGCCACTTGTATGAAAGAGATGGTCAATCAGGCTTGTCTGGGAAGTAGACTGGCTCCCATTCGGGAATGCATGCTCGACATTTTGGACCTAGCTCTTAAGCTGGAGCAAGCCCGAGAGGCGAAGG
This sequence comes from Hypomyces perniciosus, assembly GCA_008477525.1. Taxonomy (NCBI): domain Eukaryota; kingdom Fungi; phylum Ascomycota; class Sordariomycetes; order Hypocreales; family Hypocreaceae; genus Hypomyces; species Hypomyces perniciosus. The sequence goes on from SPDT01000010.1 coordinate 837,546, forward strand.
TTGCGAGCAATACAGCCTATATGTGGAAACAAGAGAGCGACACTGACATGGAGGGTTATGAATCAGGGGAGAAAAGACTAACAAGTGGCGAGACGTATATCCAAGTACTGAAAGAGGTTAATGCGGACTTTGATAGACATTTGCGGTTCATCTGCTCGGGATTGAGAAGCGTTGCAAGGGCAACGAGCGATGCTCAGTCCGCTAAATGGGATATTCTGGCGGATATGCTGCAGACGGGAGATCGGGATACGAGATGATAGTCATGAATGATGAATATGATACCCCTTTTTTGCTAGACCAACAACCCCATTCCCAGTATCTGACGTGTCCATGAAATACTATTCCCGGTTTCCCCTTGCATAATGGCTAGCATATTACCACCGGCGATTCAGCTGGTCAGCGAAGAATTTCATGATAGGGAAGACCTCCTCCCTATCACGCGGCATGGCTACCTCCTTTCTCTTCCAACTCACAACCCTGACGTCCTTAAACTCCCCCTTGACTGTGTCCTCATCATCCTCATCTAGCTGGCACACTAAAACTGGCGTCTCACTCTTCTCCCGGCTACTCAACGACGGGACCATAGACGACGGCAGAGGCCCACCAATCGAGACAACGCCCTTGCAGAATTTTCCAAACTTGTTCTGAGTCCTCTCACCCTCTGAAATGTCAACGATTCTCTCCAAGGTTCGCAGACGAGATGCTAGTCCTAAAGCAAGCGACCCGCCCTGCCCGAACCCAAAGAAGATGATGTCGCTCATCTCCCACCCACATCTCTCAATGAGCGTTTCGCGCACGAGTTTGTCCATGATAAGTCTTGCGGCCTTGTCAAACCCCGGGTCGGCATCGATGTCTCCTGTTCTCGGATCCAAGTTGAGATCATCTCCCCAGTGAAAATGAAGGCCTCTGCTGTTGTTGCTGGGATCTGGCAGTAGGGAGGGAGGCAGAGGCGCTGTTCCGCGGACGGAGATGGCGAGGACGCCGGGGAGAGAGAGGTTTCGCGCGAAGGTGGCGAAGGGGACTTCGTGGTCGCCGAGGCCGTGGAAGAGGATGAGGAATGTGGTGGTGGATTCGGGCGGAGAGGGGAAGTGTAGGGATAGAGGGAGGGTGGATGATATGGGGGTGAAGTCGGCTTCTGTTGGTATTCGGGGAGGCATTGTTTATTTATGGCTCTGTTGCTTTGTATGGTGGATTAATGTGTGTTTGTGTGATGTTGAAGAGTTGGTTGTGGTATGGTGATGATGAGATTTGTGGTGGGGCAAGCCTGAAGTGGCTCTTGCAGATGACTTTTTCCACGAAGACGGAGATGAAAGCAGTAAGAGTGAGAGGCACACTGTTAATGGACGATGCTTAAATGGCAGTTCGTGGTAAGAGGAGAATACTCGTATGTGAACACGGGCATTGAACAAATCGCGGATTAGAGAGTCGGCGCGGCAGCACCCCGGGCCGGAGCCGGAGCCGGAGATCCGCTACTTGTCTCCTGAGCATGGTCCAGGAATTCTCCAGATTGAAAAGTAAACTAAGATCAGAAGAGAAGAAAAAAGCATTCTAGTTATCCAATTACTGGTCTATTTCGTATTCAAAAGCACACATTCTTCACCGACGCAGTCTACGCTCTCCGTCTACACTCCGGACCTTGACCTTGGACGGCCCAGGCTGCATTTGCGTCCATTCGCCATCAGCCGTCCACATGCCCGCCTTTGTGTAATCGCCACTCGAGCTTCCCTGCATGAAGCCGAATCTAAAATACTCTGGCAGTCCCAAGCTGCTGTTTCTAGTCCAGACAAATTTGTCCTGTCGATCTATAACATCGTCAAAGTAGGATCTGAAGCGCTCTACATCGTTCACAAGAATGCTGATGCCGTCGAATATCTTCCCGGGAGGCTGGTTCCACGTGAATGTGATGCTGGACGTGCTGTTGACGCCGTTGGCGAGGTCGATGATCGGTGCAGGTACAATGGGGAGAAGGGTTCCTTTCTGAGCGTCTCCCTGGAGGGCTGCTGATGTTTCCAGAAAGGGGCCGAAGTTCCATCGAGCAACACCGTTGATGAAGAGCCCAACCAAGAGGCCTTGGTAAAGCAGTGACGGCCGAGTCTGTAGGCTGGTCCCGGGAAGTAATAAAAGAGCTAAGATATAGTGGTGAATGCGCAAATTGAGCCCAGGGAGAACGAGAGAAATGATGATGGTAAGAATGAAAAGAGCGTACAACTTGAGGTACTTGAGGAGCCGCCCTTCTTGCTGGAAGAACCAGGCCTGGGAAACAACAATAATAGCGAGGACGATAATAATGATAGCCAGAGCCGCCTTTGCCCCTGGTTGCTGTTCAAGGTCGTGTCCGCTGAGGCGCTGGATGGGGATGAAGCTGAAGGTGTAGTTCTCCATGGCGCCAACCCAACAGGCACCGAGCCAGAGTATGGTCTTCTCAACCTGAGCAGTCAGGCGGTTCAGTGTGCGGCGAACGCCCATCTTATCATAAATTACCCATGCGCAGAACATGGCCGGCAAGAATTTGCCCAAGATGTCGGTAAAAAGCCCCGTGACTGATGAATGGGAAGGTTGGTCGAGCGCCATGCCCACTGTCCAAAAGATGCCGATGAAGGAGGGGAAGAAGAAGAGAGCCGGGGAAGCTGTGAAGAGGGAGAGGACGCCGGTGAAGACGGTTGATATAGCCAACAGAGACCACCTCGCATCTTTAGATGAGCAGCTAATGCCTTGCACGAACCTGAATGAGAGCGGGAAGTACGAGTTAAATCCAACGCTTGTGATGCCATTTCTCCCAGAGCTGATGAAGTTCTGCTGCTGGCCCACGAGCTCAACTACGCCGCAGCCGCCCTCCTTGTCAGATACGATACCGGCATGAATGGCCGCGTTGCAAAGGTGCGAGTCGCCGCGATAGGTAGCCAATTCAGGTTGCGCATCACTTGGCGGACCTCCAACAACCAGCTGCCGGTAAATGACTTCCTGGTCTCCCACAGCCCTGGGATTCAACACTTGATAACTCGCGCAACTGGCAGGGCACTGGAAAGCAAAGCCGCTGCCATTGAAGGGTCGGCAGTCATTCCCATCCAATCCGCAGCCATTGCCCGAAGACCAGTATGTATCGCCGCAGCCGACCGGCTGTGCCTGGCCCCATCCAGCAACATCAGCCGCAATGGTCTCCTGCCGCTTGACAAGCACAAACGTGATGAGCCAGATGGAGAAGTAGAAGAAAAGCAGCCACGCGCGGTACTGGACCTTGGGCAGGAAACGCTCGACGAGAACCAGCGGATATTCTTGGACGACAGGGAAGAACGGCTTGATGCGGAACGGCCGGGGGCTCGCGGGGCCTTTGGACCACTTTATGACGGCTAGGAGGACACGGCGGACGGGATATGGGATCCTTTTCCAGCGCTTGGCCGCGCGCTCATCTTGTACGAAGCGCGGAGTTGGAGAATCGTCGCTGCTATGGTCGTCGACTTCGAGAGCTGCTGTGTCCGGGGCACTTACGACGCCTGCACTTGGGAGCGGCGCGTCCGGGTGGCCCGCATCTGCGATGTCAGCAGAAGCAGAAGCAGCAGCACCAGCAGTGCGCTGTTGTCGATGTTCGTCTGCCTCGACGTCGGCGGCGTTGTTTCGCTCCATTTCCGTCAAGAGGGGTTCGCACTCAACGTCGTCATCGCGATAAGAGCCATTCACCATGACTGTCTAGAGGGCAAGGAGAAGGAGACCTGTAATAGCAGTACTACCACTCGTAAACAGAGGAGGATTCGCCTAACAATATTACTCCGTAGCTTCGGATCCGCAGGCTGATACGGGGCGCAACAGTGGGTCGAATAACGCTTCAGTAAATGCCTTGAAGGAGGAATCCAAAAGAGAGAGTTGCGGAGTCGCGTGGAGATGGTGATTGGCCAGATTTTGACTCCAAAGCCTCGGCACCAAATTCAACTCGTATTTGCGCCAAGGCTGCATATGGACGACGAGTTAAACTGATTGCGGTTTCAATATTCATATAGTATTTCGACGGTAGTACGAAGTAGTATGTATATATTTAGACGAACTCACACGAACCCAATTAAATGAAGATGTCATGGCTGGCGTTTCCGTCGTTTCAATCCTTCATTACTTCCGATCACGGCAGCAGCAATGATTACCTCACACCGGATCATAAGGGTCTCTTAAAGGAAGGGAGAAATATTATTTAGCTTTATCAACAGCTCATTATATACACGTACATACTCAAAATGGTATGCCCACGAATCTACTGAATGTCTTGTTGGCTTGGCATTATGCGGACCAACGATGAAGTCGGCTGAATGTCGGTAAATAATCAAGCACAGTGCATTTACAAATATCACACAGTGTTGGGCAGCCCTTCAGACTAACGAGCGAATAGAGACAAGCGAAATCAATCTCACTCACAACGATATGTCGAACACAACTCATGTCTAAAAGGTCATCTAGACAGAGGATTTCCGTGAGATATTTGCCTTCAAACATAGAAACCGACCTCTGATTTCCTAATTTCCCATTACTCACTCTTCATAGCAACGGCATGTCAAGATGAGCAACCCTGGCCAAGAGAATTCTTCAGACATGTCAGGCCGGAAGCTTTTTGAGCTGTTGAGCTCTGCAACCACTGATGGACTGGCTCCACGTCTCGGGAGGTTGAGCTCCCCCGGTCGACGGCCCATTGAGACACCCAACTTCACGGCTGTTACTTCTCGCGGAGCCGTGCCTCATATTACCCCTGACAATCTCAAGAAACATGTCTCCGTGGGCGCAGTTTATATGGGCCTTGAGGACTGTATGTAGTTCCACCCATTCATCGAGGACATCGCCTAACATCTCATACAGTTGTCGAGAAGAAGGACCCTCCAGTGTTCCAGACGCCGAAGGGAGAGGGCCGTCGGTTGCACAGTTTTACGGCTTTACCCTCAGAGTTCATGTCAATCCTTGGCCCAAGACGTTGTCCAGCCGTTACCACACCAGTTGGAAATGCACCAAAATCCATGGCTGTCTTCACTTCTACTGGATTTCGCAGTGTTACGGTGCCGGAGTTCGCAGCGGCTGTTGAGTCTTTGCAGCCTGATGTCATCATTCCTATGGCCGATTTGCCCCACACAAGTGCAACTCCAGTGTCCAAGAAGTTGATACGGATGGTTGAACGTACGGAGGTATGGCTGGATGAGTTCTTCAAGCAGCTGCCACGCGGGCGACTAGATGACTTTGGTGTTTCCGTCTTCGCCCCGGTACTCCCAGTGGAGTATCCGATCCAGTGGGATTATTTGAGACATCTGTCGGAAGATGTTTTACAGAACCTCACAGGCCTGGCCATCTACGACACAAATCTGCTTCCGGATCTCACAAACTACCCCCCGCTAGTGCCTTTACCAAAGTTGTCAATGGACCTTCCAAAATCCCCACATGAGGTCCTGCGCCAGATTTCCCTCGGCGTCGATATCTGCACAATACCGTTTGTGAATAGTATCTCCGACGCTGGTGTTGCTCTCACATTCGCTTTTCCGCCGCCAGCTGCTGACGAGCTTCTACCTCTTGGGGTCAACATGTGGTCCACGGAGTATAGCACAGCTCTCGTACCTCTCGTAGAAGCCTGCCAGTGCTACACTTGCTCAAAACACCACAGAGCGTATCTGCTGCATCTCCTCAATGCCAAGGAGATGCTGGGCTGGAACTTGCTTCAGATCCATAACCACCATGTCGTCAGCGAGTTCTTCAAGGGCATTCGGGAGACGCTCAGTAAAGGGCCTGCCGAATTTGAACAAGGCAAGCGGCAATTCTTGGCAGCTTACGAGCCTGAGCTGCCTGAAGGAACTGGCGCGAGGCCCCGAGCAAGAGGATACCATTTCAAGAGCGAAGCTAGCCAAGACAAGATCAACAAACCGGCCTGGGTTGATCTTGGTCAAGATGAAGTATCTACTGAGTCAAATTCGGCGAACAACAGCACGCCAAATGGCGATGGTCAAGGAGCCATCCCAGTGGCTAATGCTGATGCAGATGCTGTTGCGGCCGCCTCTGAAACCACTCAGATCGACCAGCTACGAGATAAATAGAGATAATTGAAAGTTTACGAATACTCGGCTCACGCGCTGGGACTTGTGTTGACTAAAAATTGGTGGTGAAAATGGCTTCACGGCCTCTCTTGTTATCAAATTGCTACTTGATCACGGATAGATGTGGTATCTATCTGACAACTTGGAGCCATATTATCTCGTGAGTCAATGCTAATTATATCTGATCATATTAAGATGAGAACAGTTCGTGGGCCAAAGTTGATTCCCAACAGACGAGTCTCCTTTCAATGGGGTTCGTTTGCTTATCAACTTATTACCGATCCGTCAGTCCCAATCACTCGATCAATGTCTCGAAATGATGGAGATGTGTGGAGTCAATACGGGGTATAGAAATAGGCTCCCATAAGCTTATTGAAAGGCTAATTATTACTCCGTACTCCGTCGAACACTCCGTAGGCTCGGGGAGTGTCCGCCAGCCACTTATTGCGGTTTGATACGCTGCTCGGTCATCGATTCGGAAAGGGCCTGGCCTGGCGCAAACCCGGCCCCTTGTTATCAGCTAATTGCGGCACAACTCTGGATGCCTGCCGTGGTGCCACCAGCCGAAATACTCGAAATTCCGGCTGTCCGCATTGAAACAGCCATACCTCGGACTCCCGGCGTCAACAATATGGAATCAGCAATTCATGCCTCCAGGCGACGACAAAAGCGGTATCTGAGCACACACACACAAAACAAACAAACAAACGACTCAGATGAATAAGCATAACAATAAGACAAGACACACTAATATGGCTCAGTGTTTAATTCCACACGCCGAGTTTCTGGGGTTCGCAGAAGGATTGAACTTTTGAATTGCAAACTGCAACCCTGCAGCAGGGATCATCCCCGAACCGCCAATAGAATGCCGGCATCTACCCACGGGATTAGCTTGGATCTGTGGCCGTCTTTCGACAAGTTGGCAGCTTCGTGGGGTCACAACTTTCGGTAATAAGCTTATGCAGACGGCGCCTTTCTAATGCAGGGGACCCTTGGATATCTTGGCTGTGATGTTTGCCGTATCGGGGCTGGATTGGATTCTCAGACAAGAACGACCAAGTCTCCCGTCTTGTCCAACACTTTTCACTCCAAGTCAGTGGCGTGGCGCTTACACGTGCCTGTATCCCTGATGATGAAGGGGTTACTGTTGCATTGCGTCGCCCAGAGCTGCCGTCAGGAACTACGCCGCCCCGGTTGGATTCCGCCATCTGATAGGAGAAGGGCCGCTGTTGGCATTGTCCGCTGGAGCTTATAGTTCCGCAGCTGTCGACCGATTGGTAGGCATTACGGTTCTAGACGAGATGCCATGCATTGGTTGTTACCCAACGTGGCATCCTGGCCCGAAGCAGCAGCTATCGGATGCAGCCGAGACAGCAACAAGGTAGTAAGTAGTATGAGGATTCGCGCTTTGCTCTTAATATTGCTCACCACGCGCAGGACGGTTCACCGTATAAGTAGTAGCTGAATCCCACCTGAGCGGATTTCCGTCTCGAGCTTTTTTCTCTCCAGTTGCGCTACTCCCATCGCAATCCTTCCTTCTTGTGGCTTTGGTCATCTGCATAAAGGTGTCTCAAGATGCACGTGCTCTCCAAGCTCAGCGTCGCTACTCTGTTGGCAGCTTCGCTGTCGGCTGTGTCAGCTCAGACTTTCCAGCGTCTGGGAACATGCCCTACGCTCGGCTGCGTTCTTCCTCCTGATCAGAGCGACTTCCTTCCCGGCCAGCTGTTTGACCTGAGAGTCGAGGTCCATGCGCCTGTCAATGGCTCAGAGGCTGCTCATGACGGCAAGCCGGATGAGAACTTCAAGGTGACAATTGCTAAGAACAATGGTCAGCCCAAGGACTTCGCCGAGGTCTTTGACATCAAGGAACCTAAGCTCGAGAAGTGGACGTTCAAGTGGTTTGAGGACCTGTTCGCTCAGGACGCCAACAAGCCTTCTGTCGTCAACGTCGCTTCCAAAGCGTACCGCAAGCTTGCTCTGTATGAGCCTGGCACCTACACCGTCACTCTTCACTACTACAACGGCGAGAAGACTACAGCTGAGTGGGTCGTTCGCGAATTGCACCCCGAGAAGAAGGCCAAGAATGTCATCTTCTTCATTGGTGATGGCATGACCACCAACATGGTATGTTACTGCCGTTTTGTTTCGTTTCGACCTATGTGTTGCAATCGACCCTGAAGCTAACCAATTCATCTTGTGTAGATCACTGCCGCTCGTCTCCTTGGACACCAGAGCATCAATGGAAAATACCAGACTCGACTGCAGCTCGACGAGTTCCCGGTCCTGGGCCACCAGATGACGCACTCGATTGACAGCTACATTACGGACTCTGCCAACTCGGCCTCAGCCCTATACACTGGCCACAAGAGCACCGTCAACGCCATGGGGTAAGATGACCTGACAATAACGCCCAAATTACGACCAATTGCTAACATATACGTCAGTGTTTATGCCGACTCTTCCCCCGACCCCTTCGATGACCCTAAGGTCGAGACCATTGTCGAGATCTTCCGACGTATTCGCGTAAGTTCTGAGGTTTTCTAATGTTCAAGACCTATTTAGCTAACTGTGTCATCTAGAAAGGTGCTTGGGGCGCCGTCTCTACGGCCTTCCTCGCTGACGCCACCCCCATCGCCCTCACCGGCCACACCCGTCGTCGTGGCGAGTACGGACCCTTGATCGACCAGGCCCTCAACAGTCTCACCAACTACACCTGGACTAACCATGGCGGTCCGGATGTTTACTTCGGCGGTGGTGCCGAGCAGTTCTACCCCGGCAAGGGCTCCTACCAGGGCAAGGACTACTACGCCGAGTTCGCTAAGAAGGGCTACTCCGTCAGCCTCAACAAGACCTCCCTCCTCACCCTTGACCCTAGCAAGAAGGCCCTCGGTGTGTTCTCCCAGAGCACCATGCCCGTCTGGCTCGACCGCAACGTGTACAAGGACAACCTCAAGGCCTTCAAGAATGATCCCAAGGGCGGATCCGAGCCCGCGCTAGATCTCCCCGGCCTCAAGGAAATGACTCTCAAGGCTGTTGACATTCTGCACAAGCGTGGTGGTGACAAGGGCTTCTTCCTCATGTCGGAGGCTGCTTCTATTGATAAGCAGATGCACACTCTCGACTATGACCGTGCTCTGGGCGATTTGCTGGAGCTTGATGACACTGTCCGTGCTACTGTTGCTAAGCTCAAGGAGCTTGGTATCTTGGAGGACACTCTTGTCCTTGTTTCTGCTGACCACGGCCATGGCTTCGAGTACGAAAACCCTTGTCCCTAATCCCCTGACAGTTACTTACAAGGAGTCTACAGTGTTTTTGGCTCAGCCGATACCGACTATCTCTCTGCCCAGGAGGACGAGCGCCACAAGCGCAATGCCGTCGGCGTCTACGAAAAGTCCGGCCTGTCGCAATACACCAAGAAGAGCGGCAAGATGAGCTACGGCACAGGCGCCAACTTCCCCGTCAACTGGGAGCCGCGTTACGCCATCGCTGGCGGTGTCGGTGCCGCTCCCGATCGCCGTGAGAACTACAAGGTGCACAAGGAGGGCCCTCGTCTGCCCGCTGTCAAGGTTGGCAGCGAGTACTACGCCAACCCCAAGGATGCAGTTGGTGGCTTTGTCGTTAACGGCACGTTGCCTACGGAAGAGGCCCAGGGTGTGCATTCGTTGACTGATGTGCCTATTTATGCCCTTGGTCCTTGCCAGGAGACGTTCGGTGGAACGTATAACAATGTTGATATCTTTTATAAGATTGCCAACTGCCTGGGCTTGGCTCGTGGCCAGTCCAACTGCAAGCCCAAGGCTAACAAGCTGTAAAGAGATGCGGCTGTTGATGATGAGGATAAAAAGGGATTGTATGTAGAACTATTCTCTGTTAATATTACACTATTGATCTATATATAAGTCCGAGGTGAAAGTCTTTCTCAAGGAATAGCAAGAAAAGCGCGTCAAAAGACACGGACAACAGGAATATGCTGCTACTACAGATTTCTGATATCCTACCAAAGGGTAACTGAATCATGAAATGACCTCTAACATCCTTAACATCCATGAGTATGAAGTAAGGGGAATTACCGACGCGTTCAAGTTTGCCTAAGGGTGAGTGCAAAGCAATACAAGCTTGGGGTCAGCTTAGATGTTAGTACACCGATGCCAAAAACGTGTGCTTGAATGGATGTATTGATCCTCGACCTGAAGTCTAATAGACCGTCTCCTTTTTGGAGATGTGAACCCTCAGTACTTACGATGACATTGCGAACAAGTAAGCGATTTGCCACTACAATGCCACTGAAAAGGTGTGCCCGCCCTTCTTTACCTGTAACCTAGCACTCGAAAACAAACTGCAGTAAACAAAGCCAATATTTCTTGATGATGTCTCGGGCCCACCTTTGCTGAAGAGAAGGATTCAAGCCTTGTAGTATAGATGGGCGTAGTGCTTTCGCCAGTGGTCGGCAGGGGACTTCTAGTCCGGCTGGGTAAGACTAAGCTTCTCGAGGATGGAGAGCAGCTCATCTGAATCGAGCTCCTCGCACTTGCGGCCATCTTCGTTGACACTAGCGACGAGTGAGGCCGTATGCATCCAGATGTTCTTGACACCGTGGACGGAGAGGCGCGCAACGGTCTCCTTGGCCGTCTGGTGGCGGAGGCCGCCGCCAGCGATGATCTGAAGCTGACCAATGGTGCGGTGGCAGATCTGGTCGAGCCTCTTAAGGTTGTCGTGGCAGTTGCCTGCGCCACCAGCTGTCAGAACGCCCTCGAAGCCGCAGCGGATGAGGGCATCGAGACCCTTGGCCCAGCGGTCGGTGGCAGCGATGGGATCGTAAGCGCGGTGGAAGATACAGCCGAACGGGCGGGCGTGGTCGCGCAGTTCCTTGCAGCGCGGTTCGTCAACGATGTAGCGCTCCTGCGGGTGCTTCGCTAGAGCCTCGGGGTTATCCTGTCGCTTGAGGATTCCAAAGACGAACGCATCGCCACGGAGGGGGTTCATGACGTTACTAGCCTTGAAATCGGTAATGGCCTGCTTCATAAGGGCAAGCTCTTCGTCCGAGTAGATGAAGTCTTGGGTTTCTTGCTCTTGCTCTTGCTCTTTCTCTTGGTCTTTCTCTTGGTCTTGCTCTTGTTGTTGAGCTGCTTCGGCATCGACTCCCTCTTGAGCTTGGATGAGCTGCGGCGGGCCGCGTGGACGGATCATGATGCGGACGGGGATCTCGAGCTGCGAGGCGATGGACGTCAGCTCGCTCACTGGGGGCGTGAGGCCGCCTGCTTCGTACGAGCCTGGGGCGTTGAGTTCAATGCGCTTGGCGCCCAAGGCTTGTGCCTGGAGGCCGTATGCGCCGGAGAAGACGGCGACTTCGAGAGACAGAGGCGTCATCTCGATTCGTGGGGGTGGTTTGTTAGATGCTGTCAAGTCAACAAGGGGGAGAAGTTTGTTGATGCCGAGGTTGGCGAAGAAAGATGTGAGGTTATGAGGTTGCAATGGTGGAAGAGAAGTGTCAGAGTGCGGCGGACATCACTCGGAGTGTGCTTTGTAAAGAACGCCGTCTTAATTGAGGGCGCAGCCTCACCATGGGCTCACAGTCGAGGCCATTGTAATCTGACTAAAAGGTGAGAAGCCATAGCTCATTCGGCTATTGTCATCACTTGTTGCTGAATTGGTGTTGAAGTGATGTGGATATGGTCATATTGAGGCGGGGGAGGGGCAGATTTGATAAGAGGTTAAATCGGGACTGATAAGGATGGCCGCATTTTTTTTATTTCATGTTTGGACGGAATGTATTTTTGTTTATACGAAGTACTCCGTACACAAACAACATCGACGTGCCACAGTGTCTATGTATTTAAATGGATTAAAGGGGATCTCTGTTTAGCAATAACCAATTCAAATTAATAATGTCTCAGGCCATCTGTTGAAGCCGCTTCTCAGTGAGGCCAGAGGGAGCACTATCATGATCATGGGCATTGCCCGCCATACACGCCAAAATTGCGCCTCGGCCTGCCCTCGGGATCTGCTTCACCGGTTTTTGCTTGTGGCCAATGACGATGTGTCTGAAGCATTCAACTTTTTCATCTTGCAATTTTTTTCTTCCTGTGGAGAGTAATGCAACGCCAGAATGACCCTCTAAGGAACAATAGACCCCAAAACTCAACTCGACGGAACTGTCACTACACCACAATTGGTTTAGCGTATGTTATTTTCTTCCCTTTCTGGCAAAAGCCCAGAGATCTTTTGGAGCCTTTTGGAGCCATTGACATCAAACCCCCACCATCAAAGCACCACAGGCAGGTACCGCTAAATAAATTTCACACACACATCAGCGACCTGCGAGCTCCGGCATCTAAGAGAGCTTTTTTTTTTCTCTCTCTCGCACACACTCTTCTCTCTTCCTATTCCAACTACAGAGAAATCTTCTTCTCTACATCCATACCTGTGGTGAGTTTCTCATCTTCTGAACTGATCCGTCCCTTCCTTTTCATCAGAACTCTGAACTGATCTCTGATAACTCCAGTTCAGTCGCACTTCCAACTCCCACAATGTCTGCCGAGCAACTTGACAACCCCATCTCCTACGAGCTGTTGGAGCAGCTCGAGGATGACTTCGAGGATGTTGAGCTTGAACTTCGTAAGTCTTCCATCAGCGCCAATTCATATATGCCTTCTCGCGACGGTTCTCGGGCACTTCAGAATGGGAAAACCCCTCCGTGGATGCTTCGCAAAGTGCGAAAACACACCAAACTGCCCAAGACCGCCCCGCATTCATACGCACGCACATAGGCACATATGCGCACAGGGCTTTTCTTTCAAAATAAAAATAAAAGCGCCGAAGAATGTGTACAAGAGCTAACATGCAACAGTTCGCCAGCAGGCCACGCTCACCAAGGACCTGTATGCCAAGCGCGCAAAGGTCGTCTCCGAGATCCCCAACTTCTGGCCTCTCGTCTTCGAGCAGGCCCCTCCGGATATTGATGAGTACGTTCAGCCCACCGACTCGGCTGTCCTCCTGAACCACCTCGTCAATCTGTCCGTCGAGCGCTTCGAGCTCCCCGGCGGAGACCCTCGCAGCATTGCCATCAAGTTCGAGTTCAGCGAGAACGAGTACTTTGAGAACAAGGTGCTCGAGAAGAAGTTCTGGTGGCGCCGCAACAGAGCTGGCTGGGCTGGTCTTGTCAGCGAGCCCCTCAAGATCAACTGGAAGGCCGACAAGGACCTGACCAGCGGCATGCTTGACCTCGTCTACAAGGTCTATGAGGAGGACAAGGCCGGCAAGGGTGACGACACTGAGGCCAAGAAGAAGCTCAAGGAGCAGATGGAGAGCACTGGCCTCGACGGCATCAGCTTCTTCGCCTGGTTCGGTTTCCGTGGCCTGAACATCACTGAGGAGGAGAACCAGATTGCCCTCAAGGAGGAGGAGAAGCAGCGCAAGGCCCGCAAGGAGGGCAAGGAGGTTGACGAAGATATGGATGAGGATGATGAGGATGATGATGAGTACGAGAACGAGATCTTCCCTACCGCCGACGACCTCGCCGTGTGCATTGCCGAGGACCTCTGGCCCGGTGCCATCAAGTACTTCCGTAAGTATCCTTCTCCGTGAGCACACAAGGCATGATGCTGACCAATACAAACAGTTACCGCTCAGGAGCAGGACGGCTTGAGCGACATTGACTTCGAGTCTGATGAGGAGATGGAGGAGGCTGATTGCGATGACGCTCAGCCCGCCAAGAAGCGCAAGGCTTAAGTCCATGCATGATGATTGACGATTTTTCCTTTTTTTTTATACCTTTTCTCGCTGGCTATATGGACACTGGATGGAATTTAGATAAAAGGTGCGATGGTTAGATGAATAGTGGCCAGAGCTCCGTTAGAATGAGACTCAAGTCGGCCCAGCAAAGAACCGGGCGGACAATGATACACTTCCTTTTTAATCTCATTTCTTTGAAATCACATCCCAGGTAGACACTCACGCTGGAGCAAGAAGTGCTAGCAGCATAACGGTTTGTTTCCTACACAACATCAAATCAAGAATAACGGGCACTGTCAGACTCATTCGGCAGCAACATCCCGTTCCCGTCACAGGATGTTTCTTGGTTTATGCAGGTCTGCAAGATCCTTGTGCTGCTGCATACCAGAGTGGCCCCGGGCCTAAGCTGGCGAGGTTCCGTTGGAGCTGCAAGAAGGGTGCCAGCGTTCAGAAAGAGGGCAATGCCGTAGATGATAACCTCGGAAGAACGTTAGGATGATGCTTGATGAAGCAAGTGTTTGTTACACGCACCTTCATAATTGCAGCTAATCCCCTAGTAACTAGGAACAGGAGATCAAGTCCAACTCCAAAGATATAGGTGCCAGAGTTGCCAAGAACAAATTGTTGCTGGACTATCCAGCTTAAGCGATGGGAATAACCAGCCCTTAAATCCATTCTCATATCAAGCACATGCTCGCGTCTCAGGCATTCCTTTCTATCTCTGCCATTTACCTGCTGGCTTACAAGCTGAGCTGGAACAGGCTTCAGGCCACTTACAATCAAAATGACGCAGTTTGACTCATCTGAAAGTAGAATTTAGTAATATATGTTGTTTTACATAAATTGGAATAGGTATGTTCCGTTTGTTGGCTGATGTTGGCTGATGTTGGCTGATGTTGGCTGATGTTGGCTGATGTTGGCGATGCCTACTGGCCGAATGCTTGCGTCACAGCCAACAGAGCGTTGCAATAGGATTCTATTATTCGAAAGTTCCTGCAGACAGGTAAAGGCGCTGCAAATAGCTATTTAAAGCAGTGACCGGCATCCCCGCTCTAGGATTCTCCTTTCATCCTTCGCTCTCTATTATATCATATGCGAGACCAACGCACTTGGACTGGCTCTACATATTAGATCATCCCGCGAATCACTTCTTGAGCCATTGATCCCACTCCCTCGCCAGCATGTCTGAGCCACAATCTTCGACTTCTGATTCCCAGAAAGAGGCTGCGCCGGAGTCAGGCAACGCTCTCAGAGTCTGCCCTCTCACAGGAACGATCCTCAAGCCACCATTCAGCCAGGAATGGGCCCCAAAGGGCTATCCCATAGTCGATGGGAAATATTTCGACGGCCAAACGGGCAAAGTCATCACTCTCAGCCCCGATGACAAGCAGAGAGTTGCCGGTCCGGCCCAAGTAGCCGTGTGGTGGCACAACCAAACATTAGCAGGAAAAGAGGACATCTTCCGCGGTGTAACAACATCGACAAGTCTGAGCGTGACTGAGTATGTGGTTCGGGTTTGTCAGTTGCTGGCAAGAGAGAAGTGTACACTGCATTCACTCACTGCGACTACGTATTCTGTGAATGTGGTTGTTTTTACGGATCTCTCTATGAGTGAGATGGATGAGCTGTTCAAGGAGTGTAACATGCTGTATGTGTGAACCTAGTGCTCTCTGGGTTTGCTTGTTGGGATTATACATCTCTTGTCTCATTGTTTGTTTTTGATGCTATAGCTTCAAGCCTGCTTCAATTTTATAAGTGTCTTCAGGAGGGATGAGAGCAAACCTCCTACATCCTATTCGGCTCTTTATGGCATATACAAGGGCCGAGCTCACTACACTCGGAACGCGAAATATGCCGAGTCGCGAGTAGCATTTCTAACAGCTGGTGACAGCTATTGTCTCAAAAAAGTGATGTACTATTCACATGTATTGGATGTGTTATCAATCGCGGCCACGTGAGTTGAACCGGCTTGGCTTGCATGATGTCAAGTGTGGCATGAATTATTAAGCCATCAGTCATTCGACATCTTGAGCCAATCTTTGGCACCCAAAGCAATACGAGTAGCCCGAGAAATCAATCACAAATCATCACATCTCCAGACCAAGTTTCAGTGTCAGGACGTGATAGCGTCGTGAAATGAACGTATTTATGTACACATCTCCCGCAGATCCGACGATCTACCCTGTGGTGGCGAAATCGAGAGGGCAGAACATCAGGTGATTGATATAAGCCAAGTATTTGACTGACATCAATAATGACTTTTGCTTAATAATGCTTCTTGCTTTAAGGCGACCACTTTCTTCACCACTATTTAACTTGAGTAGGAGCTTTGCGAATAGTGTTCCATTCACACCTCAGCGCACTGCATTTTCGATTCGGGCACGGCTTGTTACAACCATGGCGACTCCGTACCATATTCTTGTCCCCTCCAATGAGACGGGCCTGTTGAGATGGAAGCAAAGCAATGAGGCAGCTGTGAAGGTTTCAGAGCTCTTGCAAAAGGACCTTGAAGTATGTGTTAATATTTACTACGTGTAAACAAGACCACTTATATACTGACTCCAGAGTTGTAGACTCATCATGCATTATTCAGCCCACAGGGCTTCCACAACCACGTATGTGCCTTGTTTGCCCGACACCCGACTTTGTATACTCGATTTTTTTGTTTTACGAGGTCATACATAACCATGAACTAGACTAACCATCGAAATTCAGATTGCCCATCAGCTTCTATCCTTGTACGGGACGGGGGCAACCCCAGGGGTATTGGAAACCGCCTTTGCCGCAAATACCTCCTACCAGATCAAAGTCGGAGAACCTCACGTCAGCATTGTCGAAGATCTTAAACGCGGATGGGCCAAGGACTCTCCCTACCTCGACAAAGGGAAACACTACACGGACTTCCTCAAGTTCTTTCAGGACGAGATTGAGGGGAGAGGATGGCAGGAAGTCCTACAGGAGTATGTCTTCAAAGGCGATGAAAGAAGCGAGGACCTCTTGAGTCGTCTTTTTGCCGGTATGCTTGCAGTTCTAGCCACAAAGTTGATGAGATACTCTGAGTCAAACTGAGAGCACTAGACGGCTGACTCAATATCAATCGCCAGGCCTTCTCCACCCCTTAATACAAGTCATGTACGGCATTGAGTGGCAGCAACCTGCCCTCATCGCCTCGGGCCTCGCCCAAGCCGCTATCCACGAGAACCGCATGGGGCCAATGCTTGCCAAAGTCGACGAAATTACACGGTCCCGTACCCTCAGTCCCTCTCCCCAGCATCTCACTATTCCAGAGCTCTTTGAGACGATTCGACAGAACCGCGCAACTCTGGCCACCAGCGCTCGCTGGGAGGATGGCGCAAGGATCTATCAGAATATCCTTGATCGTGCCGGTGATGAAGCCTTGGACCTTCTAGCGCAGGTCCGTGTTCGGGAAGACGAGTTGGAGGAGAGGCTGGCTGAGATGATCCATTCATGTGCGTATGTTGCTGCTGCAACAGTGTTCCATCCACCAAATGTTCCCAAGTTTGATTTCTTCTTGATGTGAGTTCCCCTGTCGCTATCCTGTTCTCCTTTCCCTCTTGGCAAACTAACTGAATGGTTGTTTAAACAGTCATCACCTCACCTCAACACCGTTCTTCGTCACCCTCTTCAAATTCCCCTGGCTTTCCGCTTCCGCAAAAGCCCGCATCCTCGAAAGGAAAATCCGTCTCGACCTCATCCAATATATCGCCCGCGGATGCCCTTCCCTCAACCTCGCATCTATCAGGTCCTTCACGCCCAGCAACACCGACAGTAGCATCACCAAGCCCGAGGGCCTGATTCCACGATTTCACAATATCGTTGATGATGGACACACTATCAAAGTCGTTCGCGCGCTGCTCTTGACTCAGAAGTTGTCCCTCAATTACGTCGATAAGCCTTGGATTCGTATTTCTGATGATGAGACATGGCTGAAGGTGCATTACCTGTTGCTTGAGGGGACGGAGGGCCAGAAAAGTAATTTGTGGGTAAGGGGGGCTGGGTTTGACGAGGCGTGGAATGAAATGCCAGAAGCAAAGTGAGTGAAGAAAGACACACGCCAACTCGCTATCTAGAGCTGGTGGAGGGGCTGTAGGATATCTTTATGCAGTATTTTCGACTAAATTGCATGTTCTATTATTTCCCATCTAATCCAAACCAACCCACTCATCATCATCAGACTCGCCGCCCGACTCCGCAGTGCCATTCATCACCGCGTCTATCGACTTCTGTTCTCCACTCGTTAGGTACAGCGACTGACTCTTTCCCTCTTCCTCCTTTTTGCCAGCTTGTCCGAGCAAATAGTCAACCATGTAAACGTTCTCGTCCGCCAGTCTCCTAATCTCGTCTCTCATCTTCGACACAGCCCGGGAGACTACCCGCAGCTCGACATCCACCTTGCCCCGGTTGGCTGTTAACCAAGCACCGTGCTTGTCGATGAGCGCTTTGATCCATAGCAGACAAAACTCAATATGAGGAGACTCTTCCGTTTGTGCCGCAACGAAACGTAGCAACCGGGATACGTAGACTGTAGGAAGATCGGCGACCACCAAAGAAATATCGGCCGGTGGCACGGCTTGGAAAACTCGCTTAATCAAACCGGCTTCGTTGAGTCGGAAAGCCATGACCAACGCCTTTAGATAGTCCTTTTCATTTTCCAAAACAGCGAGGGTTGAAGCAGGTGTGACCTCAATATTCAGATCAAACGGGTCGAACTGAAGAGTGTTGTCGAGACTGTAGATGAGGAGACCCTCTGTGGAAGCCGCACAGAATGCAGTACCAGTGGGTGAAAAGGCTACTCCTGTTACTCGAACTTCTGGCATCTTCTTTCTGGCAGAGGGATCGCCACCACGCTTTGATCCAGGCAAGCTGTTGTCGACGCGGTCTTCGCGGTCAGATGCCTCCCCTTGCATGTCTATTTCCCCCTCAGGCCCAGCCTCTGTCAACAATTTGCTGTTGAGAAATTCCTGGGTACCGGATAGAGACAAGTTTACGCTAACAGTAAACTTCTTCAGCAGAACCATGGTTGTCACAGAATAAAGGCAAATGTACTTGGTGTTTCCACCTGCCAAGAGACAACTACCGTCAGTGCTATACCGTATCGTAGCGAAACTCTTGGTACCGGCAGTATTGGCTGCGGTTCTTCGGTCCGATATTTTTCGACCACCAGAGGCGTCCCGACGGCCGTCTAGGCCAGCGGTTTGCTCGGCTTCTGAGACTGACCAGAATGTCAATTGGCCATCAAGGGTTGAGACAGCTAGTTGAAGCGAATCTGGCCGGACAGCAATATCGAGCACATCCGCCTGTAGTTGCAAAGGCTCGCTTGTCTGTGTCCTGTTAAAGATAGACCATATCCGAGCTGTACGGTCCCAGCTGCCGCTCACCAGGGAGCTGCCGTTTGGTGTGAAAGCCAACGCAGATACAGGTCCCTCGTGTCCAGACATCTGATCCAGCAACTGACCGGTTTGCACCGACCAGATGTGAATGTCGAATGAATCCAACGATCCCGCAGCAACGACTTCACCGCTGGGATCAACAGCCATGCAGGTGAACGACAGCCGGGTTGGTGCTGTGAACGTTCGGAAATTTCGGTATCTGATCAGATCCCACGCTCGTATCGAGCCATCAAGACTTGAGGTAAAGAGTACGTTTCCCTTCTTCGCAAATTCACAAGCAGTCACGCCACTTGTATGTTCCGTGAAGGTAACGATGCAGAAGCCGGATTCGGTATCCCATACCTTGATTTTGCCGTCATCAGCAGTGGTAATAATTCGCTTGCCATCGGGTGAGTAAACAAGTGAGTTTATTGAGTCAAAGTGGCCTTGTTGCTTGAGAATGTAGGACTCCGATTGCCACTCCCAGACCAACAACTGACCGAGTTTCGAGGCACCGAAAGCCAACCACTCTCCGCTCTTGTTGATAGTCACGAAATCGATGTCATTCTGGGAAATGCTCAGTTTATGAATGTTGTTAAAGTCAGGCATTTCGTAGAGTCCGAATAGACCGTTGGAGAACCCGGCCACCAAGAGGTTTGTTTCTGGGTGAAAGGAGGCGCATCGCACATGGGCGCTGCCCTGCATGAAGTAATGTCGCTGGACGATCCGCCATCGCATGTCCGAGTCATCGTCATCATCCTGCATCCGGTCGTCCTCCTCTGTCTGGTTGATGGGTTTGACGTATTTCCAATCAAATACAGCGCCATCCTTGCTCACAGTGTAGATAGTTTCCTGGTCCTCGGAAAACCATGCGCCAATGACCATTTGTTTGTGTCCAGAGAGCACAGTGGGCGTGAATCCCTCCTCTGCATCCACGCTCCATACCCTGGCTGTCAAATCCTTCGAGGCTGTCAGGAAGAATCGAGAGTCGCTTGACCATTCAACATGCTGAACAGAATCAAAGTGACCTGTGTGTGTATGGTGCTTCACAAAGGGGGCAAATTCGAGCTCCCCTTCAGCATTAGTGTCGGGGGTTGAAGGCACATGCCAAACTTCGATTTTGCGACCCAAGCCCGCGACAAAGTATCTTCCGGAAGGTGAGAAAGACAGCGCTGTGAGCGGCGATCGGAAAGAGAAGTGGTAGATGGATATGCGACGAGGAACGTTGGTCAGAATAGCGTGGCCATCTTCGTCAACAGTGATAAGAAGATTTCCACGGGGAGAGAGCCCGATTCTGACAATGTTTTTGCGATGGGCGAAGGGAAATGTATACGACTTGTTTCTGGCGTGTCTAGGTTAGCAGAGACATCCCTCAGACAGCACCAAGCGACTCATTTGCTGCCCAGACGAATTGACAAAGGGCCAACATACTCAACCAAGTTAAAAACAGTCACCCGGTTACCCACGGGCGAGAAGAGGTGAGTGCCATCCGGACTGAAAAGCAGGTTGCCCTGGCAGTAGACAGTGCCTAGCAAGTTGGAAAACTGCACCACAATGTCAGCACGCGGCGCAGTTCCTGCCACTAGCGGGGCCAATTGAAGAGATTGAAGCCATTGCCAAGCTGCATCTTACCCTAAAATCGGTCTTCATGGTCAACTGCTGGCCATGATCATGTAGACTGATGTTGTATGGTGGGCTGTCTATGGCCGAAGTTGTCGCATCAAAAAATCAAGCTGCAACTTTCTTATCGATATGGCCAGTGAATTTTTCTGGCGTCTGATGGAGACAGCTTCTCAAAAGGAACAACTGGAAGAAGGAACGGCAGATAGTTTATCCTAGCTGCCCAGATCCAAGCCTGGAACGGCAAAGCTCGGGGCGCACCGACCGCCTCAATCTTGGCCCGCCATTTGGGCCATTTGGGGTGCAGCACTGGTGGCTGGAGCTCCTTTTGCTGGCTCAGCGAAGGCCCGGCTTGCCAGGAGCCTGTGAACACACTGAAGGCCACTGTAACCTGTTGGCAGGCGAAAAGGGGACCACTGCCTGCTCCGTGCCCCCATCGCACTAGCCAAATAGGCCCAATCAGCCACAACTGCCAGCCTATCAACGGCCAGCACCCCTGGACAGTCCAGAGACGTGGAAAATTGGACCTCAACCCCTTCCATCCCCTGAAAGTTCAACTTCGAGCTCTGAAGGCCGAACCTCTACTTCGTTTGATCAACTCCCAGGCGAATCTCCTTCTAATACTTCGACCGTGGCATCTGCAGACATCTTCTTTCTTGTTCTGCTTCGTCTGACGGCTGCAATACCGCTTCGGCACTCATCTATTCCCAGCTCTTCCTACTAACACCGCTGATCCGCCCCCCTCACCTCGCCCAAGATGGCTCCCGCTGCTGCTGAGAGCGCCTCACCGATTGGCATTGCCAACCTGCCCAACCAGCGGCACAAGATCGTCGCAAAGCGCGGTGCTGGCTTCACTATTATGGTATGTGCGATCAGCTTGATCTCTGGACTTCTTGACGCGTGCCTAATATCTAGACGAACCGCTAACGTCGCGTATAGGTTGCTGGCGAGTCGGGTCTGGGCAAGACGACCTTCATCAACACTCTGTTCTCCACAACCATCAAGAACTACGCCGATCACAAGCGTCGACACCAGAAGCAGGTCGACAAGACCGTCGAGATTGAGATCACCAAGGCCGAGCTTGAGGAGAAGTTCTTTAAGGGTATGCATCTCACATGCTCACCGGCTGGCCTGTAGTGTGCTAACCTGTGATCTACTACTCCCAGTCCGACTGACCGTTATCGATACCCCTGGTTTCGGTGACTATGTCAACAATCGCGACTCCTGGATGCCCATTATCGAGTTCCTCGACGACCAGCACGAGTCTTACATGCTTCAGGAGCAGCAGCCTCGCCGTCAGGACAAGATTGATCTCCGTGTCCACGCCTGTTTGTACTTCATCCGCCCCACGGGCCACACCCTTAAGCCCCTGGATATCGAAGTTATGAAGCGCCTCTGCTCAAGAGTCAACCTGATTCCTGTCATCGCCAAGGCCGATACCCTCAGCCCTGCTGACCTGGCCAAGTTCAAGCAAAGAGTACGATGACCTTACCAGCCGTCAATTTTCTTTACCAGTATTTTCTAACATCGTTGCAGATCGTCAATGTCATTGAAGCCCAGAACATCAAGATCTACCAGCCCCCGATTGAGGAGGATGACGAGGCCGCTGCCCAGCACGCGCGTAGCCTTATGGCCGCTATGCCGTTCGCTGTTATCGGCTCTGAGAAGGACGTCAAGACTGGCGATGGCCGCATCGTCAAGGGCCGTCAGTACTCGTGGGGCGTTGCCGAGGTTGAGAATGAGGACCACTGCGACTTCAAGAAGCTGCGATCCATTCTGATCAGGACCCACATGCTCGACCTCATTCACACCACCGAGGAGCTTCACTACGAGGCCTACCGTGCGCAACAGATGGAGACGCGCAAGTTTGGCGAGGCCCGCCCCAGGAAGCTCGACAACCCCAAGTTCAAGGAGGAGGAAGAGGCCCTGCGGAAGCGTTTCACCGAGCAGGTCAAGATCGAAGAGCAGCGCTTCCGACAATGGGAGCAGAAGCTCATTGCCGAGCGCGATCGTCTCAACAAGGACCTCGAGCAGACTCATGCCCAGATCAAGCAGCTGGAGGGTGAACTCGAGGCCATGCAAGGCAGCGCTGTCCGAAGCCACGGTCGCCGTTAAAGCACATACGATATACATCGTCAGCGCACCAAGTTGGTGTTGGACAATTGGTAGTCATTTTCTCTCTTATAGCCTATGGCTCCAGCTTTGGGTTTGGAGTTGAAGAGGTCGAACGGCGAATACCAATTCGGAGGAACACATTCATGGATTTTCTCGCCAGCTACTACTGCAGGGGTTATGGGGAGCTTTGGAGGTGACAGTGGGTTTCCCGTGGTTACGACTGCAAGAACCATCACTGCGATTCTCTCCGTATTTGTGGCCGTTCGGTTCAGCTGGCATTCGAACAAAATTATGGCCGTTCCCTCAAAATTAGCGAGTAGGACGGATGTTGGAGGTTTTGATAATGTAGCCCTATTTTATCCCTCTGTTTTTCTTTAATTCGAGCCCCTTTCCTCAGCTAGGCACACGTTTTCTAGTTCCATGTAATTCAGTCATCATGTTTTTATGACACAAATCTTAGTGAAATACTTCAACTCGGAGCCATGCTAGTATATTGTGCTTTCCTTTTGTTTGGAAATTAACCAATACGCATTGCCTCCTCTGTAAGACCTGATCGACACGATGCTAGACAGAAGAGCATTGGGCGACCATCCGTTAAATCCCTTGTTGTTATCTCCTTTCTTGTACTTTGTATATAGTATGACATTAAGTTCATTCCCAACCTCCAGAAATATGTAAGCGAGAATCTAGTCTCTAAACAGCATCCATGCTGGCTCTGGTAGTGAGTTGCTCATTCTTATTCCCCAGCCTTGATATTTGCAAAAAGGCATCAACGCCATAGCCCTCCAGGCTGTGTAAGTGTAAAGAGCCGGCCCAGTACTCAGCATAGACGCGGCTCAAAGGCAGGCCCATTCCCAGGCGGAGTTTGGGCGGTCGGCTGGTGAGCGAGGAGAGGGAGCCCCGGTAGGTGGGTGTCTTGAGGTCCGCACGGCCGAGCTCCTCCTCGACATGAAGCTCTTGCATCGTGGCGGCCATGCGGGGCACTCGGCCGAGGTTCTGGAGACGCTTTTGGCTTTGGGGGCCTTTGCTGAAGGACCAGAGGTAGGGGAGTTCTTCGCGGGGGATGCCTCCCCCGCGGTCTGATATACGGATTATGACGTGCTCTTGAGCCTCGCAGATGGTGACTTCGATGGGAGGAGGGGTGTTTGATTTAGTTGTTGAGTTGGGATTGCTGTGGCGGTCGATGACTGCTTGGACGGAGTTTCGGAGGAGCTCGCCGATGATGTACTCAAGGTGGCTGAGGATGTAAGGGAAGCTGGCATCGAGGTGGCCGTCGACTTTGATTTCGGGAACTTGGACGCCTGGACCATTTGTGGAGAGGGCGAGGTGGGTGACGGCTTTTGCGCAGCGATCTATGACGTCCTTTGCAGAGCATTTTATGAAGACTTCGCCAATGAAGTCAGACTCGGAGAGCTTGGCTCCGGGGGAGAAGTAAGGCGAGTTGTAGGTTTCGGTCAGGGAGAGGTGTTGCTCGGCGATGACTCGTCGAGATATACGCTAGAAGCTGCGTGAGCATGGGGGAGCTCCGATGCACCAGCCCATTGACTTACTGATCTAAGGATAGTGTTCATGAAGTGGTCTAGCTCTCTGGGATCCATCAGGCCACCGCACTCGAGGATGCCCATGGCAAGCTTGGGGATGACCGTGAGGTGGCCTTTGAGGTTATGGCTGATGACCTCACAGAACTTCTCATTGTCCTCGAGCGTCTTGATTTCCTTGACCTTGCGAAACATGTCGAAAGCATTGTAGTACAAGTCGTATACATCTTTGATATGGGGGTTCGTGACGACAACGTAGGGAAGCTTCTGCATATCACGGATCCGATGTGCTAGTCTGTAAGACCCCGGGTCAGCTACCTCGGTACCATCTAATACTACCTGGTATTCCCAGGACCGTGGAGAGGCTCAACAGACTTACCTAACTGGCAATTCGGTGCGGACATAGTTTGCAGAGCTAATCAGACGCGACTCGGTCAGAGAGCGACCAAAGACCATCAGCTGGCGCAAGCTGATGGGGCGCGCCTCTTTTGCAACCCATCTACGACTGCCTTAGCGCCTGCGCCGCACGATGCGGAGCGTCTTGTGTGTGCCATGTGTGTCATGTGTGTGTTTGTTGTGTTGTGTTGTGTTGTGTTCGCTAGGGGAGCACAAGAAGAAGGGAGGAGGAGGTCTTTGCATACTCGTCTAGAACAGAAATCGGCCGCCATGATCCGTTCGTAGCCTTGCTCGCCCTGCGTGTTTGTATCGTCGCGGGTCGTGCAGCTGTTCTGCGTGGAGGAACCGTGTCACCGAAGCTCGTCGTCGTTCTCGTCGTCGCGGCCAGAGCCGGGTCAATCAGTCTGCATCGTTTGCTGGAGTTGCGCCGCGCGATGGAGAACATGCCCGCGGTTCCATGCAGGGATTTTGGGCAGCAGTGTTCGTTCGAGGGCAGAAGCGGCCGGCGAGAGATGTGCGGCCGCAGAGGAAGCTGAAAGAGAAGTATAGCAGTATCGTCCCAAGGCTCGGATTGTGAGAAAAACAAAAGAAATGATAGGTTCAGTGCACGGCGAATGAGTCGGAGAATGGAGGTGGTGATAATACGCAGGCGTGTGCTTCTCATGAAGCTCTCCGAGGCGTGTCAGAAGCTTGGATCGGCTGCTGACAATCTTGGCAGACTTTACCCCACATGCAGCGGTATCGGCTCCGAATGGGCGGTCCCTTTTGCACATGAATGGGGTGTCATGTCTGTGCTGCAGAAACCACGAGTTTTGGTTTACAATGAATATCTCTTTTCTCAAGGCGAATTAAAACAGCGAAAAGTATAGTACTAGTAGTAGTAGATCTCCTTAAGATGTGTCAGTGTTCCACAATCACAAGCATTTGTACTTTGTAAATATGAGTGGATAGTTGGAATGTGAATGTCAACTAATAATGTGCTGAGAGCCTGCATGCAGTGTTTACAATAGCTACCTGAACCTAGTGATTGATGACAATTCAGCCATCAATGGGCAGCCATGAAATAATGAAACCGGAGCTGCTCGTCAGGTTAGCAGTGACGCCCCGCCATGCCCCAGGTTAAGCTTAACAACATCGACACTGTACGAAGAATGCAAATGACGCCATCGCAGCACATCAGGTCATTTTCTATCCACAGTCATTTCGATGATTCAATTCTCCCGGGTCGGCGTCGTCCAGCAATAGAAAGCAGAGGGTGGGAAAATATCCAAGAAACGTATATCTACAGGAAGCCTTGATATAATACTCTGCTAGTGACAAGAATGGTCAAGGCCAACCTAGACTCAAGAAGGCGTGAGGAGGATGATGATGATGCTGCTCTATGTTTCAGAAAAAGATGCGTCTCCAGAAAAGACAAAGACGGATCGAGTCACAAGCAAAAGCTCTGCTGCGCAACAGGACAACGTCATTGGTAGTGGGGGTGGGGTGACAAGCACAGAGAGATTTGCGCCACAAACCCGAGCCACGATGCCACACAGCAGGCGCACAATAATTGTTAGCAAAATACATCTGCTTCTGACAGAACTGGCTTGGCGAGGAGTTAAATGGTGGGGTAGTCCACGGTTCCCATCTAACACACCACAAAACACCTGAAACAGACCCTTTTCGAGTTCCATGTGTGAATGGGCAGAGCAGATGCAACTTGGAGTACGGAAGCTTTTTGCTCCACGGATGCAGCCTCCTGGGACCTCTGCAGCCTGCCACCGCTAGGGAGCACTAGGAATAGGCAATAACGCTCAGAGCACCCCGTATGTACGGAATACAGCATGAGGTACTTCGTATGGAGCTGTTGTCATGTCTACTGCCGCCACCAAAGCCCCATGTTAACGTAATGCCAGGACACAGGCACTGTCTGTCTGTCACCTCTCTTGACCTCGGGCAGCTTTTCTGCCGTGCCTCTGACTGGTACTCCGTACTCCACATAACTTAACTAAAATTGCAGACGCATCTGCTCTCTCCAGCATCTTAACCTACTATTTTCCTTTGCTCCCTCTTCGTCTTGCCACCTCTGTGGGCTTGTTGTAGTAGTACTCGCTTTCTCTGGGCTTCTTGTGCCACCCTGCACGTTGGCCGACAGGGCCTCTTCAGCCTGTCCCTGTTTTAATTTTTTTGCTCACTCCTGTGCCCACTGAAGCCGCTATCGTTGCTGCTCTTACTGCTGCTGCTACGGAGTACTTCAACTGCAGTCCCTGACTGTCAACGAGCCGCCACACGCGCGCCTTCTATCTAATACTCCTCGGGCATCTCAAGAGCATCCGCCACTGCACCCCGCGCCTTGCTTTCCAGCAGCTCTGGAGGTGGCCTGCAGTCGCTGTTGGGTTGTTTCTGGCGAACGAAACCATGGTACGTTTTTTTCACAGGCAATTGCGTCAAAGGAGCTGTTTGTCTCCCCTCCCCCCAGCTTTGCTCTTGCGCCCTGGCCCTCCACGAAGTGCTTTGCAGCTCTGCCTAGACCTCTGGCTGTCCTGACCTAGGCATTGCGTGTATTGCTATCGCCATCATTATCCTCGGGAGACCCTCAGCCCTTGGCCCAGCTCGGCGGCCTTTCACCGTCTCCGACCGCTCCGGGCCTCAATCACCCTCCTGATTCGTGATTCAGAACCTCAACCTCTTCTTATCTTCTACCCCCACATCACCTCCAGTTGAAATCGTCCACCATGAGGAAGTCTGATAACAGTCGACAGCGCCAGCTGCCGTACAGAGGCCCGGCTAACGACCCCATTCTCGAACAGAGCTACAACGTGCCCTCGCCGAATGAGATGGTGGTGGACACCGATGACTACGTCGGCGTCGCCAACGCCCCCGAGAAAGACTCTGTCGCCATCATCAACCCCGATAGCCTCGAACATGAAGCCGATCAGCTACAAGACCTGCCTCTGGCAAACGACTGTGGGTTTCCCCCCCGTTACCCGTCCATTCCAAGGTGACCTCACTGGTTTAGCTGACACGGCTTTTGCTTGACAGTCGAGGCGATGAAGGAGATCGTCCTCACGCCGTTGTTAGACGAGCCCAAGATCCTCGAAGACTTCGTACATACATGGACGGTCGAGAATTGGCGAAGCCTCGGCAAGAGGGAGCACGGTCCTGTATTCCAGGCAAGCGGTCATCCATGGTGCGTTTCTTGCGTCCCGATGTGGTCCCGCTGTAACTGACGTTATCGCGACGCAGGCGCATCCTACTCTTCCCTCACGGCAACAACACTGACCAATGTTCCATCTACTTGGAACATGGATTCGATGCCGATGCCGTCCCTGAAAATTGGAGCTGCTGCGTACAGTTTGCGCTGGTGCTCTGGAACCCGAATGACCCTAGCTTACATATCAACCATGCCGCACACCACCGCTTCACCAAGGAGGAAGGCGACTGGGGGTTCACCCGATTTGTGGAAATAAGGAGGATGTTCAATGTCCCTTGGGAAGGTGAAAGTCGTCCTTTGGTCGAAAACGACACCGCCAACATTACGGCGTACGTCCGCTTTGTTGAGGATGAGACTGGCGTGCTATGGCACAACTTTACCAACTACGACTCCAAGAAAGAAACGGGCTACGTCGGCCTTAAGAACCAGGGGGCAACCTGCTATCTGAACTCCCTCCTGCAGTCGCTGTACTTTACAAATGCCTTCAGAAAGGTGTGTTCCCCATGGTCACATATGGGAAGTAGTCTTGCTCACTTGCGTAACAGGCTGTGTACGAAATCCCCACCGAAAACGACGAGAGTATGCAGAATTCCGCATATACGTTACAGCGGCTCTTCTACCAACTACAAACCTCCGAGCAAGCCGTCGGTACCAACGAATTGACCAAATCATTTGGCTGGGAGACGAGACATATCTTCGAACAGCAGGATGTCCAAGAGCTGTCGCGAAAACTCATGGAGAGAATGGAGGAGAAGATGAAGGGCACTAAAGCTGAGAATGTCCTCTCCGAGATGTTCAGTGGCAAGATCAAGACCTACATTTCGTGCATAAATGTGGACTATGAATCAAGCCGCATTGAGGACTTTTGGGACATTCAGCTCAACGTGAGTGGGAATAAGAACCTCCTGGAAAGCTTCCAGGACTATATCCAGGTCGAAAAGATGGACGGCGAAAACCAATACTTTGCTGGCGACGAGTACAAGCTGCAAGATGCCAACAAGGGCGTTATCTTCACCAGCTTTCCCGACGTTTTGCATTTACAACTTAAACGATTCGAATACGACATCCAAAGAGACATGATGATGAAAATTAACGATCGCTATGAATTCCCTGACATTTTTGATGCCTCACCCTATCTCATTGAGGACGCGGACAGATCGGAGTCTTGGACCTACCAACTGCACGGAGTTCTCGTCCACAGTGGAGATTTGAACGCCGGACACTACTACGCGTTTATAAAACCGTCCAAGGATGGATGGTTCTACAAATATGACGATGACAAAGTCACCAAGGCCACCTTGAGGGAAGTGCTAGAGGAAAACTTTGGTGGAGAATATCGGACCCCGAACGGCTATTCACGAGCACCTTTGCAAAAGAAGACCCCGATCGTGCGTCAGAACAGTGCGTACATGCTGGTGTATATCCGTCAATCACGACTTGACAAGATCATCTGCCCTGTTACCAAAGACGATACTCCAGCACACCTCCGTATGTCACGAATTTGTTTTCTTCTCAATGTTCTAACTGAGGATGGGACTAACATGAATTTTAGAGAAACGCTTAGAGGAGGAAAATGCCCTCAGAGAGGCACGCAGGCGCGAGCAGAAAGAAGCTCACCTATACATGATGGCTAAAGTTGTCACAAATGACACTTTCCGAAACTATGGCGGCACTGATTTGTGCGTGTTTGATGCTAACCCCGAAACTGACCCTTCAGCACCGAGACCCTACCGCATTCGCCGAACTATGCCTATGCAAGAATTCGTCAGTCAAATCGCTGCCGACATGGGCTTGGACGCTCGCCGAGTTCGACTTTGGCTCATGGTTAACCGACAAAACAAGACCATTCGACCAGATCAGCCGATCATGGATCTACGACCGTCGGTCGAAGAAGTTTTTAATCGCTCTGCTGCCCATCGTGACACTAGTCTGCGTGTTTGGGCGGAAGTTGCAGATGAAATTGATGAAAATGGCGATGCTGTCTGGGCATCATACCAAAGTCAACCAAGCGGTGTTGTTGTCAAGAACGACATGATAGTTCTCCTTCTGAAGCAATTCGACAGTGAGCAGCAAACTCTGAGAGGTGTCGGCCACGTTTACGTTGGCAAAGAAAAGAAGGTTGAGGAGTTGGCTCCCTTGATTCTTGAAAAGATGGGCTGGGGTGTCGAGGACAAGCTGATGATGTGGGAGGTATGAAGACACCCTATCTTTGAGCCGCGTTTTGATAATTGACGTTGAATTAATAGGAAATCAAACCCACCATGATTGAGGCATTGAAGCTGAAGCTGACCTTCAAGCTTGCTGAGCTCCAAGATGGAGATATCATCTGCTTTCAACGTTTGTCAGACAGCAAAGCTGAAGGTGAAGGAGCGACAGAGAAATCCTCACAAGAGATGTATGTCCATGTATTTGTATCATCAGTCTCGACACCAACTGACTCTTTGGCAGGGCCAAGACATTTGATCATGTCGAGGATGCACAGGAATATTATGATTTCCTAGAACATAAGCGGACAGTCAAGTTTCACGCTCATCCTACCCGATGCGATCCCAATCGGTATCCTAATTTCGAGCTCGTTCTCAACTCGAAAATCAATTACGACACGCTATCTGAGCGAGTTGGTGCCCATCTCGAAGTTCCTCCGACACACATTCGCTTGTGGACGGTCAATGCCAACACAAACAATCCGAAGTCTCCCGTCCGGAGAGGAACCAACCCGACATTGCGGCAGATTCTGAACCCCATGGGCTCAAACACACTCAACTCAACGCAGAGAACCGACGCCTTTTACTTTGAGGTCCTTGAAATGAGCTTGGCTGAATTGGATACCAAGAAGAGTATTAGGGTTACCTGGTTGAGCGAAGGCATTACCAAGGAGGCAAGTAGTCATTTTCTTCTTCTTTCATACCTAAGTTTCTTCTCTCTTGCTGACATTGGAACTAGGATCAGTATGACTTGCTTGTACCAAAGACAGGAACTGTCGAGGACCTCATACAAGCCTTGATTAAAAAGGCCAAGCTTCCAGACGAGACAGAAGGGGGCAAAATAAGGGTGTATGAAACGAATTCCAACAGGTTCTACCGCGAACCCTCGCGGGAGCATCCTGTCCTGAACCTCAACGAGTACACCCAGATTTTCGCCGAGCGTGTCCCAGAGGAGGAGAAGACAGCCGACGACAATAACTTCATTCACGTATTCCACTTCCAGAATGAAATCAGCAGGGTTCACGGCGTCCCGTTCAAGTTCCTTCTGATCGAGGTTTGTCATATATGGGGTCTGGGAAAATGCTCTCAATGAGATGCTAACACGATCTTAGGGCGAGAAATTTGCTGATACGAAAAAGCGACTTGAAAAGCGCACTGGTCTCAAGGGCAAGAGCTTCGAGAAGATCAAGTTTGCCGTTGCTCGACGAGCGAATTACTCAAAACCACAGTATCTCAATGACGGTTCGTGTTTGTTCAATGGCAAAGTGCGACTCACGGCTAACTTTGGACGTGATGCAGATGACGAATTATGGAATATGGCTTCATCCGAAGATGACTATCTTGGACTGGACCATGTGGATAGAACAAGGACCTTGAGAAACGGCGTTGGGGATCTTTTCCTTCGTTAGGTGACCCGATACAGCGGAGTCTGCTCTTTCAGAGACGTCTGTTGCATGTTGCTGTTGTAAAGGACCCGAAGACATGACCTGAGAAGTCTTTGGTATATCTCGTTTCATACCCTGTGGGCCACAGAAAGGTGTGGCTGTGTCTTGTCATTGGGACGAGGGCGTTTGTTCTCCGCGTGCATGTGGACACGCATCATGCCACAGGGGGCGGTTTAGGTTTACTTGACTATACAACTTGATGGCAATGAAAAGCATAGGTTGGATGGAGTAAACCCAGGGGCTTGTCACGGGTGCTAGTGTACTCTACTCTCACTACGTACGAATCGTTTTAATCATGACATCAACGGTAATTTATGAGACTGGGAGGTTTATGCTTAAATCAGGTATGGGCCGATACAAGTGCCGTACGGAAACTATTCTTAGTATAAGCCCAGTCTGGGCGACGCCACAGCTGTGGCTGCTATAATAGTACCACTAGCCACATCTTGACATCAGATCCCATCTCCCATCTCTTCTCCATGTGATGTTCTCTCTCGCCGGCATCGCGCAGCAATGGCTGCCACTTGAACTGCCCATCTCGCATCAGCGATCATAAAGGGGATCCAACAGGGTGAAAACAACAACCTGGAAATAACAACCTGAAAATAAGAACCATGACAGACCGCAGCGGCGCGTCCATCGCCATCGACATCCTCAGCCATATCGTCCTCACCATCTGGAGCATCGAATGGTCGCGATACATATCCTTTCTCGGCCGTGTCGTCGTCTTCCCCGTCAGGCTCGCATGGATTCCGCTATCGTACATTGCGGGTGTTTTGGCCGTCTTGTTTGCGCCGGCGCTGTATATGGTTTCGTATCTCGTGGCGTTGTGTAATGCGATGATTGCTTTCTTTGTGGGTTTGCAGGTGAGTGAGCGTGCTCTTCATGTTAGTCAAGGGAGTGTAGCTGACAGTTGCTCGTAGCCATTATACATCTTTGTATGAAAGCAATTACACTGGGATAGGTGGAGAAAAGAGTGCTAACGTCTATTATTAGTTCGGAACCGCCGCGGCAGTTGGCATCATTGCCGGCATGACATTGGCCACGTCCTCCTCCATCATCACCTTTCATCTAGGCATGCAAGACGACTCTTACGAAGAGCCTTCTCGCAGACTAGGCAAGGCACCGCTCACTTACTCAGCTCTCACCAAAGACGAGTCATCATCCAACGAGGCGGATTGGTACTGGGCTGATCCGTCCCCTTCACGGCGTCGTCCGGCAACAGGGCTCCTGTCACAGACTATTCTTGAGGAAGAGGATGACTCTGATATGTGAATTATGATGACTGCCTAGCAACTTTGATTCCTTCCTTATGCAAGGCCTACCTCCCGATGAGATACCGGCCAAATACTTAATGTTCATTGGTTTTGTTCGTGTGATACCGTTCTTTTGGTCCCCACCAACGCCTATTCGAGTCTCTGCGTGAAAACCTTCATTCTGTGGGATATAACTCTGTGTGAAACAGTCCAGCGACAAACCAAGCTCTCTAAATCCATCCCCGCCTTGTCCCCTCATACTATTGTTGTGCGTACTCTTTCACCGTCGGTACACGTCCCGGTCCGTCCGGTCTCGATCCCGAGGCCTATCGTGTACCGGAGACCTGCTCCGGCTTCTCGTTCGCCGATCCCGATCGTACCGGCGCCCGCCGTCCTTGCTAGTGGGACGTCGCCGTTCATCTCGGGGTCGATCATCGTCTCTACGCCTTCCTCCAGCGTCATCCTGTCTGTAGCTCGGGATGTAGGTGTCAATATCTGGTCCTCGGCCAGGACCCCTATTCCTAGGTGGTCGGTCTCGGTCCCGGTGATCTGCATCGTCCCAATTCGGTGGCCGGTCCTGAGGGGGCCTCGGAACGGGTCCCCTCTCCCTTTGCCAGGCCGGCCTTCGTTCCTCGGGTGCGCCCCTGAACCGTCCACCGTTGACGCCATTTCGACCTCCATATCCATCGCTGCTGTTAAAGCCAGCAGTAGCCCCGTTCGCATCAGGCCCCAACCCCACAGTTCCTCCCTTAGGTGCAGGGGGGAGGGCAGCCTTGCGATCGTGGAACTTTCTTCGGTCGAGCTCATGACTCTCTTCATAGGTAGGAAGCTGGTGCGGTTCCATGGGCAACGGCTCCTTCTTGAAATAAGGGTGTTGTAAAGCATCCACGGCATTTATCCGAGTTTTCCAATCCAACTTGAGCAAATCTTTCAAGAGAGAAATGGCCCCTGAACCATATCTAAAGGGTTTCTTGTCAGTCTTGAGGCCACACTAGATAACATATGATATAACTTACTCTCGGAAGCGGCTCTGCAAGTTCCCTGGCCGGGATCTTGGCGACAAATGGTCTCCTCCTGGTAGAGTCTTCCACCCCGGCATGTTTTCATCGGTTGGTGAGCCCATCAAGTCCCAGATAAGCTCGAGCTGATGTGCGTCACTCTCGCCAGCAAGAATGGGCTTGCCGAACAACATCTCACCGAAGACGCAGCTGCGACACTGTTAGGATAGATGCCCAGGTAAAGGAAATGGTATGCTTGTCTTACCCAACACCCCACACGTCAATAGCGGTGGTGTACTGTCTCAACTGCAATAGGAGCTCGGGAGGACGGTACCAGCGAGTTACAACAAGGCCAGTATAATCTCGCCGGCCATCTCCCATAGGACGACCTGCCTGTGGCGTCGGCCCATCATAGTGTCGAGCCAGACCGAAATCGGCAATTTGCAAGATGCCCTTGTTATTGATAAGAAGGTTGGCAGCCTTCATATCACGGTGAAGGATATGGTTATCGTGGAGATAGCGCAAGCCCTGGAGCAGCTGGAGCATGTAACACTTGATTTGGGCCTCCTTGAAGTGGACTGAAGGGTTGTCGAGGAGTCCCGATAGATCGTGATCCATGTATGGTGTCACCATGTACATGATGGGCTTTTTGCGCTTATCGGCTGTGCGCGATCGGTCATGTTAGCTGAGGAAGACCAGGCAGAGGCATCGAATCTGGTATAGAAACTTACTTGGTCTTGTTGGGTGCTCCACAGCCATATCCTCAAGCTTCAAGATGTTGTGGTGGGAGAGTAGCTTCAGGAGCTTGATCTCTCGAAGGGCGGTGATTGGAAACTAAGGCAAGTTAGAGGGCAAGCGGAACCCTCGCGGATATTCTGGTCACATACTCCATCCTTTTCATGATGCATTATAATCTTCTTCAGGGCGACAAGTGCGCCAGTCTTTCGTGATCGGGCGCGGTGGACCTCACTGGGTTTGTTTGTATTAGCCGCGTTCGCCAGAAACCATCGCGAGAATGGCCATACCCAAACGTTCCTTCTCCAAGCTTCCCCTGTAGCTCATAGTCGGCGATGCGCGAACAGCCCAGAAAGCTCGACTTGGGTCGGAGGTGGTTCAGGGCAAAGGTACGTGGCGAAGTGCCACCGGGTGTCGTCTCAGCGGGTCGATCCATGGTGTGCTAGCCTGCTACGCCGATGGCGACTACGATGACGAGGACAAGAATGGTAGTAAGAGGGTGACGAGTCGGCGATCCTCAAGAAACGCGTGTTGCGAAAGAGTTCGTTGTGGCTTGTCAGGCGCGCATCGCCTCCTCTGGTCGTTGTCCCTTGGGCTTGTGGGGAGGAAATTCGAAGGATGAATAGAATGGATTGATTGTCGCTTTATTGAATAGGGTCGTTAAAATATTGCGGAATGGGAGGGATCGAAGTTGGTGGAAAGCGAGTCAGAGGTGAAGCGAAGCTGAATTGTATCCATGTCATAATACGAAGTACTTCGCAGTAGCACGAAGAATCAAGATGGCGGCCAGTTTGCGCCTGCTCCACGGAGTATTGGCCGAAAAAAAGATGATGGGGCTATACCGGGTGGGTACTTCTTCCACTGGATTGAAGTGCAGAGGCTCCAGGTATTGGATTAGTATCTCGCTGACAGACAGGTCACTGATTAGATTCGCACCAATACCAAGCGTCGGCCAGATATCTTATCTCGACATGCCGCAGATCTAGCAATCTTGATTCTTGAAACCACAAAGTCATGGACTGACCCCTGGAACAAAGTGACGTAGGCGCAGGGGCAGGTTGTCTCTTACTCGTAGTAGTACTACGAAGCAGTAGTATGGAGTAGCAGCAACGAGTGCAATGATAATACTTTATAATTGTCGATAAGGGCCTGCATCTCTGCCCCTGCCTGAATGGCGAATGAATGGAAATATATGTATGATAGATAGACAGCATCTTTATCAGTGACTGACTAGCCGTGTCTAGTCCAAGACATGAGGTCATGGGATAGCAAGTAGGTGTACGAGAATGTCATGTTCATCATCATAATACTATGTATGATGCGATGGAACCCTGTGCATCCTTACCAGTACAGTCCGGGCGTCCAACAGAAAAAAAGGACCTCCCAAAACCATAACCCTCCGATTTTGAGATTCTATTACCCCTTTGTATCCACTTGATTGCCTCTATCTCGTAAGTCACGAACACGTACTCCGTACTAAACTTCTAATGGCTTTTGGTTGTGACGCCGCCGTTTATTATTATGACTAAAAAGTTACGGAATTTCTGACCACCCTTTGCCCACCTGATGCCTTATTTTTTTCTTCTTTGTTTGGGGTATGATCCCTGGATCCCGGATCCCGCCTCTTCTCTTATCGGCTTCCAGGGTATACATATTTGGTCGGTTCGAGATAAAAAATCGGGAAAAGAGCCAATTTGTACCCAGGATATTGTAGCCTACTGGGAATTTTACGAATTCTAATAAATATTAAATATTCAGGTTATTGTCGGCCCATTTTTGGCAAATTACGCAAACTCAAGTCTCTTATCATTCCAGGCGGTGGGCGAGACTGTTTCTCACATTCACATCACACCTCTTATTTAATCCGTTTGCCACTCACGAAGAATCACCAGCCATGTCGCCAGCCCAGATAACTCCAAATCGAGAGCTCGATGTCGATGCCGGACTTCCCGAGTCTCGCGTTCTGATTATCGGAACCGGAGGCACAATATGCATGCAAGAAGGGCCAGACGGTCTCCAGCCCAGCGAGGGCTTCTTGGATAGTGCCATGGCCCCGAGACCAACATTTAACGATATGTCAAGTCCACAAGGCAAGTATAATATTTCATTTGAACAAGATGATACGACGCAAGACTACTGAAGGTTGGGGGAGAGAGGCTTGTAGGGCCCTAGAATCTTGTCGAGATACCGTTCAGTGAAGCCCATGGCTTAAAAACTGTCGTCACTCATTAAAGCAAACAAATATCAACTCCAGAAGCAACGCTGTCAGCTACCGTTGGCTTCAAATCACAAAACAAGTCGCTTAGGAGACATTAAACGAACAAGGTCTATACTAACATCTTTCACAGTTAAACTACAGGCCTGTCGCAATGGCGAGACGGTATTCATCGACAGCCTCAGAACACCCCCCACAGCTTACCAACGGCACATCCGCTACGGCATCCTGGAGTTCGACCCTCTCCTCGACTCCAGTTCTATCTCTGCTAGCGACTGGGATGCCATGGCCAACGCTGTCAAAGAAAATTACCACCTCTTTGACGGCTTCGTCATCCTCCACGGCACCGACTCGCTGGCTTACACAGCATCCGCCCTCTCCTTCATGATGTCCAACCTCGGTAAGCCCGTCATCCTCACGGGATCTCAGGCCCCCATCTTTGCCCTTCAGTCCGATGCTGCCGGCAACTTGCTCGGCTCACTCATCATCGCGGGTACTTTTGTGATTCCCGAAGTGTGCCTCTTCTTCCACCACAAGCTATACCGCGGCAACCGCACCACCAAGGTCTCTGCTGCCTCTTTCGAAGCTTTTGCCAGCCCCAACTGCGAGCCCCTTGCCAAGGTTAACGGCCTCGGCATCAACGTTAACTGGCCACTTGTCCTCCGTCCCACCACCATCGCCGAGTTCCAGATCAATAAGCACCTTGACACTACGCATGTTGCTTGTCTGCGCATCTTCCCCGGCATCAAACCCGAACTGGTCGACGCCGCGCTCCACCTCCCTGACCTGCGTGGCCTTATCCTTGAGACCTTTGGTATGGGCAACGTCCCCGGAGGTGTTGATGGCCGCCTCACCCAGGTGATTCGCTCTGCCGTGGAGCGAGGCATCGTCGTCGTCAATGTCAGTCAGTGTGTTAGCGGCTTCGTATCACCCGTCTACGCTCCTGGCACACAACTCGGCCGTATGGGGGTCATCTTTGGCCTAGACCTCACTGCTGAAGCTGCCCTTACCAAGTTATCTTATCTTCTGTCTCTCCCTGGCCTTACCCAGAAAGACATTGCTGAGCAATTCTCACGCTCTCTCCGGGGAGAAATGACTGAGATTGCCCATCCTAGCTTTTCTCACCCCACTAGCTCCCTCGACAACGCTGCCTATCGACTCACACCCAGCGAATCCGCGTTTGCAGCCTTGGGCTATGCCATCCAAAACGAGGAAGTTGAAGTCGTCAAGCAGATTCTCGAAGGCGAGGGCAATCAGCTTCTTAAGACGGCGGATTATGCGGGCAACACAGCCGTGCACCTAGCCGCCGTCTCAGGTAACACGGAAATCATGCTTGAGCTGCTAAAGCGTGGCGCGAGTGTACACGAGAGGAATAGGGCAGACAATTCGTCACTCTTCCTAGCAACTCTGTCAGGAAAGGAGGATTGCGCGCAGCTGCTGAAGTCAGCGGGTGCGCATCTGTCGGTTGAGGAAATTGAACGCGGCCCTGTGGCTAAGTCCCACAGGGAGCTCGCTTGAACGGATGGATGATTGTTGGGAGGAATAATTAATTTGCCCGTCTGCGTTCACCTAAAGTCGAAATCCGTCCTGCTATCAGTTCGGCTGCTCACGAGCTTGGCATGACTCGCGGACGTCATCTTATCGGGCCTGACGACAGGGATTATAAGGTTGATTGCCGCCCACCAATAAACTGTCAGTTGCGCATAATAATCTGTGGCAGCGATAGGGCAATCGTAGGCCGGCGAGAATCAGAGAGAGAGAGAGAGAGAGAGAGAGAGAGAGAGAGAGAGAGAGAGAGAGAGAGAGAGAGAGAGAGAGAGAGAGAGAGAGATGGGGAGAGAGAGAGGGAAGGGAAGGGAAGGGAACAATAATCTCGAGATATTTTAGAATGCTCATCATACCCTTGTCAATTGAAAAGAACCATGGCTTACAATGAACCGACCAATTGCGAAAGATGCAATGCCCAAGAGAAGCATTTGACTGATAAGGCCATCATCTAATTCTTATCAAGCGAGATGTTGTTTTGCGGGGTGAACAAAACTATTACCGGATTTGGCGAAGCACGCACGATAAAGACACAGGTATCTGCCCCTCCCTGATGGGCAATTGCGCAGCGCTCAGTCCCCTGGATTCTGCCAATCCTAACTGGCCCAGACCTGCGAACCTCGCATTCATTCCCACGATCCAGATCTGTCCTGCACGACGGGGCGGCCACAGCGCAGCGCAGGCGACACGACAGCAAAGCCCACGATCTTATCAGTCGCACATTCGATTCGTACGAGCGACCCACGGAAACGCCAGCCAATGTCACCCGCAGACGCGGAATAGCGGGCTGCCATTGGACTGAACTGCCACTGGACTGCCACTGGGCCGACTGCACTGCTGGATTGACATGATTACTGCATCGCACCGCTGCCACAGCTGCAGGCACCAAAACCAACACTCTATCTCGCTATCTCGACCGCCTGCGTCGTACTCGTGCCATCATTTATCAACGGGGCCTCCATAATAGAGAGCGGGAGTGAACGAAAGAAAGAAAGAAGAGGCATCGAGATTCACGACGGGCAGAGAGACATCCCCAACCCCACAGCTGGGTTCCTCCCAACCAGCCGGAATCAACCACGTTCCTCACCCGCAGGCGTGTGCTTTGTGCGACGAACGAACAGCCACCGAACCGACGCAGCCCGCTCCCCCTCTCACTATTTTTTCGCCCTACTAGTATTACTTCTTTTCCTGCTGGCCCCCCTGGTCAGAATCATGGGTAACAACCATTCGGCGACCAACAAGTCGGGCGGGCCTGGTTCGCCGCCGCAACAGCAACAGCAACAGCAGCAGCAGCCGGCGTCAGCATCGGCGTCTGGCCGTGACTCGCCTCGCCATCACCGCAAAGACGGTTCTCGCAACATAATCCCCGTCCACACTATCCAGCGTACCGTCGTGCCTCCGGAACCTTCACTGACCCCGGCCCAAGGCTCGACTGCCGCCTCTGTTGGCAAGCCCAAGAGCCTGCCCACCACGGCGGTCTCGTCTCTCAGCGGCTCGCCGCATAGCAGCAACGTTTCCACCGCTGCTGCGGCGGCCGCCTCAGCTAGCAATAGCAACAAGCCGCCCCCCGACGCCCGGCCTGTCTCCAGCATCCGTGACGAACCCTCAAAGCCGGTTGACGTGCCAATCGAGGCCTCATCGCTGCGCACGCATCACCACGCTCAATTACCGCCGCATTTGGAGGCCCAACTCATCTCCAACAACAGCCTCACAGATATATACATGTCGCGGCCGCCTCGTCTGCCGCTTCCCATTGAGGAGGAAGTCCATACTCCCGGTTCACCTATCCTTGGTCCCGATGAGAACCTGGACGATATCGAGCTGGGCGAGTCGTCCGATGGCTTGACGCGGAAGAGCTCGGCCCTCAGTACCAATACACTGGAAGAGGACGAGGGTGAGGAATTGCGTGTAGACAAGACCCGGCCAGTTGTCCCGACCCGAATTGAGTGGAGAGGTGGTGGTGAGAAGGTCTACGTGACGGGTACTATCTTCCAATGGAACCGAAAACATCGATTGCATCCTGTGTAAGTTTGACCCGTTACCATGGACCATAGAACCTTGTCATCTGCGACTGAGACTCGTCTCGGCTACCTGCGTCTGTCGTGACCCCATGGCTTCAGCAGTGTATCGCCACGTCTCAGAGTTGAAGAATTCTGCCGCTCCTCTTACCATGTATTGGATGCGGACAAGAAAAACTGTTTTGTTACTGACATGATATGTTTTGTAGTGAAGGCCAGCCTGGGGCTTTTGCGGCCACGATTTATATCCTTCCTGGCACCCATCACCTTCGCTTCCTGGTAGACGGTATTATGCAGACGTCGCCTGATCTGCCTACGACAGTCGATTTCGGAAACAACCTTGTCAACTATATCGAAATCAATCCCGACGACGTACCGGAGAAGAAACAGGCTGTTCTGGGGGCCAGCGATGGTTCTGGGAAAGAAGCCGAGGGCCAGGCCTCTCGTACACCTTCTCAATCAAAGGAGCAGCCAAAGGCGCCCAAGGGCAAGGCTGTCCTGCCACCAGACGCCTACCACGGCCAGATTCCGCAGTACCTGCTCGATTTTGACCAAGCCGAAGACTCCCCAGCCTATCGGAATGCTGTTGCCGCTATTGAGAAGCTGCCAACGCCACCGACTCTGCCCGGCTTTCTGGGCAAGCCTATTCTCAACGCCTCCACACTCCTGAAGGATGACAACAGTGTCTTGAACATGCCCAATCACACTGTCTTGAATCATCTTGCTACGAGTAGCATCAAGAATAACGTCTTGGCTGTTTCGGCGACCACGAGATATCACAACAAGGTTCGTTAAATTCCAAAAAAATTGACAAAATATCGAATGTTGTCGACTAACCCCCCCCCTTTCTAGTACGTCACAACTATTATTTATAAGCCAACCTCATCAGATGAGGGGTGAGAATTCTAGGGGGGTCTTTTTTGCCATGGTGATTTGCGTTTTCAGGGGTGAAATCAAATTAGACATGGGTCGAACATGTACAACTTCTTCAAACTGCCAAGGGCGATCTTACGCGTTGGGATGATGAATGGCAAATACTTGACATGGTGGCAAGGCTTGTTAGCGAACGAAGCCTGTCTCTCACTGGAGCCGTTGGATGATATGAGTTTTGGGGGATGTGCGATGAATCAGACATAAACACAACACAAATGCAAATATGGAAAGACGTATGATGTCACTTTTTTCCGTGTCTCTCTTTTTACGATGTTTATGCTTTTCTTCAGGTTTCATTTATCAGTCCCTCCATTTGACATATACCTCATCTGTCCTAAACCGCTGCGTACACACAGTCTCCTCTAACGGCGTGCGGAATCCCGTCCTATACGCCAGCAGTCCCGCATGCGCAATCATAATACCATTGTCGATACAGAACCGCTCATCCGTGGCATACACGCTGCCCCCCCGCTCGCGCGCCATGCCACCCATCATCTCCTGCAGTCGCTCGTTGCACCCCACGCCACCGACGATGAGAACCTGGCCGCTCCCCACATGGGCCATGGCGCGCTCTGTGATCTCAACTAGCATGGCAAAGACGGTTTCCTGCAGTGTGAAACACAGGTCCTCGGCAGTGAAACCCGCTTTTTCGGGCCCGAGCTCGTGGAGCTGTGCGGCGAGGGCGTCGGCGCTGGCGAGGATGCCGGAGAAGGAGCAGTCCATGCCCTTGACGGCGTAGGGGAGGTCGAGGAGGCGAGATCCCTGTTTGGCCATTTGTTCGATGTTGTAGCCTGGGGCTGGGTCGTTGCTGATCTGAAGCGTGCGGGCGAAGCGGTCGAGACAGTTGCCTACTGCGATGTCGAGCGTTTCGCCGAAGATGCGATAGCGACGCTCGGCGTAGGCGATGACCTGGGAGTTTCCTCCGCTGACGTACAGAACGACGGGGTCATCTGCGCCGGTGATTTCGCGACCCATTTCGATGTGGCCGACGCAGTGGTTCACGCCGACGAGGGGTTTATCCCACAGGAGGGCCAACGTGCGCGCGCCGATGGCAACGGATGTAAGAGGCGCGCCCATGCCGGGCCCTTGGGTGAAGCATATGCAGTCGATGTCCGCGGGAGAGACGCGGGCTTGGGCGAGGGCGCGGCGGGCGAGGCCGACGAATTCGGAGCGGTGGTGGGCGGCGGTGTCTTTGGGGAGGAAGCCGGTTCCCGGGGGGGAGACGAAGGTATGGCGGAGGTTGGAGAGGATGGAGGTTTTGGAGGGAGTGTGGAGGATGACGCCGATGCCGAGTTTGTTGGCGGAGCCTTCGCAGCCGAGGGCGATCCAGGAGGATTTGGTGGATGAGAGGGAGTCTGTCATGGCTGCTGAGAGGGAGAAGATGCGGTTTTGTAGGTCGAGGAGCTTAGAACGGAGACGAGCTTTTATCCAGGAGTGGTTCGTTCGGGTCTTGAACGAGGATGGTTTGCGACGAGATGCGATCCGATGGTGTCGTGACGTTTTGGATGATGATGGATCAATGCAAGGTGTCTGGCTCTCGTTTATTGCGTAGAGGTATCACCGCTATCGCATATCAAGCAACGATATAACTTCTATAAGAGAAAAGTAATAAAAAGCTGTGCTGAAGTGCAAAGTCAACCACAAAGCTCAAAAGCATGGAGGAACAATTCTGTCTTGACGCACAATCAGAAGCATCCGCGACGTTGATAACGGAGGGGTCGTCGCTCCAATGGCGGGGCAGATTACACACATTTACGAAGTACTTCGTACACAGGCAGGTAACAGGGTCTTTTTTTTCTACAGGTCCCGCCGACAGGGTTACGGGTGCTAAAAAAGCTAAAACACGATCAGCTTATGTAAGGCATGCATACCTACCGCCTGCGGCAGTCCTGGCGCTTAGTCGCAAGTAGAAGGTAAGTCGGTTCGGTTACGCACATTGTTTGTGCGTGTGTGCGTGTTGTGTGTGTGGGTGGTAGCTGATACCTAGCAGTACCTATAGTAAATCCCACCACCCCAGTCATTCCCGCGGGTCGGTCCACATCGACCGCTCAACTTTCTCCCTCGACTTTTTCCATGCTCAACTAACCCTCTGCCCTCGTCCACTGGCCTCATATTAACGAGGGAATTGCTCGTTAAGGAGCTTCATTGGAGATTGCTTTTCCCTTTTTCCGGGTTTGGAAGAAGCGCCCTGAAATTTCTGTGAGTTCCCCCCCCTTTCTATAACAGCGCCAGTCCTGAAATCGACTTGTCGTCAGCACACTGTCTAATATCGGTCCTCCAGAGTCCGACCGAGTCTGGGGTCTTCACCCAACAACCCTCGCAAACCGAAAAGCCTACAGCGAGCTTTCTCTGCTCTGAGCCATCTCTTGCGACGGCAATGGCTCCGTCGTCCAGCCTCTCGATGTTGCGAATTCCTTCAAGATCCCACTCTTCCGACCTGCTGCGGGACCAGATCTACGTCACGAGCGCCAGGCGAGGCTGACACACCAAGCCAAGTCAAGCCAAGCCCAGCTGCTCCTCATCTTCTCCCATCGACACAAGACCTTCATGGCAAGCAAGCACACACGGATCGGACATCACAAGAAGGCGGCGACTTCATAAAGCATGCTGGTTCAAACCAGTTCGAGTTTCACATTTTTTCGTCTTCTCCACGGGGCCTCCTGTCGTCTTCTAAGACCTGATCCCGCAACTCCTCAACTCCTCGCAAATGCCTGGCCCAAGGCTATGTACTGTACATCCGGTGGTAGTTCCATCTACAACAAAAGCCTCCGAGCCTCCCTGACCGGTCCGCTCCTGACAACCCCTCATGAAGAAATAAAAAAATACGGGAAGACGACTATATACACCCCGCCGAACATTATTCATACATAAGCACACAAACTGGGGTCATCACGAGAGCAGTGCGTCTCTCTCATGACACTGCCTGCGCTTGTTGAGCTGCAGGCGGAGGCGGAGGTGGCGGCGGGAGCACCCGATTTCCATTCGGTGCCCCGTTTACCGCCTCAGAGGGAACTGGTGGCCGTGGTCGGAAAATATATGGGCTGAGCGGGATCGTTGCCCTGAACTTCAGAGCTCTCGTGTCGAATGGGTCAACTTCATACACAGGTGGCTCATCGTCATCATCATCAGAGTCGTACTTCCAGCGGTCCGAGTATTCGTACGTATCCGCCCTGGATGGTGTCGACAACCCTCTCCGGTCTATCCAGAGTCGCTGTAGTCGGCCAATGCGACGGCGGAAAGCCGGCTGGTTGGCCTGTGGCGAGTCCCGAACGTCGGCACCCTTGAACTGGAAAATGGGCAACTCCTGCTTGTCCACTTGCATTGGCTCAGGTAAGTCATCCACATCCATTGACTCTGATGAGATCGACGCCGGTGGCGTCATTAAATATTGTGTCTTGGCTGGTCGGAACTTGAGCTCCATGCCCAATTCCTTTACTGGCGAGAGTGGATCTCGAGTGAGATCGATATGATTCTGGTTCCACCTTCGGTGGTTCTGCACCTTTGTTTCAATCTCATTGCGAAGCTCATTCTCCTTCTCGGCTAGCTGGTCAGCCAACAAGATAAGATCCTGTTCGTGCGAACGGCCGTCTTGACGAACTGGCAC
Organism: Hypomyces perniciosus; assembly: GCA_008477525.1. Taxonomy (NCBI): domain Eukaryota; kingdom Fungi; phylum Ascomycota; class Sordariomycetes; order Hypocreales; family Hypocreaceae; genus Hypomyces; species Hypomyces perniciosus. The sequence goes on from SPDT01000010.1 coordinate 882,535, forward strand.
ACGCGGATGTGTCATTGGTCTCTGTGCCCCAGTTGCCTCGGCAGGCTTTCGCTTCTGAGGCTGTAATTTCGAGTTAGTGCCAAGTGGCAATACTGAGAGCGTGCCGGTTTGCTCTGGGGAAGTACACACCTTTTGGTTCACTAGGTCATCGTCCTCGCCCTTGATGCCCAGTTTCACCTTAATTTGTTTCAACCGAGCCCTCTCTTCGAAGACGGCTCGGTCCATATGCAGGAGCTCTCGCTTCATAACCTCGCGCTCATGTGCCATGAGCACCAGTTGACGACCATCTTCAAGCTCACGACGAAGACGTTTGAGCGTCTCGGCGATTTTGTTATCTCTAGCCCTCGTCTTTCTCGTTTGCCTAGCCTCCCGCCGTCTGAAGCAGACATAGGGGTCGGTATCATCTGTCTCCTGATGTGTCTCGAACTTAAGGGTGGGATGTAGTGGCTTATTGCCTTCCTCCTGCCGCTTTGATTTCCAATACTCGTAAATCTGCTTGGCATGTTGCAGGATCGTTGCGGAGCCAAGCTGATTGAGGCCGGGAACCATCATGTCATAGCCGACAACAGTATTGTCGACTGATGCAAATGGCGTCTGCTCCGTCGCCGTATCCTCAAAGACTTCCATGATTCTCTCCAAGTCATCTTCGGAGAGTGTTCCAGCAGCAGGGGGGTTACTGTTATACGACTTGAGAAAGTCATTGTCTTCCGTTGTCATATCATATTGGCAACCAATACACTCCTCCACCGTCTGAGAAAAACGAATATATGATGAGGGTTTGTGAAACGGGGTGGGGTAGAGTCCATCATAGTTGATGTCGCTCTCCTTTGGAGGCGGGACAGGAATTTCTTGGTGATTGCTGGTTCCCGCATCTTTTAGGATGGTCTGAAGATGGTATTCCTACAGTTACAAGACAACGAGTCAGTATGGACTATATATCCAGGTGAAATGGGACTGCCAAGGCTGATGATGTATATCAACCAACGTCAACACCACCAAGTCGGCGGCTAGTGATGCCAAGAGATATCACGTGACCATGCACGTGATATCAGAACAGGCGGTGGAAGGGAGAATAGGGGATGAAAATACTGACATTTTCCTCGGCCTGCTCGACACCGGTCGCGATTTGGTTTTCGGTTGTGATTGACTCATACTCAGTAGCATCGATTTGATCCTCTCTCAGTACTGGCAGAGTGGTTTTGACACTCAGCTTCTTGACTCGGACCTTGCGTGACGACATGGTGCCAGGGTGGTGAAGGACGGCAGAAAGCCAGCGGAAAATCCGCGAAAAAAAGCGATCAAGTCATAAAGCGAGACATACACAGTCGCCTTTTGATAAAATGACGATGAAAAAGGTGTTGTGGTGGCAGTTCTCGGATGGCCAAACGCTCGCGTTCGATGAGGTGACGTTGGGATTGTTATGCCGCGCGAAGATTTTTCACTGGGGCAGAACGCCTGGAAAATTGCGGTTGTTTGGATGACGCTCTGGCTAAGGCTAAGTCACTCGCACATAAAGTTTAGGTGGTGAGGTACATGGTGCGCTCGGACCACCGCCTCCTTTTGCCTCCTCTCTCCCCTGAAGTCACAGGCAACCTACGCGCTGAAAGCGGCACTGTGGTGCTAATGACAGAGGAGGCGCGCTCCGGTTGGCTGACAGCTGGCAGCCCAACCGAACACGCACCTTATGCTTTCTTTGAGCCTCCTTTGCCCAATTAACTTGCCGGAGATGCTCCGAAAGCTAAATGCCGCCACATCCTTGAGCCATTGATTGCACAGCCACAGCCACGGTAGATATGACGACTTGGCAGACGAGCGTTCATTCATACCGATTGGAGTTTTTATTTATTTATTTTAGATTGACAATAGACTTCCAAAGTTTGTATGTGCACGTTGGAACATAGTAGTCTCTCTATTCACATTTTATTATATGCTTGTAAAGTGTTGAAGCCGTCCATATCGACATACTACTACGAAGTACGAGTAGTAGTACATAGACTACCTACAATTAAAGATGTGGCTCGTGCACATGACCACATACCCCTCTAGGAGATCTAAGCAGATAGACCGTTGATATGAGCTGCAGCCCACCACAACCACCTACTCCGTACTGCAATCAGCCTTATCGACCATCACCGCCAGCGTTACCCCGACAGCCAGCTTTTCCCACTACACTACAGAAGACCTGAGGTCTACTGTAATAATCTGGCCATAGAATCTCCGAGGCATCGTTGTGCTGTCTGTCCTTGAAGATGGGCAACACCACCAGCGCAGTCCTGGACAATATCGTCCAGGGGTCCAACTGTTGGCTCCCTCCGCCTTACTTGGCCCTCTGTATCCTTGGCTAATGCTTCGCAGTTGACAGAGAGGAAGTGGACCGGTTAAGAAAACGGTTCATGAAACTAGACAAGGTGCGCATCGAAGACCGAGAATGCTCTATCGGAGCTTTGTGATCTGAATGCGCGCGACTGACTCTCTTACCCCTTTTCGCAGGACAACTCCGGCACGATCGAGCGCGATGAGTTCCTTAGTCTCCCGCAAATATCCTCCAATCCCCTTGCCACACGGTTCGAACCCACCACCATATTCCCATAGTATTCGGAAAGGAAAAGGGGCGCTGACGTTTATGGGCACACAGAATGATTGCCATCTTCGACGAGGACGGCGGCGGCGACGTCGACTTCCAGGAGTTCGTATCCGGCCTGAGCGCCTTCAGCAGCAAGGGCAACAAGGAGCAGAAGCTGCGGTTTGCGTTCAAGGTCTACGACATCGACCGCGACGGGTACATCAGCAACGGCGAGCTGTTCATCGTGCTGAAGATGATGGTCGGGAGCAATCTCAAGGACCAGCAGCTGCAGCAGATTGTCGACAAGACCATCATGGAGGCGGACTTGGATAAGGATGGCAAGATTAGCTTCGAGGAGTTTACGAAGATGGTGGAGAATACGGATGTCAGCATGAGCATGACTCTAGGTGCGTTGACGGCTTTTTATTATCCTTGTTATTATTGTTGTTCTTGCTATGGCTCGCTCACGATCATGACTAACCGAATACTTTACAGACCAGTTTTAAAATATTCATTGCCAGTATGAAGCGAAAAAGGTCTCCGGTAGACCGCAAATACAGTGATTTAGGAGAATAAGTATCATGATAATGAATATTCAAATTCAGCGCGCAGCATGCACTCGCATACAAACGTTTTGCTACATCTAGGTGATATGGCAGGCGATTTCCAGGAAGGAATAGGCTCACTGTGTTTGTAGCAACTATGAAACTCGTCATGTCTGGAACATTTGTCACGTTTCAACTCGGCCGAGTTACCAAGACTCCTTGGACCCTAAGACGGCATGATTATCCACGTTGGCGCCCCAAGCCGTATATGGTGTTTCCCATAACCTCAGACATGATCTTAACTATTGGCCATGTGTGGATTGCGGTGCATTTATCCTCTACTTGCGTCTCGCCCGAGTCGTTAAGAGTCATATTGTATTCCTACCGATTTACCGTCTTCGGCTCCATCCCGCTTGTGTCCGACTAAGCATAGAAGTTTAGAGGACAAGTATTACACTCAAAACTGGACAAAGGGCTGGAAAGTGGTTAATTAGCTCTGAGCTCACAGGCTGTCAACCACGCTGAACCTGATCCAGATCGGGAAGGCCACACGCGTTCAAGAATCTGCACAGAGGGCGGTGTTAGATGCGGATTTCTCATTCAACCACGCAATAGCATATTGTCGGCTTCGCAAAGATATCAACTTCGATTTCCTCCAACCAATACTGCGCCGATCAAGGAACCGCAATGCCCTGTGGGTTCAAATGGATTTTGAGGTGAGGGTGTCGAATCGTCTCTCAGCTGTATAATTAATATTCAACCAGTTGGACTCAACTCGGGGTGATTCCCTACAGACGATCATAGGCTCTCATGATGTCTAACCGCTCGTGGAGTACTCTTCGCCGAAAAGCCCATCCCGTGACAGGTGCCATCTGCAGGGAAACTTCATGGAGCCGAGGACGAGGACCGCTCCGGCGTGGCTGAGACATTGAGCGCCACGATAGCAGATTAAGTGCGAACCCCGTCGTTGTGGTCATCCCGTCCAAGACGGGGTGTGTAGATCGGTTACTTTAGGGGCAAGATCTCAGGTGTCGAGATGTGTGTGCAAGGGGGTCTCGGAGCCTCCGGGATATCATCAAGCCCCTGCTGGTTGTACACGCTCTTGGATCTGGTTGCAGGGCTGTGGACCAGTTCCGTATAAAACATATTACTCCGTACATTGTTACTGAATCGTTCCGGCTTGTTGGACCCAAAGTCTCATATCGGCCGACACCCGGTTGTCAGTGCAGCCTCATACGATCTCGCCTACATGCATGTCTCCCGTCGACAAAGGAACATCTGTAGCCCGCCGCCACGTCATTTGTTTTACATATACTACTAGGTCGTGTAGGTACTCGTACCCCGTACATCTATACAAGGATTTACATACGACCGCCTGAGTAATAAGTAAACATGTGGTAGTGGCATTGGTAGATATCCCGATCCAGGGTTCATGACAGCACCATGCAGCATCGGGATATGGTACCACGATCTCGAGGAGGACTTGAGGCCCGAGGGCATGGTAGAGATGCAGACAGTAAGAGGACTTTGCTGGTATGTATGGACCGAGCAGGGGCTTGGGACGATCCATTTGATCGCCAGCCCAGAGTTAAAGCCATCTCATATAGCCCCCCCCCCCCTTTTTTTTTTTTAAATCAATTGTTAAGCCGAAACCGAGGCTCAGAGGTCGAAACAAGTATGGCACAAGTTACCTACTCGTATACTCGTAGAGCAGCCTCTTCGTCGGAGATGAGGAATTGCTCCTTGTCCATCCCCGAAGTCCGGGACGGGTTAGGGTTTAGATCGGATACTACGGCCTAGGGGTGTATCCTCCAAAAAGGGTAACTAAGATGGTTGACGAAAAAAAGGAAAAGTGGTTTGTGATAAGTGACATCCTGCTGACGAGGGGGGGTTGGAACGGGTTAGGGTGATCTGAGACACTGCGATGTGATCAGTCATATTAACATCTGACTCGGGGAATCGGAATCGATAGTAGTGCTAATACTACTAAGTACGAGCAGTACGAGTAGTATATGTATACTTGTATCCATGCCAACACTAGTATATAGTACGAAGTAGTAGTATCTCGTATCGAGACTTCTGTCGATACATGCCTCCTATCAAGGTGAGCAAAGGAAAAAAAAAGAAAACGGGAGTGGCAGGGATGATGCAGCAGTAGTTCAGATTGCTTGGTGGTCTGAGAGAATCCGATGGGCGATGGCGAATATGCAGTAAGAGATCGCGAGGACAAATACGTACATATATATATGGATATGTGGGGTAAATATCAGGTCATGACGTGCATACGAAATGACAATCAGCAATTTCAAATCTGTATTCCCTACAAAGTAGTACTACTACTTTATACGGAGTACTTTGTACTTACAGACATGCTTCATAACCGACAGAGATACTACGAGTACATACAAAACTGCCGGCATGCATCGGCAGAGCTGGGTCTGAGGCTAACTAACTTACAACGCACATGTCAGACATTTCTATCCAGCACCTTGGGTAATAGCCTGCAGATGCGAACAAAAGCCCCTTGAAGGCCAAAATCGACAGCACTCGACAGCGAGAACTGTACTCCGTACAGAGGACAGACACATCTCTTCTCCCTCGAATCGCTACCTACAAACACTCCCTTCCTTAGTACTAGTACGCAACATCATTTTTTATTCCCATGTAATGCTTAGCACTAAGTAATGTATTCATGACTTTGTTTCATCTCTTTCCTCTCCAGAATTGCTTTCGCCTTCTTTTGATACCATCAAAGGCACTTTGTTCCTTCCGTAGGTGATAGAGCCCAGATGGCAAAACGGGCAAGAGAGAATAGGCTTTACAATATTCCGTGTCCACGCTTATCCTAAAATCTTCCCAGCTCAATTAATATTAGAGGCATTTCTCTCCTCTTCAAACCTTTCGTCCACATCTTTCTTTCTTTTCGCGGGCTTCTCCATTACCCCAGCTCGGAAGTGTGCACAGACACCCTAGAAACGGACCCTTGCGGTGTCACATCTGCGTACTACTACTACGAGTAGTACTACTCCGTAGTATTTCGTACTTCGTACAGACTTGTACGGAGTACCTGAACTGGGTTTCACTTCGACTGGCGAGGCGAATACGTGGTCTTCTCTCGTGATACCAATTGCTGGAATGGACAGCACACAATCAGCCACTCAGCCAGCCACAACACTGCAACCCTTTGCCCATCTCGACTCACAATTCGTTGGGTTCGCCAACGACAGTGGATACACTTTTTGTCCGCCTTGAAGAGATCCTGCACTCTGAGAGCCCTGATAATCAACAACGAAAAGCAAATAACGATAGGTATAGCCGATGGGTATTGAAAAGCAGTACAAGGACGGAGGAGTCCGTGGGCAGGGTCACTCACTTCTCAGGTGCTTTTTTTCTTTCCCTTCCTTTACCTTCGGTTAATTGAGGTATTACAATTTCTTTTCTTTATTTGTCCCTGTACGCTCGGTGTCATTACGGCTGGCTTACGAACCGACCCGGCAAACTCCTCTGCATGATCGCCGAGGACCTCACGATCAAATCTGTGGACAGAAGGTGGCACGAATGTGATACCTGTTGCTCAAGACGCCTGCCAACAACAACTGACCTGATTAGCTATGTATCGGGGTTCTTTCTTCAAAACATCAGGGATGAACAAGACCATGCGTACACGCATAGTCGTGGCTGCACATCATCATGACGATGTGTTACACCATACTCTCAATACACTATCCAAGATAATACACTACTTGCATCGTTGGACTGGGCAGACGAATCGAAACAAACACGGCCGTAGCCGTTATCACACCTTGGTGGAGACATGGCCAAGATCAGACTGTGCATATGACCAACACATCCTCGCTTCTTTTGGCATGCAAGCATAAACAAGCCCGTGGCCAATCGAGAGACAAGTTAATAATACACAGCCGTCGACAATTGCCGCAACAACCCTTACCGCCAGTTGATCTTTCTTTGCCAAAGAGTAGTCCTGCAGATCTCACAGGACCTCCCCAATATTGTCTCCGATATCCATCGGCCAGAATCTATCTGGAAAGGCCTTTCCAAAAGAAAGTGAAGCTGTTCATTGATCTGAACCCCAGTCTAGTTTCGACGCATTTGGTCTTGTCGGGTCCCTTGGACACGCCCCTCCCAAAAAGCGCCCCGTCTGCCTCCGTCTAAAAATACTCCGCAAAACTACTATTACGAAGTACTCTATACTATTCGCCATTTCAACTCAAGAGACAAGCAGAAGGAAGTGCTCGTACTATCAAACAAACAAAGAAAGCGCCGAAAAAACCTCCCGAGCTTACCGACAAGACTGGTCAGTGTAGTACAAATGTAGTATCTACCAATACCAGTCCTTTTCTCTGTTGACCGAGTTGTAGTGCGATTAGTGGATGTCAACTCTTTTTCCTTGGTGAGGATGCGCAGCATATTTATTGCGCAGCATACCAGTGACGCTAGGTACATACACTCGCATATGCCAACTCCGTACATTCCACCGCGATTTCATACATACCTGCATATGTATGGAGTACTCAAGTTACTAGTAACGTGTCGCCTCCGAGTAGGCGCATTAATCTGCAGTGGCAAGGATTTCGCCCGTATTATGGAATAACACTACGGAGTAATCATCAACGGCAAAACTAGCCTACGCGGCTCGGAAGACTATCCGTTAAACCCACCTAATCATCTCCTTATGTTCCGAGGGCAGTAGTATATAGTATAAGCATGAATTATACAAGGATCCTGCAATCCTGGTGGGCCCCTATGTCACTGCGTCTGTCACCGAAACGAGTGCGTCACGTCACGTCACGTACATACTGAACTCCGTACATATATGTGCATGTACGAACGACCATGTCTGTGTATGTACGAAGTACGTGTTATCAAACCTGCCCTCCTAACAATGACGCCCCCAATGAGCCCCCAAACATGTAATCCCAAGCAAGGGGATCTGCAAGCAGCCCAACAAGTCCGCCTTGCTTTCCATTGGGCACGAACAGGCGAGGGGGCGACGGAGAAGAGAGGGCCGTTGTGTCTCTTCCCGCCTTTCCACCTAGCCCCCAAGGCGCGGTTCATTGCATGACATGTTCATGTTCCCTCTATGTAAAGTCCGTCTGGTGAGTTGAGGAAACGCCCGCGAGGGCCTCAACCCGCCAAGAAACCACACCAAAAGTCTAGGCTAGATAATACATTATACAAGAAAGTTTCACACACGCCTGGACGCCCAACTCCTTACCGCCCTTTCGGAGAAATCTGGCTTGTAATATAACCAGTGAAGAAGAAAGGAAGAAAAAGCAAGCAGCCACTGCTTTGAATGTCTCTTTGTCTTGAAACCCAAAAAGCCAACGCCGCTGCCTGTCTAAAACACCGATTCCCGCGCGCCTTACCCGCTGCCCTACCCATGTGTGTGTACCCATGTTCCCCATTGTTGTACCCTCTCGGTCATTCGTCCAGCGTGATAGCATTGACGTGTGTTTGTGTGTGCGTCTGCAGCAACAGTAGGTATGTGTCCGTGGCCGTTTGTGCATCCTTGTGTTCCCATTCATATCATAGCCGGCCTGGTATCCGAAAGAGGAGACAAACATATTGGCAAGACGTCAACGCATGCCCCACTCGATGCGATTCCTCTCGTTCCGGTGCCCTCTGGTTTTTCCCTTCCCATACGCGCCGAAAGATGTGTATAGTCCAGCCTGTGTGCCAAACCCGATAGGGAAAGTCTATGTTAACATCGAACCCATTACGATGTATAATAGCCCATGTCCGAAATTAGAGAAGCTGTTTCGTCCCTTCTAATCTCGTATAACACAACCAACAAACCACCAGTTCGGAAAGGGAGAGAAAGGAGGAAAAGATAGGCGACACCATTCCATTCTTTTCGGTGTTGACGTGGCGTAAGGATGGATGTCTCGGTCCTGTTAGCGATGTCGTGCATGATAAGAGTAGGCGGTGAGTGATTCAGCGGGATCCGCCGCCACTTGCACCGGCTACCTCTTCGGAAGACTCGTAGAGATCAAGGCATTCTTCGAGAACTGGCAGCGAAATGTCAGTCAGTTTCGTTCGAGGTTCCAGGTGCTAGTGGAGATAGCAGCGTACCAGCCTCTATTTGATCCTCCAACACACCGTATTGGTAGTCGACCAATCCATAACGTTCGATACCATCGCATAGTCTAATGAGCTCATCGCCCATCTTTTTTATTGTCCCAGGGGACATGAGGGTTTGTGACCTTGATAGTTGTTGACCAGCCAACATGACTTCCTTTTGTCGAAAACCCAACGCCAGCCAGGCGTGGTTAAAATCGTCCCAGAGTTGGATTCGTTTTTTGTGAAGGTCTGCATCGTCCTGGCTCAGTCCTGCTGCATGTGTAAGCACCACTGTCCGACTGTGCCAGCAGTAACTGGGCTCTATACTTACCCAAGTCTGCAACTCGCGGCAAGAGCCAGTCAGAGATACTCAGAAGCGTCTCAGCGGCACTTTCAAGCGATACTCTCTTGATGTTTTCAAATACTGACCACAGCTGCTGCTGATATTCCACCCACCTCTCCTGAATACCATTACCGTCGTAGTGTTGGTCGTCTCCCATTGACGTGTCAGCTGCTCCTGTTGCCTGCTGCATCGCGCTTGTTCCAGGTATATTCCCCGTATAGTTCATGGGCTGGGTCTGCTGATATACACCGGCGGATGTGCCCGTTGCCTGAGCTGAATGCTGCATGCTCGTAGCCACTGCAGCTCCCGCCTCGGGATTGAAATATGTTGGCGTGACGTCTGGTGGCATCATCTGCATTATTGCCTGTTGACGTTGCCCAAACTGCTGGGCATCATAAACCGAAGTTTGTGTGCTCGGTTGAGGAACATTGTACATCATACTCGTAGTGTAGCCAAAACTTTGTGTTTGCGATCGCGAACCGGTGCCGTAGTCCGGCTCGTACGCCAAACCCGTTGCCGGCATGTTTGTCGACGTCGAAAAGGCAGGTACTGGTTCTGGGTAGAAAGTAGTACTACTGTATGAAGCCGTTCCTCCCATGCCCCTTGGTGTTGAGGGAGATGCGCTAGATGGGACTGGGCGATATCGTTCGGCAGAGCTACCTGCTGAAGGGCCTTGAAGCGAATATCTCTGAGTGGGAGTGTGATGGATAGGCTGTTCATGCTGCCTTCTGCGCTGATTGGGGTTGTCCATGCCCCAGCGGGCGCTGTCTTCGGGGCTCTCTCCTGTTGAGCCCTCCCGATGCGCCGGGGGCAGTGATACTGGAGACGGGTAAAATTGGGCCAGGATGAATGCTTTCTTGGCCGACGAACCGGCCAGGGACCGAATATGTACGATATCCAAAAAAGGATTCTGAAGCAAACGAGTGGTGCAAGCGGAGATCCCTGTGTGCAGTTACCGTGAAATGTGTGGATGTGTGGATCAGGTGTGGTAGGACGCCATATAAGTGTAATTGTAGTGGTCAAGGTTGAGGATAGTCTGAGTTATTTCTTCTTGTGGTGGGTGGGAAAGATGTCGTGCTGGTAAAACCCGGGAATTTCGATGATTTTCTTTCCTAGCGGGGGGACGAGGAGCAGTTGTTGGCTGGGGAAGAAGTCGACATCAACCAAACACCTATCCGGGAGATTCTCTATGACGGACAGACGGTCTGGACGGCGCCGGAGGTATTGCCAATCAGATCTGGAGCCAATCTTTAGGTTCCACAACTAGACCTAGCTCAAGACTCCTTTAAAATTCACCAGCTGTCCGCAACAAATGGACCAAGTGACTCGTAAGAGTGCGAGGGCAAATGATTGGAAGACCTGTTATAAGAATTCGTACTGGGAGAATTCCGGACAAAAGATGCCGCGCACGCTTCCGGCATGACAAACTTGCCCTGCCGGATGTGATAGAGGGACTCTGGTCACAGAGGCACACGAGCTGCCCAGATCAGATTCGTGTTAGCAATGAACCTATTTGACGGTTTAAGCAGTACGCCGAGAGCTGCAACTTGGCTATGTAGTTGATAACGCCGGAGTGAAAGAGAAAAAAAACAGAATCTTAACTCAGATTCAAGGCAGTGGGGGACGAGGTTGAGGAATAACTAACAACTAAAACGGATAAAGCCTGTAAGAGAGGACGGCCGAAGGGTGTTTGGCGCGGCCGGAGGAGTCGTCGGGGTCTTATACCGAGAGGAACTAGTTTGAGAAGGCCGTTCGCACGTCTAGGTCCGCGCTAATAAAAAGAGAGGGAAGCAGAAGCCGGAGAGCAAGGAGACTGGGATGGACAGATGTATGTACTGTGTGCCTATAGGTAGTACGGAGTACATGTGAGCTGTGGCCTCGCCCCGAACAGGCTTGCGGGAGCAGAAGTAGGGTTGATATTAGTGGTAAACGGGAGAAAACCACAGAGAGCATGGCCTAGACTGACCAAGACACACACACCATCGATGGCGTTGAACTTGACACAGAAGCACGGCCAGCACGGCCCAGCCAGGATGGCCCACCGTCGTAGCACTCTGTACCTTACGTTGGTCCTCAACAAGACAAAGCCAGGCCGAACAAAAGGCTAGAGCGATGGAGCTGGGGGCTAGTCCACGAGGCTAACAACGAAAGTTTGGAGGGTTCGACTCGGGTTGACCTTTGATCTACATGCGACCACCTCCACTAAGCGCATAACCCCCGGTCCGGCATGGTGGTAAAGAGGCGCTGTTGGAGAAGGGCGAGCCGAGGACCCTACTGTGCGTAGAATAAGAAAGTGGAGGGGAACCAGAGGAAGAGAAACAGTGAGAGGGAAATGTAGCCCGTCCACTCGGCTTTGTGGCTTATAATTGGGGTCACAGGAGTACATCGGTACGTCGTCCAAAACAAACAGCAAAACGGAGACCTGATGCGGCTGCCGTCATGAATAAGATACAAAAAAGGAACGGTTTTGAGGGCATGATTGGACGGAGTTGGCTTGGCTCTCGGGCATCCTCTTTTTCCTGCCGAGACTTCTGCCTTCGACAACCACGAATGCCATTCCTGTTCTGTCGCTTGTTGGGCATCAGCACGGTGTCCGAGCATGCCGTACCTTGTCATGCATATATATATATATATATAACTTGCGTACCTCGCAGGCCGGCAGAGGTACTCCGTATGTAAGGCGGATACGGCGTATGAGCAGGGAGCTTGTAGGGGAGCCAGCTGGTACTAGCATGTAGTATACAAGCTACCTACATAGGCTCTTGGATGCACTCCCAGTCTGAGACGAGCCACAGGAATGACGACAAAAGGCTGGCAGCTGGGGGTGCCTCTTAGATGCTTAGCGCTCCTTGGGATCGGAGGGTTGAGTCGCCCAAAGCAAAGAGCCGCAAATGCGGTTATGACCTGAATGATGGCATAAGATGCACCGACTTGAGACAAGTCCTGGGCTGCATCATCTATGATGTCTCCACGAGTGCTCTGCCCTCGACTCGTAGGTTCCCTGAAGAAAGGCCTACAATCGTCGTTACTTTTTCGTCAGAGACGGCTGGCTGGCAAGCACCGAAGCTCCGTCATAGACATGGCCGCGTCGTGCCAGATGGGACTCGTGGCTGGAAGCTAGCAATATTGGTCTACTTGTTAAGAACGGCGCAATCAGTCCGTCAACACGGGGATGGCCGAAAGACTTCGCGCCTGTGATTGCACTTACGCCCACACTTGCGACACTCCGCCGATCAACAAACACCTCAGCACTCGCTCCCAGCAGAGGGTCGATGTCGCGGACGAATCACGCCGCAAAAAAAGCCCTGAGATCCCGAACACCTGGGTCGTCCAATGAGCACTGAGACAGTATGACATTGCCAGGTACGCAGTGCAGTTAAATGAAATCCCATTCTTTTTCCTGTTCCTGTCCATGTCTCAGCAAGGGATTCAAGATGATCCAGACCAAAAAGTAATCGCAGGACAAGTACTAGGTACTCCGTACCAGAGCAAGGAACACGGCGGCACAGGGCGTTTTCGATCTAAGACAAGCCGAATCAAGGGCTGGGTGCCGCTCGGTGAAGGGAATCGTACACCCAGAATGCACACGCCCCCTCGGAAAGCCACAATCGCAGGGGGGTCCGACGATCGGAGGGAGGGTGACCTGTTTAGCAGAGAATGAGAAGGGAGGCGACAAGAGAAAAATGAAGCCAAGATGTTTGGACTATTGAATTGTGTTGGAGGAGAGGAGAATCCACCCCTAGACAATTACGTAGGGAATATTACGTAGGACAGGCAGGCTCGTTTTGTATGTCCCAAATTGGAAACAATTGAGCTCATGGGCAGGTGCTGCCCAAAATTCGACATCGTTGAAGGTAAGAGAAACGCCCAAGGACAGCGTGTCGTAGCCAGTACCTTGACCAGCGCGTAACGCACTAGAGTGTTACGCGTACCCCGTACATGCTCGCAGCGAACAGGGCATCAGCCTCAAGCAGTCCAGGAACAGGGAGCATTCGATCCTGGAGATGAGGTGGAGGCGCGCGGGAGAGGCCATGTGCGTGCATGCGTAGGTATGATGTACGTCCATGCTGCTGTAGCGTAAATCGTTGAAATGCAACAGCGGCAGCCAAAGGCCTGGGCCGGCGTATTATTCAGGCAAAATACCTACCTACGCCAGTTGGAGTTGGCTCGCTCCACGCACTAGTGCTCCTAGGAATAACAGGCGCAGGAACAAAAAATGTATCGATAAATGCCCGACCAGCTGAGGTGGAGAAAACCTGCCAAAGCATTCAGAACGATTCACCCCCGAAGATGATGGAGAAGGGGGCCAGTGCGCCGGAATGTCGTCAACATAGGCAGAAGGAAGCCAGGGGCAATAAAACCGCAGACCACAAGCGACATGTACGGAGTACTACTACAAGTCCCTGCAAGATCACTTAACCTTATCAAAAAAAGATTTGATTGGAAAAATATACAGCTAACCTTACTTCGTACATACTAGTTTACTCTGGTAGATTTGTATAAAATTTAAATACTTTATATAAACTAGGGGGAAGGGTGGTGAGGTTTTCTGCCGTCCGCGCTTGTTTGGCTGCCCCTCGATCAGCAACCAACAACGAGCGTCATACTCCATATGGCCGCCTGCATGACAGCTTTGCAAGAGCACCCTGGCTCTGACCATGTGAAAGCATTTGAGGGCCAAGGGTCGTTTTATTCTCCTATACGCCTCCGTAATTCCCACCAATCGTGGACGGCGGAATGGCTTTGTCCCTGCATTCCCGAATCTAGGCGTGCATCCTCCCCTACGCCATACATACGAACAATTTACTCCGTATGCAGGTTGATATCGATTACTAATAAAAAATCTTCCAGAAGGTCCAGCTAATAAACTTGTGCTCGTATCATCACTTTAAACTAGCATTTTGTGGATGTCTAGAGCAGTCCTCACAGAGGCCACTGACGTAAATGTTGACTTGGAGGGTCGCCAACGAAGCAATGCTCTCTCCTTTGTACATACGGTTACGCTCTGCATCAGCCTTTTCTCCACCATTTGATGAAAGCTTATGATTTGAGGTCTGACCGTACATTATTACGGTATTACTCCAAAATACCGGCTCCGTAGCAGTATCACAATCATCAACATGGCTCAACCAGAGACATGCTAAACGCATATATATGTAAGCAAAGCAGCTGAAGTCAACAGCTCGTCATATTCCATGCCATGTCTATGAGGAGGCACGAAAAGTGTTGAACTTTGTGGCATTTCCATCTTGGAAAGTCCACCGTCTTCGTCGCCGATGGAACCCTGGTCAATGTCTTGAATCCCATGAACTACGAAGTACTCCGTACTCAATATTCTTTAGTTGGATATTAACGCCCACTGACATGAATCAGGGGAGAACCTTTCTGGAGCTTCAAACGATGCCCAACTGAGCAGGCTCCATAATGCGTGCCTGATGCCCTCAAAGATACGGCTACAATAACAGCATATCCTAGCCATCCACCTCGAACCAATGGTCTATTTCATTATCGCCTGATATTTCCACTCTTGGCATGCACAATTCCATGGCATTTCATCGAATCCCCACAGTTCACTCGTATCTGCATCGGTATTCAACCTGTTACGCGGCTGAATGTGCATCGCCTCCTTGTCAAACAACTGTAGATCAGCCCAACTGGTCGACTTGCATGACATGCCAGGAGCCCATTCGTGCGCAACTGGCCACACCCACCACTACTGCCCTATTACGAAGAATAAACGTAACTCTCAACTCCGCCCGCACCAAGTCGCAGGGGCTGTTGTGCGACTGTGAGGTTAAACGGTCAAAGTCGACGCCAATGACTATCGGGTCGTCTTCGTTTGGATGCCCCTTCAGCCTCAGCGTTTTCAAGGAGGCTTGCTACCCAGATCAGGACCAATTGGTCAAAAAACTGTCAGCAGCCGTTGATCTAGATATTGTGGCATTGTTTTTTAAACTTCTATGGCCTGTTTTAGAAGTCTCAATTAGGGTTCTTGGGCGTATCTACACCTCTCAGCCCTCAGCCCAAACTTCCTAACAGAGCAATGCGACTGTGGATTCGCCGTGGCTAGAAGATCTAGGAAAACACCATCCCATTACGAAGTACTTCGTAGGCGCACTCGAATCAAACCCGATGCTGCTACTCCGCAGCTACAGAATAATACTACCTTGGGTGGCTAAGTGATATGTATGTGTCAATCACATGTACAGCAAGTAGCACCACAATGCGGTGCCTCATCCTACCAGCAGCCCGTTCAGACCACCCTCATGTTCAAGAGAGCGCCATGAAACGATGCACCTTACATATACGAAATCCTCCGAGTACCCACAGGGTATTTCCCGCTTGTTAGTGATTGGACTCCATTGCTTCGGGTCTCGCTTTACTCGTGCTTGCCGAGTGTTCTTCTCGCATGCCACACATTGCCCTCCGTTGACCCTCTCAATCATGCACATGCGAAGCCATACGAAGGTTCGCCAAGATTTGATTAAAGGGCAGCGCCTTTACGGTTGCCCCCCCGACCTACCAAGCAGTTGAAACGTCCCTGCCACATGGTCATCTGGGCTGCAGATGGGATTGTGAGTTGATATCCAGTTTGGTCGACGTGCATATGTGGGCTCTTCAGCCCCATGGAACACGGCCTCCTAGCCGTTGAACCCGATGCATGGATTGATCTTTCAGCCACCTTCGACACCCTTCGCTCATCCAAGAAGGCGTACAAAGTACGAAGTATATACGAAGTAGTTGTAGATAGTAATGGATGGTCGGGGCACTCGCAGAGCTTAGCACTTCATAAATACAGGTCCTTCATCGTGGCAGCAGTAAGCGAAGTATGACTTTGAGCTTTGTTATGTAAACTGAACACCCGTTCGACATGGTAATATTTTGCTTGATCGAGCTCGCCATGCGGCCGTGAAGACGTTGATGCTGTAAACCCTGTCGCCGTTATCTATCACGACGCTCGTTTTCACTTGTCATGATTCATTCCTATACACAGGAGCTGATCAGCATGAACAAATCCGCCCCCAAACATCGAGACTACGATTCTATAAATACATAGATGTTGGTGGTACATTTTGTTCTCATGATAAACATCTTAGCTCTCAGCCAGCCAGCGTACTCCACACAATCTCGTCTACTTCGTAGACGGGAGTCCCATAATACGCCACCACTCTTCTTCTATCGCTTGACCCAAGCCGGCATCTTGCGAGCCTTGACATGGCCGTGTTTCTTTCTCTCCACTGTCCTTGGATCCCGAGTGATGCAGCCAGCTGAGCATACCCAACGTTAGCAGCCGTCGCAATCTCATGTAAATCAGGGGGAACAGAGCAATCTTAGTCCTACCTTTCCTCAATGCGGTCTTCAATGCAGGTTCATGAGCAACCAAAGCCTTCGCAACAGCCAGGGTAAGAGCCTCAGCCTGACCTGTCGTACCGCCTCCTTCCACTAGCGCCCATATGTTGTACTTGTCCAGCCTCTCCGTGGCCGTCAGGGCCCAGACAGCGCTCTCACGATCATGAACACGTCCGAATGCCTCACATAAAGTCTTGCCATTCACCAAAATCTCGCCAGTGCCTTCCACAACAAATGCACGAGCAGTCGATGCTTTCCTCTTTCCAACACCGACAGCTCGGCCAAATTTGTCGATAGTAATGGGGTTGGGCATGTTCAAGAAAGGGTTGATATCTCTCGTAAACTCGTCCAGGGCAATCTTGACCTCCGCCGGCCGCAAACTGGGCTCGATGAGGTTCAAACGTTTGGCAACTCGCATAACTTTTGCATAATGTGAAGCCTTGATAGGCTCTCCCATCTGTGATCGCATCTCTTCCAGTTTCGTCCATGGCATCTGAGGGGCCTCGCTTGGGAGCACAGTTGGTAGGTGGTTGTACTTGGTCAAGAGTTTCGAGATTCTGATGTATAGGTCGTTGAACTGAGGTTCCCTTGAGAAGTATGATGGGGTAGCCGGTACAGCTCGTGCGTGGGTAACACCTTGGTATGGAATCTGGACTGATTCGACCAAGGCCGTTGATTCGGACTCGGCACTTCCAGGTATTGATATGCTGGTGTTCAGTGTCCGAATAGCCAGCTGGAAACTCGGCTGTGGCAGGATAGGTGACTGCCATTGAGCTCTGGTGAGGTGCTTCTGGCACCCGAGGCGCCGGAGGCCACTGGCAATTGTCGTCATTCTGGCTGTGGACTGGCGGAGCTGGCTCGTGGGCTCGCCTTCGAGAACAACAATGCGCCCAGAAAATCTCCAGTTGTGATGCTCAACTCCAACCCGGTGGATGCGAGCGCCAGAAATCACGTGGGATAAGGCAATCGGCTTAGCCACTCGCACCAGCCACCGTTGCTTGGCCAGCCACCGCGCGGGGCAATTCATCCCACTCATCAAACTGCTCATTAAAAATTTCCTCCACGACCCATCTTTCTCTTCCTCGACTTTTCTTTCTTCTACATCCCTCATCTGCACACTTCTCGTCTTGTCTCTCGACCAAACGAGCAACTTGTCAAGATGGCTTTCGGCACTCTCTTCACCAAGGCTGTTAGTAACCTTCCCTGAGATATTCACCTGCGTCCGGCTGCTTACTCGCGTCGTGCTCTAGGACAACCCCCGCAGTCTCGCCATCAAGGCGATTGCGAAGGCCAACAACCTCGACCTCAACATTGTGGAGGTTGAGTCTGGCAAGCCCACCGCCGAGCATCTCAAGGCCAACGGCCTTGGCAAGATTCCTGCCTTCGTTGGCGAGGATGGCTTTGCTCTGAGCGAGTGCATTGCCATCGCCATCTACAGTATGTGGCCTCTCGTATTTTTTCTTCTTGCTGCCTCTCATCCCTTGTCCGTTTCTGGATGCTTCCTCCTGCTATGATGACCTAGCTCTCAATATTCATACAGTTATCCCTGTCTGAAATTCATGTGTTGATAACGTCTAACTTCTGATCTTGCTTTGTTTATTTTCTTGTATTCCCTGATAAAATGCTGGTTGGCCTGCCGCTGACCTGCCTTAGTTACCTCCCAGAATGAGAAGACCACCCTCCTCGGCAAGACCAAGCAGGAGTAAGTAAAAGATGTTTTCCGTCGGTACTGTTGATGGTCTAACAAAACTAGCTACGCCTCTATCCTGAGGTGGATGTCCTACTTCAATGCCGAGATTGTTGTCCCCCTGGGCAACTGGTTCGGCCCTCTTATCGGCCGTGACCCTTACAACAAGAAGTCTGTTGAGGATTCCTCAAAGGCTGTCCTCAAGGCTATCGGCACTGTTGAGGAGCACCTCACCCACCACACCTACCTTGTTGGTGAGCGCATCACCCTTGCCGACGTGTTCGCTGCTTCCCTCCTTTTCCGGGGTTTCCAGTACTTCTTCGACAAGCAGTTCCGCCAGCAGCACCCTGCTGTCATTCGTTGGTATGAGACCATCACCAACCAGCCCATCTACACGGCCGTTGCCGAGAAGGTTGCGTTCCTCGAGACGCCTGCCCTGACCAACACCCCCCCTAAGAAGCCTGAGCAGCCCAAGGCCGCTCCCGCTCCCAAGCCTGCTGCCGCCCCTAAGCCTGCTGCTGAGGAGGAGGAAGAGGCTGCTCCCAAGGCCAAGCACCCGCTTGAACTGCTGCCCAGATCTTCTTTCCCTCTTGATGAGTGGAAGCGACAGTACTCCAACAACGACACTCCCGTTGCCCTCAAGTGGTTCTGGGAGAACGTTCCTTTCGAGGAGTACTCGCTCTGGCGGGTTGACTACAAGTACAACGATGAGCTCACCTTGACTTTCATGTCAAACAACCTCATCGGTGGCTTCAACAACCGTCTGGAGGCCTCCCGCAAGTACCTCTTCGGCAGCGCCTCCGTCTACGGAGAGAGCAACAACTCTGTCATTCAGGGTGCTTTCATCATCCGTGGCCAGGAGTACCTGCCTGTCTTCGATGTCGCTCCTGATTACGAGAGCTATTCGTTCGTCAAGCTTGACCACACCAACCCTGAGGACCGTGCTTTCGTTGAGGCTCAATGGAGCTGGGACAAGCCCGCCACTGTCGACGGCAAGGAGTACGCTCACGCTGACGGCAAGGTCTTCAAATAAGCTCCCGAGAACAGGAAGCTGGTAAGAGTGATGAACAATGATGATGATGATAGGTCACGGTTAAAATGGCATGGTTGGGCGGTATAAGTGATGACTGGCATGTGCTTCATGAATACCTGCTGGTCCATCATAGGCAGCACCTTGCCACAAAGGGCAAAAAATCAAATCCGTAAAAGAGATGACTCCACGTTATTGTGCAATTGTGCAGAATGTTTGGGTATCTAAAATGTTCTATCAAACGGATGCGGGTATCCTTCCTCCTTGCAAGCCCGGGCGTATAAGAACCCCAACAGCGACATTATGGTGCTCTCTGCACCAATGATTTAGTGCCATTACTCGGCGGGTGGCGGTGGTAACTTATAGTTCACGTCAAGCTTGAAGGGGCTCTCTCGCATATGCCTGCTGATATCTGCCTGGTAGCACAGCGAGTTTAGATAGTCGTGCACTTGTGGGAGCACATCTCGGGGCTCGTTTGTCAAGCCGGAGAACTCAGGTATCTGGAGGATGTTGTGCGGCTCACTCCTCCCTTTCTCCATGGAGTCGTCTACCAACACGGTATTCGTCTGGTCCCATCGCTCGCCGCGGACAGCGGCTGGATGAGAGGCAATGACTTGGGGATCGTTCCATAGAGTTGTCAGGCGCTTATAGCACTGAACGCGGGAGTTGTAGTCGGCTTGGGAGAGACCGAACTTGTCGCGAGCCCAGGTGACGACGCACTTAGCGCGCTGGTCTGGCGATAGAAGTTGGGCAACCATTTTGTCGACGTTTTCCGGCCTGGCAGAGGACCAGATCGCGACGTGGAAGGTTTCGATGCAGTAGCTGAGGAAGCGGCGTGCGTGGGGCCGCTCGATGAAGTTGAAGGGGTTTCTCTTATTGGGGCGGTAGAGAAGGGTACCGTTGAGGTCCATGATGACGAGAATGCGGCGCGGTTGTGGGAGAACGATCGGAGGGGCGAAGGACTGAGCGAGGTAGAGAGGTGTAGGGTCGGGAACACCTCCAGAGTCTTTGCTAGGAACTTGGCGGTCGTCTTGTTGGGCGATGTTAGGCCCTTTCGGGGCGTCCTTGGGTACGTTTGTGATGAGAGTGTTTCTGTGGTTAAAGCTAGGCCTGGAACTGTGAGTTCAACATCGCCGTGAGATTGGAGAAGTAGGTAACTTCATACTGATTAAGCGGCTGCGCGGCCACTCTGCGAGCCTCTTCCTGAGCTTGGGCTTGGGCTTGGGCTTCCTTGCGTAAAGCGTACTTGGACTTCTTACCCTTCTTTACCAGTATAGGGGCACTCCGGGTCGGAGGTTTGGCTATCGTAGGGTTGATGAAGCCGCCTTGTGGTGTTGCCATTATCGGATGCGGCGCAATGTTATTCAACAAGGTCAACCCGGGAATGGTGACACTTGGCGGCCCCATGTTCTCGTCAGGGGGATTCTTATTTGCCATCCAGGGCAATTGGTTGTACGTCCTCTTCTTCACTTTCGGCATGTTTGGCAAAGGGCAGTGGTAATTCACTGCAGTCGAAGGGTGTAGGGTGGGTGGTTGCCCATCGTTCTGCGATTCGATGCGCTTAGAAACAGGCTGGCGCTGTGTAGACTGAGGGCCTGGTGGGGACCTGTAGGAGAAGTGTTTTATTCTCGTTGAAGATGTAGAAGAGAATACTGTAGATCTTACGCAAACTCTTTGCGTCCACATTAGAACCTGTGTGATTTTATTAGTTGGTCTACAGTTGTTTTTTTTTCTCCTGCGACTTTCGTTTGAGGACGCGCTTGACTTGCAGTCCCTTGAGCCCCGCATATACGGGTTACCTGCATAGACCCATAACTTTTATAGCTAGGATCAGCTATCGATAAGAACATTCAAGGAGCTTATCGTTGGACGACCTCGAAAAAACTTATGGGCGATTCTGTCTGGCCATAGATACCCAGCGACTAAAATCGACTACAATTACCATGTCTTCCAAAAGGAAATCCACATCCCTCGGCCTGGAAAGGCGGGTGCGGGCTAGACGCGAAGAAGAATGGGAGCCGGAACCCGATTTGAGCGACGATTCTGAGCAAGAGGACGATTCTGAGGAGGAAGAGGCTGAAGACAGTGGCGACAGCAGCGATGAGGACGAAGGCTCAGCCGCTGACTCTGATTCAGAGGTATGGTCATATAGCTTCAATCCTCTTTGAAATAGAGGCTAATTTTCTACAGTCTGCGGAGTCCGAGCAAGACAGTGCGCCCAAAGTCGACTTCTCGTCTATCTCATTCGGCGCATTAGCTCGAGCGCAAGCTAGCCTACCCCCATCAGAACGGAAACGAAAGACCTCCGAATCAGCAGGCACAGCTACTACCACCACCACAAAAAGGGACCCTCTAAAACGACAATCAAAGCCCTCGGAGCGTGCAGAGTCAACCAAACGTAGCTCCAAGCATGCCCCGCAAGAAGTAACCTCAAAGCGCCCCGTCACCAGGCGGCGCGAGATCATACCCGATCCTCGGCGGAAGTTTCGCGACCCGCGCTTCGATCCGCTAACTGGCAAACTCGATGAGGCGAAGGCTGCGAAGAACTACGCCTTCCTGGATGTGTATCGTGACAGTGAGATGGCAGAGTTGCGCGCGCAAATCAAGAAGACCAAGGACCTTACTAGCAAGGACGAGTTGAAGCGGCAGCTCATGTCGATGGAGTCTAAGAAAAAGGCTCGCCAGAAGAAAGAGGAGGCGACCAGGGTTCTGGAGGAGCATCGCAAGAAGGAGAAGGAGTTGGTGGCGCAGGGCAAGACACCATTCTACTTGCGCAAGAGCGAGCAGAAGAAGCAGGTGTTGATGGATCGGTATGCCAGCATGAGCAAGTCTCAGGTTGATAAGGCGATCGAGCGGAAGAGGAAGAAGGTTTCGTCGAAAGAGAAGAAGGATTTGGTTTTCCTGGAGAGAGCTCAGAGGCGTCACTAAGTTTACGAAGATCATGATTCAAATTGCATTGATGTTGCCACTATGAATAACATCCACAATCCACCTGTATATCCAAGGCTTTTTTCTATCGTTACTCATAATATCTAACGCCTGATAATGTATAAGCGAGGATTTTACATGCGCTGTCTATCTAGTATTACACATTGTTACAATGACGGCGATTCCTATCGGGACTACTTGATATAGCCTGATTTGGCCATGCTGTTTGCGAATAATTCCCGGCATCGCACCTTGCTTTCGAGCCGTGCGCACAAAAGGAATGCACCACTCAGTTTCCGGTGAAGACTGTAGGTCTCTTCTGGGGGTGGTGTCAATCGTTCATGAAGCATCACAGGAATAAGAGCTTTGACTCGCTCAGTGATGGTCTGGTCTTTGAAGTCGTAGACCTCGGGGGCGGAGGTAAGGAATGGCTCAGCGATAGTGAGTACGGACTGAATATGAGCATCCACCATGGCCTTGCTCTCGTGGCCAGTTAGGTAGCCCAGGCCTTCTGAGAACTTCTTGACCCCATCTCGATCTGAGTGCGAAGCAGCGTTGAGGAGCTGCACGTATTCCGATACGAACTCCTCGGGGTACTCTCGTGAAGCACCAAAGTCAAGGAGTTCGAGCCTGTTGCTCTCGGCATTGTAGAGGAAGTTGGTCCAGTTGGGATCAGTCTGCATGAACTTGAACTCGGTGATTTCCCGCAGGCAGAGACGTAGCAAGTTTGTTCCAATCCAGTCGCGCTGCTCTTGTGTAAAGGACTTCACCCGGGTCACGCCGATGCCATCCAGAAAGTCCATTGTCAAGACCTGCTTGCCAGACGCTTCAGGGTAGACGTTTGGGGCAACGAAGACGTCCTCTTCCCCTCGAAGGAGCTCCTTATAACGCTTGGCACACTCAGCCTCACGCTCATAGTCGCACTCCCAGCCCAGTTCTAACCTAGCATTGTCGATCGTCTTGTTGAGATAGAGGCCTCTAGGTAAGAGCTTAGTCGCTGTTAGCAGAATGCCAAGGTTGTCCAGGTCGGAATTGATAGAATCAGCCACACCAGGGAACTGGATTTTGACGGCTACCCGCTTCCCATTGGATTTAAGTGTAGCTTTATGCACTTGACCAATCGATGCTGCAGCGATGGGCTTCTCCTCGAATTCACTGAATAGCTCTCGCCAACCAGTGCCAAGGTTCTTGGTCAAGACTCGGTCACGCTGCCATGCTGGCATATAATCGGCTCTGTCTTGAACTCGCTGTAGCACCTCTTGGATAGGGGCCGGCAACATCTTGGTATCCTGGAAGCTCATCATCTGGCCCAGCTTCAAGGCGGCGCCCCTCATTCGAGAAAGCTTCGCCACCAACCTCTCCATGTTCTTTCCGCTCAACAAGACAGACCCTTCGCCACCGCCGCCAAAAGCTCTACTGACACTCTCAGTTACGGCGCCTCCAAGCATTCCGGCAGCGAGGCCGCCGTAGTTCAGAATTCGGCTGAAGCGAGTAGCTGGCACACTGGATTCTCGAAGTTGATACGCAGGAGCACTAGCAGTTGGTGGCTCAGGAGTAACTGAGTCCTTCACAATCTCGCCCATTTCATTATCCACCTTGACCGCATTTGATGGCTCCGTGGGCGTAGCTTGAGACGGAGGCGGAGATGAGTCCACATTTTCGGATATTGTGGAAATCGGTGGCTCCAAAGGTTCCAGTTCGCTAACTTTGGTAGTGACCTCGTTGATTTGTGATTCCAGAGGGGTTGGTGTGGCATTGTCTAGCTCTATGGGAGGCGACCGTGGCCAATGACGCAGAGGATGTTCTTTTGCCGGCCCTCCAACAGGCGTCCTGACATTACCCGAAGGGTCTTTTTGCTTGCGTAATGCATCTAAGATCTTGGATCCTCGTGCGGTGTGGAAGATGTTGACATCTATCCCGGGTGGGAGGTCCAATTCATCAGACTGGTGTTTCGTCGCACTAGCCGGCTGTTGAACAGTTGTTCCGGAGCGTAGGATGCTATCCACAGAGAAGGGTGAAGATGGGCTCTGTCTCTCTACCTTGGCGTCTTCTGCTCCAGGTTCTCGCGTAATATCTTCCGCCGAGTCCGCAGGCCGCGGGCTAGTACCGTTCGCACTTTCGATACCATTGTCACTCTTGTCGGCAGCTCCGGTCGTATCGCTCGATTCCTTTTGATCTTTCACGGCCACAGATGGCTCTGTAGCGACTCGGCTCCTCAATGTGGTCGCAACACTCGAGTTCTTGCTGTAGACATCGAGCTGTCGCCCTCGAAGCGCAACATGCTTGGATGCGACCGACCGTGAGGCATTGAGGACTGCCGCGAGGTCGATCGCAAGATCCACGAACCTCATGTGGACTGGGCAGCCTCGGCTTGCCGGGCACGTTGACGGGCAACTTTTTTAAGGCGCTTGGCAACGGAGTTTGGGGATGCAAGTCAAAAGAGTCTGCAGGTCGTCTGGAGATATGTATCATATGCCGCCGAATTGAACCGTATGCAGTTAAGCGGGCGATTGATTAGCAGCTCTGAGGAGCTTAGGCGCTGGATGGAATACATGTCGCATGTCGCAAACCACGAATAGGCCTTGTTCCTCGCCTCATGCAATTATTTTGCTATGAGGTTTTGTACATATTATTATTACTAGTAGTTTATTGAAGTTCCCTACACTGAAACCATCTTGAATAACCTCACTTTGCCCAAACCTTCAGTGACAGAGTTACCCTTCTCTCCAATTGATAAATGGGCGCGTTGACCCCATCAATCCCGCAAATAGTATACACGCTTGCTCGAGTTCCTGTCGCCAGTTTCATGATTCATTAGCCTAGTGGCATTTGTCAGTTCCATACCCGAATCCAACCCATAACCTTTCCTTTATATGCATAGAGCCCATACTCTCCATCATGCCTCACTCAGTAGAGGAATCAACTTGGTTTTGGGGTTGGCCTGCTGATGCTCTTCAAAAGAGACCCTCGAGGCCTCATCGGAGTTGATTGTGCAAAAGAGTCCCCCAAATTTCCCCTTCGTGGAGTAGCCATCTTACTCAATAATCTCTGAGCAGCGGGCGTTAGATTCCCCGAAACTCGCGGGCTGCTGATGAATTTTGGTGTCTCCATTTTCCCAATCCTCCCAGTGAGACCATTTCTCGCTGAATCGCTCTTAGATTTCGATATCCTTTCTACCATGCGCTCATGCAAAGCCTCTCGCTTCCTTTGATCTTGTATTCTGAAGGGGTTTGTTGCATCACTAGGCCCCAAGCTTAGTAACGGAGGCGCAATTGAAGGTTCGGGCTCGTCGTCGTCTTCATCATCCACGAATGCGTAACCGTTCACTCTGGGTGTTTCGCCTCCACCAACACTCGAATCTTGGTCCCGTTGCCGTGGCTTTCCTGCAATGGCGTCCCGGACCGACGTTAAAGTAGGGGATGGTGGCCTTTGTGGAATATGAGGCTCCGGTATCCTTGTGTTTTCGTAGATGATTGATCTTGGCGCCATTCGTGATAGTTCCTCAGCCTTTTCTGCCATCGTCTGGACGCCGTCTGCCAAACCCTCGGGTTCAAACATTAAGCCGTTCTTTGGAGCCGCTTTCCAGCTGTCTGGTCGTGCGGGCCGCTCCTCAATATCCTTGATCGCTAGCCTGTCCCTCTTGAATCCATCGTCTACAAGGCTTCTTGTCTTCTCAAGCCTGTCCTCCACCTGCTTCTGCGCGATCATCTGTTTAGAAGGGAGTTTGTTGTTGCGCCAAAGCCAGGCGTATTTTCCCACCCTTTTCCGGTTCTGCTTGTCTATCAACTTGTAGAAGCTCTCATTGTCTTCGCTTGTATAGGTTGCTTGGAATTGGGATAAGCTCATGTTGATGTCTAGCTGCGGCTTATCTTCGACAACGGTTGTCGCCACTGAAGCTGGCGTATCGCCAACGAAGTTGGTTGGCGTCTGACCGCCATGATTTGTTGCTCTAGGCCTTGAGTGATTTCCTCTCCTACCAGGGGTCATAACTTGTCGCATTCTCCGGCTAGCACTAGCTATCCACGCGGCATCTTTGGATTCGACGGCATCCAGGTACTCCTGCTGGATTTGAGTCTCGAGTAGCCCTGGGAAGAAATCTCTCGCGATAATTTGGGAAAGTGCTTCAGTGTAAGATTCTTCATCCAGAATTTTCTTGGGCCTCTTAATCTTCTTTGGCGGCGGGGGAGGAGGCATCAAATCCATGTCGCATCTCTTTCGCACCAAGGCGTTCGAGGGCCCTGATGAGGACTCCATAGCTGGTGAGAGACCAACGCTATCTGCAGGTAGGGGATATTTTGAGATATAGCGACTCCCAAAAATACGGTGAAAGCTTGGGGGAACGCGCACGCTCGAGGAAGATGTTTGTTCGCAACAAGCGAGTGCTGTCCGTTGATGAAAAGAGTTGAAGGTTTAAGTTTCAATGAGCAGAGCTTCAAATCCGCCTCCATACAGGGATAGTAAATCACAGGCCCCACTAGAAGCTGCATGCATCTATCCGATCAGCAGATGGCCCAAGCGGGCCAAAATGGAGGCGTAACTTTAGCCTTTAGGGCTGGCAGTTGTTTCTGGCAGCATCCACAGGGCACATGGTGGCGGCAATAGCACCAGCGACAACGCCATGTACAGGGGTAACAAGCCTATAATGTTACCCTGTCTTACAGCCCGAAGGTTCGGTGCGACAGCAGCCCCTCGTTCAAATGTCTTCTTGGCCCAATCCAGAATTGCTCCAAAATCGTCTTTCTTATCAGATTCTCCGGAGCGTATGCACTCACTCCCATTCACTTAACAACTCCTCCTCACGTGCTGGACATCGCTCGCTCCGTGACTCTTGTCACACCGGCTACTTGGACACAGAGTATTGTTTCTTTTATCTTCTTTGAAATCGTATCCATTACATCCCGGGGCATCGATCCTCAGGGTCTGGCGCACTCCCTGTCGCCTGTACGTCAATTCTTAGGATACCCCCGCGAGCTCGAGCCCTAGCATCCTCGCCATGTCACAACAAGCCGTCGACCTCAAAAACCAGGGAAACAAGGCGTTTGCCGCTGGTGATTGGCCTACGGCGATCGGCTTTTACTCCAAGGCCATCGATGTCCACGCCACAGAGCCTACGTTTTTCACAAACCGAGCCCAAGTTCGCGAACCCAACCCCTCCAAGCCTTGCTATCCTGGCGTCGTGTGACAAAGTTGATGACCCTTGTTTGTTAGGCATACATTAAATCCGAGGCGTTTGGATATGCCATTGCCGATGCCACAAAAGCTCTCGAGCTTAACCCGAAGCTAGTCAAGGTAGGCACCCCCTGACAAACAACAAGAGTGACGAGGCTGAACTTGTGGTCTTGGTATAGGCTTACTTCCGCCGAGGTCTTGCTCACGCTGCGATCCTCAGACCCAAAGAGGCCCTTGAAGATTTCAAGGAATGTGTCCGGCTAGACCCCAATAACAAAGATGCGAGACTCAAGCTGGAAGAATGCAAAAAAATTGTACGACAATTGGCCTTCTTTGCGGCCATCGAAATCGGCGAGGAGCCTTCAGCTGCAGAGGGACTCGACTTGGACTCGATGGTCGTTGAGGATGATTACGATGGAGCCCGGCTTGGAAACGAGATGACCCAGGAGTTCATTGACGACATGACAGAGAGATTCAAGAACGGCAAGACCATTGCTCGGAAATACGTCTATCAAATTCTTCTGGCAGTGAAGAAGATCGTGTACGATGAGCCGACCATGGTGGAAATGGAGATCCCAGAAGACGTTGAACTTACCGTTTGTGGTGATACCCATGGTGAGTTGATTCGCATC
Source organism: Hypomyces perniciosus (assembly GCA_008477525.1). NCBI lineage: Eukaryota > Fungi > Ascomycota > Sordariomycetes > Hypocreales > Hypocreaceae > Hypomyces > Hypomyces perniciosus. The sequence goes on from SPDT01000010.1 coordinate 910,863, forward strand.
CTAAGCCGTCTGCGACTACTAACTCTTCAATCAGGCCAGTACTTTGATCTGATGGAACTGTTCAGGAGGAACGGTGCGCCGAATGACAAGCACTGGTATTTGTTCAACGGTGATTTCGTCGATAGAGGGTCGTGGTCAACCGAGATCGCCTTGTTGTTGTACGCCTACAAATGGCTGCGGCCCAACTGCTTCTTCCTGAACCGAGGAAACCATGAGACGGATGATATGAACAAAGTTTACGGCTTCGAAGGAGAATGCAAAGCCAAGTACAACGAAAGGTATTGGGGATTTACCACACCTAGCTCTGCATTCTGCTGAAACGGACGTGCTGACATTTGCCGTAGAGTCTTCAAGCTATTCTCTGAAAGTTTTTCTGCGTTGGCTTTGGCGACACTGATTGGAAAGAAATATTTGGTCCTCCACGGCGGTCTATTTTCCGATGATAAGGTCACACTGGATGATATTCGTAAGCTTAACAGGCACGGGCAACGGCAACCGGGCCAGTCGGGTCTGATGATGGAGATGCTATGGACCGATCCCCAAAACGAGCCGGGCCGTGGACCCAGCAAGCGAGGCGTCGGCATGCAGTTCGGACCAGACGTCACCAAAAGGTTCTGCGAAAACAACGGTCTCGAGGCCGTCATCCGAAGTCACGAGGTACGCATGGACGGTTACGAAGTTCAGCATGACGGCAGATGTATTACAGGTGTGTTTCCCCCTCATCTCCCAATATATTTCCACCAGCCATGCTAATCGTTTCATTAGTCTTCTCCGCCCCGAGATACTGCGACTCAACCGAGAACAGGGGCGCTTACATCAATATCGGACCCGACTATAAGCTCAAGTATGAGCAGTTTGATGCGGTACCCCATCCGGATATCAAGCCCATGGTGAGTCTCGCTGGCTGCGTATCTGTTGTGACCGCATAGAGTGCTAACTCCTCAATCAGGCATATGCCCAAAGTTCTCTCATGTCATCTTTGATGTAATATTGATAAGATGAAAGATGAAGTGAGATCTTAGTCCGGAGTATTGGGAACCCAACCAATGCGATATCATGAAGATGTATAAAGACGACCAAAAAAAGTAAAACCTGAAAAGTGATGGATGGGATGTGGGCGCTTAGATACCCGTGTAGACCGAGTGTTTTGGTTAATACAACCCTCCCAATATCTCAGCTGTTCCAAAGCTGATCTTGACCATCGCTTCCAACCATCATCCCAAGCCAGTCGGAGCATTTCTTAATGCGAAGAAGGCACTGAACGCCGCCATCACTCGTGCCTTTCCAGGCTGTAATAGCTGCAGCAAATGGGCCGAGGTCTTGTCGGGGAACTCGCACCCAACATTCAGAGCCATTGACTTTGAGTATATCTAGAGGTACTGCCGCGCCAGTGAGTCCTAGGAATTGCCGAAGTGCTGCTGTGCAGTAAGATTTGACCTGGAGGTTGTCGAGTTCAACGGCCTCATTAGGGTGATCCGTGACGAGTTCAAGGTGTGCGTAGGAGAAGGGGGGTGATTTTATGGTGCATGTGAGGATGTCATGGGACTTTTCGGATCTGGCGTTCTCAGAGACCGGTCTTTCAATGCTGGGATTTGTACTCGGCGCCATTATGGAATGAAGTTGTCTATATGAGGATATTTTGCAGATAAAACTAGCGATGTTGAGGATAGTAGTACTTCGAAGTTGAGGCAATCTCCTCTTTGTTGCACATTGCGGTTAGATGCATGAATCTATCTAAGTCAACCTACGTTGTCGCGCGACGCCGCATGTCAGGTTTTTCTAAAAAAAAATAAAAAATCTGATGGAGACATGCGGTACGGCATATGATTGAAGATAAAATAGGAATTATTGGGTCAATTAAATCTAGCAACAGGAAAATAACCTCTCGCCACGAAGTAACTAAACGGCCCCTGTCTGTTGTTGATATAATGGGGTGGTGTAGTACTTCATCCTGTGGCGTTGGGCGGGAATAATTCCGCCCCCGTTTCAATTGTAACCCTTTCCGCCAAAAAAGCCAGACCTACGGAGTAGTTGCATCCTCAGCCTCATCCCCTACATCTACAGCCTCGTCAAGGCCCAGACGTCCGCCATCACCACTCAGCAAACATGTCTAACTTCGTCACGCCTGGACAGCAGCGCTACCTCCGCGCCTGCATGGTTTGCTCTATCGTCATGACCTACAGCGTATGTCATGTCACATTGCGCATTCACATCTCCCAAACATTCCTTGGACACAAACTAACATAAAACCACGTTCAGCGCTTCCGCGACGAGGGCTGCCCCAACTGCGAAGAGTTTCTCCACCTGGCCGGCTCGCAGGATCAGATCGAAAGCTGCACGTCGCAGGTCTTTGAGGGGTTGATCACGCTGGCCAACCCAGCCAAGTCGTGGGTTGCGAAGTGGCAGCGGTTGGACAACTATGTGCCTGGTGTGTATGCGATCAAGGTTTCGGGCCAGTTACCGGATGAGATTAGGTCTTCGCTGGAGGACGAGTATAGGATACAATACATCCCGTATGTTGAAAGACATGTGGACTATTGTTCGATGATGAGCTGACAAGATTGTAGGCGAGATGGTACCGAAACCGAGGCGGACGCATGATGGACCGATGTTTACAGATGGATATTTTGTTTAGCGGCTAGGGCGAACATGGCGTTGTGACGATAATTTAGATTACTGGATGGTCAAGGAAATCATATGCACTATTTCATCACTGTGGTATCTATGAGGACTTTCCATGCGTTTCTGCATCATGTTCCAATGCCCTTGTGCAAAACCCCAACTCCGTTCAAACGCCGTAGAAACATTATTGCCAGGTCATCATCTCTAGTTGTTTCTTTGCTTTTTGCCACCCGGCATCCCGAAACCAGCCGATTCTCTTGACCTCTTCTTGTCCATCTCTTCCTTCATGATTCTCTCTGCTTCACTCATCTTCTTGGGTTGTTGTAATACTGAGCCTTTCTTCGATCCCGACGCCAGAGCGTTCTTCTTCGCTTGTGCAAAGACATTCTTGGTCTGTGGTTTGCTGCCAAGCTTCATTGATAAACCGCCGAAGCCGCTTGGCTTTTGCGACTCGCTTGTGCTATCAGAATTCAACTCCTGAGCTCTACCATTGTCGCATGGTCCCTCAGTCTTTTCATTCTCCCCAGATTTTGTTTCTGTACCCTCTGCCTTCGGTTTTCCGCCAAACGATAGCGTGATCTTCTCGCCTTCTTGTCTTTTCAGTTCACGGTCTTCTGTCTCGTCATCTTTATCGTCGTCGCGGTTGGAGGCGTTCTGCTGAGCTCGTCGGATTTGTTCTCGAATCATGCGCTGTTCAACCTCCTCGTCGCCTTGGTCCTGAGCTTCTTTCCGCCTCAGTGCTTCTTGTCGTCGTAGGGCTTCCGGCGAGTTGTCGATCCAGCTAATGTGGATGCCCTTTTCCGTCTCTTCAACTCGACACATTCCCTCCCTCCCCAGATATTTCGCAAACTCTGTTAGTGAGGGCCACTTCGTTGCGTTCATGTGGATGTGTTCCTACAGTCAAGTTAGCGACTGATCGTCAAGTATGCCTTCGTTGAGTAGCTTGACCTACCTTATTGGCGATGTATTCTTGGTAGAAATGATTGATTTGAACCTGCTTTTCGCCATGACCCGTCTTCAATAGTTGCAAGAAGTCTTTCAGAAACTCATCGCTGAATTGGTTGATGTACTTCTTCGGATCCTCGCCGACAATGATCATCTGCCGTACGTGGCTCTCGGATTGCGTATGCATTTTGAATCCATTGGCATCTCTGCACTGCTTCTCGCAAACTTGGCAGTACCATCTCAGGCGCTGAAGGCCTTTTGACTTGAGCTTGTTGTTCAAGTACTTGGTAGAGCCTACCTCGGCTTTCGGCATGGTTGATAATTCCCGGCGCTCAAATGGCTGGACGGATATGCAAGGCTCGATTCGAAGTTCGTCGCTATAGCTGCGGTAAATAGAAACTGATTCCTATTGTTGCAAGGAGGCTTTTAGACTTGTATTTGCTTCTGTGGTACGTGTCGTGGTTGAAGTTCAAATCATTGTCAGCCTTGCATGCTAGAAGTGGGGCCTTATCTTATCTTGCCACGCTTTAACAATTGCCGAAATTCTTCCGGTGACACTGTCAGCCTCATTCAGGCTCCAGCAGTCCTCATTCACTTCCAACTTCTCCAACTTTAAACTATTCGTATCCTTCCAGCGAGTTTTCAACTCTACGAACAGTCACTTCTCTTCTCCATCTTTCCCACCGATTTTTTTTGTAGATTTCCACTTCAGCGCCACGATTTGCGATACATAGTGTGATACCGACCCGCATCACAACATGTCTGAACGAAAAGTGCTCCAGGTGAGTTGACTCTAGACCATAAATTGCAACATTTCAACTGACCATTTCAAGAAATATTACCCGCCGGATTTTGATCCGAGCAATATTGCTCGCCGTAGCGGCCCCAAGCCGACTGGGCCTAAGATCCAAACCGTTCGACTGATGGTAAGTGAAATTCTAGAGGGGTGGCAAAGCAAAGGAGACCGCAAAGCACATCCTCTTACTCCCGAGGCCGTCATATATGGCCGCTGTATCGCTCGTCCTTTACAGGCCCCAGAAGGAACGATACTTGGTCGATTGTTGGGGCTTTGTTTGTGGTTCTTGTTCATCTGTGACCCCTTGACGCAAACGAATCTCCTTGTTTTGCTAACCACATTTATTTCTAGGCCCCTTTCTCTATGAAGTGTTTGACTTGCGGTGAATACATCTACAAGGGCCGCAAATTCAACGCTCGAAAAGAGATACGCCAGGAAGAAAAATACCTTGGCATCCAAATCCTCTTCTTTCACATCAAATGCACCAGGTGTTCGGCGCTCATCACGTTTCGAACGGATCCTAAGAACACGGATTATGCCATGGTCACGGGTGCCATGCGCTCCTTTGAGCCGTGGCGAAATCGCGAGCAGGCTGAGGAAACCATGGAGGAGAGATTGGACAGGCTAGAAAGGGAAGAGGCCGAAGCGGCAGGCGAAGAAGAAAAGAATGCGATGGAGGATCTCGAGGCAAAAAATGCAGATGCCAGGCGCGAAATGGCAGCCGCAGATGCGCTGGACGAGATCCGACAGAGGAACGCAAGGATACACCAGTCGGAGAAGGAGGGAACTGACTATGCGGACACCATAGTCCGTGCTGAGGATGAGGAACGAGAGCGACAGGAGAGAGAGGACGATGAGATGGCCAAAAGGGCATTCGCAGCAGCTAAAAGATTGGCCGGTACTCATCTGGAGGAAGTTGACCAGGTCGTGGAAGATGATGCACAGAGCAGGGGGCCAGCGACATCCATGTCCAGCGACGCATCGTCCCAGCAAACCGTTGCATCTGGCGAGGTAGGCATGGACAAGGCAAGCATGGATAAAGCAGCAATGCCCCCGCCTTCTTTCAAGCGAGTGGTGAAGAAGAAGAAAGACCACTCGGCGCTGCTGGGCATCAAGAAGAAACCATCATTGGTATGATGGAACTCGGAGGAGATAGGACTTGGGGGTTTGGGCTGCGAATGGCATAGGGTCACTGATGACTGAAGATAAGCAAGCAGCCTTTGATGATGATTTGATGATTGAGCAATCGGTATATATGTGCTTCTAGTTTTAGCCCTAATAAGAAATGACATTGCACTATGTTTGCCTTTTTTTCAGCACCTTTGAAGGCACAGACGGACAGTTGCGAGGCGTATTTACAATGCACACGCCTACCTGCCTTGATGATCTCACGATGATGCACAAGCAATCAAAGTCAATCTTAGTTGTAGTACTTCGTATTTTGGATAATAATGGGCATTGTTAATTACACACTGAATTTGCAATATCGACATTCCCATGATGGATGAAATCCACCAAAGTCTCGATAACGTCCTGCCAGTTTTGGGACTCCTCCAAAAGTTCCCTCAACGCCATGCGTAGATCATATCAAGTCATAACAAGAGAAAAAGAAAAAAAAGAAGACAAAACAGAAGAAGAAAAAAAAAAAATTAAGCATGCGACAAGATTCTGCGCGACTTATGATATACTCGCTGTTAAGGAAAAGAATTACATGATTTTCTCCCTTTCAATTCTCCCCAAATCGTTGTTTGTTCTGGCGTCACTTAAATACTCGGCGCAAATGTCGGGTAGTATAGTAGGTGACTGCGGATCCAAGTCGATCGAATTGCATCTGATATGTACTTCGTAGTGCAATGGAAATTATGAATTTGGTGTCGCACGCGGGGTCGACCCACGACATACAAGGGATGGATAGATGGACAGATAGATAGCACCGCCCAATTATTGCAAGTCGAGTAGGCGTGGAGCAAAGACTTTAATCGTGCTTCTCTCCCCTATAATAGATAGATAGGTGCAATGGAACGAATCACGACTACATCGTGGGGCTGGTGCCGTTGGTCATGGTGCTGCTGGCGGACGATCGACTGCTGGTGCTGCCAGAGCTCGCGGGAACGGCAGCGCCGAAAGCCTGCATTTGACGCTTGGTGTGGTCGTGGATGAAGCGAGAGTAGCTCGAGATGCTCTGGGGAGGAGGAGGAGAAGTTGGGATAGAGACGGTGTATGCGTCTTGTCGGCCAGGCATGATTGATTGATTGATAAAGCTGGATGGAGTGGTAAGACAGAGAGAAGCCGGTTCTGCTGGTTTCGCGAGGACAGACAGTCCTATTTTAGCCAAAGAGAAGAGTGGAATAAATGCAGCTATTACAGCTTAAGCAGCTAATTCGTAGGTGAGGCGAGGTATGGTAATGGTGTAGGTGGGCATGTAAGACGGAGGACAGCGCAGGTGCCGATTTCAGGGTCTTTATATTATTAAACAAGGACCCTCCTCCACACGGCAGCGTTTCCCCTCATTCGACTCTCTCGAGCCCCCAATACCCATCCGACCTGCATATCTACCTAGGTGTGTGCTACCACATTCTACGCCAAATATTGACTGCGCGCATATGAGTATAGTATGTACTTCGTACGCACACTCTCTATCCATGGAACCACCCAGGCGAGCGACAGCGCTCTCCAGCCCACCCGCCATGCCAGCGATCCAACTCCAAGAAACGAGGTGATCGACGCGAGCAAACCCACTGATTCTCGGTACCCGTGATCCACAAAAATGACTTTGAATGAGCTCACAGAGCCAGGGCTGGCGTGTTCAGGGTCCTTTGCGTCCCGCGCCACCCCGTAGGTGATTGGGCCGTTGTCGAGATGGGGGTTTTGCGTGTGCGACACTTCAGAACTAGCCTACGCAGTCGACGAATTCGGGAGTCAAAAACCGGTACGGTGCGGTGCACACAGCGAGGCGGCAGAAAAGACCCTGCTGATCCAGACCGTTCATGCTCGTCACATGTGGTCTTCCCTACCGTGGGAGATGCACGGAGTACGGAGTACTTACTGTATCGAGGAAGCAAAGCAAGGCAATGCTCGACCCTCACGCCATCTTAATCGCACCATGGCAGAGATACTCCGTACACAGCAGTGGAATGTGTGCTGGTGCCCGTTGCTGTGCGAATAAGCAGGCTTCGGTGAGTGGGAACCCTGTCTAAGCAAATGTTCGAGACCGTTCTGTCACACTTTCACAAGCAGCCGACGCCAACCATGTTCCAGCGCGACTCGCGAGTCTGGCACCAACAACTGGCGGCCAAGGCCAGCCTTCCTAATCAGCATGGGGATCAACGCTCCGAACTGGAGTCTGGAGAACCGGGCCCACCGGAGCTTGCCATGATGTCATTGGTCGGAGCCCATGGATGAAATGCACGACAAGGCTGGCGGATCTCGACGGCGCATTTGGCGCACACACCAGGCGGGTCCCAACTGCTTCGCAGATACATGATTGGGAGCATTTGTTTGTCTCGAGCTTAAACACGCGATAGGAGGAGCTCACGTCGTGTCGCCACTCCCCAGACCACGATGGTTTGCCCATGATCTTTGACGCGATTTTCCCATCTGGGACACACTGGTCGATTCATGCGGGCCCGACCGTTTCCCATTGCCATGCTCTTTCCCAAATAGCTTGCGTCAAAAGTCGCAAGGCATTATCAGGGGCAGTTTGAACCTTGTCGAAAAGGCGAAAAGGGGTTGGTTTCCTGGCCACCGTCAGCAACGGCGCATAACAGACGGAAAGATACGTGTCCAGAGCCGGTTTCCCAAAGCTGACTAGAGCATCAACGGTAAAGAGACGCTCTCTACAGAGTATGTACCAGGGGAACGGACCCCGTCTGCAAAATGCACGACTCTCGATTCCGTCCCATTCAAGGCTTTCACGAATGCCCTGCTCCGGCTTGCAAACCCCCCGGCGTTGTGAAGTCACCGTTCCGCCACGGCTCGACGCCGGTGATGTCACCCGCCACCCCACCTCGAAAACGGAACGACTTGAACGACCATCTTTCAAAACGCTGCCTTGGCTGTCAACGTCAACATGGGGCATAAGGCCAAATGCGCGTTTTCGCCTCTTCCGTCACGGGACCGACACCACCGTCTCGTTTTCTCTGACGGTTTAGCTCAAGGAAATCGCTGACGGCCATTACGGTTTGGCGCTGACTGAATGTTAATATTGCTTCACACACCTCTCGTACGAGTAATGTTGGGTGATATGGTGCCGGCACTTTACTACGCAAGCTCCGGCACACACAATTAACTACATACCGTCTATCAATCTAGTCTTGGCCAAGAAATTGGCTTCGCTTACAACGTTTTGCCGATGGCTCCACCAGCCGCAATGAATCAAGCTCACAGGATCTGCGTCACTCTTGGAGCTCGAATCATTCCAACTTGCTCCTTTCCAAGCTTCTCATCGGTCCACGCATCCCCTCGCACACGATCACATCCACTTTGTGGAACTATGTACGAGGACGGGCCCATCCGATACCAGTACTACCTTGTTTCGCTGGGATCGCGACGGTTCTTAGCCCCTGCTCTGCCGCTCAAGGCATCTACTATCTGACTAGAGAGCCAACCAGCATTGGCCGATCCATAATTTCAATGGAGCTTCTTCTTGGATCTCTTGACCTTATTCTTCCAACCCCCACCCAACCGCAGCTGATGACTGTGGTCACGCCCTGAGGACCCCTATTTGCCTGTATTGACTCTTCACTGGTGGATCAAGTGAGTCAGGTAACTGCATCCTGGCCTGCCATCTTGGTGTAAGTATACATAGAGCCCGTACGCTTGCCCCTGTCGTTTCAGCAAGTTGCATATGTACGATGACACTTCGTTACCACCTTAAAAGTGGTATTGGCGTTTACGCAGTGAATGATAGCAGTTCGTCATGTCATCAGGTTTTTGCGCAGTCGACTTTTGGAGGCCATACCCATTCAATAGCCTCAGATGATCGACAAAAGAGTGTTTATAGATTCACACCAAATTGCCATCCACGTCATACCTGATCTTTCTGGTGGTATGACGTTTGCGGCCTTGACATCTGCCATGATGCAACAAAAGTTGCGCCTCCTGAAAACACGATACTAGAGGCCCTCCTTGATATGAGGGGATTATAGACAAGATATTAGATCAGGAGGGGGGTCTGGCTGGGTGTATTTGCCATCACGTATTGAAGGGCAGTACACCTGCCAACCAAGGACATGAGCCAAACAAGCGGATGACAATAAAACAGTCAATTACTACAGATTGTCCCATTGGTACTCATTACTGCCATAGTTCAGTACCTTCCATGCCCACCGAGATACACACAGTCCAAACATGGGACGAAAATGAAACGTACAACAGCTGGTGTTCGCTGCTGGTCACCCACACAACTACTAATCTGCCTCTCATTGGCTTGACTCTGGGGGGAGCGAACAGGACCCTGGATTCTCGTACTACCTATGGTCGTATATGCTTGGTGATAGCTTCAGGAAACTCATATACCACAATCTACAGCCAACGGATCACCTGAAAAGAAGTATAGATAGAGCCCCTTGCATAACCGCATATGGGGTCGACAGTCAAACATTGAACTCCCTCAAGGCTAACCAAACGGTAGTATCCACAGTATCACCTGCCAACAGCATGTCCACGATGTCCCCCCCCCTTTATGTTTCTTGATGGCCAAGCACATTTATGTATCTACGGAGTATCCGTCTCGAGAAATTTGACTGCTGACCCTAGACAACAGCACGCGCACATCTCCCTCCCATCCTACAAGATACCAAATGACACCTGGACCCTTGGCATTTGTCCCATTAACGTAGAGTCATCACCGTTGGTTCCCTGTGGAAATTTCGTTATTGTCTGTTTAAAGAGCACCGTTTCTAACTCATAGCTCTCGTGAAACATCTTTTATCCTGACCTAAGATGCTTAAAGAGTCCTCATCCTAAAAATCACAACCAGTTTCAAGATAACCAATCCCCCCTTAACTGTCCCAAGTTTTCCAAATAGACCTACACAACATAACCAGAGATAGGCCAACGATGCAATACCGACTCCCAGCCCCTAACCCCGACATCCCTCCTCGTATGATCGGAACTTGCTGGCATGATGACAAATGTCTCTTGGCTGCACGATATCACGGAACGTCACAGGGCTTGTCATGTGGCCAGATATCAAGGGGTATTAGACCTTCCCCCCTGCCTTGGAAGCTTGGAGGTCTTCAGAGATCAATGCACTCACCGTGGTGACCTGCCTGCGAGCCTTCTTCGTGCCTCATTCGGGACTCTGACACACTAGTTACGTGTTTCGAGACCCCTCCACTCTCCTCAACAACAAACAGAGCCCAGTTCTCTGACAGATGAAACGTTTTCGGCGCGTATACCATACTTGGTAGCGAGTTCCTGCGGCCCACAGCTTGACAGACGACTCTGGTGGCGTGAATGGGGCATTGAGATAGTGTCCCCGTGTGCTCGACGGCAGTCCCGAGTCGGCACCAGCCGGTAACATCTCAGGGCCGGGGTTCAGCATGAGTGCCGGACAGTGAGAAGCTTCGAATAGCCTATTGCAATACAGAAAGCCTATAACAATACTGGCGTCAGCATCGAATCTGTCATTGAGTTTAAGGGATCCTACCACTCTGAGTCCTAGTCGATAGATACACTTGTTGAGGTTCCTTGAGTAGACAAAGCCACTGAGATTGTCTAAGGGTGGCGTCTGTCGTCTGTGGTCCCTTCCTCTGTCGTCGGTTAAGGCGAGAACGTCTCATGAGATTGTCTGGGGGTGGTCCCCGGCTGGACCCGAAGGTACCGGGGTTGTCGAATCGACCCTCCAACACCGGCGTCGGCCTCGCAATTGTCAACCGCCACTGTCTCCTCAGGTCAAAGGCGCCTGGTACCTGGCGTTGCCCCGAGTGCAAAGCACTCGGACCTTATCTGGCAGCAGACTTACACGCCAAGATGGCGAAGCTGCTCGAGGAGCCTGGGCTGGTCAGGCTCATCAGCAATGTCCCATACCTCCTTATGAATCAGGTGGATGATCTCGATCAGCCAGGTGCCAAAAATGGCGACCATAGCCTTGATCCACGGGGGCATCACAAGGTAGTACAGGGCAGTTGCCAACGAGGTTGCGAGCAGACGCTTGACGGCGTCGGGGTGATAAGCGTATCGAAAAACGGACATATTGAACAGTAGGTCGATGAAGAAGAAAAGAAAGATCGGACGAAAGGCTGAATGAGAGAACACCTTAAGGAGGCCTCGCCTCTCTTGCTTTCAGGGCCGCAGTTGCCATCTTCGGGACATATTCGTTGACATCTCGCATCATATGGGGAAGATACAAGCTGAAGCCTGGGAGATTCTATTGCTACGACTTGCATGACCCCGAGGTGTCCTAACATACCTATCTACTGTAGATTGATTGGCCGATTAGAGGTGAGTTGGAAAGGTGGACTACGAATTACATTGAATGTCGCGTTCGAATAAGTCCAGATATCTACCTCTATTAGATTTACTCCGCCTCTATGTTGCAGCTTTTGGTAGGCGACAGTAGGCTTTGAGTTCAGCGTGACAAGGTTTTTTTTCGTACTTGCACACGCCTAATGAAATCATTTATTTAAGGTTCCCTCTTTGTTCATTTCCCTACTTCATCCCGATTTCTCTTGCACCTGGTTTCTCTTCCATTTGAGCCTCCGTTCCCAGTAGTCGGAAACAATGCTATCCGCAAAGTACCACGCCTATTACTGGACCATCAGTGCTACCGCAGCCGTCATCTATCATGGACTCGTCACAAAGCTTGCATGCAATGAAGCTGTCTTTCGAAAGCTTCTGGTTCCCCTGGGAGTTTACACAGTCTATCTGATCTGGACTGGCCCTCGTCTTCGTCCAAGATCGTGGCATCTTGCTCATTTTGCTGCTACCGGATGCCTTCTGGTGTCCTTAGGCGCAATTGCAGAGTCTTTCTTCATGCCAGGAGCCTGTGTTAAACAGATCAAAGGACTCATTCACACTCTTTTGGCATTCTCGGCTGTTGGTGCCCTTGAGCCCGTCAGACAGAATGTAAGTCGATCGTCATCTTAAACCCTCGCCACGTTGAATGTGAGGCTAACACTGTATAGCGGAAAGATATTGAACCCTGTTATCTTGTGGACATCATAAGCGGTCCTCATATCCAGATGGAGTCGCCGTACCTGAGCTGGGCTTCTTTTATCAGGAATTGTTATGCACGTGGCGTTTTCCTCGTCATATTTGGAGCCATCATGACCATAATCAACCTGGGTCTCGGCTCTATCTGTGGACCTGAGGCTTCCTACATGTCTATCTGGAACGCGCACATGGAGAACATAGACGCACATTTTAGCAGTGCAGTCATGGGGTTGTTCATCGTAGGGCCGTTGGTAGACATGTCAGAGACGGTACGATACCCTCAGACCACCCCCTACGAAAGCATAACAACTAATCATCGTGTGATCTTCAGATCTTCTACCTCGCCCATAGGCAGACATCTCCAAAATGGATGCCAAATCCTGGGCCGCTTGTCCGCCCAAAGGATATCTGGCATCCGCTGAGCCACAACGCTGCGGGATCGTTTTTTATGTGGATGATTTTCCTTGGAGTTGGATACCGCAAGAATGATGTAGCTGGGAGGGAAGCATTGTCTGGAAGCAAGGTACAGTCTATCTAAATACAAACACCATAGTTATATCTATAACTCCATCATAACCCGTGAGTAGTGGAAGATGAAGAATGAACAAGCTTTTCGTCCAGGCCTATTGACTGACTAGCGAATGACCGAATTGTGGAAGGCTTTTGGCTGGATCTTTTAAAAACTCTAAAAAAATAATACATAGATACAGTGTCACGAAGGTGAAAGAGAAGCGAAGCAGTACTCTAGGCCACTTTGTTAGATAGCCCAGGGCCTGAGAATGCTATGCCAGATTAAGTGCATGTCGTCAAAGACTTATTATTAGCTTCCCTAGTTGCAGAGTACACTCTGTAGTGAGGTAGTGTATAGTGCAGGTATTAACTCTCTTCTAGCACCAAATGCAGACCCTCTTTCTTATTATTTTTAAATGGGGTGGCTATTTAGCACCCTGAGTTGGCTATCAAACTTTAAGACAGTTAAGCCTTGAGAGTATACACATCTCAAAACCATCCCATGCTATCCTGGTCATATGGTACTGGACGCTTCGGCTTCGAAAAGCCTTGCGGATAAGATATTTACAATTTGAGCAGTAGGTCTTAGCTGTCGTGTAAGGACCGAAGCCGAAAGTCGGGGTCTCTAGGTTACATGAAGTGCGATCGCAGCCAGTGGGACAACACCTTCACTTCGACAAGAGGCGAAGAATCGTCAACACGATGGCCTTGAGGGCCTCATTCATACAAGCTCCCTCCTGGATGATCTGTTCGATTCTCCCAAGGCAGCCCCCGGCCGTCTGGAAAACCGACTTTATAGCATCCTTGGTGAAGAGATCTAAGCCGACTGTGTACAGCTCTGCGAGATAGTCGCTGCACGTCAGGCTGCAGAAACCATTGGCTAGGTAGCACGGGGCGTGCGACGCAAAGGCCTTATTATGGATGCTCTTGCATGTGGCCTTGCAGCTGCTGACCAGGGGGACGAGGTCCTTCTGCAGGCAGTTCATGGTGCCCCAGATAAACTGCTCGCCGCGAGCCGAAAAGAGATTCAGATTTTGCTCGAACTTTTGGCAGTTCTTGAGTCCGTAGTTGATGGCGTACGAGTCAGAGCTACCAGAACAGGGGACGGAGCCCTCGATGCACGTTTGGTAGAAATTGCACTGGCGAGGCTGTGGTTGTTGGCAACTCTTCTGGCACATTGGATATCCGCCGCAAGCTTTGCAGTCACCACATGTCGTACAACTGTTTCCGAACGCAGTTTCAACAGCACTCCGGGTGAAAGCCAAGTTCGGGGTGGAGGATCCAAAGCGAATTGAGAAGGTGCTCACGAAGGGATAGCCCTGAGTGTCGGCGGCGATTATTCCTAGCACGACGGTGCTAGAATTCAGTCCATTGGAAAAGCTAACCTCCGAGCCAGATACTTGGAAATCGTGATGCGCTTTTCCATTGACAAAGACAAAGACATCCTCGGGGTGTAGGCTCGAGCACGGGATGGTGGCTTTGAAGGGAGCTCCCTGGACATTTATAGCCTCGGTTGTTGCGCCTACTAGAGAGAACTCTGGCTCACAGTCTGGTTTCGGAGGGAGCTCCAAATTCCTAGTGTTGGTGCTCTTGTCGCTTCCAAACGGCGAGGAGTGTGCTCCTGTCAGCACGAGGCTGGTAGCAATGAGACGAAGGAGAGACTTCATAGTGTTTCTGGCTGGGGAAGCTCTTGAAGTGCATTGAGGTCGGTTTGATGCGGTGACTGGAGTCTTTATTATATTGCCGAAACCCCAGGAAAAAAATTGCCGAGAAACTGCACCTAAATCTAACTACATGGGTCGTTGTGTTCCATCGTGCTGACATGCCGAGGCAAGTTAACCGTTTACACCCAGGAACACCGTGATATGCATTGAGTCGGTACAACAGTCAATCCGACCTGCATGAAATACGTTTAATAGCTCCTTGGCACTATTAATGTGGAGTATATTGGTGAAATATAGCAAAACCTATCCGCTTGAATCTTTAAACCCCAAGCTATTACTACCGTGCAGGTAGGTAACTCAACCTCAATCATGGATCTAACAACGGTTCGGGCCGACGTGCAGGGCTCCCGTGGGCCGTGCTGAATACAGAATTCCATGTCATACAAGGGACCAGGAATCCTTGTAGGGATCCAGATCAGGATCGGCGAAAGCGACATCACATCCGTGGAATTGGGGATAAATAAGATTATTGATGAGATATGTGTTTGAAGAGTGATGCCCTGAACAACTATCAACTAGCTAGACATCCAAGCAGGAACACACACCTATTTGGAGGGTCAAGAACCTACTACGAGTAGTTCACAAGCAGACCAGAGCAACTAAACTACATCCCTTAACCCATCCCGAGTGCAGGCCGATCCCATTGTCTAGTAGATAATCTTTGACTATTTTGGCAAGAGCCAAGCGGCTGTTGATCGAATGTTGGAGAGGCAACCCGGATCTGCAAGGCGCAGGGTCCAAAGTCCGTTGGTGCCGGGTCCCATGTTACCCTATGATCCGGAACCTCATGATAGTGTGGGTCGCAGATCCGAATCCTCGCACCAGAACGTACTTTGCCAAAGACAGTCAAACCAACAATAACCCAGTTCTTCTAGGTTTGCTGTTGGACTCGCCATGATTGCGTCTTCTTCTGTCATGCCAAAGGCAATAGATAGGTACTTGCTTTTCCGTCATTTGATGACGCCATGAGGGTTTTAAAAGGCGCATGTTGACCGAGTATGAGCGAAATTCTGTTGTTCATTCCTTGAGCACGTCTACAAGTCCATGAAGAACAGCTCGAGCCAGCGACATGGGCGTTGCTTTTTACACGCAGAGCCAGAATCGTTCTGTTCTTCCTCTTCCATAAACCCAGAACCCCCCCCCCCCCCCCCAAATATTAAAAAAACCCCAATAAACCCGGCGTAGTCTCCTAGTGAACAACTTTGCAGTTTCCACACTATATTCTTCAACGTAGGATAAATAAAGTATGGCATCAAGCATTCAGATCATTAATAATGATCGGGTAACGGCATAAACTCCGAATGTGGGGCCACCACGGAGCCGATTGCCGGATTACCAAGTAAAAGTTCCGGCTCTTGTCTGCAGGAATGTCATTTGAAAGTCAAAAAAGAAAAAAGACATGTTAATAGCAATGACAAATATTGAGGATTGGATGAGAAATACATAATCAACGGTCACCTACCGACTCGCCCACTGAAAACTCTCAAGAGCGTATTGGAAATGGTTAGTAATGAGCTTGATAATCTGGGGTTTGATGTCTTAACTCCGCCAACTATTACACAAAGTCCGCAGACGTCGCGAGCGGGAAAGCTAGCGCTAAGGATTGCGATTGGCTGGCGAATGCATTGTAATGGATCTTAGGATCTTGCCGCGCGGTTCATCTCTAATTGTCTTGACGATGGGAATGTCTTAGCTTGTTATGTATTGCTTTCTTCATCTGCTCCGTAATAGACTCAGCACACCGAGCGGCTGGTTCCTGTGAACCATAGCGCCCGAATACTAATCTGATACCTGGCAATTGAATGCTCTTTGATGCTTTCTCTACAATGCGGACCATGAAGTCATCATGTTCCAGCTACTCGGAGCATGGCATCTTTACCACTTCTTCTTATATATATTACAACCTGCTGTTCACCTTTTCAGTCTCAGTCATTGCTACACACACCACAACACTCAACCAGCAACCCATCCATTGGCCTCTTTGACTACAATCAGTCTTAATACCAATACTACTACTCACGAAAACAAACAACTGTAAACGCCTCTGCACACAGACCCAAATACTGTTACAAGTCAAAATGCAGAAGACAATCGTCGTTCTTGGCGCTGGCATCGCCGCCACGCCTCTGATCCGCCAGACTATGAAAAACGTCGTCCTCAAGAACAAGAACTACAAGATGATCGTCGTGGCGCCAAACACTCACTTCCACTGGACCATTGCCATGCCCCGAGTCGTGGTTCCCCACCAATTCACTGACGACAAAATCATGTTTCCCCTTGAGCCACTATTCAAAGAATATCCCTCTGATCAGTTTGAGTTCGTCCTGGGCACGGCCAGCAACTTGGAGCCAATCAACAACGCCGTTACCGTCACTCTCAACGCAGGCGATAGCCGCACTATCTACTACCACACCATTGTCGTTGCCACGGGCACGACATCCAAGGATAACATGCCGTGGAAGGTCTTGGGTACTACGGAGCAGACCAAGCAGCGAATCCAGACCTTGCGGAGTCAGATTGAGAAGGCCAAGACCATTGTTGTGGTCGGTGGAGGTTCAACCGGCACCGAAACTGTAGGAGAACTCGGCCACGAGTATTCTAAGACAGGCAGAAAGGAGGTGTACTTCATTTACAATGACACGCTGCCCCTGGCTGCCCCGGTTCTGGAGAGCGTTCGGAAGCAGACTGAGTCGGAACTGCGCAAGCTTGGAGTCAAGTTGGTTCCTAGAACAACTGTCGAGACTGTGTCCAGCTCTGGCAAGGATACTATCTTGCACTTGCGCGGTGCTGATGGAGCTGTCAAGACGCTGACGACGCAGGCTTATCTCCCGACTACAGGCGCGACACCAAACAGCTCATTTGCGCCGTCGCAAATGTTAGATGACAACGGATACTTTGAGCAGACGACGTACCTGCAGTCCAAGTTGTATTCCAACATCTTCATCCTGGGCGACGTTGGCAATCTGGAGGCGAGCAAGGCTTCTATCGCGGACGTCCAGACAGTGCATCTCATCAAGGCACTACCCATCTATTTCAACGGAGGCAAAATACCCGAGTATCAGCTCAACAAAAAGGAGATTTCCGTCGTTACACTGGGCAGGAGTCGCGGAGCAGGCCACATGGGCTCGTTCAAGCTGTTCAGCTTTCTCGTCTACTACGCAAAGGGGCGGTTCCTGGGCACTGATTACGCCCATCTTATTGCCGCTGGTAAGAAGACGCTGACGACGACCTTTGAGAAGTAAAGAGGTGCCTTGAGAACGGAAATTTGGTTTGTCTTACATGACTGCATGGATGGACGATGGAGTAGTGCATAGGTAGCCTGGGTGTCTTGGTCTGTCTTTTCTGATACCTATTCCTTTGTGTTGTGTTGTGTTGTTTCTTTGGTAAGATATTCATCGCTGGATAGACCAATGAGTGACGAGGTTGATTAATAGATTAATTAGTTGAAACCGGTGCGTTTTCGTTTTTCGTATTCTTAATTTGTCTTATAATACTACCTACTCCGCAGCTCGTGACCCTGACTACTCGTAAAGGCGCAGGGGTAGCTGCAATGGAGGGCCAAAAAGGGGTCTCTCAATCCGAGCAAGCGGGTGACAATAAAACAGGGACTGTTGTCACAGATCAGTACTCTCATTGGTATGGATGGCTCTTATCCATGGTATATAGTACTACAATACTAGTAAAGTCCCCAATATTCTTATCGGTTAATGACCGCTTACTATCAAGGGGTCCCTGTTTTATTGTCCCGCTTGCCGAGCAAACAATAACTTTCGCTGCTCCGACCCCGATCGATTCATTCCCTTGCCATTTATTTAAATCACTCGTTCAACTGCCACAAGCGTCGAGAGAGCAGCAATCACATACTAATTAATAGGCGTGGTTCATTGCTAGGAAACGGACATTGAAGATTTTGACCCCACATTATCGCCCCCATATATACTAATACTACTACTACTATCAAACATGGGCCTCTTGAGCTCGTTCTTAGGACAATTGTTCTACGGCCTGCCATACCCCGAAGAGGACTGCACTGGCAGGGTTGTTATCGTCACTGGGGCCAATAGTGGTAAATATCACCGCAGTTCCTCATCCGTTGCTATTCAATTGTGAAGCAAATAAATCGCTGACAATGAATACTTAGGTCTTGGCCGTGAGGCGGCGAGGCACTTTGTGCGCCTGAACGCAGCCAAAGTCATCTTGGGATGTCGAAACCTTGACAAGGCAGAAGCGGCGAAGCAGGATATTGAAGAATCAACGACGAGGACTGGTGTTGTCGAGACGTGGCAGTTGGATTTGACCTCGTATGACAGCGTCAAGGAATTCGCCGCTCGAGCGAGCGGGCTGGATAGACTCGACATCCTGCTGAACAACGCAAGCATCCTCTCACCTAAGTGGGAGACGTATGAGGGCCATGAGTCTCAGGTCACTGTCAATGTCATCTCGACATTCTTGCTGAGCCTGCTGATACTCCCCACACTGCGCCGCACTGGCGCCAAGTTCAACGTTGTTTCTCACATTGTTACTGTGTCTTCTGACGGGGCTTTTCTGGTGCGCACTCACTCAATCATCACGCGACTATACGGAGTTACCAAATGCTAATTCTCGCCTCATCCATAGACAACGTTCACAGAAAGGAAGGCGGGACATATTATGCAAGCCCTTGATAGCCCCAAGCCCTTCGTCTTCGACCAGCGATATACGACCACCAAGCTTCTGCAACTCATGGTTGTGCGTAAGTTTGCCGCAGCCTCGGACGCGTCTGGAAAAGGCCATGTCATCATGAACAGTCTCAACCCGGGACTATGTAATACCCAGCTCTTCCGGGACGTGAAAGGATTTGGGGCCTTCATTTTCTGGCTTGGGCTTAGGCTTTTTTCCCGCACTCCTGAGATGGGTTCGCGGACGTTGATGGCGGCGGCTTTTGCAGGTGAGGAGACGCATGGCGATTGGATGACGAATTGCGGATCACATGAATGGCCTCCCTTGATGAAGGGAGCGGTTGGCGAGGAGTTGATGGATAAGTTTTGGGGGGAGTTGTTGGAGGTTGTTGAAGGGATCGAGCCTGGAGTGACGGAGAACATATAAACACACAAGAGTACGGAGGACGAGGTACTTCGTATACTACTAGGTATATACTACTAATACTAGTAGGTCGGTCTTTTATAACTGATGATTCATTGGGTTAGGGAACATCTAACTTCGTACTCCGTACCTTTTTGCAGTAGTATCTGAGGACTCGATTAGTACTTCGTACGCCAATGAATATCCTAGTAAAAAATTGAATAAGCATCAAGTACTGAATACACCTCTTCTTTAGCATCATCCGCGCAATTCCATGTCTCTCGTACTTCGTACTCACCGCGGAACATTGGCCGCTGGCTGACCCACCGGGACGGAGTACTCCGTACCTTCCCTTTGATTGCCTCCCGCGCTTCTCCAAAATAAAGTACGATTAGCTCCGACATGCGACGCCATTGTCGCTCGCCTGGAGCTTCCATACAATCAAACCAATCCCTCAACAAAGAACAGAACAGACATCGGCCTCTCCTCGTCTTTGATGTGCACTGTCCGGAAGCGACTTTAGGGGCTGCCACGAGCAGCAATAACCTTCAATGGCAGTTGGCTCGCTACATACCCGGGCTGAATCCTAATTCTTAATTAATATCCCTTCGCTCGTCGTCCATCACCACCCTTCTCACCCCCTCTCTTCTCCGCGTCCGCTCTGTCGCAACGCCACTCAACCGCTTCGCTCCGAGTCGCTGTCCTTTGCCGATCATGGACGAGCGTATCGAAGCCCGCCGGGCCCTCCGCGAAGCACTCGGCTATTGGTCCACGTTCATCGCCAGATGCATCTTCAGGCGCCTCGATACGGACCGCTTCGCCGAGTTCATCCCGCTCGTCTACTCCAAGCACCCGTTGCCTGCCGTCATTATTGCCGATTTCTTCCTCCGACCGCAGCCGAACAATCGCGTCAGCCCCGATCCGCGCCTCCCCCCCTATATCCAAGTCCTCACCCAGTTCGGCTACCTCAACGCGCCGTCTATACTCAAGGCCCTGTACAAATACTCATCGCTGCATGCGCAACTCCCGGAGGCGTCACAGAATGATGACCAAGACCAGGAGGGCAGCAAGGGGCAGGTTAAGCGGCCGCCTCCTATTCGGTGGGACAGCTCCGCCTGGATCGAGGAGGTCATGTTTTATCATGTCATCAAGCTCGTGGTTCAAGGTACCGCATGCAAGGACTCGCGGTCTACGCTGGAGCTCGTCAGGATCATATCCAAGTGGTTGACTCTGTTCTCGACCGCTTCCACGGCATTTGCAGCCGACATGCTCGGCGGGCTGCAGGACCCGCAGGCACAGCACGACATGGAGGTTTCCCGGGCTGCGTTCGTTCCTCTGCTGCTGCGATTAGTCGATAATGCCGCTCTAGTTAAGAATATCAGCAAGCCGTCCGCTAAAGGTATTAATTACATCGGATGTCATTTTCTTATATAACTATACATGTCACAATGCTTACACAACTTTACCCTACAGGCCCCCGCAAGGAGTTCTCAGATAGTCTGGCAACTTTTGGACAGACTCTACAGCCTTTTCCGCAGTTCGTCGAAAAACTCGAGATTTTCCGGACAGAGGTCTTGGCTCCACTCGACCCTGTTGACAAGAAGAAGCAGGCCGCTAATGCCGCCATGGACGAGCTGCTTGACTCTACTGTCGGTTTAGGCAATTTCGTCATTCCTGAGATACCCATATCCAATACACGGGCTGGTTTATATGTCTATCTCAATGCCTTGGTTAGTTTGATCACTCCCTTTCCTTGCCGTAGCTGCTCATTAACGCTTTGATTAGCTAGTAGGGAGACCCTTGATGGACGACCATGTGTTTTTCTCATATCTACATAACAGATACCAGGCACGTACTCAGGATAAACGACAGTTTCCACCAGTTGAATTATTAACCATGCTCTTAGGGAAACACGCAACAAAGTGCAATAGACCTGATTTTAGCATCTTTTGATGTTCTGGCAAATGCCGTCTTCCGAAATGAAGGCCCAAGGGATGCCCATCTACTTCGGTCGTATTTGATCAACAAGGTGCCCTTGTTGCTTAGCCAGCTCTGTCCTCCTGACTTCTCTACCCCTGCAGCTGAGTTCTGTATCACAGAAGCGCTCAACCAAGTCGACACAAGTGTGTTCCCTACCGCCTCACTCATGTTTGACGAGTCACGGAATAATAACCCGTACACCGAGAGCGTGAGGGAAGAATTTTGCTCCGCCTGTGCGCTCCATGGTTTGATTGAGCGGGAGCATGTAGAAAGAATCCTAGGAGAAAGCTCTATGTCATATGAGCCTTCACAGGAAAAGTACTCCAAAGAAAAGTTGGTACAGGGTTGCTTGTCTGACCCAGAAAAGATTCAAGGTCTTGTTCGCGAACTCGATAAGATGGACGGAAATGTCGGCGCAGTTTGTCAGGCGCTTGTTGAGGTTTGTTTTCTCTATTGCCTCACGGTGGCTGGTGGTGAGTGCTAACAAATCACAGTTGATGCGCCAACTCTGTAACAACAAAGAAACCATGTCTTTGAAGCTTCTATGCAGTCAATTGGCCCAGAAGCCCCAGTCTTTAGACGTGCTATTACTGTTCGAGAAGCTGCCAGCCATCTTGGATCCGCTGTGTCAGCTTTTGGACGGTTGGCGATACGAAGAAGACCAAGGGGAGTATCAGCCTGTCTATGAAGAATTCGGCGCTATATTACTGTTAGTACTTGCGTTTGCGTACCGGTACAATCTGTCACCAGCAGATATTGGCATACAATCTGGCGACTCGTGTGTCGGCAAGATCATCAGCCGGGCTCACCTTACTCGACAACTGAACGAGCTATCAGATCAGGAGAATGAACACATGAACGGATGGGTTCATGGCCTATTCGACAGCGATGCCGGTGGCCTGGGAGACGACTTGATGTCGTCATGTCCCCCTCACGAGTTTTATCTGCTCGTCGCACCGCTCTTTCAGAACATTGTTGTGGCATACACTCAAGGTTACCTGACTGACGATAGCCTCAAGTGCGGTATAGAATGTGAGTCCCTGATCTCATGTAGGATATTAACCATGCGCTGTTCTTTAGCTTACGACTTTTAGACTTGGTTGACACGTTCCTATTGCCGTCACTTGTTCCGGCGATACGGTTCTTATCAGAATATCTCTGGGTTGAACAAAAGGAACAAAAATCAATCATCAAGATCCTGCAGCTTATTCTGCTACCTACTTCCATCTCGGGAGAGGCAAGCACAATGCTCTCGTCGGTCAAGAACCTTATTGCTAAGCCACTGGAACACTCACTTCGGTCGTATCAAAGACAGGATCCAAAGAACCAGGATATAGAGCCCCTGCTAAGAGCTCTAAAGGACAGCCTACCCCTTTCACGCCGCACAGGAGGTGCAGAGCACATTGAGCTAGAGTCCTGGGCAACAAGCTCTAGCAGCGGCCTTGCCGGGGCAGTTAAGCACACCATCCAGAGTCTGGTCCAATGGAGCATGCATCCTGGCATGACTGCGATGCCAACGTCCTACACTCACCGGCAGGTGATCGCATCACTCAAGATTGTGGGGCCGAATAGATTGCTGCGTGTTATGACAGAGGAAGTTAGACAACACATGGAAGCCGGCAGCGGGAGCATTGTTTACGACGTGGTGATAGCATTAATCTGCGCGCCAAATGTCACGAACGAGCTTCCGCCCACTGTAGGCCTTCTTGACGAGACCGGCAATATGCCCCCTCCGCTACAGCGTCGTCTCACGCTTCGCGAAGTATTGAAGATGGAGGCGGACGACTACAGGAAGTTGCAGAAGAAGGATGCGGCGCTAGCCGAGATTTTGGTTCGCCTGCACAGGAAAGTCGAGGCACAGATGGTGCTGCCGCCACCACCAGCCATGCTGCAAGCCGGAGACATGCAGCTTGACCTGGCTGCGGACGCGACGAATCTGGGCGACGCCATGGCCGCAGCGACGGGTGTTCAAGGTGATAGTGCTATGGCGGTTGACGGTGTCATGAGTTTGGATATGGGAATGGGGGGTGTCGCATCGGATTTGGGTCTGGGTGGTCCATCCGGGAGCCATGGTGGACTCGACACATCGGCAGACACAGACTTGTTCGGGGGATTTGATACCAGTATGGACGTCTTTGATGGGTGGGACAACATGGACCTGGGTCATTAAGGGTGGTTTATTCGGTGATTCTTCTCTGGCGTTTTTACTTCCCTACCCTTGGGAGGAGAATCCTCTCGCGTATTTGGCTGAGAGACTTGGTTGTTCACAAACTGCATGCCATTTTCACATGCATGCATGCTATGAAAGAGGTGACACGGCGTCTTGGGACATGATAGCGTTGGGGGATCATGATGTTCTTCATAAGGGTATTCCTGGAGGTATACTTGTAGTATTTGTGGCGTCGGTAGTGAATACCTAGCTATGCAGTAAAACATTGTATCGTAATGGCATCACTATCTCCGTACCCTTTTGAATCTGTATTGCCTTCCGGTTATCTTGACGTCTTTTTGGCTTCACTCGTACATGCCTGCTTTATGATGATTTATTGCCATCCGGGAGCTAAGCCCGATTAGTCTCCTGAGGTCGATGTCGCGAGTAAGTTATGTAAGCCACAGCTACTGTGAGGCCACATTTCTGTTCATGCCCATACAAAGCTTCGCCTCCAACCTAAACCATCCGTCTTCTCTCAAACCTCATATTCTCCTTTGCCCCCTTCTCCGTCTTGTCTTCTTCTTTTTGTGGCCAATTGGGCTGGTTGTGCTGGTTCGTGTCGTTCGTCATGCTGTTCAAGTCGTCTCTCCTCGCTTTCCTGGCCCTCCAGGTCTTCAGCGTCGCCGCGCAGGTATGTCAGTCCTTTAGACGATCACATCATCCCCTCTCGCGCGTTAAGCTCCATTGCACGCCGCCCTATACTCCTTTGATTGATCACATAACTTGCGCACAACCCCCCTGTCTTGATGTCAAGCTATTGAACAAATTGGCCTCGCATCGCTCGAAATGCTAACGTTGAGTGTCGCGCTTCTGTAGGCTGACGCTGATGCCACTAATGATGCTCCTGTCATTGAGGAACTTCCCCTTTCCTCGCTCAACGCCAATGTCAAGACGACTTTCCCCGATGCCGACATCCTCGGTGTGAAGCTCGTCAACGGACGGCCAACAACTGCGCACATCGAAGTGGTCAACAACGAAGAGACCCCGATCCAGGTCGCCTTCATCGCCGGCGCTCTGACGACCACCCAGCAGCTCCCAGATGATGCGCCCGTCTACCAGAATATCTTGCGCAATCTGTCGACTGTTCAATACCACTTGCGTGTTGAGCCTGGCGAGACCAAGTCTGTGCCGTATTCCTTCTCGCTTGATATGCAGCCTCAGGATGTGCGCCTGCGCCTTGTCGCTGTTATTGCCAATGACAAGGGCAACGTCTTCCAGATCCCGGCCCATGATGCTGAGACTTCCATTGTTGAGCCCCCGACCAGCTTCTTGGATCCTCAGATGTACGTCATCTCCTATGATCTTCCGGGTTGAACCTTGGGACACTTGCAACTAAACTGTCGTCCTTCAACAGCATCTTCCTCTACCTCGTTCTTACCGCTGCATTCGGCGGCACTCTCTACTTCGTCTACAAGACTTGGATTGAGGCTCTCTTCCCCCAAGCTAAGCGCACCAAAGCCCCCAAGAAGGTCGTGAAGAAGCCCGTCGACGGTGATGCCCTCTCTGGCTCCGAGTCCACTGGTGTCTCTACGGGTAAGAACTACGACGAGAGCTGGATCCCCGAGCACCACATCAACCGCCCTGTTGCGAAGCGCGTCAAGTCTAGCGCCACAAAGAAGAAGATTGCCGAGTAAGCGGCTGGGGACTTCTCCCTGTGTTTCGGTAATTGGACATTTGGGATGGTTACCCGTGACGGCGTTCGAGCAGCGTAATGGTGGAAGCAGCATATCTTATTGGTAATTGACAGGGCGTGATTTCTCTCCTGGGCGCAGTTTGGAACGGGAGGTGGAATGGTAGGGTGGCTCTGCTGGATGAGGCATGACACAAACATGGGTTGAATCTGGCGTGGACATGGGCTAAAATGTATCAAGAAATGTACAATACTGTGACCAGGTTAGAATGACATGACATGAATCTTCCACCAAGCAAGTCTCGTTTATTCTAGCGCCTGCGCTAGTAATATCATCCTCTTTTCACATCATCAATCATCCAACTGTCTCGCCTCGGCAGCTTCACCGGCGAGATAGCTCATAACAGCACTCTCCTGGAGGCGACTGTCTTGTCTCGACTCTTGCTCTGCTGCCCCTTTGGCAGCTATGTGTCCAAACAAGCATTCCCACAAATCACTACGGTCCACCATCTCTCCCGCTGATCTGTCCTTGCTCATCAGTTTCGACAAGGCGGCGTGCTCCATCTCCAACGTGTTGGCTTCTTCAATGTTAACGTCTAGAAGCTCAGGTGTTGACTCCTTGGATTTTCCCTTGAGGTTCCTGCCCATATGCTCCATACGCCGTCGGACGGAGAGGTTGTAGATCGACTCTTCTACTGTCCCTGAAACGATGTACAGCCATACTGTAGTTTCATGCTGTTGTCCGATTCTGTCCACACGAGCAATAGCTTGGAGCTCCAGGGCGGTGTTGAGGAGAGGCTCGCAGAGAAACACGTGGTTGGCATTGACCAAGTTCAATCCGCTGGAATGAGCCCTAGCATGAAGTAGGAAACACTCGATGCCCGGTTCCTCCTTGAACCTAGTGATGCCGTCGGTTTCGTCAATGGAAGCGTATCCGATGCGGAAGCGCCTGAACGCGTTTCTGAGGACGTTCAAGAAGTCCTTGTATCTGCTCGGTTGTTAATGCTGACTTTTCGCCGGTGAGAATAGTAGTTCCAGGCACTTACTGTGAGAATACAATCGACTTCGCCCCTGGATCAGACTGTCTCAACCACAAAAGATGTCGAACCAGAGTGTCGACCTTGGTCGTGAAAGAAAGGCCATCGAGTTCAATGTTCATCATTTCTTCCAGCTTTTTGGCGTTAAACTCGGAATAGATCAGTGTCGTCTTCGATGTTGATGAGATAGTTGGCTGTTGCTCTTTCTCATCCCCTTCAGCCAAGCCGGATTCCTCGCTGCGAACCTGCAGTTGTTGAGGCTTGATGGCTATGTCATGCAAATTATCTGCCTTCAACGCTCTTTTGCAAACAGGGCAGTTGTGGTGGGCTTTGAACCACATCATCATACACTCTTTGCAGAATTGATGGCCACACACGGTCAAAACACCAGTTACAAATGGCATCTGGCAGATGACACACATTCGAGGCTCGTTCGATTTAGAGCCAGTTTCCTTCAAGTTCAACACTAGCGGTCAAAGTTAGTCCCTTTATCCCGACATAACGGAGTATAAGCAGACTCCAGACTTACAATACCGATGCTTTGCCTCGCCGGACGATAGCTTGCTCTGAAGATCGTTTACCACCTTCCTTGCCTTCTGTATAGCTTCTTCAGTTTTAGGACCTTCGTGGGGAAGTACATCATCCGAGACAGCTTGCAGCTGACGATAGTATTCCAAGCGAGCATTCATCGCTCGTTTGAAGATCTCTATTTCAGATTCGAGGGATGGTATAGCTTTGTTTTGTTCGTTGAGTAATGCCTGTGTGTTCTTCAACAAGCTCGACGCCATTTTCGATTCTAGAAGCTCTCGCATACTCTGTCCTGTCTCACGAGTTAGGCGCGTCACTAGACCGCGCAAGTCGCTAATGGCACCGCGCATGGAGATGTTTGCCCTCGTTGGCTTAATAGTCTCCCTTATGTGGAACAGCTGGAGAAACTTCTCGGGTGCGGGCCCTTCGCCATCCTTCGCCATCCTCATGGACGTGTTCATCTCATGCATTACCAACTGGTTCGTCTGCCCCAATATGGCGTCCTGGCGATCGGCAATAACAGCTCGGAGGGCTCGGACGTATACCATGAGCTCATCCTGCACCTTGGCTGACTCGCCAAGCTCTTCTCCAGTTGTCTCTACACTTTCCTCTTCATCAACGAGAGGTCGCAACAGGAGCTGAATTGTTTGCTCTCTCCACTCATCGATAACATTCGCCTGGTCATTCAGCTCGCCATAGAGGACTTCCAGACTGTCAACAATTCCACTACTCTCGATACCCTTTTCAGGAGCAGCAACAAGCTCTGGCACCTCTATGAATGATTGCTCCTTTGCTTTCTGCGCGATCTTGTTCATAAGTCGAGTGGCTTTCCGATGCCCTTCTCGAAGTATCTCTCTTCGCACCATTTTAGCCTCCTCATATCCATCATCCTCGAGCCTCTTGAGCCGATGGAATTCCTCAGAGTCTGGTTCTGTCATCTCTTGGTCGTCTTTAATCTGGAAATATGCGTTGGCACAAAAGAAAATGGCCTTGTGATACAGTTCGAGAGCACCACGTAATCTGTTTCGATATTCGCCGACCTGGCCCTTGTTTCCAGACTCCTCTTTGTCGGACTCGCTATCCAAATCTGAAGAGTTATCGTCGCCCTTTGAATTGCCATTACCTGCGGAATGCGAATGATTGTCTCCTCCTTGCTCACGAAGGACATCTTGTAGTTTGGCCCGAGCATCAGATACCAGCTGTCCGGTTTCATTTCGTACTTGTTCCCAAAGCGCAAGAGCTTCACTCACCCGAGGACTATTTTCGAATAATTGTCCCAGCGTAAGTCTACCCGAAAAATACGCCCTTTCGTCTGTTCTCATAGCAGTTTCACTTTGCTCCAGCATAGCATCGAGTACCTCCTCTACCGTTCTCATCGGTCGTTCCTTGTTGTTTCCCAGCACGCGACGGTTGTAGACACCGACCTCAGGATGAAGAGCTGCCTGTCTTAGTCGGTTGAGCCATACTCTCATGACGTCTTCGCAGGCGTCCGGGTCCCAATCATCCTCCAGGGGGGCACCCTCCAGACTGAGGTTACAGGCTTCAGCCATTTCTTTGTACAATGTCTGGTAATGTTGCTCCTCAACTGCGGTAAACGGCATACTGATGACGAACCGCTTCTGAGGCGGTAGGGAGAGTTCGTCTCTTACTAATGCTTTAGTATGGCGAAGTGAGATCGAATTGAAGAGTTGTTGAAAAAGTGGCTTATGATGAGTGGTGAGCGCATGCCAGACTTGGGTCGTGGAGCAATATGGCTCGTAGCGCAGGAATGAAAGCAAGCCAAGTAAATCCTTGACATCATCCTTGACCGGTGTTCCGGTGATACCCCAAGCGTTGACGCGCGGAATCACTCTTGCAAGTGCAGCTGCCTGACTTACACCACTTTCAATCATCTGGGCTTCATCAAGACACACTCTCCACCACGATATTTGGACAAGAGGTGATGTAATTCGATGATAGGTTCGTTCATGTCTTCTGGGTCGTTCTGGGGGATTGATTGCGAAGTGGAGCTCCGCAGACAGCACGGGGTAAGTTGTTATCACCACATCATAACCCGCTAATTCTTCGACAATACGGGCTTCATGTTCCTTCTCAAGCCCTTTGCACCCTGTATAATACTTGACGCGTATTCCTGGAGCATGGCGAGATATTTCCGAAACCCACTGGGGCCCCAGAGATTTTGGAGCTACGATGAATGTCGCACCACTGGGTATGAGATTTCCATGACCTTCTGGGAGTTGAAGAGATACACTTGAGCGTTTATGCAAGAGTATGAGGCCGAGTAGTTCTAGAGTTTTGCCCAAGCCCATTTCCTCTGCCAGAATACCACCTCTGACAGCCCTGCCTGCCTGATGGTAGGCAGTAGGGTTTCTAGTGACAGTCTGGAAGATGTCACTTAAATATACCTCATCATCATTTGCATCGCGCACGACTCGAAACGTATCTAAATCTGGTGTTCGTTGATCCTCTGATAACGGTTGGAGACCAGATAGTGATGCTGTCCACTTCACGCCTTCCCGGCCTAAGAGCCATTGTAGGGTTCTCTTCTGATAGGGAAAAAGGGTTGCTTCCAGTCCTGGAATTTGAATAGAAAGCGAGGTGCTATCCTCCTTTGATGGGATGTGTGCTACTTGGTAAAAGTCCATGGGGGACCATGCTGTCACGTTCGTATGCTTATCAAGCGGAGGGAAGAACACCCGGATGAGCGCTTCGCTTGACTTGCGCTCGTCATGGCGTCGCAAAGAAGCAAATGGGGTCGAAGTCTCGTTCCAAAAAAGCCGAAATAAAAGCTTCAGTGTCGCAACACTCTGGTACCGTTCAATAACAAGGTCAGCGGTCGTCCAAATAGTGCCGGGAGTGCTTTTCATTCGACTTGATCCCGCAATCGTCAGAATATCACGGACACGTTGGCTAATATCTTGCGGCCTAATCGACACAACAGCACGGATATACTCCAAACGAGAAGTCGGCCGTGCACCGATTAACAAGGACTCCTCGAGGAGATCCAGTGCTAGAAGAGATCCAACATCTTGATGGACTTTGCTATAATTCTGGAAAGAATTATCTTCACATCGGCGCGAGAAAGAGATTTCGCCTTTCGCAATGCAAACGCTTGAGTCAAGTGCTGGATCGACTTTGAGACGCTTGCGCAATGGTTCTATTGATTGTGTAGTTTCGAGGGACTCGTCCCTAATGGACTGGGAAACATCTGGTGTTGGAAGGCCCAGAAGGAAATCGAGTAGCCTGGTTGGGAGAACATCTACTCCGTAGAATCGTGAAAATTAGATAAATGGGCGGGGAAATGAGTAAAATGAGTATAAATGAACGTACCATCATCGCCAACTTCAAAATCGGGTGATGATCGCAAATTCCGCGGTCGCCTCGAGCGCCCCATCTGAATCAATCAAGAATGAACCAGGAATTTAATACAATTTAGATCGCCAACGGGTAATATGCAAGCATCACTATTGGCAATGTGCAAAATGCCACAGCGGAACAGAATGTGAGGAGGGAAAAGAATAACACCCAACACCTGGTTTAACGAGACGAGACGCCTCGGAAGCTGAGCAAGACGTTATCGATAACAGACCCACCACCCCGTAAATTAGGCCAATAATAACCCACCGATAACACCCCGCTATCGCAAGTCCCACAAGGTCTCAGGAAGCCTTGCTTACCTAATGTCGATTGAAGCAAATTTGGAGATGGAGAGGTTCAAGATCCAGTTCACAAGACAACGCGAGCTCGACTTAACGACAGACCCGGGGGGCGTTTGGTTGTCAACAACCACATTAGTCAACGAGGGAGCACAGGGTAACTTGAATTTTTATAGGATCCCCAATTGAATTAGCGGAGCATCGTGCTGACATCTGCGACAGGGGATTCCAATTCGCAAATATGAGAGGCGAACGGCTACGAGCGTCCTTGCGACTTTTCCTGCCGAGCACCAACTTCTTAGGCGTCGGCCAAACAAGATGGCTCCATAAGACGAGACCACCTCCGACAGTTCCCAAACCGAGACCATTCGTGCCAGATGTCGAGACGTTCCTCACATTGATAGGGCGTGGCCTAAACAAACACGCCTCCAAGTTCCCGTCTTGGGAATCCCTTTTCTCCCTTACCTCACCACAACTAAAGGAACTCGGAATTGAGCCACCACGGAACCGCCGGTACTTGCTACAGTGGATGCGACGATATCGGGAAGGGTCATTGGGCCCTGGTGGAGATTTTGAGTATGTGAAGGATGGACAGGCATTGTTAAAAGTCGCTACGCCGCCGGCGTCGGTAGTCAGCGATGCGAAATATGTGGTCAACGTTCCCCAGGAAGAGGATGTGGGCCTAGATGACTCGACAACGCTGCCACGGCCAAACGGATACACAGTACGAGGGCTCAAGTCAATAGCCGGCCCTTTCGCAACTCCATTGGCGCAGCAGGCAGGTGCAATTGTCAGAGTGACAGAGGGCATGTGGGAGCACCGCCGGGGCCGCAAGATTGATGGTGGTGAGAGGAGGAGGGCTGAGATCCGATTTAAGAGGAGGTCTACTGAACGCAGAGCTGAGCGCGAGGCAGAGATGGCAGGTCTGTAAAGCTAAGAATAACGGGGTAATGACCAGTATTGGCATATCATGTATACTATTGAAATGTGAAATCAAGAGCACATTCTACCACACACTTTTACCATTTCCGTGTTGTCACCAGATTTGGTCCTGTCACCAGGTACTTGTACCGTTTGGTGACAGGAGCCGTCTCCACAGTGCACGTCACATACTCCTCGGGGTACCTACTAAGGAAACATTATTAAAAACTCTCCAGCTGAGCATTGGGAAAAGGTTCCCTGTGGCTGACATGTACGAAGTAGTAGTTATCCTATTCTTCTTTCACTGCCTATAATCTTGCACGAGTCTATGTAGACGAGTCCCAATTTTCTTTAAGGGGTAGAGACAACAAATTAATAAAACATAAAAACTACTTTGTACAAATATACTGTCATATCATGGCATACTCTAAGTAAATATCGTTCCTAGGCATTCATTGTAGCTCTCTGGCACAGGAAATGCGGCTTCGTTACTCGAGGCGTCTAGCACCATTCAAGATAGCACTGCGTGAAATACCACTACTACAATAGCTTCGATAATCCCAAGTTTATTTAACGTCGTTGGGGTTTCAACCGTTACTCATTTTAGAAGTAAACCCGCTCGTACTTCGTATGTATGTCAGCAATTACCAAACCAAGGCCCAACTTCCAAGATCCAATCGGCTACTTGGCAGTTAATAAACCGGTGCCCGGTGCTCGTAGGGCTGAGTATGCTGGGTTGTCGGGTAGTATTCTCATTTGTAACCATTCTGTCTTAAACGGCCCTTTTTGGCCCACCAATGCGAACTGCAGGCGACCGGCTGAGCTCGTTCTGGCTCGCTTGCAGTGTTACCCAGCCTGCAGTCTCAAGTCTACATTGTATTGCACGGTCGACGTATGATGTGAGATCAAAGAGTCATTATTGATGACTAGCAGCAGTAATCAAGTAAACTCTCGTCTCAAATTTGCTTGTGTCTCCTCTCATACAGAAGGCTATGAGGCATCAGGCTGGCTTCTCCATGCCATCTGGCTACAAGACATCCGTCAGGTTGTGCTTTAATTATCAAGTGAGAACGCGATAATTATCGGGCATCCCGAGAACTGAAACCTACTTCATCCTTCTCAGGCAAGCTTGCTCCCTTGAAGACTTCCGGAAGCCATCTTGAATCCTGACCACGACCGATCTGGTTATTCCTCCGTGGGATCTGCAATACATCCTTCCATTTCTGATGACGTACAACGCCCGTATTCGTCATTCAGCCGATACATAGTTATGATGGCAGCATGTCGAGGCTGGAAGGCGCGGATGCCGTAGCCTGTAGACGTCAACGGCATGAGGCTGAGCTACTCACTGCCAAGAAACATGACCTCGGCTGATGGATAGGATATCAATGCGATTCGTGTTCCCGTATCTACGTACGTTCATTGACGCAACCATCCATCTCTCCAACAGCCCTCCTCTTCGGAGTGTTCAAACACACGAGGTTATCACCACTCACCAGCATTCCCGCTTCTCCCCGTCTGTGCGGGAGGGGCTATGGCTATCCTTGGCCAGCCACATGGCGTCCCTTGTCTCCGAGCGGGGATCGATAGCGTTGGAGACTGCGGTAAGCGACTATTACCCATCATCACAAGCCCCCAAATTGTGATCAGGAAAACCCCTGCATCTTCCTTGCGAATTTGCTCTGACGCTATCGCCAATCCAGCATGCAGTCCGAGATGCAACTCCACAAGCTCGATTTACCTACCCAATTAAATATCCCATGCTACTAATATTTTTGTGCTTGTGAGTGATCAAAGCCACAAGTTAATTTGCTGCAGGGCGTGTTCTAATAACTCTTTTTTTTTTTGCAGGCAAGTGGATGGATGTTGTCAAATGTTGCGTCTTCGCAGTCACCATACATGTGTCGATGTGACCTCAAAGGTTGTGAGCTCACCTACTTCAGCTTACTTGAATTGACGTCCATGTTCAATACGACTCTCATTATACCATGTAATAAAGTATAGGTGATATATGAATGCTGAGTAACTTACTAGTGATAAGGTAGTAAATCGTTACTTGTGCAAACATGGAGTTGGCTGTGATCATCGGTCACCCACTTAGTTCTAGCTTCGGTACTACTTGTCGGTGAAATCAGTGGCTGCTACTTCGTAGACGCCCCCAAATCTGTCTTTTAGGATCAAACTTAATATCATCCGAGTCTGCCTGGGGTTCGTTACATCAATCATCAGCCACAATATTGACTTAGATCAAAGGAAGCAACATCTAGCACAAGACCTGGATAGTGCGACGATGTGCACGTTTTGGAAACCTTGCTCGCCCATTAGGCAACTGAATTCTAAATGTATTCTTAGTCTTGTGATCGTTGATTAGAGCTGATGGTTGAATACGACGATACACTGACTAGGGGTGAGTTTAGCCATCCAATGGAATATCGGGAGAACAATATCGAGATCGTTCTCTAACGTGCGGCTGTGGGTTTGTCATGAAAGCTTGTCTCGATGACAGATGAGGCTATTACGGAGCACTACGACTACTAGCATGAATCATCGACATTCGGGTTGTATCGTGCATCATAAATCTGTGGCTGAGCCGGGCTTCTGTCGATCTAAAGTTCTAGCTCCTGCCCTAAACCTCGTACTTGTTTTGCCCCTTGCGTTACAATCGGGCGTGTATGTATGCAAGTATTCCTCGCCGTGATCAAAATATCCGCTCCAGGGAGGGATCTATGTTTAGTCTCGTGCGCTGACACATTCTTGAGATCTCTTTCGGATCCTCCCGATCACTCAATCGACCCCTGCATTCTGTAAGGCATTCTTGATGTCTTCATTCGGTGCTCAGTCGTGTCTGGGTACTGCAGATATTGGGATACATGGAGGCAATGGCGGCATAGTATTCCCATTTCTGGCCCAGGGCGTAGTGGTGAATCAAGCTGAAAAGTAGTTTGCGTTTACGGTAGCCTATCAGAACTAACCACTATCCTTTCGTATCATTCAAGTCCTATATAGGTATACTTCTAGAAGGCTTGGGGCCTCCGAGACAATTGTGGCAAGCCTAATCGGTACACGATCTTCTATTTTTGGCCCAGCCCAGGAATTTGGAAGCACATGATCATCATGGAGATGGCATCGTACCTGATAGGGCAGTATGGAAGCATGGCAACTATCAACAAGGCGTGCGGAATGTCAAAATGCTGTGATATATTCGTGTAGGAAGATAAAATTAGGTGAGACTTCCATTACATGGCGCAACCTTGGGTTGCATTTGACTTACACGGGCATATTCGGGTCGTCTTGATTTTCAACAAGTACCTACCTAATTATAGGAGAAACCTATAATAATAGGTATGTATGTACAGAGTACGAGATATTACGCGAGGATACCGCAGATACCACTTGGCTTTCTCACAATCTCAATGCTAATAGAATGAAACAATTCAAGGGACTTCCGATACGTGCGGACCCTGTTCTCAAAGCCCTGCATGAGTTTTGCTCATTTTTCCATCTCCCGAATCCTGCACAAGTTTATCCTTTCCAAGCTTAGCTGGATTTCAGTGCCGTCCCCACTGTCCGGCCAGTGAGTTCAGCGATGCTCAGTTAGAAATTCAGCTGGATATACATAGAAAAACAAGGCAAGCCTTGTGAGGGTGATGTCTCGGATGATGTGGGAGGCGTGAGTCCCTTAGCGATATGCATACTCAAAAAAGGAACAGAATTTGGTGTTGTATACGGAGTACGAAGTACATGCCGCAAGAATCCTTGCGGCATGTACGGCGAATAGGTACTATGTAGTACTACCATATTACACAAGCCCGCGATGACGTCTAGTCGGCTAATCGCTTCAAGACGCTGAGTATGATGTACTTCGTACGAACGTTCTATTTGACAAAAGGAGTACGAGAAGACGCCCGTAGTGACACCCCCTAATGAGAGTGTATTTGAAAAGCTACATACGAAGTACTCATTCACGACTACGTGAGCATCTTGTGTGTGTGCGTGCGTGATGACAGTACAACGTGCATATTACCGTCAACACCTACCTAGGTAATATCACAAGACACGTGTCTGTTACTTGTAGGCACCAGCACAGTCTCACAACTGGGAATGCTCTGCGATCGGATGCTGGCCGAAGTCCACCCATTCGTTGTTTTCCCGCTTGTCTGAGAGACTGGAGCCACTGGCCGGTGGTCAAGTCGTATAGCTCGCATTGCTTGCCAAATTGTTAAGGGCTGAGGCTGGGCTGAGGCTGGGGGGGATCTTTTGTTGACATCCTGCAGCCGCCTCGAAAAAAAGATTAGCGGCAACGGCCGCCACCGGCAAGAGTCATAGGGGAGAAGCAAGCAACGCACTTCGGGTTGTGTAAAAAAGTTTAACATTGCTACGTTCCTCCAAAGATATGTATAGGATCTGTCCTAACGTGGAAGTGAACGAGCGCAAGGAAGCAAAGCACTTACGAGAGACCAAATCAGCCTCCAAACCCCACAACTGCATTCGGGCGTTGTACTCAAAAGATGCTGGTTTCCCAAGCTGTTGGGTCAGTGTGTCTCATCCTTTTCGAAAAAAGTTCTCGTGGAGTAGAAGGGTGAAGGAGGTAGGAATTGAAGCTTTTTTTGAAATGCTGCCCAATTCCGCGTATCGTATCTATTCATATTAGCAGTCGGAACTTTTTTTCCCTTTTGGCCTTAGCTGCCATGAGCCTAAAAAATGCCTTTTCATAGCCAAAGGTATTCAAAGGTACTGTAACATGAGCCCCACCAAGCCGTTCAGCTTGATTTCCTGCCTGCGAGTAGAACTGGCCGTTGTAGATATACATTTTGGGTACCTTGCAGTGTCAGGGCCGGGATACACCGACAAGCCCCTGTGCTTTGTACCCGCTTCTCCTAACCTCATCCAATTCTCTAGTAGTACGAGTATTTTCAAACCTTTCCTCTAACAACAACCCATTCGACCATTCGACCATTCAACATTCAATCCATCCCCAGCCTCAAGGCCCCATGTAACCCCACTTGCTCGTCTACTATCCCTGGCATAGTCGAAGCGCGACTGCAGATGTCTGTGCCACTGGGGTTCAGTGGTTAGTCTTGGAGAGCGTCTGCCCAGGCTGTTTCATCCGGCTCTGCCCTCCCTTCTCGCCCTATCTTGCCCTGATGGTGGTGGCCTTCGGGCAAGCAGGGATGGAAGCAGATGCAAAAGACGTGGTGGTGTGCAGCCGGGTCGGCCTGCGTCATTGTCAATGCCACCACACTGTTCTGCATTGTGCAGAAGTGTACATAGACGACTACCACACCCATTCCCATATCTCACCCCCAGGCTGCCATGCCACACAGACACACACCATCCCGCCCTACCAGGCCAGGACCCTAGACCCTTCAACATCCAACCGCGGCCAGGCTTTCGTGCTGGAGTACCGCAGATCCATGAGCGCAAATAAGAGTTGGCTTAACCCAAGTGGGTGGAAGCATTTCAGAATTAGTACATAGACCACGGCTGTCGCTGCTGGATGACCGACCGGCTCTTCTTCGTGGCTTTACTTCCAGAAGACACAAAACGTGACTCCCCTCTTATTTAATATTTCAAAACATCATCGAGCCTTGGTTGCTGTGTGTTTGCTGTCCCAGGTTTCGACTTTTATGCCTCTAATATCGACAAGATTTATTTCTCTGGGTCTTTCCCCAACCAAGCCAAACTCCACAACACTCATACTAGAACACACAAAGGATTAGGTCACGATATATTCAAGACCAATTCGAAAACAACAACATATCCTGATTGCGTTGTTTTTGCCTTTAGAAACACCTATTCCACTTGGATGTCGTCAATCGAACGCCTCCAACTAGTTGACGTCCTGACGCCTACGATTCAGATCCAGAGTCCATCTCCAGTGCCTTTTGACAAGCCCACGTTTCCATCTTCCAAGGAAACTAAAACAGCCTCGAGTCTTGCTGCCGTACGCCTTAGCAGTCCAAAATCATACAAGACAGCTGGCCCCCTAGAATCCTCTAGGAAAAGGAGTTCAACCACAGCGGGTGTGACGGAAAAAGAATTTGACAAAATGGTATCCTCACGAAGCTCAAGAAACCGGTCAGAAAGTCCCTCATCAAACAGCACATCTCCCCCGCCAAAAAGGGCCAGGGCTGGAACAAAAGATGTGGATTGGTCGGAGGTCACAGACCCAGAGGAGAGGAGGCGCATACAAAATCGCATTGCACAACGCAAGTTTCGTATGTTCTTTCCCATTGTGCCTACCCAAAACTTGTTCATCGCTAACATCTCTTTGTAGGGGAGAAGGCTAAGGAGCAAAAGGAGAGAGCAGAACGCGACTCCCGCAATCGAGAATACGCTGGCAACAGCTATCGCATTCCTCTGGCTACAGACATCGACACTGAGGTAGAGCTCTCAGGCCTGCCTTGGGGTAGTATCAACCTGAGCCATGTCCTTGCGAGAGGCCACGAAGCCGAGAGTCGTCGAAGTAGCGGGCAAGGCACCTACTCGGCTGACGAACTCAGTTCTGGCCACTACACTATTTCCCACGGGACTGGTCTCCACCAGACTGCCAGCTTTGGCAGTAGCGGGGCTGAAGATGCATATTTTGACGACAACCCCTATTTGTATGATCCATCGATCGTCGGCCAAGCATACCCCGCAATTTCATGAGAGATATTGCCCTTTGCTTTCCTTTATTTCAGGGGCCCCAGGTAAGATTTCTCATTGAGTTTGTTCCTCTCTGCTGGAGAAAGTAAAGGGTTTCTAACGTTGCTCTTGTAGGCATCCACTGCTGACACGGGGGTCATGGAGATCCCATACCACACTGGGGACTGACTTTTTCTTTCCGTGATAGGGAATGCCACTACTATTACAAATTAATGCGGCAGCCGTTGTTGGTGGTTCGGCCTTACGTCTTGAATGATATTGTTATAATTGGTTGCTTCATGACTTGTAATACCCCCACTCAGTTTTTAACGAAGACACGGCGCAGAAGAGAGAAGTGTGTTCAATCGATATCTATGTTTAGATAGAGTCACAGGATTTCAGGTTGGCGATAGAAAGATTTATGTATGATAGTGTCATGTATTAGTGTTTAACCAACGACAAGAACCGTCAACGACAGGCAACTTGGCCGAGAGCCCCCATCCTGTTCTTGTATGACTGTAGCAGCCTGTCCTGTGACCAATCTCCTGCGTATAACACACTGGTATAGCCTTTTGGAGACCTCGAGTCTTTCGTATTCAGTTCATTATACTGAAAGAAGACGATCTCTATGTGGTGTGGAGGAAGGGTCTCTGATGGAAATGAAGTGTATCTTGATTGGCATGCGGTGTAGTTATGCCGGGTTTGTAGCTGTACGACGGTATGCCTCTAACTAATACGGTACTCTCAACAGAAGGCGGCTGGAAGTGCTGCTTGCGGTATGGTTTGAGTTATCCGTAGGTAATTTTACCAATCTCCAGACCATTGGCAATAGACAAAGTTGGGAGTTTTCCATGAAAGGCTCAAGCTCCCTGGGCTCCCAGGCCGACGGTTTGGAGAGATTGGCAACATTCAACGTATCCTAGCCTGCCGTCAACACTGCGTCGAAAGGGAACAGAGCTCAATGTTTCTATTTGTGATACAGGCAATCAACTCAGTACTACAGTGGAGATCATTAATTTCTTGTGCCTGATCGTCGGCCAGGATGAATTATGTTCTCCACGTGGGAGCCGTTGGCAAATCTGCTGTCTAACCGGGCTCCTCCTATACACAACATATTCGGGATATTCTCTGAGATACGGGAAATTCGCATGATTTTCTCTCACCTACGAGCACCATACACAGTAGTAGCAGTAGTAGTAGAAGTATGGCTGGTGTTGGTCACTCGCCACAATATTCACCAACCGTCCTTGCCCCACTATCCGTCGGCAATCGTTCCGTACCTGGCCTACACCGCCCGGCAGAAAGCCATCTTTTTTCCATTTTCATTTGTCGCAAACGCCCCAAGATTAAAGCTACTCTTATATCTCCATCTCAATTGTGGCATAAGAGCCGTTGCCGTTTTCGATTTTGACCCTCGTACCCAATCGCAGAAAGGGCCGTCGGAATTACATTCAAGCTTGTTTCCTTGTTCTGTGAAACACGATGGGCATATCTGCAGTTAATAACACAGAGGCCCCTCAGCGCTCGGAGCTGACCCAGGAACAAAAAGGTAAGGACTCGACGGCGATACTTGACGCCAATCCTTCTCCAGTTTCGGACCTTGTGGTCAATTGATTAACTTTTTTTTTTCTAACTGTTGTTTTTCGTAGAGGCCAAGCATTTGCGCAACGAGAAGCAACGACTAGCCCGCGCGGAAGCACGCAAAACAAAGCGACTAGCCAAGTCTGAGGCGAAGAAGGCTCGCAAGGCTAATATTCAACCCAAGGCGAAATGGACCGTTGAGCGCAAGGCAGAGCAAAAGGCTAAGAAACTAGCCAACAAGCCCGCCAAGACAGAGAAGAAGCGCCATCGCTTACTACTACATGCGAAGAAACTAGAGGCAGAGGCTCACAAACTTTTGACGCAATCGAAAAAAGCTCATGAGCAGTACGAACGGATGACGCGGGACTTTGAGGTATGTATAAGTGGGCGAGAACCTCTACGTAACCCGAAGTCAGCCTCCGGGCTAAACTGATATACCTTTGTAGTTGCAGAAGGAGAAAGAAAAGAGTGAGCAGCCACCGAAACCCGATCTGATGTTCAGCGATGACGAGAGCGATGACGAGAGCGATGATGAGAGCGATGATGAGAACGATGATGAGAACGATGATGAGAACGATGATGAGAGCGATTCCGACTCTGACTCTGACTCCGACTCCGACTCGGATTCTTCTGATACCGAAGATGAAGTGACCCAGGTTGCGGAAGCCCCTACCCCGGTGAAAATCTCCAAGAAGACTCAAAAGGAAAAGGCCCCTAAGCCTAGTAACGATACTACTGAGGAGGCACCTTCAAAGAAGAACAAAAAGAAGGGGGGCAAAGAGGTCAGCGTAGAGGTTCCTGAAGAACCAACACCGAAGGAAGCGACTAAAGAAGAGAAGAAGAAGAAGAAGAAGAAGTCCAAAGAGACATCCACCGAGACCCAAGAAGACGAGACCATGGAGGATGCGCCCCTAGACAAGACTGAAACGTCAGGGAATAAAAGAAAGCGAGAGAGGGGCACGGAGGATGTAGAAGCCTCGGAAGAACCGGCCAGCAAGAAGGAGAAGAAGGAGAAGAAGGAGAAAAAGGAGAAGAAAGACAAGAAGAACAAGGACAAGAAGGAATCCAAGAAGGGAAAGAAAGCTACGTCCGACGACAATGCTGAAGAATCCGCCGACGCTGAGCAATGGAACGTCGGCGAACTAGAGGGAGGATCTGCACGACAAGACAAGTTCCTGCGGCTGCTCGGGGGCAAGAAAGCCGGTGTCAAAGGGGGCAAGTCAAGCGCCTCTGGTGGCACGTCTGGCTCAGTAAAGGCCGAGGCAGAAATCCAGCGCCAATTCACAGCGGGAATGATGTTGAAGGAGGGTGGTCACCAACGACGTGGCCTTGGTGCATAGAGCAGAGACTCGGGATGTCTCGCCACCCCCCTATTCTTCGTCATGCGCTGCTCTTCTTTGGCTTTGCTTTGCTTACTGGCATTTTGGAATTGAGCCCGCTTTGAAGGGCTTACGTCACACTTGGCGTCAGGTAGAAACCGAAAAGAGATAATAGATACCAAGGAAATTTTCTTGTAATAAGACCCAAATAACAGTATGTGATGCCATTGCGCCGTATTTCTCCATGACACATGAAATTTATAAGAATAGACTGCAAGTAAGGCAAGAAGCCCATCAAGCAAAAATGCCGAAGCGACGGCAGCGGCAATGAAGTACAGCCACCGGCGCTTTTCTCCCCTCTTCCACATCGTGCTTGAATAATGTCTTATTCATATTCGTTGTTTCGTTCGTTCGAGTCGCTGCATTTCCTTTTGAGTGGCGAACCCTGACTACAGGCCAAAGAACTTTGACAGGAGCTCAAACACCAAGCCGCCGAAGACGACGAAAGCCAGCAGGACTGTAGGAGGCACAATTGGTCAGACAAAAGGAACACAAAAGGACAGGGATTATTTCCCCTATAAACATCATGCTACGCGAAAGGATGTGTTTGCTACTTACCAAGCCAGAACATGGAGATGGGCGTCTTGGGGGCCTCCTTGGTGCGCTTCTTGATTTTCTCCTCGGACTTGCCCATACGAGCTTCCTGGTCCTTGGCGAATTTGGCATTGCGCCGTCGCTGCTCGAGTGTTTGCGCCTGGAGAAAAGAAACAATTGGTTAGCTTTTGGAGGGTACGATAGCTAGATAGACAGGTTGAACGCGTGTGCGCAGATCAGCTATGGGTATGTATGTACCCAGAGTTGTTGACTTACCATGGTGTAGGGAGGGGATAGTATTAAGATCGAGGCGAGAGCGGGAGGCTGCGCAAAAGGGGAAAACGAAGCTGTTTGACTCCCTTTTTGGAATCAATTGAAGAGCAGACGGTTGTCGTGATATATATGTACAAAAGTCGCCGTCGCGGTCGTTGCGCGCGTGGGTTCTGGACAGATTGCCAGGCTCGTTTCAGGGAAGACTCGAGAATGCTCTCTTTGGAATTTGGGACATGTGTCGTCAAGGGAAAACGGGCGGGCCACTATCTAATCTGGAAGCACGAGCGACCCCTGTTCCAGCTTTGCCGAAACGCGCCTTCCGGGTATTTTTAAAGGTGTCCTTTGGAGAACGCGGGGTGTCACTCCAGCATGCGCCACATTTCATTGTTCTGGCACCGCCACACTTGGAGTGGAGGAGCTTTGAACGTTGAAGAATGCGACTGGGCGCAATTGAATTACTGAATCTGCAACAAAGAAGCAAGCCTCGACTCTCGCACTTTTATTCACCCTCGTGCGGCAATCATGGCTGGACCAATGGCTCTGGGGAGGATGCTTCCCATAAGATTCTCATCCGCCGCATTGCGCGCAACGACAGCAACTCCTCAACTCACCAGGCGAAACTATGCGACGAAGCAAGCAGGTCCCACGGTAAATCGCCCTCCATTTAGCGATTGTCGCTTTACAACTCGTAATAATAATGAAAGGCGAAGAAGAAGAGCTAATATAAATACTTATAATTACAGGCCCAATTCTATAAAACCTTCACCCGCCCCATCGCCAAA
The DNA here is from genome assembly GCA_008477525.1 of Hypomyces perniciosus. Classification (NCBI taxonomy): domain Eukaryota; kingdom Fungi; phylum Ascomycota; class Sordariomycetes; order Hypocreales; family Hypocreaceae; genus Hypomyces; species Hypomyces perniciosus. Next base: position 953,818 of record SPDT01000010.1, read on the forward strand.
GTCCTCGTCCTCGCCGTCTTCACATATCAAGTCGCCTACTGGACCTGGACCAAGCTCGAAGCCGACGAGATCCGCGAAGAAACAGATGGTCAAACAATCCCTCACCGATTTCGGGAGATGGTGCTGAGTGGTACATTGCCGAGGCGAATGCTGACTCCTTCAATAGCCACTATTGCTGGCCTCGAGGCCACGGTGAAAGAGTATCAAGCGGCAAAGGAGGCGCGGAAGAGTTCATAATAGGTGCGAGCTAGGCGGACTTTTGGAAAGTATGGGCTTGCAAGATACGGTCAGATTCTGCAAAGGCATGAATAAATATTAATAGAATCGGGGGGACATGAAGGTAATTTTGTCTCTAAACTTATAAGAGAGACGTCACTGATTTCCATGCACAGACAACATGGGTAGATTGTACGGATCGAAATAACGTCGCTTTCTAATGGCACAATGCTCGAAAAACCCGTAGAGGCACATTTTATGCATTAAACCCAAAAAAATCCACTACCAGCCAGCTAGTAGCTACTCCTTATTATCGGGTTTCCATCTTCCAGGATATACGTCCATATGCCTCTAGAAACGCCAAGCTGTTCTATTATCATGACCAAAGCCAAAACCAATACAAACCTCGAACGCCATCGTCAAACGCATGCAGCGTAATCTATCCAACGACAATGTGTGCTACCTATTCAGTAGCACCATAGTCAGGGTAATGATGCCAAGAAAGAATCTATCTGGCGAGACTGTTCCCGCGGCGTTGAGTCGAGTTCGGGGCTCTCCGGGATAATTACATGACACTAATGAGCCGGCACGATATCGTCTGGCATAGCTTCCATCGTAAGCAACATGTTTGGGCAGAGGACATGTAAATCCGATCGCTGCAGGGCAGCTCTGAACCACTTCATAGCAGATGTCGTCACAGGGTAAGATCTCTCTATACGGGCCAGGGGCGATTGTTTCATCGATGAAGCTGTTTCGAGACGAATTCATAGCCGGCGTCTTGGCATATTGCTCCAGCGACGAGTCTGGAAGCTTGGTGCCGTTAGGAAAGGGCTGCCCGCCGTTGCGCACTATGGCGAAGCTGTTGTCACTCATGTAGTCTTCGCATCGAGGTATGGTCACCGTGCAAAGCCATCGTTTGTAGGCCCGTTTGCAGTCATCGCAGTTTCTGGCCAAGGAGTACTGCTGTGTTGGGTTTGCTTCGCAAGGTATCTGCATCATAACTTTTTCGAAATTGGCATACATCTCGCTGGCATAGTCGTCGTAGACTTTCCCCAGTGCGGTGTTGTTGAGGTTACTGTTCCCGGGAGCTGCCCACTGCACGTCATCACAAAACTCCAGGTCTGTGATCATCTTGCAGTTCGTGCCTAGGAGATTGTTAGAATACGCACCTCGCTTCAGAACCGGCCTTTGGGTCTACATACCTGCTGATGTCTGGAAATCTGTAGCCGCAAAAACGACGCCTCCGCCCCCGACCTGTTCTCCCTGTCTTTTGGCTTTGGACGTCTTGTTTGCTGGCTTGACCAGAACTCCGGCATATGATGTACTTGAATTGAGCCCTTGGAAGTAAAATTGTTGTTTGGGCCAGTTCCCTGGACCTCGGGTGGTCATTTTCGTGCGGACCATCTCGCCATTGTTCAGCTGGCCATTGTCCAGTCTCTTGGATGCGATCTGAGCGGCGCCGCTTAGCCCGCAGGCTGAATGGAGCATTCCGCGAACGCTTGGTGTGTTTTTGTTCTCAACAAAAAGCTCATATGGCGGCTCTCCTTCCATAACCTGCGTTGCATTTCTGAAATCTTGGGTCAAGTTTCTGGTTACAAGTAATGCTGAACTCGAATCACTGTCCATCCATAGTAGCTGACCAGGCGAGGAGTCGTAGCGATGATAATAGTCGTCTATCGACGCCGCCACTTCAAAATTATAGATGCCTTGAAAATCCTTAGTGATACTGGGTGCTGTGACACTGAGAAAGATGCTGTCCGTAGCACCCAGGCTGTACATGACAGCGCCTTGATTGAAATCTTCCTTGTGAACCCCTGACGAGCCCTGAGAGTGATTAGGGCAGCCATTCTGACTAGAATCAAATATGTAGAGAGCCAACTGCGGAGGATCTGGCCCTGTCACATTTGAAGAGAGACTGTGTGGCTGCAGACACGTATTCGCTGACAGATATACTGTTCTCCGGGAAGTAGCTTGGCGGCCTGATGGCGCATTCCCATCGTTTCCTCCATCTGAACCTGCCGTTCCCTGAGAATCAGGTTCCGCACTTCGGTGACTGTTAGTCGAGTTGCTGCCGAATATAACGCTCTTCTCAATCATGTAGCAGGCGAATGTCCCTGGCTGCAAATTCAGCCTTGCCGGCTCATTATTATGTAGAGGCGTAACCCCAGAAGGCACTCTTCCAATTATATCTCGACCAAGAAGGCCAAATTCTGGCTCGTATACCTCTTGGAGGTTGACAGCGAGCTCAGGGGATTCGATTGGTGCTGATATGTCAGAGTCGAGACGTGCCTCTAGTTCGGCGGCTAATGCCGCGCTCGGTGCAAATAGTAATAGATATAGAACCAGAACGACGAGCGACGCAGCAAGCGATGCCGCAAGCCGCGACTGCAGAGGACTTAATTGCATCTCAGATGCACGCCCCAACGGGCGGACCAGTCGTCGAGAGGTTTCGCCTTTGTCAAAGAGTAGGTCGCCTATCCTCGATAATTCGTCCGTCTACGATCGCGTCCTATCATGGTGAAGTCTGGGGGTTCGCCGAGAGGGATTGGGAGAGAGTCCTGCAACTCTCCAGCTTCGTTAATGTGTTGTCTGGTTAAAGTCACAGTCGTCGTATGCGCTTGGAGTTATCGATACAGGGGCTGAGAGGCGCAGCTGAGTCCAGCACCGCCACATCTTCCATTTCAGCTCCGTGAACACATGTGATACTAATAACAAAACCTAGCCATAATGACATTGCAAAGTAATTGGGAAGTAGAAAGCTACTAGATAGACATACATCATGGTGGGTATGGTACAGGTCTGCAGGCTGTACGGAGTATCTACGAAGTAGATAATTAGGCAATTGGATAGGATGGAAGATGCACGCTTTCTTGTCAACATCAATGTTACACGAATCATGACACCATGCTGTTGTGATTTTGCTTTGGCCGATGGATTATGCCTCTTGACCAGGGTCTAGAAGAAATGAGGTAGCAGTGATGTCATGTTATCCAACCTGCACACCTCGTCTCCCGCCTAGAAACTCAGAGCCAATCTTTCACTGCGCCGTGTTCTCGTGCGCCCCCAAATCCGAATGTCTTCTAAAAGCAGCCCATTGACTGCCCTTTGGGATTTCCCGCTCCATGTTCCCTAAACCATAAGGAAACCCTCCACATGGAACCCCTAGCGTATGCTCGAAGCTCCATCTCCCCCCTTTTAATTCCTTTCGCAGAATCAATTTTTCGTATCCATAGTAATCTGATTGGCAGAGCCTGGCCCGAGACTTTGAAAAGTATGCGAGGATTTGCAGCCAGGATGCAGCTCGAGCTGGGCTCTATTTACTGAGACTTGTCGAAGGCATCAGTCTTGGAGCGCAAGTTGGATGAGGTCGAGCCACCCTGGAAGTATCTGCCAAGGGTGGGTGCCAGGAACGATCGGAAAATAATCTCGGCGCCGCTGTAGCAATTTAGTACTAATGTCATACTTGACTTCCCTAGGCACTGTGAGGACTCACCGGAAGGCGGGCAGTGACAGCCACAGCAGGAAGATGAACTTGAAGACGAAGTAGAAGGGGACCCAGTAGACAACGCTGAAGAAGCTCTCAGTGACGTTGAAAAAGGCGAAAACCACCCAGTACTAGTTAATGTGTCAGTGGGATCTATGCTTAAGCGGATGTGCGGGGTGGAGGGGCAACACACGGTCAACCACTGGGTGTCATCTTCCTTGTTCTTGGAAAAGAGTGCGGCGAGCGAGTAGTAGCCAGGAACAACGAAGCCAGCGAAATTCGTGAGCAGCTGGCCGCCGATGTTGAAGATGATGAGGAAGAAGTAGAGAGCCGCAACGCCGATGACAGCATAGGCCTTGGGGACACCAAGCTGCTTCTCAAGGTTATTGAGGGCGGGGTATTTCGACAGCTACAATGAACCACAACGGTTAGTGCCGTGAGTTGGATTGAATAAAATGAAAAATGACGAAGTTGATGACAGACCTCCCGGTCGATGATGCTCAGGTAGTCCTGTGCCTTGGCCTGAGCAGTCGCCATTTTTGGAGGAATTTGTTTGGAATGCCTGAATGTGCGTGTGCGTGTGTGTGTGTGCGTGTGTGTGTAACTTGAAAATGGTGGTTGCAACGCCCTGGCTCCCGCTGGGATGGACAGTTGTGTTGATGGATTATGGAATGTAACCAGAGAAAGGAGAAGATGATGGGATTAAAAAGCCTTTCGTCAAGCGACACAGCCCAGATATAGAGGAAGCTTTGATCAGCGTCAGCGGCTTGTGTCTGTGGAAGTAACAGGTTACAAGTCCGATGAGGGAATGGAACGAGGGACTGACGTGTGCTGAATCGATGCCGCACAGTGAAACAAGGGCAGCCGAGGACCCAGCGTCTTGTGTTAGGGCCGAGGTTCTGGGTACTTTCCCAGCCAGTTGTAGATCGCTTGGCAGTTAGGTATTAGCCCTGGGTCAGTGACATTGAGTCTTAGCACCAGATTGCACATCCGGATATACCGCAGTGGGGGAGCGGAATGGATTCTGTGAAGAATTGGCTGCTAATAGAGATAAGGCGATTCGAGCATTGAGCTGCTGGTGAGGCGGACGACTTCTATCTAGTAGCCCGCAACCATGTATGTACCTACATACGATCCACGTACGAAGCAGCAAGCCAAGCAGGCGTCCACACCGCTTCTGATACATCATATCATATTATTTACTCGATTAAGGAATGTTTTATTGGCCAGCTGCAAATCGTACATGAAGCTTTAGTCCCTTTTCAGCGTTGTTTTCTAAAAGATGGGAAACAAACAATGACAAGATCCGTGTTTGGGTGATACAAGCAGGGAGGGAATGGCTCATTGTGACCCCGAACCGCTCTTGGAATTCCGCCCAATTAGTGCGCGAGCCGGCTTACCTAAGGATGCCCGCTTTGTTTTTCGCTTGCTTGGGCTTGCCGGGCTGAGGTCACTTGCATCTTGTCCGTCCCTTGCTTTTCTGCTCTCGTTGGCCTCGCAACAGGAAAACAACCACAACAACAGCTGCAGCCGACAAAGACCAGCACCAACCACCAGGCGCGCGCATCGAGACAAGCTCGTGCAGTTCTGGTGCAGGACACTTGCAGCAGTGCTCTTGCCTCGATTTTAATTTTTGCTGCTCGCGTCAGATCGCAGCAGGATCCGAGCCGCTGTTCTTCGTGTCCCCAGCCACAGCCAATGTTTGTTGTTCAGTAGCAGCCATATCAAACTTCTCCGAGCTCGACCACGACACCAGCCCTCGACATGGAGCAAGGTACGCTTCGCATAGCCCGTGCAATTGCGACGCATCAAATGTGTGCGTGTCTATATGATGGAACCGTCTAACTGTTTTTGCACCAGACAATTCAGCGGCACGCGCTGCAGCGAAGTCAAGGAAGCGACCGCTATCCCGCGCCTCCACAACGTCTATCCACAGCGCGGCCACCCAGCCCAATCTCGATCAGTCTGCCTTTGCGGAAGCGTCTGGCCTGTACACTGCACAATGGATTCCGAACGACCCTCACGGCCATCCCAAGGATATGGGCTCTGCACCGCAAATGTCCCCTGAGGATATGATTCTGCAGGCTGCGACCCACATGCAATCTGCGAGCCACGATTTTGCTATGGATGGGTCTATGGGAGCGCCCATGGGTCACCATATGCCTTACCAGCAACACCACACTATCAGAAGACATCCGCTACCCGCTGATCAGTATGGGGGGAATGCGAGCTTTACCGAGGCAGACAGTCAAATGCTGGATCGTGAGGAGAATGAAGATGGCGATTCGATGACCGGTGCTGCGGGAACTGCAAAGGCTACCACAACAAGATCAAGCGCCAATAACGAACTCGAGATGCGGCACCTCTTCAATGCTAATCGGCATCGCAACCTCCAAGAGGTTGCCCGCGAACTTCATGGAAACGAGCGCGGGCCAAACTCGGAACGCACCCGTCAAGTTTTTGCCATGTTATGGTATGCGCCAAACACTTGATATATAAAAACTCACTGTGTTTGTCCATTCTAACCCAAAACTTGTAGGATCAACTCAGTCTGCTCAAAGGGAAAGGGCTCTGTGCCTCGTGGCAGGGTATACGCCAACTATGCTTCCCGGTGTGCTACTGAGAGAATCACAGTCCTGAATCCTGCTAGCTTTGGAAAGCTAGTGCGTGTTTTGTTCCCGGGCTTAAAGACTCGCCGTCTTGGTGTTCGAGGAGAATCAAAATACCACTATGTTAATTTCTCCCTCGTTGAGGATCAGCCCGATGTGAAGGAGCCTCAGTCACAACCGCCCCGGCCTCTACCCGACGCCAAGAGCTTTTCTCAATCTTTCAGGTATGTTAGGAAAAGTCGATGTATGCAGCAAGGCGATGGCTCACGACTAACATGGTGTTCAGTGCGCCCACACAATTAAGTACCAATGCTGGTCGAGGTGCATTACCATCACCTCAAACAGCTAGTCAAGGTCAAACCAACTCTATACTCATCAAATCATCAAATAGATCTCACAGCGTCTACAACCAGCCAGAACTCGGAAGCATCGACAGCATACATTCGACATCAAACAAAACCCAACTTGAACTCGCATTTTCATCTCCTGAAGAGAACGCCTTTGAACAATCAGAACCCATCGGGCTGCCTCCAATCGAAGCCTACCTACCCCCAGGAACCGACCCTGATGCCGCCAAGTCATTATCAGCCCTCTACCGATCACATTGCACCTCATTAGTGGAATGCATCCGATACTGCAGGGAAAAAACGTTCTTCCACCTTTACACGTCTTTCCAGGGCACACTCACCATGCCTGTACAGAAACTGTTTTCAAACTCCGCTCTTGCCCCGTGGATCGAGGGGTGCGACATTGCCCTATACCAACGAATGATGAGCATTGTTTCGGGCTTGACGCTACAAGTAGTCCCCAAGCCTGTTCTGGATACCCTACGCAATATTTCTGAGAGACTCGTGTCTCATATTCGAGACTCGTTTCAAGGCCAGCCTCAACATGTTATTGCGGCCAAGGAGTCTCCCGCAGCAATATTTGCTGGTCTGTTGGATCGAGCATTACGTGTCAATCTCACCGCACATGCAGCCGCAAATATGTTATCGAACCCTGCAAACCGCGACCAGATGTATATCGATTGGATTACGATGATCCGTGCACGAAAAATCGCGGAGTGCGTACCGACGCGTGGAATGGACGACGTCGTAGACTTGCTGGTTACGGAAATGCGAGATTTGCTAGACCCCGCCAACGTTCCCTGGGAGGTTGAGTGTCTGACGGTCTATGGCGATGTGGTAACACGAAGCGGTCGTCCGACGGACGGCGGGGGCCACACAGAAACAACAGGGCAGAATGTGTTGGATAGATGGGTCAACTTTCTGCAGAGCATGCCAACCAGGTTCCCCTATGCATCTCACGCGGATATTGTGTGGTGCGTCGAGAGAATAGGGACAGCTGTCATGCGAGACCTGACACTAGCTCAGGGTAAGAGCTTTGGGTCATGGTGGGTAACGAAGACGTGGATTGACGAGATGACTTGCTTCCTGGCTGAGCAAGGCGGATTTATGAAGCAAAAGGCTAGCCAACCTCTTGTGAGCTCGGAGCCTCAACCTCAGGCGGCAGGAAAAGTGGCAAGTCGACAAAATTCGCGATACAGTAGCGGCAGCGATGATCTTAACTTGACGAACGTGTCGCATACACAACCTGGCCGAGCACCCTTCCCGCCGCCAAGCAGCAACAACCAGGCGTCGCTGGTCAGCGATTCGCACGACGACAGTGGCATAGGTATCCGGACTCCAGAAGAAGATTTCCCTATGGAAAAGTTCGCCTTCACTGGGGCAGAGAGCCAATCATTGATGTCAGGAACGGAACTGGCAGCAGGTGGGAGCTTATAGCAGCGTATTGATTGACGGAGGCAAGCGATGAGGTATGGGGTCACGGCGTTAGGCTGATTCTGATTGATCGGGCGGTCTGTCTATTTTACCCCTTATACTCGAGGCGGGTTAATCAAAGTGATGATGGGACGAAGGGACGAAGACACGACAACTGGGTAATACTGCATGATCCCGCATGGATGGATCTGGTCGTGGGGCATGGGGGCTTCTGTTTCTTGCTATATATATTCGGAAGGGCTTTTCCGTGGGCCGTTTTGTTTCTGCCGGTTGTATTCTTTGTTTGGGGAAGGCACTCTAGCAATATCATGTTGTTGGAATAGACGGGGCTGTTGGTCATGGACTGGATAGGTGTTTGATGCGTCCCCGCACCTCCTTGGATGGGACGGACTCTGTTTTTAACTATGATGTTATGGTCGTGTAGTTGCATTTAACACGCGATGATAGGTTTTTGTGGTTAAGGACTCTGTATTCATAATCATGTATCAAAAGTAGCCATTGTTTTCTAATCATATCTGCCCAGTGATGTTCCTTGTCAGCACTAAGTCATATCAACAGAGTACATAGACTTGGCGATACGATAGACAGATATTGGTTGATTGGATGACTAGTAGTGCATTCAGCTGCTGCATCATATATACTGCAGCAGCAGACAGGATGGGCGCATGCATCCATACAGCTGCATTCAGCCAGGAAAATAAATGCAATGTGCTTCGTACGATGTATTATTACGGAGCACTACTAATAGTTTGACTGCGCGGTTTTTGGGTGGATAAAATAGCCGGCATTTTGGACTTGCAAGTTGGGCAGACAACGAATCGCCGTTATTCGGCCCACGCCACCTCTTCTACGGAGTACAGGGACTTGGAAGGCCGGGCCATCCTTGCCTGTTCAGGTTTCGCCTCACACCTCTCTCTCTCTTCCGTCCCTATGCTAAAAACTTTGCCGCAGTTCATCGAACTCTAAAATACAAATATTCATTCTGTCAGCCTCATTCGCTTTGTTGGAAGTCGGAGGGTTAAAGCATAAAACCAGGCGATCTGGTGAGCCCAATTCGCATTCCTTTCTCATTCTCACTTGCATCGCCTTATCTGTTGCTGCCGAGATCGCTCACTCGTGCGAGTCAAACACATTCAGTCAGCCATGGGCAGCTCTGCATACAACAACTCGTCCGAGCTGGGCTGGGTCGTCCAGAAGTTTGGCGGAACGAGCGTTGGGAAATTTCCGGATAAGGTGAGTCAATTGGATACTGCTCTGCTGCCAGTAGTGGAATGAATCATTTTCATATCACGAGATGCTGATGCTGATGCCGTTGACTCATCACAGATTGCCCGTGATATTGTCAAGTATGTGTCATGTTTGGCCCAATCACATGTCGAAACCTCCCCCATCAGGCTTTGATCTAACCTGTGGTATTATCGTCTTTGCAGAGCCAGTCTATCACAACACCGGGTCGTTGTCGTCTGTTCGGCCCGAAGCACGGGCAAGAAAGCAGAAGGTACCACTAGTCGGTGAGTGCTGTTCACCTCTGAAGCCCAGAAACGTATCTCACCTCTCGAACGCAGGTTGCTAGCTATCTATTCAAAGCTGAGAAATGTCGGGGCTCCCGTAAGCTCCGAGGAGGAGCAGCATGATTTGATTGAAGAGGCTACGGGCCTCATCTCGGACATCCGCAAAGACCATGTGGCCGCCGCTGAAACCTTTGTCCAAGATCTCGACTTGCGGGAATCACTCATCTCCAAGATAAAAGCCGAGTGTCAGGAGCTTGTTGAGTACATCATGGCTACCAGACGTTTCAACCTCGAGATCAATTCCAGGGCCAAGGATCGAGTAATCAGCTTTGGCGAGAAGCTCAGCTGTATGTTCATGGCCGCTTTGCTACAAGACTCGGTATGTCTGGGTCCAAATTCTTCCCATTTCTCTCTCAGTCCATTTCATTGTTCTCCAAGGGACCCATGCTAAACCACTACTCTTCATTAGGGGGTCGAGGCTGAGTATGTCGACCTATCCGATGCCTTGCATTACGAAGGCGTACAGTTGGATGCCTCCTTCTACAAGCTAGCAACCGCTACATTTACCAAGAAACTCGTTGCATGCCAAGGGCGGGTACCCGTTGTGACAGGCTTCTTCGGAAATGTCCCTGGCAGTTTGATTGACGGAGACATTGGCCGCGGTTACACTGATTTGTGTGCAGCTCTCTGTGCCGTGGGATTGAAGGCAGAGGAACTTCAAATCTGGAAGGAGGTGGATGGCATCTTTACCGCGGATCCCTCAAAGGTTCCCACGGCTAGACTCCTGGCCTCCATCACCCCGTCCGAGGCCGCCGAGCTGACCTTCTACGGCTCTGAAGTCATCCATCATCTCACCATGGACCAAGTCATCCGTGCTCAGCCCCCCATCCCTATTCGCATAAAGAACGTCAAGAATCCCCGAGGAAATGGCACAGTCGTCGTCCCCGATCCGATTCTCTCAGCAGGTCACCAACTGCATCGATCACGGCCTTCGCAGAGAACCATCTTCAAGCCCAAACGCCCAACCGCCGTCACCATCAAGGACCACATCACTGTTATCAACGTCCATTCAAATAAGCGATCCATCTCGCACGGCTTCTTTGCTAGGGTGTTCTCCATCTTGGATAAGCACTCCATCTCAGTCGACCTCATCTCCACCAGCGAGGTGCATGTGTCATTGGCAATTCACTCTGACGGTATCCGGGCAGAGTCCTTTGAGAGTGCCACAAACACTCTGGAAGAATGCGGAGATGTTACCGTTTGGACAGGCATGGCAATTCTAAGTCTGGTCGGTGCCGATATGAAGAACATGGTCGGTGTCGCTGGACGCATGTTCTCGACCCTTGGAGAGCACAATGTCAATCTTGAGATGATTTCACAGGGTGAGTGTCCATTTTTGTGTCTATTTCTTGAGCCGGCCCGATGCTAACATTGATATACAGGTGCGAGTGAGATCAACATCTCTTGCGTTATCGATGCTAAGGATGCCACGAGAGCTATGAACGTCCTGCACACCCATTTATTCACGTTCCTTGAGTAGTATCGTGTTGCGGCGTTGGCAGAACTGAATTAAACATGTATCTCACCCCGACCTCTAGCAACACCATTGGGTTAAAGAGCTGTCATGAAGGGTTGGGCCCACTCCTGTGGATATTTTGCATCTTGGTCGGCTTTTGTTCATGGGTTTGGTGGGCATCGTCATCACGGTTCGTGGCGTTTTGCTTCATAAAGCTCATCAGATCATCCAGATGGACGCCTTGATTTTTTGGAGTTTATAGACTGGTAGCAAGGAACTTCGACATAGACAACAACAAAATTTTGGTTCAAATATGGCTATTGGTGATTATGAATTCCGTGGCCAGATGTATGTTAAAAGTGAAGCATCTCTTTATTGTAATACCCATTAATCCGAAGTGTTGTCGGGGTTGATACGAGTAAATGTCGTTCAACCATTCAGGGGTCGAGTTTAATACAGGGTAGTACCTAAGGCCCGCTGTGAACTGCCACCCCTCTGACGTAAACAAACCTGTAACAGGGACAGACTTCAAGAACTCGAAAAATCGACAATGCATCCGCCATCATCTAACTACTACTATATGTAGCGAATGCCGATGGTGTCGTGCGTATCACGAATTGTACGACCAGCACAGGCACCATCGCCTGTGCACCGCCCATCATCGCCATGTACAGGACCAAAGACGGGGGAGCTGCTCCTCGGGGCAGCATTCTCGGGGTCCTGAAAGCCACCGAAATGCTCGATTCGCGCGCGAGGCTACCAGCAGGTATGAAGCCATCATATGCTACTCAGCAGACAGCTCAATGTTTGCATAGATTGGACGACTGACGGGAGAGCGTGCTGCCAGAGATAATTGTCACCATCCTGAACTACCTGCCCATCGCCGACCTGATGCGTGCGGCACGGGTCTCCCGCCGATTTCAAGAGATGATTTACGATGATACGCGTTGGGTATCGCGACTTAAGAGTATGGGATGCTGGGACGAGCGGGAGGCAAGGCAGAGGTTTGAGGAGTCGGTTCGACGGAGACGAGAGGCTGCTGCTGCTGCTGCCGCCGCCAGTGGCCAGCCCAATGGTGCTGAAGCCAAGCAACGACCGATATCTACGGCCACACTATTCGATGCAACGGTTGAGCAGCAGCGCCGACGGCGTGCTACGTCCGAACTTCGGGATGGCTTTGAGACTATGAGCCTTGGGACGACGTTGGCGAGCGATCCCGCTCAGGACCCGGCTGCATATCTCGACGTTTTCAAGAACGTGAAGAGTGTGAGGGGAGGAGCAAGACATGAGTATGGAAAGATATACGGCGCTCTGGCACCGTTCTACATCGACATAGTTCAGGCCAAGAGTCATGCCGACCCTATCGTGTTCAAAGCCTTCCGAGACCCCGAGAGACAGGCTCAGATGCTTGCCAACCTACGCCGGTTTTCAGCGAGCGATTGGTCGGAAGGATGGAACGTCCGAGAGGAGAAGCTATTTTTTATGATGGGTATCTTCGAGACTGCCGTGTTACGCGAGTTTGAGCAGGGCTACGAATTCTGGGATGTGAATGGCAGGATGCATCGGTATGCCCATGTCTTACACACGCTCAACGGCACGAAGAGCGGTATCGAGCTCTTCATTCAGAAGCATCCTATCTTCGAAAATCGCGAGTCGATGGCCAATCCTATGGATTGTCTCAATCAAGCTGGCTCGGATGAAATTGCCATGGAACCTTCTCGTCTCTTTTTCGAACAATTGCTCATCAAGATCAACGAGCAAGCCAATGTTGTGGAGCGGATCTTCCCCGAACCAGCCGTCGTTTTCTGGGAACTGACGGAGAAGGTCGCAGAAGACATAATTACCGAGTACACTACTCCATTGTTTGACGAAGCTCATGAACGCAGCATTTCATCTTATCTCAAAGCTGTTTCAGGCATTTTCGAGCAGACGATGCGGTTCTTTCAGTCTCTCACACCGCCGAAGGAATCCAGAGAGGGGATAATAGAAAAAGCTAAACAACTGTCCTTTAAAGTGTTTGAACCTCACCTCGATCTGTATTTGCAAGAGGAGTTCGACTTCTTCACGAAGCAAGCCGAGTCAGAGGTCTTTCAGTGGGAGAAAAAACTCTCAGAACAGGACTCAACACTAGAATCATTCTACATGTCCAACATCAATCGCTCAGCGGAGAAGAAAGATTTCCTCAGTTCATTCAAGAAGGTCATTATGATGCCCGTCACGGTGCTCCCTAGTTTTCCGATGGGCTCCCCCTTTGTGACAAGCAAGCCCTCATCGTCCCCTGCGCCCCCCGCAAATGGATCATCTGCGGTAACTCCCATGCCTTCCCGCCCACAGACACCTGGGCTGGGTGGCGAAAAGGAAGGACGAAGCAGTCCGTTGCCAGGGGCAAAGGCGCCAACCGACGAGCTCGCAGCCAAGACGGCTATTATGACGACGAAGCTAGAGGGAATCAAGTCGTTGTTCAGCATCGAGGTAGCCCTCACTCTGGTGCATATGGCTAAGACAAGTCTGGGGCGAGCGGCTCTCCTTATCCCCCTCGCTGGTCAGGTTGGTGGAGAGGCAAAGGAACAGTGCGCCAACATATTCATTGCCATGATTCGTATCCTCGGACAGAGGCACGTGAAGAGCGGGTTCGACATGGCAGTAGACCATTTGTCGCATTACAACCCGCGGGACGTCAGCGATCACAACCAATCCGGGGTGGCGCCGCTGGTGACGTTTATTGAACTTGTTAACGTGGGCGACCTCATCTCGCAAATGATTGATGTCTTTTACGAGCAGCAGCTTACGGCGCCCAAGATTGCTGACAAGAACGACTTCTTGGATCCTGCAGGTCTGGCCAAGAAGAAGTTTGAGCAGATGCTCGACGAGAGCGTCGCGGCGGGCTTGAATAAGGGCATCGATGTGCTCATGGATGAGGTGGAGTACCTACAGGGCACGATGCAGCAGCCTACAGACTATAACCCGGCTCCACGCGTACCCTTGAACAACATGACCCTGGAGCAGGCCAACCGGGCTACCATCAGCTCTTTCACGGAGTTTGATATTGGTCCAACACCCACAGCCCGACGTATCGTGGAGCTCGTGCGGTCGCACACCAACATGCTGATCGGCACAACAGAGAAGTCGATGCTCGACGTCTTCAACGGCGAGGTTGGCCAGCGGCTGTTCACTGCTATATGCAAGCACCTGAAGCGACAGCGCATCAGCACCGACGGCGCCATCAAGCTTATTGCCGACATGAATCTGTACTCGGACTACATCCGCACGCTCAAGAACCAGGACCTGCTACCGTACTTTGGGGCGCTCCGCGAGCTGAGCCAGATTTACCTCATCGATCCGGGACATGCCAAGGAGATGGCCACAGTGATTGCTGATGGAGATCGCTTTGGCGGCGTGTTTCGTGCGGAAGAGGTTTATGAATACGCACAGAGGAGGGCGGATTGGTACCAGGTGAGGAAGAGTGTGGAGAGGGCAATGTATGGGATGGACTGTACCGTCATGTGAAGAATGCGAGCTGGTAGTGTAGTGGGACGCAGTGGTCGGTTCTTGATGGCTTATGGAGACATGGCTTGACGATGGTGGACGAGAATCAGTCATATATATACACGGAATGGTTGGATAATGATGCACTTCAACAACACTTATGAATGGATAGAATCCTGGTATTAGTAGTAAACCGCAAGTAGCATATCTAGTACAGCATGGTAGTAATAAAAAGCATGGCAATTTCCTTCCCGTATGTCTAACCAAACCGTCCATGTCGTTTCATCCTTCCTTGATTTTTGGAAACGCCGCAGATGTGATGGTAGATGTATGATAACGCCTCCTTACATGCGCCTCCCTGTCTCAAAAAAAAAGTAGCCTCAGAAGAAGGAAGCCATATCAGGTGTTAGTCGATTCACTTCTGGCCGAAATCCAACTTGCGCGCCACTTTTGAGCCCCTATCCTCCTCTGCAACAAGACCCGGCCGGCGCTTGAGATCGATGCCCATCTTCTCCTCAGCGGCGCCGCCGTCCTTGCGCGGCAGCTCGTGCTTCCGTGTGGGTTTGGGCTCTGAGTGCCACCAGCGGTGCTTGAGCATGTCGCGCGCGGTAATGCGCTTTAGGGGGTTGAGGGATAGGGTCTTCATGAGCAGGTCGACGCCATCCGGGCCGACGATGCCGAAGCGCATCTCGTAGTATTCACGGCCACGGATGGGATGCTGGCCTGGAACAGTGTACTCCGGCATTCGGGTGACGCCGGGCCAGTTGTCCTCGGTCGGGGTTCCGATGGATTCACAGATCATCTTGATCTGGTCGAGCTCATTGTTGCCGGGCATGTAAGGGGCGCGCAATACGAGCTCGGCGAAGACAGTACCGACGGACCAGACATCAACGGCACCGCTGTAGTGTCTTGCGCCGAAGAGTAGCTCTGGTGGCCGGTACCAGCGCGTGATGACGTTGGAGGTCATGTTGCGATGTGGATCGGCGAAGCTCCTCGCCAGACCAAAATCAGCAAGCTTGACCTCGCCATCGGCGGCAATCAGCAAGTTGTTTGGCTTGATATCGCGGTGCAGGACGAAGTTCTCGTGACAGAACCAGACAGCGCGGGTAAGCATGCCCATCCAGGCCTTGATGTCTGCGGCGCCGTAGCGGACATTGTCCGTGTCGCGGATGAGCATCTCGAGATCGCCGAGGGGCAGGTACTCGAGGACAAGGTTGAGGTTCTGGTCTTTGGACGAGAAGACAGAGAGGAGGGAGATGATGTTGGGGTGCTGCAGCTCTTGGAGGTGCTTAAGTTCGCGGACCGCGTCGGGCGCCATGCCCTCGGTGTATTCTTTTTGGACTTTGATCTTCTTGATGGCGACGAGGGTTGACGGCTTGGAGCGGAGGTGGCCGAGGAAAACGATAGCGTAGGTACCCTCTCCGAGCTTCTTGCCCTTGACGTATTTGCGCTTCTCCTCCTCGTTCATCTGCTCTGCAAGGTCGAGAGTTGGCGGCAGTGTGTGGCCTGTCACTGCGGGCACAAGCGCGGGTTTAGGGGTGCCATTTGATGAGGTTTGGCCTGATCCCGAGGCTAGGTTCTTGAGGGGCGAGGAGACGGCTCGTGCATTTTGTACATTCTCGACGGCCTGGTTCGTTACGGAGGTGGTGGTAACGACTGGGGAGAGAGCCATGGCTGCGGCTGGCTAGAGCTCTCAAGGAGCAATGTGAGTGCGGTCGCTACTCTCGCTACTCAGATAAGCGAAGGGGTTTGCAGTTCAGGTAGCACAATGCTTTAAGTCGACTGTGTGCGAGCGCCTGCGCCAGGCAAGCAAGTTCGGCTGCTGGACTTTGGTGGTGGTGATGGTGATTGTTTCAGCCTTGGGCGTTGCGATGCATGCTGTATGATTATCTTATCAAGCGCTTATCTTATCGGCATATTTCTTAACTCCATTAGGCTCTCTCTGTAAGGAGTACGGAGTACGGAGCATTACAACAGAATTCTCGGGAATTTAATTAACGATTATTGTGGTTTATTTTCATTATTTTGCTAACTGTTATTCACTAATTGGTTGTTTCAATCCCATGATGCTTGATCGTTGCGAACCATATTGAGGGAACGGACTTAGGTCGTCTAGGCGATATTTCCATCGATATGTTCCCGTTGCCGGAGCATTTCGTTCTTAATATTCCGCAACTCCATAACTCCATAACTCCGTATACTAATTCTCCCAATTGAGCTTAGAGTTTCCAACCTAATCGGTCAATCTATGTACTAAATCTTTTTCGGGTTTCCTCCCTTCTCTGGAATGGATCAAATGCCTTTCAGGCGGGGTTCGGGGTCCGGTATCTGGCTCCGGACCGGCGGAATGACCCACTTCTCCGGCATTGACCTTTCTGTCATAATACTACGTCATCAACGCCGGGCCTCCGTCACCACCAACGTAATACCGCTTCTCCATGCCAAGTTCTGCAAAATAGTTGAAATCCGAAATCGGTTAGACGATGTCCAATTCCATCCATCGGCTTTCATATTCTGGGCATAGAGGTTTCTGGTAGAGCCGGCGGCCCCCAATCCTTCCCAAATCAGCCCAACTTCCTCTCCTGTCAACACTCTTTTCGCTCTCTATTTTTACTCTCGAGCTTCATGGCTTTTTTATTCGATATCCTTAAAATTGACAGCTAAAACCGTGTTTATATCTAATTTAAATCCATTATCAACCACCATGGCGGCAAAGGGTTTGATATCCTATTGGGTGAGCTTCAAGACCAATTCTGCGTTTCTCGTGCTTCCGCATGATGGTTCAACATCTCGGTTCAATAGCCCCGTTACTAACACCCCATCGTCCTCGGTAGATGCTCCCCGTCATATCCAGCCTCTTTTGGCTGGCCACACTTCTAGGCCTGCTCCTCTACTGGATCATCAACACCAATAGCCGCCACTACTCTTCCATGTCCGACAACCAAAACATCGCGTACATCAGCGATGTGGGCGCAGATGAGTTAAAACCGCTGTTCATTGCAGGCTCTGTGGTCACCACAGTCTTCCTCGACCTGTCCTTCGTCTCCGAACGCTGGCTACGGCATAGGGGCCGGCTCGTTCCCAACACGAGTATTGGCGAGAAGATCCTCTCCGGCCTTACCATCGTTTTTGCCCTTGTTGGCACAGCAGGCTTGATTTTGCTGTCCGTATTCGATACTGCTCGCTACAATGTGTTGCATAATATATTTCTCTTGCTCTTCATCGCCGGATACTTGCTCTCCGCCGTGTTCATTTGCTGGGAATACCAGAGATTAGGCATAAGTAAGTTCTCTCTCCGCCTCTACTCATGGTAAAAATACAAGTTTTCTCATTTCAATTACAAAGAGCACCGCCAGCACGCCGTCTTACGAATCTCCTTCTGGATTAAACTCACCTTCATCCTCGTCGAACTCGTCCTCGCTGTTGTCTTCGCCGTCACCACATTCACCCGCCAGGCCAATATCGCTGCCATCTTCGAGTGGATCGTCGCCTTTGTCTTCACTTTCTACATCTTATCCTTTGTTATTGATCTCCTCCCAGCGATTCATACCAAGCCTTATACTGCTCGCTTCGAGAAGCCGCATGAGAGGGATATGGAACTGGCCAACAACGGCCATAACAACGACTTGGATCGCTCGCCCTATCCCAATGGCTACCGTAGTGACACAGCACCATCAAACTTCTAATTTCTTCTGTCATTTGTCTACATGTTTCAATCTCTTCATAGAAATTCTGAAAGAATACAATTTGGTGCATCACTGGTTCACAACCCCCGGGGGGGGGGGGTAATGTTAATTAATGCATGGAGATACATATTTATCATGACTTCTGAATAGACAAATGAATAGAGCATCTCAAAGTCCACATGTTCGAAATTCCACCAGTGCCATCAGAAATATATCCACTACTCACGTGGCGCCAGTCTGGTGCGCGAATGCAACACAAAGAAATCATTTCCTCCCTCTAACGCCAGATCGACTATGAGAATGCTTTTACAAAGACAGGACTGGTAGCCCAATGTATCTTTGCTAGAGTATGTTCGCTCTTGATGTGCATCATCTCCCTGAGACTCATCGATCTATTATCTCTCGAAATCGGGAGTCGCGCGTAGGGCTGCTACTCGAGCGAGACGCATTTTCTGTGATTGGCCTTGGTGGCTCAAGGCTTGCACGCCTACTGTTCGTTGTCTCTTGCTCAATGAGTGAGCTAACAGGACTTACACCGCGGGAGTCCTTATTATTTGACACTTCAGCGTGGTTGCCCGTCTCATCGTCTCCACTCTTTCCAGCCAGTGCAACATCACGTATGCTTGATGGTTGATGATCCAGGCTTGTTGTACTGTGGTCCATACCGGACTCTCTGAGCGCTGCGCCACCGATGAAGCCCTTCCGTTTCTCACCATGATCCCCAAAGGACTTGCCTCTCGAAAAACGATTCTTAATCCAACCCTTCACTCTGGATGTGGGTGAAGTGGGTTCTTCACTGGTTTTGCCCTGTGAGCCACTCTCGGCGTTTTCCATGGCGGAATCGAGCGTTTGGTGAGCCCCAGACGCAGTGGTTTCCTGGATGCTCCGAACTTCCTCGTTGCTTTCGTCTCTTTCGTCGTCACCCTCACGGGTATGGGCGACTACTTCCGACTTCGATCTGCGTTTCTCTTCCTTGGCCAACCGCCGTTGCTCGGCCTTGGCTGCCTTTTCCTCTTCCCTCTTAGCCTTCTCCTCTTGTTTCTCCTGAAGTTTCCTGGCCTTTTCTTGTTGTCTGTCTTCTTCTGTGATATACAATTAGTAAATGATATACCGCATAGCACCCAACGAGTGGCAAGAGGCAACGCGTCAACATACCTTTCGCCCTCTTCTGGATCTCCTTTAGCTCACGTTCACGGGTCTTTTCCCTCTCCGCTTCAGCCTTCTTAGCCTCCTCTTCCATCTTGATGGTGACCAGCCACTCTCTCTCATTCTCAGCCTTCTCGCGGATATCGTCCAACACAGGTTGGACTCTCCTGGCGGCAATAGCATCGACCTCATCGGCATCCATAAACTTGCCGCCTCCAATGTCAATCTTGCCCCTGCCTTGTGTCCTCGTTTCATGACGAAACTGGGCGGCCTGCTGAGCCTTTATCTCCCAACTGTTTAGAATTGCTGGACTGACCTTCCCCGTTTCCCTGTAAACTTTCTCATCCATTCCCTGGAGGCGAGCCTTGACATTCCGTTGCGCGGCAGCCAAGAGGGCCTCTCGATCCTTTTCACGCTTCTCTTGATCGACTTTGGATAGCTGAGAAGAGAACAAGGACATCTGTTGGCGTATTTGCTCTGAGCGTTCACAATCGTCCATGTCACCAAGGCTCGAGGATCGGTGGCGCAACTTAGAAATAACAGAGAAACGACGACGGGGCGATTGCTCGTTTCCATAGTACTCTTTATACAGACGATTCTTGTAATGCTCATCCTGAAGCTTGGTCAGTCGGTCCTGGGCCTGCTTGTAGGCTGCATCTTGCAGGTTGAGATAGGGGCTAGGGTTTGCGTGGTCGGAGCCATCATGAGTATCATTGGCTGCCGCCTCCTGTCTCTTTTGCTGTTGTTGGTACATCTTCTTGGCCATCTCGACTGCGGATTGGTGAAGCCGCTCGTTGTTTGTCTTTTCATCCGCTTCAGGTTTGACAGGTGGGTGTGAAGTGAACATGTTCCGGGTCATGGTGGTGACAGAGACAGCACCGACATCCTCCATGGGTGATTTATTCATCGAGGCTCGGTGGGCTATGGTAGCACCATTCATGGCACTGGATGAGGCGACGCTTGCATCAGTAGGGGGCGATTCCTTCCGATACGAGTGTGCTCTCGGCCGCGAATGTGTGGCAGCATGTTTCGAGGATGACATGGCACCCTGAGCAGCTGCAAGTGACCTGTCGCCTTGTGCGGTTTGTGGTGAGTCAACTTTGCGCATGGACTGAGACCGGCTCGTATTGAATGCCCGGGTTGCAGCAGAGTTACCGGTCGAGAGATTCGTGTGTTCGGTGGAAGCCGGTCGGTTCGCATTGAACGCTTGGGTCGCAGCCGTATTGCCCCACGAGTCGCGCGATGTTTGATTCATGTTGGACTTTTTGAGCGCAGCACCGGCAGAGCCAGCGGCCAGTATGGCAGCTTTAGCTCCTGTGCTGTCCGAAATTGGCTGCCAGGACGGCGACATCTTGTAGTCCTTGGCCAAAGCGGCGGCGGCAGAGGCAGACGAGGTCTTGTCGGGTCTCCAAGGTTCGACTGGCTTATGCGTAGACCAGCCCAGAGAAGCCGCTGCGCTGGCAGCCGCGCCGCCCGAACTGATGCCGGTAGACGGGAAGCTCGGAAGACTACGAGGATCTGCGTATTTGAGTTTACCAGCGGTTGAGACTATGGGCAGTGTGAGCAACCGATTCGTCCTTGTTGTTGTAAGTGTGTAAGTACCGGCTGGCTCGATTGACGCCTGTCAAGTACAACACGGAGGATCGGAATTGGGCCGCAGGAGAAAATCCAAAATAGAACATTTTCAGACAGAACAGCAGGGGCAGTGTTTCATATCCACGTACAAGGGAGAGGCTCATGAAAGTGCTGGGAAGGCGCCTTTCCTCCGCCAGCCTCTGTGGCTGTTTGCATCATAGCCGAGAATGTGGGGTAGCTCGCGATGGCTCTGCGACGTCACCAATCCCACGTCAGAGGATGTCGCAGTTTGGCTGGTCAAGTGATGCTCCACACTGCAAGTTGCAGCGCAATGCAAAAGGCAGGCAAATAGGGAATGAATCCAGTTGAGGAGCTTCTCGTATAAACGCAATGTCGAAAGCTAACGCTCAGGCGGCCAAGCTTAGGCTCAGTTGGGTTGCCAGCTCTCAGCTCACCGCGCCCATCAGTGGAGGGCTTCGTTGTACGATTTGCAGGGTCTGCAGAGCAGTAGCAGCAGCTGCAGCCACATTGATGTGGGGAAGAGAAATACGGGATGCAGAACGATCAAAGAAAGCTCCGACCGGGGACAGCGGGATGGCTTGGGATATATATGTATGCATGAGCAACGTTCTGGGTGGGCGGATTGGAACGGCCGGCACACTAAACAGACGACATCCGAAAAATCAAGGCATCTTGATCATAGAGGAGATCAGTCCTTGATCCACTGCCACCAAGCTGTCGCAGCCCTGTTGCTCAGACCAAACTCTACCCCAGAATGGGTGTTGAGGCTGACGTCATGGAGGCGCTCCGTTAGATCTTGGTGCATGACGCTATGCGGCCTTGAGGGGCGCAAGCTTTTCCTGGACCGGCGCATCTGATGATTCAGGTCAAATTCGTTCTGTTGTGGAACAGGTGGAACTGCCGCTGATCGATCATGGAACATGCCGATCCGGGGCATGCCAGTATCCTTCATACTCGTCCAAGGTAGATGACTCAGCCCACATTCTCAAGCCTTTTGTCGTCTCCTCTCCTGCAAGAGCTGGTTCATGATGGCACACTGTGGCATACGAGGCCAATACGCTCCTTCAAGAGATTGAACGCCCACCTTGTCATTCATTGGATATTCAGACTCACCGTCGATGCGAGATGTTATCTAGCATCCAACTCAATTGGATTGCCGAGAGTCTTGGAATGTAAGTGGAGCTGATTGAAGGCGACGTGAGTCGTGGCCTCGGCCGATGTACGGCCTCTCGCCGGGAGTGATACGGCCCGTTCAGTCAGGACCCTGATTGCCTGATTGACGCCCACTGAAAGTCTAAAATTCACCGCCTGAACCCGCTGCACCAGCGCGTGCTGCCAGCGGTCACCAAGGGACACCCTTGGTATAGATGGATGCACCCTGCAGCCTTAATTCAACGATACGACCTCATGATAGATGCACTATATATATATATATATATATACGAGAAAAGAAAGAAGGGAAACACAAACCAAAGATCAGTTATTGGCTATGAGGAACGTCCTTTCAAAGGCAGGAGCGAATTCGTATCCCTCTTCATCATAAGGCCAACTGTGGAAGTAGCACGCCCGCTTGCTTATCTATGACAGCAACGAGCAAAAAACCACTCCGTACATTGACGAAAGCAATGCACCGAATTTGAGACACAGACAAGAATAGCCAATGAAGACCATTCGAGACAAACAGATTCGAAGCCAAATGTATAAAATATTTATTTAACCGGAGTACGGAGTAGCATAAACAGAAAGGCCAGGTGGACAAATCAATGCTGACGACTGTGTGGGACGAAATACGAATTCCAGCACCAGCTGCTTCTTTTCTCACGCGACTTCACTGACCAGATACCAACCTCAACCAAATAATACACGCCCATCACCGTTCATATCTCCTGTATATACACGATATGGAGCAACATACCAATTTTCCACAAGTCAGAAACTTCAGAGATGTTGGCAAGACCGTCAATCTGTTCCTTGGTGAAAGGTCAATACCCAACATGGAGCCTCAAACGAGCAACTTTCACGTCTCTCGACACCAATTAATGCTAGATTAGGCGTATTCGCGAAGGCCTCTTCTATCGCTCCGCAAGATTAGGTATGAACAACCGTCTGATGGAATGATGATCTCTTGTTCATAGCGTCCTCCATCTAGATGAAGCCACACCCGACGATAAGAGACTCATCCGAGATGACCTGAATATCAGAACCATCATAGACTTGCGCACAGAGTTAGTTGGCCACATACACGCTGTAATCTCTTCCCGCATATCATGTAATCTGACTCAAGCATAGAACAGAGATTCTCAAGCAAGCTGAAAAGCATAAGGCAAGGCTGGACACCGCTGACTCTCCCGATGCTGCCGCGGAGAGCCCGGAGCCTCATCACATCGATGGCCTAGACTACCGGGGAATCAAGATCACGGGAAAATCCTTCGAGACTCACCTCTTGAGACAGCTTCCGTGGTGGGATCTCTTGTGAGTCCCCGACTGTCCCTTCCCTCGTATGCTATCCTCAACGATAACTGACTAGCGTACCCGATCTTAACAGCAAAGCCATCATCCTCTATATGCTGGGATACCGGATACACGTTGCGAGGATCATGAGCCGCCAAGTCATGCTACCCCGCGGGCTCGTTGGACTCGGTCTAGATGTCCTTGACCACTCCGGCTCCGAAATATGCGAAGCGTTATCATTATACACCACGCCTTGGCCGTTGCCCTCAATTGTCCACTGCACACAAGGAAAAGACCGGACAGGTAAAAACACAATTCTACGTCCATTGCTCTTTGACCATTGTTGGCTTACATACAGTCTTGGCAGGGCTCGTTTGTGCTCTAATATTGATGATACTTGGGATTCCAAGACCTGCCATTGAGCACGACTACTTCCTCACTGACGCCGCTCTCCAACAGAGTCGAGAGGAGATGCTGGTAGAGATTAACGAAATTGGCCTCCCGGATGATTGGGCCGGCACCGCAGGGGATATGATTGTGGCAATCGAAAAGCACTTGAAGGAAACGTATGGGGGCCTGGAAGAATACCTCGACCAGATCAGCTTTGGCCCATTACAACGTTCCCAGATCAGGGAGACACTGCTGTATTGAATTACGAGTAGCTGGAACAATCCCAACAGTACTACATGCTACTCTGTAGTAGCATCACCATCACCAAGTGAAACACCAAGCGGTCAACGCAGTTGCTACAGCATCAGACATTCTATTTCTTTCTAAAGCGTCCCTGCAACCAGCAGCGATACATCTTAATCTTTTCAGCTCTATTCACGAGCAGTCGCTGATCGATACCCAGATTCTCTACTGTGAATCTTGGCACGTCACGCTCTTCGCCATTGTCCGCAGGATCCGGTCCAGACCAGATACCCGCAAGCTCATCCCTGTCAAAGAAGTAGACACGGGTACCGTCGCCTCTGATGTAGAAGTTCTCTTCCAGGTATCGTCCCTTTCGGAAACGGACTTGAGCCAGGTCCCCTCTTCCATAGTCTCGGAAGCAGACCAGCCCTCCAGGTTTCAAAAGTCTGTGAACATTGCGCACTGCCGTCGCCCATTCCCGTGGAGACAAGGCGGAAAATATGAAGATCATGATGGCCACGTCTACAGTGCCTTCCTCGAGGCCGGGGGGAAGACTTTCCCCTGCGGCATCCCACACGTCGGCTTGGATGTGTTGGGGATCATAAGATTCGTGATTGCGCATCACATCTACGGCTGTTTTAGAAAAGTCGCACGCATGAATCCTCAGGTGTGGATTCTTATTCTTGGCCAGCACCGGGAAAGCTGTGTTGCCAGCTCCTGCCCCGATCTCCAACAAGACCTGTGGCCCAGCATCCTCTTTGGTCACCTCGGCCAGGATGGGAAACTCTTGCTGAAGCCATTTACGGTCTTTGAAGAAATTGGATGTATTGTTCTTGTAGAACAAGTTCCACCACTTTTCGGGATTCGTATTAAACCTATCTTTAGGGTTGAGTTAGCACCAAGACTTGCACAAGGTTATAGCGTGTACAGAAAGGTGAATAGGTGTTGTATCAGATGGGAGCGAAAGAATTGAAGGTAAGGTTTGTCATCAGTAGTTTCAGATGAACTATGCATTGGATTGGATATCATCATAACACCGCAGAGGAAGTGGTAAAAAAATTGGGGTGTATACATACTCTTGTCAAAGTCAGATACGGGAGACTGACGCTGCTTCTCCAGCTGTTGCTCTGCATATGCCTTGTATGCATCGTCAGTCTCAACGTGATCCCAGGCATTGAACTCGAAGACATCATCTCCTGCCTCGAGATACCGACTGCCGAACTGAAAAGGGTCACTCCTCTTCAAGTTATTGGCAGGGTTGTGTGACCGATGAGGTAGCACTTCGGTTGGAAGTTCACCATCATCACCTGTCACTTTCAAGGCGGCCATTTCCTCTGATGGCGGTGCGATGGCAGCGGCGCCATTAACATCAGCGTTGATGAACGCCATAGCCAAACCGACTGCGCACAGAGGACTCGCACGCAGCACCAGAAGATGTGTCTTCGACCACTCAGTGTGAAGGGTCACCTTGCCATGAGTAGAAGAAAGAGAAGGAAATGTGAAAGCTCGAAAATTTCAAACCGTTTTAAGATGGAGTTAATAAACTACAAGTGGGGGCGGGATTTTGCTCTTGTCATTGGTCAGAATTATCGAGATCGGTATTTTAATAATCCGGGAAAGGTCATGGAACGTAAGGTACGTACCCTCAAGCTCTCTGGTGCCACTTACGACGTAGATGACAACTACTGCTACAGCCAAACCAACAGCGAGCAACGTTTCAATACAATGTTGGGTAGCTCATCAATGATAACCATTTGAACGAAGCCGCCTGGTTTGCTCTAATACTAAATCCAGTGATCTTTCAGCACAGCCCTCCTCCAAGATGTCACCATCACTTCTCCGGCCGCAAGGCAACCTCTCTCCCGCCGAAGCCTTGCAACTTGCGCAACAGGCCCCGGAAATCCTACGAAAGAACCCCAAAGCCTTCTCCGTATCGCCTCTCCAGTCTCTTTTCTC
Organism: Hypomyces perniciosus; assembly: GCA_008477525.1. Classification (NCBI taxonomy): domain Eukaryota; kingdom Fungi; phylum Ascomycota; class Sordariomycetes; order Hypocreales; family Hypocreaceae; genus Hypomyces; species Hypomyces perniciosus. Next base: position 979,889 of record SPDT01000010.1, read on the forward strand.
GGCTCCCGAAACGGCCGATTTGTGGACTATTTACGAGAACCTACTGTTATCGTGCCTGCGCACCGGCAACGACGAGGCAGCGCATCAGTGCTTGGAGAGATTGGTACTTCGGTTTGGGGGTAAGGATGAGCGCATTGAGGCTTTGAAGGGGCTGGTCAAAGAGGCAGAGGCCACGAACAACAGCGAACTTGAACAAGTATTGAAGGAGTATGAAGCCATCTTGGCCCAAAATGACACGAACATTGTGAGGGACATACGCCCATAGTTCGAAATGAAAGCTGGCAACTGACCTGCAACAGCCCATTGCCAAGAGGAAGATCGCTTTGTTGCGCTCAATGGGCAAAATTCCCGAATCGATCGAGGCCCTAACATCGCTCCTCGACTTCTCTCCGACAGATGCAGAAGCTTGGGTGGAGCTGGGTGAATTGTATCTGTCCCAGGGTCTCTATGCGCAGGCCATCTACGCACTAGAAGAGGCCCTTGTTCTGGTTCCAAACGCGTGGAATGTGAGCTATGTTTCCTGGAAATTCACTCTAGGTTTCAAGATTTCTAACTTGACCAGCTTCATGCTCGTTTAGGCGAAGTGTCATTGATGGCCGCCGAATCTAGCACTGAAAGTACTCCGCAGAAGTACCTCGGTGGAAGTTTGAAACGCTTCTGTAGAAGTATTGAGCTGTGCGAAGACTACTTACGAGGCTATTACGGATTAAAACTGGTTAGAAGCATTGCCTACCTCCTATTCTACGATTCAACTGACACCCATCATAGATCACTGATAAACTCTTGGGTGGAGCAGGGAAAGCTAAGAAGCAGTCAGAGACTGATGAGTTTACCTTGCCGGAACAACCAACTATTGAGAAGCTTAACTTGGCAGCAACAAAGAAGTTGGGCGAGATTGTGCGGCGGTACGATGCGAAAGAGCGGCTTTGGCAAGGGTATGATGCCGGGGAAATCGCCGCAGCTCGCGATCTCTTTGCCAGGTCTTCATCCGAGGTAGTGCGATGAAGATGCTGAGAGGTTAAACTAAGGTCCTGTGACGAAGCTGCCATGCCGGTCCTTTGTGCATATACATATTATAGGGCTACATACAGAGACGGGAAGGTGGCAATTATTTCTACCCGTTGTATTGGGAGAATACCCCTGGCTAAGAGCGAAAAAGTATGGCGGAGAATGAGCGGGTAAAACGTTGGGAACTGCTCATTGGCGTCTCGCAGATGGAATAGTAGGAGGGCACCCGACACGTGGCGTCACTGTCGTGGAGCCATTCGGGAGGATCATGACAGCGGGTCTGCACAACTGACGGCATGCATTGGTGGCGAGAATCTCAAGCTGGGTTTTCCTTTGGGCGGAAATACTGAAGCCCCGCTGCTCGCCGTACGTGAGAATTAGGGTTGGCCGCGCGGCTCTTGTTCCGGTGGCTTAGGCAAACGGTTATGGTGAAAATCAGAACGAGGTTTCCTTGGCTCCTACGAGTGCTGCATGTCTCGCGATGCTTGTTGCATAGCATATATATTAGAGTCCCGTGTCGACGTGCGAGTGGCTCGGAGCCGACCTTGTAATTGGTGTTGCCGCCTCATCTTGCCTCGGGAACAGGGAACTTCCTATGGCAACATGCATCTGCATACATACTCTGGGGCCTGCTGTTGCCTGGGGCGCAGACAACTCATATGAGGTGACATGGCTAAGGTATTTGCGAATGCCCGTAGTAAGGCTTCCAACAGGGTGCCTTTTTTGGCTAATCGTAGGGTATGATGAGGCAGTTTCCGTGGTTTTCTTCGGATTTCTTCATGGACTGATGCAGGCATTCTTTTTTTTTTTCGAGGCTGTTTCGGTCCCACCATGGGTGAGTCAAGATGGAGGCGGATCGGGCCTCAACAGACATTTTGGGCACTGCCGTGACGAGCTAGAGCACGCAGGACTTCAGGGCACATGGAGGGAATAAATTTGAAATTGTATAATAGTAGATATTCCTTCTTTGTTTGTTTGCATATGTACTCCGTATAAGAGGGAAATTGCCTAGGCTAATTTTGTTCTTGCCAATCAAGTTATTGGGCAACGACGATTTGTTGGTTTGATGATCCTCTCGACCAATCTACGGCTTCGTTGTATTGCTCTTCACCGTCAGACCGATCATGTTGTTTGGCCTAGAATTCGAGAAATCACACAGTAAGCCCATCGAATTCCAGCCCACCTAGCCGAATTCCTTCCGCCGCTTTTGTTTCTGTTGTTCATTGCAGTCGACATATCACATTCCCCTCCCGGCTTTGATTCCCGAAGCCGACCTACAAAGCAGCGATTATCCATTCATTGGCGAGACGGAAAGGAAGTGGACAACGCAGCAAGGGATATAACACTGTCGGTGAGGCCCCCGGTCGGTGAGCGAGTGTTCTGGAGTTAGACAAGTGTGTCTCCACGTGCCTGGATCGGAGAGCTCAGAAACAAACCGAGTCTTTCTCGTGTTGTTGTGTGCTGTCACAAATAGGCTGGACTGGCTGTGTGTCTGCCATAGCAACTGCTGTCAACAATCACACACACCACGCACACATACGCCCACAGTTTCACACACTTATAACCAGACACAAACAACGAGCACAAGCACGACGCTGTACTACCGCCTTTTTGGGACTATTTTTGGGATTCTTTTGACATTGGCACCCGACAGCTTTTTCTTATTCCCACATTGAAGGGAGACAGACCCGCCTGTGTTGAGACGTTGTGTTTTCTTCCTTGTTCTTTCTCCTTGGCATTTACTCGATAAAACCTTGGAAACATCAAGCCCACACCATCTGAGAGGTAAGCAAGGTTCTTTCCTTTAGCAGTTCCTGTTTGTGCTTCTCCTCATCCCACGGCCACTGCCGAGACTCCAATTCTGGCTTTTTTCGTGAGGTTTTTTTCCTGCTCGGTTCGGCAGACGGTGAGGTACGAACGAAGCACAGCATGGCTGGCTGGCTGAGTGCTAAAACTGGCTCTCTCACAACTCGGCACACACCCACCGCCGGGTATCCCAGTGCCAGAGGAATCGGCCCATGTTTTAGTGATCTGGACCGCTTCTCTCATCGTATTTCTGCACATGTCATTGTTGCTATGCTAACCTCCTTATGAAAGCGCTCAATAATCCGGGCATAAGGGCATGCCGAAGAAGCCACTCACCACTGAGGAACATCTGCAGTACTACCTCCAAGAGTCCGGACCGTCCGGTTTGATACAACAACAAACACCTCTCTCCATTCTCCATCAGCAGGCATATTGCTGGCAGCTGTGTGTGTTGTCCATACCTCTTATGCAGATTGCACCCCACCAGCAAAGCAACCCACAGGCCTATTAGTTACATCCTCGTTTTCTGTGGTTCTAGCCGCCGCCACCAGACAACTTTGGCTGCTTGTCACCACTTTCACGACCATCCCCTCACATTTTTTTTTCACCTCACCTGCACCACCAAGACCAGCGCACCTACAAACATCGGCTTCAGCCCCTCTAGCCGGGTTGATACCTAGAGTCAGCAACGCCAGCACCCACCGAAACACCTAGAACAAAGACACACTCGTGCATTATACACACAGAGCTCTGAACAACATACTACTACTACTACTACTTACAGCTTCTCCAACGACGATCCGAGCCACCCCCCTCACCGCCGATCTCCCTCGAGGCCGATTTTTGGCTACGTTGGCCATCGTTTTGTTACCATCCCTCCCACGCAATAGCTCTCACACACACGTCTGTGTCGGCCTCGATTCCGTTCCGATTCTTGGTCATACTCCATAAGCCGGGAAACCCCTCCCACCACAACCAAGGCCGCCTTGTTCTCCGTCTGCCCCCTCCTCTAGTCTTGCGACAATAAATCAGAGAGCACTAGGGATCTGCTGCATCGTAGTGTGTTCCTAGCCTCCTCCCTGGCATATACATACCGTGTTCGTCCCCCCACCTCCGTCCTCACCTCCCGCAGGGGCCTCTTTTTGTCGCAGCCTGACTAGGCCTCGCCAACTCCTCGCATCGGTGGCCTTGCTGGTTAATCCGCTGCTCGAATTTGTTGCTCCTTTCCACTTACTAACCCCGCCGCTGCGATTAGACCGTTGATCAGAGGGTCTTTGGCAGCCTAGCTATTCTCAGCTGCCCGACTGCCCTTGTCTCCTCCCTCCCGGCAGGCACTTTCCTCGCTCCCCCATATAGAGAGCCGCCTTTGCTCCGACCTTCTCGTGTGGATTGTCGTGAGTAGAGGGCAACCTCCAGTCACTCGTCTGCTATGCGGTGAGCATCACTACTAACTACTGGCCTTTCGGTTTTCCCTTTCAACTTGCTCATTCCGCTGACTAGATACGACAGACAACAAACATCTAGACCTTCTTACCAGGTTCGGCACGTCTCGCCACACCAATCTCTCTACACAAGCGAGGAAGAGGACGACTCTCGCTACGGCGATTACTCCGACTCTGACGAGTACAGCCACCGCCGGTATCCCCAGCGATACGACAGCAAATACAACGAAAAATACGACGACGAATACGACGACGAAGAAGAGGACGAGGAAGAGGACGAGGACGACCTTCTGCCTTCTGATTCCGCCTCCACATCCCATAGTACTAGAGGACCGGCGCGTAGTCGTGCCCAAGCATCCGCCATACGGCGCCACCGAGTGCCTGCCCGGCAGGAAATTTCCTACCATCAGCCGGTGCAATCTCATGCACCGGCGGCCCCAGCATCCAGCGTGGATCCCTCCGACGAGTACGGCTATGGCCGTGGATATCCCCAACACCAGCAACATGCTGGTCGCGGTGGATACTACAGCCGGGGACATGCTCCCTATCCTCCACAGCAGCAGCAGCAGCAGCAGCAACAGCAGCAACAGAACCATGTAGGACCATACATGGGATACCCCGGCGGGAACCAAATGGTTTCCTACGGTAACTATGGCGCTAACCCTTTCTCGCCTAACGGCTCGAGTTCTGCTAGCTATTACGGGGGCGACCAGAGACACATGTATGATGTGATGCCATATGGGGCGCCGCACCCACCAGCCTACTACAATGGACCACATGGACCTGGATCTCACTATAACAATCCGCCGCATCATATGCAGCAATATCATGTTGGGCCTCCACAACCGCCTCCAACGGAGGCACCCGCCCCATCGACCCCTCCAGCGCCCAAGGAGCCACCGGCTCCTGACCCAGAGAAGCTCCGTCTTGAGGCAGAACTTGCCGCTTTCAAGGCTGAACAGGAGAGAATAAAGGCAGCTGAGAAGCAGAGGGAGATTGAGGCACAGATTCGGAAGGATGCCGAGGATGCCCTCGCAAAGAGGATGGAAGAAATGAGAATTCAGCAGGAGGAAGCGAAGAAGGAGCTTGAGCGAGCAAAAATAGAAGCGGAACGGGCCGCCCGCGAGAGGATCGAGGCTGAGAGAAAGGCTGAGGAAGAAAGGACTAGGCAGCATGCTGAGGCCATGGCACGAGCGGAAGAAAATGCCAGACTTCGATTTGAAGCTGAAATGAAGGCCGCCGAGGAACGAAGGAGGAGAGATGAAGAGGACCGCGCGAGGGCGGAGGAAGCAGCTCGACTTCGCCTCGAAGCAGCCATTAGGGCGGAGGCAGAGGCCAAGGCTGCGGCCGAGAGGAGAGCCGCCGAGGAGGCAGCTCGGATAGAGGAAGCCACCCGACTCCGTCTCGAGGCGGCTATAAAGGCTGAAGCAGAAGCGAAGGCTGCGGCCGAGAAAAAACGGGCTGAAGAGGCTGCAAGAATCGAAGAAGAAGCCAGAGCACGTGTTGAGGCGGCTCTAAAGGCAGAGGCAGCACGTGTCGAGGCGGCTCGAAAGGCAGAGGCAGAGGCCAAGGCCGCCGCTGCGAGAAGAGAGGCAGAAGAGGCAGAGCGATTCAGACTGATTCAAGAGGAGGCCAAGTTCAGAGCTGAGGCCGAGCACTTGGCCAGAATCGAGGCAGAAAAGGAGGCCGCACGGAAGGCGGCCGAAGCGGCCGAAGCGGCTAGGCAGGAAGCGGATGCACTGAAGAAGAGGATCCAGGAAGAGACCAAGGCAAGGATGGAGGATGCGGCGAAGAAGGCAGAGAAGCCTCCAATCAAGTTCAAGGATGCTGTCGGCCGGAAGTTTAGCTTTCCTTTCCACTTGTGCAACACATGGCAGGTATGTCAAAACCTCACTCGAGACATGCCGTTACTTGTTTAACGCAAGTAAAACTAACTTGCATGGATACTTAGGGCATGGAAGAACTGATTAAGCAGGCTTTCTTGCAAGTGGACGTGCTCGGCCCACACGTTCAGGAGGGCCACTATGACTTGATCGGTCCCAATGGCGATATCATCCTTCCATCTGTATGGGAAAAGGTTGTTGAGCCAGACTGGGCCATCACCATGACGATGTGGCCGTTGGACAAAGCCCCCCCTGTAGGAGAACCTAAGTTTCCTCCGGGAATGCCGCCGCCGCCGATAGGCAAACATGGTCAGCCTCCAATCCCACCCCCTGGCCCAGCCATGCCCCCGGGAATGATGCCGCCTCCTCCAGGCATGATGCCGCCTCCAGGATGGGCTCCGGGTGCGGGAACGCGACGGCACTCATCTGTACCCGCAAACGTCAAGATTGTCGATGCTGTGCCACCCATAAAGTCGAGCTCAAAGAAGAGCAGCAGCAGCAAAAATGTTGCTATGCTTGGTTTCCTAGCTGGAAAGCCAGTAAAGAAGAAGTACGTTTCAACCCAGCCGACCTTTTTTTTTCTGCTACATATTGAATGGCAATTGCTGACAGTCAAATCATAGGTCGTCGAGCAAGAAATAATGACACTGGCACGAATCTTTCAACGATCTATCAGCATTCCATGATGCTTGCTACGTTTTCATCATATACCTCAGCGTGTGTTTTGATTTTTCTTTTCCACTTTTTAAGCAAGAGAGATTCCCCTCCTGTTTCGCTGTTGATGGTCTGGTTTCATCAGTTCAACCTCAATTTGTCTACGTTTGTATGCATTTATATTGGAGTACGCGGCATGGGCCAATTCGAATGGGAGGAGCGATCTACATATCCGATGTGCATTAGGACTGGCGCTACCCCGGGGCCTGGCGGTCATGATATGAGAATGGACTTTGGCGTAAATGGCGGACGATATTTGAACGGCAGGAAACCGACCTGGGTGAGACACGGTGGTGGTGACCATAGACGAGCCTGCAGGTTGCATATTCTTTTGTAGAGAGAACTTGTTGGATATGGTCGTAACATGATTAGTTTTTAGTTTATGAACACTGTACATGTAAACATCTTCATCCAGGTGTGTGTCTATTGGGTCTTGTCATGGTTGAGCGGAGAGAACCGGGAGACCCTGTCATAGGTGACGACGAATGCCTAGCCTTTGGTGAACCTGCTTCTCAAAGGCCTCGATCATGAGTCCGGCGATTTTATCGGAGACGGCGGCGCTGACAGCAGCATAAAGTGGATTGACGAATTGGTATTTGATGGTGAGGTGGACCTCAGTCGATGGCGATGAGAGCTGGCGGGAGAGAGGTTTCAAGGACCACAGCGTCTCGAGGGTCTTGAATACAGCGGACGCATCTTTTGCGACACCTCCTACCACGGCGCCGCCGCTCAGCGCTTCGACAGAGATGCCAGGAACACAGCGTAGCCGGCTGGTGAAGACTTCGTTGAAGCCGCCCCAGCCAACATGCAGATCAGCGAGGGTGGGCCAGCGCCGGCCGTTGGGATCTGTAGCGGACCATTGTGTGACGCGGGAGTGCGAGCAGTATGGCACAAAGGTTGAGTATGAGTCGACGTCGGCGATAAGCTCGTAGAGAGGCTCGTGGCTGTAAGGGAGAGTTCGTGATGCGACGAGGCGTTGCGGTTCGTTGCTGGGAAAGGATATGAAGGCGCGACGGGAGGTGTGTAGAGGAGGGGTTGGCTGGAGAGGGAGACGTCGGATTGCGGTTCGGAGGGACATGGTGGTGAAGTTGAATTGACAAGGAAACGAGTACTAAATATCAACTTTTCAATGCCATAGCTGTTGATTGAACCTGCCGACTACACAAAGATGACAAAAAGACTGAAATGAAATGGAGTCAGAACGACTTGCGCAACCACCGATGGTTCTTGATCTCCTGTCTAATAAAAGAAAGCCGCTGGTTAATAATAATAATCGTTCAAATCTTTTGGTGGATTATCCGAGGGGCAGCTCGAATTGGACTGATTTGCTGCCGGAGTTTCGGCGGCAATTCCGTCATTCGTAATTCGCAGCTCCGTACTCCGTACTGTACTCCGTATGTATGTACCTAGCGGTCACCACCTGATCGTCGTAATACTACGTATCTAGTCCTTGGAACTTCTGCCCTTGAACGCCCTTTTCTTCGCCAACTCAACACGACATCGTGGCGACGCAACACAGGATGAGCCAGCCGGCTCAGTCGCGACGAATCCTCATTACACCCTGACGCGCGATCCATCCTCTCCCCCCTCTCTCTCCGCCTCGAAGCCAGCTGTTCCCTCCATAGCTGCGCAAGCCCCACGCGGGGCACCTCGTCGTCAACATGTGCGTGACGATCCCGTTTGGCTGGCGGTGCTGCGAGAAGATGGAAGCTGATAGATGAATGCGATAGGTTCGAGAAATCCCTCTATGACCTCATCCGAGGGCTGCGCAACCACAAGGGCAATGAGAAGGAGTACATACAGAAGAGCTTGAAGGAGTGCCGTGCTGAGGTCCGCAGCCAAGATATGGGTTGGTCGATTCCAGTCTGTCTCGTCGCACGCGACCTCGAGATTGCTGATATTTCTTCATCTCTCCGATAGACGTCAAAGCCACTGCCCTTCTCAAGCTCATCTATCTCGAGATGGTTGGCCATGATATGTCGTGGGCCTCCTTCCATGTGCTCGAGGTCATGTCGTCGCCCAAGTATCACCAGAAACGAGTGGGATATCTGGGTGCTGTGCAGAGCTTCCGACAAGATACCGAGGTTCTTATGCTAGCTACAAATCTCCTGAAGAAGGTATGCAGCTTCGTGAACAGACGCTGGGTCTTATTAAGGTACCTAATGTTAATGCTCCATTGCAGGATTTAGCTGCCACCGCTCCGACCGTCATCTCACTTCCGATTGCAACCCTTCCGCATGTCATCACGCCGTCCTTAGCACTCTCGACTCTGGCCGACTTGCTTCCGCGACTGAACCACAGCCATGCAAACATTCGCAAGAAGACGCTGGTCACCCTGTATCGGCTTGCACTCGTTTACCCCGAAGCACTGCGAGCCGCGTGGCCCAAGATTAAAGACCGCCTGATGGATCCAAACGAAGACCCTAGTGTTACGGCTGCTATTGTTAATGTGGTGTGTGAGTTGGGATGGCGACGGCCTCACGACTTCCTCCCTCTTGCTCCACGACTATTCGAATTGCTCGTGGATGGAGGCAATAACTGGATGGCTATAAAACTAATCAAACTGGTCTGCGACGCTCCTGTCATGCTGTTCCACTTATAGTTTGCTGACCCTACTTTAGTTTGCGATGTTGACGCCGCTCGAGCCTCGACTTGTGAGAAAGCTATTGCCTCCTCTCACCAACATCATCAGAACCACCCCCGCTATGTCTTTGCTGTACGAGTGCATCAATGGTATTATCCAAGGTGGGATTCTAAATAGCGCCGACGACATCTCCGGGACCGATGAAATTGCTACCCTCTGTGTCAACAAGCTACGAGGCATGATAGTGATGAATGGCGATGCTAATCGTAAGTTGTTGACAATCCAAAGTCATGAACACGTATGTCGTTGCTAACACCCCTACCCAGTGAAGTACGTTGCTTTATTGGCATTCAACAAGATCGTTGTCACGCATCCACATCTCGTCTCCCAACAAGAGGATGTGATATTAGAGTGCATCGACAGCTCCGATATCACGATCCGTGTACAAGCCTTAGATCTTGTAAAGGGCATGGTGACCAGTGATAACTTGGTATCCATTGTGAGCCGTCTAATGAAGCAACTCAAATCATCATCACCCTCAAATGAGCGGCAGCGACCGGGAAGTCCATCATTAACCCCCAGCACTGAGTCAGATGATGAAGCTCAGACTACGATCACGGCCGCGGCCAACAATGACAATCAAGAACCTCCTATTCCAGAAGACTATCGAATTGACGTCATTGGAAGAACCCTTTTCATGTGCTCAAAGGATAACTATTCTAATATTCTGGATTTCGACTGGTATATCGATGTGCTGACGCAGCTCGTTCGTATGGCCCCTGTTCCTCGAGCATTTGACACGGATTTCAGCTCAGCATCGTCTACGAAACACTTGGCGGATATATCAGGGAAGATAGGGGACGAGCTTCGCAACGTTGCCGTCAAGGTCAGAGCAATGAGGGCCACAGCAGTAAGGGCTGCAGAGATTATTCTCGCTCAGCTGATATCTGATGCTCCAGCGGGACATGTGATTACTTCAGGGGCATTGAAATCTGCGACGTGGATAATGGGAGAATACTCTGCCCAACTCTCAACGCCAGATGATAGTCTGAGCGCATTGCTCCAGGCAGTAACACGCATCGGCAAGCCTGAGGTTTCTGCCACGGCACTGCATTCAATTGCCAAGGTTTTCGCCTCGATAGCTGGAGATGAGCTCGAGCCATGGACTGCAGAGAGGAAATCTCGGATATCTCTCCTTATGGCTCGTATTGTTAACGTGTTGGAGCCCCTCGCGCTCCACCCGAATCTCGAAGTGCAAGAACGAGCAGTCGAATTCATCGAGCTGCTGAAGCTCACGGTGGAGGCGGCTTCTGGACAACCGGTATCAACTGATGACGATAACCAAGATCCCCCTCTACTTCTCACACAAGCTATTCCGTCGCTGTTTACCGGTTGGGAGCTGAACTCGGTTGCACCTGGTGCTCAGAGAAATGTTCCTATGCCCGAAGGCCTGGACCTAGACGAACCAATACATGCAAATCTAAGTAGGCTTCTCTCACAGTCTGACATAATTACATTACAGTCGGATGAGGCGGACGAGTTCGAAGTTTATTATCACCAACGACCGCCACCTACAAGCATCTCGTCCTCCGCACCAGCCATAAGTAGATTGGCTGACACGGGTGAGGAGATGGTTGGCTCCTACCAACAACCAACTGAGGATAGTTACCTGGATGCAGATATCGTTGCCAGGAGAAAAGCAGAAAGGATGGAGAGGAACAAGGATGACCCTTTCTATATCCCCAGCGGGAATACTCCCCGATCGTCAACGCCTATTCACAACATCCTGAAGAATACCAATGGCCCAGATCTTGATATTGATTCTATCCCCGTTATGCAATTAGATCTTGAGAAGCTGGGTACCTCGACTACAGCACCTTCAAAACCGCCGCCCCGTCCCCGTCGGAAAGTCATCGTCGCCACGGATGAGACCTTGGAAGGTAGTGATAGTGGCCCTGGGCGACACTACGACTCAGAGAACAATTCGGATAGCTTCATCAAGTCAAAGATTAGGAAAAGCAAGCAGCAATCCCTGCTCCAGGTGGATTCAAGTACGATAGGATCCTTCAGCCTCGAGGGAGAACCTTCTGGAGGGTTCGATTACGAGCGACAGCAGCGCGAGGAAGCGGAAATGCAGAAGGCTATGAAAGAGGTGGAACGGCTGCGACTGGAGATGCAACGGGCCAACGAGAGGATCCAGATGGCTCAGGGGGCCGATGTTGAAGGCACAGTCATCAAGAAAAAGAAGAAGGTGGTTAACAAAGCCGACGGGGATGATGCCGGCGCAGAGGTCAAACGAAAGAAAAAGAAGAAGGCGTCACAACCAACTGAAGGTGGGGAGCCCAGCAATGTCCCCCTGGTAGATGTATCTGCCGAGATTGTTGTACCCAAGAAAAAGAAGAAAAAGAAAGTCCCTGTGGTGGAAAGTGTGGGCACAGGATAGGATAGGGTAGCTCGGACTGAGCTTTTGGGGTTGATAGAAATTAAACGGCTTCAAAAGAGAAGTATGTACGAGTTTCATATCTGAGACTGTGAGAAAACATGGCTGATATTGCAATAAATACACTGTACATTTCCTCCAAATACAGAGTATATGGCATCTCAATCGTCGCACAACAAACACCCCTCGATTCCCTCGTACTCCAGGCCCAGATGAACACCTCTGTTGATATTGATTCTTCTGAAGACAAAGGAAAGGGGAAATGACACGAGCCATTGTTCTCGCATGGTCTACACGATATATACAGAAGTATACGGAAATCATTCATGACCCGTAATCTGTACAACATGAGGGAAAATGGGGGAAAGGCACCAACCTGCTGGCGATCACTAGTCATCCATAGGCTTGTCCTCTAGCGTAACACCACGAGGGCTAGACTCTCGTGGAGGCGTAGCTGGCACTCTACGACCACCAACGAATTTAGTACCAATGCCTCTACCCATGCTGTCACGCTTCTCTGAAGCTGTCTCACCATCAAGGCCTCCCTTGACCGATGTGGATCCATTCACGGTGTCCGGAGGGCTGGAGCTCCCATCAGGTCCAGGGACCTCGAGGCTCGAGCGCTTGATGGCGGCGTGACCTCCCAAACTGCTCCGGTGACGGTCGGACGTCGGGCTGGTCTGAATCGGAAAACGAGTTTCGGGCCCTCCACTACTCCGATCCCGCCGATGGCCTCGGGGGCCAGGTGCCGGACTGGTTGCACGACTCCGCGAGGCAGTGGCTTTTTCAAGCAGTGCCCTATTGCGTTCTTCTACTAGCGCTTTCCTGTTGCTTTCGTCGCTACTGATTGTCCGAGGTCGGTTCCCCGTAACGGAAGAAGAATGGTTGAGCGTGGACATGCGCTTTAGCTCGCTGAAGATGGCGTCCTTATGAGAGAAAAGATCACGGACAAGCCTGCTCGCATGTTTCTCTTCCATCGTGAGAGAAGTTTCTGTCCGTGGACGAAGGATGCATGAGGCCAGGGAGGTAGCCAGAGAGGCAACATACTCCTCATCAGCTGATGTAAGGTCAATCAAACGTGTAAAGTGGTTCATGCAGGCATCCAGGGTAGCGATGTTTGTCAATCGTAGTTGTGTAAGAGTTTGTTGCAACACAGCAATACGAGCATGCTCGGTTGCATCGGCAGCAGAAGTAGTATAAATCGTTCGGACAATTTCATATACATGAGAAGAGACGAGTGAGTCTAAGGAGAGGTTTGTCAATACACATAGAGTGATGAGTCGTGAACTTAGTAGTGTGCTTACCTGGCAGTTCGAGGAGGTAAAGTTTGAGGAGGCTCGCAACCGTAGGGATGTCAAACTCATCGAACACGTCTGGAGGCACTGGTTTGCCGTCGTTGATTTTGGCTCGAAGTTTGTGTGTTTGGGCGAGTGGCACGTCAATCAACCATACACCCCTCCGAGCTTCGTCTCCTTCCAAGTCAGGGTAGTGATTGTCAAGATAGGTCAGGATAGCGGTGATAATGACGGGGACCCGTTTCTTATCAGCTCTTGCTCGGGCCTCCAAGTCAACACCAAATGTCTGCTCGTCCACCTTGTTGTAGTAGTTCTCGTAGACAACCACCTTAGGGATGAAGCTGCCCGTGCGGTAATTCTCGAGGAGATATCTGAGGTCGCTAACGGGTTGAACAGTCTCTTGGAAGAGCATCATGTTATCAACTGTAGATTGAAGGCTAGGGATCACGTTGCTTATGGTCCCAGAGAAATCAAGAACGACCGTTTTGATGGCCTTCAGCCTGTCGAGCTCACAGCGTTCGAGAAATTTGAGGTGCAGGAACATGCTTTGCTCTAGCTCGCAACGCAGTTCATCAAGCTTCCGCACACCGGCCTTGTACTTCTCATCAGCCTCTCTTGCTTCTCGCTGTAACCGCTGGGTGGGCGTCTCGTTGGGATGGGAATTGCTGAGAACATTCCAGTTGGCCAGGTATTCACTGACAGTTCCAACCACGGGAGAGTCGCCAGCGTCTGACCCCGTGGCAGGCAGAGAGAAGGTTCGGCTGAGAGGCTGCTTCTTCTCAGGAATGCCCGCAAGTCGGAATGCCTTAGGTCTCCATTGATAGAACATCTTGGAGCTATTGGCAAATGTGTTACCAACGTTTCCGATGAGGCGCAACATGCCATTCGAGATAAGATCCTGCCCAATTCTCTCGGCATAGCTCACACTGGTCGTTCCCATGCTCCGCTGGAGGTATTCGACGATATCTGAACCAGCCGAGGTGTTGAGGTATGTACCAAGGATGGGAACTTTGGTTTCTCCCATCTTTATAGTTGACAGCATGTGTGATAGGATCTTCTTCATCTGCTCGGGTTGGTAAACATCATCGCCGATTTCATAAATCTCCTCATCTTGCGGCTCCTCTTCCTTCAGAGGCTGCACCTTAATTTCGGGAATAGGTTGGTTCTGCTTGGGACTGGATTCCGGGTCTTGAAATGCCAATTTGTTTTCCTCCTCCAGGTCCTCCACCAGCCGGCACTTATTGAAGTAATTGGATCGCAACTTCTTGACCGTCTCGGCTTGTCGATCGTGTGCTTTGATGCGCACCTGGAGCTCCTCCTGGGAATCCTGTATGCGAGTTTCGTGGGCGTCACACCAGCGCGAAAAGGGGTTTACGACTAGGTCGCGAATATTTTGGGCGATGCGCTGGTGGTTTCGAGAAGCTTCTTGCATCTCAGTCCGAATACCATCGTAAGCCTAGAAATGAATGTTGAGTAGGCTGATCGCTCGGGGAAGCGCAGTGTAATATCGCATACCTTGCGGACAGTAGCGCCATCGTCCCGTAAGAATCCACCAGTGAGTTTATCGGCAGCGGGCGCAATGTCGCCGAGTCGCTGTCCATAAGCCTCTTCAGCTTCAGCGCGCATTCGGGCCATGGTGAGAACCTGGCGGTTCTCTACCGCGCCCTGCTGAAGCTTGCCGAACAGGACGCCGAGCCCTGAGCACGGTGTGAGACGGATGAATTTGAGAGCCAAGGGCAGCTTTTGTGCAACCTACCTGCGGCATAGTCGTTCGCCCAGAAGGAGTCTGCGAACCCCGGCATTGTCACCTTCTCCGACTCTCGTGTGTGGCGAGGTGTTGCAAATGTATCGCAGTGCAGTGCGAGGGTTTTTGCTCTTTTGCTCGCTGGGGTAAGGAGATGGTTTGATGGCGGCGCGTGGCTATGCTTGGGTCTAGGTGAAGGTTGCTGTGGATAGGGGAGATAGATCGTCGGGTTATCGCTGTACGAGTAAGAAAAGGACGAATGCGACTGGAAGACAATGATGGCAGCGGCGCCAGCGAGGAAATGTCAGCTGGGAAGACTGTATCGGTCCGTGGATAAGGCCGCTGAGGAGCTTCGCAGAAGGCTCGATAATCAGAGTAAAAGGACGCCGCACTCCGTTCACAGAAGAAAGATGTTAAATGCAAGTTGTCAAGCTAGAGCCTCACTTGGCTTGGAGGCCTTGGTCTGGGATCTGCGTACTCGTAACGTTGTTCAGCGTGGCTGGTGTTGGGCCGAAGGTACTCCGTCCACTGTACATACTCGTACCTTCCCATATCAAGACCGTCTCCTTATCACAGATATATTAAGGCCAATCCTGTTTCTCCTTAAAACAGTTTAAATCACAGGCCAAGCACTGGTTTAGCCATGCATTTCAGAGCCAGAAACTCCCTGATTCACTTCTTGAGTAACCATTGAATGATTTCTTTGATTAGTCGGGCAGAGCACTATTTTAAAAGTCTATTGGAACCACTTGCTTTAGCACCTGTCAGCGTTCAGAGTACCGGCCGTTAGCAAGGCACTATGACTGCATGCAGACATAAAGGCGTCTTTGTCGTATTCTCTAACACCTGGACTCTCAAAGTTCAGATAACATTCCAGGCAGTATTGAAGCCACGTGCTGATATTCTGTCTGGGCTCCTCGATACCGCATTCCTGGATAGTACCTGATAATACTTGGATGAGCGAGTTCAAACTGGAATATATGACGATCTCACGAGCCAGTGAAGACAGAAAGACCAGGAAATCACAACGCTTTGTTTCTCCACGGAACACCCCGTATTACATACGGAGTATGTACAGGCCAGCTAAGATTCAGTGTTTCCGATGTGACATTCAGCCCCTGAAATATTGTTAGCGCCGAGTCAAGACCATTCATTGGTCTGTAGGGAGTGCCTAGGTACATACCTATTATTAGCCCTATCGCGCTTTTACAACATACATAAAATCATCGGGATTGATCTCAATCGACTGAAAATGATATTCTTTCACATTGGCCCTCTGCTCCCCTGGTTCTTAATCACATGTAAGCTAAAGTTTAAATCCGGGGTTCTAAAATATCGGAGTTTAGCGCTGAGCTATTACTTAACAATAGAATTCCTGGATCATTCTTGGAGCATCCTAGACGTCTGTCAATCCTGCATGCGCCAACCAACAAGGGTATACTCCCTCTTATGATGTAGTACTACGAAGTACAGTACATACACTGGTAATGGTTTTCGGAAACAGTGCCCTTTTGACATGATATAAAACACTGTAGAAGAAGGCACAGGTATATCGAGTAAATTTACTAAACTAGGCTTTGCCGTTATTTGTGAGACATGACATAGATTCTACAATTGCTACTCACAGTTATTAGCGTCTCCGTAAGATAACAGTCGCAACTGGACCAGCCAATCCTCATTTGGCGATGTGCGGCTCCCTCAATCATTATTAACCATCCTCCTCCGCACCGGTTTCATGTCCCGCTTAGCTGTTGACTCTATCTCTTTTATCTTTAGACTTCTCTCTTCGTCCGTTATTGATCTTGCCTTATCATCTTGTCTCTTAAAATGGCATCGTCCAAAATCCTGCCCAAAAGCGGTGACCTAGACCAGATGGAAGCAGCCGAGCCGCGCAAGCCGAGCCCCAAGAAGCCGATACTAGCTATCCTGCTCGCTGTTCTCACCATCAGCCTCGTGCACAAACCGCTATTTCACAGCTACCGGCGAGTCTCGGATCACTTCTGCGCGAAAACACAGAGCGTGGAAAAAAGAGCGCAGAGGATCCTCTCGACCACTCCGTTGATTGGTATGATGCTATACGAAGTAAGCTGAATGAAGTACGAATCGAATCTAACTCAGCAACTTGTGTTAGACGGCCATATTGACTTTCCCCTAATCCTTCGTGACGACTATGGTAATCATCTGGATAGCGACGAATTCGCCCATGCGTTTGAAAATGGGCAACTCAAGGGTCATGTCGATCTCGCCCGACTGAGAAGCGGTCTCGTAGGAGGTGCTTTCTGGAGCGTATATGCTCCTTGCCCAAAGAAAGGCGGCGACTTCTCAGATGAAAACTACGCTGCCAGTAAGACCAAGATCCGTATCAATGGTCTGAAGCCTCACTGACCGTTTAATTCAGGCGTTCAGTATACCCTGAATCAGATTGATATCATGAAAAGATTATTTGCCGCTTATCCTAACGATTTCGCCAGTCAGATTGACAGTTCTGGTGTCATCAATGCCTTCAAAAGCGGAAAGCTCATCTCGCCTTTGGGAGTCGAGGGTCTTCATCAGATTGGCAACTCTGCCGCTAACCTGCGAATGTTCTATGACCTCGGTGTGAGATATGCAACTTTGGCTCACAACTGCAACAACAAATTTGCCGATGCCGCCTTGTTGGAGGGCCCTTTCAGGAAGTCCACGCCTCTATGGGGAGGTGTGAGTCCACTTGGACGCCAGTTGATTCATGAAATGAACCGAATTGGAATGATTGTCGACCTCTCTCATGTTAGGTGAGTTGCGCCACTGCATCCCTGTGATTGTTACCAAAGTTGACTTTCGGCCCAAGTGAGGATACGATGGTAGATGTTCTTGGTGGGCGAGACGGCTGGACTGGGTCCAGAGCGCCAGTCATCTTCTCCCATAGCTCGGCCTGGAGCATTTGCCCTCACCCACGTAATGTCAAGGACCACGTCTTGCAACTGGTCAAGAAGCACAACTCACTGGTCATGGTCAACATTTACCCACAGTTTATCGCATGTGTAGACAACAGCAACGAGAATGGCCTTCCTGATGAAGACCCTGACAACGCCACATTGGATCGAGTTATTGAGCATATCATGCACATTGGAAACCTCATTGGCTACGATCATGTCGGCATTGGCACCGATTTTGACGGAATCGAGACGGTCCCTAAAGGTCTTGAGGATGTTTCCAAGTACCCAGATCTGATTGCTGGGCTCTTAAGGCGAGGAGTTAGTGATGCGGATGCGGCGAAGGTTGCGGGTGGCAATTTGATTCGCGTTTGGAAGGGCGTGGATGCCGTGGCTGCTCAAATGAAAGCTGAAGGGGCACCAATCATGGAGGATGAATTGTAGAGGGCATAGATGGTGATACCCATTGCTCCGCCGTCTGTCATGCCACCATCTCGTCATATATCGTTTATACACACACATATCGTACACATGCTGACTGCCCTTTTGCTTGAACGAGTTTTCCAGCATTTCCATTTCAATGCTGCTCTAGCCTCCTCCACCGTACCATAGCCAAACCGCCCTTAACCTCTGCGATCCACCCTGTTGAGCTTGTTGGCTGTTGCGGTCTGCGTTCTTGTTCGTTGACCGCGCACTGGCAGACCCATGGCGTGACGTCTACCACGATATGAACCAATATCTTTTAATCTCCTGATATTCTCCTGCACTTGTCTTCTCGCGTCGGTCTCTATTGTCATTTGGGACAGCTCGGCCGTCAAAGAGGTGACTGTTCTCGGAGCAAGGGAGCCGACTTTCGCGAGTTTGTGAATAGAGTATTTGGCCATAATTCGAGTGGAAGTGGTCGGTCCGAGCGCATAGAAAGACTCGAGGGCTTTCTAGAGAGATGTCAGGATTGGATGTCCATGTGAAAGGATGGTCGCACGTTGCATTGGTTATCTGACCTTGACCAACTTCCCCTCGGTGAAGTTGATTCCTAGAATGAACACCTGAGCGAATTGGTTAGTCTAGAAGCCCAATAACCACACAGTAAACTAAGACATACCATTGCTGTACCTGTTTTGGACTTATCACATTTCAATCCACTGTCGTTTCCCAGATCGCATGTGTCGAGCCGGTGGATGAAAAAGAGGATGCTTTCGAACGGATAAACCAAGGATAATTCTGCCAAGCCGCACGCAATTGCGCACTGTCGCAGCGCCCTGTGTAACACCAGCCCCTGGTCCGTTCAGCGGGGAAGCACCCCAGACGGACCGATCTAAAGTATACGTATAGGTGTCCCTCCCCCAATCTCCGCCTGCTTCTCTCTTCTCTCTTTAACAATCAAAGTCGATTCAATTGCATAGTCGACAATTCCGCCATGTTCAGTTTCAGGCGAGTCTTTGTCACCGCCCTTCTCTTCGTAGTTGGGTTGGTTCTGTTTGCCCGCACAGCTGAGGCTGCTAAGGGACCCAAGATCACACACAAGGTCTACTTCGACATCGAGCATGGCGATGAGAAGCTCGGCCGCATTGTCATAGGGCTCTACGGAAAGACTGTCCCCAAGACAACCGAAAACTTCGTCGCTCTAGCCACCGGCGAGAAGGGCTTTGGGTACCAGGGCTCTGGCTTCCACCGTGTCATCAAGGACTTCATGATCCAGGGTGGTGACTTCACTAACGGCGATGGCACTGGCGGCAAGTCGAGTAAGTTTCCGGGCATTCCAACTGAGCGTTGGTGTTCAATTGGCTGATGCATGTGGGGAATAGTCTTTGGCAACAAGTTCAAGGATGAGAACTTCAAGCTCAAGCACACCAAGAAGGGTCTTTTGTCCATGGCCAACGCCGGTCCTGACACCAATGGCTCCCAGTTCTTCATCACCACTGTTGTTACTTCGTACGGATGACCTCTAAATCGCCTGCTTAGAATTGCGATTCCTAACATATTATAGGTGGCTTGACGGCCGACACGTTGTCTTCGGCGAGGTCCTCGAGGGCTATGACATCGTCGACAAGATCCAGAACGTCAAGACTGCGGCCGGTGACCGTCCCGAGAAAGAGGTCAAGATTGCTAAGAGTGGCCAGTTGGAAGTTCCCCCCGAAGGTATTCATGTCGAGCTCTAAGATCCTACACTGTGTCTCAAACTCTCGCTTTCCGTCGCCGGTGTGCTGATGAGTTTAACCTTGTCTTTCAGAGCTCTTCCGTGGAGCCGATTGGGCTTCTGGCACAGGTCCCGCAGAAGATCCGATGATGGGACATCTAGTCAATAAGGCACCCGACGACTGGACTTTGCTGCAGAAGGGGATGATGTTTGGCGTTATCGTGACTGCAGTTGCTATCTGCGTCCGATGGAGCAAGAACCGATCTAATGCTGTCCATGCCAAGTCCCTGGCTTGATGAGCGTCTAAAAGCAAGATATAGGAGGAATGAAGCATTGTTCTCGGGTAAAATTTACGTAGTCCTGTGTACAATGATAAGTTTCTCTCCCTCAAATGAATGCGTAGTAGGTGGTTGGAATGCTGCTGTTCTCATCTCGCGATGCGATTGTCAACATCCCTGTCACGTGGGATGTTAAAAAAGCTACGAGTTCTACAGACATCTAAAATCTGTAGTTCACAATGAGAAATCATCTCTCCCCACAGACCTGCCAGAAGGAAAATTACAAATTAATACCGTCTCATTCAAGTCCAAATAAATAATCGGAGTTGAAAATGAAAGTTCTCAGCCTCAACTTCCTCACCTGTGCCGTCAAGGCCTGCAAAAGCTCATCCAGCTCATATCCTTTACACCCCAAGGATGCAGAGCTCGTCCAAGATGAGATTGAGCTCAACCCCGACATGCTGATCAATGTGCTGCCGCGCTTGGACTGGGCTGCCCTTCGCACAACATCATCAGAGGTAAATAAAAGCCCGTGATTTTCTATACAGATTTTGACTTGAGATTGGAGGGGCTTAAACCAGCAAAAACCCCCACTCCCTGTCCTGTCAACTTTTTTTTTGCTAACGCGATTTTCTGTTACTAGTTGGGCTTCCCTCAGTTGCCTGAGCAGGCTCCTACGCAAGAGGAGTTGCAGGCTGATGAAAAGATGATCCAGGACTTGCATCACCTGCTGCTCGAGACACAGATTTCCGAGGGCAAATTGGTGTGCGCCAATTGTGGGCACGAGTACGCTGTGAAGGAAGGCATCGCAAACTTCCTACTGCCCAGTCATTTGGTATAGTGTTCGTTCGCTTTTCAGGCTGAGAGACGAAAGGCAACGGCAGAAATGGCGACAAGATAAAAAAAAAGGCATTGTATAGGGGACATGGGACTTTGAATCCGGATGGAGTACTGGCGTTTCTTTGTGGATGAATTGAGTCGGAATGGAAGCTGCAAATAGTGATATCCGTCCAATCTTCGCACATTATGTGATCCTCCCAATTCTACGCTTTGCCAGTCCTCGCCGTATCGTCGCGCGGGCCTTCATTGACAAGCGTACATATTAAAACGACGACCCTTAAACTCCATATCTAACATTGGTATAATACAGGACATCGAAGTACTGTCCACCAGACCACTTGCTACTGCACAAATAAAAGAATCATTAGTTCTTCTTCTGAGCAGCCGGTCCCATCTCCTTCTCAAATGCGCCGTAGGAAACCTCAACGCTACCAAGTGCCTTGAGTCCAACCCCAAGGATAGATAACAGGACAATTGCTGTAATGAGGGCCATGAAAATACCTATATAAGCGATGAGCATGGAAACCATTCGCCGACACAACTCATTCCTTACCTGGAGTGAAAAATTGGTATTTCTCGAAGAGTGGACGTTTATTCCACTCTGTGTTGTTCCCCCGTCGCTGGATTTGAGTGTTCTGGACGTTTCTCTTGAGATCCATACGCAGAGGTTCCTCAAAATTGGGATCGTAAGTTGGCTCCCTTGGGGTCGAGAGGAAGATGACCGTGAAGCTGTCGCCCTCTAGAGTGGCCTCAAGGTTCTGTGCAAGAACATCATCTAGCAACTTATTAGCTGAGGGAAATCTGGACTCAGCCAGCCAAGTCATCACCAACCGTTCTCGGTCAAAGCACCTGTTCTATCGTCGGAAGACAGAGACGCCAGCTTGACATCTTCAAGAGTAGCACTCTTGCCCTTCTTCGCACAGGCGGCCTTGATATATTCGGAGAGCTGAGCGCCTGCCAGATCTCCGATGACTTCTGACACGGTGTACTTGGCCTGGACTCGCTTGTCCTCGACGGCTCGACAGAGATGTGGCATCGCGCAGCCATTATATCGGCGAAGGTCGGCAGCGTTCAAACCGGGCTGCGAAACGACGAGGTATCTGTCGGTAGGACATGTCGACAAAAACTCCTTGGCAAAGGACAGCACTTGGTTGCTCGATTGGATTTGGTCCGCGTTGGGGGCTTTCGCAAACCTGGCATGTTGTTAGCTCCAGGCTCAGCTTGTTCATGTACGTAACAATAGGCAATCCGCGTACGATGAAGTAGATAGGAGAGCCCATGGTGAGGAGTCAGAGAAAGCAGTAGCTGCTCCAGAGAGCGCCAAAAGACCGGCAAGCAACTGGGTATGCATGGCCGATGTCGTCAATGTGGGATCAGCTTGCTGATTATCCTGTCAATAAGACCCGATCCTCAATGAAGGGAGGCGTCGCAACGCGATGCCATCATCCCTCGCTTATGTAACAATCGCTATACATGCAATCCCTCGTTTAACGCACACCTAGGTGAGGATGTGGGTGGATCAGTGGGATTTTGCATGTAAGAAAAAATACGGTTCTCGCTGTTGTTACCAACCTGGTTAATACCTTGTAGCTATCGTTTGAAGTGTTGCACTGAGCAAGCTTTACTAGGATGTTCGCGAAACCGAGACCAAAGAAGAGCCCACTTCCACCGCCGAGTAAAAAGCGAAAGCGAACATTCGCCATTGAAGAGATATCATTTGACAATGAGGCACGACAAGAATACCTTACCGGCTTCCACAAGCGCAAGCAACAGCGGATAAAACAAGCACAGGAGGAAGCAGCCAAAAAAGCTCGACAGGAGAGACTGGAGACTCGCAAACAGGTACCGTTCTGCGCCAATAGCAATGGCAGTGGCCACTCCCGCTGGCTACATGAATTCTAACATAGCATTGGTTCTAGCTTCGGGAAGAGCGTCGCCGAGAAGTTGAAGAGCATGTTGAGAAGGTCAACAAAATGCTAAGAGAGTCCGGAGAGATAGCAGATGATGCTGAGAAAGAGTCAGAGAAGGAATCGGATGAAGAATGGGATGGATTTCCCGACCGGCCGGATCTCGAAATCGTTGATCATGAGGAAGAGTACATCGACGAGGATCGTTACACTACAGTTACGGTTGAGACGGTTTCAGTATCACGAGATGGACTAGAAAAGCCCGCAGTTCTGGGAGAGGAGATCGGTGAGGATAAGAACGAAGGCTCGGACAATGACGACCAGGGTTCAACGACCAAGCCAGCCGGCTCAACAAGACCCAAGAAGAAGAAGAAGCAATTCCGCTACGAATCAAAAATAGAGAGGCAGTTAACGGAGAGGAGGCAGAAGGCTAAGAACAGGTCACGGAGAGAATAATAACACCGTCAAACCACTGCAATAGTGGCCAGTCCAGCGTTAACATAATAGATACCCCCAAAAAATGAAAGTTTAAATTGCGATGAAACAAAATAATTGCAAAATGCTGCTGCCAAACACTCGCTTTTTGCGACACTTCAACTCTCTGCATTAAGACGCTACTACAACAATCCACACTTTCGTTGTTCGGTGCCGAGGAGCTCTACCAGGCCACCAGAACAAAGAGGTGGTGTGCCGAACAAAGTGTACAATTAAATGTTTCCAATCTCCGCCTGGAGATCCTCCAGCTCCTTCTGTAGGGCCGCATGCTTCTTCGCCATCTCCTCGTATTTCTGCTCCCATTGGTCCCGCTCGTTCTCGAGGGCTTGCACTTTGCGCTCAAAGTGACCGGCCTTGACGTCGGTTTGTCGAAGCCTGTAGTGATGAATGTCAGCGTCATGGTGGCGTGGGAATGTATGGAGGCAGGTGACGGGGACAAGGGGACAGGGTTTGAAGAGATCGCCGCTTATACATACTTCTCGTTAGCCTCCCGAAGGGTCTTGTCAGCATCCTCTGCCTCCTCCTCTAGCAGCTGAAGACGCCGTTGGAGGGTCTCGTTCTGAGTTCCATGCACTTGGCCCTCATCAGCCGCCTTCTTGAAGTCCTTGATGGCCGTCTCAAGCTTCTCGACCTCGCCCTCGAGAAGGCTGTTCTTGTGCTGCAGAGAGGTGATTTCCTGCTCCTTGGACAGGTTCTCTTGCTCCAGAACCTTGACCTTTGCTTGAAGCTCCTCGACCTTGGCGGTAGCCTCATCAGCCTCCAGACGGAGCGAGTTCATTTTCTAGCCCAACAGTATTAGCTATTGTTCGGGTTTGATTTGCCTTTTCACATGGGGCAGGGGCATAGACGAGACACAGAAGGGGGGCCTCACGTCCTTGATGCGATCCATTTTGTGCGATGTGGTTTGGGTCAAGGTCAGTCGAGCAGAGAGTTGTAGTTGAGAGTAACGGGAAGTTCGGTGAGGATTCAAGATGTTAAAAGAGGCTGAAGTTGAATGAGTCTAGAAAGGGGGTGGGGTAAAGGAGTCGGGAACCTCTTATTCGATGCCCCTCCACGAAGCTCTACCAGCCTCCAGGTGCCTGCCCTGCCCTGTGCTGTAGTACCTAACCTAGTTGCTTGCGGCGGTTGTGCCCCGCATAGCATCTCGTCACGTCCTCGCAGGGGCTGATTGGTTGGTGGTAGACACCGTCAAAGTCCACGGTCACCGTTGTGGCCGTTGCCTAGCCAACGCCCTAATCTCTGTACATGCCAGTCTCTAATACGACGCATTCACGATCCATCACCAGACAATTCCATCCTTGTTCGGTCGGCATGTACTCCTAAGATTGGGCTGTCAACAATTGCCCATCTCAGACCTCCTATTTTATAGACGGCATTTCGTCTTTCTTGGGAACTCATCAACAACCGCAATTAGCAGGATATCGAGGAAGACTGTCAACAACGAGCAATGCTCGCCGCGCATCGCGACCAGGAGAACCTGGTGCTCAGTCACCAGGTTCCTACCAAGCAGCAACCAAAGACACCCGGAGCAAGATACCCGAAAACACCATTGCGGTTTGGTCGAAATGACGAGAATGCGCCAACTGCTTTTGCTGGAAAGAGTGCGATCAAAGGAGCGGCCAATCTTGGAGGGAATGATAAGCTGATCCCAGAGGGAACTGGCGCGCGACAAGTCCTGTTAACTCCCACCGGTATGTCTTTTCGCTACGAACGGCCTCTGCTCCCAGGTTAACTAACAACTTGTACAGAGCCCCAAACACGAGCCGTGTTGGGCAACAAAACTACAAATGCCAAGGCTAGAATTGGGCAGAGCCAGGGAGTCGGAGTGAAAGACAGGGTGAGGGAGATCGAGAAGTCACAGGTCAAACAGACAACAATTCAGAAACCGAAGCAGAAACAAGCTGAATTGGCCCCCCGACGGCTCATTTTCGATGCCAAAAACATCCAAGCGCCGGACCAGGAAGAGCCTGAATATGCCCCTCCCCGACCGGAGGCACTACCTTATCAGTCTGACATCCTGCCAGAGGGCGGCCTCACGTTTGAAGGGCTCAAGAAGGAAAATCTCATGAGAGGTTACTATCAACATTTCTACAACCCTGTGGACAAGAACGGCATGTCAAGGAGGGAGAAGGAGTTCAACGATGAAATGAAAGTTGTCATGGAAAAAGCCATGGGACGTAACGACCGAGATACGGAAGAGCTAACATGGAATACCGCTGACATCCCCGAGGAGCCCGTCCCTTCCCAGAAGAAAAAGTCAAGCAAAGTCGTGGCCACAACTAATTATGTCGACAAACGATCCAGGGACGTTCATCAGAGACCCCCTTCAACCCTTTCTTCTCGACGAGCTGTATCGGCCTTGGCAATTCCATCAGGAACGTCAGGCATTGCGGTACGGCCTTTAGCGTCCAGTGTTTCAGCTAGGAAGCCTTTGACATCATTAATTCGCGGACACAAGTCCATTAAACCCGCCATTAGACCACAAAGTGCCTGCAATGGTGCCTCTCCAGGGGAGGCAGCATCAAGAACAACGATTGGGTATACCAAAGGCAGGTCAGCATCGTCTATCCTCCATCACCGTGGAGAAACTATCCCGAGTCGACCGTGCCGAACAACAAAGG
The DNA here is from genome assembly GCA_008477525.1 of Hypomyces perniciosus. Taxonomy (NCBI): domain Eukaryota; kingdom Fungi; phylum Ascomycota; class Sordariomycetes; order Hypocreales; family Hypocreaceae; genus Hypomyces; species Hypomyces perniciosus. The sequence continues at coordinate 1,005,995 of SPDT01000010.1, forward strand.
CGGCACCCTTTATTGCCAACGACGAAGCATCCGAACTGACAATTACCCCTGCTCGTCTCCGACAGGGAGTGTCAAACAAAGAGTTAGTTTCAGGGGACCACACTCGCCCCCAGTTTTTATCAATTTTTGATAAAGACGATGATGGGGAACTACCACAAATCAACATTCCCTACCAGGAATCAGAGAATGAAGAAGATTTTGAGCTGAAGCTCGATATTCAATTTTGAGGAATATCCAATTCTTAAGTTTTGGGGTCTAGGAAAAGCCACTGGTAATACGACAGAGAGTTTGACTGGAGTTGGTGGTAATGGGATGTTATGCATGCTTGGTTTTGTTGTGCTTGTCTGTAGTACCCTGTACTCATACCTTTCTTCATTAGTGCAAAAGGATAGGAAGGATATCATAGGCAGCAAGTACACAGCCCTTGTTTATTTTATCGGGTTTCTCTCTATATCTGGACCCAAATAACTGAGATGTCTCTTCTGTGGTTGGGTTTCAAACACTGCCATGTTCACGCCGACCTACTCTGGACATCAAATTCCACACGCTGCCATCCCAAACTCCGTTAAAAATCCCTAACCCTATCACCTGTATCCCCTCGTCGTCTATAGAAGGCGTTTGTCTCAGGAGTTGCGTTGCGATTCTTCATCAGTTATTGGGCTGACCATGAAGCTTAGTGAATTGCCTGCATTACCACCCTGGCTCGCGACATTGTTATTGATGCCAACCTAACCACTCCTCTCTGTTTCCTCTAGAACGCCCTCCTCGGACGGTTGTTGAATAATATGAGCTCTTGACGCCAACAAGATGCTCAACGTAGCATCACCCATCTTGGTCAAGCCACGCAAGCGATGCCCGATGACAGGTCTCATGACATCCCGTAATCCTTAATATAGGTCATCCGATAGATATCATAATCCCTTACAGTCGGGACCACCGGCACTCTTTGCATACTCTTAGAAATCGAGACCTCAAATTGTAATGACGATATGTACTAATGTAGTTGAAGGGGTCGGTCACTTCAAATATATAAAGGAATTGTCCATAATGGCATTGTATAACATATATGTACATAATTGGCTCTACACATTCGGCAATTTTGTATTCCGCTTAAATCACCATCTCCAGATGAGGCGTGTAAGCCTCATGCACCTTGCCAGTACTGTTCCAGACGTTGGACACGTGCCAGCCAGTTGTGAGAGCACTGGGGCTGGTTGCTCCTCGGGTCTAAGATGTAGATGAACTCGTAGTTGCGGGCGATCTAGTGTTTGGCTGCAAGCTCTAGTGTCGGATGAAGGATTTTACTTTCTGAAAGAGACTTATTAATATATAGCACTTTCATGGTCCTTTTACATCACTTCACTTCACCTTGCTTGACACACCATGCGTACGGATAATTGTAACCCCATTCCGGAATCCCAACGTACGCTGCGACTTGGGTAACCCACTTGCTAAGTTAGCCAACAAGGATCCTCATTGTCCCTTAAACTCTGTGGCAGACATTCAACTTCTCACCTTCTCGTCAAAGCATTTTCCGCACATCAACACTCGACTCGTCGGCCGCAGATCGCGTCATCCATCGCACTGCGGTCGCGAGCCCCGTGCCAACTGGTCCATTAGCTTTTTTATGACCCACCTCCCGCTATCGGCGGAGCACACGCTGTCGACGCTCACAAACCGCCAATTTCCGGGTCGCTAGGTCGCGTGAACTGTCTCCTGGCGCGTACCATATCGCTAACCACCCGCGAGAATCACATACAAACTCATTCATGGTGCATACTGTATGAGCCAGCACGAGGTATCATGATTGCTTCACGGCACGAGATATAGCAAGAGCGCATCGACACGATGACTCGCCCGCCGCCTGGCGTGAGCTTCGCGCAATTCTTTCCTAACGCTCCCAAAGTCAAGGCCGAGGCCCAGGGACGGGCTGATCGTGAGCGATCGAGACGAAATATTCCAGCGTCTGACTCGCTGCGAGAGCCCACCACCACATTGGACACTGACGCGAATGGTGTCTCCCGACCCGTCCTCAACGGTGCTTCATCAGATGCCCCTCATCCCCATACCGATGACAACGAATCGTCGCCTGGAGACATGCCCAGCACGGTTGGCTCCACAAGCTCGCATACTAGCTCTGCATCTTCAATATTCAGCAGTTCCACGCAACTATTTGCGACAGGTGCCTCATCTGGGCCCTCAATGAGTGTCACCCCTCTGGCTTCTACAGACTCACCTTCCTCTATACCGGCACCCGCGAAGTCAGAGATGTCTACGCCCCTAGCCACCGATCGGGTCTCGATACAAGCCTATCAAAATGCTATGGCCTCCGTTCATGAGAACTCGCAGTCGGATAACTTTCCCTCGATTGCCCGCATCCCAGCTCGAGAATCCATGCCGTCGGTTAAAGGCCTGAAGTGCACATATGACCCGCTCCTCGATCGATTACGCAACAAGGGTGTGAGCAAAAATACAAAACAGGCTTACAAGGAATTCGGCTTGGTACGTATAAATATACATTCTCCCCGCAATGGGGGGACGTCATCCTCTTTGTGCACTCATGGCTAATGTTTGGACAGGAAGATGACGCCCCCCCTGCGGATCCCCGCCTAACAAAGGCGGGAGGTCGGCTCGGATACATCAATACCGACTACTATTTGCCCAAAGCACGCTTAAGACATGCTCCCGAGAACCTCAAACCATACCCTTATGACCCAAAAACGTCCGTGGGTCCTGGTCCCCCGACCCAGATTCTAGTGACAAGATACAACCCACTGGTGTCATTTAACAAAGTGACAGCTATTTTCGCGACTTTTGGTGAAATTGCTGAAAGCAGTAACAAAATGCACCCTGATACGGGTAGCTATCTTGGCTTTGCTACGATTCGATATCGCGATTCTAAACGCCCAGATCGCCCACGTGTATCTGCCATTGAGGCTGCGAGACGGGCCGTTCGCACCCGTGGAATCAAAGTCGATGCCGATCTCGTCAAGGTGGAATATGATCCTGAGGGTCGCAAGAGCCGTCGTATGTTGGAGGAGGTTTTGAAGAGGGACAGGGAAAAAATAGCAAAGGAGGCATCCCGACCAAAAGTACCTCCAACCGGTCCCAAGTCAACGACAGTTCCGGGCTTCGTGCGACCTCCACCGACAGCACCAAAGGGTCCGGCGGCGCAGCGCCAACTTCCAGTACCAGGACCACCACAAACAAGCACACCCCTACTACCATCACGGTCACTTACTGCGGTTGAAACACAAATCATCGCCCCGCAACTCTCCAACGAGCCCTATATCTTTGTTGGCAGCGAGAGCGTTCCTACCTTGGCTAGTATAATACCTCATATGAAGAAGCGCCTGAAGAATTATGGATTCGAAGATGTTCGCCTCGACAAAACTGGGTTCTACATAGTTTTTCGCAACTCGTTTACCGGGCGAACCGAGGCAGAACGATGCTTTCGAGCGGTCAATCACACAGAATTCTTCAACTACAACATGGCAATGCAGCTCTGTTTACCTCGACCAACCCATTCGCATTCCACACGGAAACCGAGTCCCAGTCCTGAAAGATCTTCTGGGAAAGATCACCGATCAGGAAAGGCGGAGTTGGACAGAATACGCCGGGAAGAGGAAACGGATCTCGAAGAAGAAAGGAGACAAAGAGCTAAAAATTTCGACCCGGTTATTGAGGCTGTGGAAGTGGTCCGACGAGAAATGACTGAACATTTAATCCGTCATATTCGCACCCAGGTCGCCGCACCAGCATTGGCCGATTTCCTTGATCCTGCCAAGCATATCGCCAAGAGACGAAAACTCAACATAGAGCCCCCAGAAGCAGATGATGATGACTTTATCTTCAACGGCGGAAACGAGAGCCCGAGGGTGGGAACTCCAAACTCGAGAGCAGATCCAATTGAGAGTCGAACAGGTCGTTTCGAAGCGAAGGCACTACCAAGGATACGCAAGACCAAGGTAAAGGGTCAGGCCCATCGCAGCGCCTTTGTCGATCCTTTTGCTCGTAAACGGGCGTCTGTGACGCGCCCCGCGTTCCGATCACTACATCATCGCCTAAAGAGCATGGATAGCGATTTCGAGTCTGATGATGACACCGATGCGAGAGTGTTTGCTGTCCATGATACCGAAGATCCGGAGTCACGGCCACGCAGTCGTATGAGTACCGATGATGAAGCTTCTAAGGATGACTTTGGACAATGGGGTCCAATAGAAGATGACTCTATGACAGAGGTCAGCTTGAATGTTGATGGGTCGCTTGCCAAAAAACGGAAACTGGAGCCTTCGATTGAGACATCCTTGAAGCGTCAAAAGAAGTCGGATGAGGAGCTATTTGGAGTCAAGGTTGATCAAATTGACGCAACTTTCAAAGCCCCAGAAGATTCTGAGGATGCTGGTGCAGAGCCTGAGGTGACCGAGGAACTAGAAAGCAGTGTCTCGCGCGCTGAGACACCAGTGTCACAAACCGCCGCAAAGGGACCAAAAAAGAAGGCCGCCAAGATCAAAAAGAAGACCAAAAAACAACTGTTCGAAGAGCGAGAGGCTCTGAAAAAACAACAGGAAGCAGAGACTCAACGGGATGAAGTGGTTGAGCCACCGAAGACTGTGACAGAGGAACCAGTAGAAACTAGGCTGGTGACGGAGACAGAGAAATATGACGAAAAACTCTTTGCAAGGGAGCCTCTGATAGCGGCGCTGACGTTCCCAGACGGATTCAAGCCCGATACCGCTTCATTCGCAGATTTAGGCCTAGGTTCCAATGACATCCCTGATCTCACTAAACTGCAAAAGAGATTCCAGATTGGGGAGATTGGCGATCCGGAACTTTGGTTGTGGAAACGCAACCGTGTCAGGGAGCTCAACTCGTCAGATGGTGCCCTGGGTCATCCAGTTGCTATCAGTGGTTACTACGTGCCGAATCCAACAGGTTGTGCGCGGACCGAAGGAATCAAGAAGATCCTCAACTCGGAAAAGTCCAAGTATCTACCACACCATATCAAGGTGCAAAAGGCTAGAGAAGAACGAGAAGCAATTTCCAAGAGAAGTGGCAAGGATGCTGCGGCGGCGGCGAATGAGGCCGCGAAGCTGACTGCAGAAAAATTGATCGCGAAGGGCAACTCTCGAGCAAACCGAGCGACCAACCGTCGATATGTGGCCGATCTCAACGACCAAAAGAAGACACTTGGCCAGGACTCCGATGTGTTCAAATTCAACCAGCTTAAGAAGCGGAAGAAACCCGTTAAGTTTGCCCGCTCTGCCATCCATAACTGGGGTCTTTATGCAATGGAGAACATCAACAAGGACGACATGATTATTGAGTATGTCGGCGAGGAGGTGCGCCAACAGATTGCTGAGATCCGGGAGAAGCGTTATCTCAAGAGCGGCATTGGTAGCAGTTATCTGTTCCGGATTGACGACAACACCGTAATTGACGCCACGAAGAAGGGAGGCATTGCCAGGTTCATCAATCACAGTTGTATGCCGAACTGCACAGCCAAGATCATCAAGGTGGAAGGCAGCAAGCGAATTGTCATCTATGCTCTCCGTGACATTGCCATGAGTAAGTTGCTTATGTTTCCATGAGGATATACGAAGGCTAACGGATTCTCCAGACGAAGAGTTGACATACGATTACAAATTTGAGCGAGAGATCGGCAGTTTGGACCGCATTCCCTGCCTCTGTGGTACAGCAGCGTGCAAGGGGTTCCTTAATTGATGCGCCTCCCTTTCTAGTATTTTGGTCAGTCTTGGTATCGGACAAGTTTTATGAAGGGAGCTCGGCCTGGTAGTCGAGCGAGCGGAAGAGAATATGAGGTGGCAACAGCAGAGCATCTGACTGCTTATTGTGTTTATTTTATTTCGATGTTTGATTCGGCCCCTTTTACCGCCTGCTTTCGTCACATTCAACTATACGGCATGCATACAGGTTGAGTCTGGGGATAGGTTCTTAGGAGACAACAAAAGTGAATTGCTTTGGATCAATGGCTGGGTGCGGCGTTGGGGGTACAGCAAAGCAAACGCGGGTCGATGTTTGGAACCAGGTGGCAAGCAAGAGGGCCTCTGGCAGTTATGGAGCAACCCTATTTTAGGAGGAAAGATAACAAAGAAGGGATACACAGGAGGCGTGGAAGTGGTTTCACCCTACTTCGTGTGTCTTTAATTAAGTGACAGGGACGCCCTGATTATTTTGTACATATATGCAATGGAGTTGCTCAGCGAGGGGGGCAAGGGCTGGTGACGGCGTAGAAAGTCGGTGCCCTTCTGTCAACAGTGGGAGGTTGGGAAGATGTGTAGTGTCGTCTTGATCATCTCACAAGCGACTGCCGCTCAACTCGGCTATGATCAATCACAAGATGCAAAGCTCTCGGTGCTGCGATTGTGCCAATAGTAATATACCCAACTAGTGATATAAAACGCTTCGCTCCTCTATTAACACAAGAATTAATTATTTGACAAAGGTGCAACTGATCAATATTGCAACAGCATGTTAATCGAGGTTTTGTCTGTTTCAATTCCAGTCATCGGTCTCTGCGTCGCCCCTGAGAAGAACCATCACCTTGAGGTGCTCGAGGTCCCAGCATCCAATCCTGCATGGCAAGCCACTCGCTCCAGTTGGCTTCTGCAGCTTGGATCTCTTTCTCTGTAGTCCCCTGGAGAGGCCGTAAGAAGGGAATGATCTGGCCACCCTCCATGTCATAGCTAGCCTTGACCTTGACCCAGGTCTCGCTCTTCGCGGCGAAGAGATAGTTTCTCCGCTCGTTTTCGTGAATGGCACCGATACCGGCGGCCCAGTCATCGCCAAAGAAGCCGTGAAGGATAGGCAGAGAGTCGAACCCCGTGGCGACGAGGCGGCGGACGTAGGGGACCAGAGAGGTGTCAGAGGCTGTCGGGGATTGAGCCTGCTCGGCTGAAGGAGTAGGATTCTTTTGAAAAGGTAGCTGGATATTGATACTGGCAGCAACAGCCTGAACGGCATTGGTATGCTGAGCGTGGTCGTGGAAGAAACGAAGGCAGGACTGATACTTGGGATACCAATCAAATATGTCGAACTGTGTTTCCTGAAATGGCTGGACAAAGTCGTTAGTTCTTGTTTGGAGCGTAGGAATGAGTGTGGGCCCTCTACTAGCCAGAATATCCAACTGGCTCAGAAAGTCGAGGTGGATATCAAATGGCAGTCAGATGGAGCTAGATGTATAGGAGACTTACATGTTGAAACGACATGGTGACCAATTTGAGGACAGGATTCCTTCAAAGTGGACGTGGAACTCCTTGCTAAGCCAAGGGACCACCGTATAATATATTCTGGAGGTCCTATCTCGATGAGGCGAACATAGACGAATGGAGATTGGGCAAATAATTAGTGAGCCCGATGTTCTGGACTTGGTTGGACTGATTTTGTCCACCTGATCTGGGGCTGATTAGCCAGAGTTTGTGGGTCAGTAAGGGAGTGTACCGTGAATCAATTCGTTCTAATTATCGGAACGACGACTATCGTGTCAGATACAATCGTTGTGGCCAGGTGGGAGACGCAAGTCTGCCACGGGACTCATTCATCCACCTGCTCACCTGTTTGCTTACAGCCTCAGCAGTATATATTCAGAGCAAAAGGACCCAGAAAAAAAGATCACATCAATACGCCCTGGACTGGTAGAGACCAGTAGTCGGTTCCCTTGTTTTGGGGTGGGATGTGATGGTGTTGAAGTTCTTTTTTTGTTTTCAAAAAGTAATGTGTATGTATTTATTGTTTTGCCATAAAAGACTCATTAGGAGTGCTAAGGCCAGCAGGAAATATGCCAGTGTTGAGTGAGGAGGGGAAGAGTGTCGTACGTATATCATGCAGGCAAAGCCAACCAATACCAGTCAGTAGATGGCCAACCCCTGTTGCACTATGCTATTCAGACAGATGTGGACAAAAGTAAAGGCTCGGAGGTTGGACTAAGACCAATGGGATGCGGAAATTGGAAGCGGCTAGTAGATCGAAAGATGCATCCTCAGCGAACAGGGAAGTGGAGGAGGCTTTGGTGCGGAGATGGGACATGTCTCAGCAGAGATCTGCCGCCACTGGGTAAGGCAGCATCTAACCACCCACCTAGTGCCTTGATGAATGGAGACAATATGCATGTTGTACAACCCTGACTGACGGACTGTCCTGTTATGTTGACGGGCAGTGGAGATCGGCAGCATGTCTGGAATCGTGCATACAGGGCCAGTCCAAGTTCCATCCTGCTAGTCCCACAGCTGCCGCAGATGGCCCTTTGTCTCTATTCTTTGTACGGAGTAGCGCGCGTGGAAATCCATGTTGCCTATTAATAACAGCCATCAGCGTGAGTATTCGGGGAATAAATATTTACAACGCAGTTTGAACAAAATACCATAATTCCCCATTGCTAGTCATTGGCTAGTCCAGCCTCGGATGCATCATGAATGCCCTCTTGGAATATGGGAGGCACTGATATTCCATGGACCACCCACCTGTAAATATGCTTCCGGGATACAGAAGAGAGGAGAGGGTGCAGGCTTGGAACTGATTCCACACGATGATGCTGGGAACTCAAGATGCCTAGACAAGGAGGTTTATAGAGGGTCCACTTGCCACTATTGTGCCTGCCAGGGGTGGCAAAAGGCCTGCGAGTCCCAGCACACCTGTTTCGGATCCCATTCAACTGACAATTCATGAGCTCGTACGAGGAGTACTCGTAGTGGCAATGTCAGGGGAGGGGCATCGTGGGTCGCATTACCAACCTGTGGCAAGGCAAGTATGCAGCCGCCTTGGCCTATGTACTACAAATGTTGCCAGAGCACCGCACCGCACCGCACCGCACCGAACCTCATCGCATCGGCACTTGATTGACGTACACGCGAGATGTCGGTAGTGCTAGCCTATGAGATTAAGAAAAGGGGGAAGGGGGGAGAGGGGGAGGGGCAAATGCCCAGAGAGAACAAACCCGAGTGGGCCAGCAAGTTGGCCGCTCGTAAGTCATCCACTCGTAAATTGCTCGATAAGGAATCGCCAGTGGTGACTGAGCCTAACATGTGTAGACTCGGCTTCGTTGAAACAGCAATGACACCCCGCCAGTTCAGGTGGTCTGGGATTACCCAGCTTGAGACTGATGGTGGGATGGCCGTGGTGAAGATCCAAGAGGCCTGCGGGTTGGCCGTATTGAAAGTCCCCCTCTTGCTCAGCAGAACAGAACCAAAAATTCCATAACAAACGCCGTTCAAGGAAGTAACCCACGTCCCATCATGCACATCAGAACTGCCGCTAGCGTTTTCTAACGAGGCTCTAAAAAAGCACCTCGTCCTGCTGCTGTTAGCGAGCACTTGTAACTTGACTGTTGATATGCAGGTTTGCTTGCGTACGGAGCACTAGTAGTATGCCACCGCGGCCTCTAATAGTATACCGACCGACATGACTCAGCTCAAGAGGACAAGGATGAGTGAGCTTTGGAGAAGGGAGACCACTTGCCTGGTAAGGCAGAAGAACAGGGCAGGACAGGGCGTGAGGATGTCGCCGACAGATGCAAAGCTGGCGAACCGTTGCGGCCATCGCTGCAATGGGCCGAACATCTGGCATCTTGTTGGTCATAGTGGGGCCGTTTTCAGCTCTGGTTGACCAGAACCCATGTCTTTCATTCCCTCCAAGCTCAGCCTCCTTTTACCCTTCCTGTGCCAACCTGCATGCAAGAACCTGCATCGCCGCCCATCTTGTGATGCTGACTCCGTGCTCCTGGTCGTGAGCCTTGCGTCTAGTGCGTATTAGGTTAGCCAGGGCTTGCCCGGAATGTGGCGGTGGATCTCAACGTCTTTGGAAATGAGGCAGGCGACCTTGACAAGCGGGGTGGTCACATGTACGAGTACACAAAGGAAAGAAGCAATCGCAATGGCAGGCGCCAAATACCATCAATGAAGGGGCAGTCGACTTCAACTAATACTAATACTAACTTATATTACTAGTAGTACCAGGTCAGGTATCCCTACTACTACTCGTAGGCTTCGGCAGTGCTAATGGATCATACATATACCTACGTTGTCATATTTGGCAGGCTATGCCATAATGGTAAATGTCTGCATAGATCGTCTGCAGACGACAAGATTAATCTGAGATGGCCGACCACCAATAGACAGCCATAGCCGCCCACCGTCACAATCTCAAATCACTCAATTCCCGGCGTACCGTATACAGTACCCCTGCACCGTCGTAGGTACTAGTACTTAGCTGGTGTGGCTGACATCCGCCTTTACGAGTAAAAGACACTTGAAGCTGCTTGGCAAAAAGCAACAACTGTCTATACGTACTTTTAAGTCACAAATGCTGGTAGTAGTACGGAGTACTACTACATACATACATTACTGGTGATGTGCAGTTTAGCGGGTAGGTACGCGATCTCCTGACGCATGTTTCCGTCAATGACGGGGTGTTGTTACTCGTAGACCCGCCCACTTCTGTCGTAATCACCAGCACCCGTTGACCATCGGTTCCAACTCATTATGCAGTGACAAGTTCGGCCAGCTTCCTCCGGCCTAAACTTGTGTCCAGTGTATCGATAAACCATCCAGTGGCGATTTTCGATCACCACATGCTCATCTCGGGTCCGTCACGAACCATGCCCATAATTGTGCACATATTATATACCTAGTACTTGATACTGGTATGCCAAGTTCTGTACAGTGGGAAAAGAATCAACTCCGACATAAAGTCATGATGGGTGAGGCTCTGCGGGCCGCCCAAACTGGAAAACAAATGGGCCTGGGGTGGCAGCGGGTGACAAAAAAAAAGATGGACTGTAAGAGATATATATTCTATCAGACACTTGACTGACAGAGGATTAGGGACTTTTACTATCTTATTTTATTATTATATAAACACCAGCTACATAGGAATGATCTTTGGTAATGAGCGTAATATATTGCAATAATAGTCATAGTAGTATATGGCAATGAGGGTGGTAGGACAATTGGAGTTGCCTACAGGTAGTACACCAATCGTCATGTGTTTGCGGACCCTGTTGAATATTGTCCCCGCCCCCCCCCCTCTTGGGGAAATGTTTACGAGTAGGGAGACAAAAAGGACGGAGCACATACTAGTACGAAGGAGTGTGTCTCATACCGGACCAGAACTTCCGAATCCATCATTTGCTTATGCTAATAACGTAATGTATTGGTAATACTCCATATTACTTCTACGTACGGAGTACTACGGAGTACTACATATTAGATACCTAGGTAGTGTATTGGCACGGATCAAGCAAACTGAAAATGAAGCATCCAACATCACTCCACTCACACAAGTCTCATCGAAATGCAGCCTCATTGACGGTTACAGAGTCCCACATCGTCTCTCTTTGGCAATCAATGGATTTCCCTCTGCGTTTCCTCTTTTGGTTTGGACCCAACGGGCGTGGCCTATTGTCCGTCGTGCTTTAGGAATAATCCGAGACACGTTGGGCCGGGTGGATCTCGCCTTGGCCAGGTTAACTAGTGCATGGCTTCACGCCATACCGTCACACCAGGGCAAGCATTCAGCTATGCAGGGTCTCAGGGCTTCCAAGAAAGCGACGATGGCTGTCTGTATGGAACATCGCCAAAATCGTTGAGTGTCCGCTGATGAAATGGCGTGCGAGCCACCATTACCTGCTTATCAGATGGAGGGCCAATCGATCCATTTGCCCACCCCCTGGTATATGCAACCCGATCGTGCAGGGGCTCCAGACAGGCTGAATTGATCCATTGAGAACATCCGCCAGAATCTCCGTTTCTGTTCCCATCACGTGGCGGCCTAGGATAAGACCGCCCGCGCCGTCCTTCTTGCCCTTGCCCTTCTCTGTCCTTGTCTTCTCTTTTCTCCTCGTATTGCGTCATAGCTTTGAATTTGATTTACATGGACCAAAACCATCCACGGACGATATGCCATGCAATGCATGACTCTACGCCAAGGCGCACTGTTGGTACAGCTGTGCTCTGTCTCCTCTTCATCGTTCAGAGAGGCTTGGTAAACTACCAACAGGTCATCAGCAGATCATACCTGTCTCATTCGAGGAGAGCTGCAAGAATGCTTCGGCCAAGGCTCCCCTGCAATTTCAAGTTAGAGAGAGTTCTCTATGTCAAATGCAATATAACCTACACTATCAGCTACAATTGCTGAGGTGTACACTTCACTTTTGCTGGTCTGGTACAACGGTTTGACACTCTACGTCCCTGAATGGTGCCGTTTTTCAAAGACATTCGCCCCTTACCGTCCACGGACGAAGGGAATCATTTAAGCCAGTACTAAGACGGCTGTGGGGAATTTTCTATTATTGTTCTATTTATCCTGCATGAGTAAACTGGCCTGGCTCATTTCACATGGCCCTTGACGAAGACAAGCTTAGGATTTTTGTGAATGCAATTTTATCCTAAAATGCTCTAGAATGTGCGTATCGAGGTGTTTTGCGCAACGAATCAACGATCATGAGTCAGAGCCACTTAATCCCTGATCAGCTGCGGTGGTGGTACTCAGCAGCAGGCAAGAGGAAACCCCCATTGAAGTTACAACTTCAAAGTTGCATCTCGAAGCCACCTAGCGCTGTCCTACGACAATTTGCAATTGGTGAAACCTTGCCGGCTGATCTCCCCATTTGCCGACAAAAATAACGACGAGGAGCAAACAACACTGAGCAATCATCCCCCCTCTCCTCGCGGAACGTGCTCCAATGCACTTCGTCCACCTTGGCTCGGGGGTATGAGGCTTTGAAATCCGGTCTCTCTGGTTGATATGCACCCACGCCACCTCTCCCGACCCATAATCAGGCAGATTTCCTTCTCCCAGCCTTAATCATGAGTGACATGGAGGATCAGCAACGACAACGGCGGGCGTATATGCATGGCTTGGGGATTCGCGAGACAAGCACAAAGGCGAATGCCCTGCAGCTGAGACATGCCTCTCCATCGACTGTTGCACCCTCCACTTTGGAAACATGCGGCTTTATCTCAGGCAATCCTGGTAATGTCGTGGCATTTCATTTGTGGTTGAGAGGCCGCTGACCAGGACTCAGATTACCCCCTGACTTGCCACCCAGGCCAGATGTGTGCGAGAGACCCAGTGCGCAGTCTTGTTGCGTGCTGCTGGAACGCAATCCAAGGCACTTGTGATGTCTCAACTAGATGTCTCGACAGGACTCAGTCCCATCTGGAGAATGTGTTTGATGGATTGGACATGGTGTGGTTAGTCCCTACCATAGATAGACTCTTTGGTCATTCTATTCTAATAGGCCCACCGCCGAGACTGGGCTTGGGCTGACTTCCTGATATAGTTTCGATCAACGTGCACCATATTGCAAGACAGATGTGTTTAGCGGCGATCCGGAACTAAGTGGCTACTCTCTCTTTATTTGCGACACCGACAAAATCACGGAGACGGTTCTCCGTTATATCCCGACGTCAAGCGTGGAACCAACGCTGGTGCCCTCTTCTGAAGTAGCAAGTTCACATGCGAATTATACATCTATCACGGAAGATATATCGACCGTTTCTTCGACGTCGGTGTCTACCATTGTTGGGGCTGTGGTGGGTAGTGTTGGTCAGTCTATTCTAGGGAAAGGGGCTATCGCTTGCTCGGCACTATCTGACTCTGGCGTTCATTCAGGGGCATTGGCTGCAGTGGGCGCCAGCATCTGGGTCTTATGGCAGCTAAGGAAGAGTCGTCGAGAACTATCAGCAGGGGGTAAACCCGCACATACGGCCAGATCATCACATTTTCATAATGGGCCAGCCACATCCCTGGGAGGGCATTCTCCACCGACTGAGCTACCATGCAACCGGATGAGAAGTTCCAAGGAGGCATAACAGCGTTAGTTACTCGTGGGCCCCTTATCGTCAAGCTTTTCGTCAAGCATGGAGCACGATTAGGTTCGAAATTCCGCCATAGGCCGCCTTAAGAAGACAGCCGGCTGGCGCTGGAGAATCTGAGGGAAGTATCTCATGCCGGTTTTCCGCATCTTGAAAAGAAAAGGTGAAGCCCAGGCCGTTTGTTGGGAGAGCTTGGAATTCGTGGAGTCGAACAATCAAGGCAACTCGTGTTTGAAGAGAACAAGGAAAACGGATAATTCGTGGCCCAAAAAGGTTCCTTAACGACAGCCGAAATCATACTATTCTGTTCCGATATAAACATTCAAGGCAGCTAAGTATTAATGGACTAATTTTTCTTTGGAATGGAGGGATTAACTCGGCACGACTAGCCGTCCGCTAGGTATTGCCATAACGGGGGTGTTGTAGTTCTTATAGGGTTACTTTAGTCATTACTAACAAGAAGGATGCTATTGGATCGGACCCTCGGTGGCTCGGATCCTTCACTATCGATGCCTCAAGCAGTATAGGATCCCGCATTGATGATATTAACAGGCGAAATCAAATCACCCTGGGCAAGGATTTCCGAAAATATTTTCACTCGGTATTGTACTGTCAAATCCGGTATGACTTTTGCCTCATCGCCAGCGTAATTGTGTCTGCCCGCTCAAGTCTCTGACTGACATAGAATAGACAATGTCGACCAAACTGCCCCCTCTCCCATTTGAATACTGCCAGGCGCTCCAGCTCATTGACGATGCTCACTCCCAAGATACCAGGACTGTTGAAGGACTCGATGGTGCGGCAACTGTTCCATATGAGCTGCATTACGCCCGAAAAATGACGCGGTGGCTCGAAGCTCGCTGTCCATGTGCTCCGCCAGTGCTTCAGTTGGCATGTAGAGCACAGCACTTCAAGAGGTATTGTTGACCGACCCTAGATTTCAAGAGTTGATGTGACTCAGTGTCAGCTCACAGTACACCACTAGATGGGAGATTCCTAGAAGCAGCTTCCCTATGACTCGGCCTGGCTACCTGACATGGCGAGCGAAACTCAAGGCTCAGGCTGCGAAGCAGATAGCCGATCTGTTGGCCTCACCCTCAATCGTACCACAAATCCCGGAAAAGGACCGTGAGCGGGTAGCGGCATTAATCCGCAAGGAGAACCTGACTACAGACGAGGAGACGCAAGTTCTGGAGGATGTTGCCTGTCTGGTGTTTTTGGATGACCAGTTCGACGATTTCGAAAAGAGGCCGGAAATTGATGAGGAGAAGATGATTGGAATTCTGCGCAAGACTTGGGGTAAGATGAGCGAACCTGGAAGGCAGCTGGCGTTGGAAATGGATCTGAGTGGGAGGGCGAAGACGCTTATTGGCAAGGCACTGCAAGCGTAGCACTACGAAGGAAGCACCACCGTAAAACAATAGGTAGAAGGGCCTTGAGAGAGAGTCCTCGTTGGTGGTCTGAAGTGTTCTCGGTCTGAACAGTGAACTTTACGAGAACGCATCTTTTGTGCTAGCAGCATCCACAATAGCCCATATTTATACACACATGCATTGACTGTATCCCCATTTACATGAATTCAGGTCGGCCATAAGTGCAGCAGCCCAGGGGCCATGCTTCATATAGTCTCACACTCTCAATAGCCGGTTTGCTCTTGTAAGTGCCCAGGCACATATACATAGTAAATTCTTTTCCCCAGCAGAAACCATCAATGATCTCTTTATTGGTCAGGCGAAGAACCGGTCAGCTTCCCAGACCATCCCCCGCATGAAGCTCGATTCACTGGCACCGTCGTCTGTGAGCCGTCAGCTGGTCTCCCGAGGGCTTTACCCGGGCTGCTGGCGCTTCAAATTTCCTCACAGCTGCTAGCAGAAAACGACTTTTTATTGTTCTAGCTAGAAGTTCCAAAATTGCGTGGTGGGTCTCCTCTTTTCTCTCTTCTATTCCCCCCTTTACCTCATCCAAATCCTTCACCTTTTTTGGTCTTCTGACCTTACCACAACAGCCAACTTTCGAGGCTGGCTGCTTAACTCACCCTCACTTGTTCACAACAAGATAACTGTGATTATCGTGAGTTAAGGTTCGCAGACCTGAGATCTTTTCCTGGTGGTCCTTTCTGTCACTGCCCGAAAAGAACTTACCCAACACCCTCTCCTGAGACTCCTCGTGGGTGGTCCGCCTGTGTGGACGCCTCTCACTCTATCCTGATTCAAACCTTTTCTCGGGGGACCAGTTTCTATCTGTCAGCCTAGTCAGTAAGCACTTCAACAAGATGTCTTCGTCGGCTAACCATGTGCTGGCAGGCATTTTCGAGGGGATCCTTCATCGTAGTACCGTGATGGCAGCCAACATGGATGGCTCTAGCGAGCAGACTTCGGCTACCAGCGACTGCCCACCTAGCTCCGAAAATCAGGGCACCTCCTCCGGTTATGACTCGAGCTCCAAAGCAGAGTCGTCCTCTGCGCAGTCGGATGGCATCGTCTGTCAGAAGAAAATCGAGAGTGAATGCCTCAAGAACGCGACTTGTCTCAAGGGTAAGCGCTTGAATAATCGTGAGTGCCTCAAGGCTACAGGTGCGTGCTCTACAATGAAATACTTTCGCATGACAACACGAACGCAAAGTAGGGCTAACTGTCGGGTATCTAGAGGCACTTGATTCCGAGACTTCGACTGAACCTTGTCTTAAATTGAAGAAGAATGTGAGAAACAACCAGAAGACTCTGGAATCAGAAACGTCCGACAAGGATGAGACTTCCGCCGCTAGCACTAGCACTGGTGTTGTTGACTCCTCCGCTGCAACCTCTGGCAATAGCTCAGGGGTCCCACAAAGCATGAACACTGAGTCTGGTACTGAAGCTGGTACCCAGACGGATGATGCTCCACAAGATAGCACGGCGGATGTTGAATCCTCCAAGGCGGCTACCGAAGATACTTCAAGCGAGCCCCCAAAGCCCAGCCACAAGAAATCTTCCTGGAATCTGTCAGAAGACAGTGCCCTCAGAGGAATGAAGGAGTCCGGAGATGCCTTGACCTGGGCGAACATCGCCGCCGCTCTCGGACGCAATAGGGACGAAGTGAAGGCCCGTTGGAAGGCCATCAAAGACCAGGCTATCTCTGGAGATTCCAACAAAGAGCAAGGTGCCAAGGGTAAAGAAAAAATCCAGACAACGGAACCAAAGGGCAAGGCAACCTCCCAGGCCAAAGGCAAGGCCAAAGCAAACCCCAAGGATACGGCCAAGCCGAAGATACAAGCCGATGTTCCAGTAACCCCTGATAGACCGATCAACGGCAAAGCCGTGGCTACTCCGGGTGTGAATGAGCACAATGTCACCAACGGCAAGGCTGCGTTGGGGAACAAGTCTTCCAAGAAGAAGACCAAATTATCCGACCCCTACTATGATGACTTCTATTCCGAGGAGGAAGAATCCTCCGAATACTCGTGGACTCCCTACGACCCAGCTAAAGAGAAACGCAGAGAGGCCCGGTACCTGCAGAATCACATTTACAATGAGCTCTATCCTGGCTACATCAACCCGGAGCCTGATGAATTCTTTGGGCCTCGAGACTGTGAGGTTCTTGCCTCCATTGAGAGCAAGTATCAGCGCTCCAAGTGGCTCGAGATGCAGGCCAACTTCTACAATGTCACCGGCCGTCTAGTCCCGATATTTATGATCAAAGCAAAATGCGAGAGTGCTGCAGAAGAACAGCGACAGGAAAGAGAGGCAGCTCGACAGGCTCGACAGGCGGCCAAACGCGTGGAAGAATGGGTCAAGAAGCTCCCAGACCAGGGTTGTGAGGAGCCTGAGTCGTAATCACAAAACGGAGTGGTCGAGAGAAGGAGAAGCAACCATCTAGGTGCTTCCACTATTCATCAGCCGTGATGCTGATTGGGATAAACGGGCTTTGGGTTCATCGTTTTTTTCTTTCTTTCTTTTCTATTCTCCTCGTCTACTGCGCAGGTGTGTAGAGGAGCACGCCGTTAACCGCAGGATAGAACTGCAGGGTTTCCATCTCCTCGGGGAGAAAATGGAGACAAGGAAGGGGACCTCAACCCTGGAACAATAAATTTGGCGCAAGGAATGGTGGAATAGGCCGGGTATTGAGGTCTGGGTCAAATTTCGCGGAGTAAGGAATTTCGGAAGCTGAGGCATGATTCTCTGGAGGCTCCAGCAGGTACATATAGAGGGACAAGGATTTTTGCTTCGGTAATAGACGATAGAACCCATAGGCCAGGAATAAATCTGTGTTCACCAGGCTCTCTCGGTCCATACAAGCATATGGAGTATACCCAATCTAATTGCTCCCTGGCATGCTAGATTACCGGCTATCTGTACATAAAATACACATTAGATCTTCAACGTCACATCACGCCACGCCCAATACTCCCTCTATGCAACCATACTGATCTCGCCACCAGATACACACGTTATTTTCCGAACAAGTACCTGAGCCTCCTGCCTCCTGCCAACGTCATATGCAAAAAGCCTTGTATGCCCATCTCGAAAGGGAAGAAGAAAAATGGACAACGAAAGAAATACTAAGATCATGCCAGGCGTCAAGAAAAATCTTGAAGTAAGGATGACCACTCAACCTAACGTGGGTCGAAACACCTTATCCATATTACATATCCGTAGCTGGGCATTAGGGGCAGGGGGGAAACAGAGTGAAGAATGAGCTGAACAAACATGCTATGCTGTCAATACACCTGCCTGCGCCAATGGCCAAACCTAAAAGCACTCTTAGATATTGTAAACATTATGAAGATACCGCGCGAGAGTCTGCGCCAGATGATGGTAAATGCAGACAGTTCACCAAGTCGACATTGGCGATATATGTCATCGTATATAGTAAAGAAATGCGCTGCAACAGTTCGATGCTGGCAGCTATCCAGTTCAAGTCACCAAGGACTTTCTCGTGTCGAGGGACCATTTATATAGGATTTTCCATGCCTATAGGGGGTGTGGCGCCGGTAGAAAGGGCGGAATTCGACATCTGTGCCTTGCTCCGGAGTATATCGTTGGATCCAAGCCCACGCCTCATCGTCTTTCCTAAGACAGTAACGAGCTCGCAAGCATCACGAAACATGTCGTCATCCATGCCCTCGGTAGCCTCATAGACCTCGTTTATGGTGTCTCTAGCTAGCTTGCGACTAGCATCAGCGTCGTGGAGACATTCGTAGAGAAACGCGGCGTACTCGGTTTTGACGGACAAGCGTAGTGAGTGTGATCCCCAGAGGAGTTTATCGGCCAATTGGGAAGCCTCTTCGAAGTGTCGATGTGCTGTGGGTAAGTAGTCTTTGGCGGGCAGCAGAAATGATAGTGAAAGTGGAGAAAGAGGTGCTTCAAAGCCAGGGGGAGGGCCAACAGGCCCTCCTTCCAGAGCATGCGTAGGCTGCACTGAGGATGGCCTGTGATATAGGTCGTCGTCTGTAGCAATGCCCTTGCCCTTATCCAGCCTTGAGTGCTCGTTGATGGCAAGAGTGGCAGCCTCGGGATCCCAACTAGCCATATTAGACACGCGGGGTTGATTGCGAAAGAGCACAAAAATGTGGTGAAAGCTGGCACGCAGTTTGTAGGCCAAAACCTTTAACTCGACGTAGCTGCTGACGAAAGGAATGACGTATTCCTGAAGCATCTTGAGACCCTCACGTGCCAGCCAAAGGATGCGCATAACATCCTCATGAAAGATTGGATCGGGTTGGCGGCGCTTCTTGACCTCAACGAGCTTATCAGCAAGTCGAAGGGAAAGACCGAGAAGCTTGTAGAGCGTGGACGAGAGGATGGTATTGTCATTTTCGACGGCCTTTGCCATCCGGCCCAGAAATTTCTGATCGACTTCGGAAGACGCCATGAATAATCCAATTGTGGCCGCACCAATCAACACAGCTCAGCTCTTGGATGTTGTCTCCGCCAGCTCGGCAGCCGCAGGGGCACACGCTCGATCTGGGCAGTGATGATACGAATCCTATGAAAGGAGGTTAGGAGAAAGGGAGGAATGGAAGCGGGTTCCTGCAGCACGGGCGAACGGTATAGAAAACAGTACAGCTCTGAAGCAGTACAGCCTCGCATATGAAAAGAAGCGTAGACATGGATAGACTACTCCGACGCAAGAATACGCCACCCTGCGGCACGGGACGACAGCTGGCAGGTTGTGATTGGGTCCTCCAGAAGAGCAACAGTGACACAGCTAGTGGGAGGTCTGTAGCTGAAGATATAAGAGGCGGAATACTATAGGTTTGGTGTGTGATTGAGGGTTGGAAGACCGTGTGAGCAATGGCAGGAGGGAATAGATGAAAACGTGGAGCAAGAGTGGGAGACAAAGGCACAAAAGAAAAGAAGAAAAATCTGAAAAATGAGTCGAGAGGTTGAAAAAGAGACAGAGGAGGACCAACCACTGAGGAGGGACGCCACGGCGTGGTGTTGGTGTTGGCGCAGATGGTTCAAGGCCAACCATTAGAGGTCAGGCGAACGGGTCGTGGACGTCAGAGCAGAGGTGGAACTGCCGAGTGCATAGCAGCGACTGATGCACTTGATGACCTGGACGAAGAACAACTACTCTTGTGAAGGTCAGCCAGAGATGAGGCGTAGCAAATAAGGCAATTGAGATGGAATGGTGGTCGTATAACGACAGGGAACCAAGCGTAGTGAGCGAAACAAGTGGGCGACTTGAATGAGCTGATAGTACGGAGTAGCGCGCGCGAAAGTAGCAGCGAATTGGAGGCTCCTGGAGACAGGCAAAGATTTGAGACGTGAGCCGCCGAGGGGAGAGAGCCTCGTCAAGCGCCGGGGGGTCGCCAATTGGGTTGCTGGAGCTGCAGAAACCCCTTGTCCAGACTCGGATAGAAGCGCTGCCACCACTGTGCTCAGAGTACGAGTACTCGTACGGAGAAGATACAGCGTGCAGAGTCTGCAGGCGAGAGAGAGAGACTCGTCCGTCTCGCGTCCATCAACCTCGGACCAGGGGGCGGCATCGGAAAGCGGTGAGATGCATCCGAAACTGGGCCCCAAGAGCAGGCCAACATTTAAAACAACATGGAACAGGTGCAGAACCTTGCAGCCTAGCATGCCGCTGCATCTGCAGGCACGCACATGCAACACACGCACGCACGCACAGACAAGGGACTGGTTGCATTGGATGGCTGTTGCTGCTGGTGTCTGCCTCTGCCTCTGCTGGCGACTCTGCTGTGTCGTTATAATAAGAGTGATGGCGATTGAGGATGTTGAAGATATCAAGCAAAGGTCGTAGAACCGGACTGCATTGGCATTTCTCTCTCTGTCGCCGTCATCTCTCGTCGGCCTTTTCTCCCGTCTCCGTCATCTCACGCGCGCTTCCCATCATGTAGTATGTGTCTTCTTCATCCTCTTCAAACCACCCATGCATCTGCTCAGTTGCGCGTGGAACCTTTGGCATCCATGTACGTGCGGGGGGGTACGTGGGTGATACGCGCTCGCGCGTGGTTGAGAAGAAAGAACAGAAATAGGGTTTCCTTTCAAGATCGTCTTACCTTAAAGCGTGCGAGTCCAATGTACGGGCCAGTAAGGAATGAGGCGGACAGTGTGGGTGTGCGGGTGGTGCGACCTGGTTGGATGCGATATGACGATAAGTGCCCGTGTAGGTATGGATGGATTCAGAAGCTCATCGCGAGCACAACGGGCTACAGGCTGGAAGATGGCGAGACGAGTCCCCAAGTCACCAGAAGGTCATTGATTGATCCCGCTATTGCATTGCCATCAAGAGTAGTTTTGCACCTGAGCACCCGGATGGCGATTTGAGGCGCGTATGTGTCGTAAGTAAATAATGAAAAGAGAAAGCTGACAAGAGAAATCACTTCCCCAAAGCCCGGCCAAGGAGAAAAGCAAATCTTCGTCGGCTCGAATCCGGTAAGCCGCTAATACTACTGGTCTGTCATAATAATATTACTTATACCGGACGTCTTTTTGTCTCCGTACTACTTCGTACGGAGTAATAATACTAATCCCATCATACTTCGTACCTAGGTAAGATACTAATAGTAGCAGTCCTGCACATTATCGCTGGCCGCCACCATACGCGTGCCCTCACACAAAAACGCGATACGCGCCTTGCCCATAGTAGGTGTTTCTTTTTACTACCTATTTATTATATCTTATGCGTACTGGAAGTATAGCTAGGTACGTCTAACAGTCCTCTACCGAGCAGTATTGGTCTTTTCATAGTCAATATTAATACACCATACCTAACCCTCTTTGTAAGATGTTGCTCCATTGCTGGAGACGCGTGGTGTATTCGCCGATGGAGCCTCCATTGACTCCTTGATTGATCCTTGCAGTGCAGGAGCACGGAGTACTCCGTACTATGTACTTCGTACGAAGTAGTGCTCTATACTTTGAGCATTTCAGAGACCGCTGTTGACCCCTTTACCCATTATTGCACGGAGTGCATTCATACGAATACCTAGGTAGTCTCGTAGACGCGTCCATTTGTCTTTGGTCCCTGGCGAGTCGTATGTGTCACTCTCACCGACGGCGGTTGCTAGCCAACCCAAGAACCTGCATTATCCATCCCATATTCCTCACGACAGTCAGAGCATAACATCTCTTGTTTCAATACGGAGTTCATGCTTACCAAGTATAAAATGCCCCCTTTCCCCTTTGATACCTATGTTATGGTGACATATGTGCTTGTACAAGTACATGCACTAGGTGTGCATACACATACTACTACAACAAACAACTGATGCTAACAGCCCTACCCGCCTTCTAATGTCTCAGACACTGTCTCGAGGGCTTCGCATCAGTCAACCTCATGCCGGTTCTGGTTCTCCGTGCAGAGTACAGAGCAAAGAGCCGGACAGTTGCCATTATTTTGCCAGCTACTTCCTCGTAAAGGCCTCCATGTCATTCTCAAGAGACGTGCACCACATGGCCCTGTCATACAAGGGCGCTGATACAAAATAGAACAAAGACTCGCTTTTTCAACCCTACCTGACCTTGCTACCTTGCTATTTCAAAGCGTACATGCTATTCCGTACCTCCTCCATTTTATGTATGTTCCTAAATCATTGTTTAATCATCTGGCGCAAGTTTACCAAAGCTGGTCCTAGGCTTATGTCATCGCCCAACTATACTATATAATACATGGCTGTCATACAACATCAACTAGATGCTCTTGGTCTTGTCGCGCCGCCCAGCTTGCGACGTCTCCCTGATACATTCATCGGAGACTCATGGCTTGCCTCATCTGATCCGGCCTCGAATCGTTCATGCCCGCCCACTGTCACTAGCTTGATCACGTTACCAAACGCAAACGCAACCGACATGAGCCCGATTTTAACTTTAGGACCCAGCTCGGATATGATGAGATGTTCAGCTTGTTCATTGTCCACAAAGAGCGGCCTGGATTCGTCCTCTGCCACCCGATCTCCCGTTGATGCTCTCCAAACCTCCCAGCAACGGAATGTGTCTTTCGTTCTGTCCCGCCCTTGAAAACGATTGCGCACGTTCGTGGTTGCATCCTTTTTGATGCCGTAATCTGCTTGAGGACTGCGCCGGAGGCCCACGACGCTACCATCAGATGAGATTCCCCAAACACCAGGATTGCCCACGTGTTTCTTTGTTTCTTTTGCGCCCTCCCATGTGCACCATCCGCTGATTGTGCCATCGGCCGTGTCCTCAAGAAAAATTGCATCGTCCTCGTCCTGGGGCGCAAAGTTATGTAAAACACAATCTCCCGATTCTGCACTCATATAACAGAACGTGAAAGAGGTTAGCCCTATTGATCTGGTATTCGAAGACCGGTGGCATGAATAGGCACACTCGAGGGAACGTGGCTGCATCCTCTCTACTTTGAACGTGTGCAAAATGGAGCCGTCTTCTGCACTGACGAGATAAACATGCTCGACCGATGCCGCGAGAAAATGGGCAAGAGGCGAAAGTGGCACAACTTGATACACCCCCGCATTTATGAGCCGACTTATTGAAAGGTTTCGGGATTCCCACGACGATTCACTTCGTGATATAACGTTGATATTCCCTTGTCTTGATGCAGACACGACAGAGAGCCTCGAACGGGGGTGATGATTGTCTAGGAACCCCATATAAATCAGCCATTATACCATTGAACGATGAATCAACCCTTATATTGCTTACCTTTGCTAACGAGTGGACGAGCGGATAGAAGCCTGGGGCAGAGGGCGAATTCGCGGCTCCCACCACCACCACCACCACCACCACCGGAGGTTACTTCAACTTCTGTCAGTGTACCATGACGCCAAACCATGATCAATTTCAGTGATCCAGATGAAGCACGGTTTTCGAAGAAGAAGGCTTCTGGCTTCGAGTTGTAGCTGTCTACAGACACCGAGGGACCCCATGAGCGATCGGAGAGGTTCCAGAAAGCAACGTGTGACGATGACAAGATAGCCAACCACTGAGATTCATCATCAATCGCCATGGCCAAGACCGGGAATAGGTCCCCATCTCCATTTTTCGTGCTAGTGATGGGATAGCCTTGGCCGCCTCCCTTGATATCCCAAACATGAATGACGCGATCTAGACCAACAGAAACCATTTGGCCCCCCGACGAATTCGCAAGCTTAGCTATGTCAAGCGTGTGAGCCCCGGATAGGGTCTTTACGGACAGACTCGGGCATTCATTTGACTCGTGCTGGTCGTCCGTTTTAGTCTCGTTTTCCAATAGAAGATAGCTAGTGAGTAGGCGGAGCGCTGCGACTACAACTATTACGATGACGATGAAAGTTCCCAGCTGGTGATGGATGAAATCGTATGCCGCTGGGAGTAGAGTAGGTTCTTTCCTATGTGGTATGCGATCAGAGCCCTTCTTGACAAACACCAAAGGTTCATGGACTCTGGCTATGTAGCTATAGGCTGATGGTTTGATGATACGAATGATTTCGCGTGTTGTATCATGATCCTGTAGTCGTAACCAGGATGTAGGGCTTCTTGCTTGGTGAATATCTTCCAGCAGGGATGTCTTTGGGGATTTCGCATGGTGCTTCATGTCAGGACCCTTGTATAGACGCAGCATCTGCTGAAATATGTCTTCACCTCCAAAAAAATGCGACTGGGCGATGAGAACGAAGCCGATCATGACAATTGTTCCGGCGATGCGGGTCGATAAGGCAATCTTGCCTCGGAGGACCTGCCTGACCCAGGATGAGCCACCTCGAGCCTCATTGAAGTTTCGATTATGACGCATGGACTCCTTTGCTAGGGCATCTCCAAGCTCCATTCTGCGTACATCGACGCTCAAGACAGATAAAAAGAAGGTGGAGAGAAAGAAGAAGTCGAACACGATCGCAACAGCGGCGAAGATGCAGAATGCAGACACTCCTGGTGAGACCAGGCAGGACATGCCCATGAGAATCAAGACGTTTTGCACGGTACTCGCAAGCGCAGTGTGAGCAGTCTCACCAAAGGCGTGCCCTATCCTATTGCTTGTGTTATCCTCGGAAGGCGTAAGAATGACGGCGTTTATGAGCCGAAATATGTTTTCCAGACTCATGGAGAGGATCACGAGGGGATACGCCGCACGCGGGATTCGAGAGAGATCAATATTGAAGATGGCGCAGATGGTGAAGCTAGACATGATGGAGAGAAAAATCTGGGTCATGACGGTGACTATGAGACCAAACTTTGACTTGACTGCCCGCAGTTTTGACAGGCTGATGAGGAAATATAGAAGAGTAAGGGCGTATGCCACGGCCAGAACGATGGAGTCCTGCATTGAGATGGGCCGGAACTGAAACTCATAGAGCTGGCTAGCCGAGACACGACCATCTGGCGGGTAGATGTCCCATTTATCTCCTACTTTTCCAGGCAAAGATGGCGCCGTGGTTTCCCACTGGCGGCCAACAGGAGAGTCGCGAAGGTGTAGAAGGGTAATAACGAGAGCGTCCGCCGCCAATAGGCGACGGTCTTCGAATCGCTTGCCACTAAACACGATAGAGTGCCGCAAGGTGATGTTGGCAGGCGTAGATTGGTTCTTCTTATCGTTGACAGTTGATAAAATATCGTGGTCGGCCAGTATACGTTCACGGGAGCAATTCCAGTACAGTAATGGCGATTGAAAGATCCAGGACTGATTGGTCAAGCCATTGACAACATGGAGGGCATCACGCTGAGCCGGAGTCAAATGATCATAGCGGCTGTCGTCAGGGAGAGGAACCCCGGAAGATCTGCTGGGCCCAAAGTCTTGAGTGACGCCGAGAAGCTCATCTTGAAGTTCGAGTGCAGATGAGAGAATCTCAGTGCTCAAGGCTTGCATGTAACTAGCGTGTATCCAGATGGAGCGCATAACGATATCTGGCACGGCATTGACATCGTATGGGAGAGGCTGGGCGACGGTCCATACATGATGAGGGAGATTCGATGCCCCGTTAATGAAATCGGTGGTGAAAAGGAAGGGGATCGGGTAGATGAGAACCGTTGCAACTGCGGCTGAGATGAGCAGTGTTGTGACTGCTAGACGAGACGCATGCCGGCCATAGCGAGCGAAGCCGCGGCGGAGCGGGTGGGATGGAGAGAGGACCGGCGCCTCAGTCGTTCTGGAGATTGGGGCCACGAAGTCAAATGTCAGCCCGATGATGCTGATGAAGAGCACGCGAGTGTCTCGTTAGAATACAACGATGGCATATCTCACCCTCGCAGCGGGTACAATAGGTACCAAATCATTTGGAGAACGTGTGGCTGTAATTGAATTGAGATGATCCATATAATCAAATGTTAGTCCGTGCAGCAGTCCCTAAAACTCCGAAGATGCGTCGTCCTTGTCTCTATGCCTTGTTGGCGATGCGTCGCGACATATGCTCATGCCCGTATCAAGTCAGAGGAGTGGATGTGGGAATCTGTTAAGAACTGGCAGTAGTATGTGCAATACATGGAACAGCGATTAATAAGTAACATCCGAAAAGGGAAGAAAGAAAAAGAAAGCATCCGATGCAAGGAGGACAGTATTATCAGAAGCGACACATTTGGCCACATCCAGCCGCGTCTCTTCGTCCTACCTGGGCCAGGTGGGTAAGCTGGTAGACAAAGCAAGTTGGCAGCGGCAGAGATTTTACCTGTACATACGCTATTGGGCATGGAACGGAAGAGGTATGAAGACACAGAAGCACTACAGTGTGGAAAATGACACGCGATAGATGCGGCTTGAAGACAACCCAATCATATAGATGCCTATACGGAGTACGAAGTAGATATCAACAGAGATATACCTATCTAGAAGCGTTTACGAATTATAGGTATCGTTCTCAGAACAGGAAACGTCACCCTTATGTAAAATCTAATAAGCCGGTTGCTCCTACTACTACCTAGTATCTAGTAATTAACGTACCTAGCTAGGTAAGTATGGGAGTTCTATGCTGATTAAATTAAACTGTCCCAATGAATGGCACATGGTGACAGCACTGCCACTCGTATATGATACTATAGCGCCGAAACATGAATCCCAGCACTGAGGTTTCTACAGGTAGGATACAGGTGGTCATTTGAGAAGGTGCCCGACTGCGAAGTACTAATACTACTACAACTAGGTAGGTAATTAGCATAAGTACGATGTACTCCGTACATCATCAAAGACCTACCTAGTACCCCGCCCCCACCATTGGCTTCATCGCACATTTACTAAACAATGGAATACCAAGTTAAGGTATTTCAGCATCTGGTTTGATCCTCCCTTAGGGAGTATGTGTTACAAATATGCTAACACATAACACAGGAAGCAGGCTGTGTGTGATTAGAGCGAGACGAAATGACCGCACCGCCCCTCAATGCCGCCCTCGGAGACCTCTTCACAACTTTCAATGAATTGAATAGTCCTGTTGTCGAAGAATTTGATTCGGAACCAAGTCCCCTAGAGTTCATGCGCTTCGTCGCGCGCAATACTCCATTTGTCATTCGGGGCGGCGCATCCAACTGGAAGGCGACACAAAAATGGAACACGTCTTATCTGAAGTCAAAACTTGAGGGCCAGACGGTCAATGTGGCCGTAACCCCATTAGGGTATGTAATGTGTGGTATTTGTTGGTATTCAGACCACTGCTTTGGGTTGTAGATCTCATTCTGCTGTTGACAGACTCTGATAATGGCTAAAACAGCAATGCCGACGCCCCAACATTCTCCTCTGATCATGACATCACCGTCATTGCAAAGCCGCACGAGGAGGTCCAGCCGTTCGACGAGTTTCTCACATACATCACTCAACAAGAGACAGACCCAGATTTCCCCATCGATTCCGAAGTGAGATACGCCCAAACTCGTGGGTTTCAGCCCCTCTTTTTTCGTTGTGACTACGGACTGATGCCGCCTTATACCTTTCCAGAAAATGACAACTTCCGTGATGAGTATCTGCCTCTCTTCCCTGATGCCCAGAGAGACATCCCATTTGCGCGGATAGCGCTTCAGAAACAGCCCGAGGCTATAAATTTGTGGATAGGGAACTCCAAGTCCGTCACAGCAATGCACAAGGACAACTTCGAGAACATATTCGTCCAGATCATTGGTAGGAAACACTTCGTCTTGCTTCCGCCTCTATTTCACGCATGTGTGAACGAAAGGCTTCTTCCACCAGCAACGTACATTCGTCACAGGGATGGCCTCGCTCTTCACTTGGACCCGGATGCCAATCCAGTACCATTAGCGACTTGGGACCCAGATGATCCCCATGTCAACTCATCAGCCGTCTCCCATTTTGCCAACCCTATTCACGTTACTCTAAATCCGGGCGACATGCTGTATCTACCAGCAATGTGGTGAGTAGAACCTCTCACGCACAAGTTCCCTAGGTTTTAACCGCCAGAACCTACCGAAATTGGCGGGGAAACCATGGCGCCTGCACAATCAAATGATCCTCACAGAGCTGACTAGAATCTCAAGGTATCACAAGGTTAAGCAGTCGTGTATTCAGGGCGGCGAGAATTTCGTTCTAGCCATCAACTATTGGTACGTCCAGCTACCTCATGGTGTGAAGGAACAAGGCCCCATTTACAACGGAACGCAATCCCTGACTTGAAAACCAGGTACGATATGGAGTTTAGCGGACCCTTGTATGCCATGTCCTCATTTCTTCGGAATCTTAGCATCGGGGATCATGCACTACCATCGGAGGTACCAGAGAATGAAGAAAAGTCTTTTTTTGCGCAAAGTTCAATGAATTAATATAATTCTCTCTTGGTTCACTTCTTCCGTTGGGATATCCTTTTTTGGGCCCTCAGCTCCTTCTTCATCCTGGCGTCCACGATCCTGTACCGACCCTTCACTCCCTTTGGTCGACCCTGGATGCCTTTGTTCAAGCCCTTGGCGACAACCAACTTGGCAGGCTGTCGAGGTTTTTGGCGGCCAGCCTTGCTCAGTAATTTGGCTATACTGTCGGCCTTCTCTTTCTCCGTCATACCCTCGTCGTTTGCGAGCATATCTGACTTCTTCTTCAACCTCTCAAGCTTTTGAGCAGTCTTGAACTTCTTCCGTGCCTTTGCCTCCCGAACCTTTTTGATTGGCCGGGCATTAAATGCCCTCAACTTCTCCTTTATCGCAACGGCTGCAGCCTTCGAAATTGGTTTCAGGGCCTTGTCATGTTTACCCTCGTCATCCAAAAACCATTCTGGCAGCCCGTCCCGGTCGCGAAAAGCGCGCTTATTAAAGCCGTCATCGATGGCGTCGTGGCTTGTCTTTTGCCCCGTGGCAAGCTGGTGCGCCAGTGTCATTGCCTCAGCCGTGATGATATCGATATCTTCTCTTGTTAGCGACCTTGTCTCATTCTCATTCCCAAGATAAACCCGCAAGGTGAGATCGAGGTCGGGAGATGGCAGAAGTCAACTTACCTAGTTTTCCATCTGGCTGTCGCTTGTCGTTTGAATCCCAATCATCCTCGCCCGCAGTCTTCACTACTTTGAAACCTCTCTCATCTCCCGAATCAGAATCAAATCCCTCGGCCATCGCGGTGTCAGCTAATCCACCCTGTTCTCGCTTTCTATCATTCCGTGACACCTGCAAAGCTGACACATGCTCACCCGCACCACCTCTTGACATTTGACTAGCATCATCATCCAACGCCGGTAGCACGCCAGTTATTTCTCTGAAAATATCCTGGCTGAAGAAGGCAGCGGCTCTCTTTGATAAGCCATCTTTAGTCTCAGCTGTATTGTCTAAGTCGGTTAACAAGCCGGATGTAGGTGGCTTGTGGTCGTCATCATCGTCAGATGATACATCGTCTTCGTCCAGTTCACTCAAATCACTCTCTGCTTGATCACTTGCTGAAAGGCCCTCCCATTCATCATCGCCGCGTTCCTCCCTTGCCTTTTTCGCACGATACTTCGCGTCAGCCTCTGATTTCCGCTCTCTGTATTGATTGTACATAGAGTCGAGGTCTCTTTCTAGTTGGTCTTCTTCGTCATCGCTCTCATCCGTGTCTGCGGAGGCGCCTAGACCGCTGTCACGATCCTTCTGCTGGTCGGATTTTGATAATATTGCCATCCTGCCGCGAGCAAGCCGATTCATAGCATTTGTCTTGTCGACAGTTTTGAGAGAGAACATTGAGCCCTCACCCACTGGTCCGGATTCTTCCATTCCGATATCCATTGGCGCCATCATATTCAATTGCATTCTGACGATTTCGCGCTGTTTGCGTTCGTTTTCTCTGCGCTTTTCCCGCTTCCTCTTTGTACTCTCTTTATCCTTCATTGCTTGCAGCTCCTCTTGTATCCGCAGTTCTTCGTCCATTGACTCAACCTCAGCCACTTCCTCCGAAACAGCAGGGGTTGTCGATTGTTTTGTGGAGAGGCCAAATATCTCTCTAACTTTCAGTCTCCATTTCAGCAGCAGTTTGAAATCCTTGCGCCCCAGTACTTTCAGATCGGCGCAACAATTTCTAACTTCTGGCGTTGTTTCGGGGAGTTTGTCGAGTGCGGCTAGTGCAACATCGCCATTTGGGGACTGTTGAAAGGAAAGCTTGTTGTAGCTACCAAGAATGGCGATCGGGTCGTTAGTCTGGATAAACTCGCTGGCAGGAACCTCTTTGAACTGCGTATAGTCTCCATCCTCATAACCGTCTCGCTTTCGCTTCTTGACTTCTGGGTTATAAACCTTGGCTTCATTGTTCGGTGTAGCGCCAGACAGCTCCGCAAATACCGATCGAGGGTCTAAGAAACGCGGATCGATACGCTTGGGGGCTTTATAGCCTCTGCAGACCACGAAAATCTCGGCGGAAACGTTTCGAGAGGAAGGAGGTTTGGTAGCTTCGACCTTGGTGAATAACTGGTTCAGAACCCACAGAAGAGGATTATAGTCCTTGGATCTGAAAACCTTGGTAACAAATGTGCCACCCTCCGCGAGAAACTCGGTTGCGAGCTTCATGGCCTGCAAAGCAAGCTCGGCTTGGTTGAAGGAATCTTGGGCCCATGCGGTACCGACATTAGGGGCTCCGTCATGCAAAACAGTGTCGGCTTTCCATGTCTTGAAGTGCTGTCGAATAGTAGCGCGGCACTTGTCTGTGGTGATGTCGCTCTGGAAAGTGATGACCCTTGGTATGGGCTTTATGGGTGCCAAATCGACGCCAACAATCAAGCTGTTGACTGGCATGACCTCGGCCGCAACCTGACACCACGACTACACAGGGAATCAGCATTGGCTACCCAGGAGCAACCAGAAAGTAAAGACTTACGCCAGGGGCAGCACATAGATCCAACAAAACTTTGCTTTTCTCCAAGAATCCATATTTTTTGTTCAATTGAATGAGCTTGAATGCAGCTCGAGCACGGTAACCCTTCTCCTTTGCAAGTTTATACCACTTGTCCAGACGGCCCTTGCCGTGCTTCTTCTGAATCGCCATGGCGTGGAAATTTGCTGCAGCAGGATCGTGATGCTCTTCACCACTCCCCGCGACGCCAGAAATTTTGACTGGCTTGAAGCAGCGATAAGCGCATCACGTGGTGATAACAAACGGCACAGCAGGTTGGCGAATCTCCGCCGTTAGCTTGCTTCACGTAATGCCACTACACCCCACTATACTACAACCCAACTGCGGATTGCCATTCTGATTTCAGGTTTGGCGATAGGCCATATGGTCTTCAACAGCTCAGCCGTCCAGAGTCAAAGAGTCTGGTCACGATGAGCGGACGGATTCTCGCGGCTGGTTTGCGGCCTACGGCGGCGAGAAACACATCCGTCAAAGCAGTCCGGCATTTACATCGATTCCCCACAGGAGGACTTCTCCGAGCTGATGCCTCAATTCGGGTGACTCGCAGACGCATGTGGTTTGGCGGAAATGCCTTCCACAACTCTGTTACTGCGCGGAATGCCTCTTTTGCTCGGTTCTTGCCTAAGCTGGTGGTCAAGTTCGTCCGAATACCGGCCATGTTCGGCGGCCTGGCCATCGGTGCCTTTGCTTGGGTTCAATATCAGGCTACACGTATGTTACCTTCGTTTCCCATCTTGATAGGGTAATTCCTTTGCTCACCAGTTACAGAGGCTGGTAATTATGCGATTTCCATCTTCAACTCGACTTTGGACACAGTAACTGGTACTGCGTCAACCCTGTATGGCAGTGCCAAGGATGTTGCCGATCAGACGCTTCAGGGGTGGGAACACACCAAGGATCAGGTTGAAATTCCGGAATGGCTGAAACGAATGTTACGAAAAAATGAAGCAACTGGTACTGGGGGTTCTGGTGGCCCTGGCGGCGATGGTGACCCAAAACACAGCAAAATCGCTGCAGCGACAGCAATTGGTGCCTCAGCTGCTGCATATGGACATGAAAAATCCGCCGAGGACGATTCCCGAAATACTGCCGAGGCCACGAAGGAAGATCAAATGATGATATTCACAAAAAAGATGATCGAGATCCGAAGCATACTGCAGAAGGTGGGCCAGTTAAGCTCCCTTGCCCTCCCATCTATTGTTGTCATCGGCTCTCAATCATCTGGGAAAAGTTCGGTCTTGGAAGCCATTGTCGGTCATGAGTTTCTCCCGAAGGGTTCCAACATGGTGACCCGGAGGCCAATCGAGTTGACTCTCATCAATACTCCCGACTCAACTGATGAATATGGAGAGTTTCCAGACCTTGGACTGAGAAAAATCACCAATTTTGCTTCAATCCAGCGGACCTTGACGGAACTTAACTTGGCTGTATCGGATGCCGAATGTGTTTCGGACGATCCCATTAACTTGACGATATACTCGCCGAACGTTCCCGACTTGTCCTTGATCGATTTACCAGGATATATCCAAGTGGTAGGACAAAATCAGCCACTCCAGCTTAAACAGAACATATCCGAGTTATGCGACAAGTATATCCAGCCTCCAAATGTAATCCTAGCCATATCCGCTGCGGATGTTGATCTGGCAAATTCGGCAGCTCTGCGGGCATCCCGGAGAGTTGACCCCCGAGGAGAGCGAACCATTGGTGTTGTTACAAAAATGGACTTGGTCGACGCTGCGCGTGGTGCAGCTATTCTTAACGACACACAGTATCCCCTTCGGTTGGGGTATGTCGGAGTGGTGTCAAAAGCGCCTCAGTCGCAAGGGCTGTTCAAAATGGGCTCATCAAACTTGCTTGCTACGATAGCCAAAAACGAGAATTCATTTTTCTCATCTCATCCTCTAGAGTTCGGACCGGACGCGGGCGTGAACGTGGGCACGATCACTCTGCGAAAGAAATTGATGCATGTGCTGGAGCAGACGATGTCATCCAGCCTACAGAGTACTAGCGATGCTATCAGACAAGAACTCGAGGAAGCGACATACGAATTCAAGGTTCAGTACAATGATCGTCCGCTGTCGGCGGAGTCATACCTTGCTGAAAGCCTCGACGCATTCAAACATTCTTTCAAGGAGTTTGCTGGGGAATTTGGTCGGTCTCAAATGCATGAGCTTTTGAAGAGTGAGCTAGACCAGAAGGTCCTCGACCTCCTGGCTGCTCGATACTGGAATAGGCCCATCACAGACCTGGGGCCATCACAGGCGGAGCCCGATAGCCTCGCCGATCTACCTAAAGCAAATCCAGACTCCCTCTACTGGCGTCGACAGTTGGACGCTTCCGTATCGGCACTTACAAAGCTAGGTGTTGGACGTTTGGCCACCACGGTCGTTGCAACTTCTCTTCAGACCGATGTCGACAAGCTGCTGTCCAATTCTAGCTTTGCAAATCACCCTTTTGCTCGAAATGCCATTGTGGAGGCGGCTTCAACGATTCTTAACGAACGATTTTACAGTACTAGCGATCAAGTTGAAAATTGCATCAAGCCTTTCAAATTTGATATCGAAGTTGAAGAACGAGAGTGGGCCCAGGGGCGGCAACACATCGGCGCTGTACTCAAAAAGGAGCTTCAAGACTGCGAGGCCGCACTGACTCACCTGGAATCTGCCGTCGGAGGACGACGCAAACTGAAAGAAGTTATGGCCTTTGTAGACAAGGCACGTAAAGGTGACATCGTGCTTGAAGGCGACGGACGGAGTGGTGCCGGGGGATTCAGTGCGGCACTTCTCGGCAAAGGTAAGTTCCATATGATGTTTCTTCTGTTCCACACTTCTAATACGCATTCAGGACGAGAGGCAGTGTTCCTTCGCGACCGCGGAGACATTATCAGAATGCGCATGATGGCAGTCAAATCCAAGCAATGCAGCAACCCCAAGAACAAGTATTATTGCCCAGAGATATTTTTGGATGCTGCAGCTACCAAGCTAGCTTCTACAGCTGTGCTGTTTCTCAACGTGGAACTGCTATCCGAATTCTACTATAACTTTCCTCGGGAGCTAGATCTTCGCTTGGGCCGACATCTCTCGGCAGAGGAAGTTGAGAAGTTCGCCAAAGAAGACCCCAAGATTCGTCGACATCTAGATGTCATCAGAAGAAAAGAGCTTCTAGAGCTGGTTCTCGAGAAAATGGAGGGTCTACGACAACTAGAGGGGCGGGAACGAGACCGCGGAATGGGTGGCAGGAGAGGGAACGCCGGCAAGGAGCGAGGGCGATGGGGACTCTTTTAAACCTGCAACACCGCAATCATGTTAAACTCCTATAAAATACAGCGTGTTGGAGTTGGCCATAATCATGTTTCTTGGCACTGCTTTGTCTTCTACCATGTGTTGGAAGGAGACGGAAGTATACGGCCAAGTTGCCGTAGCGCTCAGCCATGTCCTTCCAGTTGAGTCCCTGATTTCTTCCTGTCGCATGTTGTATGGCATTTATATATCATGGATACGACCGTAAAAAAGGATACCCTCCTCATTTTCACACAGTATATACATATATCTTGACTCCATTCGTCTTATCATACATCATAGCCGTGCAAGGTGCTCAAAGTTAACGCGTCGTGCGAATTTGCCATTCAAGGTACGACGAGAGGGCCAGCAGTCACAAATCCTCCTACGCGCCCGCATCTACACTCATCTGCAGAGTTACTTCCCATCGGATATTGCTCCCGTTGCCATATCCCTCCCCTAAGCGGTTCTGTATCAATGTTGAAATGCGGTTACGCAGCTTACTCAATGAGAGCTCGTCACAACCCTTAGTAACACTCACTTTCATGTTTGCCATGCACAAACCGTAGTGAACCTGCCAAAACTGTGCCTCATCAACACGAGCGATACTGGACTCCGACTCGATTTCGCGAAGGACAGACGTAACGCCGATGTTTCCCCTGTTCCCACCGTATGACATGAGCAACATGAGGCCCTGGGCAATAGCAACACGCATGCCTAAACCAAACATCGCAAGAGAGATGACGGCACAAATCAGGCGGTCCAGCCAAGTATAGAGGGAAATGGATAGTAAAGGCAGTAGCGCGATCAAGGCCGAGAAGAAAAGAGTCAAAAAGTGAAAAGGATTAGAGAGTATGCTTGGCAAAGCCGCTAAGTAAGAGACTCTCATAACCTTAGCGATCCGCGCATGGTTCCTCAATCCGTAGGCCGAGATAAGAGTACTGGTGATGGCGGCAGCCGACACCAAATCGACTGAGCCTGCAGAAACGCGTTCGTGAGCATGCGCATGGTGTGCTTCATGGTTACCGAGGGATTCCAGAAAGTGTTTGAGATTATGGGAGACAAGATCAAACCCGCCAAAGAGAAGGAATATTGACATGGCGAATCCTGCCAACACTTCCGTTCTCTCCAGACCGAAAGGGTGTCTGATGCTGCTTCGCCGCCAAACCTCAAAATTTCCCAACACATCAACGACAACGCAAACAGCTGCACTACCGGCGTCAAAGAATACCAAGTGAGATAGTGCCATGGCAGCAAGTGAACCCTCAGACTTGAAGAATATGAACATGGCAACGGCGACATGACATAAGCTCCAATAGAGTCGCATCCGCTGATCACGGTGCAGGCTCTTCCAAGCTTCCTTTATGGTCGGTATCGGGAGCGACGCCGGAAGGACAGGAGGGGGCCGTGGTGGTGGCTCTTGGAAGATTTGATGCTGGGTTGAGATGCTACTATGCTTATATCTGTGACCGCGTCGTTGGCCAATATTCTATTAATCGGTCGGTTAGCTGACGAATAGGGGGACTTGCATTGGCATTGGATCGAACAAACCGATTTGACAGGCGCAGTCGATATCACTTGAGTCTGGAAGTTGAAAGGATTTGGAACGGTCCCGGTCTGGGGAGCACTATGCCCAGAGTCTGGTTCTGGCATGGCGAACGGGTGGAGAAGGGAAGCGGACGCGGCCGTTGATGATCCCGACGTCGCGCAATGAGAGAGGCCACGAGAGTCAAAGGGGAGTTCGATGGCTTCGGTATCGTCAACCACGAGAGTTGGTATTGAGGTGCTTTTGGAGAGGTGCTTAGCAGGGTGAACTGGCTCCATATGCTAGGATATGATCCTCTGCGGCCCTAAGCAGAGGTTGAGGGAGATGACCGGCTCGTTTGAATGGAATCCGACTCAATCCAGCCCATATATGCTTTGTCGTCTTTGACGAGAATGCCTGGGGGTGGGCTGACGATGATGACGAGGATATTGTTATGTTGAACTAGAAGTATTTAGGGAGTACGGAGTATGGAATATGTAGTATCTAGTAGAAGTAGCATCTCTACCCGGACAAGTAGGTACTAGGTATGCTACCTACCTAGGAAGTTAGCATAATGATGCAGATGTAATTAGTTTGAATACCTTACCTAGTACGGAGTACTACTACCTACTTAGTACTAGGGTGCCTAAACCAGGATTACATAATAAGTTCTAACTCATAGGCAGAATACCCACTTGCATGTGCTGTTCTCAGTGCTAACAGGCCGCCAGCATTACGCCCTGCTACCATCACTAACCAAGGAGCATCAGATCTCTTCTCAGCCCTTAATACTATCGAATCCATAGGTTTGACATGCAGGCTCTCAGATACTACAAGCTAGAGCCAGACGCCAGTCCTTGCGGCGCTGTCCCCTCACAGCCCTGATCGACAGGGCCAACCCCAATCGCTGACATGTCTAATGACATTCACAACGCCAAGCGCAGTGGCTCTCCAACACCAACGGCATCTCACAGGAGGGTGCCCTCCAACTCCGGTCTGCTTGCCAGGCTTCCATTCATGAGGTCATCAACCGACAAAGAAGCAGGTCAAGAGGTGGAAGAAGAGGAAGTACCACCAGCCCAAGTCCGCGCACTTGCTACAACCGTGCAGCAGCACAGGACACGACGGCGCAGAGGATCCCTTAGGAAGGTGGCGCTACTTGGGAGAGGCGCGCAACGTGACAGGAGAGACAGCAGATCGCTGACGATCGACACCGAGCATACCGCCGAAGCGTTCATCTCTGATTCAGCTCAAGTTGAGCCCAATGCTGCCATCGCGGAGCACAATGCTCTTGGCCTCAAGGTGTCTCAGCTCCCAGTTTCCACGGATGAGTATGCTACTCAGACAAACCTTGCAGCCTCATCCGCCTCTTCAGTCCGAGCCGGCCCTTGCCCAGACAGAAACGCCGAACAGTCGCACACTTATAATTCCACAACGGACGAAGAAGACTTGGTTCAGATAGGTTCTCATAGTGCTGGTCCGTTACGATCGGGTCTATCTTTGTCCTCGGGCTCTGAATCATACTATGCAAACCGTGTAACGGCCCAGCGACGCAGGTCGTTCCAGCAAGCCAAATCGCCATTATCCTACAGCGGCATTTCAACAACAGCTCTGCCGCCAGCCGATTCGGACTGGGACTACTCTGAGACTGAATGGTGGGGTTGGGTGGTCGTGACGGTAACATGGTTTGTCTTCGTCATGGGAATGGGTTCTTGTCTTGACATCTGGAGTTGGGCGTGGGACGTGGGCAAGACACCATACGCACCACCGGAGCTTGAAGATGACCCGACATTACCAATCGTAGGATACTATCCCGCACTCATTATTTTGACATGTGTCATGGCTTGGGTCTGGGTCGTGGTAGCTTGGGTGGGCATGAAGTATTTCCGGCACGCCAAGATTAGTGGTGATTGAATAGATTCGTCAACTGGCCCATTCCCTTCGTTGTGGCGGAAATGCTATTTTATACTACACCACGAAGGCTCTGATAGGAAGAAAGAAGAGCAGTTGATGCTAACTTGCTTGAAGAGTTGGGTTGGAGTACAGATACAGGCATGGCGATATCTTCACGACATGATCCGAAATGGACATTCACGACGTACGAGTAATTCATAAATCCTGGGCCTAACTACTACTAGGTAGTCAGGTAATTCTGACCAACATATCAATACCCATTACTTCGTACACAGAGATTCTCTAACACATAGCTAGCTGGTATCAATACCACCCGGAAGGTATGTGCGGCATTATAAAGTATCAAGTTCGTTATGCCTATCCTCCCAACAAATAGGGAGGGCGCTGTGTCAGCCCATTCAGCAGCGGGTGGTGAGCCCAATCAGTCAAACGCCCATTGGCCACACAGCGACCGCCTGAAGGGGATGGTACACAGTATGAGAGACAGTGATACGATTGTGTACTGTGCGCGGCACATGCGACCCCGCACGGAGTACATACTTGAAACATGGTACAAAGAATTCTCTCTCGACGATTGCATGGCTGGATTCGGACAGACCTTCTTGATAGCATAGTACGTCTTCATCCTAATGTGAGTAGATCCATAGTATCTAGTTATATAAGACGAGATGCAGTCAACTCACTGGTAGGTTACTAGTCGTAATACTACTTCATATTATCTCGTAGGCTGAACGTCTGCAAGTGCATGTCCATGCGATATTGGAGCAATGCCGACGTTCTACTGGCGCTGGGCAGTTCCAGCTCATACAGGTACCTATCATTAGTACCTAGAGATTTGCCTGCGTGCCGTGACGTTGGTAGGTACCAGCCTGGTATTGACTAATCCGGAGTACTCCGTACTGTGCTAGGCGCCAGGTAGTGCCTCCCTGACGTTGCTGGCTTGTGTGAGAAAGCTCTCCAACCTCCGCCAGCCCTCGACGTTTTCCTACGCCGCTAAATCCCCCCATTGCCATCCGCGCTCGCTTCTACTCTCAGCCCTCCATCATCAACTCCTGCGGATTCGTTACTCGACGACGGACAATACCTACGCCCTGCCACTTCCGATACCGACTGGCAGACTGGCGGACGTTTCTTTCTCCCTTTCTCTCCCTCTACCTCTCCTCCCTCTCCTCCCTCTTCTCCTTCTCCCTCAACAACAGGGCACCATTCTGCGCCCTGTCCCGTCGACCCAAATCCTGCCTGAAACACGCACCCACGACTTAGGGTCATCATCACTTCGATTTCTCTGCCGCCCTGTCAGCCTGTCTCCCTCTAAGATCTCATCATCTTCATCCAGCAGTCTTTGCCGCGGTGCCCGTGAACTCGATTCCACCGCCTGCTCTTGGTTGTCGCAAAGGGCCGTTGTTCCTGGTTTGAAAACCACGACAAAGCAAACCATTTGTGGTGGCATAACCGTTATTTACCGCCTCGACAAGCACCGCCCTCCCCCGAAATAGCCTCCATCACGCGGTGAATCCCATCTCGGCTGCAAGCGTATCTTGTGCCCATCCTGACAAAGTCCCCCTCGAGGGGCCCCATCGCTTCAACATATCCGCCTTTTATCACCAGTCATCTTCCACCCACCCGTTCCGACGACGGATCGAGTCGGATCCATTGTTTAAGCATGAGGGAAGTCAACTTCAGCATCCCCAATGTCAATAAGGCGTCGGTGGGAATCACCACAGCCCTCTACGATCGCCGAGCGCTCGATTGTACCTCGACTTTGCCTTTGATCAATTCGCTCAACCATCTCGCATACCTGACTACTTCATCGGCCCGTATTCGCGACATCCTCACTGTGGATGGAGGAATCGAGCGCTTGGTCTGCATCCTAAAACAGGGGCGGAGCAAAGATATGATGGGCATGTGGAAGTGGAATTTAGCTTTTCAGTGTGTTGTCAACATCGGCGTTCGAGGAACCGAAAATGTGCGGACCAGAGTCGTCGAGGCCGACATGGTCCCTGTCATTGCCACAATTCTCGACAACTACATCAAGGTCATCGATAAGTGTCGCGAAAAGGCCGACGAAGTCAAGCAGAAACAAATTCAGGACCACCACCATCGTCATAAGAGCCATGATCATCGAAATACATCCAAGGCCTCCTCTCCCTCCTTTGCCAACAGATCCACGTTTGTTGACCCGGACCAGAGATCTTTTCGAAGGCAGGGGCCACCATCTTCAATCGATGTTTCAGCTACCTCTGCTGGACCATCTACTGCTGCCCCCCGACAGAGTAACGAAACATCTGCTACTCATTCACACCACAACACTTCAGACCGACTAGCCGTGACGCCGAATCGCCAGCGCCACAGTTTCCAGGGAACTGATAGACGACATGCTACTGCCTCTGCTCCCAGGCAGCCTATACAACCTCTTGCCACCGCTGTTCCAACCATGGAAACAGTTGACGGTTTCGTGCGCACAGTGCGTGACGTGGACCGTTTGTCTTCCATAGCTCCGTTTGGTACCTCCGACGGGGTATCCCAACCCAATTCACCCACAACGCCTCTTCCGCCCCCTCAACTGCGCTCCCCGACGGTTCGACCGGCTATGACCCTAGACGCTGCTACTCGGTCGCGCAGACGACCGTCTATCAGGCACCAAAACTCTACTGCCGAGTCGGACGATCTCAACGGAGATAGTATGCCATCTGATGAGTCCCCAGATGCCGAGATGGCAGACACTGCCGAAATACAATCGGCTGTTGGGATTCAGGATATTACTATGGACGATGGCCAAAGCATTTTGGCTGGCGATTCCCTGGATCTGACAACCACAGCAGTATCTGAAACTCAAGACGCCGGGGCCTTCAACATCGCACACCGCGCCACCATTGATGGAAGCATCAGGAACAATGTGACTCCTGCGCCTGTGCCACCGATCGGCTTATCCCCAAACCGCCCAGCGCTGGTTACCCCACCACAACCACCCGCTCCAAATGCCGCTGTAACTCGCTACCTTCTCGATCGTCACTTTGTTCCAAACCCGCAACTGCTCGCTGCAATGCCTCGTGAAGAGGATGTCCTAATGTCGCTACAGCTTTTAGCATACGTCTCCAAATACTGCGGTTTACGTTCATATTTCCAAAAGAGCCATCTGGTCCCGAAGCTCACTATAGGCAAAGACCTAGCACTTCTCGATGGTCAGGAAGACGATGCGCTTGAGACAGATGATACGGATGAGAGCGACGAGGAATATCTGCTTGAGAACGACTTCAATCTCTTCCCATTGGTTGAAAAGTTCACAGTTAGGTATCACAGTACCGACATGCAATACTGGGCTGGTGTTGTCATGCGAAATTTGTGCCGGAAAGATGATACCCGTGGAGGGATTCGACAATGCGCCTATTATCAATGTGGAAAATGGGAGGAATTTACGCGCCAATTCGCTAAATGCCGTCGATGCCGCCGGACCAAATATTGCAGTAAGGAATGCCAGAAGAGTGCCTGGGCTTTCCATCGCCACTGGTGTGTTGCCGCCTCACAATGAGCCACCGGGGACCATAGTGATATGGGGTGTTAGGCTCAATCGGTTTTGAAGTATAACGTTTGATTTCACCATTGGAAGGTTGCGACTGCATTGCACAGCAAAGCGTTTCATCAGCGCACGGCATCTTCTCTCGATACCACAGTTTTTATGGCGTATGCGGTCCAATATGGGAAGTTTAATGGGGCTTTCCTGGAGTCTTTTTCGGTCTGACTTTGGTTTTTCTTCTATGCAACTTCATCTTAGTTTGCAATGCACATGAGCGCTCACCTCATCATACACTCTACCATTGCATCGGGGCGATGACCATCCCGATATATACGATGTATGTGCATGTATATATCTACGTATCAATGTAAGTGCATGGATATATGTGCATTTACCTCTTCCTCGAGTTTGTTTACCGA
Organism: Hypomyces perniciosus; assembly: GCA_008477525.1. NCBI lineage: Eukaryota > Fungi > Ascomycota > Sordariomycetes > Hypocreales > Hypocreaceae > Hypomyces > Hypomyces perniciosus. Next base: position 1,048,168 of record SPDT01000010.1, read on the forward strand.
CGCTTCATTGAGTTGGCCACACGTTCAAAATCAACAAAGGATACCGAGAAAGCATATTCAGCCGTCGTTTTACGGTAATTCAGCGAGTGTACCAAGGAACTAGCAGGAAGGACAAATGGTCTTTGTTTTCTCTTTTTTTTTCTCGGCAACATCCAACGAGTCTCCAAAGGTGACCTGGTAATCCAGCATCACAACCTACTCGGGCATCGATAAAAGGAAGGAAATGGGATAAGGACGCTACAAATGAACTTCGAAGGAACTTTCCAAGGGACTTGATGAGGGCCCGTCGTGGCTAATGACAGAAGTAGCGTAGGATACTATTCGGAATCATTTACGCATTCCTTGGGTTCATAGATGAATAGGATCAACGATATCATGCGACTTGAGTTTGCCGAATGTGTCTGATTAGGAGTGCTTGGCTCGGAAGAGAATCGGCAATATGCCGTTAAAATAGGTACGTAACGCGTGTGATTATACGACGGGACTTGATCCAAACCCATTGAACTGTAATTAGACGCCTAAACCCATGCCTATAAAAGCTAATAAGCTGATGCACGCTATGCATCTTCTCGTGGACTATTTAGAGGCCAGGGCCTTTCTCCTACTCTTGCCCGGCCTTGACGATTTACTACCCTTTGGCTTTGCACCTGCCTTCATCTTCTTGGTATTGAAGCTCGACAGGTCACCAGAACTGATGGCATCCCCAGACTTGGCATGGCGTTTCTTGCCGCCAAAGCCGTACTTCTCATTCTTCTTCTGACGCTTGGGGTTCGCTGTGTGAGATCCAGGTTGTCCCCGACTGGGACCAGAGCGCTGAGAGTGCTTAGCAATCTCGCTATCCACGCCCACATCAAAAAGATCAGCTTCGTTCGTTCCGAGATCACCGCTTGATTCCTGGCGTTCTAGAGAATTATAGCTGATTAGTACAAGGGATGGAGAGAAGCATGTGTGTCATGTGGGGAACTCACTTCTCTTGAGAGTCTTAATCTTCTCCAGCGTTTCACGCTTGGTCTTTTGTCGTTCCTGAAGCTTGGCAACCTGAACCTGCTTTCCAAATTTCTTCAAGTCTCGCAGCTTACGAGCCTCGGCCGCAGCCTTTTTGTTGGACGCTTCCTCAACCAACTTTGCCTTCACCTTCTCCATATGGGCATCCTCTTTGACCATCTCCGCAAAGTAATCTTTGGGACGAGAGAATGGAACGCCTTCAGAAATAAGTCTAGCTCTTCCCTGGCGCGCGGCTTCCAGGCATTGGGAGTAAAAGGCAAGTTCTCGTTGAAGGTCGTCTGAGACATCAGGGATGGATTCGGCGGTTTCCACAGAAGCAACAATGGATTGGTGAGATACAAAGGAGACGCTTTTGTCTGTTTGAATAGATATGCGATCAAGGGCCGCGAGAAGAGCAGACGTGTTGTTGATGGTGAGTCTTGTGTGAGGGACTAGATCTTCTTTTTCATCCTCGTCGAGGTCTTCAAGGTCTGAGATAGGAATGTCCTCTTCATCTTCGTCTTCGTCTTCGTCGTCCTCAGCTCCGTCAGCATCAGGCTTTGACTTCTGTCTTGACTTTCGCGGGATTCGGTCCTCAAGCTCAATCGAGGACTCGGAGGTATCACTCTCATCAATGGCGTCGAGGTTCATCTGCAAGACCAGTTAGTTAGCTGCAGAGCAACCAATTGATAACCAAAGTTAGATTGGGCACCTCTTCTTCCTCTTCTTCCTCGTCATCGTCGCCCTCGGTAACCTCGTTCTCCTCATCTAGGTCCTTCTCATCATCGGAATCGAGCTCTTGTTCAGCTGCCCCGCCAAGTTGTGCCTGCTTGCGCTTGAGGGCTTCTTTGTGCTTTTTGTGCTGCTTCAATTTCTTGAAATCCACGCCCTTCTCGGCGGCCAGGGCCAGGCGCAACTTGCTCTTCGTGACCATTTTCTTTCCCGACCGTTGTTTTTCGTGTATGGATATGCTTGACAAACCCAATTCTCTTAGGTGGTAGTACTAGACAGCATAAACATGCGCAGCACTGCTCTTTTCTGCGGATTAGAAAAATCTCCAGGATTTTGCCGGGCTAGTTGCTCACCGCTTTCCGAATTCAAATACGGGTAGGGGGTACGTATTTATGATGGCGACTTAGGTACCTATACACCATATGTTGGTAAAGGAATATGATAATGTACTGAAGGATAGGTATCTAGTACGAAAATTCTAACTATGATCTTGGGATCCGCACCTACCCAATAGTAGTACCTCCTGTATGCAGCGTAAATGCAGGCACAGTGCGGGATGCAAATCCACCTCTCCCAAACTCAAGGCCCACCATAACAATCAGTGGGTACGTATTAATACTAGTACTACTACTACTACATTCAATGTTCTGATTTCATATCTTGACTTTTGCCCGTGATGACGTCGATTCTATCAATACTCAGGAGTCTGCTATGACACACACTCTATGTGACTATGCTCGCGTACAGGTATTGTTTCAATTCTCACGACTACTGGGTCTGAGATGTACTCAAATCAAAAGTTCTCACGATCGCCCCTTACACACTGTCAAGGTTCAATGTTGACTTACAAGTAGTACTACCAAATACTCATTATCAGGGGACTCAATTCGGGGATGCCTGTGCAATTGGTATTTCATTGCCTACTAAGGTACTGGGATTAGGTTACTCTAAGCTCTGGTTGAGTGCTCCATCGTTTTAAGCTGAATGATTCGCCTGGTCACATTCAACTTCAAGAAAACATCCCTACTGTATGACATAAACACATTTACTTCCAGTAGCTTGAATTAAGAAGAGAAGAAAGTAAAGTACATGCTAAGAAAAATACATGCCAAAGTTGCCATTTCCCCACCAAGGCCTCGTCCATCACAATGTCCTCTCCTCCTTTGCCACCTCATCGAGCAAATGGCTGGGTTGGTCAGATGAAATAGCCATTTCTCCCACATCGTCGTGGGATCAAGAGCCTGGTGATTAAATGTATTTGTAACAAGCCACTGGAAGATTTCGAGTCATCGTCCATGCATTGCTTCGTAGGAATGGGGGTTCAGTGAGACGTGATGATATCCCCTCGAGTTGTGTTCGTAAAAGCCCGTTTACATGACGGTGCAGCCAAGGTAGCCACTGTACTTCTTATCGTCCTGGGGCTTGGCCATGACAGTGCAGCCAAGATAGCCGCTGTACTTGCCATCAGTCTGGGGCTTGCTGGTGGTCTGGGGCTTGGCCATTTTGAATAGTGGTGAAGCGACAACGACGTGCTGTGGTGAATGTTGGAGTGGATGTGTGATTTTGATAGAGAGGATGCGATTGCTTGCTGGCTGCGGTTGTTAAATTGTTGTTGTTGTTGTTGTTGTTGTTGTGATGATTGAAGCTTTTGTCAGGGAGGAATATGCCTTTCTTATACTCGGGCAGCTGTCGACAATCTCCCGAGTATTTTGCTCCGAGGCCCTTTCATGGGATCCCGAGCTTGTTCCTAGGTGTTTATTTTAGCATTGTTCTCTACTATTGTCCCGAGATAGTCAACTGAGGAGACTCTTCATTGGGTTATGCAACAGCTCTCAGTCACCCACGCAATACGTCTGGGGATCTTTCTGGGGGAATGGATGTGTGGGGAAGATGACATTGGTCTTTTGCGCATTGAGCAGCCGCTTGCCATTGAATTGACATTCTCTAGTGCACGTTCATGATGCTGTGGTGTTGAGGAAGCTTCTTAGTATTGTTCGCTTAGTATTGTTCGACACCCCCTAGCTACGCTTAGATCAATGTTGGGTTCTAACACCGGCTGAACGATGATGGATCCATTCTTCTCCCCCTTTGACAATGATACTACGAAACACGACTAGTGTTACTAGTACTACAATGCCATCGGAATTTCGTTTGCTAGCTTTCCTACGACCCACTAACTCCCGAAATTGAGAGTCAAGGCGGAGTCCTCGTGGTAACTATGCTTCGCATGATGCAAGGCTCTACCACAGCCGGATGTTTTTTGTTTCCATTGATATCCTTCTAACAATAGCAAGGTTTCATATGTAATTAGTTGATAGTGGCGTCTCGTAGCAGTCATGTGCAGTTAGACAGGATCAACGGGGGGCTTTCGAGCTTCGGTCGTGCGCTTGCTTGGTCTCTCCAGGCTTGTCAACTTGTTGTATCAACCTCCTGGTTAGCTTGCAGGTCGCATTGTTATATAGGCTATATAAGGGCAACGTCATTTTAACAAAGGTGGGAAGACAGCATCTTGTTCATTGTTCCTTGTTATTGGTGATTGAGACGCATTTATCACCTGGGCGAGAAACATGTGTTGCTCTCGGAACCTTTCTCTCTTGTTTTACCATGCTTTCTGATGTCTACCCGTATTCGATGCATCGTTACTAGGCAGTTTGATCTCTATATTGGGAATTCATCGCTAACCAAGCGCCTCGTGTGGGACAAGAGTGCAAACCCTACAACAATACGGGGAACCATTGCACTTTTCGGAATTCCATCTACCAGCCAGGTAAATAAGGCGGGCACGGATCGAAGATGTCTCTCTTGGGTGCACGATAAATGAGTCCGTCAGGAATCATTGCCAGCTATGCCACACGTACAATAACTATAGCAGCGCCTCGTCTCGATACACATAGGATTTCATCTCTGCAGCGAAGTCTCATCATGTTGTACAGGGTAAGAGTGTTGTAAGACAACAGGCCATCTTTAAACGGGTAGGTAGAACCAGGTAGACACTATAAGGTATCAGTATATATATTATAGAATGTTGATAACCTACCGCATTATGATGGATTTTTACGACATTTAACTTGCCCTTTTACTAACAGATGGGAATACTGTTGGCTTCCTCGTTACTAAGGTACCTCGGAATTATTGCGTTGTGGGTCCTTTTTGTGCTAATTCTCAGCCAGGTCAGGAAATAAACGCCTTCGCCACGCCAAAACGCAAAAACGAAAGCATCCATTGATACGTGCATTACCCTGTCCAGGTTGACAGGCTGAGAGAACTAAGCAATACCATTCACGACAAATCTGTTACTGTTACCACAGGCACGGCTGCTTTACTGTAAAGAAAATCCACGATTGGCGCCAAGCCTAACGAAAGAGAAGACGGCAGATTTGATACGAAAAACAAGCAAGTTGCCCTCGACTCCGCAAGCCCGTCGACCGGCTCACAATGCCTCACAAACATAAGCGCAAGAGGGCCAATGATGATACAGAGTATGTATATACGTGTGCTTCATCTGGGCTCTGTACCAATGCTTACACACCTCACAGGTTTGATCTGCCACCAACCGAAACAGCACGCCCGCTACCCGTAGGGACAACGAAGCAACACGGTGCAATTCCGGGGTCGCAGTCAACAAAACAACGACGCAAAGGGTCTGCAAAGAACGATGATGCACCTCGGGCTTTCAAGCGACTCATGGCTGCCGCTCAGGGGAAGAAGTTCAAGTCAGGTCTTGACGATGGAACTAGGAACAGAGTCGCGAAGGGTGAGCCTACCACAGAGACTCTGCGCATCCGTCCCGGAGAAGATCTCAGGTCCTTTGCCTCGCGCGTAGACGCTGCTCTACCTGTCTCAGGGCTCACAAAGAAGACGGCGGTGACAAAAGATGGTAAGGATATACTGGGATTGAAGGTGCATCGCACACGCAAAGAGCGCAAAATGCACAAGCTCTACGATCAATGGCGGGCGGAGGAACGCAAGATCCAAGAGAAGAAGGAGGAAGAGCTGGAATTGGTTGCTGAACGAGACCTGGAGAATGATGCTGCTGGCATCCTTTCTTCCTCGGCCTTCGCCGACGAAAATGTCGACCAGGCATCTGGAAGAAAGAAAAGAAACAAGAAGTCGCGCCGAGGAAACACTAGTGTTGACGAAGATCCTTGGCTTGAGTTGAAGCGACGGAGGACCGAAGCCAAGGTTGGTCTTCACGACGTGGCTCTTGCCCCACCGGAGCTTCACAAGAAGACAACCAAACTACTCAAAGTAAGAGGTGCAGCTGTTGATGTCGATAACGTTCCTAGATCAGCGGGCAGTTTGCGTCGCCGCGAGGAGTTGCAGGTGACCAGAAATGATGTGCTGGAAGCATATAGGAAGATACGGGAACACGAGCAATCTAAACTAGATTCGCAGAGGTAAATAGAAATCGACTGGTGGATGAATTACTAGTCAATTACTAGTAGTAATACGAAGCATAATAATACCTACCGACCTATCTTGAGATACCCCATGATTCCTGTCTGCGGAAAGTCTGTCAATGATTATGTCAGCAGAGTTAGTGCCTTACCTAATCAGATCGTGAAACAGCTGAAAAACTCGATTTTAGTCGCCTTCATGTGCCGTTGGTCGCCAGTTCAATCCGCCCGCATGAAGAATCCATTTATCCAGTTTCTCTATTTTTAGTCCCTGGTCTACCATGAAAGGATTGGCTCACGGGTTATCACCATGCCGTGGGAGCTCGAAGGGTTGATTGCGCGCTTATTAATGTTCATCTCATGCGCTGGTGAGCAGGGTGAGTTATCCGTTGGTCATGAGTCCTGTCCCTTCCAGCAGCTTATGAACTGCCAAAAAAAACGCCTGCAACTATAAGCATTTGGGATTTCAAACTCACTGGGAAAAGCATACTAATCATGTATTCTTAGGGTGTTCCGTAATAGAGCTTGTCGATGTAGTGAAGTCCACGTCGTGCTCACCTGAAGGAGTTGCTGCTCACCAGCCTGGATGGATCGCGCTGCCTCGAGACTCCGGGACAGTCTTGACAAATCGAGCTGTCTCCTCCATATGGAGGTGGCTAGTCGAAAGGAATGATATATCTGTCGGCCATGACAGAAAATACAATCACCTGACATTGGATGAGGTACTGGTTCTATTAGGAATCAGCGTTGATGCTCAAAATGGGCTCACGCCACCAACCCCGAGTCATGATTCTACCAGAGTCGGAGATATCAGAATCTATGCCTCAGAAGAGACCATGTGGGAAGCCATCACTGGCCATGCCGTTGACTATAAACGCGTACCTCGTTCCGAATGGCTTCTCCTTCTGGGTATCGCCTCCACAACAGCGCAAGGGATCTTACAAGGGGACCTCGGCCGTTTGGTTGACCAAGATAAGCGATCTGTACCGAAACGGACAGACGCACTCGTTAAGAAAGGATACATAACCAAACGAACCACCCTAGTCCGGGGAACCAAGACTAGCAAGATGTGGCTCAAGCCATTTGCACCCCCATTACCAAGGGATGGTAGCGCGACAACAGAGCCAGAGGCCGAGATGAACCTCTCGCATCAGGTCCTAGCTATCAACCTTGATCCCGTCCCATGGCATACTAGGTGGACTGGTGAGTCTGTGGACTATACTGCCTTAGCGACAACGATCATGGCCACTTGCAAAGAATGGGGAGTTATGCGCATGCAAGACCTCAAGGCGAAATTAGGCGTCCTCGGCATGCGCTGGCAAATGAAGGTGGTATCGAAAGTCTGCAGGTTCCTTAACGCACGAGATGCTATTCGGTACGTTGCGGCAAAGCTTGATAACAAAGTGTTCAAGGACTGCATCCAATTTAACCGAGACCTCACCACCAAGGATTGGTCCATCTTCTTAGCAACAGGAAAGCGTGCCGGCAAGCCAGTTAGGACTGCAGAAATACACAACTACGATGGAAATGACAGAGCGGATCAGTTTTTCGGCCACCATGCCAGCACGTTACGTCTAAGCGTTGCGCCACCATGGTCGGTGGACCAGCCGCTTCCTGTTACAATCGCAAAGGCCATCATTGCCTTCGGTGAGAGTGGGCTGACCAACCCAGATGTGTACGGCCTTACTCTTGGTGTATCTTTCACCCGCTTTCTTTCATCAATGACTACATCTATGTCGAATGCAAATATCCAGCCTTTCCATCTAAAGCACTTGCAAGTCAAGAGCGAGCATTCCCGAGTTGGGAAAGTTGCATCGTATAGATACTCTATCCCACAGGAAGCGCCCTGGACGGATCGCTCGCATGGTGTTCCCGGAGAACAAGATGTTGAAACTTCTGGAGGCCAGGCTCTTTCGTTTTCGTATGGTTTCCCGCCAACCGTACATATCCTACAGACTGCCACGATTGCCGACCTGTGTAGTGCTGGACTGTCTCAACGCAAACAAAGAGGACGGCCCAGGAAAATTAGGTCTGATCCCCCAAATGACTCAAAGAAAGAGAGTACTAGAGAGGTTCCTCGAGAGGTACCAAAACCTGCTGCCACCCTGACCGAAGAACAACCACGGGTTATGACAACCTTGATTGTCAATTTAAAGGTACAAAAAGACGACTTGCGGTCATTACTCGATGAAACTCAGCAATTACGTGTATCTTTGGAAGATAGTTCAAATCAAAGGGAGAAAACGACATTAATAACCCAGCCAGCATCGAATAACGCTATGGACGACGAAGATAAACTGTTCGATGGCGCTGAGCAAGGATTGGAGATAAACGATGCTGCGCCACCAAGTCGAGGTCGAGGTCGAGGTCGGGGACGGGGACGTGGTCGTGGTAGACGACAGGGTGCAGCACTCGGTGATGAGACATCACATTCGAAGCCATGGAGGTGCGATAATTGTGGCGGGACCTGGAAGAATGACATCGGTCTCAAGTACCATCTCGAAAAGTCGCAGACTTCCTGCAATCCATCCTACAGTCCTTCGATCATTGAGGCGTCTCGTCGAAGTCGGAAATCCGCTGCCCCCCCACACAACGACTGCGTTTCCCCAGGAAGAGCTCCCAGTGCATCTACTCAGGACCCCGGATCGCCGAATCTGTCACAATGGACTAGCGGGGCTGGCGAGAATGCGTTGTCTTTACAGAACGATCTCAATCCAGTGAATAAAATCCTCGATAAAAGAGTGACTCCCCAGCACGTAGCATCAGAGCTTACTGCTGGTCTTTTGGAAGGCCCCTTGTTGCTAGAGAGAGGTCCTGGAAGGCTTCTGGGACAGCCCACTTCAAAGCTCAATAAGCCGATGAAGCTCTCATCTTCAAGCTGTGGACAAGTGACACTCATCCATACCGGTAACAGTTCGTCACGGCAGATACCTTCTTTGGGCAATCGTCTTCATGGTGTGAATGGGTTGGACAAATTCCGCGGTACCCAGATCGACTCCGTTCAGGTTCTATCACCAACTGAAGTCAGCATAGAGACTATCATCACAAAAACAAGTATAAAACCAAGACCGGGCCAGCATCTTCCACCCGCCCAAGGTGTTTCCAAACAACAACAACAACAACAACAACAACAACAACAACAACAACAACAACAACAACATCAACATGGCTCAATTACAAAGCCTGGTGCAGAGGATGCTACCTATGACTCACCGAAACGCGAAGACGGCGGTACACAGAGCAAGAACGGGTCGAGAAAAAAAGGAACGAGAAATGAAGCCGCTGACCGCATCTCGAACGTGATACTAGATATGCTTGCAGAGCAAAACGGTGTCATGCCTGGAGGCGAATCCTTGTGGCGTGCACTCACGACTGTTTGGGGGGTTCGATTTCCCAATGAGCCAACCCCAAAGGCGAAAGATTGCCAATGGGCCCTAAGCCGCATGCTGAAGACCAAATCTGCTTTGGAGCACTGGCATGGATTTCAGGGCCAAAATGGTCTATTCTCCAAGTGCCAAATCATAACTTTACCACACCTTAACGCATTCTCGGCTGAGTCTCTAGTTGTTGTTGACAAGATCAAACAATTTCATCCACAACTATATGTGCCCGCATCGTTTTTGTCACCCGATTACGACACCCAACCACAGGCACAGGAGAAGAAAGACATCCGTCGAGGTCGCCGGATCCTTGCCGGAGAGGTTGCAGTCCTAGATGCTCCTGTCTATGTTGCACAAGTGGCTGCTAAAAGGGGACCGGAAACCCCAGGCGATTCTACCAGTTCATTCAAACGTCGAAGATTTGCACAGCACGCAAGAGACAACCCCAGTTTTGCTCCCTTTTCTCAGTCAATTCGGGATGAATATCAAATCAGATGGGCCACCAAAACATGGCCATCTAGTAAACATGAGATGGCCCCTGCTTATGAGAATCAATCTGCGGTGCACGTGGGAACCAACATAGAAATACAGTTCCTGGCCCCGAATACATATCTGGAAGATGATCCGCCAAGCTACGAAGGCATAGAACATCATCCTGCAACAGAAGACGAGTCTGAAGCAATACATACAGGAGACTCCGTACAACATGATTTGCCTTTGGAGGAGGCTTCTTGTAATGCTGTGGTAGTTGTGCCAGCATTGTCGATCCAGGGCTGTGACGGGTTTTGGCCTTATCTCGATTCCCAGTTCTTTGAGGGTGTCAGCGATGCAAGCTTTACGATGCATGGGTGGATGCCAGATACAAACTGGTTCACTTGGGAGATCATGGCTCAGAATGTCGAGAAGTGGCCTTCAGCAAATGGGACAAGAAGGCGATCTACCGTTGATGCAAACACTCTACACTATAGGTTTACAGAAAGGTTGATGGCTTGCCTGGAGTTAGAGATGATTCACGCGAAATCCTTCATCTATGGGCCGCCTCTGACCGCTGGTCCTCACAACATCTTTATCAGACTCTCATCAGAATTGGATAATGTCGCAAATCCATTGGATTTAGTGTGGTTGCCACAAGAGCAGTTGACTTTGGAGTCGGTTAGCACAGTTACACAGGAGCTGGAGGCCTCATCACCATCGAGTGATGATGGAGACCCTCGAATAGACTTAACGCTGGCGCATCCGAAAAGACTCAAAAGTTCTTTGGAGATACCCGAACCGACTCAGCCACTGAGGATCAAGCGTGTGGCTCTTGTGACCCGTGCTCTAACTGCTATTCCCACACGAGCTTCACACAAGAATGAAAGACTGGGTGACTCTACTGCGGGAGAAGAGCAGATTGGAAACCGAGCAGAGATCATGGCCGCTTTCATTGCAGTTCGCGTCTTGCTCGGTGGTGCGGACAAAGCAGTTGATTGGGGACTGCTAGTAAAGATCTTTCCGAGGACGGAGCTAGCAAGCCTACGCAGGTTCTGGACGACAGCATGCAAAGAACAAGGCCCATATATCAAAAAGTTCACTCGAGATTTCCAGACCAGGCTCATTGAAGCGTATGAAAAGGATGAGCTCCCTATCATAGACTTTGAAGATCCTCTAAACTATGATTGGCGGGGACTTATCAGGTGGACGATGCAGATACCTTGCCAGGAAGGCTTTCAGATTCCACAAACGAGAGATCACCTGGACAGCCGATTCGCACTTGAAAACACAAAACAAATGGAAGAGGATTGGCGCGAGAAGTTCTTCCACGTCCAATCCTCTATTTTTTCCCGATTCGAGTCAGTCACTTCTCAGCCTGGTGCTGTTGTCATCGACGACCATTCGAACGAAAGCAACTATGTCAGTATGACTGACATAGCTATTGCGAAGTCATGGGTCAAATCCCTCTGCTGTACGAGAGAAACCAAGTATTCGGTGCGGCAGATTAGGGACAAGTTTCTGGTGCTATCAAAGGACAGCCAAGAAGGAAGTGCGACTTTACTCAAGACAGCTGTTGATCAACTAACGAAGCAGCGGGTTATATGCAGGAGCAAAAAACCTCCCCTTGGGGGGCGACCATACAGACTAAGCGAATGGTATGTGTCGACGCTCGCCAAGATAGCTCAGCAATCCAAGTATGAGGAAGCAGCAGCCTTCAAAAACAGGATGGATGACGCCTTTCGACGCCAGGAAGTTCTGGAAGTTCCATACACGCTAAATGATGGATCTATGATGGCATTGACCAATCTGAACGCCACTGGAAGGATAACGCTTGTCCCCATGGGAGTACCCAACATTCCTTTCGGCTTCGAGCCTGGAAACTACGAAAGTAGAAAATATCCCAAATCTTACTATCATTTCCAGCTCCAGGCAATGCCAACCGATAAGTATCAATACAACGAGGACATTGACGTGTTGAGGGCTGTTATGCGAGAGGATTTACCATGGGGAGGGTTAAAGGGAGAAATACCCCAGTGGGTTGACTTTTTTGGAGACAGTGACAGACAGAGGTGGTCAGAGATCCTCGGAGCATTCTGTTTTGCTTTTGCCACACGGGGTTCTATGACCTTGGAGGGTGTCTGTAGCGCTCTCGGGCCTATACTGGAAGAATTCGAAGCACGGCTCATTGTGGAGTGGGGTAAGCAAACAGGCATCCTCGAAGGGGTGATGGGAGAGGTGGGCATTACTGTGGGAGAGTGGTGGTGGCTGGCAGTACCTTGGCAATACAGGAGCCTATGAGCGATATGAGGTCGAGAATGCTCTCTGTAGTGTGCTTTATACTGCGGGATTCGGCTAGAATGCCTGGTTGGACGTATCAAGGCCTTGAAAGGACTTGAATTGCTAGGATATTGATAAGGCCACACGGCTTTGCGGTGTTTGATGTTAAGAGCCCATACCTGACCCATGTGAAGCGCATATTAACATGTCCAGAGCTACTACAGTAGTCTGCAGCCTTTCCCTTCCCCCTTTGGCTCCCTTTGCGCAGCCTTATACAATCTCATATGAAGCTATGCCATGCCTACCTATGCAAAACCTGCCACTGAGGTTTACCCGTCCAACCAAACAACGCCAGTTCGCCGAAACCGAAATCCCTGATGATCTTATATGCCAAACAATACCTTCAAAAGCAGTGCAATAAGTAGGACAACCAAGGCAACTATGGCCCTGTCAATCCAGAGGGGCACGCTGTCGTCAGCATCTCGTCGTGTTAGTCGAATAGCCTCCGTTGATGCACGGAGTGGCTGGTGGGCAGAATTCTGGACAGCACGACTTGACGTTGGTGTTTGGTGGTAGGTTGAATGACCAGGGTTGACGGATCGGGGCGATGATGAGAATGTCTGGGATGTCGGCGCCTCTCCTTCCAGGTCCGTTACAGTTTGGACGAAGCCCTCTGCAAGCTCGGCATCCGATGATGAGTCGTTCTCTCTCGTTGTCGTTGTAGGTTTCGTTGGCGTATGACTGAGCGGGTCATGTGGTTTTTTTGATGCTTCCATCTCATCTCTCCAGCCCATGCTCAGTTCCTTGGGTACTTGAACATCTTGTTCTGGAGATGAATGCTGCCTGCAACGGCCCTCGCATTCAGTAATGATGTCTATATTAGGCTTGGCACAGGTGGAGCATCTGAAAGAAGCTGACTCCTTAGCCAGACGACGGCGAACTGCTTCTGTGGTCTCTAGTCCGCCAAGCTGACCTCGAGCATCTGTCTCCATAAAACTGCGGAGTCTGTATATGTGTTCCAATGTAAGTTAGTTGCCAGTGTATGCACCGGAGGAGGGTAGGTGCATGAAATGCGTGGGATGCTTACGCGACGAGAGCTGTGCGAATCCCCCAAGCAGGCTGCCATGTCTCCTCATGGTGACCGCTAATGCTGAGACATATCTCACGGTTGGCCTCGAAACGGCCATTTGGGGTGGTGAAGCGGAAGCTGGGTGGCCGGAGAGGATATGCCGGGGGCAAGACAATACGGCCGTGGTAGATGCCCTCGCTGTACACGGAATTCGGAGGACCTCGCAGGGTAAAGTGCCACTCGAAGAGGTCTGATTCGAGGGGCTCAGCCGTGTAATCGGGAGATGGTGAGTTGGAAAGCTCGGCGGCCTCACGGACTGACGAGTCCACGAATCAGCACATGAACGAAGGGTGCAAGCATACCACGACGACAAGGAGGAGGCGAGATATGGGCTGGCTGTTGTCCATGCCCTTCATCTCGTCTCCGCCAAGAGATGGTACATAGCGGGGGGACTGATTGACTAACGTATGCGCCGAATAGTGGGAGACTTGGTGCTGATCTGAGGTGTCGTCGACGCCGCTGCCATAGCTGACTCGGAGATGGCGTAATTGCGTCACAGCTTTGAGGGAGATGAGGGCTGCTTAGCAAAACACATGCAACAGACTCTTACGATGTCATACAATAAGATGTTAAGGGAAATGAAAAGTCTGGAAAGTGAGTTGGTGCGAGATCTTAATGTTGAGAAGGCTAACCACAGCTTGATAAGTCAGAAGAGAGACAACGGACGAATACCGCGATTACTACTCGTAGATACTGCTTAATGTACTTCGTACTCCATACGGAGTATTACTTCATTGAGAACATGATTGCAATGGGAAAACTGGACCAATAGTAGCGCTGATAATTTACTTACTAAGCTACGGAGTATTCGCACCCGCCTCTCTTAGTCAGCAAATGGGAACTTCGTGCACTGCAGGTCGTAACATCATCATTGATTAACTCTACGGTCCTTCCACCTCATCTCGTCCATTGAATCGCCTGGATTCGGTAAGCCAAACCCCCAATCCGCAAGATCTATCAAATACTTGTACCCGGAGGACAATGAGTATTAAGACGCTTTGTACCTGTGACATAGGCGCCCCATCTGGCGGATTCATTCTCTACCAGGAACAGACAAGTACGATCGCAACGACGAAGACATAACCGCCATGGGCCCTCCTAAACCACCCGTTCCCCATGTCGCGCCTATCTATCGACTGACGGCGACAGCCCTGGGCGCTGGTATGTGGTTCTGGGTGAGTACAATCCCGCTACCATGAGAGAAAAAGGCTTCTGACTAACCGTGTTACCCACAGTTGATGTACAGAGCAAAGAAGGACGGTATGACGATCTTCGACGCACACTCCACTCGGGTATCCCATCTACTCAACGCTGCTAATACAGGAACTATACAGGTCCGGTATTGTTGGGATGGAAGCATCCGTGGGATCACTAGACGATGGTTCTTCGCCAGCCCCAATATCCTTGAGCACAGGATCGAAATCTCGTTGTATCTATTAAGACATGAAATACGAATACAATGCGGTCACTCATTAACCGACCAACAGACAGATAGTGCACCACCTCCCGGTGTCACTGCCTATTATTAACGCTGGCAGTAATTGGTATCACGGCAATGACTGTTCCCTGGTCGAATTGCGTCCTTGGTTAAGGCGCTCGACGCCTTATGTGTGGGAACAATCTTTTTACAAATTCCTCACAAATTAGTGCATCGTGTATCCATTGATCCAGAATTATTACTGGACTCCAAGGCGGCGCTGGGAGCATAGTAGGAGATCAATCACGATATAATGCCACCTATGAAATCTCCCTGTACCGATATGACATGATCTTGCGAGCGGACAGAGCTTGCTTATTGGATTTAGTGCCATCGATGACCCCAATGCGCGCTTACAGAGTACAGTTGATCAAAATACACCAGTTCTGGCTTTCACAGAAACACTCAATATCGTGCTGCTAGTAGTGGAAGTTGATGCTGATCCTAACTACGGCACATGTGAGTTATCTGTCGCCGAGAGTTAGAGTATGTCACTAGTTGGGCTTCTGAGCAAAGTATGGCCCTATTCGACAATGAAGCCATAATTCAGATTGGATAACGGCAATGTGTATTTGGCATTTATGATGTACATGTGTTCTTGGTTAGATATTGCACAAGGCGCAGGTAGTCATCTAATATTCAGCCAGCACAAATGAGAAATTATTCATCATGGCGGTGGTAGATAGGATTATCTACATCGCCTCCGAGGGCACTATTAACTCAAGCAAGGAGGTCATTCAATGCCATGAAGATGCGCTGTTGAAGCAGTATATTCTCTGCCTAGATCCTACGGGTAATTCCGCCCTGAATCCCATATCTCATAAACGCCACCATTTGAACACTTTCAGTACTACTTGACTGACTCTTCCTTGGTAACAAAACAACTCAGACCCGTTAAGCCACTCTCCGGTTACAACACTGCACGTCTGACAATGTGCGTGAAAAGTATTGGCATATGATTGCACCAATCCTAGCATGTCCCCCGTATCGTATTTCAAAACTCATGGGTACACGCGTGATTTACAAGTTGTGCTGGTCCTACAACAGCCCAGAGATGAAATCAAGGGCTTAGTAGAGAACCCGCGTCATGATACGAGCTAGAAGTCTTTGGTCAGCGTGATATACGATGTAGTGGCTCGCCTGAACGTACAGCTGAGCGCCTCCAGGCTCTCATAGATATCCTTGATCTCTTCATACCGTACGTTACTAATATCGGCCATCAAATAAGCCACCTGTACAACTGTCAGCATGTCGTCTGAGTCTTCGCTCAATGGTGCCATACATCGCCTTTGCTATCACTGATTTGTTTGTCGACGTTGTGGTCACCAAGAATTTCGTTCACTGAACGTGGTCAGTCAGTATTTCCCAGAGTGTGGTGACCAAAAGGAGAGGAATCTTAGCAACCTTTGCGAAGAACACCTGGAACATTCCTATGAATGTAGATGACCTACAGCTCACGTTAGACAACTATGTTAATTCAACAATGGGAAGCAACACAACTAACCCGGGCATGATTCGGCTCATCTAGTGTCAAGGAACGTAACTGAGCTTCTGGCAGGTTGACACTACCGAGAGTTATACCCTGATTGATGTATCGAACCAGTGCGTTGCCCACTATTCACTCACGTTAGTTGATCATGAGGTGCACAGTACTCAGGCTATGACACACCTTCTACACCAATAGCACATTGGGCCTCCTCGGTGCTCCCACCAATATGCGGAGTAAGGATTATGTTGTTCAAGCTGCGGAGTTCTTCGGCCCATTGATTCAAATTGCTGGTAAAGTAGTCGCCGTTGGCAGCCGGTTCATTGGGGTAGACGTCGAGGGCGGCGCCGGCGATCTTTCCCGAACGCATAGCTTTAACGAGAGCGGGGATATCCACGACACTCCCACGGCTAGCATTGATCAGATAAGACCCGACCTTCATGCGCTCAAACTGAGCTGAAGATATCATGTTCCTTGTCTCTGGGAGATCAGGCACGTGTAGAGTTACGAAATCAGCCTCCTCCAAGAGACTGTCCAATGTTGGCACCTGCCTTGAGGTTCCCAAAGCCATCAAAGTGACAACGTCATAATAAATGACGTTCATTCCCATGGCCTCGGCGAGAACTGAAAGTTGAGAGCCGATGTGTCCGTAACCAACGATACCTAACCGACCAGCGAACGTCAATGGTGGCTCTTCCTGTGACCTCTAGGGGGTTGGGGCATCAAATAGAAGCAGACTTTCGACGAGAAATGGAGAGTTATGAGCTCAGGGGGAAAGCGAAAGAAATCGGCCTTACCCAATGTCTTGCCACGGATCTCCCAGCACTTGGCGCTGACCTTGTTCCACGTGCCACGATGCATTTCAATCGATCGGTCACCGAGCTGCCGCGCCAGCGAGATGATTTCAGCAATGACTAGTTCCGCAACACTGCGAGAGTTGGCAAAGGGGGAATTGAAAACGGCAATGCCATGACGGGCGGCATAGTCGAGGTCAACCTGGTTGGTGCCGATGCAGAAGCAGCCGACGACGAGCAGGTTCTTAGCTGCCCGCAATACGCGTTCGCTCAACTTGGTCTTTGAGCGAATACCAATAACGTGAACGTCACTAGACCACCGAATCAGACACAATCACAATCACGATCACAACCAACGGATGCTGTCATGCCCACCGGATCTTTTCAATAAGCTGGTCCTCGGGAAGAGATGTCTTGAGAGCCTCGACTTGGTAGCCCTGGTTCTTGAGGATGTCCTGACCAGCCTGATTGATGTTCTCGAGCAGCAAAATCTTGATATCTTGCGTGTTGAAGGGTTTGAGCAGCTTCGGCACACTCCCACGAGACGGAGTCCCACCAAGGCTGGATGGCGGGGAGTTGAAGGTAGCAATTGGTGATGTCAAGGGGTTGGACTGACCCCAGCTGCCCGAAACGACAGTTCCTTGAGCCACCGAGGTGTTGACTTGGATGTTTCGTGCCGGAGTCATGGTTGTTGCAAAGCAATTGGGGAGTATACTAACAAATTGGAGCTGCGCGACACAAGAAACAAGAGAGGCGTTTTCAGAGGTTTAAGTATGAACACGGCAAGGGAGCAGCAAGGCACACTGTGTCGAAGTTGCTGCTGAGATAAGATCATAGGGTCCCCAAGAAAATATTGCACTACAAATATAGACGCACGGAGTAGAAGTACTGCCATACGTACGAAGTACTCCGTATTAATTTAGTACCTATATCGAATACGTATTAGCACACTACACAAGGTGTGCAGCACGTCTGAGAGGGAGGACATACACACCCACCATTCAACCAACATGAGTCATTCATTACATGGCTAGCCAGTGGGAAAACTTTTCGAGCGTCCATGTTCTCAACTTGCCATGTCCGTCGCCGACACCGGCTGGCGGAGATGATTCAGCATGGCCACTAGATTGTACAAAGTACATAGTACCCAGCATATGCGTAGTACTACTAGTAGCTGAATACGTACTGCTACCAAGTACTTCGAAGTTGAAAACCCATAACTACGTAGGGATGTTGGAGGATTCAATAAGCACTGCAAGGCGCCTGCAGGTGTGTGTATTAGTAGGAAGCACGGCGGCATTATATCAACCGGGAGTGCCAAATTCGGCCGGAGACCGATGGCGGCCGGGACTTCCGCACGTCATCAGGCCTTTCGGCGGGCGTAGACTTCGCTTCACAGGGCCCCTGCATCAATACATGTACTACGACGGAGTACCAGGAGTACTAATGTGTATGGTCTATTGCTGTGGTACCCAAGGTACCGAACAACGCAAGTGCGGTATTACCAGAACTAGGACTGCAGCGGGTGCCAAAAGAGGTGCGAAGCACACATGTCCGGGATGAGCTTTTTCCACATCCATATGTTTACTAGAGAGCCTTTTTGCAGACCTTGCTGAGAGAAACCAGACATTCGAAATTGCAAATGATAGGATTTGGAAAGGAGATGTCATGGCATGTGCTCCATATACTTGCAAGCGGTGCTAGTATCTGCTAATCAACCTGTTTTATGTGAAGTGGATTTACCACGAGCTGAACCTATAACACCAACCAAATCTCTTGCCGCCTTTAACCGCATACAGTCACTGGCAAGATATAGTACTACCTTGCATATGCCGTTCCCTAACTTGGCTCCCGTTTATTCAGCATCTTGCTACTCATCCATGAAATTGGACAAGAATGCCTAACAATTCAACACTAGGAAGCTCCCTTCCCTCAACTCTGTTTGCACTCCGCCGCCTCTTGTTTGGGCTTGCCAGATTCGTCCTGTCACCTTACTGTTAGCTTTGGCAATGCTGGGATGGTTACACTAGCACTCACATCCTCATCAGACTCTTCATCGTCATCATGATCCTCACTCATATCATCCTCGTCATCATCTTCATCATCGAAGTCGCCAGCCTCTAGGTCATCGTCGTCCAGTTCTTCGAATGCAAGTGCCTCGCCAGTGAACCAATCGACGGCACGGGGGATCAGCTTCTCCTTGATATCCTCACCAAGCTGGTAGTCGAGCTCCAGGCGTTCTTCAATATCGGAAGCAATATCGTCATCGTCGCCATCATCGCCATCGGCAGGTGGCTTAGGAGGCGAAAAGAAATTGAAGAAGGACTCCGTGGGAACTGATTTTTTGACAATGCGGGTCTGCTTGGTGTCTAGGCAGAAGACATTAGACTCGAGAAATTGCTCAGACCAAGGCATTACTTACTCTTGTTTCTCTGCTTCTTTGCCTCAACTCGGACGGTGAGATCCTTGGTGGGATACCAATTGATCTTGTGGCCCTCCGCATGATCATAGATGAAGTCACCGCCGTAGCCACTTTCATTCTGATAGAAATAGGTCTTGGTGATAGTCTTGTCACTGAAGAACTCGTTCTCTGCGAATTCGAAGATAAGGCGGAAACCAGGCTTATCAAGGTACTCCATACGGACATCGATGAGATGCTTGAGCGCAGCTTCATCACGGTCCGTTATCATCTCTGCGAGCGTGACCTGGTTCTTCATTGCAGACAACCAGAATTCCGGAATTCCCTTCACATTGTCTGGTAGATCGGTCTGTGAGGGTTCCGCCGAGTCGCTGAGGTTTCGCCCGTCCTCTTCGTCGTCTCCCCGCTTTACCTCGTCTTCTGTGGGCTCGACATTGCCGTTGACGATGGCTGACCGCTTCTCATAGAGTGGGGTAAATTTGGCAAAATACTTCTTCTCAAGCTGGAGAACTTCTTCTTGGAACTCGGCCTCGAGCTTTGCATGATCCTTCTGGATTGCCCGTAGGCCGGAAACTCGACGGCGAACAGGGGCTGGTAAGGACTCTATGTATCCGGATGACTGCCCGATGAGAGAACCGAGCCGTCCCTGGATCATTTGCACGAGTTTGGGGTTCTGGGCGAAGATGGAGGCAGCGGCAACACGTTCCATGTCATCTGCAAGAACTCTGGCATCAGAAAATAGTCGTAAGAAACTGCGCTTGGGAACTCACCCTCTTTGATGCTAGCCACGCCGGGCTGCTGTGCGTGGGAAGAGATGGGCGCATTGGTTGCGGGTGTGTTCTGCGGTGTGCTGGGGGCGGGGTAGTTAGCATCATCAACTGTGGTTAAACCCTGAAAACGACGATTACTTACGGCGCAGTCAAAGGGTCGGACCGCTTGCTTCGAATAGGCTCAGCCATGGTGCTTGCTTGGCAGACGCAGAGGCATACAACAGCAAGCGAGGTGTGTTGAGGGTATGAAGAGAGAGGGTGAGAATGGAAAGTTGAAGAACACGGAAAGCGTTGGCGCTCGCTCAAATTTGGTGGGGCCCTGTCAAGAAAATTTGGCTGGCGTTGCGAGCTTGTTGGGCGCGTCGAGCTCACCGCGAAATCCCCCCATACAGTGCCAAAAACAAAAGTCTTGGGTTTTTTAGGCCTTTCTTGTCGGTGCTATGTACCTGTAGTACGAAGTACAGGCCTACTAGGTACCTAGGTATGTAATGGCTGAAACCAGGCTTGCCAGGCCTGTCATGCACAATTCCGTGGTAAGGAGTAGTAGTACTACATACGAAGTACTTCAGAGTACTAACGGAACAGAGGTACTTACCCCCCAGTATGAAGTACCTTAGTACCTCCTGTCAGTGTCAACCTGGCCTGTCTGGATGACCTGTTGCCTTATCAGGTTACCAAGAATGACCTTAGTCATCGGACGCGATGAATTTGACGCCACACTTTAACGCCTAAAGTATCTGTTAGATAGGATTAGCGCGCAAATGTGTCTGCTTTCCTGACGTCCGTTGCCGTCCCGTGCCTTCACTCATCTAATTTGATATTTATGTTTTCACTCTCATGCTTCATCTCATAGGCATGCAAATAGAGACCAATCCAACTCATCAACTCATCCGCATTGATCAACCTCCTTTTTTTTTGTCCAACGGCGTGAATTGGTAACGACTCTGGTCCCTGGATACGCGTTCTCTCTGCCCTTGCACCATTTGGTCATCGCAGCCGCTATGAAGAGCGGTTCTGAATGATATAGAGTCATGGAAGACAATGATGCACCGAGAAAGGGCCAGGGCGATGGCCTGACCACGACGCATGCCTCCCTCTATCGTCTCAATACGAACCAGAGCACTTCCAGTATTTTTGAGGATGTTGAGATGGCGCATGATGAAGTGAGTCTCAAACCTTATGATGCCTCCATTCATCCCGCATTGTGATTGACTTACCTCGATTGCAGCTCTACTCTGGCCCTGTCGCCGAGAGCTTGCCAAGCAGTGTCTCGGCATTTTCACATCGCCGAGCTCGTGCTGACTCTATCGCAAGCTTCACCTACTATGAGCCGGAGGCAGATCACGACTTAGATGCAGATGACCGCCGTGCATCGATTCACCGGGCAACGGGTGACGATTTCGCCGAAGACCACCCTGGCGACGTTTCGGGTTTCGCCCCGGCTGTCTTTGACGATGAAGATGAGGATTCAGCAGATGATGAATATTTGGCCTCTAATCACGACTATGTACTTCATCGCTGCTCATCAACACAGTCTCGCAACTCGGTCCACGCGCGCCTCCTTCGCAGAGATAGCAACGTCACAGCCGCTAGTTCTCGCCCCGAATGTCGCATCAGCCAGAAGGTTTATATGGAGAGTGAAGATCTTACCATTGCCATTGCTGGATTCTGCACAAGCTATGCGGGGTATTTGACCTATGTCTCGCTGTGTATTCTATCCTGTGGTCTCGCTTTTCTTCTATTTCGGTGGTTACCCCGATGGTACATTGGGATTCTGGGCCGACCTTGTCCCCTAAAAGATTGTGATTGGGTTGTTATAGAGAATCAATGGGGGGAACTGTCCATCTTACAGGTCAACACTCAAGCCTATGGCCGACCAGTTTCGACAGTGTTTGGTTTGCCTGGAAAGATACTGAGTTACGGCTTGGATGATGACAACGATCCTCTCATGAACGACCTTCGAACACTTGACTATCGCTACGTTCGGCTCTTTTTTCACCCGCTCAAGAATAAGTTTGTCCTTTCAAATGGCTGGAAGGACCCTGATTGGACTGATGTGCGGGTGGTACGGTCTGGCCTTGACAACGACGAGAAGATGACTCGCGAAGCCATATTCGGAAGTAACCTCATTGACATCCAGCAGAAGTCCATCGGCCAGCTGCTTGTCGACGAGGTAAGTTTGACACTTGGTTTTCAAAGGCCTCTTCGGGGTTATGTTAATTGGCATACGTATGTTGACTCTACGTCATAGGTTCTTCATCCCTTCTATATCTTTCAAATTGCCAGTCTCATCCTTTGGTCGCTTGATTCGTACTATTATTACGCTGTATGCATATTTGCCATGTCCGTTGGGAGCATCTCAACCACGTTGTTTGAAACCCGCGCTGTAAGTTTGGCCTACAAACTAATTTCCAGGTATAATAATCTGATCTCGTAGACAATGAGTCGACTTCGCGATATTTCTCGTTTTGAGTGTGATGTGCGAGTTCTCCGAAACGGCTTCTGTAAGTGACCAACTCCGTTCCATTGATGGGTGCTGTTATTGACATGATACACAGGGAAATATATATCTTCAAGTGACTTAGTTCCTGGTGATGTGTACGAATTAAGCGATCCAAATCTTACTCAGTTCCCAAGTGATAGTCTATTGCTTACTGGAGACTGCATAGTCAACGAAAGCATGCTCACCGGTATGCTTGTGATGTTTATGCCTCATAATACCACATTCTAACGAGATCACAGGGGAGTCTGTTCCAGTCTCGAAGCTTCCAGCAACAGATGAGGCCTTGGAGCAGATGGACCTTGGAGCATCGACTGTATCAACTGAAATTGCACGCCACTTCCTCTTTTGTGGCACAAAAATTATCCGCACAAGGCGTCCACAAGAAGACCAGGACGGGGATGCTGTTGCTCTTGCTCTTGTAGTCCGGACAGGCTTCAATACTACCAAAGGCGCTCTTGTGCGATCGATGCTATTTCCGAAACCATCTGGCTTCAAGTTTTATCGGGATTCGTTCAGATACATTAGTGTTATGGCCGTTATCGCTCTCCTTGGATTCGTTGCATCTCTCTTCAACTTTATACGGCTGCAACTTGAGTGGCATTTGATCATTGTTCGTGCCCTTGACCTTATCACCATCGTTGTTCCTCCTGCTCTCCCAGCAACCTTGGCAATCGGCACAAATTTTGCCCTGGCGCGGTTGAAAAAGAAACAAATCTTCTGCATTAGTCCACAAAGGGTAAATGTTGGTGGCAAGCTGGACATCATGTGCTTTGACAAGACGGGAACACTTACCGAGGATGGCCTTGATGTTCTTGGAGTTCGCGTGGTCTCACCAGACGTAAAAAAATTCAGTGGGGTCATTTCAAAACCACAGTCGTTCGAACAAGGCGATTTGAACCCAACATCTCGGAGCACTCTCAGAGCAGCTCTTTACACGATGGCAACCTGTCACTCCCTTCGTTCGGTTGATGGGGAACTTGTTGGTGATCCTTTGGATCTCAGAATGTTCGAATTCACGAATTGGTCGTTCAAAGAGGGGAGACAAACCGTGTCAGAAGGCGAAGACGAGGAGCAAGGAGGGCTGGCGCCGTCAATCGCCCATCCCCCAGACGTATGAACCCCCAGCATTCAGTGTGAATAGTGCTGACATGGATATACTATAGGAATCCCTACAGCTTGGTGTGCTTAAATCCTTCGAGTTTGTATCCCAGTTGCGACGTGCCAGTGTTATTGTCCGTCACTTTGGACAAAGGAGTGGCGATATTTTTGTTAAAGGGGCCCCAGAGGCGATGCGCGAAATATGCCGCAAAGAAAGCTGTATGTGGAACTTGTTTTGTTTTGTATATCTTTTTTTTTCTGACAAATCGATTTCACAGTTCCAAAAGACTACGAGGAACTCCTGTCATACTACACTCACAAAGGTTACCGTGTCATCGGTTGTGCCACAAGGCATCTAAATCGACTGAGCTGGGTTAAAGCACAGAAGATGACACGATCTGAGGTCGAAAGCGATCTTGACTTTGTTGGCTTCATTATTTTTGAGAATAAACTAAAGCCTAGCACTGCAGAGGTGTTGAAGCAACTCAAGGAATCCAACATTGGCACCGTTATGGTAACTGGAGACAATATCCTGACGGCCATCAGCGTTGCAAGAGAATGTGGCCTCCTCGATCGCAGCGCACACTGTTTTGTACCTCGATTTATCCACGGTTAGCCCTTACTTCAGATAAATGTAACCGCCTTAGGAGATGATACTGACCTTGACAGGGGATTTCCGTGATCCCACTGCAGAGCTGCAGTGGGAGAGCATTGACAATAGCATTTACTGTCTTGATCAATCGACCTTGGTGGTAAGCCAAATGCCGAACCAACATTTTCTGCGAGGATTGGGGACCATCTGACCAAACATGAATAGCCTCTTCCTGCGCCACCTGAAGGCGATA
Source organism: Hypomyces perniciosus (assembly GCA_008477525.1). NCBI lineage: Eukaryota > Fungi > Ascomycota > Sordariomycetes > Hypocreales > Hypocreaceae > Hypomyces > Hypomyces perniciosus. The sequence continues at coordinate 1,072,933 of SPDT01000010.1, forward strand.
CGTCTCTTCCGTACGACATTTCGAATATTCGAAACTATTCCTTAGCTATCAGCGGAGAGGTTTTCCGGTGGATAGTGGACTATGCTCCAGCAGAAATCCTGCGAAAGGTATGTTTCCCCGCGACATCCTGGGATCGAACTAACAGGCCGTGAAGATGCTTGTGAAAGGGAAGGTGTTCGCGCGCATGTCTCCGGACGAGAAGCATGAATTAGTAGAGAAACTGAAGAGTATTGACTACTCTTGTGGCTTCTGCGGAGATGGAGCGAATGACTGCGGAGCCTTGAAAGCTGCGGATGTTGGCATATCGTTGTCCGAGGCCGAAGCGTCAGTAGCAGCGCCATTTACATCGCAAGTCTTCGATATCCGTTGCGTTCTTGAAGTCATAAGGCAAGTACCATATGCCATAGCTCTCCGGATTATGTTGCTGATATTCATATAGAGAAGGACGAGCGGCCTTGGTAACGAGTTTCAGCTGTTTCAAGTACATGAGTCTGTACTCGGCCATTCAATTCACAACAGTCAGTTTTCTCTATACAAAGGGGTCTAATTTGGGGGACTTTCAGTTTCTCTTCATTGACCTTGTCCTCATTCTACCTATCGCCATCTTTATGGGTTGGGCCGGCCCTGCCCCGACGCTTTGTCGTAAAAGGCCAACGGCAGACCTGGTCTCACGCAAGGTTCTAACACCGTTGCTGGGCCTAATGCTTATCAGCATAATGGTCCAAGCCATAGCATATGTGACAGTCAAGGAGCAGCCATGGTATGTGCCACCGAAGATGAAACACGATGAATCCAGCATCGAAAGCTCGGAAAATACAGCACTCTTCTTGGTGTCCTGCCTCGAATATATTTTCTCCGGGGTGATACTTAACGCGGGGCCTCCTTTCAGGCATCCCACTATGCAAAATTGTAAGCCAGTCCTGCGCCGCGTGAGTGAAGGCAACTGACGACATGTAGGGCCATTTATTTCCACAATCGTACTTACACTGGCCGCTGCCGGATACATGTTGCTGGCTCCTGCCCATTGGCTCAAGAAGCTGATGCAGCTGAGCAAGATGACCTGGGACTATGAACTGTTCCTAATTATGCTGGGGTTGGTATACCTATCGGTAGCGTGGATATATGAAAAAAGTTTGGCGATCCGATTGGCGAGGCTACTGGGGAAAATGTATGGGCAACTAACAGGAAGGGTGAAGAAGCGAAAGGAATACAAGTTGATAGAGGAGGATGTGTGGAACAAGTAAGTCTGGTCGTGGGGTAGCAATTGCTATCCTAAATGTGTTCCATGCCTGGTCCCTGAGCTGCGAGATAGGGAACACGTGTAAAAAACGATGTCCCGTGGGGGGCGGGCATAGAAGAAATTTCTCAGTTTTATCAAATAGAACAAATGTTATTTCGTCAAGGATGGAGACGAGGATACACCAACCATATACCTCATTCAGCCAGCGTTATCTTTCTTCCACTGCTTGATCCAAGCTTCGATCCGATCCAGATTGGACTCCATCTCAGCGGAGCTGTTGCTCGTGAGCTCAATGACAATCTCCTCGTCAAAGGCCTCGCGCGCCTCCTGCAGGAGCACCTCCATAATCTCGGAGTCTAGGTTCTCTTGGAGCTTGGCCTCGGCGTAGTTTCTCCATGGTCTGTTAGCACACGTGCCATGAAAAGCAAGAAAGAAGGAAAAACCCACCTGGCCTTGAGGCGATCATACAGTGTCGTTGAGTCAACCCGCAGTACCACGACGAGGTCGACCCAGCTGCGTGGAAACAGATCGCAGGCGTGCCAATCAATTATGCAGCCGCCCGCCTTCACGTCTTCTTCAATAACATCCAGCAACTGAATTATTTGAAATTGCACGGGGTTAGCAAGCTGTACATGGCCGAGCGGATTCGTCGCATCTGTCGCCTCACCTTATCCTCGTCCACAATCCAACTCTGATACTCGTCGCTCCAGCCTTCGTGGCATTCCTTATCTTTGACCACCTGGTTCACAGATACATGTCGCAAGCCCGTCTTCTCTGCCAGGACCTCACTATGCGTCGTCTTCCCCACCCCCGGAGTGCCTGTGACGATGATGTTTGGTGATGTCCGCATTGTGGCTGGCGCTCTCGAGTGTTTGTGGCACTAGCCATTAAAAGGAAATTTGTGTGGCAGTTGCTTCTTGCTGGCATTCGGTTACTGAAGCACGCTCGGTTTGATGAAAATTCGTCTCTAATAAATTATCATAGTACAGAGTACTCCGTATCTACTAGTATTATAGGTGTGTATCCATCGTCATGTTATTGCAAAACAAAACAAATTTCCCAATCGCCACCACATAACCACCACTAAACAGTTAACAAAATCTGCTGCGCTTTGTCCATCGACATACATCCCAAGCACATAGGTAGTAAGTAGTGCATGACTGTGACATCAGGCTCCTCCAAGGATACGCTCATAATCTCCTGACGCACAAATTAAATACCTTGACATAAAACAAGTCCAGAAATCATTGCGTCTCTATTCGACATGAACAAGCCATCGCTGCGTAGCGCTCTACGTGTTTCCCGCCTATTGCTCTGTTTCCGATTCAACGACCTCCGCCAGCTCCTGTTGCCCGTCAAAGCCATCACTATCGCCATATTCCAGTTTTTCCTGCTGTGCAATGGCCTGCGCCGAAACAATTTCCGCTAACCTCTTTAGGCGTGGAGTTTGTAGCCCTGAGCACTGCGCATTAGCTTCATCCTAGGTAGCGAATCTGTAAGCCACTCACATGATGGTGTATACGTTTCGAGCGCTGTGATAGCTCGGGGTTCAGCAATTTCGTAGGGCCCGCTGTCATCCATGTCCACTGCCTGAAGAAGCAGTACGTCACTCTTTTCAGTCACTCGCGAGGCCACTGCCTTCATTATCTCCCCGTTAATTGGCTGCTCATAGTCTGCAACTAGGTATTGGTTCAGAAGTTTCTGAATCTGATTTGGTGAAAGCCTGCAGAATTGTCAGTCATACCATGCAAACCTGCATACCAGTCAGACATGGACTCACATCCAACATATGTCCTGAATGATCTCGATATCGTTTAATGTCGCCTTTTTGAGCTGGAGGAGCTTCGTTGCTTGCTATAATCAGAGGGTATTAGCTCGTACCGCACACAGTCCATCTGAAGGTTGTTTAATCTTACCATGAGATGCTCCAGTTGCAGTGTGCCTTCGGGCATATCATGGCTCTTGCACCATTCCTCAATGCGCGTGATATTGTAGTTAATCTGTAGGCCTCGTTTCCATGACAAAAAGTTGCGACGCATGAGCAAGTCATTGAAGGCTGTGATACCAACTAGACGTAAAAGCTCCGTGACTGTCTGTGTGATGATCGAGTCTTCTAAGTAATAGGCCTTCATAGCTCGAAACACGCTGTTCAGCAAGCTCAGCAAATTATCCATGGTGTAAGCTGGCGCCGAGTTTGACTGCAGCAATTTGCCAAGAAATCGATTGCTCTCGTTGGTGATGAAGCCAGGGAGCGATTGTGACTCAATTATAGCGGGGATAACCATCTTCTGCAGCTTCTTCTTGAGGACCTTCATCCAAGTGTGATAAATATTGAACTCGAGGCTCTCGAGATCATGCTTGACTATGTCCAGTAGACGGTCATACTCATAATTGTCCGTCTTCTGGGTCTGGTACCAGTCTTCCGCCAGAAAGACGAACGAGAGCATTTCGTGAACATTAGATAGCCAGAAAGCACCAGGGTTGATGGCCTCATCACCATCATGCTGCATCACTTCCTGTTGGATTGACTGCATCACATTGGCAAGGAAACGTTCCGACTCTTTGACAAAGCCATTATTCCACATCTCAGAGGTCACCAGGTTGATGAGATATGATGGGAATAAAACCTCTTTATCAGAAGGAGGCGGCGTCGTGTTCGGCGACGGAATTTTCAGATTGCGTATCAGACCCATAGTAACCTCCTCATTAAGACCGTCTTCATCCGCAAGAAGAGTTTCGAGTTCCATTTCGATGTTATCAACGCCAGGGATGAAAGTCGCACCGGGTAGGTTCTGGCGATGGGCAGTGCTGGTAACAGCCATTGATACGGGACGAGGATTATAGGCACCGCTGAAGCGATCTAGTTCACGTGGCTCTGCGCCAGCGCTTCGGCGCTTAGGCTTCTTCGATGAAACAAGATTAATCAGTCCACTGGCGACGGTGGGTGCTGGAGTGACACCATTGGCACTTTCGCCATTGACCGGTGCGCCTCTCTTGGCGAGCTCCAACGCATCTCGGAGCGCCTCAAGCTCTTGCCTGAGGTTGATGTTATCCCTCTCCTGTTCCATGCTTGTCTCTTTTGCCGTGTCCAGCTCGGTACTGGTCATGCGAAGCGATTCTCGAAGCTCTCGTTCTTCCTCCTGCATACGCTTGATATTCGTTGTAGATTCATCAAATGCCTGTTGAAGCTTTCTCATCTCATCTTCCATGGCTTGAAGACGTGCAACTGCAATGCCCGCTTGATTGGCTTCCGTCTGCAGCTCCTTAGTTCGTGCCTCGAGGGCGTTGTGACGATTCTTCCAAGACTTTAGTTGACCCTCATAGCTTTCCACTTGTGATGCTAAGTTCTTATTCTTCTCCTTCATCGAACCCAAACTCTGAGTTAGCTCAACCACCTTGTTCTCGAGTTTGTATGAGATCTGCTTAAGATCGCGAGCCTCTTCTCGCATCTTCTTGTAGTCTCGACGCGCCCGCCTACCACGCCACAAGCTTTGAATCAAGGTTACTTTCTTGCGGTATTGTCTCCATGTCCGGAGTTGTCGGCGCGATCTCCATACCCTCTGGATCACGAGGGCTGCATTGCCTACTCTCGTCTCCATGATCTGCTTTCTGCGCAAATAGCCCTTGGCAGCCGACTCAAACAGAATCATATCCTTCCGGATGCATAGGAACTTCTTGCGTTGCTTGTGTCCACGCCAGACACGTTGGATCGTCGTAGCAGCCCGGATTGTTCGTAGCCCTTGCGCTTGCTTCCTGGCCATGTATGCTCGGATTGCGGACTGGGTAACGATGATAGCCTCACGCGCTTGTAGGTAGCGGCGTCGGTAATACTTTGCCTTTAGATTCTTCTGAATCATGATCGCGCATTCATTAAGACGGTTCGTTCGTAAATTCTCCAAGAAGGCCAGCATGCCGGCACGGAAGAAGATCTTCGTCAAGCCTAGTTGATACTTGTCCAAGCCTTTGCCTGTGCTCGTACCAAGTGCTTTGGTTAAGATGGCATCCGCCATTTGGCGGATTTCAGAGGTCCATTGACTCGAATGAATGAGCATATAATACCGGAGGGCAAACTCTTCATACGTCCAACGTGTCGGATAGCCGGCGCAGCTGATACGAACCGTCTCGAGAACACCACAGGCTCGCAGTTGGCTGAGAACCATAGGCCCTTCGAATTGCCAGGCCTCTTTTGCCTCGTTCGGTTTGATGCATCGAATGTAGTGCACATCGGTGTTGTTAATGGTGTTCATGAGCTCTATCAGTGAAGACCTGAATATGCCACCCAGCGTTGGTTTCCTGTTGACAGCCACGCCAATTTTTCTACCACCGGCGGGTTTGACTGCGTTCGATGATGCTGAAGCCAAGTCCTTTTCTCTCACAGCCGACGCCGCTTCCAAAACCTGCTTCAGGAACGTATTGCTCGTTGCACGCAGAACAGCCATGTGTTCATCAGGAACTGTATCTCGATTCTTTTCTATGAATCCCTCCGACTCGTAGGTGACATCAATTGCATAATGGCACACCGTGAATGCCGACTTGCCAAACCTTGGCTTCTTGTAAAAGGTGTGTTGCTTGTCAAAATTGTGGTGCAGCTTTGTGACAAACTGCTCGTCTGATCCCATGGGAAGTCGTGACTCCTCATCAAGTAAGGAAAGAACGCCCATCTTGCCCTCGATGAGATCAATGCATGGTTGATTGTCCGAAAAGTCGATAAATGTCCAATCAATTTGCTCTCTGAGGTATTCCTCCTGTTCGAGTTTGAACACGTGTTGGTTGAATTCTTGCTGGAGTTTTTCATTGGCGTAATTGATGCAAAATTGCTCAAATGAATTTTTGGCAAAGTGCTCAAATCCATAAATATCCAAGACACCTATGAAGGATGTGACCCGATTGAGAACCTCTTCTGTGGCGAGACTATGGTTGATGATGTCCACAAGCCAATCGAACAAGCTGGAGTAAATAAACTTGGCCACTGAGTCACGCACCACAATGGCCTGGGCCTGGCTCAAATTGGAGGAAATCTTCTCGCCTCGAGTGATAAGTTGCTTCTTCACGATCCACTTTGCAAACTCTGTAGCGTTGACCCCAAGAATATCACATGCCAGTTCTAGCGACGGCTCTGTGGGTGAGAGAACGCTATCGTTCCGCGACGCCGTGATTTTGACATTGCCCAAATGTAGCAATCCCGCTAGTAGTTTGAAGATGTCGGTTTGTTGCGCTTCAGATACTCCGATAGTGTGTAAAGACTTCTTTGTAGCCTCAAACTCAGCCTTGTCGTCCACGCCATCAATAGTCGGACAGTTGCCCTGGTTCAAATACTCAAACTGCTCAATAGGGAGAATATTGAGAGCATGTCGTTGTTCGTCGGATGCCCCTGATACCAATTGGTAGAAGATATGATAATTTCGCTCTTTCAGAGGTTGAAAGACAAGTCGAGAGCGCTCCAGTAAATAGGTCCTGATTTTGGCACCAATGATATTCGTCTTCTGGTCAAACATGATCTCAATGTACTTGCCAAATCTTGACGAGTTATCGTTACGCGTTGTCTTCGCGTTACCAAATGCTTCCATGATGGGGTTTGTAGCAAGAATCTGCTCCTCTGTTTCGCTCATGGCTTCTGCTCCTCGCTTAGTACGAGCGCCAGGATTATCCGGGGACTCTCTCGTGGCGAAGTAGCGCATGATGTACTTTGCACTGACGGTCTTGCCAGCACCGGATTCGCCAGACACCACGATAGTCTGGTTCTTGCTATCTCGTATCATATCCCTATCACCAGTCAGTATTGACCTCGTCTGCTCAGGGTGGTGAACTACATGAAGGCTTCCTCGGCAATGGCAAATAAGTGAGGAGCTTGTGTTGCCCTTTGCTTTCCAGCATAAACTTGCACCATTCCTGGAACGTATAAGGAGTCGACCCGAGCAAAAGGGTTTGTGGCGATGAGCACGATGCCGCTGTAGGTGTATATCTCCTTCTGGAGGTAACGTAGCCGAATCGCTTGCAACACTGCCCGTTCCGGCTTGTAAGCAGAGAGCTCAGCCATATATCAAGACGAGGGTTTCGTACCGGCAGGTTCATTCAGATGGGATAAGTTGGTGAGATCATCACTAGCCTCAAGCATGGTCGGGTTCATTAGCGGGGGCAAGGAGGGATCAGCACCGCTCTGTAACGCCTCAGCGGAAACCTCAACAGTTCTTGTCTATACGCAGAACCAAAATTAGTAATAATGACATGAGTTGACAAGGCCAGAGTGTCATGGCAAAAACAGACGAACCTCGCCATTGTCGAGCTGGAAGACTAGCTTAGCCTTAGAGCCTTCGACGGTTTTGCTGATGAGCTCAGAGGCCACCCAGCCCTCGGCTGCATCAGGCTGCCACGCTCTCGTGCCAACGTCGTAGGTTGATGCCATGGAGGAGTTGTCAGACGAGGCACTGGCGCTGGATAGTGAACGGCGGGACGTAGTTGACGGAAACTAAAGGGGTATGGCGATGAGCCGGAGACATTCATGTGCGAATTCGCGCCGACGATGCGATGATGGTAAATGCGATATTGACTTGATGGGTAGAAAGAAGAAGCTGGCGAAAGATACGGCGGTGGGATTTGGCCATCCACTCCTCCTGGAGTAGAAGGGGATAGCGGAGATTGAAGAGGCTGGACTTTTCGAGCTCGCTGGCAAGGGTCAAGTAGGGGTCGGAATCCAAAAGTCGCAACGACATGACAGCACCGCGTTTTGCGTTTTGGCTCCAGGACGGTGCAGGAGCCTCATGGGGAATGGGGGGGGTTAGGTACTAGGTACGTCCTTCGAAAGTTGAATTGCCCTACGATGCCTCCTTGATGTCGCTCTGTGCTCCGTACTCTGTACCTACTATTATTGGAAAGTGGCTTGCCCCTGATTGTACTCCGTACCCGCGGTGCTGCAGGCCTGCAACGTCCTCTGAAAGGGGGGGGTTGGGCTGGACCGCCTTGCTTGCTTACCTTGTCTGGGGCAGCACCACCCACTGCACTGACCCGCCAAATGGCGATTTGATCGACAACAGATTGATGTATACGAAGTATTACTCCGCACCTACGAAGTACCTCTAAGGCACACTAGTGCCTATGGTACTAGTAGTACTTCTTTTAGTACAAGAGCAACACCGATATTTGGCTGGGTTAATACCTACAATACATACATCTAGAGGAAGGGTACTATAACTACTACCTAGATACCTTGATAAGGTTCAGGCGGAACGACGTTGAGATACTGCAAATATATTCTTGGCCAAGGAGAGGAGGAATGACACTACTACTAGGTACCTGGGTAGATAGAAAATGCTATTAAAAATATTATCGTGTACCTTGATAACTGTCTGGTGCATACTACTAGTGAGGTATCTATGTGTATCTCACGAAGGCAAGATTATTAGGTAGGTACTAGGTAGGTATGTATAGGGTATAAATTTTTATTGGCAGTAGTACTGACACCAAGGCGCCTGTATCTACGGAGTACCATTCTTGTTATCCAGCGTCAGAACTTTTCAAGGACATACAACTCTTTTAGGCCATGGCCCCGACCGTGCATTTCATCACCGGCAATGCCAACAAGCTGCGCGAGGTCAAGGCAATACTGGAACCAGATATCGAGGTTCGTAGTCAGTCGCTAGATCTCGAAGAAATCCAGGGCACCATTGAGGAAGTGGCTGAATCCAAGTGTCGTCGAGCTGCCGACATGGTATGTTATGATTCTTTCTTTTAGTATAGGGTGAGATGATCTCGGGCTTATGGTCTTGAATATTTCTATAGGTGAAAGGCCCTGTGCTTGTTGAGGACACGGCCCTGTGCTTCAATGCTCTCGGTGGCTTGCCCGGCCCTTACATGTAAGTGAATCCTGTCGTACCAGATAGGGAAGCCCATTGTTGGCCCGGCATATGGATTGACAAGTACTCGATACACGAAGAAAATGGTTCTTGGGCACAATCGGACACCAAGGCCTAAACAACCTTCTTGCGGCATACTCAGACAAATCTGCTGAGGCAGTCTGTACTTTCGCTTACTCTCCAGGGCCGGGCAACGCACCCATCATCTTCCAAGGACGCACACCTGTGAGCTACCACGTCCAAAAATCCCGCTATTCGCAAAACCACATATCAGCTCATGACAATTTTTTTCCACCCCAGGGCCAAATTGTACTCCCTCGAGGGCCTTCGCGCTTTGGTGAGTGAGCCGAACCGCATTAAAGGGTGGCCTAGTGGCACCGCAGCGCTCTGGACTGGATATTAACGCAGGTTGTAGGATGGGACCCTATTTTCGAATATGAAGGCAAGACGTAAGTGAATTTCAAATTAAGAATGTTACCCTATCTATATGAATCCGAATGTAATCTAATACACGCTTATATTAAATCTCTAACTCTTGTGGGGCAGGTACGCCGAGATGAACGAAGGGGAGAAGAACAAGATATCTCATCGTGCACATGCCCTAGGGAAGTTGCAAGCATGGTTCAAGGACCAGCAAAGCATGATGAATGAATAAGGATTGGTGACCAACCTTGCCTTCGAGTCATGTGTTGACCGTACTTGCTGTCAGGCTAATTGATGCATGTTCCCCAGTTAGCTGGCTCAATATATGCATTTTATCACCAGAGCATGTCTTACCAGAGGGTTTCGAATTCGCGGAATTGGCGCAACTGGCTGGCGCTACGACGGTAAGGTCTCAAGAGCTTATCCACTGCCCATTGACCATGGAGAGAAGATTTGTCGACAATACGGGTGAGCATATTGGAGCCTCGGAATGCTGGGTCAAACACAAGAAGCTGAACCCTGTTATCTTTCTGTCTCTCAAACCCCACGATTGTGATAGAGTGGCCTTGAACTCGCGCATTAGTGATAGCAAGAGACATACAGAAGCATTGCGACCTGCTACCCACCAGGCTGTTGCAGATATATTGGCGGGAGCACCGTGGAGCGCACCTTTTCAGTCACGGAACTAGTATTCGAGTCCAGCTGAAAATAATTCTCAACGGCTTGGAGCAAGAGATCTGTTGCATTGCCTTGTCTTTCTGCGTCTCTGAAGACTTGAACGGAACACCTGCATTGTTGTCAGGCAATGTCAAAACAATTCACAACAGGTATTGATAAACTCACAGAACCCCTAGGCTGTTGAACAATGCTTGAGCCTAATCGATGCAAGGCGTAAGAATGTACTACTACTACCAAGTCATTTTGACCAGGAGCGGCCGACAAGAGAGCGTTGCATACCTCTGGTGTCCCTATATACTTACGGGTTCCTCGTATTCCTCCGGTCTCGGTGCGACCTTGGGTATTGTATCCCCTATCCCAGGCGTTTTCAATCAGGTCCTGAATCTGTAATATATTTGGGAGAGTGTCGCCAAATTGCTCCCAGCCCGGAAATCGCACGCTGATAATGTGAGAAATAAGAGCTTGGATGCTGCGATAGCCGCAGAAACCACCTAGGGATGAGACTTAGTAACCCGGGATACAAACCCTTGCAGGCCACGCGATGATATAGGTGTTAGGCTATGTTAATCACCTTCTCTCCTTAGTTTGGAGACGTGTGCCACGTGGGGATGACATAGGTAGGCGTGCTGTGTCAACGGGTCATGCTCCAACAGTTTCCCAAGGGCTGGAACAACGCCTGTGGCAAATTTAGATCCAGCACCACGGGCTTTTCTGAGAGCCTTACCGTCGGTCCGGACACCACTCTCCCTTTCGAGGAGCCGAACCAACCATGTCGGCATTTGGTCTTCGTGGGCGTATTTCCCAAGTTGGGACTTCTAATTTATGCTCAAGCGTTAGCCCAGTGGCAAAAGTGGACAATATGACATGACTCCAGACGAACCCCAAGCCTTGGCGACAATTCTTCCTCTTCTTCAAGAGTCTTCTCGGTTGCTTGATGCTCTTCTAGGCTCGCTTGCCTCCTGAACCTAACGTAACTGCTTTGGCGGGAAGAACGCCGTTTGACACGCGAATGGCGGCTCACAAAAAAATCTCTCCACTCCTGGATGACATTTATGCCTCCTCTCTGGGCACTCTGCGATATCGCCATAGGTTGTTCCACCATCGTTATGTCGGTTGCCTGATATTGGGTTATGTCGTTATTAGCAAGGAACCCACACTGGTTGCACTTCTGCTGTTCAGTAAAGTTTACGTCGCGATGTAAATTATTGCTGGCCGTAACGAAAAAAAACCCGTGAACTGTCCCAGGCAGTCTCAACACTTATGTGTCCACGGAATACGTCATGAGGCCTTGTCTTGTCTCATCCCGCCGTCTCATAAAGGTGACGTCGGGTGAACGGATTAAAGAAAGTGTCGTAAATAAAAGGATTCGCACGAGATTGACTTTCGTATATCAGACAGAAAAGCTAAGAAAGAATTCATGATCGATTTATGACTTCGAATATGTTCTTGTCAAGGATGGTGAGACTATCAGAAGACAAAGCCCTACGGAGTACTCAATGTCCCATAAAGGACCTCATATTCCTCAATAAGAGTGGTTGTGGCTGACTAATCGGTATACATACAATACTTGTACGAGGTACTCTGCGCTCCAAAGCAAATTGGTCCTGGAGGGTACCTCTGACCTTGGTGGTAAAATGCTATGGTATGGAATTGAGAACGAGTATGGAGTATATTGCATTGCATTATGAATCTACGGTGTTGCATAGCTATGGCTCTCATGCTGGTTCATGCTGATAAGCTCAATCGTTTAGACACGTAATCACTTGCCGAGACCGTATTCTTTCACCATTCATCGGTCTGTTATTCTGTCACCGCAACACACATGCGCCATCTATTTTGCCTCTTTCGCTCTTTGGGGAAGTGATTTCTGAGAGGAAGTCTCTCTAGGCAATTCCTTTGCGAAAGGAATGAATTCGGGGGCCCCTGGTAGGTACTTTCGGAGAACTTCCGGGACTTGCAAACCCTGTAATACGTCAGAGGAAATCACGGGATTGCTGCTTGACAGACTCACCGTTTCGGTCTGATAATTCTCCAAAATACAGCACAGCGTACGTGTAGTGGCGCACAGTGTCGAATTGAGACAATGTACATACTTCTTCTTGATGTCCGTCTGTGTCTTGATGCCACAGCGGATTTCAAGAGCCCGGGACTGATAGTCAGTACAGTTGGTGCATGACACAAGTTCCTTGTATTCTCCTTGGAAAGGGAACCAGGCCTCCAGGTCGAACTTCTTGGAACCGGCATCGTTGAGGGCACCGGAAACGATGGCAACGACTTGGTATGGCAGCCCGAGGGACTTGTAAAAATCCTCTGCTACGGAAATCATCTCATCAAATGCCTCCCATGACTTCTCTGGATCAGTGAGAAGAAATTGTTCAATCTGTTCAAAGTTAGCAGATGATGCATATCCCAAGACAGAGACATTTCACCTTCTCAAACTGGTGAACACGATAAACCCCCCAGGCATCTCGACCGTGGGATCCAGCCTCTCGTCGATAACATGTGCTATACCCAGCATACCTATGTCCTTTGGTCAGCGGAGACGGGTAGGAAACAACACATAACATCGGCTTACTTAATGGGAAGATCCTTGGGAAGGAGCCACTCGTCAGCATGGAATGCTGAGATAGGCTGTTCAGACGTAGCAATGAGGTACTTGTCGTTCTTGGAGTCTCCATCAACAACTTTATACAACTGTTCGTCGAAGTCGTCCAGTTGAGCGGTCTTGGCCATGTATTCTTTGAGCATGAACTGGGGTGCCTGAAGAGCACAATAGTCTCGTTGCATGAGGAACTCGAGTCCGTAATTGATGAGGGCTTGGTTGAGAAATACACCCCATTGGCGGAGGAAATACCCACGATGGCCGACCACCTTCACACCACGGTCGGGGTCATAGCCATCGAGGCGAAGAAGAACTTCGTGATGAGAGAGAACTGATCGCTTCTCCACGGTTACGCCTTCAGGTGCCCAGGTCCGTTGAACCACATTATCATCCTTCGGGTATTGTGTAAGTACAGAGCGTGGTGCGGACGTCCACATGTGACTGGCATACCTCATTGTTGCTCACAGGAACAGAGTCGTGGACAATGTTACCAACCGACTTGACCTTGAGTTTCAATAACGCATCTTTCTCGGCCGCTGACTCGACTAGAGCCTTCTTCTGCTTTTCAAGTTCGATCTTTTCCCGGAGGAGGTCATCCGCGTTCTCCTTCGCCTATGCGTTTTGTCATCAGTGCGGCTGTCTTTGAGGAAAGGGTGAAGAATCATTGACAATGGATACCTTCTTCTTCGTGGCAATTTGCTTCTGGACGTCGTTGATTTTACCATTCATCTGGGTTGCACTGTACTGGGCTATAGTAGGCGACATTAGCGATAACAATAAAATTGTGTTATGGCAAACAAACGTACTCTTGCGATGGTTTTCGAACAAGGCAATTATTTCGTCAACAACCTCGACATTTGCGTAACGGCGGCGCTGAGATTCACGAATCTTCTCGGGATTACCCCCGCGCTCAACAATGAAGTCATTGACATCGAGCATGACGACGATGATTCTCCTCTTCAGTAGCTGGGATCCTTGACTGTCTTGACTGAGTTTGACCCGTGGAGTTAATAAGACTGGTCACCAATAGGGGAGGGAGTCTGGACCGAGTCACAAGTCCAGCAGATTGAGTCAAAGATGTTCAAGCGTCCTGGCAGATAATACATGCAACAAACGAATGGAGGGGTAATTTTAGAATATGGCGGGGTTCGAGGCCCCTGATTTCTCTTAACGAGTAAAATCATAACTACCCAGTAGTAGTAGTACCAATACTCCTACCAACCAGTATTAATGAAGTTCGTTATATAATAAGAAATAAAAAGCGATTATTTCCCTTCATAATATACTTTAATTAAACGGCTTAAATAAGCAACTTATTTACTGAAAAAGCTATATTAGAAGCCGTTTCTCTATTCGTAGTCTCATAATACTGCCTCGTCGGCTTCTGCAATAATTCCTCCATGAATCATAGTCTAGCAATCAATAGACTCAATGATCTCAACAGTCAATGGGGATCTAACACACAAGCAGGGACACACAAGCAGGGCTTGCGAGCAGAGTGTTCTGCCTGTAACACGGATAACGAGATAATGCCGCAACAGACATCGTACATGAATGTCCATGCTTCAGCAACTGGGGGGAGGGCTAAATATTCTGCCCAAACGGATAGCAAATCCGAACCAGCACTGATCTGTGGTCAGCCTACATTATGTGGCAGTTGCCCTTCTCAGCCGCCTCTCCCGGGTTCTGTGACTTCTCAATTTGGGCAATCAATAACTCGAAGGCCCGTCCGACGTTTTGATTGTACCTTGCACTCGCCTCGGTCCAGCCGCATTGGAATTTCTCTGACAGCTTTTTACCTTCTTCCGGGCTAACCTGGCGCTGTTCTGGTCGCAAATCGCTCTTGTTGCCTACGATGACGATGGGAACGGATTCCGTGCCCTGCGGTGAGGACCACCAGTGTCAGTGCGTGCTTCCCAAGCTACTGTCTGCTGGCGAGCCGAGCACCCACTAGATGATTAAGGATCTTTTCCCTGATGACCTGAACCATCTCAAACGATGGCAGGGATGACACAGAGTACACGAGCATATAGCCATGGATACCAATGAAATGCTTCGAGTTGAGGATGCTATATTCATCCTATAGTATGGGATTAGTTTGCGGCCAGTTCGTCATGGTGCTTGTACGCTCCTACCTGCCCAGCAGTGTCTACGATTTCCGTCGTAAAGTCTTGGCCCTTGTATTGTATCGTCTTGCTGAACGTGTTCTCGATCGTAGGGTAATAGCTATCAACAAAATGACCATCGACAAATCGGACCGCAAGGGATGATTTGCCTGCGATATCAGATACCCATGAATTGTGGTCATTGACGGAGGTACTTACCGACAGAGCGACTGCCAACGATGGCGACCTTCCTCTGTTTTAGAGCCGACATTGAAGTGAATGAAGCTGACCGATTGTGATGTGGGTGGTTGGTGGGGAATTGATTGAAAGATACTATATATAGTTAGATACTTTACTCTTATAGGAAGAAACGCATATCTATATAGGAAAGGAAGAAGAAGAAGAAGAAGAATAAGAATAATAATAATAATAATAATAAATAAAGAATAATAATAATAAGAAGAATAAGAATAAATAATAATAATAATAATAAGAATAATAATAATAATAATAATAATAATAATAATAATAATAATAAGAATAATAATAATATTATTATTATTATTATTATTATTATTATTATTATTATTATTATTATTTTATAAATCTTTACTTTATATTATTTAACTAATTATATTTATTTACAAGCTAAATTTAATATTTAAATTTAAAACAAAATCATAAATATTATAAATATCAGTTAATTATAAATAAAGTTATTATTTTAAAAAAGTAATGCTATTGGAACAGATAGTCCATGCGCGCAAATAGAAATCGTCCTAGCTTTCAATTCCTCGATCTTCCATAAACAATAACTTAAGCAGCAATAACAGCAGCCACAATAAAGGCGGCTATAAAGGCAAGGACGCAGCAGCAGCAGTAGGGCTGCTATATAAGAATTATAATAACAGTCACAGGTGCAGCCGAGAGGTCGGCCCTAAGGCCGACCACCTATATATCGGCTTAACCCCAATATATAACAGGTCCCCTCACAGTCAGAGATTAAGAGCTCGCAGCTAATATTATAGGGGCCTAGAATATCTAATTAATGATTTAAAGGCTATAATAGATTGTATATTATAAAAATTTTTAGCCGATAATACTATATCTTTACTATAGCAGTAGTATTATTTTAAATTAAAGAGATTAAAAAGATTATATTAGCTATATAGCTAGAAAAATAATTAATTTAAAGGAATATGGATAAATAAATAAAATATATATTAAAGATTTATTATTTAAAGTAATTTAATAGTATTAAAATTAAGTATTATATAAAAAAGTAAATTATATATTAAAGGAAATTATATATTAAAGGAAATTATAAAAAGAATTTTATAAATATATATAAACTATTTATTTTAATCGTAATTTTTATTTATTTTAATAGGTTTATTTATTAATAATTTACTTTTAAACTATTAACTTCCAAAGTAAGATTATTAAATATAAAGTTCAAATACTATAAATAAAAATTTTTAATTTAAATATTACTTTAAGAAATTATATAAAAACTTAAAAAGTAAAAATTACTATAATAAATATTAAAGAATATAAAAAAATAAAAGTAATTGAAAGGAAATTAAACCCTATAAAGTATTAAGTAAAGACTATATTATATAAAAGCCTTTGATTAATTATATATTATTAATATTAAAAATAATATAATTTGCTTTAATTAACTTTAAAATAAATATATTAAAATAAATACTTAATATATTCATTTATATACGTAATATAGCTATTAGCAGTTAAATAGTATAGTAAAGAGGGGGTATTAGTATAGTATTAATTATAATATAAAGTTAATGCCTGGTTATATAAGCCCTTATTATATGCCTACGCGTTTATATATATCCAGTATCTATAGTTTTCTGTAAAGGTTTAAAGCTTTCTTACTCTTTACAGTACAATAATAATATTTGCCTTAACCTGCCTTTCTATAATATAATAATATTATATATTAAATTATTTTCCACTTTTTAAACTATAATGTTATTATTTCTAAATATATAAATATTATAGTTATTATTTATATAATTATTTTTAAATATAATATATATGAAATTTATAATATAAGTAAAATATTAAAAACTTTAATTTATTACTACTTGTATTAAAATATAAATTAAATAAATATATTAAAATTAATTATCTAGAATATTTATTATATTAACCTTCTTAATTAAATTAATTTTTATCAAGATTTACTTTATTACTGCCTTTAAATATATAATATCCCTTTATAAATTATTATATTAAAGAGAATAATAAAGGCTAATAGCTTAATTATTATTACATTTATTATAATTATTAATATATTATTTAGTGGTATATATATGCCTAGTAACAGCTTACACTATTACTACTCTATAGTAAATAACAATAAATAAGGTAGCTTTCTATAGTTAACTCTTTTAACTAGCTTTTTTATTTATACTTTTTAGTCTTTCAATATATATATTTTTTAGAGAATTACTATTTACACACACGCATATTTCTATTTGCATACAACTTCTATTTTCGCCCTATTTAATTTTCAGCCGATTCCTCGCATCCCATACGCTAAGCCCAATTCTATATAGTAAATCATAAAGTCAAATAACAACTAGTAATTAAAATTCCTTACAGCCTTACAGCCTTACGATTTCGCCGCCCGCCAAGATCTTCCTGTATACTAAATTTCTGAAGCTATTACCACTAAACCTTATAGCCTATATAGCCGCTATACTGCACTATAAGCTATACAGAAGAGTATACAAGAGGGCCGAGGCATATACAGCCATTAAGCCAATAAATATAAAGCAGCGATTAGGGATTTTATATAATAATTTAATAATAATATAATTAAGCGCGCTTTAATATATTTCCTATAATTAGCGCATTGTAATTTATTTATATTATCTTATTATAGTAAACTTTAATTATAATAATTACTATATATAATAATAACCTTTCTATACCAATAAAATAACTATATATATAAGGTTTTCCTATTAAAAGGTTTAAAAACTTTAATACTTGCAATATTATTAAAATCTTCTTAAATAATATATATAAATATTAAAAATATTATTATAGCTGCCTTTTTAAAATATATTAATATTATTAGCTTTAATTGTATTTTCCTTTTTTTATATTATAATAGTAATATTATAATCATAATAAATATATTTTTTATTAATTTGATAATAATTTTATAAAAAAGTAATATTATTTATTATATAAAAATACTATAAATCTTTAAATTAAAATTAAAAATAGCTTATAAAATAAACTTTATTAGAATTTAATTATAAATTTAATTAATTAATAAATAGGTTAAAGAATATTAATTTATAAAATATTAAAAAGATTTAGTAAATTTAATTTTTTAACTTTAAAAATACCTTTAAAAAATATTATATTAAAAAAGCAGGATTTTATTTAAAAGTATTTAATAATAGGTTTAAACATAAAGTGAATATAGATTTATTAATATAGTATATTACCTATAAAAACCTAGTCTTAATGATAACCTTTATATACCGATAGCGCCAGTGTAACCGTAAATATCGTTATAGATAGGGTTTACTGTAATATATAGTATTAGATTTTAGTGGCGGGGTATAGGCGGCGGGGAAAGTGGGGCAAATTTGAAAGTTATGTGCAAATAGAAATATGCGTGTGTGTAAATAGTTATTCTCTTTTTTTAATGACCCTGTAATGCTTATAATTATTAGCAGCAATTTTATACTTTTATTATATATAGCATAGAATAATATAATATACAGTACTATTTAATTATAGAGATAATTATATATACTTTTACAATATTAGCTGGCCTTTAAGCGCGACTTGCAATATATTATTCAATAAGTCTAATATAAAATGGATTTGAATGCATTAATCAATCTTAACTATTTCGGCTTTTTAATAATAATATAACTTATAATATAAGTAGTGCTATTTATATAGATAAAAATTGCTATTTATATAGATAATCTATGCGCCACCCGCAAAAGTCTCCCTACAGCTTTTTACACTCTGCAACTTGAACTATAGCAATAATACCACTACAGCAATATCATCAGCGCTATTACAATAATAAATATCCCTATTAACCCTTTATTAATTTAGTCTAAAAAGATAACTCGCTTTAATCTTATTAAATGCCTTAATCTTAATAGTAAAAACTATAGCCAGCTACAGTTACTTTTAAAGCTGCTAGATTTACTTAAACCCGACTATAAAATCCCACCTCTGTTACTATCTCTTTTATTTAATTCTTTTAATAATTTAATCTTTTTCCTATAGGATTTCTTTTTTAATAATAGCGCAGCTATTATTATTAAGAATAGCTCCTTACTTTGCGAGGTAAATAGAATTATAATTAAAATATACTATAACCTCTATTGCAATTATTTTAGGAAGCTGACTTTTATAAATACTGGTATATAAAAGCTATTAACGTAAAAGATTAACTGCCCCTTTAAATTAATAGCAATAGCAATAAAAAAACTTAACTAAAAGTAGTTTTATTGCGTTAACTGCTATGTATATAATTACCCTTTATTTTTTAACCCTTTTACTTATATTATATATTATTAGCAAATTTAAAACTAGCCTATATTTAAGTGTAACCTCTTTAAGCATAAAGTATTTCTTGCCCGTAAAATAATTAATATTATTAAAGATGTAAGTCTTGCTAATTATATATTCTTTTATTAAAAAGATATCTATAATAATTATTAAAAGATTTATAAAAAAGGTCTTAAAGCCTTTATAGTAATTTAAGCCTAGATTAAATACCTTTAAGATAATTATTTTCATTACTATATTAAATTTAATCTTAATAATAAAATTAAAGGCATTTTCTGGATATATGTATAGTATAAAATAATATAAAAGCGGTTCTTTAAAGTATTAGGATTTAATAATATATATAAAACTAATAGATTTAATATATATTTATTTTAAGCGACTGGAATTATTAATTAAAAGTTTATTGCTAATTTTGCCTTTAGCTTTATTAATATAAAAAAGGAAGATAGCTTTTAATGGCTTTATAAGCAGCTAAATTCGCTTTGTACTGTAATTAGCGCTTTAGCTTTAATTGTCGCAATTATAAATAAAGAGCAGGCCTTCAAAAATGCATTTAGGCGTATTTTTCTAGATATAGAACAGCAGTTTTATATATATTATATTAACGCTAATATTAAAGCTAAGATTAAATTATAGTGGAAAAAGCTAAACAAAAATAATAATAATATAAATAATAATAACAATAATAATATTATTAATAATAATTTTAATACTTAAGCTGTAATATAAAATAATACTAAGGAAGGCATTTTAAGCTTTACTTTAACTAAATATAAGTATAGCTTTAATAGTATATATAAGGTATAGAAATATATAATTTATATTAATAAAGAAGTTGATTTTAAGTTAACTTAAACTGTAATAAAGTTAGTATATAATTTTATACAGGTATATATTTTATATTATATCTCTCGCGAATATATACTTTTCTGACTTTAATAGGCCTATTACTATATTAGACAATACTATAATTTTAACTAATAGGTTAATAGTTTAATTAAAATAGCTTATAAAGATATAAAGACTTATTTAATTTTAAATACTAATAACCTTTTATATCTTTATATAGTACTACTATAAATAATTTAAAAAAAAAGCAAAACTATATTTAAAAAGCTGCCTTTATATAAATATATTAATACATTAACTTTATAATATAGTGATAATAGTTTAATAATATTATAATATATATTAATTATATAGCTATTAACTTTTTTACCTAGCAATATTAGATTGCTATTATTACTTTATTTATATAAAAAAAGCTAAAGCTGCTTTAATTTTATTATAGTATTTTTATATAATAATATACTTTACTATATAATTATTTTATCTTTTAAAGACTTAAAGTTAATAAGCCTTTAAATAAATATAATATATATTTATAATAGTAGTTTATAAAGCTTTTAATAAATCCGCTATTATTTTATATAAAGAATCTTATTAATAGTTATATATATTAAAATCTAAATATACTACTCTTTTATATTTAAAACCTTAATATTATATAAATCTTTATAAAAAACTTTAATTATTAAATAATAAAAAACTGCTTATATTAATTATACTTTAAGTTATTAATAGCAGTAATAATAGTAATAGGGATAGTATTAATTTTATATAATAGACTTAATAGATTTAATAGATTTAATAATTTTAATAGTTATAGTAATTATAAAAAAGGTAAAGGCAACTTAAAGGGCAACTTAAAGGGCAACCGCCTATATATTAACTAAACCTTAGTATTTAATAAGCCCCTTTATAATTTAAAATAAATAGCTTTATTAATTTATAGTAAACGCTATAAAGCTCTAGATTATTATTTTAGCGTTTTAAGGGCTATAGAGGCTTATAGGTCGCTAAAATATTATAATAATAAAGCTGTATTTTAGCTATAGCTTTAATTAAAATTAAAAAGGGGATTAATAAAATTATACTAGCTATATAGTTAAACGAATAGTTAGCCTTTATATAAGTAAATAAAGGGGATAATAAAGATTTATTATTTAAAGTAATATAATATACTGTAAATAGCTATTATATAAAGAATTAAGTTATAGAGTGTAAGGAGCTGTAGGGAGATTTTTGCAGGTGGCGTATAAACTATCTGTATAAATAGCAATTTTTATCTGTATAAATAGCACTACTTTATAATATTTATTAATTTATTAATTAGCAGGTATAGACTTTAATAGACATTTAACCTATTACAAGCAATATTTATAAAAGAAGTTAATTGATATATATTTAGTAAATTAAAATAAAAAGGTTAATAAATTAATTTATATAATTAAATGAAAGCAAGGCTATCTAGATATATAAAAATTGCTATTCGCATAAATAGACCATGCGCTACCTAAAAGGTTTAGTAGCAGCAGCAGCAATAAAGATAAAGCTAATATTATAAACTACACAACAGCCAATACAGCAGTTATATAAAGAGAGAAAAGGCGACTTATAGATTAAAGACAAGGATAATAAAGTTATACCGACAATATAGCCGGAAAAATAGTCGGCTTCAGGAGATTTTATATAAATATATTATTGCAGTAGTTTAGTTATAAAGTATAAAGAGCTGCAGGGAGATATTTACTACTGGTAGTATATAGACTATCTATGCAAATAGCAATTTTTATTCATATAAATAGTATTACTCTTAAATAAATACTATAAGAATTTAAGGAACAAGATAAATATGTTTATTAATATTAGTAAAATATATAAATAAGTAAGTCTATTAACCCTTTTAAAACAAGCTAGGCAAAGTCCCTTTACTTATACTTAACTATTAAATTAACACTTATCCCTTTAATATATAGATATTTTATAGACTACTATACCTTTATAATACTTTAAGTTTAAAATATATAAAGTATTTTTTTTCTTTATTTTTATTAAATAATATTTTTTAAACTTTTAACTTATATTAATTTAATATTTTAAATAAATTTATAAGTAATAATTATAAAAAGGTTTTATTTTTTTATATATTAACTTTTAAATTTTTAATAATATTTTCTATAAAGTAATACTATTAAAATAAATAAAAATTACTATTAAAATAAATAGTTTATACATAGCTATAAAATTGTTTTAATAATTTCCTTTAATATATAATTTACTCCTTGATATAATATTTAATTCTAATATTGTTAAATTACTTTAAATAATAAATCTTTATTATCCCTTTTATTTATTTATATAAAGGCTAACTATTTTTTTTAGCTGTATAGCTAATATAATTTTATTAACCCTTTTTTTAATTTTAATTAAAGCTATAGCTAAAATACAGCGTTATTATTAGAATATTTTAGCGACCTATAAGCCTCTATAGCCCTTAAAACGCTAAAATAATAATTTAAAGCTTTATAGCGTCTGCTATAAGTTAATAAAGCTATTTATCTTAAATTATAAAACGGCTTATTAAATATTAAAGTCTAGTTAATATATAGGCGGTTACCTTTTAGGTTACCTTTTAAATTGCCTTTACCCTGTTTATAATTATTATAACTATTAAATTTATTAAATCTATTAAGTCTATTATATAAAATTAATATTATCCCTACTGCTATTATTACTACTATTAATAACTTAAAGTATAATTAATATAAGTAGTTTTATATTATTTAATAATTAAAGTTTTTTATAAAGATTTATATAATATTAAAGTTTTAAATATAAAAGAGTAATATATTTAGATTTTAATATATATAACTATTAATAAAATTCTTTATATAAAATAATAGCGGATTTATTAAAGGCTTTATAAACTACTATTATAAATATATATTATATTTATTTAAAGGCTTATTAACTTTAAGTCTTTAAAAGATAAAATAATTATATAGTAAAGTATATTATTATATAAAAATACTATAATAAAATTAAAGCAGCTTTAGCTTTTTTTATATAAATAAAGTAATAATAGCAATTTAATATTGCTAGGTAAAAAAGTTAATAATTATATAATTAATATATATTATAATATTATTAAACTACTATTATTATTTTATAAACTTAATATATTTATATATTTATATAAAAGTAGCTTTTTAAGTATAGTTTTGCTTTTTCTATTTAATTATTTATAATAATATTATATAAAAATATAAAAAGTTATTATTATTTAAACTGAAATATATGTTAATATTTTTATAAACAATTTTAATTAAACTATTAGCCTATTAATTAAAATTATAATATTATTTAATATAGCAATAAATTTATTAAAGTTAAAAAGGATATATTCGCGAAAAAATAATTTAAAATATATATTTATATAAGATTATATACTAACTTTATTACAGTTTAAGTTAACTTAAAATTAACTTTTTTATTAATATAAATTATATACTTTTATATTTTATATATACTATTAAAGCTATATTTATATTTAATAAAAGTAAAGCTTAAAATACTTTATTTAATATTATTTTATATTATAGTTTAAGTATTAAAATTATTATTAATAGTATTATTATTATTATTATTTATATTATTATTATTCTTTTTTAGCTTTTTCTATTATAATTTAATTTTAGCTTTAATATTAATACTAATATAGTATATATAAAGCTATTGTTATATATTTAAAAAATATATTTAAATGCATTTTTAAAGGCCTCCTTTTTGTTTATAATTGCAATAATTAAATTAAAGTATTAATTATAATATAAAGTAAATTCAACTACTTATAAAGCTATTAAAAGCTATTTTCCTCTTTTATATTAATAAAGCTAAAGGCAAAAATAATAATAAACTTTTACTTAATAATTCTAATTACTTAAAATAAATATATATTAAATCTATTCATTTTATATCTATTATTAAATCTTAATAGTTTAAAAAACTACTTGTATATTATTTTATATTATAAATATACTTTAGAAACGCTTTTAATTTTATGATTAAAATTAAATTTAATATAATAATAACAATAATTATTTTAAAAGTATTTAATTTAAGTTAAAATTACTATAAAGCCTTTAAAACCTTCTTTATAAATCTTTTAATAGTTATTATAAATATCTTTTTAATAAAAGAATATATAATTAATAGGATTTAAATCTTAAATAATATTAATTATTTGATAGTCAGGAAATACTGTATATTTAAAAAGGTTATATTGAAATATAAATTAATATTAAATTTATTAATAATATATAATATAAATAAAAAGGTTAAAAAATAAAACGTAATTATATAAATAGCAGTTAATATAATAAAATTACTTTTAATTAAATCTTTTTATTATTATTATTAATTTAAAAAAGCAGTTAAGTTTTTATATTAATAGCTTTAAAGGCAACTGCATGTAATTACAGTTTTTACTATTAAAATCAAAGTTAATTATTTTTTTAAATTAAATTAATAAAAGGTTAATAGGGATATTTATTATTATAATAGCGTTGATAATATTACTATAATAGTATTATTACTATAGTTTAAGTTATAGAGTATGAAGAGCTATAGGGAGATTTTTACAGGTAGCGCATAGACTATCTATATAAATAGTATTACTCTATTATTATTATTAGTATTATTATTAGTATTATTATTATTATTAGTATTATTATTATTATTATTAGTATTATTATTATTATTATTATTATTATTATTATTATTATTATTATTATTATTATTATTATTATTATTATTATTATTATTATTATTATTATTATTATCATTATTATTATTATTATTATTATTATTATTATTATTATTATCATTCTTATTATTATTATTCTTATTATTATTATTATAGCCTTTAAAAGATTAATGATAAGCTTTTAATCTTTAACTATAAAGGGATTTACTATATATTCAGGTTAAGTTAATGTATAAATAGTTAGCTTTAAAGTTAATATTTTAACTATATTTATAATTATTATTATAATTTTTATATAATAGCTTTACTGCTATTATTATATATTTACTTTTATAGCTGCCTTTATTATAGCTGTTATTATAACTATTATATAATAATAATAAAGCTGCTACTATTATTATTACTATTATTACTATTTAAGTTATTATTTATAGAAAATCAAGGAATTAAAAGCTACAATAATTTCTATATATATAAATTATCTATTTTAATAACAATGTTTATTTATTTTAACAATATTACTTTTTTAAATTTAAAGCCTTTAAAATTAACAAAAAATACGCTTTATTTAACAGTGTTATTAACCTATTAATAATTATTTCATTTATAATTATATATTTACTTTAACTAGTTCTGTTCTTTACCTTTTTTCCTTCTAGTTTTAACTATATGTCCGGTCTACTCTATACTAGACAATTATATTAATATTGAAATTACAAGAATATAAAATAGCTTAATAAATATAAATATTTTTATAACTGCTATTACATTATAATTAAAATATCTTTAAAGTTATTATTAATAATTATAATAAAAACTTTATATTTGATTTTTAATAATAAATCTTTAAACTAATAAAAAAAGTTAATTTATAAATATATAAATTAAAATTCTTTTTAAATAAAAAACATATAATATGATTTTAATAATATATTTATATTTAAATTTAAAATATTTTTCATTTAATTAATAAAAAAACCATCAAATTTAATAATGGTTAAAAATAATAAAAATAAAATAAAAATAAAAATAAAAATAAAAATAAAAATAAAAATAAAAATAAAAATAATATAAGTAATATTAAAAAATATAAAATTAAATATTAAATTTAATATAAAAAAATAATAAAAAATAATAATAAATTAAAAAATTTTAATTAATTATAAATAATTATAATAATAATTATTTTAATATTTATATTATTTTATTAATAAAAAATTAATTAATTTGTTTATAAAGTATAAAATATTTAACTTTGCTTTCATTATAATTAAATATTCCTTTATAATTAATAAAAAAAGCTTTTAATATAAAAAGTTATAATTAAAATAAAAAAAGAATTTTAAAAAATAAAAATAAAAATAATAAAAAATAAACTAGAAAAATAAAAATAAAATTAATAATAATTATATAAATTAAATGGCACAGACATGCCTGGCAACAGCTTGCGCTATTGCCACTTGATAGTAGATGACAACAGTAGATAACAATAAATAGGCAGCCCTTTGCAGTTCGCACTTTAGTTAGTTCTTTTATTTATGCTTTTTACCTGGTTAACACTTGTCATTTTAATTACCTTGATAATGATGGGTAGTAATTTTGCATTTTTATTATATATAGTGTAATATAATGCAGTATACAGCAAGCACTATTTAATTGCAAAGATAATTATATACTTCTATAATACTACCTAGCCTTTAGCGCTAACTATACACGATTTAATAATTCCAGTATAGAATATATCTAAACAGCCTAACTAATCTAGATAATCTTAGCGTTTTTATAATAATATAACTTATAGTATCTTATAATTTAATAACTAGCTGCAACAGACTTTAATAAACTCTTAACCTACTATAAGCGATATTACCTATAAAAATAGCTATTTATTTTATGTCTAGTAAGCTAGGATAAAAATCTTAATAAGCCAATTTATATAATTAAACAGGCCTTACTGAAATCAAATAAAGATAAGTATTTATATTAATATATTAAAATATTAATAACCCCGCGTATAAAAGGCTATATTAAGGCTATTGCTAGATAAAGGGCCAATATATAAATATAAAGACATTAACTTAACGTTGTACCCCCGCGGCAGGTAAAGTCGCGATTTATATTATCTGCTATACACCAGGTATAGGCTAACTTCAAGAGGCAAGCCCTAATAGTGGTAGTCTCCGCTTTAATAAAGGTGGCGCGTATATAGCCTTAGACAGCAGGAGTATTATTAACGCAGCCTCGCAGAAAAAAGGTCTTAATGCAGTTAGCCCTATTAAATACTTTATCTCTAGACGTATTAATATTGAGTAATGCTATTCATACAGATAAAAATTGCTATTCATACAGATGGTCTATGTGCCACCCGCGACAATCTCCCTACAGCTCCTTGCATAAAGATAGATATCACAGAACTAACAGTCGTAAGAGTCGCAATAACTATAACAGTCACGGCCAATACAGCAGTTACAAGGAGAGCGAGGGCGACCACTTATATGCCGACTAGACCCCAGTATCCAGCAAGCCCCTTCACCATTTAAGATAAATGACTCTGCTGGCTTACAGCAGGCTAGCGGCTACAGAGCTCTAGATCATCGTCTCAGCGTTTTAGGGGCCGCGGAGGCTCGCAGGTTGCCAAAACATTACAACGACAAGCCGTGCCTCGGCTACAGCTTTCGCTTAAATTGAAGAGGGGATTAATACAATTACCTATGCTAGCCACAAAGCCGGGAGAATAGTCAGTCTTTATGTGGAGTGGATAGAAGGGTTAATAAGGACCTGTTACTTAAAGTAGTAATCGAATATACTGTTATTGACTGTTATGTGAAGTATTAAGTTGCAGAGTATAAGGAGCTGTAGGGAGATTGTCGCGGGTGGCGCATAGACCATCTGTATGAATAGCAATTTTTATCTGTATGAATAGCATTACTCTTAATATTTAAATTTTACTATATAGAAAGAACTTTAGCCTATTAAACTCTATATTTTTTATATTACTCTTTAGCGTAAAAATAATATTTACTATAATATTAAAGCTATATATAGTACTATTATTAAATATAGGTTTAGATTTACTGCCTTTTAGCGGTAATTCTACTATAAAAATAAATAGTAAACTAGCAGATATATTAATCTTAATCTTATTATTAAATATCTTAAATAAAATAGATTTAGGCAGTTCTATATTATACTTGAATCTCTTTACTAATAGACTCATATAAGTTAACTACTTTATTAATACAGGCAATACTATAGTTTTATCCTTATAATATAAAGAGATATATAATTGTAAATAAAAAAAACCTATTATAAGAATTAAAGGTCTTAAGCTTATATAATATTAGTTAAATTAATTAAATAAATAAAATCAATTAAAGGAAAAATATAGGCAATATTTATTTAGACAGGTAACCTTTCCTTTCCCTGCATTATATATAACTATTTAATTTAAATAAAAAAGAAAACTCTTACAAGCTTTACATAATTATAACATTTCCTTAAAAGAGCTATATTAATATCTAATAAATTTAAAAAACTATTGAAAGAAGTAAAATTAAAATAAAGATATTATAATTTAATATAAAAGCTTATATTATTGCGGGTTTAAATAACTAATAAATAATAGTGTAAATATATATAATACTTTAAATAAAGAAGGTAATATATAGCCTAAAAATCCTAATATACCTGCCGCTTAAAGATATAATAGGATTATTATTATAATAATATATGCGATAAATGTTGATTAAATAGCAGTTGTTTTTAATATTAGTAACGCTATTCCCATTTCAGTAACTATTATTATAGTAAATAATATAAAGGGTAAAATAAATGCGATAATCTTAACTCCTTTTTTTAATTTATTTAGTAGGCGTTATTTACACTAATATCGCTAAAAGAGAACGTATAATAAAAATAACTAATCTTTAAGCCTATTAAATGCATGATTAAATAAAGGCTATAACTATAGATACTAGTATTTAAAATAATAATTGGCTAAATTTAAGCTAAAGGTAATTAATTTTTCCTAGTTAAATACTTTTAATAAAAAGGAGATTATTTTTTATAGAGGGCAGTATATATATAGAAATATTATACTGTTTATAGACGCCTTTCGCAATTACACTACTATAAGTTATATAAAAGAGATTTATAAAGGTATACCTTTCTTTATATAAAAAAGATATAAAATAATATTAAAGTCAGTTATTAATATAATAGGTAAATAAATATAAAAAAAGGCCTACTCTTTAATAATAAATTAATACTTTTTTTATAGGTGTAAAATAAATATAAGTTAAGTATAAAGGCAGCTAAATATAATAATATATAATTATAAAGAATATGTATAAGGCAACTTAGTTTACAGATTTGCTATAATAGTTATATATTTAGTTAAATAATCTATAATTTAATAAAGCAGTAATATTATAAATATATAATTAACCAATACTATAACTTTATATAAAAAAGTAAAAAGCTAATATCATAAAACTTTAAACCCTATAAGGATATAGTAGCAGCTTTTTAAGCTATAGTAATATAATCCTAATATTGACTAGCCTATATTAACAGTTACTTTTAATTTATACTATTATTTAATCAATTATTGCCTTTAAACCTATATTGCGTTAATAATTCCTAGCTTAATAATTACTTTATATAATATTAATATTTTAAATAAACCTTTAAAGTCAGTACTTTATACTACTAGTAAAAAATAAAATAATATATTAAAAAGGATAAAGAAAAGTTAAAAAGAAAGTTAAATTTTAAACCTATATTAAAAATATATTAAAGGAAATAATACTTAAAAAAAAAAACCTATCACGGCAAACAAAACAGCGGGTTAAGGTGATATCTTTATTATGCCTTAAATAAGGCAAGAAGCTATAAGAATATAGTTTGAAGGTGTAGGACCAAGTTATTATGTAAGGACGTATATGATGCTGATAAGTTATTAGAGGGTAGGTTTAGTGCTATAACAGTACCCTCCTCCCCTTTTTAAACTCTATTTGCCTTTAAATAGCTATTCTAAGATTATATATATTCTTATCCTTTTATTATATTAATTCTGTTATAAGCGGCTGCTGCGTTGCAGGTCTGGCTAGTCAGTTATCTTCCTCTTTTAACTTAGGCAGGCGGGCCAGGTTTATCAGGGTTTTTTAAATAGCATTCTAAAAAGGCGGCGTCTTATCCTTTTAAGTCCTTTATAGGTTGCCAGTTTAGTATATAGTGTTTCTAAGCTATATAATAATATAGGCTATCCTCATTATAGCAGCCTAAGTTCTTATTAAATTCCTACTTTTCTATTACTTTATTTATTTTATTATCTCTTATCACGAAGGTGATCAATGACCAGTGTCGAAAGGTGAAGAAGCATGAAAAATGAAAAAACTAACTAAAGTGCGAACTGCGAAGGGCTACTTAATTATTATCATTTACTATAAAGTGGCAATAGTGTAAGCTATTATTAAGTATATCTATATTAATTGCCCCGTTAAAAAATAACTATATCTTTATAGTCCTTTAATAATACAGTTCTTTAGCAATATTATTCTTTACTTTATATCCTCTTTTATTCCTATAATAATTTATAGTTATTAAATTTTATTATAAGTAATCTAAATTAATGCCTTTAGGTTGTTATTCTATTTCACTATTATCTAATAGTTTATCTTTAATGCAGTTACCTTTTCCCGCAATTCTTTTACTATAGCCTGCAATTAATTAACTGTCTTTTTATATATAATAATATCTGCCCATAATGTAATAATTTATATCTTTAAATTAGTTATTTAGCCCTTTAGCTTTATAATTTAATATAAATATATATTAACTTTAAAACTAACTTTAATTTTATTAATATTTAAATTAATTATATATCTTTTTAAAAGTTATTATTTATAAATAATAGTATTAGTTATTTTTAATAGTATTAGTTATTTTTAATAGTATTTTTATTTAAATTTTTAAGGCTTTTGAATTAATATTTTATAATAATATAATTAAACTAAATATTTTATTTAATTATAGTATCTTTTTTTTAATACTAAACTTTAAAAGTAATTTTAATAATTTATCTTTTTATTATATTTAATAATAATTTATTATTACAACCTTTATTATTTTATTTATTTTCTGCTTTCCGTTATATATATTTAAGCAGATCTTTAAAATATCTATCCCTATTATCGCTATATACTTTATTTATTGCATCTACCTTTAAGATTAAAGGGTTTAATATAGATAATTTACTGTCAGAAATAACGAACTCTAGAGTCTTATATTTCTTATAGGCTTTAATAGCAGTAGAAACACCTGACTTTTTTGGAGATTGATTTAGTATAAAGGCGATTGCTTTCGCCGGTGTTGTCCGGCTTTCTGGCCCCGCTACACGCCTCTTTGTTGGTGAAGTCACCTTTTTTTCTGCAGCTGATGCCGAGAACGACTATTGTCCGTCAACCGCTCGTCGCGCGTATCGTGGTGACGACGGTCCCGTTATATCTCTGAGCGGCAGGTATATTAGGACCTCCGTGACAGGTTTTTACCTTTTTTGTCTAAAGTGTTATCTATATCTAAACCATTATCTGCCAGTTGCTAAGACCCTTTATAATATAAGCTTTAATGCCTAGTTATAATATCTTTATCCTGGCTTTAATTTTTTAAGTAATTTTTCAGGTCAATTGAATATTAATATAATTCTTTTAAAGAGATATTATAGTTGCTTAAAGCTTATAAAAGCTTTTCTTTATTATTTAAATAAATTAACTATATTAAATATAGGGAAAAGATTAATTATTTATTTAAATAGATATTACTTATACTTTTCTTAAAACTAGCTTTATTTATTTAATTAATTTAACTAACAGTATATAAATTAAAGACTTTTAGTTTTTAAAGTAAATCCTTTTTTTACCTGCTATTATAAGCTTTTTTATATTATAAGAATAAAACTATAATATTATTTTTGCCTATAAAGTAAGTATAATTAAAATATATAGGCTAATCTTTAATACAGGAATTTACGTATAATATAAATCCTTTTAAATTTATTTTATTTAAAATATTTAATAATAAAATTAAGATTAATATATTTACATTTATAGTAAAGTTACTATTATTAGGTAATAGTATACCTAAATTTATATTTAAAGAGGGTAAAGTATATAGTTTTAATATTATAGTAAATATTAATTAAACACTAAAAAATAATATAAAAAACTATAGAATCTAAAAGGCTAAATTTCTTTTTATATATAAATAGAAATTAATTATTGATAAATTTAAAAAGGAGGTATTAAATAATATTAATTATATTAAGACTGTTTTTATAAAATTATATTAATAATACTTTTATTAATTAAAGCAGTAGTTATTATATCCGCGCTCCTTTTAAAGTAATTAAAGCAGAGATTATTATTATTAAAATTTACTTTTTTAAACTAAACTATATTTATTATATAATAAATAATATTAAATATAATCTAGTTTATAATAAAGGTAAAATATTAAATTAATGCTTTTATATTTAAATATTAGCCTTTTATTTAATAATAGCTTTAATATAGCTTTTTATATATAAAGTTATTAAAGATTTAATATATTAATAGAAAAGTTTATTTTTTTCTTTTAACTTTTATAGTATATATTTAATTATATAAATTAATTTATTATAATTATTATTTTAGTTTATTAGATATATATTAGTTATTTATTTTTATAAATATTACTTAAAATAGTTTAAAAGTTTATTAAATTTTACAGCTTTTAATTATTAAAATAATAGATATTATAAGTTATACTGCTATAAAAGGCTAAAATAGTTGGAATTAGTTAGGCGGCTTGGATCTGCTTTATTTTAAATAAAGTATATTATTATTATTATTATTGTTATTATTATTATTAATACTTAAAGCTAGGTAGTATTGCAGTATATTTAAACTGTCTTTGCGATTAAATAATATTATATATTGCGTTAGTCTATGCTATATATAATTAAAAAGTAAAATTACTATTTATTATTATAAAGGTAATTAATAACTAATATTAAAAAGTAAAGAAGCGTAAAAATAAAAAAACTAACTAAAGTGCGAATTGCGAAGGGCTACTTGATTATTATTATTTACCACAAAGTGGCAACAGCGTAAGCTGTTGTCAGGCATGTCTGTGCCATCTCTTTTAAGGATTTATCTTCATGTATTTTTATTCTCTTACTTATTAATAGCATCTTATCGTAGTAAATATATTTATTAGCCTACTTTATCGACTACTAATAGTCTATAAAAATATATAAAGAAAATGCAGATATAATTAAAGAGTTTAAGTTAATAAATTTAAAAGTATATATTAAAGATTTTATATAGGTTTATTTATTTATTATCTTTTTTCTATATTAAGCGGTTTATTTTAAAGTATTTAATCTTTTACTATACCTTTTTATTAACTATAAATTAATATAAATCCTCTTTTAATCTATTAGCTACAGGGTTGTGAAATTAATTAGTAGTTTTTCGTTTTTCGTTTCGTTACTATTAACTATTTCGTTATTCGTTATTCGTTAACGAGGTACCTTCCTTAGTAGTGAGACTACTAACGAAACGAAGGAAATGTAATATAGCTATTTTTAAATTATCTAAAATAGCTATATTAAATATAAATATATAGGGTAATAGCCTATAATTATAACTATGAATATAAAATATATAGAGAATTTTATATATTATATAATTTATAATATAAATAATAGTTAGTTTTTTCGTTAATTAACGAAACTACTCGTTATTACTAGTAGTTTCGTTTTCTTCAGGCCATTAACGAAACGAATAGTAACGAATTCACAACCCTGAAATTTAGCTATAGCTTTATATTAAATAATTAACTATACTATAAAGGCTTTTAATTAATTTAAGATTTATTAAACACGCTTAGCTATAGTATTTACTTTATAAAACTTTTCTTTTAAGTAATAAATAAGTTTAATAGGTAAAGGTTTAAAGGTTTAATTTTTAAATATAAGTAAAAACTATAATTTATTAAAAATAATAAAGTTTTTATTATTTTAAATATTTAATTATTTTAAATAAACTTTATAAATAGTAATTAATTTATTTAATTATTTTAAGAAAAATTTATAAACTATTTAAAACATTACTTTATTTTTATATTTAATAATTTAATTATTTAATTTTACTATTAATTTTTAAATAATAAATTAAAAAACATTTAAAGTACATTTTAAATCATTAAAATTATTACTTTTAGAATTGAAATATAAATTAAATATTTTAATTTAATATAATTATTTTTAAAGCTTCATATAAAGTATAAATATATAAAATAAAAATATTAATAAGTTTTTTTATATTAAAGATATAAATAGTATCACGGGTTAGACCCAATTAGGAAGGACCTCGGCTATGCCGAGCCCGGCACTACAATTCCCCACATCTCCCGGACCAGCTAATGCAGATATATACACATCAGGCACCGCGTACAAGCCGTAGGCCTACGCGCATATACACCACTGCACTATAGATCGATATATATATAGCTAGATAGTCCCCCTTCCTTTTCCCTTGCTCCTTAGCTTTGAATAGACAATTCTACGGCGCCCTATCATCAGTTACTGTGAGAGGCTACGCCCATTACAAATAGTAATAAAATAATATATTATTAAGATATTTTTATAAACTAAGTTTTATTAATTATAGTTAAATAATAATATAATATAATCTATTAAAATATTACTTTAAGCTTATAATAATGTTAATAATAGTTTTAGAAATCTTTAAAAAGTAAATTTATTTAACTTTATTTAAAAATATAAATTATAACTTTTAATAAAAGTATTTAAATTAATTACTATTTATAGTTATTAATATATATAAATAAAAAAGTTTAGTATTTATATGTATTTTAAATATCCCTTTAATTTAAAAGACTATATTTAATATATAATTTATATTTTTATTTTATTTATTAATAAAAAGAAAAGTTATTTTTAATAATATATTTAATGATTATAAATTTAAAAGTTTTATATTACTGCTTTTAAATTATATTAAATGCTTTTAAGCTATTATTAAATATTTAAATTTTAAAGCGCTAATAATATTATATTTATTATATTTAATATTTTATAGGCTTTATTAACTATTCTATTAATTAATATATTTAAATTTAAAATTAAACTATTAATTATTATAGTAAATATAATTTTATTATTTATATTTTTTTTTATTTTAATATAAATATAAAAATTAAAGTAGCTTTTTAAAGGTAAAGGTTTTTTGTTTTCCTTTAATTAATTATTATTTGAATATAACTTTATTAAAATATTTTAAAATCTTTTATTTAATATATTAAACTTTACTGCTTTTAATTTAAATTAAGAAATAATTTAAAACTTATATTAAAATAAAAATTTATATTAATAAATTTATTTTTAATTTAATACTTTAATAATTATATAGTATTTTAAGTTTTTATAATTTATAATATTTTTATTTTTATTTTTTATATTTTAAAGTTTAAAGTATTATTTTTTTTAATAATTTAATAACAATTAATAGCTTTTTATTATAAATGTTATAATTACATTTAATAAATAAACACTTTAATAATAAATATATTATTACTTATAAAATATTATTTTTATTATATTAAAAACTGTATTATTAAATATTGAATTTAAAGTATTTATTTTTAAAAAAAAAATTATTATAATTAAAAAAAGTAAAGATTAAAGTAGTTATAAATTAGGTCTTAATATAGTTAAATATAGTAATATAAAATTCTATTTAATTTTATAATATATTTTTTAAAAGACTATTTAAAGGCTTTTAAATATTAAAAAAGTCTTTAATAAATTAATAATAAAAATTTCTATAGTTTAAAAAATATTAAAGTTTATAAAGGTTTAAAAGTCTTTTTTAATTTATAATTATAGTGATTTTTTTAAAGTTTATTTCAATACTATTATTTATAATAATTAAATTAAAGTATTTTATTTTTATTATTTTAAATTTATATTTCTTAATATTAATTTAAAAGCTTATATTAATTAATTAATTTATAACTTTATATATATATTATTAATATTCCTTTAATATAATTAAATAAATTATAATATTATTACAGTAAACCATATAAATTGTATTAAATAAATTATAAAAACTATAATTAATATAATATTAAAAAAAGCTAAAATATTATAAAAATTAAAAAATATAATAAAAGTTTTAAATAATATAAATTAAATTATAAATACTATTTTTTATTTATATCCTTTTATAATTTTAAATTTATTAAAAGCAGTTATTATATTTAATTTAACATAAAATTTAATATTATATAAAGTATTTAATATTTTTTAAATTAATAATAGTAAATAATAATTTTTTATCGTAATATTATTAAAGCTTTAATAATTTTATTAAATATAAATACTTTTTTTAAGTTTTATAATAAAAAATACAAAAAGCAGTTTATTTTACTTTAAATCTATTAATAAATCCTTTAATTAAATTTTTATTTAATTACTTTTTTATAATTTAAAATTTATTTAATAATATTAAATAGTTTTTCTTTAATATAATAATTCTTTTTTTAATAAAAGTTTAATTTTATAATTTTATAATCTTTTTAAAGGAAGTTTATTTATTAATTATAAAAAAAAGTTAATAATTTTATTTTATAGTTAACTAAAAAGTTTCTTTTAAATATTACTTTTTATTAAATTTAGCTTTACTTTTATAAATTTATTAATATTAGACTTTCATATTTTTAAAAATTGCTTTCTGCTATAATAATATATAAAGAAATTATAAAAAGCTATCAAGAATAATATTTATACCGCTATAAAGCTGCTTTATTTTTATAATATATTTATAAAGGTATTTCTATTAAGCTTTAATAGTTAATATACTTTATATTCCTACTTTTATATATTTTCTATTAAATCTATTTAAATTAATTTTATATATTAAATAAATAAATCTTTATAAAATTAAATACATAATCTAATAATAGATATTTAAATATTTAGTAATTTAAATCGCTTATATAGCGCTACTGCTATAAGCTTATTAAGTATTAATATATTTAATTTAAAGAGTTATATTAGGTTATATTAATATAAATATTAATAGCTATTAGCTATAAGCGTTATTAAAGCTAGTATTAAAGGCTTATTGAATATTATTTATACTTTAATCTCTAATCTTTACAGTTATTAAAATTAATAAATATAATAGTAATTTTTTGTTAATATTAATATAAAGTTAATATATAGGTCCCTTTTTCCCTATTGAAGTATTATCTTTTTTAATATATTTTTAATATAGACTTAAAACCTAACTGTCTTTTTAATGTTCTTTTTTACCCTTTTTAATATATTATTTTATTTCTCGCTAGCAGTATAAAATATTAACTTTGAAGGTTTACTTAAAATATTAATACTATATAGAATAATTATTAAACTAGGAATTATTAATATAGTGCAGGTTTAAAGGCAATAATTTACTTAATAATATTATAAATTAAAGGTAACTGTTAATATAGGCCAATTAATATTAAGATTATATTACTATAGCTATAGCATTTTAAAAAATAAATAGGTTTTAATTTAAAAAATTAATAATAAAAAATATAGTATAGATAAATAGTAATTTACTATTTATAGCATTTAAAATTAATAATTTATTATTCATAATAATCTATTATATTTATAAAGGTATTACATTTATAGGCTATGTTAATATTTTATTGCGCTTTTTAATATAATATTATTAAAAAACTACTCTTTTCCCTGCTTTCTTATATTAAAGGCTATATCTTTACAAGTAAATATATTGCTAAAGGTGACTAATCTTATAATAAAGCTAATCTTATTGTCACGACGTGATCGAGGAAAGCTCTTAAAGCAGAAAAAGTGGGATGAAAAAGACTAACTAACGGAGCTAACTGAAGGAGAAGCAAAGCTATATTATGCAGTGTCATCTATCATAAAGTGGCAACAGCTCTCCAGCTGTTGTCAGGCATATCTGTGCAGCTGTCGTCAGGCACCTCTATGCCACTTATTAATATAGCGTAGGAATAGGTTTTTATAGTATAATAAGTTATTTCTTCAAACTGGGAAGTGCTAGTACTATAGGAATTAGGGAATAGGAACTTCTAGTACTGGTATACCTTTTCCCTGGCTTAAAGTATATACCCTGCTTTAAGGCGCTATAGTGCTATTGCTTTAATATATTCTATATTTTAAAAAGCCGCTACTATATCTTTATAAAGTTTAAAGTCTTATAGTATTAGCTTTTTACTTTTCTATATAATTATTAACTATATATTAGCCACTATAATAGTAATATAGGTTATAAAGTTATTAGTATTCTTTATATTATAAAGTAAAGGATATAAGATTTCATTATATAAGATTATATATATCTTTTTACTTTAAAAGGTTTAATTTATTTTATGGCAGGGCTTATTAAAAAGTATAGTTACAGTTTAACTCTTTAAATTTATAGTTGCCTTTAAGATTAATGTAATAGGCTTACTTTTTAAGGTTATTATAAACTTTTTAACTAAAAGTTCTTTAAACAAACTAGTTATCTTTGCTTATAAGCTTATTGCTTTTATTAATAAAGGCAGCAGCTTTTTTTTAAATACTTTAAAGTAAAAGGTATTGGCACAGAGGTGCCTGACGACAGCTGCACAGATATGCCTGACAACAGCTCGAGAGCTGTTGCCACATTAGAATAGATGACAATATATAATATAGCTTTACTTCTCCTTCAGTTAGCTCTATTAATTAATCTTTTTTATCCTAATTTTTCTGCTTTAAAAGCTTTCGTTAATTATATTATAACAATTGGTAGCAATTTCACCTTTTGATTGTATATAGCATAGACTCATGCAGTATACAATACTATTTAATCGCAAAGACAGTTTAAATACATTGAAAATACCACCTAGCTTTAAGCGCTGGCAATAATAATAACAATAATATACTTTATATAAAATAAAGTAAATCTAAGCCGCCTAACTAATTTTAACTATCCTGGCCTTTTTATAGCAGTATAACTTATAATATCTATTATTTTAATAATTAAAAGCTGTAAAATTTAATAAACTTTTAAACTATTTTAAGTAATATTTATAAAAATAAATCATTAATATATATCTAGTAAACTAAAATAATAATTATAATAAATTAATTTATATAATTAAATATATACTATAAAAGTTAAAAGAAAAAAATAAACTTTTCTATTAATATATTAAATCTTTAATAACTTTATATATAAAAAGCTATATTAAAGTTACTATTAAATAAAAGGCTAATATATAAATATAAAGGCATTAATTAAAGGTTTTATATTTACTATAGACTAGATTACATTTAATAGTATTTATTGTATAATAAATATAGGTTAATTTAAAGAGGTAAATTTTAATAATAATAGTTATTACTTTAATTACTTTAAAAAAAGCGTAAATATAATAATTACTGCTTTATTTAATAAAGGTATTATTAATATAGTT
This sequence comes from Hypomyces perniciosus, assembly GCA_008477525.1. NCBI lineage: Eukaryota > Fungi > Ascomycota > Sordariomycetes > Hypocreales > Hypocreaceae > Hypomyces > Hypomyces perniciosus. The sequence continues at coordinate 1,112,570 of SPDT01000010.1, forward strand.
TTATAAAAAAAGTCTTTTAATATAGTTAATACAATTTAATACTTTTTCTTTAAATCCTTTAATAATTAATTTCTATTAATATATAAAAAGAAATTTAACCTTTAAAATTCTATAGTCGTTTATATTACTTTTTACTATTTAATTAATATCTATTATAATATTAAAATTATATACTTTACCCTTTTTAAATATAAGTTTAAATATATTAGTATTAAATAGTAGTAACTTTATTATAAATTTAAATATATTAATTTTAGTTTTATTAAATATTTTAAATAAAATAAACTTAAAAAGGTTTATATTATATTTAAATTCCTTTATTAACGATTAATTTATATATATTAGTTAAAATTACGTTATAAATAAAAATAATATTATAGTTTTATCTTTATAATATAAGAAAGCCTATAATAATAAATAAAAAAAGGATTTATATTAAAAATTAAAGGTCTTTAATTTATATAATATTAATTAAACTAATTAAATAAATAAAATTAATTTTAATAATAATATAAGTAATATCTATTTAAATAAATAATTACCTTTTTCCTATATTTAATATAATTTATTTATTTAAATAATAAAAAAAGGCTTTTATAGGCTTTTAGTAACTATAATATCTTTTTAAAAGAATTATATTAATATTTAATAGATTTAAAAAATTACTTAAAAAACTAAAACTAAAATAAAGATATTATAATTAAATATTAAAGCTTATATTATAAAAAGTTTTAGTAATTAATAGATAATAGTTTAGATATAGATAATACTTTAAATGTAAAGGTAAAAATTTGTTATAAAGGTTTTAATATACCTGCCACTTAAAGATATAATAGGACTATTATTACTATAATATATATAATAAATAGTTAATAGAGAATAGTTATTTTTAGTATCAGCGATACTGCTTTTGATTAAAAGACTGCTATTATAGTAAATAATATAATAGCTAAAATAGATACAAAATTATTTTTATAAACACCTTTTTTAATTTATTTTATAGGCAGTATATATATTAATATTGTTAAAGAAAAAGATAATATAATAAAAATAATTTATTTTTAAGTTTATTAAATATATTATTGAATAAAGGCTGTAATTGCAGATAATAATATTTAGGATAATACATAGTTAAATTTAAATTAAAGGCAATTAATTTTTTTAATTAAATGCTTTAAAAAAAGAGGAGATTATCTTTTATAAAGGATAGTATATTTATAAAAATATAATTTATTTATAAATGCTTTTTATACTTACGCTATTATAAACTATATAAAAGAGATTTATAAAAGTATATCCTTTTTTTGCGTAAAAAGGCTATAAAATAATATAAAACTGAATTATTAATATAATAAATAAATAAATATAAAAAAGGCTTACTTTTCGCTAATAGATTAATACTTTTATGAATAGATTTAAAATAAATATAAGCTAAGTATAAAGGCTGTTAAATATAATAATATATAATTATAAAGAATATATATAAGGCAACGCGGTTTATAGATTTATTATAATAGTTATATATTTAATTAAAGTGTATAATTTATAATTAAATAAAGCAGTAATATTATAAATATATAATCGACTAGCACCATAACTTTATATAAAAGTAATAAAGCTATATTTATATATTAGACTATATATTTAGCTATAAAAGTTAAAAGAGAAAACTATAATATAGCAGGATAGTCTATTATTAACAGTTTAATAATAAAAATAAAGGAATACTGGTAAACTTTAATAAAAAGGCTGCAGTATATTAAACTAAATAATATATTAATAACTGCAATAATAGCCAGCCTATTAACCTTTATTATTTTGTTTAATATAATAACTAGTAAAAGGATAATATACCTTTAAAGGCAGTAGTAAAATAAATAAAGTAAATATTAATTTAAATTTATTTAATTAAAAAAGTTAATTAAATAAATATTACAGGAAAGTAGTTTTAATAAATTTATTTAACTAGCATTTTAATAAAAACGCTAATAAACTAATATTTTAATATTTTAACTATACTATTAACTAAGCCTATATTTTATATAAAGATAACTATATAGATAAAAAGTATAATATTAATATACTTAAAGATAATAACGTCATAATCTAAAAACTTAAAGATAACCTAATATATAAAGATATAGGCAATTTTAAACTTACATTTAAAGACTTATAATAAATAAAGGATTTATTTAAGTAAATCTAAATAGTAGTTAAATCTTTATTTATACTTTTAGATATTCTTAAACGCTTAAAGTATTAGTTATATTAGAAAGTATTTAATAGTAATAATACTTTATAGTAATATTTAAAGATACTAGGAGTATATATAAAAGAGATTTTAAACTTTAAAAAAATAAAATATTATATATATTATATATAGTTTATTACTTAATAGGCATTATTTAATTATTTAAATTTTATCAAATAATATCTAGTAAAGGTAATAATAAAAGAAATAGATTTAGTTATTAAAGCGCGCTTAATTTATAAAAGTATAGGATGAAAAAGATTTACAGTATATATTTATACCTTTTTTAATATATATTTATAAGCTAGTTTATAGGCTATAGCTTTTTGGGTATTGGCTAATATAAAGTACTTTACTTTAATTATAAATAAAGATTAGTTAAAGTTTTAGCTGGGTATTTATATATTTAAAGTTAAGCTATAGCCTATTAAAAAATTAAAAAGTATAATAAAATTAAATTAATAGGCTATATTTATAATTTATCTCTATAGCGAAACTGTAATTAATAAAAAAAGTAAAGTATAGTATATATATAAATATAAGTAACAAAAGGTTTGAGTTTATTGTTGCTATTAAAAATATAATAATTATATTTATATAAAGTCCTTTTAAACTTTAAAAAATAAACTATAACCTTACAATCCTGTTAAAATCTATATATATAAATGTAAGTATATATAAAAGCTAAAAAAGATTTTAAATATAAAATAATAGTAGCTATAATAGTAATACTGCCTTTATAATAATTTAATAAAGTTTTAATAATAGATTTAAAACTCTTTTAAAACTAATATTTTATTATAAAGTTAAACTTTTTTAAAGTTATAAATGCATTTATTTTATATAAAATATTATATATAATAATAGTAAATTTTTAAAATACCTTATCAAAGATTAATTATAATATTTATTTAAATACCATAATGGAATTTAATTATAATATAGGAAATATATATAATATTACTTAATAGGATATTACGATAAAAAGATATATAGCAGTAGACTTTTTAATAATAAAAGAATATTATAATAAATACTATACTCTATAATATAATATAAATACATTTAATAAAGCCTTTTTCATTAATTTAAATAACTTTAATATTTACGCTTATACTGCAGAGATTCTATTAATATTAAGTTATAGCCTAAAATTATTATATAATAAACTATTTATTATTAAAAATTAATTAAATAGCTAAAAAAGAAATTATAAGCTTTAAAGGGGTATATATATATGTAAATAAGAATAATATAATAGGAAAGTTTATATAGGTAATTGCCAATTATAATATATAGTATAATAAAGGTATAATTCTAGTAGAATATAATAAGTAAATAAAATATAGTTAATAGACAGTTAATAGTTATAATAACTAGTAAATAAGCTATATTTTATTAATATATATAATAAAAAAGTAATTAAAGAAATATTTAACCCTTTATATATAACAGGTCAAATATTATAGCTTATAAAACCTATACTATTTATAACTTTTATTTTTATTATATAAAAGAAAGTCGCTAATAAAGATAAAGGCTATATAATTATTAATCTAAAAAATCTAAATAATATTATAATTATAAATATATATTTACTGCATTAATAAAAAGAAATAATTATATTACTGTAAAGGGTTAAATATATATTAATAGTAAATATAAAATCTTTTTTTTATTAATTTTAAATATATCCCGATTACTATCATAAATTTATTATAGTTATATACTATAGTTTAAAACAAGTAAATATACTATGAATAAAATTTAAGAATTTACTTTTATATATATAAAGATAAATAAACTAATAGCTTTACCTTTATTATAAATATATATATATATATATTAATAATAATATTATTTTCTTAAAAACTTTAAATAATTATATTTAATATTTAAAGATAATCTTTTAACTATTTTTAAAAGCTTAAATTATATTTATTTCTAGCTAAATCTTTTATTAAATATCAGTTAATAACCTTTTTTAAATATTAAATTAATAAAACTAATATATGTTTAATAAAAGATTAAATTAATACTTTATAAAAATAATTATATTTATTAATATTAAAATACCTAGAAATATATATTAATATAATTAACTAGATTTAGAACTTTATCTTTATATATACTTAAAAGGTTGAACCTTCATAGTAGCGGAAAGTCGCGCTATTAATAGTAGGTTATAAAGAGGGGTATATTAACTTAAAGGCTACAAGGAAGCGTTTTACAGCTATAAAGTCAATCTTATTTAATAATAATAAAGATAATAAATTATAACTATAGGCATTTAAGCTTATATAGGAAAATTTATTATATTATTTGTTACTAAAGCTAATATATATTAAAAATATTTATTGCCTAGTTACTAAAATAAATATATTTAAAGAGAGAGGCTTTAAAGCTATACTCTTTTACTATTATAGTAAATTTAACTTTAATAATATTATAGTAACTTTAAATAAATCTTTTATTAACTATATTAGTTTTTAAAGTAAAATACTTAATCCTATAAAGCGCAATTATTAGCCTATAAAGCTAAAAGTAGTTTATTTAATATAAATTACAATAAAAAACTATTTAATATTTTATAGTATTTAATAACCTATTTATATCTTTATTAACTATATAGCTATAAAACTAATTATAAAGTAAAAGTTAATATTTATATTTAATATTATAAAAATAAATCTATATTTTATTAATACTAGCAATTTCCTATTTTAATATAATCTCTATATAATCTATATACTTAGAAAGTTTAATATCTTGCCTAATATACTTTCTAGACTCCTTTATATAGTCTATAGATAATAATATATAAGCTTAATTAATAGTATAAAAGGATTATTTAAGTAATATTCTAGCCCTTTTTAATATAGCCTACTTAGGTATTAAAGTTGCAGTATATAATAATATTAAAAATAGATTTATAAAAGGATATAAAGATAACTATAAATGTAAGAAAATTATTATATAACTCTAGTATATAGGTAAAGTTATTAATATAATAGTATATATACTTAAAAAGGCTTAGCCTTTAAACTCTATAAAAATAAATTACTGTTCTATAAAAATAAAGATAATATAAAAAGATTATATATTCCCTGCCTTATAATAAAATTTATTATTAAAATAGCCTATAATGCGCAGCACTTTAAAATTAAATATACCTAATATAAACTAAAGGGTTTCATTTTCTTAAATATATAATAAAATATTTATATATATATTAACTACTATTAATACAGTATACATAAATAATCTAAATAACCTTGATATAAAGATTTATAGCGTATTATACTAGAGTTAATTTTATATAAAATATAATATATTAACTTTATTTTAATATTGCTAGTAGTTTTAGTAATAAACATTTATTTTAAGTTATTAAGGTTTAATAAATTTAATATAATTTTAACAGTAATATATAAATCTTTTAAAAAAAAGGAATCCTCTTAAAATATAAAATATATAAAGTAGTATATTAAATAAAAGTTTTCTTTACTTTTTAATTACTGGCTAATTAAGGGGTTTTCACTGTAATTATATTAAATAAAGATTGCAAGTAGTTAAGCGACTTATAGCAGGAATTATTTACAGCTTTAAACATTTAACTAATAATAATGACTGTATAGTACTTTATAAAAGATAGTCAATTAAAGTCTATTAATGCAATTATTAAAGCTATAGTCTATTACTTTTTTTTTAATATCTTTAAATGAATATTAGCTATTAATATTACCAGTAATTTAATTATTATTAAATAATACCTTTATTATATCTTTAATATATTCGCTTAATAAAATAATAATACAATTTTACCTTTAAATGCTTTTAACTTTACTAAAAGAGGCGCTTACTAGTAATATTAAAATTAATTAATTACTGGAATTTATATATAGTTTATAATAATAAAAAATAAAAATTATAATAGACTTTATTAATATTAAGTATAAAAGATACTTTAATAAAATATATAAGCAGTATTAATTTATAGAAAGTAATAAAGACTTTTTATAGCTATACTATAAGTATTTAGTATTAAAGTAAACTATAAAGTTTAGTTAATAGAAAATTAAACTATTAACTATAAAAAAGCAGATTAATATATACATATATATAATTAAACTGTTAACTTATTAAAGGATTTACTTAATAGTTTTAATTATATAGTTAAAAATAGCGCTAATAGGCGAGGATCGTTTTAATAGATTAAAGCTGAATATTATTAAAGCAGTCTATATAAAGGGAGATATAAAAGAATAAAGGTTTTATAAAATTAAAGCTTTATTAGCTAAAAGAATATACTATAATACACTATAATACTTTATAAAGTAAAAGGGTTATATAGTAAAGTATAATAAATAATATAATAAAGACCTCTTTATAATAAATGTAAATATATTTATTTAAGACTTTAATAAGTATTTACTAAGTAAAAAAAGTATAATTTAAAAGCTAAAAATAAAAGTAAATTATTTAAGATAATAGTTGGAAAACTAATAGCTGCTAGTATTAGCGAATATAAAGATTATTATTTTTCTTCTCTTTGCTTAATAGCCTAGCAGGTAAGTTTTTATTTCTTTTCTTTTACTTTTTAAATTCTACCTTTTAAACTTTACTTTTATAAATATATTTCCAGTAATTACTATAATTTAATAAAAGGAATAAACTTATATTATAAATCGTTATCTCTGCCTTTATATTCTATTTATTTCCACCTTTATTATTATATATATAATAAAGACACTATCTTTAATTAATAGCTATAATGTACTGGTTATAAGAGCTAAAAGCAGGAAAATTAAAATACTATTAGCCTTTAAGCTAGATAAGCTAAATATTTTACTTAGCAATCTTATATATAAAGCCGCGATAAAGGTTATAGCAATATACTATACTTAAGCTATAAATATATCGCAAATATAACAGATAAACTATATATATTATCTTTAAAATAGTATATAGTAAATAGGGCAATAAAGGCAGATAATAGTATTGGCATATAAGCTCTGTAAAGTAATATAATATAAACATAAAATATACAATAAACACTTAACTTAAACTAAATAATTAATACTAAATGCCCTTTTTCTAGAAAAAGACCTTTATTTAATATATTAAGCAGTAAAGGAGCAGTTTAGAAATCTTAACCCATATAATATAATATATAAATATTGCGCCTATTTCTTAAAAAAGCCTTTAATAGAATTAAAGAAACTATTAATATTTATAAAATCAGTTATATTTATATTAAAGTAGTCTTTCAAGAAAGCAGGGACTTTTTTATAACTATTAAAGGCTATAAAAGATATAAAACCCTAGAATTTATTATAAACTTTAATAATAAATTGTCTATAATATTAGAACATTAAACCTTAAAAGATATAAAGGCAATAAACTATAAGCGCGATAATAATAGGAATATAAAGGTTAAAAATATTCCTATATAAACTTTAAGGGAAATAAAAAATAAATAAAGCAATATTAATAATATTAATAAACTTTTATGAAATATAATAAAAAAACAGAAATATAATATAAATTAAAGTAAGCTATTAATATTGCTATTAAAATTAAGTATTAAAGAAAAAACATTAGTTTTAAATAGGAGATTCAGCTTTATTGCACTATTTAAAATATTAATTTAAACGCCTTTAAAGCTTAAATAAATATACTATTAAAAATTAAAGATATTATTTAGAAACGTTAAGTGTTTAAAAGATATTATATAAATATAACTAGTAAAACAATTAAAGTTAGTTTAAAAATTAATATATACCTCTGCTATATTAAATAATTAAAGGGATAAGGGATTAACTTAAAAACGCAAATAATAGCTATTTAAAAGGATATTGCTATATGCAAGGAAGTAATTAATTAGCTGTATACTATAATAGGAGAACTGCAGGATAAGGTGGTTATATTAAGATTAGACTACTAGGCTATAGTAAGACGGAACAATACCCTTTAAGAGTTGGTCTAAATAGCCTATAAGAAAATCAAATAATTGCAGGTAGTTACAGGTATAAGGGATAAGGAGTAATGACCTTGCAGGACTATAAGGATACGGTTATTTTTTTAGGAGGGGCAATTAGTATAAAGGTGCTTAACGATAGCTGTATAATTACCTGATAACAGCTGAAAAGCTGTTGCCACTTTATAATAGATGATATTATATAATATAGCTTTGCTTCTCTTTTAGTTAGATCTATTGGTTAGTCTTTTTTATCCCACTTTTTCTGCTTTAAGAGCTTTCCTCGATCACGTTGTGACAGATATTAACCTTTTAAATATTAATTTTATTAATTTAAGCTGTTAATTTATAAAACTTAACAATAAAGTTTTAAAATAGTTTATTTACTATATAATAAATATTAAACTCTTAAGCAGTAAATCGCAAAAAGTTAAAAGTTTTATACTACTCCGTATAAGTCCAGGAATGTAATAAAGGTTTTATTACTTCTTTATTTTTATATTATATACTTATCCCTTTTTATTATAATATAATTAAATACCTTTTATATGAAATTATAAGTATTATTATTTAATTAACTGCTAATATAAAGGATATATTTATAAAGGGTATTAAAATATTTAATATTAATTATAATATTATATAATATAGTAAAACACTAATTTATATACTTTTACTAATAAGTTTTTACATTTTTTATCTTTAATATTAAATTTATTTTTAAAGTTATGAATTTAATGCTTTAAAATATTATTATTTTTAGCTTTAATAAATTTATTAATTATATTACTTTAACTTTAAACTCTATATTAAATAAGCTTCAAGTTTTTAATAATAGTAATATTTTTAAACTGTTTTTATTTTAAAGCTATGTTAAAGTTATACTTTTAATTTTAAAAGTAATTAAAAATAATGTTAAAAAACTATTTAAATTTTAATACTTAAAGCTATAAAGTTAGGTTTTAATTATTATGATAAGCTTTTAAGATAATATAGATATAAGGCTAGTCATAGAAGTAATTAATCAGTCTTGCTTTTTAACTAAAATCCCCTTTTACGCCTTTTATTCTTATTTTAATATTTTTAAATTAAATGCAGGCTAAAGAATTAGGTATAGGCTAAAGAGTTAAAAAGCTGGGCTAAAGTATATTCTTTACTGCAGGGATATAGGCTTTTAAGCTTAAAGTCTTGCTATAGTTGGGGATTAGTGAATTTCCTGTAAGATGTAGGGCTCTTTATAGTATCGCGACTGGGCCATCAGCGACTTCATTAATCTTCTCAGGCAGGGTCAAGGGCTAAAGGTAATAGCGCAGTTGTTATAAGAAGGCACAAACTATTACAGTATATAGAATGACAGGTCAAGACAATATCTTTATTATGCTTTAAATAAGGCAAAAAACTATAAAAATAGAGTAGTGCTATTCATATAGATAAAAATTGCTATTTATACAGATAGTCTATACGCCACCCGCAAAAATCTCCCTACAGCTTTTTACACTGTGCAACTTAAACTATAGCAATAATACTACTTACTACAGTAATATTATCAGCGCTATTATAATAATAGATATCCCTATTAACCCTTTATTAACTTAGTTTAAAGAGATAATTTACTTTAATGTTATTAAACGCTTTAATCTTAATAGTAAAAACTATAGCTGGCTGCAGTTGCCTTTAAAGCTACTAGATTTGCCTAAACCCGACTATAAAATCCTACCTCTGCTATTATCTCGTTTATTTAATTCTTTTAATAACTTAATCTTTTTTATAGGATTTCTTTTTTAATAATAGCGCAGCTATTATTATTAAAAGTAGCTGCTTGCTTTATAAAGTAAATAAAACTATAATTAAAAAGTAAAACTATATCTAAAAAGCTGCCTTTATATAGATATATTAACACATTAACTTTATAATATAGTAATAATAGCTTAGCGATATTGCAATATATATTAATTATATAGCTATTAACCTCTTTGCCTAGTAATATTAAATTACTATTACTGCCTTGCCTATATAAAAAAGCGAAAGCCGCTTTAACTTTATTACATTACTTTTATATAATAATACACTCTACTATATAGTTATTTTATTTTTTAAAGACTTAAAGCTAGTAAGCCTTTAAATAAATATAATATATATCCGCAATAATAGTTTATAAAGCCTTTAATAAATCTATTATTATTTTATATAAAGAATCCTATTAATAGTTATATATACTAAAATTTAAATAAACTGCTCTTTTATATTTAAAACCTTAATATCATTTAAAATCTTTATAAAAAACTTTAATCACCAAATAATAGAAAACTGCCTATATTAGTTATACTTTAAACTATTAATAGCAGTAATAATAATAGCGGGGATAATATTAATTTTATATAATAGACTTAATAACTTGAACAGTTATAGCAATTATAAAAAGGGCAAAGGCGATTTAAAGGGCGACCTAAAAGGCGACTGCTTATAAACTGACTAAACTTTAATATTTAGCAAGCCCCTTTACAATTTAAAATAAATAGCTCTATTAGCTTATAGTAAATGCTATAAAGCTCTAGATTATTATTTCAGTATTTTAAAGGCTATAGAGGCTTATAGGTCGCTAAAATATTATAATAATAAAGCTATATCTTAACTATAGCTTTAACTAGAATTAAGGAAGGGATTAATAAAATTATATTAGCTATACAGCTAAAAGAATAGTTAGCCTTTATATAAGTAGATAAAGGGGATAATAAAGACTTGTTATTTAAAGTAATCTAATATACTGTAAATAGTTGTTATATAAAGAATTAAATTATAAAATATAAAGAGCTGTGTAGGGAGATTTTTGCGGGTAGCGCACAGACTATCTGTATAAATAGCAATTTTATCTGTATGAATAGCACTACTCTAAAAATATGGTTCAAAGGTGTAGGGCTAAGTTATTATTATATAAGGATGCACGTGATACTAATAAGTTATTAGACGGCAGGTTTAGTGCTGAAACAAAACCTGTATATTGACTTTATATTAATATTGAAGTGAAAATATTATTATATTTATTAATTTAATAACTATAAAAAACTAAAGATTAAAGTATATATAATATTAAATAAGCGTTTAATATTAATTTTAATAATATTTATAGCGAATAGTAATTAATTGTTATATTAATATAATTCAATATAACTGTTTAAATTAAATATATTAATATTTAATAACCTTATAATAGTAGCGCTATATAAATAACTTAATTTAATAAATATTTAAATATCCGCTATAATATTATTCGTTCAATTTTATAAAGAGTTATCTATTTAATATATAAAACTAATTTAAGCAGATTTATAGCAGTATAAATATTATTCCCTATAGGTTTTTATAATTTCTTTATGTACTGCTATAATAGAAAATACCTTTAAAAGATATTAAAACCTAATATTAATAAATTTATAAAACTAAAGCTAAAATTAATAAAAGATAATATTTAAAAGAAACTTTTTAATTAACTATAAAATAAAATTATTAATTTTTTTATAATTAATAAATAAACTTCCTTTTAAAAGATTATGAAACTATAAATTAAGCTTTCATTAAAAAAAACTATTATATTAAAAAAAAAACTATTTAATATTATTAAATAAAGTTTAAATTATAAAAAATAATAAAATAAAAGTTTAATTAAATGTATTATTATTACAAGATTTAAAGTAAAATATATTACTTTATTATTTTTTACTATAAAATTTAAAAAAAGTATTTATATATATTAAAATGATTAAAGTTATAATAATATTAATATAAAAAATTATTATTTATTACTATTTATTAATTTATAAAATATTAAATATTTTATATAATATTGCATTTAATATTAAATTAAATATAATAATTAATTTTAAGAAATTTAAAATTATAACAAAATATAAATAAAAAATAATATTTATAATTTAATTTAAATTATTTAAAACCTTTATTATACTTTTAAATCTTTATAATCTTTTAATTAATTTTTAATATTATATTAATTATTATTTATATAATTTATTTAATAAAATCTTTAAAGTTTACTTTAATAATACTTTAATTTTTTTATAATATAAAAGGAATATTAATAATATATATTAAAAATTATAAAAAAATTAAATAATATAACCTTTAAATTAATATTAAAATATATAAATTTAAAGTACTAAAAATAAAATACTTTAATTTAATTGTTATAAATAATAATATTAAAATAAACTTTAAAAGAATAACTATAATTATAAATTAAAAAAGACTTTTTAAACTTTAATATACTTTGAATTTTATAAACTTTTATTAATAAATTATTAAAGACTTTTTTAATATATATAAACTTTTAAATAAGCTTTTAAAGGAAAATATATTATAAAATTAAATAAATTTTATATTATTATATTTAATTATTTTAAAAACTAATTTATAATTACATTAATTATTATACTTTTTAATTATAATAAAAGAATAATCTTAAAAATAAATACGTTAAATTAAATATTTAATAGTATTTTTAAAAATATACTAAAAATAATATTTTAGAATTTTTAATATACTTTTTATTAAAGTATTTATTTATTAAAGAGAAATAAAAACACTATAACTTATAATTATATTAAATTAAAGTAATTTATAAAATTTTAAAAGTAATTATTTTAATAATTTAAAATTTACTTTAAATATTTTTTTAATTTATTATTTAAAAATGAATAATTAAATTAAATAATTAAATATAAAAGTAAAATCATAATTTAAATAGTTTATAAATTTCTATTAAAATAAATTAATAAATTAATTATTATTTATAAAGTTTATTTAAAATAATTAAATATTTAAAATAATAAAAACTTTATTATTATTTATAAGTTATAGTTTTTATTTATATTTAAAAAGTAAATTATTAAACTTTTATTAATTAAATATCTTTATTATTTAAAGAAAAGTTATTATAAAGTAAATATTATAATTAAATCTTTTTAATAAATCTTAAATTAATTAAAAGCCTTTATAGTATAATTAATTATTTAATATAAAGTTATAGTTAATGTATAAAAAAGGATTAATATTAATTTACAGTTAATAAAAAAGTATAATTAAAAATGAAATACTTTAAAATAAACTGCCTAATAATAATGATAATAATAAATTAATAAATATATATAAAATCGTTAATATATGCCTTTAAATTTATTAATTTAAACTCTTTAACTATATCTGCATTTTCTTTATAGTCTATAACTTTTTTTAAACTATTAGCTGTTAATAAAGTAAATTAATATATATATTTATTAAAATAAAATATTATTAATAAATAAACAAATAAAAATATATAAAGATAAGTCTTTAAAAAAAATAAAGATAGCCTATACTATTATATAGCTTAAAACACTATATATTAAACTGGCAACCTATAAAGAACTTAAAAGGATAAGATATTACCTTTTCAAAATATTATATAAAAAATCTTAATAAGCTTAGCCTGTTTGCCTATATTATTATTAAATTATTATATAAAATCCCTAATCGCTACTTTTTATTTATTAGCTTAATGGCTATATATACCTTAGCCCTTTTTGTATACTCCGCTGTATAGCTTATAGTATAGTATAGCAGCAATATAGGCTATAAGGTTAAGTAGTAATAGCTGTGGAAATTTAGTGCGCAGGAAGATCTTAGCGGGCGGCGAAATTGTAAGGCTGTAAAGCTATAAGGAATTTTAATTACTAGTTTTTATTTAACTTTATAATGTATTATAGAAAAAATTAGGCTTAATGTATAGGATATAAAGAGTTGGCTAAAAATTAAATAAAGCGAAAATAAAAGTTATATATAAATAGAAATATATATATATATATAGTAATTTTTAATAGATAAAGTTAATAAAACCTATAATAAACTTTATAATTTTTTTTTGCTTTATTAATAATATTATTTAATAAATAATTTTAAATATTATTGAAATAGCTTTTAAAGATAATTTTAAGGAAATAAAGTAAAAGTATAATAAAATTAATAAATATAATATATTAAAAAAGTAATTATAAAAATACTAAAAATATTAAAGAATAAGTTTAATATAAATAAAGTATTAATAAAGAAATATAGTTTTATTAAGCTAATTAATAAATAGATTTAAATTAATATAGTTATATATAATAATATATATAATATAAAATCCTTGAAATGAAATATATGATTACATTTAATATACATTAACTCCCCCTTTTAAAAAAAAGTTATAGTTACTTTAATTATTATTATTCTTTATATTTATTTAAAAAGTAAAATAAAAGATAATAAAAAACTAAAGAGAAAAGATATAAAAAAAGAATTTTTTTTTTATAAATTGTCTTTTAGTTTTATTAACTTTATATATTAATATTTAAATTCTTTTTTAAAATATTAATATATAAATTAATATTAATACTTTATTTATATTTATAAACTTTTTTATTTTTATAATAACTTTATTTTTATATTTTAACTTTAATTTTTTACTTTTATAATATTATAAAGTTTAAAATCAATTAAGTTAAAGTTTATTAAAGTATTTAATTAATTATAATTAACTTTTTAATAATATTTATTTATTAAATTAATTAACTTTATTATTATTTCTAATAGGGTTTTAAATTGTAATTTTATTTATTTAATATATTTGAATAATTAATTACATATAATTATTAATATTTATTTTATCTTTAAATAACTATATTATTACTTAATAATATTAGTATTTATATATATCATTTACTACTTTCATTATTTAGCTAGTAATTTTATAGTATTTTATATAATATATTTATATTTTTAATTTCTTTTTAAATATTATATTTAATATTATAATATTATATTATAATATTTAATTTATAACTTTTATTATTAAAATTTTAAAGTTATTAATTTTTATTATTTCTTTTCTTTATAATTAAAGTTTTTTAATATATCTTTTTATAATATAATTAATAATTTTAATTTTTATTATTTAAATTAAATAAAGTTTTTTTATAATTATTAATATCTGTTTTTTATTTAATATTAATAAACAGTTAATTATATTTTAATATATAACTTTAAATATTATATTAATATTTATAACTTTTATTATATTTTTAATATCATTTCTTTATTTAATATCGTGTTTTATTTCTATAATACCTTATAGTTATTAAATTCTATTGTAAGCAGTTTAAACTAACGCTTTTAGGTTTTTATTCTATTTCGCTATTATTTAATAGTTTAACCTTAATGCAATTACCTTTTCCCGTAATTTTCTTCCTATAGTGTGTAACTAGTTAATTATCTCTTTATATATACTACTATCTGCCTATAATACAATAACCTATATTTTTAAATTAATTATCTACCCCTTTAACTATACAATTTAATATAAATATATATCAACTTTACAATTATCTTTAACTTATTAATATTTAGGTTAATTATATATATTTTTTAAACCCTATTATCTGTAGGTAACAGTATTAGTTATCTTTAATAGTGTCTCTCTCTATCTAAACTTTAAAAGCTTTTAAATTAATATTCAATAAAGGTATAATTAAGTTAAATTTTTATTTAAATATAGTATCTTTTTTTAATGCCTAACTTTAAAGGTAATTTTAATAATTTATTTTTATTGTTATATTTTTATATTTTTATTATTTTAAAAACACCTTACTATTATTACCCCTATTATCTTGCTTATTTTCTGCCTTTAATATCTATTTAAATAAATCCTTAAAACGTCTATCTCTCTTTTAGCTATATACCTCCTCTATTATCTCTATATCTAAAACTAAAGGGTTTAATATAAATAATTTACTGTCAAAACTGATAATAAACCTTAAAGTTTTATATTTCTTATAGGTCAATAGCAGTAAAAACACCCGACTTTTTCAGCGATTGTTTTAGTATAAGGGCGACTGCTTTCACTAGTGTTACACTGTTATCTAACTCTTTAGCCCTACCGCACGCCTCTTTAATAAAGTCGCCCTTTTTCCTGCCATTAATGCAGCAGGCCCGCCTTAAGGTTTACTACTTCCCTGGCCCAGCTAGTCTTCCCCTATTTTAAGTAGGAAAAAAGTGCAATACTTCTTTATCTTATTATATAGTCTAACTTCCCTAAACTTTTCTTATACTGCCTCGCGTAATAAATAAAAGTCTTCTTAAAAAAAAAGCGCGCGTAATATTAACTATTTTATCTAGGTAAAATATTTACTATATATTTAATCTCTATACTAAATGACTTTATAAAGCTTATAAGTAAATGCTATTATCTGCCTTTATTATATTATTCACTATACTCTATTTCAGAGTTAATATATATAATCTATTTATTATATTTATAATATATTTATTGTTTAAGTGTAATATATTGCTGCTACTTTCTTTACAGTATTATATATTAAATTACTAACTAAAATATTAAAATCCTTTAACTTAAAAGTAAATAGTAGTCTACTATCCTAATTTTTAGCTATTTTCACTAGTATATTATATAATAATATAGCTATTATAAATATTAAAAAGTAAAAATAGATATAATATAAATATAAACATAATAATATATAATATAGTTGTATTCTTTTAATAAAGCTATATTAAATACTATAAATATATATATATATATAAATAAAATTTAAAAAGTAAAAAGGAAAGGAAATAGAAATTTATTTATTAGGCTATTAAATAAAGAAAAAAATAATAATCCCCCTATTATTACAGGCTTAAGCTCTTTTTATATTAGCAGCTATTAGTTTTCCTATTATTATACTACATAATTTAGTTTTATTTTTAGCTTTTAAATTTTACTTTTTTTAATTAATAGGTATTTATTAAAGTCTTTAATAAATACATTTATATTTATTATAAGTAAGTCTTTATAATATTATTTATTATACTCTACTATATAACCCTTTTACTTTATAAAGTATTATAGTTTATCATAATATATCCTTTTAAGTAATAAAGCTTTAATTTTATAAAACTGCTACTCTTTTATATCTCTTTTTATATAGACTACTTTAATAATATTTAGTTTTAGCCTATTAAATAGATCCTTGCCTATTAGTGCTACTTTTAATTATATAATTAAAACTACTAGGTAAATCTTTTAATAGGTTAGTATAATATTATTAATTTCTTATCGGTGTTAATTAATTTAAGTTCTTTATTATTAAATAAAGGCTATCAAAAATTATTTTTTATTGGCCTAGTTAATTAAATATAGTTTATCTATTCTCTAAAAAAGTACTATTTATTATTTACTATATAAGGATTTCTGCAGTTTTTACTTCGCTAATTAATAAAGTAGCAGTATATAGATAATTAATTAAAATAAATGTATATAAATGCTGGGATTAATAGATAAAATTATCTAGGATTATATGCGCTGACTGGTTCTGTTAGTTTGATTAGGTAGATTGGATTACTTCTTCTATTACTTTGGGCTTTACGGCGGCAGCAGGGACAGAAAACAATTTCTGGATTTAAAGAAGAAAGAATTATATGCGGCGCTACAACCATCTAGAGAGCAATTGCTACTAGTTCATATGAATGAAGTGTTAGTAAAGAAGTATGGTTCTATTAAGCTAGTTAACGAATAGAGAGGTTTAGACTAGTGTAGTTGCACGGAATGATGCATATAATATAAGATCCTCTGGATCGAGTGTGTGGTCACACCCAACGCACGTATTACAGCTATTAGCTGCTAAACCTTTTACTGCAGATTTAATCTTTATAAAAAGTTTTCTCTTTTTTTTTCTTTTACTTTTTTACTGTTTTACTCTCTCTCTATTATTATTACTTTTTAAAGAGTTTTTAGGTATATATCTTTACTTACTTTAAAAGTCTATTATTTTATATACTATTATTATATTATATAAATATATTTTTATTAATTTAAATATTTATTTTATTAATTAAAGTAAATTAATTTAATTGCATTAAAGTCATAAAGTATTATGCTAATATAAAAGAAATTAATATTAAAGCTATATTATATAAAGTAAAAGCTATTTAAATTAATAATGAAGGTAAAGCAATTAATTAAACCTTTAATTTTAAATAATAATAAAATAAATATATAATAATATAAAAATATAAAAATATAAAAAGATGAATAAAAATATGTATTAATAGAAGAGGCAATAAAAAATACTTTTGATTTAATTAAAAAATATATAATATTATTTAAGTTACTTTAAAGTATATATTAATATATATATATATATATTAAAAGTAATGACTTTTTAAATTAATTAAGATATTAAAATATAAATAAAAAATTTCTAAAAGTTAAAAAATAAATTTAAGTTATAAAAAACGCTTATAGTTTATAAATTATAATAGTAATTATTATTATTATTATTTATAATATTAAAAAATAAACTTTTCTATTAATAGAAAATTAATTAATTCTTTTATAAATTATAAAATATTTAACATTACTTTAACTATAATTAAATATTATTTTATAATTAATAATAAATAATTTTAATATAAAGAATTTTAATTAAAATAAAAAAAGAATTTAAAGAAATAAGGAAAATAATAATAAAAGATAAATTAAAAAAAACAGTTTAATAATAACTATATAAATTAAATATATAACAATTAATGATAATAATATAAATGTAATAAATATAAATAATAAATTAAATAATATATTAAATAAAATAAAACATTAAAAACAAAATAAGAATTTTAAATATTAATGTAATATTTAAAATAATATATTAAAATATAGCTAGCCATTTATTAATATTAAATAAAAGGGAAATATTAATAGTAATAAAAATACTTTACTTAAATTAAATAATTAAAATTAAAATTATTATTTATATTATAAAAGAAATGGCTATTAAAAGACTTTAACTATTAATAAAAGAAATAATAAAACCTAATAACTTTAAAAATTTAATAATGAAAATTAGAAATTAAATCTTATAATATAATATTTTAATGTTCAATATAATATTAAAAGAGAAATTAATAATATAAATATATTAAATAAAATACTATAAAATTACTAATTAAATAGTAAAGGCAATATATAATTTATATAAATATTAATAAATATATATATAGAAAAAACTAATATTATAACTATAGGCAGTAAACTTAATAATAATAATTATTATTAATATTAATATTATTAAATAATAATATAGTTATTTAAAGATAAAATAAATATTAATTATTATATTTAATAACACAGATGTGTCTGACAGGTGCAGGTGCCTGGCTGTTGCGCCTGAAAACAGCTTACGCTGTTGCCATTCATGTAGATGAGATATTAGGTGGCATTCTGCACTACTTGCTTTAGCTAGTTCTTTTATTTTATCCTTTTTTCTAGTTTTGACTATATATCCTGTTTTACTCTGTGTTAATTGGTAGCAATTTTACCTTTTGGTTGTATATAGCGTAGATTGACGCCGTATACAATACTATCTAATTGCAAAGACAGTTCGAATATACTGCGATACTATTTAGCCTTAGGCGCCAATAACAACAACAATAATAATAATAATAATAATAATAATAATAATAATAATAATAATAATAATAATAATAATAATAATAATAATAATAATAATAATAATAATAATAATAATAATAATAATAATAATAATAATAATAATAATAATAATAATAATAATAATAATAATAATAATAATAATAATAATAATAATAATAATAATACACTTGATTCAGAATAGAGCGGATCTAAGCCGCCTAACTAGTTCCAACTATCCTAGCCTTTTTACAGCAGTATAACTTATAATATATATTATTTTAATAATTAACAGCTATAAAATTTAATAAACTTTTAAGCTATTTTAAGTAATATTTACAGGAATAGACAATTAATATATATCCAATAAGCTAGAATAATAATCCTAATAAACTAATTTATATAATTAAATAAGCGCTATAAAAGCTAAAAAAAAAGATAAACTTTTCTATTAAGATATTAAGTCTTTATTAACTTTATATATAAAAGCCTATATTAAAGCTATCGCTAAATAAAAGGTTAATATATAAATATAAAGGCATTAGCTTAATATATTACCTTTATTATAGATTAAATTACACTTAATATTATTTATTATATAGTAAATATCAGCTAATTTAAAGAGGTAAGTTTTAATAGTAATAATCTTTACTTTAATTGCTTTAAAAGGGGCGTAAATGCAGCGACTGCTGCTTAAATTAATAAAAGTATTATTAATATAGTTTTATAGAAAGAGTTTTTTAATATGGTTAATACTATTTAATACTTTTTCTTTAAATCCTTTAATAATTAATTTTTATTAATATATAAAAAGAAATTTAGCCTTTTATATTCTATAGTCTTTTATATTATTCTTTACTGCTTACTTAATATGTATTATAATATTAAAATTATATACCTTGCCTTTTTGAATATAGGTTTAAATATATTATTACTTAATAGCAGTAACTTTACTAGAAATTTAAATATATTAATTTTAATTTTATTATTAGATATTTTAAATAAAAAGAGACTTAAAAGGGTCTATATTATATTTAAATGTCTTTATTAAAGACTAGCCTATATACTTTAATT
This sequence comes from Hypomyces perniciosus, assembly GCA_008477525.1. Lineage (NCBI taxonomy): Eukaryota > Fungi > Ascomycota > Sordariomycetes > Hypocreales > Hypocreaceae > Hypomyces > Hypomyces perniciosus. The sequence continues at coordinate 1,133,390 of SPDT01000010.1, forward strand.
AAAATCGCTTTATAAATAAAAATGAATATTATAGTTTTATCTTCATAATATAAAGAAGCTTATAATAGTAAATAAAAGAGGATTTACTTTAAAAATTGAAAGTCCCTGGTTTATATAATATTAATTAAATTAATTAAATAAATAAAGCTAGTTTTAATAAAAATATAGGCAATATTTATTTAAATACGTAATTGCTTTTTTTATATTTAATATAGTTAGTTTATTAAATAATAATAAAAAGCTGTTGGCTCTGATCCCTAATGCCTGAATTTTTTTCAGGCAGACTAAAAAAGGTACATCTGCTCCTAGAATTAGCGGGTACAGTTACAATGTACTGTCTCCACTTGAAAGCCACTTTTAAACCGCCTGCCAACCTACAACAAATACCTACTCGTAGGTATTCTAAAAAAAACACTGCCATCTTTCAGTATCAAAAAAAAGTAGCAAGTTAAGAGCTTATAGAAACATTAAATAATATTACTTTACAATAAAGAAATATTGATAGCTATATTAATTTATATATTTAATTATAATATAAATAAATTTATTATATTTTTATTTTTATTTTTTAATAAATAAATGAAATAATAACCAGCTAATAAGTATTATAGCAGTATTACTAGATAAATAGAAATTAAGTGAAATGTCCTGGTAGGAGTGAATTCAGGCGCTGCCACCGCCTGAATTCATTTAAACGAAAAACAGTAGAATTATCGTTTTTTTAACAAATTCCTTGGCAACTATTCCTCTTACAGGCATTTTGGCGATACTGCAAGTCCCCTGCTAGCTCGATACATTGTTTACAGGGGAGGCCAGTCACTTCTTACTTTTATGCTGCAGATCCCTACTGATTTAAGTATAGCCTGTCTTTTATAAAGATTTCAGGGCGCCTGAAAAGAATTCAGGCGTTAGGGATCAGAGCCTTTATAGGCTTTAAGTAACTATAATATCTCCTTAAAAGAATTACGTTAATATTTAATAGATTTAAAAAATCGGTTAAAAAATTAAAGCTGGGATAAAGATATTATAATTAAGTATTAGGGCTTATATTATAAAAGGGTTTAGCAACTAGCAGATAATAGTTTAAATATAGATAATACTTTAAATAAAAAAAGTAAAAACCTATTATAAAGGTTTTAATATACCTGCTGTTTAAAGATATAATAAGACTATTATTATTATAATATATATAATAAGCGGTTAATAGATAAGAGTTATTTGTAATATTAGCGATACTGCTTTTAGTTTAAAGACTACTATTATAGTAAATAGTATTATAGTTAAAATAGATATAAAGATAATTTTATAAATTCCTTTTTTAATGTATTTTATAGGCAGCGTATATATTAATATCGCTAAAAAAATATAATATAATAAAGATTCCCTATATTTAAGTTTATTAAATATATTATTAAATAAAGGCTATAATTCCAGATACTAATATTTAAGATAATAAATAGTTAAATTTAAATTAAAGGTAATTGGTTTTTTCTAGTTAAATACTTTAAAAAAGGAGGAGATTATTTTTTATAAAGGATAGTATATTTATAGAGATATAATATTATTTATAGATAGATGCCTTTTATAATTTTACTATTAAAGGTTATATAAAAGAGATTTATAAAAGTATATCCTTGCTTTTATATAAAGAGGCTATAGAATAGTATTAAAGTTAATTATTAATATAATAAATAAATAAATATAAAAAAGGGTTTATATTTTATTAATAAATTAATACTTTTATTAATAGATTTAAAATAAGTATAAACTAAGCGTAAAGGCAGTTAAATATAATAATATATAACTATAAAGATTATATATAAAGCGATTTAGTTTATAGATTTACTATAATAGTTATATATTTAATTGAAGTATATAATTTATACTTTAATAAAGCAGTAATATTGCAAACATATAATTAACTAATATTATAACTTTATATAGAGGTTATAAAGCTATATTTATATATTAAATTATATATTTAACTATTAAAGTTTAAAGAAAAGGCTATAATATAGTAAAATAGCTTATTATAAATCGTTTAATAATAAAGAAAAAAGAATATTAATAAACTTTAATAAAAAGGCTATAATATATTAAATTAAATAGTATATTAATAAGTATCATAATAATAAATTTATTATCTTTTATTACTTGCTTTAATATAATAACCTATAAAAGGATAATATATCTTTAAAAGTAATAGTAAAGTAAATAAAGTAAATATTATAAAAAACTGATTTTAGTAAATTTATTTAATTAATATTTTAATTAATATTTTGATAAATATATTAATAAATTAAGGTTTTAATATTTTAGCTATATTATTAATTAAAGCTATAATATATATTAAGATAATTATATAAATAAAAAGTATAATGTTAGTATATTTAAAGATAATTACTTTACAATTTCAAAATTTAAAAATAATTTAATATATAAAACTATTAGCGATTTTAATTTTATATTTAAAGACTTATAATCAATAAAAGATTTATTTAAATAAATATAAATAGCAGTTAAATCTTTATTTATACTTTTAAATACTCTTAAGCGCTTAAAGTATTATTCATATTAAAGTATTTAATAATAATAATACTTTATAGTAATATTTAAAGACCTTAAAAGTATATATAAAAAAGATTTTAAACTTTAAAAAAATATTATATATAATATATATAGTTTATTATTTAATAAGTATTTTTTAATTATTTAAATTTTATTAAATAATATTTAATAAAGGTAATAATAAAGGAAATAGATTTAATTATTAAAGTATATTTAATTTATAAAGGTATAAAATTAAAAGAATTTATAGTATATACTTATACTTTTTTTAATATATATTTATAGGCTAGCCTATAAACTATAGCCTTTTAGGTATTAATTAATACAAAGTATTTTACTTTAACTACAGATAAAGATTAATTAAAGTTTTAGCTAAGTAGTTATATATTTAAAGTTAAATCGTAGCTTATAAAAGGATTAAAAAGTATAATAACACTAAAGTAATAAACTATATTTATAATTTATTTATATAGTAAAACTTTAAATAATAATAATAAAATATAGTATATATATAAATATAAATAATAAAAAGTTTAAGGCTATTTTTACTATTACAAATATAGTAAATATATTTATATAAAGTCTTTTTAAACTTTAAAAAATAAATTATAACTTTAAAATTTTATTACAGTTTATATATATAAATACAAATATATATAGAAGCTAAAAAAGATTTTAAATATAAAATAATAGCAGTTATAATAGTAATACTGCTTTTATATTAATTTAATAAACTTTTAATAATAACTTTAAAACTCTTTAAAATTAATACTTTATTATACAATTAAACTTTTTTAAAGTTATGAATATTTTTATTTTATATAAAATATTATATATAATAATAGTAAATTGGTTATATATATTATTAAAGATTAATTATAATATTTAGTTAAACACTATAAAGGAATTCAATTATAATATAAGAAATATATATAATATTATTTAGCGGGATATTACTATAAAAAGGTATATAGCAATAGATTTTTTAATAGGAAAAGTATTATAATAAATATTATATTTTGTAATATAATATAGGTATATTTAATAAAGCTTTTTTTACTGCTTTAAATAATATTAATATTCATATTTATACCGCAGAAACTTCATTAATATTAAAATATAGCTTAAAACTATGATATATAATATACTATTTATTTTTGAGAATTAATAAAATAGCTAAAAAGAATTATAAGCTTTAAAGGGGTATATATATATATATAAATAATAATTATATAATAAAAAGATTTAGATAAGTAATTATAAATTATAGTATATAGTATAATAAAAGTTTAATTCTAGTGAAATATAATAAATAAATGAAAGTATAGTTAATAGATAGTTAATAGTTATAATAACTAATAAATAAACAATACTTTATAAATATATATAATAAAAAGGTTATTAAAAAGACTTTAACCCTTTATATATAGTAAATTAAATATTATAAGTTATAAAACTTATATTATTTATAGCTTTTATCTTTATTGTATAAAAGAAAATCGCTAATAAAGATAAAGGCTATATAATTATTAATTTAAAAAGTTTAAATAATATTATAATTATAAATATATATTTACTGCTTTAATACAAAAAAAGTTATATCACTATAAAAGGCTAAATATATATTAATAGTAAATATAAGGTTTTTTTATCAATTTTAAATGCATTTTAATTACTATAATAAATTTATTATAATTATATATTATAATTCAAAGTAAGTAAATATATTATTAATAAGATTTAAAAATTTACTTATATATATATAATAATATATAAATTAATAACTTTACCTTTATTATAAATTTATATATATATATTAATAATATTAGTATTTTCTTAAAAGCTTTAAATAACTATATTTTATGCTTAAAGATAATCTTTTAACTATTTTAAAAGCTTAAATTATATTTATTTTTAGTTAAATCTTTTATTAAATATTAATTAATAACCCTATTTAAATATTAAATTAATCCTTTATAAAAATAATTGTATTTATTAATATTAAAATACTTAAAAATATATATTAGTGCAATTAATTAGATTTAAAACTTTATTTTTATATATATTTAAATAGTTAAGCCTTTATAATAGCAGAGAATCGCGCTATTAATAGTAGGTTATAAAAAGGGGTATATTAATTTAAAGGCTAAAAGGATATATTTTATAGCTATAAAATTAATATTGTTTAATAATAATAAAAATAATAGATTATAATAATAAGCATTTAAGCTTAGATAAGAAAATCTATTATATTATTTATTATTAAAGTTAATATATATTCATAATATTTATCATTGATTTATTAAAATAAATATATTTAAAAAAAAAGGCTTTAAAGTTATACTTTTTTTACTATTATAGTAACTTTAACTTTAATAATACTATAATAGCCTTAAATAAATCTTTTATTAATTATATTAGTTTTTAAAGCAAAATATTTAATTTTATAAAATGCAATTAATAGCCTATAAAGCTAGAAATAGTTTATTTAATATATATTATAATAAAAAATTATCTAATATTCTATAATATTTAATAAGTTATTTATATTTTTATTAACTATATAGCTATAAAGCTAATTATAAAGTAAAAGTTAATATTTATATTTGATATTATGAAAATAAATCTATATATTATTAACGCTAGCAATTTCTTACTTTAATATAATCTTTATATAATCTATATATTTAAAAAGCTTAATATATTATTTAATATATTCTTTAAACTCTTTTATATAAATAATAATATATAAATTTAATTAATAGTATAAAAAGATTATTTAAGCGATATTTTAGCCCCTTTTAATATAGCCTGCCTAAAGGTTAAAGTTATAGTATATAATAATATTTAAAATAAATTTATAAAAGGATATGAAGACAACTATAAATATAAAAAGATTATTATATAATTTTAATATATAAATTAAGTTATTAACGAAGATAATATATATATTTAAAAAGGCTTAGCTTATAACTTTATAAAAATAGATTACTATTATATAAAGATAAAGATAGTATAAAGAGATTATATATTCTTTGCCTTATCATAAAATTTATTATTAAAATAGTTTATAATATACAGTATTTTAAAATTAAATATATTTAATATAAATTAAAGGGTTTTATTTTTTTTAAATATATCATAAAATATTTATATATATAGTAACTACTATTAATATAATATTATAAATACTTTAAATAACCTTTATATAAAGATTTATACCCTATTATATTAAAGTTTATTTTAAGATTAATAATAGGTTTAGCGGTAAACTTTTACTTTACATTACTAAAGTTCAATAAATTTAATATAATCCTAATAGTAATATATAAATCTTTTAAAAAAAAGGAATTTCTTTAAGATATAAAATATATAAAGTAGCCTATTAAATAAAAGTTTTTTTACTTTTTAATTCTAGCTAATTAAAGGATTCCTACTAGAATTATATTAAATAAAGATTATAAGTAATTAAGTAACTTATAGCAGGAATGATTTATAGCTTTAAATACTTAATTAATAATAATTATTATATAGTACTTTATAAAGGATAGTTAATTAAAATTTATTAATATAATTATTACAGCTATTTTTTTAATATCTTTAAATAAATATTAACTATAAATATTATTAGTAATTTAATTATTATTAAATAATATCATTATTATATTTTTAATATATTTATTTAATACAGTAATATTAACATTCTGCCTATAAATGCCTTTAATTTTATTAAAGGATATATTTATTAGTGATCTTAAAATTCATTAATTACTAGAACCTATATATAGTTTATAATAGCAGGAAGTAAAAATTATAATAAACTTTATTAATACTAGGTATAAAAGACACTTTAATAAAATATATAAGTAATATTAGTTTATAGTAAATAATAAGGTTTTTCTATAACTTTATTATAGCTATTTAATATTAAAGTAAATATTAAAATTTAAGTAATAGAAAGTTAAACTATTAACTATAAAGAAAAAGATTAATATATATATATATATAATTAGATTATTAATATATTAAAAGATTTACTTCATAATTTTAATTATACAATTAAAAGCTATATTAATAGGCGAAGATCTATCTGATAGATTAAAGCTAAATATTATTAAAGCTGTATATATAAAGGGAGATATAGAGGAGTGGCGGTCTTATAAAATTAAAGCTTTATTGGCTAAAAAGATATACTATAATAAGCTATAATATTTTATGAGATAGAAAGGCTATGTAGTAGAATATAATAACTAATATAATAAGACCTTTTAATAATAAACGCGATAGTATTTAGTAAAGGGTTTAATAAATACTTTTTAGTTAAAAAAGGAAAAATCTAGAAATTAAAGATAAAAGTAGGTTATCTAGTATAATAATGGGAAAACTAATATCTGGCAGGTAAAGATTAAGCTTACAGTAAAAGTATTCAGTTTTTTCGTTTAATAGCCTAGTAAATAAGTTTTTAATTTTTCTTTCCTTTTTCGCCTTTTAAATTTTACTTTTATACATTTATAGTTTTTAATATAACTTTATTAAAAGAATAAACTATATTGTAAATTTTTTTTTTACCTTTATATTTCATTAACAGTAGTGCTATTTATATAGATAAAAATTGCTATTTATATACATAGTCTATACGCTACCCGCAAAAATCTCCCTATAGCTCTTTATACTCTGCAACTGAATTCTTTATATAACAGCTATTTATAGTATATTAGATTAATTTAAATAATAAATCTTTATTACCCCCTTTATCTACCTATATAAAAGCTAACTATTCTTTTAGCTGTATAGCTAATATAATTTTATTAATCCCCTCTTTAATTTTAGCTAAAGCTATAGCTAAAATATAGCTTTCTTATTGCAATATTTTAATAACCTATAAGCCTCTATAGCCTTTAAAACGCTAAAATAATAATTCAAAGCTTTATAGTATCTGCTATAACCTAATAAAGGTATTTATCTTAAATTATAAAAGGGCTCGCTAAATATTAAGGTTTAATTAATATATAGGCAGTCGCCTTTTAAGTTGCCCTTGAGGTTACTTTTATCCTTTTGATAATTACTATAACTATTAAAGTTATTAAATCTATTAAGTTTATTATATAAAACTAATATTATCTTTACTGCTATTATTACTGCTATTCATAGTTTAAAGTATAATTAATATAAATAGTTTTTTATTATTTAATAATTAAAGTGTTCTTTAAAGATTTTAAATAATATTAAAGTTTTGAATATAAAAGAGCAGTTTATTTAAAGTTTAATATATATAACTATTAATAGGATTTTTTATATAAAATAATAATAGATTTACTAAAAGCTTTATAAACTACTATTATAGATATATATTATATTTACTTAAAGGCTTATTAAGTTTAAGCTTTAATAGATAAAATAACTATATAGTAAAGTATATTATTATATAAAAGTGCTATAAAATAATTAAAGCAGCGTTAGCTTTTTCTATATAGGCAAGGCAGTAATAGCAATTCAATATTACTAAATAAAAAAGTTAATAGCTATATAATTAATATACATTGCAATATCGCTAAGCTATTATTACTATATTATAAAGTTAATATATTATTAATATATTTATATAAAGGCAGCTTTTAAATATAATTTTACTCTTTTTTTTAATTATTTATAGTAGTGCTATATAATGATATAAAAGGTTATTAATATTTAAAAATAAATAAATCTTTATATCTTTATAGGGTATTTTAATTAAACTATTAACTTATTAATTAAAATTACAGTATTATTTAATAAAGCAATAAGCCTATTAAAGTTAAAAGGGTATATATTTATAAAAGATATAATATAAACTATATACTTATATAAGATTATATATTAACTTTATTATAGCTTAAATTAACTTAAAATTAACTTTTTTATTAATATCAATTATATACCTGTATATTTTATATATATTATTAAAGCTATATTTATATTTAATTAAAGTAAAGCTTAAGATACTTTACTTAATATTATTTTATATTACAGTTTAAGTATTAAAATTATTAATAATAATAATAATATTATTATTATTATCTCTATTATTATTACTTTTCTTTAACTTTTTTTACTGTAAGTTAATTTTAGCTTTAATATTAGCGTTAATATAATATATATAAAGCTGCTATTATAAATCTAGAAAAATATATTTAAATATATTTTTAAAAGCCTACTGTTTATTTATAATCATAACAATTAAAGCTAAAGGATTAATTGCAGTATAAAGTAAATTTAACTATTTATAAAGCTATTCAAAGCTATCTTTTTTTATATTAATAAAGTTAAAGGTAAAATTAATAATGGACTTTTAATTAATAATTTTAATTGCTTAAAATAAGTATATATTAAATCTATTAGTTTTATATATATTATTAAATCTTAATACTTTATAAAACTGCTTTTATATTATTTTATATTATAAATATATCTAGAACACGCCTTTAATATTATTATTAATACTAAACTTAATATCATAATAAAAATAACTATTTTTAAGGTATTTAATTTAAATTTAAATTACTATAAAGCCTTTAAAACCTTTTTTATAGATCTTGTAATAGTTATTATAGATATCCTTTTTAATAAAAGAATATATAATTAACAGGATTTAAATTTTTGATAATATTAATTATTTTATAGGCAGGAAATACTCTATATTTAAAAAAGTTATATCTAAATATAAATTAAGTTTAAGTGTATTACTAATATATAATATAATAAAAAGGTGAAAACATAAAAGGTAATTATATAAATAGCAGTTAGTATAATAATATTAATAGCTTTTATATATTTATATTTATACAAGTCAACTTTTTAAAATAATTATAATAAAAGTTATAGTATATTTTAATTATAGTTTTATTTAGTTTATAAAGTAAAGAGTTACTTTTAATAATAATAGCTATACTATTTTTAAAAAAGAAATCTTTAAAAAAAATTAAATTATTAAAAAGATTAAATAAAAGAGATAATAGTAAAAGTAAGATTTTATAGTTAAATTTAAGTAAATCCAATAGCTTTAAAGGCAATTACAGTTAACTATAATTTTTACTATTAAAATTAAAGTATTTAATAAAATTAAAGCCAGTTATTTTTTTAAATTAAGTTAATAAACCGTTAATAGGGATATTTATTATTATAATAGCGCTAATAATATTACTATAATAGTATTATTGCTATAGTTTAAGTTATAGAGTATAAAGAGCTGTAAAGAGATTTTTGCAGGTAGCGTATAAACTATCTATATAAATAGCAATTTTTATCTATATGAATAGCACTACTCTTAATCATTTCCTTTAATATATAATTTATTCTTTTATATAATATTTAATTCTAAAACTATTACATTACTTTGAATAATAAATCTTTAATATATATTTTATTCATTTATATATGTGTTTTTAAATTAACTATTCTTTTAATTATATAGCTAATATTACAGCGTGGTCGAGAAAAGGCTCTCAAAGCAGAAAGAAGGTCGATAAAGAAGAAAGAACTAGCTAAAGGAGAATAGCGGTTAATAGTAATAATATAGATTTAATAAATAAAAATAATAAAATAAATAAAGTATTAAATAAAGAAAAGAATAATATGAAAGATATAGTAAAAACTATAAATACTGCTATAATATTTAAAGTAAGATATTAAAATATAGCTAGCTTTTTATTAATATTAAATAAAGGGGAAATATTAATAGTAAAAAAAAGACTTTACTTTAATTAAATAGTGGAAACTAAGACTATTAACTATATTATAAAGGAAAAAGCTATTAAAAGACTTTAACTATTAATAAAAGAGATAATAAAAACTGGCAACTTTAAGAATTTAATAGCGAGAATTATAAACTAAATATCGCAATATAATATTTTAATATTAAATATAATATTAAAAAAGTAGTTAAAGATATAGGTATACTAGATAAAATACTACTAAATTGCTGGCTAGGCAATAGAGGCAATAAATAACCTATATAAATATTAATAAATATAAATATAGAAAAAACTAATACTATAACTATAGGCAGTAAACCTAGTAATAATAATTATTATTAATATTAAATTATTAGGCAATAATATAGTTACTTAAAAGTAAAATAAGCATTAATTATTATATCCGATTAATTATTGAAATATATTAAATAGATAAAATTGCAGTCTAAGAACCTGCAGAAGATGACGATAAGACTGATTAACCTAGCGGATAAGTAAATAAACATTATCAAGAAGCTAACTGCAGTTAACCAAGAACTCCAGTAAACCTTAACTCAGCTAGTCTTAAACCTTATAATACTGCAAAAATAAAAAATAAAGCTAAAATTCTAGATAAAGTTATTAAAGAAGTGAAAAAGCTTATAAATATAAGCAGATAAAGTATTAACATTAATTTATATATTAAGGCGTTAATAAAAACAATTAAACGCTAATATAAAAAGTCAATAAAGTTAAAGGAAAAATAATAGATAGTTATTTTTTTCTTTTCTTTTTTTTTCTTTTCTATTCTATCCCTTCTTTTATTCTTTTTCTTTTCTTTTTTTTTATTCTATTCCTTTATCTTCCCTAATCTTTACTATCTTTAACTTTACTTTATAGACCAATATAAAGAATAATAACAGTTAGGATAACTATAACTTTTCTTGGACAGGGGAGTTAATATATACGTTAAGTGTAACCGTATACTTAATCCAGAGGACTTTAGGTTATATGCATTATCACGTGCAATCACACTAGTCTAGATCTCTCTGCTCGTTAGCTAGCTTAATGGAACCATGCTTCTTCACCAATACATCGGACACATTAGAAAATAATATTACTTTTTTCTTTAAATTATTTGATAAAAGGTTTGCTTTCTTTAATATAAAGAAAATAGTAAAGCTAATATAAAAAGTTAACTTTTTAATATAATATAAAAACTATTAAGACTTTTACCTTTAATAAATATATAAAAAGAAATTTAAATACTGCTTTTATAATAACTTTAAAGATAAAATGTAAGTTTATTTATTAATTATTTAATATATTAACTATATAGGATTTTATAAGGCTATATATTAATAGTATTTACCTAAATTTTTCTATAGCTATAAAAAATTAATATACCTTTTAAATATAAAATTATAAAAAGTATAATCATAAAAGGCAGAAATCTTTTAATAGATTTACCCTTTAACCTTTAAGCCTTTTAAAACTATTTAAAATATAATGATTATTAATATATTTTTTATTATTATATATAATAGTAATAAAAAGGCTATTATAGTTTTAAATAATAATAAAAAAGTAATATTTAAAGATAATACTTTTTAATAATTTAAATAAATTTTAAAAGATTAAATTTAAATAATAAAAATAATAAAATTTAAAGGATATTTTAAGCTAATATTAATAAAGTAAAGCTAATATATAATACTGCCTTTACCTTTATAGCTAAAAAGGGCTATAATATTATTATAATAGAAAAACTATATATAAATATTACTAAAAAAGCCTGCTGCTATATAGTAATATATAAAGAATTTTAAACCTTTTTTTAGTAATAATTTGAATCAATTATAATATTTAACCTTAAATCTTTATATGTATAAAAAAAGGTTAAGGATTTTAATTAAATAATTATTTATTAAAACTACTTAAAAGCTTTTATAAGTTTATATTAATAAAATTATAACTATTAACCTTTATAAAGAATATAATATATTTAAAGGCTTTTAACTTCATTTATATAATAAATTACTAAAAACTATATAATAGTAAACGACTTTAATATAATATACTTTTTATAGTAGGCAATTAATAATTAAAATTGAAGAGTATTAATAGTTTATTAAGGCTTTAAAGCTAGCCTTTCTTTTTTAACCTCTTAAATACTTTAATATATATATTTAATAATATAATTAATTTAGCGTTTATAAATATTTTATTAATCAAAGCTATATAAAAAGAATATTTATTTATTAACTTTAATTATACTATATTAAATATTATAATCTTAGCTTTAATTTACTATTTAATGCTTTTTGAAGGATTAAAAGTTAAAACAGATAATAATAAAGACTGCTTTTTAATATTAATTAAAAAAAAGATTTAACTTTTCCCCTTTTTTAACTTATAATAATAGCTATAGATTAAATAATTAAAGGTTTATTTTTATTTTTTATAAATTAATTAAAATAGTAAATTAACTATTAAATTATTCACCTCTTTAACTATAATAAAAAGTTAAATATAAAAAAGTTATTAAACTTTTTTAACTATTAAAAGAATTACAGCTATATTATTACATATTTATTATTATAACGCTAAAAAATCCTTTAACAAAAACAGTAAAGAATATTAAAAGGGTATATTAGTAAAATATTATTAATCCTATTAAACAAAGTAAAGATTTTTTTTATATAGTTTAGTAAATAAAGCTGTTATTAATTTTTTAACTGCTATTACTATAAATAGACAATTAAATCTTTACTTTTTAAAAGGAAAAGGCTACTGCTTTTTATAATACTATACTTAAAAGATATATAATAGCTAATAATATTAAAGACTTATAGTCTTTAATTAATTAATAATAGTAGATTAAATTCCTTTTGATAGTTTTATTAAATAAAGTAATAATAGTTATAATATAAATTAAAAATATATCTTTAAATATTAATAATATTATAATAGATCTTTTATAGTTTTATTAGTTAATAATTAAGAATATATATACTCCTTTTATAAAATTTACTTTAAAATTAAGTATTATTTATTAGCTTTTAAGTTAATTAAAGTAATAATAATTTTTAAATTAAAGAAAAAAGATCTATTATTTTCAAAGCTCAAAAGGTAATCTTTCTTTTTTTTATTTAAGTAAAAGACTTAAATGCTTTATTATATAAAATAATTATATATACTGTAATTATATAATAAATACTATATATAAAATAAATAAGCGCCCTTTTAAAGAGATTTAATATTAATTTAATTATAGCGTTAATCTATAAAGTTAAGCTAACTTTTTATTATAATAAAGTAACTACTTATATTACAGTTAATATTTAAAGGGCCTTTAATATAGTGTTTATTAATAAATTAACCCTTCAATTATAAAAATAAAGTTAATTTAACTATATAGCTAAATAGGCTTTTTTTTATAATAAACTATAAAGTTTAAGTAAAATTATAAAAAATACTAATGTAGCTGCTCCCTTTAAGCTATAATTTCCTTTAAAAATCGCTAATATTTTTAATCTTTTTTTTACTTATATAGCTTTAATATATTATTTATCTACTGCCCCTATTTAACTTTAAATAGCAGCTATTAAATAATCCTTCTTTAATAAACTATAAAGGTTAAGGTATATAAATAATATAGTATTTTTATTTATTAGCAACTCCTTTTATTAAATAATAGCCTAAGCTATAGTTATAGTTTAAAAGCTTTAATAATAAAATGAAGATAATATAATATTATTTAATTTAAAAAAAAGTAATATATTTTTTAAAATACTGCTTATAAAATAATCTATTAATAATATATAATAATATTTTAAGAATTATATTTAAATAAAAGCAATGAAATAGTTAGGCTTTTTTCTTAATTAAAAGTTTAGCTTTAAAATATATATTAAAGAATAGGCTATAAAGGCCTATATAGTCATAAATATAATATATAATATTTTAAACTCTATTTAAAAGGCTGCTTTATATTTTATATATTTAATAGTCTATATATATATAAAACTAATACTTTACTATAGGTTAAAGGTATAGTATAAAGGCCTACATATATATAAAATGTAATACCTCTTTAACTATATAACTTTAACCTTTAAAATAGCTAAAAAAGTTATCTTTTTAATATAAAAGATAACTTTTATATTAATTTTATATAAAGAAAGCAGGATCCCTTTAATAATATAACTCTATAATATTTAAAAGCTTTAACTTAGAAGTAATTTACTATTATTAAATAATTAATATCCTTTTATCTATAAAGTTTAATTAAATTAATATATATATAAATAAACTATAGTAGTGTCTATAATAAAGCTATAATGGATTATATAATTTATTAAAAATTGCCTAAAATTAGGCCTTTTTTTAAAATTCATTAAAACTTAAACCCTTTATTTAAATAGTAAAGTTAAAGCTATTAAAGAATTTAATAATTAAATAACTATAATAGCCTTTTAAAATATAATAGTTTTTATCAATAGTTTATACTTTACTATAAAAGCTATCAACTATAGCTTTTTTATATAGTAAAACAGTAAAGAAGTTTTAATAAAATATAGATAATTTAGTTTAATAAAAGTATTTAATAGTAAAGCAGCTAAAGCTTAAAAAGGATTTAAAGCTGCTTTAATTAATAATAATAATATAAAGATATTATTATTTACTTAAATAATATAGCTGCAATATACTATTTAAAGGGTATATTTTTAAATTTACTTTAATATATATTATTTATTTAAATTAATAATAGACTTTAAATACTTTAAAACACTAATAATTTTATAAAAAAAGCTTTATTATATATTAGCTGCTAGGTTTTAATATAAAGACTTAATATAATATTATAAGCCCTTTTAATATAAAGATATATTGATAACCTGCAGTTACAGTAAAAAGAAAATATATAATTATATTTTTTATTATAAAAAGATTAATAAAATACAATAATAAGGACTAACTCTTTTAATTTATAAACTAACCTTTCATTTATTGAGGTTTAGCTATAACCTTTTCCTTTAAGCAGTGCAGGCTTTAAGCTGCTTTAATAAAATATACCTGCGCCGCTAAAAAGTTTAATTATATTTAATTCCAGTTATTTAATTTTTTCCTTTATACTATTACTCGCTTATCCTGTAAAGGATTAACTTGCGGCTTACTGTTAAGTCGCCTATAAGCTGACAGGGGCTAGCTCTTTAGGCTAGGGTTGACCTTAGTTACTTGATATACTATATAAGATACTCGCAGCTCCTTAACCTGCTGATAGGAGTGGAGCTGGAAGACTGTGCCCTTTGAGGCGATAAAATACTATATAGGGGGAGCTTGTGTGTTTATTAGTAATACTGTAGTTAGACCTAGCATAGCACGTCCTTTTGCCCTGCTGGGATTAGTGGCCTTTATGCCATAGGACGTTAATGGGATATCATTATCATCATTATTATTATTATATTATCTTTTTCTTTAGTAATCTTAATGTATATACTACTTATAAAATAACTTAAAAAAAGTCTATAACATTATTTTTATATTTATTTTAGCTATTATATTATTTACTATAATAATAATCCTTTAACTAACAGTAATATTATTAATACTGAAAACAATTATTATCCGCTAACCGTTTATTATATATATTATAATAATAATAGTTTTATTATATCTTTAAGCAGTAAATATATTAAAACCTCTATAATAGATTTTCACCTTTTTTATTCAAAGTATTATTTATATTTAAACTATTATATACTAATCGCTAAAACCTTTTATAATATAAGCTTTAATATTTAATTATAATATTTTTATTTTAGTTTTAGTTTTTTAAATGATTTTTTAAAGTTTATTAAATATTAATATAGTCGTTTTAAAGAAGTATTATAATTACTTAAAGCCTATAAAAGCTTTGTTTTATTATTAAAATAAGCTAGCTATATTAAATATAAGGAAAAAAGTAATTGCCTATTAAAATAAATATTACCTATATTTTTATTAAAATTAGCTTTACTTATTTAATTAATATAATTAATATTATATAAGTTTAAAACCTTTAATTTTTAAAGTAAATCCTCTTTTTACCTGCTATTATAGGCTTTTTTATATTATAAAGATAAAACTATAATATTATTTTTACCTATATCGCAATTTTAATTAAAGTATATAGGTTAATCTTTAATAAAGAGATTTAACTATAATATTAACCCTTTTAAATCTATTTTATTTACAATATTTAATAATAAGATTAAAACTAATATATTTAAGTTTATAATAGAATTACTGCAATTAAATAATAGTATATTTAAATTTATATTTAAAAAGGGCAGGGTATATAGTTTTAATATTATAATAAATATAAATTAAAAAGTAAAAAGTAATATAAAAAACTATAAAATATAAGAAAGTTAAATTTTATTTTATATATTAATAAAAATTAATTACTGAAAGATTTAAAGATAAAGTATTAAATAATAGTAATTATATTAAAAAAATTTTTATTAAAATTATATTAATAATATTTCTTTTAATTAAAGCAGTAATTATTATATCTGCACCCCTTTTAAAGTAATTAAAGCAGAGACTAGTATTATTAAGACTTACCTCTTTAAATTAATTTATACTTATCATATAATAAATACTCTTAATTGCAATTTAGCCTTGAATAACACTAGAATATTAAATTAATACTTTTATATTTATATATTCGCTTTTTATATAATAATAGCTTTAATATAGCCTTTGATATATAAAGTTATTAAAATTTTAATATATTAATAGAAAAATTCTTTTTTCCTTTAGCTTTTATAGCGTTTACTTAATTATATAAATTAATTTATTAGAATTATTATTTTAATTTACTAGATATATATTAGTTATATATTTTTATAGGTATCGCTTGAAGTAGCTTGAAAAGTTTATTAAATTTTATAGCCGCTAATTATTAAAATAGCAGATATTATAAGTTATGCTGCTGTAAAAAGGCCAGGATTGTTGGAACTAGTTGGGCGGCTTGGATCTGCTTTATTCTGGATAAGGTGTATTGTTATTGTTGTTGTTATTGTTGGCTCTTAAGGCTAGGTAGTATTATAGTATATTTAAACTGTCTTTGCGATTAGATAGTATTGTATACCGCGTGAGTCTATGCTACATATAACTAAAAGGTAAAATTGCTATTAATTAGTATAGAGTAGACGGGATATATAGTTAAAACTAGAAAAAAAAGGTAAAGAAAATAACTAGTTAAAGCAAGTGGTGTAGAATGCCACTTAATATCTTATTTATATAAATAGTAACAGCGCAAGCTGTTGTCACGCATAACTGCCAGGCACCTGTCAGACACATCTATATCATTTTCTATAATTATTTATAAATTATTATTATTAATATATTAAATAAACTATTATTATTAAATCATTATTACAATAATTTAAACTGCCTTTTTATTAGTGTTACTATAAAGTTAATTACAATTATATAATATAATTAAATTAATATAAATATTAATGATATTTCTTTTAATTATTATTGCCTATTTATTATTTTGTTTAAATAAATTATATCATATTCTATTTATTGTTTAATTAACTTTACTTTTTTATAAAAAGATAATCCTTTTAAAGCTATAGTTATTTTATATATATTAATATAAGAATGTCTATTTTAAGCTACTTATTACGAAAGTGATTAATAACCAGTATCGAAAGGTGAAAAAAGTATAAATGAAAAAACTAACTAAAGTGCAAACTATAAAGGGCTACCTAATTATTATTATCTACTATAAAGTAGCAATAGTGCAAGCTGTTATTAAGTATATCTATACTAATTACCCCTTTAAAAATAACTATATCCTTATAGTCTTTTAATAATATAGTTCTTTAATAACATTATTCTTCACTTTACATCCTCTTTTATTCCTATAATAATTTATAGTTATTAAATTTTATTATAAATAATCTAAACTAATACCTTTAAGTTTTCATTTTATTTCGCTATTATCTAATAGTCTATCTTTAATATAATTACCTCTTTATATAATTCTTTTACTATAGCCTCTAACTAGTTAACTGTTTTTTCGCATATAATAACATTTACCTATATTATAATAATTTATATCCTTAAATTAATTATATATCTTTTTAAAAGCTATTATTTATAGGTAATAGTATTAATTATCTTTAATAGTATTTTTATTTAAACTTTAAAGGCTTTTAGATTAATATCCTATAAAAGTATAATTAAGCTAAATCTTTTATACAATTATAGTATCTTTCTTTTAATATTAAACTTTAAAGGTAATTTTAATAATTTATTTTTATTATTATATTTTTATCTTTTTATTATACTTAATTATATTTTATTATTATAACCTTTATTATTTTGCTTATTTTCTGCCTTTTTTAGTATATATTTAAGCAGATCTTTAAGATATTCATCTCTATTATTATTATATACTTTATTTATTGCATCTACCTTTAAAACTAAAGGGTTTAATGTAAATAATTTACTACTAGAAACGATAAACTCTAGGGGTTTATATTTCTTATAGGTTTTAATAGTAGTAGAAATATTGAACTTCTTTAGAGATTAATTTAATATAAAGGTAATCGCTTTTACTAGTATTATTTAGCTTTTTAGCCCTATTAAATGCCTTTTTATTAGTAAAGTCGCCTTTTTTTCTGCAGTTAATGCAGTAGGATTATCTTAAAGTCTACCGCCTCTTTAACTTAGCTAATTTTCCTTTATTTTAAATAGGAAAAAGGTATAATATTTCTTTATTTTATTATATAGTCTAACTTCCCTAAACTTCTCTTATACTGCCTTATACAATAGATAAAGGTCTTTTTAAAGAAAAAGCGCGCTTAGCATTAACTATTTCGTCTAGGTAAAATATCTATTATATATTTTATCTTTATACTAGATTACTTTATAAAGCTTATAGGCAGACATTATTATCTGCCTTTATTATCCTATTGGCTATACTTTATTTTAAAGTTAATATATATAATCTATCTATTATACTTGCAATATATTTATCGTTTAAGCGTAGTATATTGCCACTACTTTCCTTACAGCGTTATATATCGGATCGCTAGGTAAAATATTAAAATCCTTTAATTTAACAGAAAGTGGTAGTCTGCTATTTTAATCTTTAGCTATTTTAACTAGTATACTAAGTAATAGTATAGCTGTTATAAATACTAAAAAGTAGGAATAGATATAATATAAAGGTAGACGATAATATATAATATAGTTTTATTTTTTTAATAAAGCTATATTAGGTACTGTAAATGTATATATAATAATCCGGGTTGTGAAATTAATCAGTAGTTTTTAGTTTTTCGTTTCGTTACTACTGATTATTTCGTTAATAGTTAGGCTATTAACGAAACGAAGGTAGTTTTCATTAGACTATTAACGAAATGAAAAAAAAAACCTTCGTTATTAATGAAGAAACGAAATAGTTATTAGTAACGAAAATAACGAAGGTATCACGAAGGTGATCAATGACCAGTGTCGAAAGGTGAAAAAAGCGTGAATGAAGAAAACTAACTAAGGTGTAAACTGCGAAGGGCTATCTATTGTTGTCATCTACCACAAAGTGGCAACAGCGCAAGCTGTTGTCAGGCACGTCTGTGCCAATTTTTAAATTATAGGGTTATTATCTTTAAATATATTAATATTATACTCTTTATCTATATAGTTATTTTTATATATAATATAAGGTTAATTCGTAGTGCAGCTAAAATGTTAAAACCTTAATTTATTAGCGTTTTTATTAAAACGCTAATTAAGTAAATTTATTAAAATCGGTTTCCTATAATATTTATTTAGCTAAACTTTTTAATTAATTTAATTTAAATTAATATTTGCCCTGTTTACTTTACTACTGCCTTTAAAAATATATTATCCCTTTATAGGTTATTGCGCTAAAGAAAATAATAAAGGCTAATAGGCTAGCTGCTATTGCAGTTATTAATATATTATTTAGCTTAATATACTATAGCCTTTTTATTAAAGTTTATTAATATTCCTTTATTTTTATTATTAAACTATTAATAATAAACTATCCTATTATACTATAGCCTTCTCCTTTAACTCTAATAGCTAAATATATAGTCTAGTATATAAATATAGCTTTATAACCTTTATATAGAATTATAGTGCTAGTTAATTATATATTTATAATATTACTGCTTTATTAAATTATAGATTATATACTTTAATTAAATATATAATTATTATAGTAAATCTATAAATTAAATTACCTTATATATATTTTTTATAGTTATATATTATTATATCTAGCTGCCTTTACACTTAATTTATATTTAGTTTAAATCCATTAATAAAAGTATCAATCTATTAGCGAAAAGTAGGCCTTTTTTATATTTATCTATTTATTGCATTAATAATTAACTCTAATACTATTTTATAGCCTTTATCTGCTAATATATTTAATAGGCTTAAAGACAGGTTATTTTTATTATACTGTCTTTTTCTTTAGCGATATTAATATATATACCGCTTATAAAATATATTAAAAAAAGAGTCTATAAAATTATCTTTATATTTATTTTAGCTATTATACTATTTACTATAATAGCGGTCTTTTAATTAAAAGTAGTATTATTAATGCTAAAAATAATTATTATCTATTAACTACTTATCGCGCGTATTATAGTAATAATAGTTTTATTATATCTTTAAGCGGTAGGTATATTAAAACCTTTATAATAGGTTTTTACCTTGTCTATTTAAAGTATTATCTATTAATCGCTAAAACCTTTTATAATATAAGCCCTAGTGCTTAATTACAATATCTCTATTTTAGCTTTAATTTTTTAAGCGATTTTTCAGGTCTATTAAATATTAATATAATTCTCTTAAAGAGATATTATAGTTATCTGAAGCCTATAAAAGCTTTTTTTATTATTTAAATAAACTAGCTATATTAAATATAAGGAAAAAAGTAATTATTTATTTAAATAGATCTTACCTATACTTTTATTAAAACTAGCTTTATTGATTTAATTAATTTATTAATATTATATAAACTAAAGACCTTTAATTTTTAAAATAAATCTTCCCTTTATTTATTATGATAGGCTTTTTTATACTATAAAAATAAAACTATGGTATTATTTTTGCCTATAAAGCGATTTTAATTAAAGTATATAGGCTAGTCTTTAATAAGGGAATTTAAATATAATATAAATCCTTTTAGATTTATTTTATTTAAAATATCTAATAATACAATTAAAATTAATATATTTAAGTTTACAGTAAAGTTACTGCTATTAAATAGCAGTATACTTAAACCTATATTTAAAGAGGGTAAAGTATATAGTTTTAATATTATAGTAAATATTAATTAAATAGTAAAAAGTAATATAAAAAATTATAGAATTTAAAAGGTTAAATTTCTTTTTATATATTAATAGAAATTAATTATTAATAGATTTAAAAAAAAAGATATTAAATAGTGCTAACTATATTAAAAGACTTTTTCTGTAAAACTATATTAATAATATTTTTATTAATTAAACTAGCAGTTATTATATCCGCGCTTTTTGTAAAGTAATTAAAGTAGAGATTACTACTATCAGGATTTACCTCTTTAAACTAGCCTATACCCGCTATATAATAGATAATATTAAATATAATCTAGTTTATAGTAAAAGTAAAATATTAAATTAATGCTTTTATATTTATATATTCGCTTTTTATTTAGCAATAACTTTAATGCAGCCTTTTATATATAAAGTTATTAAAAACTTAATATATTAATAGAAAAGTTTATTTTCTTCCTTTAACTTTTATAGTATTTATTTAATTATATAAATTAATTTATTAAAATTATTATCCTAGTTTACTGGATATATATTAGTTATTTATTCCTATAAGTATTGCTTAAAATAGCTTAAAAGTTTATTAAATTCTATAGCCGCTAATTATTAAAATAGCGGATATTATAAATTATACTGCTATAAAAAGGCTAGGATAGTTAGAATTAGTTAGGCAGCTTAGATCCACTTTATTCTAGATAAAGTGTATTATTGTTATTATTATTATTAGCATTTAAGGCTAGGTAGTATTGCAGTATATTTAAACTGTCTTTGCAATTAAATAGTATTATATACCGCATTAGTTTACGCTATATATAATTAAAAAGTAAAATTGCTACTACTTATTATAAAGGTAATTAATAACTAGTATTAGAAGGTGAAAAAAGCGTAAATGAAAAAATTAACTAAAGTGTGAACTGTAAAGGGCTACTTAATTATTGTCATCTACCATCAAGTGGCAACAGCGCAAGCTGTTGTCAGGCACGTCTATGCCACTACTTTTAGAATTGATAGTATATAGTTTTAAAGTATATATAATTATTTTATTTTATTTTATTTAATTTAATAAAAGATATTATCCTTTATTATAAATAATAGCTATATATTTTTAATTTTCTTTTTTTTATTCACTATATATATATATATTTAGCTTCTTTTTATATTTTTAATATTTTAATTATTTAAATTAATTCTTTATTAAACATAGAGCTTTTTATAAACTTGAATTTAATACTTTTATTTATTTATATTATTATTATAGTAAAGTATATATGTTTTTTATTAAATATTATTTAATTTATTTAATGCCTATAAATAGTTAAGGTTTTTCTATTTTTGTTATACTTTTTATCTTTTATTATTAATAATTAAAATATAGTAAATATTTAATGAAAATTAAATTAAATAAATTAATATATTTATTTATTAATAGTTTAGTTTTATTAAATTGAATATTAATATTATAATATAATTTATTATTATTTTCATTATTATATAGTCTATTAAAATCATTATATTTAACTATAATAATAAAGTAATAACTTTTAGCTTTTTATTTACCTATATTAAATATATTACTTTTGATTTTTTTAGTTTAAAGTATTATTTTAATTTTAATAAAAGTTAATTAAAGAATAAAACTAATTAAATCTTTTATTATACTATCATATAGTTATTTTATTTATTTCTTTTAATATTAAAAATAAAAAATTATTTTCTTTCTATTAATATTTAATTTAAAAACTATTAGTTTATTTAAATTATAATAATATAATTGTATTTACTTTATTAATTAATCTTTTTATATAGTTACATTAATAGTATTATTTTATATATTTTTAATAATTTAGCCTTTATTTAAAATTTATAAAAGAATTTCTTTAAAAATATTACTATTTTTAAATATACTTTTAAATCTATTAATATTATAAGTATTTTAATTTCTTTAATAGTTTTATTTAATTTACTATAATATTAAATTTTAATATATTTACTTTAAAATTAAATAACTTTATTAAAAAGTATTTATAAAATAGCTTTTAAAGGTTTATAATAAAGTAAAGTTTTTTAAATATATTATTAAAAATTATAATATTATTAATATAAACCTAAATAAAATCCTTTATATAATATAATTATTAATTTCTAAAAGTTTATATAAATAATATAATATTTTTAAATTATAAACTATTATTAAAATTATTTAATCTTTATAGTTTTATAGATTAAAAGTTAATAAAAAAAGTTAATATATTAAATATACAAATATATTTCTTTCCTTTAAGTTTTATAATAATTTTCTTATAATAAAATTAAATAAATATTTAATATAATAATTTTATTTAATTATTAAAGTTTATTATTATTTTTACTTTTTATTTATTATTTATTTTATATTTAACAATCAAGATTTAATATTTAAACTAAATCAGTGTTATTATTTATAATATTTAACTTTATATATAAAATTTATTTCTTATTATATTTAAAACTTTATAATCTTTAATTTCAATAAAAATAGTTTAATTAATAGTTTTTTATTTTATTAATTATTAAACAAAATTTTTTATGAAGATAATTCTTTTATTTCTTTAAATATTATATAATTCTATTAGCTTTATTAATTATATTATTTTATTTAAATTAATTTTATAACTATATATCTTTTTATTTATTTAACTTTTAAAGATATTTACTAATTTAATTACTATTTCTTTTTAATATACCCTGCCTTTATTTAAATATAGTAATAAAGTCTTCTTTTAATTATTTATTTAATATTTATAAAATACTATTAAAGTTATTTATTATTTTAAAATTTCCTTATTAATTTATTATAGCTTTTTTATAATATAGTAATATATTGTTATAGCTTTTTATTAGTATTAAATATATTAATATAATAATATCTTAATTAATTTAATTTATATTTTAAATAATATATTTATTTTATATATTACTTTACTTATTATATAATTTTATAATATTAATATATTTATATTATTTAAGTAAAGAGTGTTTTATAATTTATATTTAATTATAAAATATAAATATATTATAATACTTTTAATTATTTTTTAATATAAAAAAAAATATTACTTATTAATTTTAAATAATTTTAATAATTTTTATATTAAGTTTAATTTATTTACTATATAGACTTTATATTAAATAAATAATTATATAATTAATCTTTATTTATTAAAATATTAAAATACCTTATATTTATTATTATTAAACTTTATTTTTAAATGAAATTTAAAGTTTACTTTTATAAAGTTATATATAATTAAATATAATACTTTATTTTATTTATTTTAATTATTACATTTAATTAAAAGACATTATTTATATTTCCTTTTAATAGATTTTATCGCCTTTATTTTTAAACTTTTTAAATAAAAGCTATAATTTTTTTTAAATCTTTAAACTTTTTAAATTTAAATTTAACTTTTTACTTTTAATTTATTATAATTATTGACATAAATATATTATATTTAAGTATTTTATCTATTATATATTAAATTTATATATTTTTATTAATAATTTAAAAGGTTTAAATAAAAATTATAGTTATTTACTTTTTTAGTTTTTTTTTAATTTTAAATTTTATTATATTAAACTTTTTATAAATAAATATTTTAATTTAAATATTTAAATTATATTTTTAATATAACTAATAGTAAATTCTTAAATAATTTACTATTTATAAATTTTTTTTAATTTTCTTAAACTTTTAAAATATTTTTTTTTAATTAATAGAAATCTTTTTATTATTTTTATTATTTTTATATTTATATTAATTTCCTAATAAACTATAAATTATATATTTATACTAAATATTATAATAATATTATTTATAATTATAAATATTAATATTATTTTTTAATATTATAATTTACTTCTTTATAAAATATATTATTTAATTTTATTTAATTTTATTTATAATAATAATAATAATTATTATAACTATATATTTAAATAATTACTTATTTTAAAATAATAAAGCTAATAGCTTTAATTATTAAAACAAATTATAAAGCCTATTTTTTAATATCTTAACTATTTTTATAATTCTTTTTTAAATATATTATATTTATCAATACTATTAATATTTGTATATTATTTATTTAAAATTAATTATAGAAAATTATAATATAAATTTATTAAAATAATATAATATTTTCTTTTTGATTTAATTATATAATATTAATCTATTAAATTTAAACTTTTCTTTCAAATAATTATAGGAGGTTTATATAATTTATTTTAATTTACTTTACATTTATTATATTATTTTTAATACTTTTTATAAATAAATTAACATTATATTAAATAATTTTATAACCTATTTATATTGTATTTATTCCTTTATAAAATCTATTTAACTTAAAATTAAAAAATAAACTTCTTATTAATTTTCATTTATTATAAATACTATTCCTTTATATTATTACAATAATTAATTAATTTAAAATATTTTAAATTATTCTTAAAACATATTTAAATAATATTATTAATCAAATAAATACAGTAAATTATAATGTTTATTATAAGTTTTACTAAATATTTATTAAATTTAATATATTTAAATATATAGGTATTATCCTTAATATTATACGGGCTAATATTAATATTTAGGCTTATAGGTTTAATAAAAAAAGCACTAGTTTTTAGATAAATTAATGAACTATTAATTAATATATTATTTATAATTAATTTAAAGTTATAATTAAATTAAGTGTATGTAAGACTTTAATTTTAATATATTATAAATAAAAGAATTAATTAATAACGATATAAATATTTAGATAATAAATATTAGTAACTAAGACTTATAAGACGTTTATTTTAAAGCTATTTATACTAATAGCATTAATAATAATACTATAAATAATAAAGGGAATAGCAGTATTAATTTTAATATTTAGTAGGGCAGGTATAAAAGTAAAAAACTAATATTGCAGTTTATAAACCCCGCTTTTATCTTTCTATTTTAATTAAAAGGCTTAATACTACTAGTAGAATAATTAAAGTTAAATTATAAAGTATAGTTATTAAATTAATTTAATAGTAAAATTTAATAATATATTGCATTTAACTTAGCTTATATATATTTAATTACAATATAAAAAGTTATATAAAAAGTTATGTAATTAATAAATATAATATTATTAATATTTTACTAGTTTTTATTAACTTTAATTTATTGTCGCGAAATAAATACTATAACTATTTATTTTTTATTAATTTAATTAATTAAATATAATGCTTTTATTCTTTATAAAGTATTATTTATTATTTATAATATAAAACCTTTAGCAATTTTTACTTTATTAATTAATAAAGTTATAATATATAAATAGTTAATTAAAATAAATATATATAAATATTGAAATTAATAAATAAAATTGTTTAAGACTATATACATTAATTAATTTTATTAATTGCTTTAAAGAGATTAGATTATCTGTTTTGTTGCTTTACGCTTTTTAACAGTATTGAAAATAAATGATAATTTTGAAATTCAAAATAAAAAATAAGATTATATATAGTATTGCAACTATTTAATGCAATTACTACCAGTTAATATAAATAAAGTATTCATAAAGAAGTATAGTTTTATTAAACTAACTAATATATTCACAGATCTAGACTAGTGTGGTTATATATAATGATATACATAATATAAGATCCTCTAGATTAAGTGTATAGTTATACCTAACGTATATATTAAAGTTATATAATTTATTTAAATAATTAAAGCTATTAGCTTTATTACTTTAAAATAATAGTTTATTTAAACTTAAATTTAGATTACTTTATCTTTATAAAAAGTCTTATTTAAATTTAATATAATAGTACAAATTAAATAAATATTTTGATTATTTTTATAAAAAATAATAAACTTAATAAATAATATTTAATAAATCGTTTCTATTAACTATGATGATATTATATTATTAAATATATATATTAATTATACTTTATTGAATTATATATTATATAAATCAAAAAATATCATTATAATAATTAAAATTATAATAAATAGAAATCAATAAAATTGTCACAACGTGATTGAGGAAAGCTCTCAAAGCAGAAAAAGTGGGATGAAAAGACTAACTAACGGAGCTAACTGAAGAAGCAAAGCTATATCATGTAATGTCATCTATCATAAAGTGGCAACAGCTCTCGAGCTGTTGTCAGGCACATCTGTGCAGCTGTCGTCAGGCACCTCTGTGCCAAAAATTAAATAATATATTTTATAAATAAATAAATTATAATATTAAAAAGGGCTATATTAATATTTATTTACAGATATTGTATTAATTACATAACTGTGTTTATAATTATAAATATATAAATTATAATAATAACTTTTATAGCTATAAATAAAATTATAATAATATTTGATATTAAATAAATATATAATTTATATTTGTATTAAAAAAACTAATATAAAAATAAAAATAATTAAAATAATAAATAATATTTTTATTAAGAAATATTAAAATAATATATTTAAAATAATTATATTTATTATTATAAAAATGATAAAAATATTTATATTAAGTTTTGAAAAAAATTAAAAAAACCTAAAAAATAATTGAAAATAAATAAATATTAAACTTTTAAAGAATTTATTATTATTAAATATATTAAATATATTAAAGAATAAAATTTAAATTAAAAAAAACATATATATAGAAACTTTAATATAATAAAATTTAAACTGAAAAGAAAAATAAGAAAAAATTATATAATTATTACTTTTATTGAAGCCTTTTAAAGTATGATTTAAAATATATAAAATAAATATAAATAATTAATAAAATTACTAAAAATATAATATATATTTTAATAAATAAATTAAGTTAATAAAATATTTTTTATTAATAGCAATAATAAATTAAAAGTAAAAGGGTTAAGTTTAAACTTAAAAAGTTTAAAGACTTAAAAAAAAAGAACTGCTATTATTATAAAGTAAATGGAATATATAGTTAAAACTAATAGAAAAAGAGTAAAGAAAAAAACTAGATACAGCAGGTAATAAAAAATATTACCTATTATTTTATTTACTTAAATAGCAATAGTATAAACTATTGTTAAATATAATAGCCAGGTATTTATTAAATATATGTATATTAATTACTACTTTTAAAAAATAACTATATCTTTATAGTCTTTTAATAATTTATTTTTACTTACTCCCTTTTATTCCTATAATTATTTATAGTTATTAAATCGTTATTTTAGGTTATTATAGTTTAATACTTTAATTTTAATACTTTAATTTTAATACTTTAATTTTAATATAATTACTTTTTGAATTTTTCTATTATAGTATACTGCTAATTACATACCTTTTTATATATACTAGTATTTCTTTATATTATAATAATTTAAATTCTTTTTAAATCTATTATGTAAAGCAAATATATATTAACTATAAAATTAACCTTTACTTTTTTAATATTTATTTTAATATAATATCTCTTTAAAGTTTATTATTTATAAATAATACTAATAATCTTTAATAGTATCTTTATTTAATCCTTAACGGCTTTTAAATTAATATCTTATAAAAGTATAATTAAGCTATATCTTTTATTTAAGTAGAGTATCTATTATTATATTTTTATCTTTTCATTACATTTAATAATACTTTATTATTATAATCGCTCGTATTTTCTTTATTTTCCGCGCCTTTAATATCTATTTTAATAAATCTTTAAGATATTTATTTCTATTATTACTATATATATTATTTATTATTTTTATATTCTATAAAACTAAAAGCTTTAATAATATACATTATTTACTATTAAAATTAATACTAAACTTCCAAGTTTTATAGTTTATATAAATACTTATATTAATAAAAACTCCTTTTAATTTCTTTAGACTATTTTAATATAAAAGTAACTGCTTTTATTAGTATTATTGATCTCTTTAACCCTATTAAATACTTTATTATTATTAAAGTTACTTTTTCCTTTACTGCTATTTCTTCCTTTATTTTGAATAAAAAAAAAGTATAATATTTTTTTATTATTATAGAGTTTAACCTTATTAAGTTTCTTTTATACTGCTTTATATAATAAATAAAAGTCTTATTAAAGAAATAGTATATTTAACCTTAACTCTTTTATTTAAATAAAGTTTTTATTATATATTTTATCTTTATATTAAATTATTTTATACAGCTTATATATAAAGGCTATTATTTATTTTTATTACTTTATTTACTGTATTTTATTTTAAAGCTAATATATATATACTATATTTAATATATTTATAATATATTTATTATATTTATTATATAAATATAACATATTAGTATTACCTGTTTTATAGTATTATATATAAAATTATTAAATAAAATATTAAAATCCTTTAATAATACAGATATATCTGACAGGTGCCTGGCTGTTATGCCTGACAACAGCTGGCGCTATTGCCATTCAGGTAGATGAGATATTAGGCGGCATTCCGCACTACCTGCTTTAGCTAGTTCTTTTCTTTACCTTTTTTCTTCTGGTTTTGATCATATATTCCGTCCACTCTGTAATATATGATTTAAAAGTAAATAACAGTTTATTGTTTTAATGTTTAATTATTTTAATTAATATCTTAAATGATAATATAACTATTATAAATATACAAAAGTAAAAATAATAATTTATAATATAGTTTTATTCTTTTAATAAAACTATATTAAAAACTATAAATATATATATAAAGGTAAAAATTAAAAGGTAAAAAAGGAAGGAAAATAAAAATTTATTTATTAAGCTATTAAATAAAAAAATTAAATACCCTTTTTACTATAAGTTTAATCTTTATTTACTAGCTATTAATTTTCTTATTATTATATTAAATAACCTATTTTTATTCTTTATATTTTAATTTTTCCTTTTTTAATTAAAAGGTATTTATTAAAACTGTTAATAAATATTATTGCATTTATTATTAAAAGGTCTTTATTATATTATTTATTATATTTTACTATATAGCCTTGTAATTTTATAAAATACTGCAATTTATGATCATATATATTTTTAATTAATAAAGCTTTTATTTTATACAACTATTCCTTTTTTATATTTCCCTGTATATATATAGCTTCAATAATATTTAACTTTAATTTATTAAATAAATCTTTACCTATTAATACAGCTTTTAACTATATAATTAAAATTATTACACAAATCTTTTAATATATTAGCAGTTTAATTATATATATATATATATATTAATTTTCTTTTATATAGTTAATAGTTTAATTTTTTATTAATTAAACTTCAATATTTATTTTAATATTAAATAGCTATAATATAATTACAGAAAACCTTTATTATTTACTATAAATTAACATTATTTATATATTTTATTAAAATATCTTTTATACTTAATATTAATAAAGTCTATTATAATTTTCACTATCTACTATTATAAACTATATATAAATTCTAATAATTAGTTAAATTTTAAAGTTATTAATTAATATATTCTTTTTAGTAAAGTTAAAGGTATTTATAAGTAAAATCCTATAATTATTTTAATAAATAAATATATTAAAAATATAATAAAAATATTATTCATTAATAATTAAATTATTATTAATATTAACAATTAATGTTTATTTAAAAATATTAAAAAAAGTAATAAATAATAGCTTTAATAATAATGTTCTCTAAAATACTATATAGTAATTATTATTACTTAAGTATTTAAGGCTATAAATAATTTTTACTTTAAATTACTTAATCATTTATAATTTTTGATTTAATATAATTATAGTAAAGATTCTTTAATTAACTAATAATTAAAAAGTAAAGAGAGCTTTTATTTAATAGGCTATTTTATATCTTTTATATTTTAAAAACATTCCTTTTCTTTTAAAGGATTTATTTATGACTATTCAAATTATCTTAAATTTATTAAACTTTAACAATTTAAAGTAAAACTCTTTTATTAAAATTATACATAATATTAAAATACAGTTAATATATTATATTTTATATAAAAAAACTTTAATATAATAAACTATAAATCTTTATATAATAGTTATTTAAATTATTTATATATATTAGATAAATAATAGTTAATATATATATAAATATTCTGTTATATATTTAAAAAAAACATAAAACCCTTTAATTTATATTATATTTAAATGTATTTAAATTTAAAATATTATATATTATAGGCTACTTTAATAATAAATTTTATAAAAAAGTAAAGAATATATAATCTCTTTATACTATGTTTATCTTTATATAATAATAATTTATTTTTATAGAGTTTAAAAGCTAAGCCTTTTTAAATATATATATTATTTATATTAATAACTTTACTTATATATTAAAGTTATATAATAATTCTTTTATATTTATAGTTATCTTTATATCCTTTTATAAATTTATTTTAAATATTATTATATACTATAACTTTGATATTTACAGAGAATTACTATATATATATATTTCTATTTATATATAACGTTTAAATTTACGTTATTTTCCCTGCCGCCTATATCCTACTATTAAAATCTAATATATATTCATAAAATAATATAAATAAATTAAAATACACTAATTATAGGAAATATATTAAAGCGCGCGCAATTATATTATTATTAAATTATTATATAAAATCCCTAATCGCTGCTTTTTATTTATTAGCCTAAAAGTTATATATGCCTTAGCCCTCTTATATACTCCTTTATATAGCTTGTAGTGCAGTATAGCGGCTGCAGGTAATACAGGCTATAAGGTTAAGTGGTAATAGCTTTAGAAATTTAACATGCAGGGCGGCGAAATCGTAAGGCTGTAAGGCTGTAAGGAATTTTAATTAAGTTTTTAATTGACTTTATGATTTATTATATAGAATTAGGCTTAGTGTATGGGATGCGAGGAATTGGCTGAAAATTAAGTGGGGCGAAAATAGAAGTTGTATGCGAATGGAAATATGCGTGTATGTAAATAGTAATTGTCTTTAATTAAAAAAATAATAGTAAATTTATTTTAAATAATAATCTTATTTATAATTAACCTTTATTTATAACTTTTAATAAAGGTTAATCTTTTTTTTAATTTATAAATTAAATTTAAATTTTTAATAAATAAAGTTAATTAAATTAAACTAAATTAAAAGTTAATAAAGTAATGCTATTATTATTATTTTTATTGATATTTAAAAAGGGTATATTATTTAAGGCTTAGATTTATAGGTTAATTAAGTATTATAAGTAATATTAGCGCGCTATTAAGGTTTAGTTATTATATTTTATTAGGCTATTTTATTATTAGCTTTAAAGTACTGCTAGGTTAAAATATAGTTAATATAATTAAATTTAGCGATTTTAATATTATATTTAATATAGATTTTTTAATACATATTAAACTATTTCTTTTCATTATATTTATTAAAGCTATAGCCTACTTTTTTATAATAAAAGTAAAGTCTTTTAATAATATATTTATTATAACAGACTTAAAAGTAAAGTAATAAAATATATATAGCGTTTAGCTATATTAAATTACTAGCTACTATTAAAGTAATAGTTTAATTATTTTATTAATATTAGTTTATTTAAATAGTATAAAGGGTATTATAATAGGCGCCCTTTTAAAGTTTATTATAAATAGTCTAGTAAAGTTACCCGTAGGCTTAAGACCGGGGGGGAAAGTCGACTAAGGCTGGGGGCCTTAGTCGGGCAGAAAAAGCCGGGACAGGCAAGAAACTCTAGGACACCTATTTTCTTTACATCCAATATTAGTAAAATTAATTAATTAATATAAATAAATTTACTGTTATATAAAGATATTATTTACTAGATTTGAAATTATAAAGATTTTTCTTTAATTAGTTATATATCTGTCTCTGTTTTATTGAAAAGTAAAGAAAAAGTCGAAAGCACTAAAAAATAGTGGGGGTCCTCTAAAGTATCTTTATATATAATTCTATATATAAAGGTACTTGACATCTTAACTGTCCCGGACTTTCTTGCCTGTCCCGGCTTTTTCTGCCCAACTAAGGCCCCTAGCCTTAGTCGACTTCCCCCCCCCCCCGGTCTTAAGCCTATGGGTAATACTATTTAATAAAGTTAAATTTATTTAATTTAATTATTTAAGTCTTTATAATATTAATAAACTTTTAAAAGACGTTTATATTTAAAGCTTTTATTATTTATTTAATAGTTTTATTATATTGATTATTTAATATAAATAACTTTACTATAAAGTTTTAAAACGGTTTATTTAATATATATAAATTATTAAAAGACTATAATACTTTTTTAAATAAATAAATAATTTTATATTATTTATTAAAATTAAGAAAAAATAGTATATTAATTTTTTAATATAATTAAATAAAGTGATTAAAATTCTTAATAATATTAACGTCTTTTTATTATAATTATAATATATATATATTTTTAAAAGATTTATAATATATAAAGAATTTTTAAATTTAATTATAAAAATTATTTATTTATTTATAAAAGTAATATTAATTTAAAACTATTAATTAATATATTTTTATGAATTATTAAATTATTTAAAGTTTTTAATTTTATAGTAATTAAATAAATAATCATTTTTAAAGTTTAATAATAAAGCTATATTTAAACCTTTAATTTAAACTTTAATTTATATTTTAAAGTTTTAATTTTAAACTATTTACTTTAATAATCTTTATTTAAAAGTCTTTTTTTATTAAATTAAACTTTTTTTATTATTTAATAAAAAAAAATTAATAATAAAAGTTATTATTTTTAATAATTATATTTATTAAATATATATAATTACTATTAATATTAAACTTCTATAAAGTTTTTTTAAAACAAAAAGTATTAGCTTTATAGTTAAAACTATAGTCTATTAGGCTAAATTAAACTATAAAGTAACATTTAAGGTATTTATATTTATTTTATTTATAATTAGTTTTTTATCGATATAGGGTTTAAAGTATAAAGGCTAGGCTATAAAGGTATTATTATACGTTTAGGAATAAAGGGGAATTTATAATTAATTAAGTATATATTTTGCGATAATGCAGCTAAATTAAAGGATAATATAAACTATTACAATATAAAAAGGCAGGTTAAAGTAAATATTCTTATTATACTATAGAGAGCGAGAAAGCTTTAAGGCTTTATAGAAAGCTATAGCTAGGAATGCGTTAGGGCCTGGTTATGTGACTGGAGCTTACATGATAGGGCGTTAATATCGCGTTATAGTTAGTGCCGTAATAAAATCTAAATAATAAATATAATAGGAATAGCTATTCAATTATCTTTAATTAATATAAGTAATAGGGCCTAATTTAAATTAAATAAAGAATTAGTAATTATAAGATTTTCTATAAAAGTATAATAATTTATGGCCTTTAATATAATATTTAAAGACTATTTTTATTAATTAAAATTATTAAAACCTATTAGTTTATAGCTTTCTAGAAAGCTATAAACTTTTCTTAATACCTTTTTAAATAAAACTACTATTTGAAGTAGAAATAATGGTTTAAGGTTAAAGAATAAATATAAATAAAACCTAGATTAGTATAGGAATAAAAGTAGGAGCTTAAATTAGCATTAATATAAAGGCTATAGGATTAACTTCTATTAAGCTAGTAGTCTGTTAAGGTTAAAGACTTAAAATAGCAGCAGTTAGGCTAGCTAGAGTATTAAATAACTGTATTATAGTAGTATTTTAACCCTTTAACTGCACCTTTACTGTCTTAGTAAAAACCCTTTATGCCTAAAGCTTTTATTTTATATTCTGCACTTGAATAAATAGATCACTTTACTGTTAGGGAGAGCTATTATCTTTAATAAAGGAAATAGGGCTGCTAGGAGCCCTAATAGGTCGACTTATACTACTAATATTAGACCTATACCCTATAAAAATAAGAAATATACTATATAGTATATAGTAAAAATCATTAAAATAGTGAAAATAATAATAGTAATATTACTATAACTGTAATAGTATTTGCAGTAAAAGCCTAGGAATAGCTTCTAGTAGCCAAAAATCTAAAAAAATGCTTGTATAAGCATTAGGATAAGTACTGTAAAAACCCGCTATAAATGCTGTAGTAATATTAAGGGAAGTGCTGTAACCACTAGGGGAAACATATTAATAAAGACTTAAGGAAAACTCTCCCAGGCTTATAACCTATTAAAATAATAAAGTTATATTAAACTTTATTTAAGTATAGCTTCTAAGCAGCTGTATTTAATGCAGTAATAAAGACATAATTAAAAGTTTATTAAATAAATATTAAAATAAATACTTAAATTATATTTAATTTAATAGCTGAAAAGCTATAAAATATCTAATAATATATAGCTATTATAAACGTAATTATAAAATACTACTTTATCTGTTATAATAATCTTTTAATTTAATAATAGGTATATAGTAATAAAATCAAGTTTATAGCTGCATTTCTATTTTCTATAAAATTTATTTATATATAAAATCGCTTAAATTAATTTATAGCTATATAAATAAGAAACTATTTTAATTAAACTTTTTATAATGCCTATTATAAGCATTATATTAAATTTAAGGTAGGCGGGGTAACTAGTTTTAGCTTAATTATCATTATTAAAGATAAAAGAGAATTCCTAACTTATATTAAAGTTCCTCTAAAACTTAGTCCTAGCATTAGGCCTAAATCTCGGTCTAGTTAGAATAGGATAGTTATTTAATTACACTAAAATCCTTGCTTTTTAGCCGTCCTTTTTAATATATAGTTATAAAAATTTAGTAATAATCTTTATTAAGACAATTTATTGTATATCGTAGTTAATTATAATATATAATATAATATATATAATTAGCTATTTTAATATAATTAAATTACTTTAAATAATAGGTTTATATATATTTCCTTTTAACTAATTATTCTTTTATTTAAAATAATACTACTATTACTATAATAATAGTAAAGATATAGCTTTATTAATTCAAAGTTTTTATAACCTATAAATTATATATTTTATAAAGTACTTTATAGGCTCCTATAATATTTATTATAGTTAGTCTTTTATTTTATTTATAAAATTATAAAAAAAATCTAATAACTTAAAGTTATTTATAGTATTATTATATAAAATAAAGAAAAACTTTAAAGGGAAATATATTATAATTTATAATTTTAATATTATTAGTATAATTAAAAGTATTATAGAAGATTACAAAATTAAAAGCTGAAAAGATTTCTATATATATATATAAACTATTTATTTTAATAGTATTACTTTTTTTATATTACTATTATATTTTTATTTAATAATATTACTTTATTAAAGTTATTATATAAAAGGAAAGAAAAACTACTATTATACCTATAAATATATTATTTTATATAGTAATATATACCTTTTTATATACTTTTTTATATATATTAAAAAGTAAAATAAATAAAAATTACTATTAAAATAAATAGTCTATATATAGCTGCAAAATTCTCCCAGTAATTTCCCTTAATATATAACTTACTTTTTTATATAATACTTAATTATAATATATAATAAAGTATTTATAATTAACTATTTTAATACTATTAAATTATTTTAAATAATTAATCTTTAATATACATTTTATTTTTATATATATATATTAAATCAATTATTTTTTAATTATATAATTATATAATTAATATAATTTCTTTTTAATTTTTCTTATTTGAAATAATATTATTATTACTATTGTTATTACTATTATTATTATAATAAATATAGCTTTATTATTGTTTTTATAATTTATAATTTATTATAGCCTTTAAAATATTAATTAAATATTTTAAGCCTTTATAATATTAACTATAAACTTTTAATCTTTAAATATAAAAAACCTATTATATATTAAGGTTAAGTTAATATATAGGTAGTTAGCTTTAAGGCTAACCTTTTAACTATACCTATAACTATTATTATAATTCTTATATAGCAGCTTTGCTGCTGCTGCTGCGTCTTTGCCTTTATAGCCGCCTTTATTATAGCTGCTGTTATCACTATTATATAGCAATAATAGAGCTGCTGCTGTTATTGCTGCTATTATTGCTACTTAAGTTGTTGTTTATGGAAGATTAAGGAATTAAAAGCTAGGACGATTTCTATATACGTGCATAGACTATCTATTCCCATAGCAATTTTTATTTATTCCAATAGCATTACTTAATTTATATATAGCTATAAAATTCTTAACGACTTCGCTTAATATTACTCCTTTATCAAACACTTAATTATAGTATATAATATAATATCTATAGTTAACTATTTTAATATAATTAAATTGCTTTAGATAATAGGTCTATATATATTCCTTTTTAATTAATTATTTTTTAATTTAGGATAATACTGCTACTGCTATTACTATAGCAGAAATATAACTTTATTAGCTAAAAGTCTTTATAACCTATAAACTATAAAATATTATCTATAGCCTTTAAAATATTAACTAGATGTTTTACGAAGTAGGCTCTATAATATCGATTATAGCTAGTCTTTAATTTCGCTATTAAAATTAAAAGAACCTAGCAGCTTAGAGTTATCTGCAATATTACTATATTAAGCCAATAATAAGTTTAAAGGGAAATCTATTATAATGTATAAAATTAGTATTATTATTATAATTAAAAGTATTATAAAAAATTAAACAATTAAAAGCTAGGAAGATTTCTATATATATATATATCGACTATTTATTCTAGTAGCAATTTTTATCTATTTTAATAGTATTATTTATTATATAAAGATTTATATCATATTAACAATTTAGTAAAGGATAGGTTTAGTGCTGTAATACTTATTTATTATTAAAAAGGCAAATATTACTTTACTAGCTTATAACTATTAAACAGATACTATTACTTATAGTATTACTTATATTTCTATCCATTCTACTCATTTTTATATCGCACAAGCTCATCAACTAAGCCCTCCAGCTCATACACTCGACTATCAATGCTTTTGTACATTATAATAAACTCCTGGATTGACTTGACCAAGTTGTTTATACTCGGCCACTCACCACGGTCCTTTATTTGCATCTCACTAGACTGAGCGAGAAATAAATAGCCAAGCAACACTGCCAAATAGCCTAGTGCTACGCTGAGCTTTGATTTCTCAAAAGAGTCTGCCTGTTTTTCATTTAGCCACAGGAACGCTGACGGAACAATACTAGTAAAACTTACTTCGTTCATTAAAAGCTGGTTTTTGAGCCAGAGTGTAACGAGACTCTGGAGCGGTCCACCCTTTACAACTGTTCTCGCAGTTGGACAATGCTCCAAAATGTTTATCATGATCCCAAGGATAAGCAAAAGTTCATCGTAAATGTCACTTTCGAAACGTGAATTCCTCATCGCATCCAGGACAAATATGAAGCCCGAGCAAATACAATTGACAAGGCTTGACAACAAATCGTTGCTGCCAAATGCCCTTGCTCCCGTTTCATTGTTGGTTGTGTTGATTGCCAGCTTCAAAAGTGTGGCATCCAGCTCATTGTGTTCGCCTGGCCACTGTTGGAGTGCTCTTTGAACAAATATACTGATGTTAGATCCCTCTCGCTGCATTTCTGCAACTGGTTGGCCAAGGACTGCCATTAGACTAGACTGTGCCTCTAAGATAGATATGGTGAGAGCAAAGTCCACATCCTCCGATGATCCTTTCTTCGCGTAATAGTCCACAAGTTTGGCAACATCCGGAGACAAATCGACAACAAGTTGTTGTACATACTGTGCATCTGAGCAGCGGATGAGAATGCCCAACAACTGCAAAGCCATTGTGCGAGGCGATAGATGGAGAACCTTGTAGCCATGCCAAATCTGCATTTCTGCCAAGATCCTCTTCACGCTCGCCAACGACGTTCTGGTCGCTCTTGGCACGTTCAGAGGCCTTTGAGCTGCGATCATACTGATATCATTTTGAACATCAAGGAGTCGACTGACCCATAACCCTATCCCATCTTCTGCCAGCTGCCGAAGCATATGGGGCGCCGGATCCGACGATAGAAAGATCACAAGAACTGCCGCCAGAGCGAACCCGCTAATAATATCATTTTCGCCCCGGATCCCTTTAGCAATGGTGTCGCGGGATGCATGATCACGAAACTGATGTGAAAAATCCTCGCTCTGCAGCATGTGGGCTAGTTCGCACAAGCCGTTTCTCCTCATAGTGGTCGGAGAAGGAGTGGGACTTCCGATTCTGAACAGCAAATCGTCCATTTCATCAGAAAATCTGTTGTTAGCCCCTGCCCGCCGCAATTCGTGAACACTCTGGATTGCGAGTTTGGGGTTCATGGTGTCTTCAATGTCTTCAGAAATTGAAGGTGACGGTGGGGGATCAGACAGCCCTCTTTCTTTGGGCAATGGAATATCGTTCTCAACAAGGTACTCATCAACATCGGAAGCCTCTGGCTTAGAGGAACTGCTGAGGATGCCTCGAGTCTGACTATACGTCAATTTGATCCTTTTCCCCTTGGCCATCAGGCCTCGACCATCCATTGTTCGTGACGGGGCATCTCCCTTAGCGACAGGCGATTGCTGTTGTAGAGGGCTCCCCTGTTTGCTGTTTCCTGACTGGATTGCGCGATTACGACCTAGGGGGGTTTCTGGTTCTGGACTGTTGGCTCTCTGAGCTGTGAGAGCATCTATTAAACGAGGCCGCCGTAAATGTCTTCTCGATTGTACACAATTATTTCCTCCTGGTAAGTCGACATGCCTTTTCGAGGCCACTTCACTGTTGTTGGGGTCGAATGAATACGACCTTCCGCGGATTGTATCCATCGTATATGATATCTCAAGCCCCCGAGCCACTGTTGATTTCGTCGTAGAAGAAACTGGTTGAGAGCAATTCGCCCTGTCCTTGTGTGATCCTTCGATTGAGGGTTGGCATATGCTTGGGTTCGGTGTTCCGGACTTGGAGGAGGAGGCTGTTATTTCTGATGCTATATCAGCGCTAAAGGCCATGGAATGGTTTCTCTTCCGTAACTCCTCGTTTCGCTGATAGGACTCGGAGGCATCTCGTCCGAAATCTGTCGCATCGGTACGTCTCTGACTCGTCGTAGAAGCGCTTCTCTTGGTTTGCGCTTTCAAAGGCCGTCTATTTCCGGGAGTTGTCAATGTTGATAGGAGTTTCTCCGATGAATCTGATATGCGCGATGGAGTTGGACTTGATTGAGGATCACGAGTTGTGTTGCTATGATGTCGTCTGCGCGATGGCATTCCGTACGTGATGAGCCTCTTCTGCTCTGCGCCAGTTGACGCATGTCGGGACGCCATGATAGGCCGAAACTATTGAGTTGCGTAGCCGTGGTTGAACGGCTGAAGTTGTGGTCACACCATTGGTAAACGGACAGTCGACACGCAGGTGTAGTAATTTGAGCCTTTGGCTAGGAAATGGCTTTGCGACAACAGACAATTCCCTTGATTGCATTCAATAGGTACTGGGGTACCTCAGCACTCCGTACCTTTCGCGCATGATGTAAACTACGACACAAAGTGGCTCGCACGTGCACTCCTATGCTCCACCTTGAGGTACTCCGTTCGAAGTACGTAGGTCTACGAAGTACTTTTGACAGTAGTACAGTAGTACTACTACCTGATAGAGCATTATGCATTTAATAGACCAGTAAAGTCTTCTCCAAATATGCAATATGTTATGCATTCGGCAACCTCCGGTTGGTTTAACTTGACCTAACCCCTCCTTTATCACAAGAGGTGGTTACTGAAAGGACCAGCAGGGTGTTAAATAGTCTTGTAGCGAATTGTTGCTCTACCTACAGAAGGATGGCTGTTTGACATTGTTTCCAACGTGACCAATATTGGTTAATTCTTGCGTCTTTGGGTCCAAAGCGAATGGTTAGCCCGGATTTTGAATTATCAACACAGCTACAGACTATTTGACGGGTATCTTGGATCATAGCCACTGCAAGCCACATAGGTGTTTTGTATCCTCGATCCTCGATCCTCGATCCTCGATCCTCGAAGCACAATGACCGAGAGACCGACATCTACTGCTCCGCCTACGCAGTGCGTAGGACCCGACTTCAAAGCACCGGGCCAAAAACCAAGTGCTACGGTGTCCGCTGAAGCTCCCTTCGAGAACGTCTACGTACTTCCGC
The DNA here is from genome assembly GCA_008477525.1 of Hypomyces perniciosus. NCBI lineage: Eukaryota > Fungi > Ascomycota > Sordariomycetes > Hypocreales > Hypocreaceae > Hypomyces > Hypomyces perniciosus. The sequence goes on from SPDT01000010.1 coordinate 1,175,165, forward strand.
AAACTCCCCAACTGATTGCTCTTCTGTCGTAGGTTTTTGAATACTTACCCCTCAATGTGCTGTCTTGTTGGGCAATCACTAAGCTAAGCATGGTGTGTAGCATGATACGGAACAAGGATACAGAACGGGCAGATTTCATCTTCTACTCAAATCGAATTATTCGGTTATTGGTAGAGGAGGGCTTGAATCACCTCCCCGTCATTGAGCGAAGCATTACCACACCAGTCGGCCGCACGTACAATGGCCTTATGTTCCAGGGCAAAATTTGTGGTGTGTCAATTATGCGAGCCGGGGAAGCAATGGAACAGGGCCTGCGAGATTGTTGTCGCTCCGTAAGAATTGGAAAGATATTGATTCAACGAGACGAAGATACATCCCAGCCCAAGCTCTTTTACGACAAACTCCCCGAGGACATCGCAGACCGATGGGTTCTCCTCCTGGATCCTATGTTTGCCACGGGTAAGTCGTTATATCCACCGACGCTTGAGAGTCATTGTGTTCACATCTTTCTGACTGATCCGGAGGTGGTTCCGCTACTATGGCGGTCCAGGTTCTGAAGGCTCGAGGCGTACCCGAAGATCGTATCCTATTCCTCAACTTGATCGCTAGCCCTGAGGGTATCAGTAATTTCGCCAGCAAATTTCCTCGGCTCAGGGTCGTGACAGCTTTTATCGATGAGGTAAACTAGGGTCTCCGTCCCTGACACAATCAGTCTTGCTAACAACTCCTGCGCAAAGGGCTTGGACGAAAAGAAGTATGGCGTTCTGAACGAGGTGACGCATTGGCTAACGTTTCCGCAGCTATATTGTACCCGGTCTGGGGGATTTTGGCGACAGATTTTATACGATTTGAATATAGCATGGCCTCCAAGTGATTGGCGCACGGTACGCATCAATACACCGTCTCTCCGGATTGCTCCCAGTTCGCCTTAATAATTTGTTTGAAGGGCGCAGATTGTAAAAGCTGCTCAGTATTCATCGTCATCTATCCCCGCGGCGTCGCCTCCGTACTGTCCGTTATCATCGTGCTCGTCGGCTGTGATTCTGCTTTCCACGTTTCTTCTCGATCCCGATGCCCTGTTCATGCTTCCGTACCCGGCATCTCCGGTATCTTGTTTGGCAACTGCCTCTATTTAAATGATTAGGGTTATGGGCCGGTGTGGGTGAGTTTGATAACATACCTGCAGCATCAACCCACTCGCCATACACGTCAACTGCAGCAGATAGGTCTTGGGATGGTTAGCAATGACGCTTCGGACTCGGGGAGATGGACAGACAATTGACTGCACACTGAAATTTCTGCCCACAAACACGACAGTCAAGCTGACCGACGCCAGCCTTCCTGTCAAGCTTCACCGTGACAGATTTCTCGTGATTGCAGAAGAGGCAGGTGAACGTTGACGGAAGAGGATCGGCCTGGAAGCTAATTTAGCTACTGGATTGCCTGCAAGAGTTACTAGCAATACCTTTTTAGGCCCCATCGGTTTTCTAGAAGAAGACTTGCGCTTGCCCATGATAGCGAGTACTCGATGATGTTCGGATTTGGGGACGCAGGACGTGATCTTGGCGTTGCAATTCGGCCTCCTTGCCGCGTGCAGCACCAGACCATGCAAGATGAGTTTTCTTATCTTATCAAATCGTTCTGGTTAGTACATAAAATAGCACCCCGATATTAGCCTGTCTGCTCCGCTTCGGCATTGGCAATACTAAAACGGGGTTGGGCCCGCAAATCGGCGTCTGCCGACCAGCAGTGGGTACTTATACCCCGCAGTGCCCGCACTCCGCCAATTCCGTCTTGTGAGAAATGGGGGGAAGGTGGGGCTGGACATCATCCGTGTACCAATGCTTGCTTCTCCGCCAGTAGGACGGATACGGGAGTCTCGGTCAGCCATTACATAGGTAGGTAACTTAGTACACTGGTATTTCTACACACTGTTTTGAGGCCTTGGTGATTCGTCGTATCTCCAGCAGACCCTCTAATGTCAGGTATTGAGAGGTAAACCTCGGAGCTGTTGATAAGGGTGATTTGAGGATGTGGCTTGGCTCAGGGGAACCTGATTGCCTCGTATCAGTGCCTCCCTACGAAGTACTTGGTTGGTATCGGTGCAGACACTACTCCATACACATGCAAGAGCACTAATGTAGGTCGAGCCACGATAGGCAGGGTAGGATGTACCGTGCGTTGACTGGGAGTCCCCGCCACGTATGTGTCTCTCGTAGGCCGTTCTCCTATGTGTTTTCTCCACTCGAGCCTTACATTCTTCGTCATCTGCCCTATATCTCTTCTCTCCTCTCATATGCCTCTGCCTTTTTTTTTCAGACTTCTTTACGTTTCACTACTTGAAGCGTTGTCAAACACCGTTCGACACAAGTGACGTTGGGCTTGCTGCATCATGAGCGCAGATACGCAACAGGAGGGCATCTTGGGGGCTCTCCGCGAAATCCAGGAAACCCAAACGCACCTTCTCGCCGCCGTTGAGACTCTCTCTGACAGAGTCGGCTCTGCAACCGCCACACCGGAGACATCCGCAAATGCATCTAAGGCGCTAGGGACGGCTTTCCCTTCGGAGGGAGAGGAGAACGCCAAATCTGCATCTGCTGGAGCTTTGAACACCTCTATACCTATTCACACATCCTTGGATCATGCGGCGGCTCAGGCAACCGCAGTAGCATCTCCTAGCCAGCGGTCGGGCTTTACATCCCGAATTGTGCTCACGTGGGTGCTGTCTCGATATTAATAACCGTGTTTGGACTACAACCTCATGCATCCACAGGACATATCCCAAGCAGATTGGAATCGATCCCATTCAAATGGATTGGGGAAATCCCGATCCGTTGAAAAGAGGGCCGGTTGTGGTTTCTAGATCCCCAACTACTATACGTCGACGAAATGGTTTGTTCACGGTATTTCCTAGGAGACATTGCAACAGCTGAGCTGACATGTTGTTTTCTTAAATCAGCTATTGGAGGTTTGTTCCTTATTTTCACAGCTGCACATGCAATTGCTAACATTTTGTTCAGCTCAGTGAGTCCTTTCCAAAGGTGACTATACACATTAAATTAGTGCTGAAGAATGTTCTCCAGCGGTGGCTCATACTCCATCTACTACGCACTTGCGGTTGCTAGCAAAGAGTTGGATGCTGATCACAGGTTGGTTTGCGCATCTACAAAGAAAAGCAATAGAGCATGACGACTGTTATTCTAGGCCCGACTTCACCAATACGGAACCAGCAATTCAAATTGGACCATTCCCCCAGTGGGGCAATCCAAACAAAATCGTTGCAATGGACCCCTGGGGCCACACGGTTCCTTGGGTTTTCAAAGACACGACGGAGAAGGAGAACGGTATGAGCAACGTCAGCGCCGTTGTACCGAAAGTGCACTAACATTCACCAGTCGATTTGCGACCAACTATCGCCATCACAAAAGCTCACATGAAAGCAAGTACCTTCTGAGTGTTTGCCAGTGCACTGTTCAGGACTTACCAGATATCTTGAGGCAATAGTTACCTGAACTCGAAGAGAGCGTGAAGAATGGACGACTGTATACTCTTCTCACCTCGTTCATTTCGCCATCCTTGCTAATGTGTTCCAGGGTCCCTGACGGGAAGGTCTGCTTGAATGAGCTTGGGGAGTTGTCAGTTACGAAGATCGCCGTTGAACCAGTATGTTCCAAGCTGCATACTTCTGAGGCATGACGCTAACATCGTTCGAGGTGTGGTATCTTCCTGGTGTTGCAGAGAGGTTTGGCATTGGTGTGTATATGAGAGCATCTGGGGTTATCACTGCTAACACATCTTAGATGAAGGCACTCTACGCCGATCCCTCTTCGAGCACACTGGCGGAAGTTACCCAGAAGTGAGTAGTTTTGTCCACTCTCATGTATTGCTGCTCAACACCCATAGTTGATCACCCGTGGCGACATTAAAGTGTTCCTCCCCCCGATTGGTAAGTCGTTGGAAAAGGTGGCCAAGACCCGACGACTGACACTGCGCAGGCGGTCTCACTGTATACTGTTTCGGAGATCCTGCGAAGATGTCGGACGAGTCTGTTAGACTGTCCTTGAGGATCCACGACGAGGTATGCCTCATAAAACAAATTATGCAAGGGTTGGGATGATACTGATCTGAGTCAGTGTAACGGAAGTGACGTGTTTTGTTCAGACATTTGCACCTGCCGACCATATCTGATATTCGGCATAGAAGAAGCTGTCAAGGAGGCACAGAATGGAGGCAGTGGTGTCGTAATCTACTTTAGAAAAGAGGGCAGGGCGCTTGGAGAGGTGACGAAGGTATGTGCTCCTCCCCAGCTGGCACTTTGGAAATTTACCTGACACCAATTTAGTACTGTACAGTCATCCCCTTTCGAAGATCTTGAACTGATGAGATGGAATATTTCTCCTGTAATACCCTACTAACTACAGGAATAGTGGTATACAACGCCCGAAAACGTGGTGCTGATCGAGCCTCGGACTACTTCACACGAACAGAAAATATAGCCGGTGTGAAAGACATGCGCTTTCAGGCTCTGATGCCAGATATTCTGCACTGGCTAGGTATCAAGAAGATAGATAGGATGCTGAGCATGAGCAAGTAAGTATTGTCAAGGACAAGGGATCACGGAGACTCACATGTTCTATAGTATGAAGCACGATGCCATCGTCGGCCAGGGGTGAGTCTCATAGAGTGACTGAATGAATGATGTATGGCGGGCTAATTCCTGTAGAATTCCTATCCACGAGAGAGTTGAGCTACCAGAGGAGTTGATACCAGCAGACTCGAGGGTAGAGATCGATGCCAAAATTACAGCTGGTGAGTGGATCATAGTTGTAGGGTTTGTTCACGACTGACCATACTAGGTTACTTCACAGCTGGCAAGCGACTCACGGAGGACGAATTGAAGTCTGTTGAGGGAAGAATGTGGGAAGAGTAGGCGATCACAATATACCCTCAATTTTCAGCGATGGATACTGACAACGAGCATCAGTATTGACCACTAATGGGGGAGCTCCTGCCCCCACTGCCGTCGCACTTCCTGGCACATCAATCTGCCAACTCTCTTATGTATTTCGAATTCATTCGCTTCAAGCTCGGATCAAGCCCTCATGTGGAGGATGACATTGCGATTAAACTTGGTGCGGTTCGTGAAGTAAACTGCCAGACTGTCTTGTACCGGGTGTTTGTTGTTGTTGTTGTTGTTGTTGTTGTTGTTGTTTGTACGTCGTATGCACTCGTATGTATGCATATATGAGTAGATCCCTGTTGTACATCGTAACTTGTGACTCATTAGCATTCTCGTCGGCATGGTGCAACGTGGTTGGCCCTACTCCGTATTGCGGTTGTCGTCCCCGCATTGTCATGCATAGCCGATAACTTGGAGGGAGGGCTGGCCACGTCGCAGCCAAACATTAGCCAAACACCTGAAGCCACATAATTGGCACCCAATCCAACCGTTGCGATCAGGTACCAAGCCCCCCCCCAGACTACTTGTCAGCCTTTGAATGCACAAGTGAGGGTCAATTCGTAGTCACTGGAAGGCGATGATAAAAGAGAGGGGTTGCGCGTAATCATTTGGTGTGCAACTAGTATTCGCACGTCCCAAGATTATAGGATCGTTGTCTTTTAAGATCAAATATGGCATCTTTTGTTCGATATACAGATAGAGATGCCGATATGGCGCACCAGGGGGACTCTTTGAACCACGACGCAATACCTCGTCGACCTAGACTTCCTCGGGCCAGCGCGACGGAGCCCTCCATAACGGCACCAAACACCATCAGAGGATCTCTTGTTAGTCCAAGCACTCCCGAAAGAGCAACCGACCTTCTCAGCAAAGTCGCCTTCTACGCGCCAACTTCAAGCTCCATTGGGCGAATAGCTCCCAACCTATGGAGACACCACATAGAGATTATTACAAATCGGGAGCACCAGGTCCCCTCGCCCGCAAGTCATGACGTCCAAGAGATGTTAGGCGAGTCTCCTTCAGGTTGGTTTGGACCCCATAGTTAACACCAAAAAAGTTTGGCTGGGCTGACGTGCTATTTTACAGACTGCTATTTCAGTTTCCCAAGCTTTGAGAACTGGGACGAACGCAAGGAAGATGTATCGAGGGGTGTTTTTGGGTGAACGACCACCAATACAGAGGACATGAGATGCAGCACACCATCTGTTGACCAAACCAACGCCGAGCGAGTACTGCTCAATCCATCACTGATGAGCCGCCAGCTGCTGCGAAGCCAACTCGACGCAGAGCCAAGGCTGGGCTCATTTACGAGTTGTGAAGCCTTCCCCAGCTTGGTGCGAGGACGATGCAGCGACGGCAGAAGTAATTACATACCTGGCATGGGAGGTGTGCCTTAGCGGAGGATTAACTCAAATCACATCGTGCGGATGATGCTCAGTGCATTGTCATGGATCGTGGCAAATTGGTGCATAATTTGAGAAAACCTCTAAAATCACAAATGTTAGCAAAGGTACTCTGTACGGAGTACTAAGTTAGTTGAGAGAGAATACGAGTACGAGGTACTTTGAATAATGCTAGATACTACTTTGTAGGCTAGTAGTAGTACTAAGTTATGCCCTGTCCTGGCCATGCACACTTGCATGTGGCTCGTGAGAGAAAGGCATCCACGTGATTAACAACCTGATGGTTTCACGGCGCGGGAAAAATGATCTACCGATAAATCTTGGCTCAACTCGCTTAGACCTTAGTCGATGCACACAAGAATTGAAATTATTCTCACCCCTCCACCAATCTTTTCAGTACCTTTGGATTCTCCAACTGCTCGTACGTTGGCCAGCAATCATGGCGGTTGGAAAGTGAGTATTCATTCGCAACGGGACGATAAGATCACACTTCTGATCGACTACAGGAACAAGAGACTCTCCAAGGGCAAGAAGGGCCTTAAGAAGAAGACCGTGGATCCTTTCTCGCGAAAGGACTGGTACTCAATCAAGGTATGAGCAAAGCACATGTCGCGGCATTTCCCTCCAAGCTCTTGCTGATAATTCGGTGCAATAGGCCCCGAATCCATTCAACGTCCGAGAGTGAGTTTATGACATCGTTTGAAGGGGGGGCTCCTTAAGGGCTCGGCTGACGATTCGTCACAGTGTGGGCAAGACACTTGTGAACCGGACAACAGGTCTGAAGAACGCCAACGATGCGCTGAAAGGTCGCATCGTCGAGGTCTCGCTGGCCGATCTCCAGAAGGACGAGGATCATGCATTCCGCAAAGTCCGTCTTCGTGTCGATGAGGTCCAGGGCAAGAACTGCCTGACCAACTTCCACGGACTTGACTTCACATCCGATAAGCTTCGATCACTCGTTCGCAAGTGGCAGACTCTCATTGAGGCAAACGTTACCGTCAAAACCACTGACGACTATCTCATCCGCCTCTTTGCCATTGCATTCACCAAGAGGCGTCCCAATCAAATCAAGAAGACGACCTATGCAGCCTCGTCGCAAATCCGAGCCATTCGACGCAAAATGACCGATATTATCCAGCGAGAGGCCTCGAGCTGCACCCTCACTCAGCTCACGTCCAAGCTTATCCCCGAGGTCATTGGACGCGAGATTGAGAAGTCTACCCAGGGAATCTACCCTCTGCAGAATGTGCGTAATCGTGCCCTCGTAGTTTGAACTTTGGCTTGGTCGCTGACTGTATTTTCTATGCAGGTTCATATCCGCAAGGTCAAGCTGCTGAAGGCTCCCAAGTTCGATTTGGGCGCTCTGATGGCCCTTCACGGAGAGTCGGGAACTGATGACCAGGGTCAGAAGGTCGAGCGGGAGTTCAAGGAGCGTGTGTTGGAGGAGGTCTGAAGAGTGCTGCGAACGGAGGGACGAAGGCACAGGGAGCCTCGCGGGTGATACACTCATCCCTGGCATTGTTTCGGTCACTGCAAATGGCGTAGCATCACAAGGGTGGCTAGGGTGGGGTTAGGTAATGTCCCCATGACATGGTAAAAGACTCGGTTGCTTCTTCTCCTATATCTGCGTGATGGCCTTGCATTGAAACAATACCCAGGCATGGTTTTTCAGACCCGACCGATTTTGGGCATCGTGGAACCATGGCGGACGTATATGGCCTGCTTGCACGAAGTATCTATGCCTCCTAGTTATATGGATGTCAATAGAATGGTTTCCTGGACGCTCCAGCAAGTTGGTGTTGAATTATATGATTGCCATCGTGTTACTAGTCCTATGTCAATTGGTTGATCGATGACTTGTTAACATGCTGTCGCAATGTATTTCGCTCCACATGTCCAAACCATGCCTCAGCCCAGCCCTGTTCTAAAGAAATTCACATCGCCATATCAGAGAGACACACGATAGTAGTAGTAGTGTCACACGTTTGTAGCATGGAATATGTCATCGTCAAAGTTGCCTCGGTAGTTGAAATATATTGTTTTCCCCTTTGTCAAAGACAATTGAGGAATCGGAGTGTGGCTGTGGCTCAAACAAAATCAAGTATACTTTGCCAGATGATCAACAGCCTACAGTATTGGAACGTCAGGTTCAGCCTACTCAGGATCCTGCAGAAATTCCACAACAACTGCTAAGAGTTAGTGAGATAGACAACTAGCCCGGCGCTTTGAGTTACCTTGTCTGAAAGCCTCGGGTTGCTCAGATATTAACCAGTGCCCAGCGTCAATATCCGCCAAGCGAAAGCGTGGGAAGAACTGTCCAACAAGGGGTAACACATCGTCTGGCACGTATTTGCTTTTCGTACCCCGAATGAACAGTGCAGGCTTCTCGTATCGCGTTTCTCTGGGATCTTTATAAGGGAAATCTCCGAGGTGGTCAAGAGAACGACCGAGGATGTCCAGAGGAATGCGGAACCTTTGGATCTGATCTTCCGGCGAGCGGTATAGGTTGCCTAGTAGGAACTGTCGAATAGGTAGTGACTGAAACTAAGGTCAGAGATAGTCCAATTGACAAACGAGTATGTGAACCACTAACCTCTTCAATGTCCTGAAGAATCCGGTCTGCCTCGGCTTGACGGCTGAGGTTGGCAGCCTGTATTTTCTTCATGCCTCGGATATACGACGCAAAACTTCTGCTCAAGTTGGCATCCACTGGTGCATTATCAACTGCCACCACACTCGCAACCAATTCGGGTGAACGCAGTGCCAACGACATGGCAGTTTTAGCGCCCCTGACTCTAGCATTAGCCTACGAAGTCGACCTGACTAGATAAATGCTATAAGACTGCCTACATGGAGTGGCCAATTAGGACAGGGTCTTTCAGGCTGTGACCATGAATGAAGCTCGATACATCTTCGGCCATGGCCACATAGTCATGGCGTGGGTCATGGGGTGATTGGCCATGGTTTCTCAGATCCTTCATTCCGATTGCTTAACACCACATTACTTACATCTATATACTGTATTTGAGGTGACTTACCAGGGCATATACGTATGTTCCCAAATCCCGAGCTAGGGCTCTGTGTTGCTGTGAGTAGGTTTCTAGGGAGGTGGGTGACTGAGGGGAATCAAGCCCACTTGCTAATGCCTCTGTTATTCTTCTTGGATCCGAATAGTCCATGTAAGAAGATAATTGGGGCTGTTTTCTCGTCTGACTTTGGTTTTGACGGCTCATGAAGATCATACGCAAGTGGTGAGACTGGCTGCGGATAAGTTCGTTGAGATAGACTTCGGATCTGACAGGATATAGTAAGAGCAGCCCTCGCTGGTCGTTGGGACGGGAAACACCTCATTATGACCACGTTTTCGGAGGAAGAGAACCAAGGGTGTACGATATTATCCGTCAACAAATTTGGGGAGGTCATAAAAGTTCTACGACCATGAAGTACTAGGTACCTTCCTAGCATAGTACTACTAACTATGAAGTACTAACCTAACCTACTAGGTAGTACCTAGTAGTAGTATTTGGATTCATGGGGGAATTGGACTTTACCAGCCACATTGTGGCGGAAGTGGTGGCGGGTGGGGTTGACAGCTGTCCACAAGGAGTGATTGCAACTGTGTTAGCTACTTCTAGTACACACCTTTCTTACCTACCTCGAAGAACCTCATACCCGGAGAGCTCTCCTCATATCCCATTTTACAGCCCGAAAACCTACAGCAACCAAGGCCAAGCTGAAGTAGGGTCCCAGTCGCGGGTTGATTTGCTACCAGCTGACGAGGTCACACGCCCCTCAACTTGCCATTAACTACAATACACTCACTACCTTGCGTCCATTTCTCTACGTCGACCTCTCGACACACAAGCATAGATGGACTACGAGGCCGTCAAGGAGCAATGGAGCGAAGTAGAAGATCGCGATGGCGTGCGCCTCAGTTGGAACGTGTTTCCTAGCTCTCGGATGGTATGTCTCCTGTACTATTGAGTCCTCCCACAAGCTTATACATGTTCAGGAGGCGTCAAGGCTGGTTGTTCCGATCGGTGCCTTGTACACGCCGTTGAAGGAGAAACCAGACACGCCGCTCCTCCAATTCGAGCCAGTGACATGCAAGCAACCTTGCCGTTCAGTCCTCAATCCATTTTGGTGAGCTTATATACCCCCTTTCACCCAAACCCGCAACGGCATCCCCTGCTAAGGGGGCAACAAAAGACCCGCCAAGTCACCTAACTGATCCATTTGTAGTCAAGTTGATGTTCGCGCCCGCGTATGGATTTGTCCCTTCTGCTTGTCGAGGAATCAGCTTCCACCACACTATAAAGACATCACTGCAAATGCAATCCCCCCGGAATTGCACCCCGCCAATACAACGATCGAATATCGGTTGTCCCGGCCCGCCCCTACGCCGCCTATATTCCTCTATGTTGTAGACTTGTGCCAAGAAGAAGATAGTTTGTCTGCACTCAAAGAATCTTTGGTTATGAGCCTTAGTCTGCTGCCAGACAATGCTCTGGTTGGACTCATTACTTATGGGACCATGGTATGCTCGTTCGGGCGGTTTGCCCTGAAGAAGTTGCTGACACAGAGCCTAGGCCCAGGTGCATGAGATCGGATATGAGGGTTGCGCAAAGTCGTATGTCTTCCGTGGAAGCAAGGACTACTCCGCCAAACAAGTTCAGGAGATGCTAGGACTCTCGTCCTCCGGTGTGAGGCCTGGTATGCAGCCACAGCCGGGTCGTCAGATGCCAATCGTACCGGCTTCTAGATTCCTTCTACCTGTACAGCAGGCCGAGTTCCAACTTACGAAAGCCTTGGAGTCTCTCCAAAAGGACCCCTGGCCAACTGCGAATGATCGGCGCAGTCTTCGGTGTACTGGTGTGGCTCTCAGCGTGGCCATCGGTCTAATGGAATCATCGTTTCAAAACTCTGGTGGCCGTATAATGCTGTTCGCAGGTGGACCGGCGACCGAAGGGCCAGGCATGGTAGTTGGCCCGGAGCTGAGAGAGCCCATTCGATCACATCATGATATTGATCGGGACAATGTGAAATACTACAAGAAGGCGCTGAAGGTGAAGCTCTAAAATCCAGGTTCTCTCTGTTTACAAACACTAACACATCGCATAGTTTTACGACAACTTGGCCAAGCGCACTGCTCACAACGGCCACATCATCGACATATTTGCTGGCTGTCTTGACCAGGTCGGCTTGTTGGAAATGAAGGGCCTCTGCAACTCAACAGGTGGTCACATGATCCTCACTGATAGCTTCACCTCCTCAATGTTCAAGCAATCATTTGTCCGTATCTTTGAGAAGGACGGTGATGATAACCTTCTTATGGGTTTCAATGCAGTTCTCGAGGTCCTGACCACCAAGGAACTCAAAGTTACGGGGCTTATCGGCCACGCAGTATCTCTTAACAAGAAGTCAATATCCGTGGGCGAAACTGAATGTGGAATAGGAAACACATGCTCGTGGAAGATGTGCGGCATTGACCCCAAGTCAAGCTATGGTATTTACTTTGAAGTCGCCAACCAAGGGCCAGCGACCCATCAGCAAACACCACAAAAGGGCATGATGCAGTTCTTGACATACTACCAGCATTCTTCCGGTCAATTTCATCTTCGGGTGACCACCATAGCTCGGAATCTGAGCGGTCCAGCTGGCGATCCGGCCATTGCCCAATCATTTGACCAAGAGGCGGCGGCTGTTCTCATGTCCAGAATCGCCGTTTTTAAGGCGGAAGTCGACGATGGACCCGATGTACTACGCTGGGTGGATAGGATGTTGATACGTCTTTGCTCGAGGTTTGCTGATTACCGGAAGGACGACCCGACTTCATTCCGTTTGGAGAAGAATTTCACGCTTTATCCGCAGTTCATGTTCCACCTTCGGAGAAGTCAGTTTTTGCAAGTTTTCAACAACTCGCCTGATGAAACAGCATTTTACCGCCATGTGTTGAACCATGAAGATGTCAGCAACTCTCTGGTCATGATTCAACCGACTTTAGATTCATACACTTTTGACCAGGATGGTGGCCAGCCAGTCCTGCTCGATTCTGCATCCATCCAGCCAACACATGTCTTGCTATTAGACACATTCTTCCACATTCTTATCTTCCATGGCGAGACTATTGCTGAGTGGCGAAAGGCGGGATATCAAGAACAAGAAGGATATGAGAACTTTGCTGCCCTGCTAGAACAGCCAAAAGAGGACGCGAGGGTATGTTCATAGAGAAGTTATACTCCTCTCCACGTAGGCTGACTTGTTGCAGGACCTCATCACGGATCGATTCCCACTTCCTAGGTTCATTGTCTGCGACGCTGGCGGGTCCCAGGCTCGATTCTTGTTGTCAAAGCTCAACCCTTCCACCACACATACCACAGGTCCCTACGGCGGTGTTGGGGCAACCTCCGCTCAGACCATCTTTACGGACGATGTTTCCCTACAGACCTTTATGGATCATTTAATGAAGTATGAATGGCCGTCCAATGCTGTCAGAGTACTGCGTGCTAACTACTGTCTGCAGGCTTGCCGTGAGTGGTACGAATTAGATAGTTAGTCAAGGTGGTTCACAGCACCTCATTCCCGTATAATGATCTGTTCTGGGCAATAAGGCGTGGAAACACTGGGACTGGGAACAGAGGTGGTTTCGATGCACTCAGTAGCCTTGTAGCAGACAGACAACCTCTTAGAACTAATGGGATACTGCACTAACTGCTGGTTTTATCACCACAGTTGATGAAACTCAGAATGAAGAATGCCTTTGTCAAGTTCAACCTAAGTTGAGACTCAAGTATGGAGAGAAACCCGATTGCGATGGTAAAGAATACGTTTGTGTGGACGATTTCCTTGGTCATCAACGAAGTTCTGTTGTTTGCATGCAACCGTCAACACGCTCAGGGACTACGAACTAGTACCCGAATGTACGTACCCTGTATGAAATTGCTGTTCTGGCATGGGTTTTGGGAGTCAAACCCAAAGGTTTTTTAATTGGCTACCAAAAGTCCACACTAGTGCTCAAAAACAACAATCAAGTGGGGCGCGGTTAGGGCAGGTAGCTGGGGCACACATTTTCCTTTCCACTCTACTTGATCTTGACTTTTCTCATTCCTATACCTCTCCTCCAACTTTACGGCAAGCAAACCACGAGCCTCTGTCGAAACACAAATCGCAAAAATGCGTAAGCCTTTTATTTATGCCAGAACTTCCCTACGAGTGCTAATTTGTTAATAGCTCCCAAGGTCGACCCCAACGAGGTTAAGATTATGTTCGTCTCTGAATCAATAAAAAGTTTACCTTCTGATCATCTCCTAACTCGTCACTCATAGCCACCTCCGAGCCACTGGTGGTGAGGTGGGTGCTTCTTCAGCGCTCGCTCCCAAAATCGGTCCCCTTGGTCTGTCTCCAAAGAAGGTCGGAGAAGACATTGCGAAAGCAACTGGTGACTGGGTGAGTTGCCATGACGGGCGAGTAGTCGTGAGATCTTGTACTGATGAAGGAAACAGAAAGGCTTGCGCGTGACTGTCAAGCTTACCATCCAGAACCGTCAGGCCCAAGTGTCTGTCGTCCCCACCGCCTCTTCCCTCATCATCAGGGCTTTGAAGGAGCCCCCCCGTGATCGAAAGAAGGAGAAGAACATCAAGCACAACAAGTCTGTCAGCTTGGATGAGATCATTGAGATTGCCCGTACCATGCGGTACAAGTCTTTCTCCAAGGAGCTCAAGGGAACCGTGAAGGAAGTTTTGGGCACTGCATACAGCGTTGGATGCCAGGTTGACGGAAAGCCCCCCAAGGCCATCACGGAGGCCATTGACAACGGGGAGATTGACAGTATGTCCCTTTCTTGATTTCATTCCCCCAGTGAGTACTAACTTTCTGCGACAGTTCCCGAGGAGTAAATGGACAAATGTTTGTCCCAGATCTTGACGTTATGACAGTCATAAAGTGGGGAAAGAGGGTCCCATAACACCTCAACCACATAGACAAAAATGGAAAAGAATTTTTGCCTGTGTCCGTGACCAACACAAAGTACTCAGCTGTGATGACTGGAGTTCCGAGATGAACCCTCGGCTACACTCTGAAATACACCAAATCTGCACTGTGGTTTATTTCTATTTTTGCTCGAGGAAGAATGAAGCAGACCTGATACTCACCTCGACACCCTATCCTTCGATGGGTGTAGTGGTCCATTAAACAGGCCAATATGAGCAATTGTATCTGCGCCTTCGATTGAGGTTTTATCGTGCGTTCTACCTTTATTACGATTAAGGGACGGCTAGAGAAAAGCACTTACGCCGAGAACCTGAATTCAATGGCTACCGCGGCAGACAGTACTAGGTAATCAACCACGGCTGGGTCGGCGATTGTTGGTGCCAGGTAACCAATGTAGTATGAACGGTTTTGTCGAATGTGCCATGCTAGAATGTAAAGCCAAAAAAAAAAAAAACCTCACCGAAACTGTATGTGTAATCATGATGTCCAAGACATCCTGCCTCGCCAGGCCGTCTTTATGGAGAAGGGTGGCAAGCCACAATTCCGCCAGGTTGCAAAACTTACACACCCGACTTCAAGTTCATTCATTTTGATCAGCCCGATATCGTCATGGATGGCATCTTTATCCCATCAAAGTCGACAGAATATGGGTGCTAAGCTGGCTAACAAAATGGAGGAAGTCCTCGGAGAAGCTGGTATCTAGGACATCGATGTTATTACCCCTGTCCAGCAGACGATGTAGCTGCAGCAGTCGTTTCTGAGAAACTCCACAAGCCGTTGTCAAATGGATGTCGAAATTTCATACATCGGTAGAACCTTTATCCAATCCCTTCAAAAAAGCCCGCGTCAAGAACGTTCGCGGGAAGTTGGAAATGGCGGGTCCGTACGTAAATACTGTAGCCAGCACTGACGCACCTAACGGAGATCGGCAGACGGTAGCTCACTGGTGTCTTAATATTCGCGAAGACATGAGGTAAGGTATCTATTGGGACACTCTCGTGCGGCGGACTATGACATCGAACTGACTGATATCCAGTATTCACAATTTAGCACACCTATTCAAATGAGAGATGTCTTTTCGACTAGATCTTAGCTAGAGAATCCAGTGATTGACCAATATGATCCCAAAATTTTGTTGTTTTAATAGCGATCTATACATTTTTAGCTTTATGTACGAAGTACTCTGTAGACTCATTATAACAGCAAACATACGGAGTACGGAGTACGGGCGGGACACTTGCTTACCGATGCTGGACCAGTGTTATTATAAAACCCCGAAATAGGTCTATTGATTTAGTGGCCATGAGGTGGAACGTAGTTTTGAAGAAGTGTATGTCGTATTGAGCCTTAGATCGATCATCCGCCCAGTTTCGCTATTCATCCCTTCTTAGACAAATTTTTGACTTTATACTCCGTATGTCCAAAAATATTTCAAGCGCTAGGCATCTGTAACAAGTAAAATGGGTTGATAAACGCCGAACACGATGGCCTGCCCTTTATACATAAGTTATGCATAGTATTTATTGTTCTTGGTGGGGTGCCAAGGTGCATACCAAGGTCACAGGGTAATCCACAGTTCCGCCTCGAGGTGGCTTGGGCCACTTGGAGTCAATACCTATTACACTTTCTCCCGTCAAGCAACTTCAACAACGGCACCATTCCTTATTGATAAGTCTGTGGCCCCCTCCAGCCTTTGAACCCACTGTCCATATTCCCCTACTGATACCACTCCATACTTAGGGATACTACCTTTCGACTTCGCTCTCGACAACCGGACGCCGTTCCTGCTAACATCGAAGCTGCTCTGGGCGGCTCCAGCGCCTCCGACAAGCACACCTTGGACAAACAGAGGTGCGTGCGTTGTGCCGCTATTGCAGCCGTTGGTGTTGGCCCAGTGCATGTCAGCGCAAGCCAGCCCCAAATGCCTGTCGGCACCGTCGTCAGCCATGCTGTGAACGGCATTGCTGCTCCTCTGCCAGCGTCCTTTCCTTGATGGGCTTCACCTGCGCATTTGGCGTTTCTGCTCTTTCATTTCGGGCATGTTGCCTTTAGTACAGACGCACCCTCGCGTGGTGCCACCGCCGCCCAATTTGGAACTGATCGCGTCATCGACCACCCATGATGCCTCCAGGCCCGAACATCACCACCACCGTGCTGTTGCCTCCCCTTACCAGCGGCCGTTCCCTATACGAATGTCGCAATCCTATCAAGGGGCCGCGCTTTCCACAACCGCCCTGTTTCCCCTCGAACACGACCACCACCTTCGTCGGAAGACACCAAATGGCACCATCGACGCTGGCTACGATGGCTCCCCCACACAACTCTCTCCCGGTCCGCCACCCTTGAAACATATGATACTTCCTACCTCCTCCGGCCCGGCTCCGTACTTCGCATCACCTAATCCGGCTGTTCAGCATATGCGAAAGGCCTCAGGGGCAGGGTACCACCCTTCAGCCCACGGGCTTGATAACAGAGTGCCCGTTGGCTTAACATCGCCATGGTGTCTTGCCGGCGCCTCAACTTCAGATTTTACTCTCCACCGTGGCTCTCCTGGTGGGCCCCAGTCATTCTTGCCATGGCAGCCGATTGCTCATCCAACACCGGCTCACTTCCAAAGCATCTATCAGCCCCTCGTAAGAGCTGCTGAGTACAATGTTCGAGCCTTTTGTCCACTGCCCGCATCTATGTCTGAATCTTTGACATTTGGTCAGGTTGGTTGGCATCCGGAAGCTTCACCATGGACCCGTCGATCTTTTGGACCCCTTCGAGGCCTTTCAACAAATCATGTGTCATCAGATTCGACCGGCCGTGCCTCTCAGCATGAGTTGGAAGCCCAGCAACCCTATGTGCGCGCTACAAATTCTGTCACGGCGCATGATGCCACACAAGCCTCGTATCTCGATTTGCAGGGCCTATGCTTGGATCCAGACTCGAGCACTTCCAATGACCGGTACCTTGTTCAACCCAGTTTCAGAGAAAGGGCCTTGTCACAGGCTCATAGGCACTATGTCGATTTACTAGCATTTCTTCAAACCACGAGAAAACTTGGCCAGATCAAAAACAACTCTGGGTCTGATGTATCTTCCAAGCTTCTCGTATATCCAAAACCACCAAAACCCAGGGATAACAATATCGATGCTGCGCAGAAAAATCCTGACAGCCGGAAGGGTTTGATCGGTTTAGGAAATATACCCCAAAATAGTCGCCATGCACGACCGTTGATATCGAACTTTGGCAATCCACATGACGGTAACTGGGGCTACCAGACAGTACAGAGCCACACTGAGCCTCACGATCCCACTGGTTCAGTAACTCAATCCCGCACCTTCATCACTAGGGCTCATGCTCTTCCATACTCTGCGGAATCTTTCAACGTCTCTGCTTCCACAAGGAAAGTACTACCTACCATCAATGCCAAGGCCTCCCTCGAGGTACTGAAGAGTTTATGTGAGCAAAGCAGTTGGGAATGGGTTGATGGGCTATTATTGGGGGGGTGTCTCCAATATGGTCTAGAGCAATATGAAGATGCTTTGAAATGGTTCTCGAGGGTTGTTGCTTTAGACTCGAGGTAAAACCTGTCCCAAGTGAACTGTCAAGTGGCTGTTCCGAATATCTGACTCGTGTCGCAGTCATGTTGAGGCTATCACAAATATGGCCGCCACACTGTACTGTCTCGATCGCCAAGATGAGGCCGAGCAGCATTGGCTCAAGGCTGTCAAACTGTGTCCAAGTTATTTGGAGGCTGTAGAGCACCTTGTTGGCCTATTGTACAAGAAGCGCAGTCAGGAGGCTGTTGATATTATCTGCTACGTACAACGAGCCCTAACACTTGCGCCAGGGGGATCATTCCAGGAGACACACCCCACATCGGTTAGTCAATCCGTGCCCAAAGCTGATCACTCTGAGGGCCTCACTGACTCTCATCCCTTGCTAACAACAATTGTCAGAGTTCTGAAAGTATGCCTCTTATTCACAACAATATCGAGGCTTGTGAGTTTGGATCCAGCGGCTATGCCCTTCCAGGAAGTGAAAATGGAAGAATTCTCGCCCTAGTTCATGCTAAAGGCACGATGCTGTACAGTTTGAAAGACATCCAAAGAGCCTCCGAGACTTTTGAGGAGGCTGTTTTGATAAGTGTCGGGCGACGCATAAAGAGTGTTCAGGATCTGGTGCACCGAATTCACTCCGTGCTTTCGCCAGGGGCATGTCCATCCGCATTGGATTATCGGGGGCAAATATCTCTCCGACCTCTCTTGCTGCCACCAGAGAAAGCTCGGCAGACCGCACACCTCGTGTTTGCTGGTAGCGGCCAACTACCTGGACTAGCATTTGTTCCGGATGGTGCTGCCAGGCGAGCAGCTGTACAGACGACGAGCAATGCTCTGCTCTCACTGGCCAAGATTTTTCAGGATGCCATATCCAGTGGGAATGCTGACTCCGGTCTTGTCCGGCGACCATCTGGCGTTGGCGACATCTTGGCCCTATATTACCTTTCACTTTCCCTTCAGGAAAGCCCCTCTACGGCAAATAATGTCGGCATATTGCTCGCAGGAGTCCAACAAGTCATGCCTGGTATTCCCAACATGTCGGCGACCACAATTCCCCAACCCAATTTACCTGGAATCGTGCCGGGAAGTGGCCTAGCTCTCGCTCTCGCTTATTACAACTATGGGCTTCGACTAGATCCCAAACATGTACATTTGCACACGAATCTGGGCAGCTTGCTGAAGGATATTGGTCAGCTAGACCTTGCCATCCAAATGTATGAGCGGGCAGTCTCATGCGATGGGACGTTTGACATTGCCTTGACCAATCTTGCCAACGCAGTCAAAGACAGGGGCCGTATCAATGATGCCATTGCCTACTACAGACGTGCTGTGAATTCAAATCCGGGATTTGCTGAAGCAGTATGTGGCTTATTGACGGCTTTGAATTCTGTTTGCGATTGGCGTGGCAGAGGTGGAGTGCTACTAGAATCGAGTAAATATGACCGATGGCACGTCGATGAGAAAGGGACCCTTGTCGATGCACGGACCGTGATGCGTGGAAGTGGTCTCACAAGACGAGTTGTTGACATCGTAAGCCAGCAACTGGAGGAGGCGTCACTCTGGGGTTGCAACATCTTGCAATCATCGACCATCAGCACGCTGGTGCAACAGCTTGAAGGGTTTTGCCATACACAAGGTTTTGATATTGAAGAGGCGCTTCATGGTTGGACTCGCAAACCATGGGAGGGCTCGCATTTACTACGTCTCGTGGAACGAGCAACTAGAGTCATGTTATGGACATGGTATCGCGATCGGCATGTCTTTGGTAAGCAAGTCATTCCTTCGCGGTATCTACGCCCCCGATTACCGCCGAGCCTCACAGTACCTGCGGCACCCACTGTCCTCCCGTTCCACACGTTCACGTGTCCGCTCTCTGCAAAGGACATCCGGTCGATTTCACAACGGAACGCAATGCGTATATCATGCTCGACACTTCGATCTCCCTGGCTTCCAACTACAGTATACCCTCCTCCACCGCCACCTAATCCTCATCTGAATATTGGATATATATCATCTGATTTCAACAACCATCCTCTGGCTCACCTGTGAGAGAGAAACACCCTTCTTAAGTGCAGGTCTCAAACGCGAAGGAGATGTGACTAACTTATTTCATTAACATAGAATGCAATCAGTTTTTGGGTTCCACAATCCACGGCGCGCTCGGGCATTCTGTTATGCCACGACCCCTAGCGATAGATCGATTCATCGGCAAAAGATTGAGAAAGAGGCCCCTGTTTTTCGAGATGTGAGCTCTTGGTCACCGGACAAGCTAATCGAACAGATTGTTCGAGACCAAATTCACATCCTGGTGAATCTCAACGGCTACACCAGAGGTGCTCGCAATGAGATTTTCGCAGCTAGACCAGCACCGATCCAGATGTCGTTCATGGGTTTCGCAGGCACACTAGGAGCAGAGTGGTGCGATTATATCCTCGCGGACACAACGGCAATTCCGCCTAGCACGCTACGGCCCTGGAGGAACAATGCTAGCATTCAAGATGTGTTTGTTGACAATAGCGAGGGTGACGAGCCGCACTGGGTGTACTCGGAGAATATCATATTTTGCCGTGACACTTTCTTCTGCTGTGACCACGCACAGTCTTGCGATAAAGATGAGCGAGAGACGACATGGCAAGATGAAGAAAGACGCAGGTGGAGGATGCGCAAAGACTTATTTCCGAACATGCCGGACGACGTCATTATCCTAGCAAATTTCAATCAGTTGTACAAGGCAAGTTGAATCTAGATTGCCCTGGCTTAACGGCATGTGTGATGCGGCATGGTAAACTAATCGTGTACAGATCGAGCCTACGACTTTCCGGACCTGGTTACGTATTCTAGCCCGAACACCAAAGGCAATTCTTTGGCTACTACGGTTCCCCGAGTTGGGGGAGAGCAACTTGCGACAAACGGCTGAGGCTTGGGCCGGGGTCGAAGTGGCCAGTCGACTTGTCTTCACGGACGTGGCGCCAAAGAGCCTACACATCTCGCGGGCACGAGTGTGCGACCTCTTTCTCGACACACCGGAATGCAACGCTCACACCACAGCGGCGGATGTACTGTGGTCAAGCACACCACTTCTGACATTTCCCCGATACCCGTATAAGATGTGCTCACGGATGGCCGCGTCAATTCTAAAGGGGGCACTCCCAAAGTCAGCAGAGGGCCAACAGACGGCACTTGAGTTAATTGTGGGCAGCGAGGCGGAGTACGAGGAGTCGGCGGCGGAACTAGCCGGGGGATTGAGTTACACCATGACACAGGAAGGCTACTGCAAGGGCAGAGGACGTTTAGCGGAGATGCGAAAGCTATTGTGGGCGAACAAGTGGCAATGCGCATTGTTCAACACCCGCCGATGGGTAAATGATGTGGAGATGGCATACGAGGAAGCGTGGCGGCGATGGGTTGCTGGAGAGGCAGGAGATATTTATCTCTGATCAGCTAGCCACCATTTCTCTCTAACGTGGTGAGATGGATGCGCCAAGGAGGCTTGGGTCTTCCGGCAGGCATAAGACAGGCACCATGTGCTCTGGGGATTGCGCGGACTGTTCTCGGCGGAATTATAACGCGTTATGATTTTGCGGCACAACCCGGTAGCAACATCGCAGCAGCTACTACTTCTACCAGTGCGTGCTTCATGTTGGGTATGAGGTTTTTTATTGACAAGATGACTGGGCAAATGTGGGCTTGGCATGAGCTGTGGCAGACGTTCAACCAAACCTACTAAGGTACCCTGTAGATTTTCAAAGTTAGAAGCTGGTTTAGATTAGTACCTTGGGAGTAATACCCCGCGGGTGGATTGGTCGACTTGTCATTATTTTGTGTGGTCGTGAACCTTGATAAGCTGACATCGATAACGAGCTATATTGACTCATGGTGATGCCTTGAGAAGGGTCGAGGAGATGGTCATGACGACTCAACCCGAGTAAATCAATTGCCCAGCCAGTACTCTGTATTTCTTCATACAACAAATGCAAAGTAGGCAAGTGTTTTAGTTATCTACGGGCCTCCAACTTCATATCTTCTTCATATTACATTAGGATAATCTGTATGTAGGCTGGAAGGCACCCTCAATCAAGGTGGGTGGTCACATATATCCAGCGGCTCCTCAAACACTTGGTGACGAATACTCTCCAACAACTAGTTTTTTTTCATCGTATCATAAAGAGAGTTTCGAGAAGCTCTCTTTACCGAAACTAATGAGTGTACCTCTGGAGCCAATCCTTCGCAATACTGGAATATTAATGTAGTGCCTTTAAGCCATCTTTCTCCCTAATTAAGCAACGGAAGCTCTGCCTGAAGCTTATCCGAAAACAAGGGTGCCTCATACAGTGAATATGCACAAATAAACACTGTATATGGCGTTAAGGATAAGCTAGAATCGTTGACAGTATTAGACGGTAGGAAAGGGGCAAGGGATAGATTCAAAGAGGTACCAACTAGGTTATAAGTGAGGAGTAGGAACAGTGGTAATAGACGGAAGTACCTGCTCAGTACCGGACCAGCCGGGACCGTATTGTCACCAGTCAATACCCCCGCCACAGCTAGGAACGTATACGAGTAGGTACGTACCTCCGATTGCTAAAATCAAGCTACACCCCCTTTGACACGCCCCATGCACACCCCTGGCACACACCGCGGTGGGTCTTGTGGGTCACAGTCTCAACAGCAGCATCCTCGTAGCAGATCGGACGGACAAGGTTTATGTACTACTATTATGTTGTGGGTGCGCTTACTCTGCTTCATTGAGATATAACCGCCATGACCCCCCTCTTGCGATCCAGGTTTCTCGAC
The DNA here is from genome assembly GCA_008477525.1 of Hypomyces perniciosus. Lineage (NCBI taxonomy): Eukaryota > Fungi > Ascomycota > Sordariomycetes > Hypocreales > Hypocreaceae > Hypomyces > Hypomyces perniciosus. Next base: position 1,197,859 of record SPDT01000010.1, read on the forward strand.
CTTTGCCCTGTCAAATCGCTTCCTCAACAGACCTTCACGTTTACACCTTAATAGCGACCTGCCTTTTAAATAGCGTCTACCTCAAACACTTTGCCATACCTAACAACACCACAAACACGACGACAACCATAACAAGTATCGACAACCCCGTTGCAGTACTCGCCGCTCTTCTCTCATTCGGGCCTGAGCCATCAACAATAGACATACACGGGCCTTGTCAGATAATTATTATCTGTTTATTTTTACCCGATATAATCAAGCAGCCGAAAACATAACCATCAATGTCTAGTCACAGAAGGGGCCCGTGGTCCAATGCGGAGGACAGCTACTTAATGCAGCTCGTCCAAACGCATGGGCCGCTTAACTGGGTTCGCATTGCACAAACCCTGGGTTCAAGGACACCGAAACAGTGCCGTGAGCGCTATCATCAAAACCTCAAACCATCACTCAACCATGAGCCCATCTCCGCGGAAGAGGGTGTCATGATTGAGCGGCTAGTACATGAGATTGGGAAGCGGTGGGCCGAGATAGCTCGCCGGTTGAACGGGCGAAGTGACAATGCGGTCAAGAACTGGTGGAACGGCAGTCAGAATCGCAGGAAGCGACTGGATCGCCGACGGACAGCGCAGTCGACGTCAGCCTATGAGGACCGATATCCACGCACTGCCATGCTCGTGGCTCCGAGTCGATCTCCTCTCACCCATCACCAACCGTCCTTATCACCCCCCTCTTGGCATGACATGCCTTTGCCATCGCCATGCTCATCCGAGCCGACCGATTCGGACGCAGGATCCAACTATACGACATCTCCTGCTCGGACCACCCAGTCACTGCTACCCTCCATGGAGCTACCGCCTCTCAGGGCATGGCCACTGGTAACTGGCACCGGGGCACAGCTTCCTAGCCTGAGCTCATTGGCGTCACCCGGCTTGTGTGAGAGCCTTCCTAATGCCCATGGTCGGATCGCTCCGAGAACTACCCATGGGCAACTACTCACGGCTCCAAGTTCTCCCGTACAACTGCCGGAGGTGGGACCTTACCAGCAACGCCAATATGACCAGCCAAACCAGTTGAGAAGGGAATCTGTCGACCGAGATTCAAGGATGAACCTGTCCTCATTGCTGATTTGAGGGCGTCTACCCCCTTGTCCCTTCGGTCCGCTTTTTTGTTTTGTTTTCTAAATTTATGTTTTTATGAGCGAGCGTTTTCTCAGTCAAATGGGCCGGTTCATAGACCAGCTTCAGGTGCAACGGGATGTAACAAAAGTTAATGTATAGGTATGATGAGGATAGGGAAGGGAAAATTCCCATCCAACAGCGGTTATTGGGGCGAGCATCGTCTCGCGGTACGGATGGTAGGCGAAAAGGCTGGGTCATTTGCGACCCTTTGTTTGTTTGCATGTGTATATATATATATATAGTATATGCTTGGGTGGATAGCCTTGTATACAGATCGAAATATCACTGGCTTGCCATTATCAGAACCAGACGAATGCATACTTGTCCACAGTCTTGCCATCTGCCTGAACCTTTTAAGTGTCTTCGGGGCAATTGAATTATCAGACGATGTAAGACGTGCCACATGAAAAAAAGAGAAAAATACACTCAGCAAGCCAAACCCTTCAACTGTTTCTCTATCTGTCTCTCTCTCTCTCTCTCTCTGTCTCTCTCTCTCTCTGTGTCTCTCTCTCTTTGTTTTCGGCTTTGCACTACAATTTTTTCTTCTTCCACTACGACCACTGTAAAGTCAATAAGGCGGTTCTTGATTTTATTCCCTCATAGGTACGCCCTGTGCTTGAGTTTCAATGTGTGTTGTTGAGAGCATAAGAGACAGAAACCCATGACGTACTTCATAACCATAGCCACGGCACGCCCAGCGCGGGTGGGGGCTCTCGTATAATCAACGGCCCAAGTGTCATAGTCTTACTTCGTACTACTACTACTACTACTACTACTACTACTATTTTTATACGAGTACACTATTGTAGAATGGATTACGAAGTAGTAGCAGTAGATATCTTGTTTAAATTTTATTATATATTTGGCTTGATCCAATGAACTTGCGTGACATTAGTAGCTGGCTATGAGAATACAACGATTGTACGAAGTACCTCGTACTTGCCTCAGGCCCGAAGAACTCGGCAGAGATGTGAGACGGGTACCCGAAGTACATACTTCGTACAATACTACTATTATCCGAAAGCGAAGAGGGACTAGAGCGGAAAATGGTACATAGTACTAATCATAAACACACTAGATACCTAAGCAGTAGTAATAGCGCAGCGGTACCTATTACATAAAAAGCATTTGCGGATAGACGAGGCTGTTTTCAAAGCTGTACGAGTAGAAATACGAGAATGTACGGGGCATAATCAGCACTGAATCCCCACAAGAAACGTTGCGCCTTCTTTGCAGAGTACGCCCACGAGTATATATCAATGAATTCGGCTGCAATTTCGCAAGACATGGAAAAGAGCAGGGTGAGTCTGAGCAGGGTAAGTCTGAGCAGGGTACGAAGTACGTGTCCTCGATCCGTAGCGACTCGTCGTGATGATGAATAGCCGCAGGGTTCCCAAGGGATCTTGAGTTGGGAGGGCCATCAGCAAATGCCAACGGTTATGGCCCCAGTCAACGTCAAACCGCTGCACGGCGTATGTACGGGCACACATGTAGTTAGCTCGCCTGTGCTTTGCTCGACTCTGCTGGATACCCCTGGTGGTTCCGCAGGCTTTTGCCATCCTCGGGCCTGTTTCGACCGTTGAGATGGCCTGAGACTCGCCTGAGACTAGATAGGAAGAGGATCCCTGCTCTCGTTCTTTTGACTGGGCACCCAAACCCGTAAAACGGCTCGGCGCCATTTGCAACGCCTGTGGCCTGGTTCACACCCCCCCTCGACCCATGGGAGTGGCAGTGGAGTCTCACCGTTTGACGTGCTCCCAGCTTGACACTCTCTGCAGCGGTTGGTGGTGTTCTTCCCGCGTTTCGCTGCGTCCGTTGGCACATTGTATCTAATATGGTGTCGGCCCTGGACAGCCGGTAGCGCTCTTGGACAAGGACTGAATGGATGGGTGGATTGATTGATTGATTGATTGATTAACTGATGTGCGGCGTCTGTCTTCAGAAGAAGCAACGGCGCAACCACTGCAAGGTACTACGACTAATGCAAATCCAGCAACCGGCGGGCCATGCCAAATGATGATTGATTAGTGATTACGGTGGCAACAGTTGTAGTAGTAGCACTATTACGGAGTACTGGGAGTAGGACATACATAGAGATTTGAGCGGGAGGGGCCCGAGCTGCAACGGTTTCGCTTGAAGACACCCTGGCACCCCGAAATCCATCGATGTGACAGGGAATAGATCGTATCGTGCAACGGTATGTGAGCCACGACGGATGACGGATTACCAGTAAGATCTAGCCGCCGGGCCAGCGAAACGAGGGAGGCCCCACCCACAACGCCATGCAGTCGGGGCGGCTCCAACACCGAAGAATTTCGGGGTCTGGCCGAAGCCTTCGCACACACACCAGAGCCAGCATACGAGTACGTACATACCTGCTGCAAACGCAACGGTCACCACAACATCTACTACTAGGTAGGTACGACTACCACTAATACATCATAATAATAACGACAGATGACCTGTCAACCCCAGTTTGAGCGAATTGTTTTGAAAGATTAGCTTCGCCCGCCGGCCGCATTGTATAAGTCAGTCACTTGGGTGGCATGACAAGACAACAAAGCACACACCATCATAATGAAAATAACGGCTCCCAGGGTCGGGACCCTTGCAAATGATATCATACTCGTAGTACTCCGTAATAGCATTTTATTCATTTCAAGCTCACTGCCCCGAAAGCCTAGAAAAATACATACTACTACACCCAAGGGCATAGACGAGCTGTTTCATCTACTCGTACGATGCCATGTCCATGCAATGGGAGCGTGCGTTCTTGCACTGTACATCCGCGCCCACATGGCCACCGCTCGCTCATACAGTGTCGCAGCACACAGGAGAGTAATCCTACTACTACATACTAAGGTACACTCGTGCTAGAAGAAAAGAAACATGCTTAGCCCCGAGTCTTCAACACCAGACTAACTCACATCGAGCTGAGCCCAGGGGAGGGTCGTAGTCAGGATAGTCAGGACGGCAAGATGGTTGGGTGCAAGAACGACAGTGGCTGATCTTCACAGGTTTTTCTTCTGTTTCGGAGGGCCTGCATGAATGCCAAATGGCATGCGCGGGCTCGCACTAGGACAAACAGGTCGTAGCTGGCTGCTAGCCGCCACCGTTGCATTTGCATATCCAGCATCGAGCACGTGCGACCCGATCATCCCTAAAATTTTCGGGGTCGGTTTCTTTTGTTGTCCCTTTTCTCCCCAGTTTGTATGAGTCCGAAAGGCCCCACCCCGAAAAATACAGGCCCTTGAGACGTGTACGAGTAATACTCCGTGCAAACGTCGGAACACACCCTCGTAGGGCCATTCATCAGCAAGAGCTGTCACAAATTACCACTTGTACGTAGTAATCCGTAGTAGTACTAGTCCCATTATCCGCGATCATTGTCGTCGCCCAGCCAGAACAATGTTGACGTTTTGAGCAAGTTTCGGAGTGTGCGAAACCTAAATGAATCGTCGCCAAGTGCCGGCGAAGGCATGTATCACTTGGGCATATTCAAGGTCGATTACACCTTCAACCGATTTAATGTTTTTTTGTCCCTTTCTAGCCAACCTAACAATTCGCACTACCACTACTTCGTAGGCGCAGGAGTATCATGCGACCGCTCGTACTTCGTACATCAGACGGCAGGTCGCCGATTATCATGGGCACTACGGAGAATGAGGACTGCGAGCACGACGACGGCTCCGAAATGTATGTTGTACCAACTGCAGATTAGTCGCTGCGGCACTAACCTAGCGCCAACCACAGCGTCTGCGGTGTTGCCTTGGGCAGGCTTGCCTGTCCTCAGCGCTGCAGGGCCGACCGTGGCCGTCCTGTCTCGTTCAGGGGGTCCCAGCGATCTGGGTTCATCGGTTCCTCGCTTATCGACCCTTTCCGGATCCGGGGGGTCTCATTCCACGAATGCACACACACAGTGCATTGTTAAAATTGGTTGCCTTTCAACCCGGCATTCTGGCACCAGTGTCCCCCGCGTTTCGCATCAGCAATATTCCAGGACAACGGGTTGGTTTGCGGCTACGGGCATGGTGAAATGAATGACCAGCATACTACTACTCGGTAGGTACCTTACCCTTCATCACGGTTCATGGATCACCATACATATTCGTACACTTTCGGGAACGTGCCGAGCTTTTGGATCTTGGGCTGGGGCTAGACAGCCTGTCAGTGGATGCGACGCACGGAGAGGCTGAGGAAGAAGGGGGATCAATTACCATTCACTATCTCATCTCAATGATTAGTTATCGTGAGGTACGATGCCAACGATGTTATTCTTATTAGTGTATCACACGCCAGACCGGGGTCTGCACCACATGCACCTCGTACATGTCCGTTCGTCTCAACGCTGGCGGCCCGTTTCCCCTCTGCCGACTCTTTCTCGTACTTTGGCCAATCACAAACTCTCCCGTCATCCCGGCCACCAAGTCCCCCCCCCCCACCGTCATCGTACTACTCCGTACTTTTTGTTTCTCTTTCTTCTTTTGCGTAGCACTGTTGGTGCATCGGTGCCCTGGTCATCATGATATGCATACACCACAACCAGCAGGGAGAGGCTTGCTGTCAGCTGCTTGGCCGCCTGTTAAACGGTGCGTGGATGTGAATGCGTTGCCGTTAACGGATTACGGCGCCACCGTTTTGCGCAACCGTTCATACAGTTAATCCAGGCACTGTACTTCGAACAGCTACACTGACTCAGCATGGCCTGCTAGCACAACACTACACTTGCATTTTGGTTCACCGGCGCAAGATGGAAATGTCATCTATTCCCCAGTCTTTGGGCACCTTTATGGTCATCTCGTATGTGTTGAAAATTAAAAGTTGGAGGTTGCATCTAGCACCGCTACTACAATGGATGTGCTGTGCTCCGTTTATGGTTTACGAGTACAACACTCCGAACACATAGACAATAATCTCGGAATTACAAGGACTCCGTATTACTATTATTCGTCGTGCTGGGTAAAGAATGCTGGTGGCAGCCATGGTGGGTGTGCTTACTGGTTACGCAGATCGCCACCTGTTCTCTGCCCGAAAGCTTTCGGCTTGCTCCATCGAACGGCCCCCACACATCTCCGTCCAGACAGGCTGCTTACTATGCTCACACCCCAAGCCACGAACCGCGTCGAACAATTTGATACCACCCGTCCGTCTTATTTCCTCGCCTCGGCAGAAACCCAGCATAACAGCGCACTTCACCAGTCTCACCACTCAGCTTGCCCTAAACTGAGGAACACCCACTCCCATTGCGCGTTACCGACGCCGGTGCTCCGATGATCCGGACATCGTCCGGTGGCGTCTGCGGTCTTGAGTCCAGATACACCAAATGATCTTGGCAAGAGGCCGCAGCTTTACTCGCTCCATCAAGCTCGCTGACGTCATGATCTGGCGCCTCCCGAGCCCATGTACGAGTAGTAGCATCACCATATCGCGCAACACCCCTCACGGCCGGGTATTTTGGCTGTAGGAATCCCAGAGTGTCGTCTCCTGGTGCAAACGAGAAGTCTCGTCGATGCTGCTGCTGGGACTCCTGGCGCTTTCCACCGGTCGAGGTTCGTCTGTCTCTGTCGCTCGCGGTGGCTGTCGGGGCGGGTATCGTGCTATAACTGCTGTGCCGGCAAATGTCTTGTCTTGTGTCCGTTTCTTGGGCCTCTGCTGGCGAAGACACGGCGGAAGAGGGGGTCCAGGAGGATGAGAGCGGGTGGAGAGGAACAAGTCGACTTCCCCGATCAGCCATTGTCTGCTGGCCTCCGCCATCACGGCTATACCCAACTTGCTGCTCATATCCCCGCCCATCAAGGTCGATATCATCGTAAACGCCCAGCTCATGACCGAGGGTGACTGCAAACACGGTACCGGTCAGCTTGTAGTCGATGTCAGGTGGCTCTGGGATGATGCCATCACCTACGTTTTGGGCCATGTTTGCCATTGTCTCGTAAACCCTCAGGGGGTAGGTTTTCGGTCTTTCCAGATCCAGATAGCACATCCCAGTTGACCTCGTCACTCATGTTGATACCCGCGACCTCGTCGATTAGGTAGCCCTTTCCTCCCCCTTTTCTGATCAAACTACCAGACCTGGCCATCACCACCGCCTCGATACCCTTTTCTGAGGTATTGTGGATAAACAACTCCAGTCGCTTGATCTCGGCCTTGTATCGGGCTTCTTGGATAGCCCAGTCTGCGACAAGTGACTCACGTTTCTCCTCGTCACTCTGCCGCAGTCCCTCAATCACGGCTAGCTCTTTCTCTTTATCTGTCACCTTCTTTTGGATAACTGCATACCCTTCAACGAGATGTAACACATAGGAGGTGTACTCCGGCCAAGCGTGGGCACTGTGGGGGCTGTCATGATGGCGATGCGAAGTGCCTCGGCCATTTGTTCAACTGATGGGTTATGCCACACCCGATCTGCCTCCCTGACCAGGACATCGCCCCCAGAGACACTGTGGCAACCTGATGTGCGAGGCATTATCCGAGAAGCCGGCTCAAGCGAGCTGTCGAATCCCCCATGGTCACCCTGGAATAACAAAGGACCAGGAGAAACCGGATGTGGCGAATTCGGCCTCGCTGGGGTACGGCATCGTTGCCCAGGGAGCAGCCGCATCCAGCTTGAGTCGGCCATTGTCGTGGTTCTTCAGATTTATTCATGTATAGAACGTTTGTTATGTCTGATCTCCATTGGAAGCGAGGTTTTGTGAAGGAGTAGTAGCCCAAGTTCAGCATTTTCAAGATGTACTAATCTTCGGCAGCTGGCGGTCAACCGATTAAGATAGAAGAACATACCTTGGTACCCAGGCAGCTGCAAGCTACCAGCTGCCTATCACTTGTGTGTTTTCTAACCAGAAGATAACCACCATACATCTATCTACACAGGGCTATACAAAAAGCGGCATAGGCAGATGTAACCCAGATACGTAAGATATACAATACAACACGCATACGGGATTGGCAAGTTGGGGCCGGAACTTTGACAATTCCTCGACTCGTTGATATCTATTGTACCACTGCTATCAAGAAAGGGCCTACAATGAGGTTGCAATGGCACCGCTATGGACATACACGGCGCATAGCGTACTGCAATTCATCCCTTCATCTGCCTACCTATCTCCATTACCTCCATTATTGTCCACCATGGCCAAGATCAAGAGGGGAATTTCCTGGGCGAATTATCATTACCAGTAGTAGAGCACTCAGCATCCGAAAGCTGGATCAACATATTCCTAGTGATTCGCCAAGGAAATGCTCTCTCCATCACAAGGTCTGATCCCCTTGCTTTGCCTGCTTAATATGGACCTGTAATTGGGTGAGACGAGATTTGCAGGTACTTGCCACCTCAAGGATGGCTACTGCGCATGATTTCCTTGACAATCAAGACTTCCTTTAAACCCCATTTTCATCCACTCACCCTCATTTAGTTCCAACGTACCCAACCCTAGGTCAGTCATCGACGCCGTTAGAGGCAAATCGGGATGTTCAGGATCATGAAATCTGCTGCTTTGATCAAAAGAAGAACTGTAATGTGCTGGAAGAGCATCACATTCAGGAGACGCGGGATGAGGAAATGCTTGGCTATGGCAAAACTCGGGAGATCCCAAAGAGGAGACTGCAGACGCATAGGAACTCCTGCGACTAGGTAATTGAGGCAGAGGCCGACGACCACCTGGTCTGAAGACCCCGAGCGAATCTGATCGAATCGGTATCTCTGTTGCCGTACCATACTCAACATCCTCGGTGTCATTGCTAAATGAATCCCCGTCGATATATGGCAGCAGCGATGGTGCAATGGAAGGTGCATAGGATTCCAAAGATCTCCTTGATGCTGCCTCTGAGGCTAACAGTTCCTCAGAAAAACGAGAGCAATAGAGAACGGTATTGTGGACGTGTAATTTGAGTGAATCGTCCTCTGGTAACGGGTCGCTCGATGATTGGGGTTGTGAATGGAGGCGTTCAGGGGGTTCGGGGACAGTGGTAATGTGAGCATTGTGATGTTCGGACAACCTCGAAATGGCGTGATTTTTGACGACATCTTTCTTGCTTTCTCGGGAACCGCTCTCCTGGAATTTAGGGCTTGAAAGCCACATGTTCTTATCTTGATCTCCAATCTCTGGGGGAGATTGTCTCAGACGCGCTGGGAGGCACGCTTGATCGGGTACGAGGTTAAGCTCCAACAGATACGCCCAGGCGCGGTAATTGAAATGGAACGAAGCAAAAGGGGAATCTGTTGGACCATTCAGAACCCAGTCGTAGTATACCGCATCTTCCGGATGATCGAGAAGTCCACCTGAGGGAGATCTGTACAGTTTTGTTAGCATGACAAGAACGAGTATCTTCATAGGAAACCACCCCAATAGCAGGACTAGCCCTGCTGCTGTTGGCAGGCATCACCATACACAATACCGTATTGTTCCTGACCACGATATTGGCTTAAGCTGGGCGTTCTTCGTCGGCGATTCTTTGCTCGAAAGACCTGGATTTCGATAACACCCCCGTCATCCGCTGCCGCTGTTGCGTCTGGGCCTGGAGAAAAAGTGAAGGATCGAGATTCGATCCCACTTCGCTTGAGTAGAACGCCGTCTTGCTTGAAGTGCCACCGGTCGCAGGGCTCGTAGAGGGCTCGCATGACGGTGCCTGACGAAGCCCCAGGATTGGTTCCCCAGTTCGCAATGGCGCGACCGTTCAGGAGCATCTTGAAGAAAAATGAGCACAGGGGCTCTGGGGGTCGATGGATCGAGTACTGAATGCAAAATTGGGCACCTGCGATGGTATAAGCTGTGATGTTGAGAAATCGATACTAGAAAGTTAAAGAGAATGAAGGAGAATAAGATATATGATGAACTATGAACGTAAACGACTATCTGGTCTATACTTACCGGGAATAGAGGGAATGTAGACAGATACCCTCGGATTAGTCTTGTGAATACGGGGCGAGTCTGGTCCAGAGTACGTGGAGACACCCCCTCGAGGACTTTGTGAGATTATGTCAGGGGAGAGAATGTGGACCGAAGATGCATCAGGATGAGGGAATTCAGGGAGTGGCTGCGATTCTGGCTGAACTACTATGGAGATTTCGACTCCACGAAAAGATGGCATCTTCGCATGAGGCTCTAGATAAGTATCTGCTCTTGGTTCAGCTCAGCCAGAAAAAAAAAGGCAGCAGACCCGATAGGGAGAGAAGGACTTCACAAGCCATGTGCACAACTCAAAAGCTCGAGCTGTGCCGGAGAGCGGAAAAGAAAGGAAAGGGGTAGGGGCTTGAGTGAGTGAGAGGGAGAGAGAGGGAGAGAGAGGGAGAGTTGGTTTCAATATGACAGCTGATCGAGGGGCAGTGGTCGGTCGGGAGTTCGGTGGATGTCAAGCCGAACATTGGACGAGGTACGTGAGCAGCTGTAAGTGCTGTATGACTGGGCCACGGGCGTTATTCTGCATTCGATATAACTGGCCATATCAGCCAGGCGGAATCCATGTCAGTTTTGCGAGTTACAACGAAATTCAGAAGCACAAAGGGGTTCGCATATGGAAACCAATGATCACACGCCCAAATAACTCGGCTCTTGAGTCACCAGCTTGTTGAGGTAGCAAGGTCTGGTGGGATATTAGGTAGGGGTCAAGTTGCGGAGTTGATGTAAATGGGGTTGTTGGACAAAAGCCCTGTGATGGGCCGCGGACTCAAAGTTTGAAGACCTGTAGGCATGGCAAGTAGTATATCATCTTCTCAAACAGATACTCATATCACCTTAGTTCAAGGCCCGGACAGCGGCATTAGCCCACATCTATGCTCCCACATTAGATGGATGCGCGGGATCGAGACTTCGACTGGAACCAGATAAAAAAGGGGAAATAACGGATGGTCCAATATTCATGCCATGTCGTTCATATCGAATGGATAATCGCCATACGTTCTCCGTGAACGGGCGGGGCACGCGCCAGGAAATACAAGTGCGTATACATTGTTGTAAACTCTTCGTCCATCTAGCTCTCCCGCCCTAGTACAGCCTTCGAGTCCTCCTCCTTGCCCAACAGTCCTAGATTTCGTATTTGCCTTGCGCTTGGAGCATTATCCCGCGGAGTTGCCGCCTCGGCCCGGGCATACGCTGCTTGCAATGCCAACGCTCTCGCGTGCTGATCATTGTCAGTGCCGTCCTTCGCAATCACGCAATGTCAATGGTGTCGGAACCAACCTCTTTCTTATGATGAAGGCATTCGTAGTAGTCCTCCAATACGGGAGAACACTTCTTCTTGCCAGAGTCGTCCGCGGATGATGTGTTGACGACGTAGCAGGCCATGACCTCTTGCCAGAAGGGAAAACAGCGACCGACGCCTGCAGCAGCCGTCAGTTAGGGGCTCAATGGATCAACACGCTCGGTTCATAGGCTTACCGCCGTGCATGCCGTATCCTGACGCCATGGTGAGCCAAATGGGTACGTGTCGAGACGTTCACGCTCACTTTTTGGTTCAGCGACGTTTGCGAGTTGCTGTGGTAGTCGTGATGCTATCTCGATGGAGTCAATTCAAGATTGGCACTACTAACATGAGGTACGTTTCCTTACTAGCTCATGTCAAGTGAATCATAGTACTTCCTGTTTAAGGTTACATCCCGTTAGAGGCATACTCCGCCTTGTTCCCCGATATAGCCTCGTTGCGATTGGCGCATCTCTTTATTAGCTTTAGTTGCATATAGTTTGATAATGACGGCATCAGGAAATGTGGCTATTCACCATCAAAGACGACGGACGATACAGAACGACAGCGAACTATTAATTACGCACGAAGTGACGTTAATTGATACCAGCCCCCACGGCGTGGTCACAGGCTCAATATGAGTACTTTGCTCTCGCCAGCCAAGGTGCTACTTTTAGCTGCCCACTTCGCCGCCCACGCCGATATTGAAAGCTTAGCCCGTTTGGCGAGTCGACGCGCTGCCGTCCTCCGCAACGAGCTACTTTTACGAATCATTCTCACACACCTGCCAGAGACAGTAAAGCCGAATGCTTACGTTGGCTTGTTGCGGGATCTTGTCCATGATAAGCTCGGAGAGTACACTGGGGAGCTTGACACCACCCCGGTCAGTGACTTGTCTGACGAACAGGCCTCTAAGAAAGCGAAGAAACTCCATCTGGTACAGCTTTCATGTTCTGATGCGCCAACCGATGAACAAGATGACCCGTTTAACCTGTTTCTATTCCAAAGGTCCTATAAAATGGACTATGAAACAGGCCTTCTATCGGAGCTTCCTGACCTGCTTGTTCCATTTTTAAACTATGCGCCATCCATTCGTTCTTGGGTGGCTTCGACTGTGCTTCCTTACATACGGAAAAACTGCGAGTACTACACCACGCAAGTCCCTTTATACTCGCTTCTTGAATTCCAGAACCTACCTGACCGAGCTGCCATCGTCTATCTCCTCTCCCAGACCGGACACAGCGAAGAGGACATCGGCCTCATTGGACGTGACTTGAGGGGACTGGTTGGTCCTTGGTTGCAAAATAAGGCGCGTTGGGTGCCACAAAGGAGCAGCAGTGAAACTTTAGACAGCGGCGAAGGATCGACTGTGGTATCCTGCCCTGGCTGGGAGCAAGTTCTGGAATGGCTTGTGTCTCAAGCTGCAGGATCATGGATGGTGGCCGTTGCTGCTATTGAGCAATGGGGAGGGCCCCAGGACGTCGATCTGGGTGATGGAATAAGCCCCACGCTTGGGGAGCCTCAGCAGCGTTACCTGGATCGTACATATGCCAGAGCAGCACTAGCGTCTGCGTACTTGGTATCCGAAGCGACAGTTGAAGCACTCCCGGGAGCATACCAGATGGTGAGCAAAGTAAGGTCGCTTTTGGGCCACGGCCAAGATCCATCACTGGAAATGGTCGCCTCCCAATTGCCCAACCTGTCTATGTTCGATGCAATGTCACTCCCAAGTGTGAAGCTTGCAACTTACATGAGAAATGATTTACTCGAGGCAACAAACCCGTTGACCTCTCCCACGACCGCGGCAACGGTTCTGTTATCGGCACTCATCTTGAGCGCCTTCATTTGCACCCGGTTGGGTGTACCTTGTACAGTGAGGAGGGCCGGTGATCTAGCTTTTCTTCAGGACCAACGGGAACAGAAAGGAGAGCTGACAAAGCTAATTCGTGGGGCTTCAACTCAGTCACAGACAAATGATAATGAGTATTGGACGCAAGTGAGACGTGAGATTCTATGGCTTCACAACTGGGGTGCCACCCAAGACCACACTCAAACCCCTGGCGGTGTGAGGGGCGTCATTGGGATAGTGCCGAGAGACTTCATTGAGACCGAAATCCTCAAGACTCTGCTCTCCAGATCACGTATGCCTTTGCCACTACATTTCATGTTATTTGAGTGCTGACGCTTCTCAGGTTATGACCTGGCAAGATCCATCTACGAAGACGGGGTAGAACAGCCTCTTTTGGCAGAGGCCATACAAGATGTAGTCTACCATTCTGCTCTGAACGCCTTTGACAACGCCTCGAATCCCAATCGGTCACGCGGTGGCCTGAAGAAATGCGATGAAATGTAAGTGTTGGGGATATGACTTGGTTTGCTATAGAGCTGACATGTGCTAAGCATCCACGCATTCCCCAAAACCATGGGGAAAAACCATCCTGCTACGAAACGAGTAGAGGCTCTTTTGAGGTGTACGCATGCCTTGAGTGATTACCGACTGGTTCTCAAGCAAGGCGAGCCCTTTAGCCCGGTGGTCCTTAGGGTGCACTCAGACCCCGTTTCAATCATCGACAGGGTTCTGGAACTGAATCCCAAAGCCTACACACGCCTTCAAGAGTTTTTAGAAATGGCTATCAACATGGCCCATGCTGGCATCTCGCGCCGGACCACCCCTGTGAAGATGTGTTTAACAACATATGAAGATGACGAGGAACTTCCTGTGGCAGAGAAGCGCATTGTGGCGATGTGCATAGAAGCTGCTCTGCGAGAAGATGACTTTGAGACGGCATATTCATACGTAGTCAATCGACTAGATGCACTAGCTGTTGATGGACTCGAATCTGCCTCAAGGGAGCACCGCGATGAATGGTCTTGGAAGGCAGCTTTGAGGACGGGACAATACATTCGCACCGAACAGACTCTGCAACCAACTCATTTAGGGACAGCCAGCGGGAATCTCGAGATACGCCATCTGGAACAACGCATCGAGTGCCTCGCAACCGCATTGCGTGTTGCGCCTTCGTCTCAGCTCCAAGAAATTCTCAAAAGCTTCCGGCGCTGCGAAGAGCAGCTCGAATCAGCCATCAGAGAGGAGGCCGCTAATGAAGCTGCTTGGGGTGCTGCAAGGGAGGTACCTGGAGCGTTTGCTAGCCCAAGTATTGACAGGTTGCACACATCACGAAACATGACTGCCACCGCCGCAGCCAGGCAGGCGGAGGAGGCCCCGATGTCTCTTTTTGACCTCTCACGAGCTACTGCCAGACTTGCCCAACGAAACTTCACGCAGCTGTCAAGTTTACCAACTATGGCGACTATTGGACACTCGGTAGCGGCCTCAGACTTCTCTAACCAAGATCAGTGTGACGAGCAAACACTACGTCGTCCAAGAAAAAGGGACCAATTTAGAGAAGTCGCTACAGGAACACTTGTCTCAGGTGTTGGCTGGCTATTAGGGGCAAACGTAAACCGAGGGGCGGCTGAGACGTAATAGAGAGGTGGATGCATGTGCGCATGAATATGAATGAATGACTGAAGAAACCTACTAATCATTGAACCCATCACGAATGTCATAGTCTTATACTGTTCGCAAAATGGCTTATTTAACACGGAAAATTGCTCATGGCACTATCTGGAACACGACTCAACATAAAGAGTGACATTCAGATTAACCGTTGAACTGGATGCTACCCAGTAGATACAATGACCTAACAGCAATGGTGATTTTAACGTTGCGTGATGGCTCATACAAGGGTTTAACAAGCCCCAGGGGATCAGGTCAAAACTTAATAGATGTGCTGGTGGATCCTTGACGGTCATGACATGATGTCTCCAATATCCGGCTTAAAAATGGCTCAAACAAGAAATAGTTTTCGACTGACACAGGGGTTTGTCAAATTCCCATACAAACCAATACTACCTTACAGCTTGCATCAAAGTCCGTATAGAGCAGCAACATTATATAGTCAAGAATAATGATCGTCTGTCATTTGAGAGCATCGAACGGCCGGCCTTTGATGTTATCCTGAACAAAACCTAGGTCCGATCAGCACATTAACCGAGAGATAGGGCGCATAACAGTCAACAGGATCTCAAGCACAGCTTGTGATGTGTTCGAAGACGAATGCCTTAGAAGACTTCGTGTAAATTCCAGTGTAGTGTCGAAGGAGCTGAAAATTGTTTGATATGTCAAGAAAGAGGACCATATAATTGAATGTAGGGGTTGCAGTACTTCGCTACTTGATATTATTAGCCCACAAATTCCATGTTCGACAATGATGGGTTCTTGCTCATTCATTGCACCAAAACCGGAACCAGACACTTGAAAAGAACCACGACGGTGAAGAAAAATACCTACCCAGTATGTGATAAAAAGAAAACTAGGCATCCCATCTGTCTCAAATGTCAGATGCATTGATAAATTCCTTACCAGAACAATAAGAAAAGGCAGAATGTGAAGCGGGAGGTGATTACGGCGAGTGGCTTGTTGATAGGCGTAGGGCGGTGAATTTACGTTCAATACTGGCTTCACCAAGGTAACGGTTAGTCAAGGCCAAGGTGAGGCGGTTTCATCATCATCTGAGGTTGATGTGAATCCGAAATTGCCGCCGTCGACTCAGTTCCGCCAGACCAATGTGTGGAGTTCTGACAACTGTATACAAGGCTGCGGAGAACGATCGCCTCAGTCGCTGGGCAATCTGCTTATTGGTCCATGGGGTTCACTTCGTAAAAAAAAATTCCCAAGTCGGTGTCTGTTGGGTTGTTGTGCTGCCAATGCTATCAAAATGCTGTCGCGTAACGTGACGAGTGATGAAGTGTTTGATTCTGCAAAGATCCGGAAGCTGCCATACGCGGCCCATACGTAACCCTGTCGCCGCAAGACCGACCAGCAAGAAGAAGAAATCAGTGATGACGGCCGAAAAACCCGATTTTGTTTCCCTTTCCTAGCTGTCGCATATCGCACGAAACTCCTAAGTGAGCAGATCCTAACGGGGAGTCCGCATTAGTCCATGGAGGTCGATTGAAGGACCGCGGACAGGACAAAACAGAACAAAGAAAATAAGTAGCAACAGGCAGCCCATTAATAATAGCACAAAGACGTGTGTGATTCGTCATGGATCAATAGACGGCGCGTGTTGGTGACAGCACCATCAGTGCATCGCCGGGTCAGGACCTAGAAATATTAGCGTTTATGTGCGCATGCTACGTTCAATAGTAGCTCGAACCTCCGTATGGCTCACGCGCCTCAGATCGTGAGGTGGACTCTCCATAAGCAGGACCGCCTCCAGCAGCTGGTTCTCTAGCCCGACCAGCATCACGGTCACCCGCGCCAGGCCGATCATAACGTTCACGCTCATATCCGCCGCTGCCGCTGCCACCGCCACCGCCGGCGCGGGGGCCATAGCGGTCGCGGTCTTCGCGGGCACCACCGTACCGATCGCGGCCGTAGTTCTCGTCTCGCTCGCGGCGGTCATAACCACGTTCCTGGTCTCGTCCCTGTTCGCGTCCCTGTTCGCGTCCCTGGTCTCGTCCATAGCCGCGCTCCTCGTAACGTCGGTCATCTCGGTAGCCTCGATCATACCCACGCTCTTCATATCGTCTGTCATAACCACGTTCGTAGTTTCTCTCGTAGCCTCGGTCGTTGCCGCGGTCGTTGCCGCGGTAGCGATAGTTGTCATCACGGCCGTAACCACCACCCCCATAACCGCCGCGTCGGCGGTCATCAAAGCGTGGACGGGGATCTGCATCGAAGTCAGTTGTTGGAGCTGGTGAATGACTAGAAGATAACTTGCCTCTCTTGGGAGGGCCGAAGTATTTTCCAGGAGTTGGCGTGCGAGGGCGGGCCCTACGGGCTTTCTCGATGCTCATAGTGCGGCCCTCGACCACTTCGCCTTGAAGACCCTCCCTGGCGGCCTCAGCTTGCTCGGACGTCACCATCTTAACAAAGCCAAAGCCACGGGATTCTTTTGTATGGGGGTCGCGCATGATCTGGCACTTCTCAACCTCGCCATATTTCTCAAACATCTTGGACACCTCTGCCTCGCTCAGGCGAGGGTGGATGCCAGTGACGAAGAGGTTAGAGCCAGGATTAATAGCCCCATCATCGTCATCTTTGGGAGCAGCGGCATCCTTAGTCCTGAAAGAGATGAAAACAGAAGGTTAAAGAGATGATTTGGTGGAGTGGGAGGACAGTAAGAAGGACTTACACGTCAGGGTTGCCACCTGGGGAAGCAGAGCGGCGGCGGCTGCCGTTGTCGTCGCGCATAGGGCGAGGAGAAGCGCTTCTGTTATCGCGCTCATAGCGAGGAGCCTCATCTGATGCCGCGTTAGCACTAATTGCATGATTATCACACGATGCTATTGTTGTTGTTGTTATTATTGTCGGGGTGAACAACGGCCTGAGGCCACGCAGCACAACAAACGCGTCGCCATGAGAGGAGGGAGGACAGACCATCATAGCGGTCGCCATTCGCGGCCTCGTAATCCATTGCAGTAGTCGCCATGATTTCCAGGGAGTTGTGGTAAGATGGAAGTGAGGCGAGGAAGGGGATTGATTGTTGCGTGATGGCTTCGCAACTTGACAAGCGGACGAGAGTGAAGAAGAGAGGGAGGGAAAAAAACGATGGTACACGAGAAAGAAGTATGAGAGAGGGAGCCGATGATTAGGCGGCGCAGGTGAAAGGGGAGAACAAAGCGGCCTAGATCTGATACAGCTGCCTGTCAGAGAACGATGGCCTTGGCAAACGAAGAAGATGAGAAAAATCGCTGCGTCGCGATGGATTGGACGGTGATGGGGCGAGAAAAAAAAAAGGGCGAGTGAAAGGCAAATAATCAGCCGGTTCATCAGAGCCGTTGCCAGTTGTGCCAATGCAAGGGAGGTAGGTGCTCCGTAGATACTATCTGCTACTATACTAATTGATGAACACGCTGGAGACGGGAGACGTGCAGTGAGGCGAAGGTCAAGAATCAGCCGATCTGGTATGACGCATTGTATGGAGTACTTTCACCAGCACTTGGGAAACTTGATTGATACGCAAAACTATCGGGTGGCTACTGCTCTTGTAAAGTAGACTCGCAGTACTAGGAAGTTCCTGCTTTGTAGCTGTGGAGCCCTAGAATCTACTATGTGCTTAGTAGGAGTATCAGTTTATGAGATGCACATGGTCTCCTGAAGAGGCGCACCGCATTCTATACTACCTAGGGTAGTGTCTAATGGCGAGTAGGTAGTATTTACTACCTCCCCAGAAGCGCATTTTATCTTGTCTTTTTATTCTTTTGGGGGGTTTACATGCGAATAGGCGTTTAAAGATGGAGTTACCCGTTTGTTTATTCAAGGACGGTCTTTACGTCATTCCAGGGACGTACTTGACTTCAATTGCCAAAGGACGATCTTCGCAGGTTGCAGGTAGCAGGTAGTATACTACATAGTACTAAAGCCTAAAAATTAACACGAGGCCCATCACGCTCATCATATCTCACATGAATTGATAGAAATATTGCAAAAATACGGTCTATCGCGATAGTGGTAGTTTGATGTGTAATTCAGCAATCGAAGCCCCAGAAAATAGCCATTCCGGTGATGAATAGCTGAATACCTTGGTCAGACCAGCAACTCCATTCTTGAGTGACGCACGAGCTGTCTGAAGTTAACACTTTACATCATTCTGGGGGAAAGGCACTATTGAGAACACATACATCCAAATCCCTCAAGTAACGAGCAAACTGCCGGTGCGACATCTGAAAGTGTCGGGTTCTCGAGAGTCGTGAGGTCGTGTTCACCAGACGTCCTCGGGGTCGACCTCATGTTCTTCTCCGTCATCCCTGACGTGCTTGTGGTTTTTGTCTCTCTTCATAGACTTGCGCATGTCGAAGGCATCCTCGCTTGCCTTGTCTGGGTCGGTTGCATGATCACCATAGTAGTCTTTGACAACACGGAACACACTGTAACCGAGCCGCTTGTAAAACGTTATGGCCCGGTGATTGCTTCTCCGAACAAATAAGTCTACAAACCACGCGTCATTCGTATCGGCAGCGGACTCCAACTGCTCAACCAAAATTTTGCCAATTCCTAGTCTCCTTGCCTCTGGGGCCACAGTCAAGGCCGTGATATGGGCATGCCATGGAAGATAGTGCTCAGAGTACTTGTAAGCATCCGGTGATGATTCAAACTTGCCCATGACTTCAAGGAAGTTCTCGTTAGTAGGGGGTTGCATCGGAGAGTGAAGAGGCTGACGAACTGTACCCAACAATGTTTCCATCCATGTCTTCGCAGACCTGGAACAACGATGGCCATTTTGCGTAATACTGGAGGTAGAAGCTAAGCTCGTACGTCTCCGTTAGCGGGTCTAGGTTGCATTTGGAGAACTTGTTGACATCATCTGGTCGAAATCGCCGAAATGTTGTCATGGCTGTGGACAGTGGTGAGGGCGAGAAATGGTGGACAGTGATGATATTAATTTGAAATCAATGGCTTTAAACAGGCACGACGCAAAGCAATATATGGCACCTGCATTGACAATGGACCTGGTCATGATCAGTGATTGAATCAGTGACTGATGAGAGAGTCGGGAAATGGCTCATCGTTGGGGAGGGGGTTTATCATTACACTTGCTTGATAGTATCGGAATTTTGCGTGCATGAGTTGGTGTCGCATGGATGCTCAAACTCCCCTTGGCAATTTGCGAATTGTGGCTTGCCGCTACGGAGTACTAGTATTGTGAACGGGGGTTGAATTATGCTCTGTGGAGTGCTTTGTCCTTTCATCCTTGGTGCCCGAATCTCTGGGATAGTAGTAGTAGTATTAGGTACTAGTACTACTACTATCTACGGAGTACGAAGTACTATTAGCACGTTTCGAGTGGCAGTGGAGCTCAGTTCCTTCACACATCATTCGACACATATTCATAGCTGTCAGCGTTTGCAAATACGAGTAAAAGAATTGCACGGGAGAAATTACAATTGGAGTTTCACCCTGAATTTGATGCCAACTTCATTTTAAGTTGATTGGGGCTTGGTGGTGGTCTGAGTTCGTGGGAGTAGGAGTACAGTGCCAATGAGGTACCCCAGTCCCAGAAAGTACTGTACTCGGACCTGACAAGCCCTCCGCCGCTTCTCATGCTACTCTTGAGTCAACTTTCTGCTCAACATCAATTCCTAGTAGGTATCCGGCTAACACAGAACTTACTCGATTCACCCGGCAGTACTACTATTAGTCCTCTCAGAGTGCCGGAGGGAAGACGCCAGGAAACCGCAAAACCGCTACAGGGTTGCTTTATTGCGCCGCCGGGACACTCCTATAGTAAGCCCGCTCCTAAACCACCATGCCCGCGTCTCCGCGAACGCCGCGACACTCTCGAAACTCCTCGGCCGTGGACAGCTTTTCAGGATCGCCACAGAACCGACGACTGTCCAAGTCATCGATACGAGATACCGTAACACCATTCCGTGATCTGACGGACCAACACGATGCTCTGGACCTCTCAGTCCTCGCCAATAGTGGGACTGGAACTGGTGGCGGAATGGGGAACCTAGCTGACGAATTGGCCGATGCCTTTTCCGATTCTGGCGAGGAAGATGACTGTTACGAAGCCGATTTGCTTGACGCAGATATACAAACAGTCAATGGATCACTGCTGGAAATGGACGAAACGAGAGACGAGGCCGCGGACATCAACGGCTTCTCGGCCAACGACAGTACACGAGGAAAAGATGGCGGTCTCGGCCTGCTGTCCCCTCACCGAAAGGGTCACCAAAGAAAAAGTAGCCAGTATGATGGTAGTGACTATGGCTCAGAATCGGATCTTGATGTCGCTGGTATACCTCCAAGCCTCGTCGCGAAGATCGATGCTGTCGACTCTCTGGTGAGGCGTGGGACAGAAAACTACGGTGAACCAGCTGATGACGTACTGAAACGTGTGATTGATGGGTTGCGTGATCTCGGATCACAATCGAGTGTTGAAGGCAGCGCCTCGAGGTAAAAGCCACAACGCAGCGTAGTGCAGAACCACTATGTACTGACCTTATGTTAGGTTGATAACGGCACACTCGGCGCTCACAACACATCTTGCACATCAAACCCGGCAGCTACACAGTTTGACTTTTCCTTTATTGTCACCCCTCGCATCACCCCCTGACGCTGAGACAATCGATACTCTTGTGCCACTTCTTATGTCCCTTTCGGAGGATATGCCACGGCCATCGACCTCGGCGTTCAACTCTTTGACAGCTCTTCACTCGATCACGTCTGAGTTAATCCAGACTTTGAGTTATCTCTCTGATACGCTACACATGTCGCGACAGACGACAGCTACAGCGACGAGAAGATTGAAGAGTGCCAAAGAACTTGTGGCTGAGATGAGGAGAGATGACGAACTACGACAGCAGGGAGAGAGTTGGTTAACTCGGGGGAATTGGAGCGAGCGCCTTGAGAAGAGAGAGTGTGCAGGAGTATGTGGAGAGGTGATTGGAGGCTTTGAGGACGTTTGTAATGGATGGCGAGAGCGACTACTTGCCCAGGCAGAATCTCAGGCATGAGATACCACGCCGATTTGGGAACGCCGGCTTTCATTCTTCAATGAACGAACCAAGAGATTTATTTCCTACAACACCTCATTTGATAGAGTCGCGAGGCACTAATGACTCAAGGACATGATTAAATACCACATTTATAGACGTGTCTCGTCTCCAGCTGCCGCTTCGTCCCAACTAACGTTGCTCTCCGAAATTGCGATGCAGTTGTAAGTTTGGGAGAACACATCAAGTCCAGAGCCTCGACTGATCGGACGAATATATTCTTACATGGGCATGATGCGAAGTAATATGAGGTATTCTCGCGCGTTTGTGTGACATTTCCTTAAATGGATGGTGGCATACGTCAGAGGGGCTGAAGTGAAGTGACGCGAAACTGGTGCGTCAGAGAGGCGTCTGGCACGAAAAACGCGCCCCAACAATTACTGCCAGGGGCGGGGAACCAAAAACCGTGGAGGAGAAGAGCGCGGTCAATTGGGCACCATGGGTCTTCCATTTATGTACAAGGCACGGATGGTACATACACGCCCTGAATAATTGCTAGTGCAGCTTGGGATCAAATGATATCTTTTTGCAAAACTTTGATCAAAATGATGGGAAGGTTAAACCTCAAATTGTTAAAGATGGTGAACATGCCCATAAATGAATCCGTTAGCGATTTTTAAGTACTAACACATATCACCTAGTTCCTCACTGAAGCATGTGTATCAGATACTACTTTGGTTATTTCTGACGATATCCTGACTTTTAGCGATGAACTATTAGATGGTGCATCATTCACTTGGTTGTATTTCGTACTTTGTTGTATCTCTGCTGAACATCGATTTATAGCCAACCGTTTCATGCGCCAATTCAGCGCGCGCGCGTCCCATGATCAGACCCAGTGTTCTGCCGCATCCACAAAACAAAACAACAACATTAGGAAGTCAAGTGCCCGCCGTGGAAGTGAGCGTATGAATACTCTTGTGTGCGTCTTTTTTACATAGTAAATGCTAATTACGCACAACGTACCAGTTTAGTGGTACTAGTATCTGGCTACATATATCAAGTTGTACTTCGTAAATCTATTTTCGATTGGTACCTGTAGTAGGGGTACGGAGTATTAGTAGAAGTAGCAAGCCCAAGGTAATTGCGCACTGCAACAATAGACTCTCGATGACTGAGATTTAATTATCATGAATGGAAAGTCACCCATCAATGTGGTCTAGTCTCCTCCTTACAAGAAAAAACACAGCTTCTATAGCAGATCCCTCGCTTTTTTATCTACTATTGTGAAAAAAAAAATTATGTAGGCTCCGCTGATGTTTTTTTTTTTCTCACTCTCTCTCACATCTGCAGCGCTGTGAATAATACCTGGGACAGCGCGGGCTCAATTGTTGTCGACTCTGCAACCCGCGTTTTTTGTTCTCAAGTCGCAGTTATTATTCCACCCCCTTGCACGATTGCGCCTCCCAACTGGGCATAGCCCAACTCCCTCTCCCCTAGCGCCGCGCTGCCATCCCAGCAGCCAGCAGCCAGCCAGCAGCATTCAACCTTCCTCCGCCAGCCTTCACGACAGCATCGAGCCATCTTCACCCTCTAACCTCAGGCTGGCCTCTTATCGCCTCCTCGACTTGGATCTTCGCCAGCACCCGCGCCAGCAATAGCGATACATACGCACACCCCAGGCATCGTGGCCTGATGACCCTCTTTTGTGTTGCACTCGCTCTTGGTCACTTGACGTCAACAGCTCGCTTTGGCATGCGATAGATCTCATCCCCAGGCCCAGGCAGAGTTCTGGTGGATGGTGATAGGGACTAAGCCCAGCTATCCGCTTGCTGCGCAATTATTATCTCTCCCTCGTCTACAGCTAGTCGAACATCATCATTTCAGCATTCTTTCACCTTCCGCCCGCCCCCGCCTCGATTGCCAACGATCGATAACAGGATCCGAGGGGACTCCCCGCGGAGACTGTCGCATCCCGCCACGACAACAATGCCATTACCATCGCATTCACGATCACCCGCCATTGACGCAATATCCTTGCCTCCCAAGAAAGTCATGACTGAGTCAAAAACGCCTTCCATGGTCAGCCCGGCCCGCATGGCAACACCGCCGCCGCCCTCGGAGCGCGACCGACTAGACTCGAGACACAACATCGATAACAACGCAGCACGACGAATACGCAGTGGGACGAGAGTTAGCGATGCCCCGCGTCTCAGTGCATTTGATGTGGATGCTGTTAACAGCGCTTTATTGAGAGAACTGCAACGCCCTCACCGCGAGAGCACTCCTGGTACAAGTCCACATCGCAAACGCCAGCGAATCAATGGCGATCGGTTGGTTTTCTTTTCATCAGACTATTTCCAGTTGCTCTGAATCCGAGCTAATAGTACTTCAGCTTCATTCCCACTCGCTCAGGGCAAGATTTGCAGGCCAGCTTCAGCCTTTTGCACGAAGACGGATCTCCCGCAACACCCTCAAGACATAAGAAGAGGACACCGCATGGCGAGCTTCACTTCCAGAAGAGTGGGTTCCATTTTCCCTTACCTGACTGATGTGGTATGGACGAACTGCTAACTGTTTTCAAGCCGAAGAAGCAAACCGCACATTCTCAACACTACTTCGTGCCGAACTATTTGAAGGATCGGTACCACAGGTGACGCCTCCGGCATTATCACCAGATAGCACTTTACCAACGTCCTCACATGTTAATGCCCACGATGGTACACGATCACAAACTCCCCCAAACAACGGTTCCGTCGCCTCACTACCCTCATCACTAACACCATCAACACCGCACAAGAACCTCTTCTCGTACCTCTCTCCTCGCCATCACAGTCACGCTGCTGGCCATCTGACCCCCTCAAAAACACCGCAAAGCCGCCATGGCCCTAACCTAGACACGAGAGCTGAGATATACAGTCTATCTCCTGTACGACTGGGTAGTCAACAAATGCTCCTAAGCCCACGTCGTCAGCCTAGGGCGGTAAGCAAGGTACCATACAAAGTTCTTGATGCACCAGAGCTCGCAGACGACTTTTACCTCAACCTAGTCGACTGGGGGAGTGCCAATGTCCTCGGTGTCGGACTGGGATCCAGTGTCTACATGTGGAATGCTCAGACCAGTAAGGTTAATAAGTTATGCACTCTGGATGATGACACCGTGACGAGTGTGTCTTGGATACAAAAGGGAACACATCTCGCCATAGGCACTGGAAAGGGCCTTGTTCAGATTTGGGACGCTGAGAAGGCCAGGAGGTTAAGAACCATGACTGGACATACCGCCCGCGTGGGATCACTGGCTTGGAATACGCACATTCTTACGTCTGGATCTCGCGATCGGCTCATCTATCATCGAGATGTTCGAGCACCAGACCAGTGGCTGAAGAAGCTTGTCGGCCACAAACAAGAGGTGTGCGGCTTGAAGTGGAATTGCGAGGATGGTCAGCTGGCCAGTGGCGGCAACGACAATAAACTCATGGTCTGGGATAAGCTATCAGAAACGCCTTTGTGGAAATTCTCGGATCACACTGCCGCTGTCAAGGCCATCTCTTGGTCACCTCACCAGCGCGGCTTACTCGCTTCTGGGGGTGGTACAGCCGACCGGCGTATCATCTTCCATGACACAGTCAAAGGAACGGTTGTCAATGAAATCGACACTGGAAGCCAGGTGTGCAACATTGCCTGGTCCAAGAACTCGAACGAAATCGTCTCAACACATGGCTACAGCCAGAACCAGATTGTTGTATGGAAATATCCATCCATGACGCAAGTAGCTAGTTTGACGGGACACACATACCGTGTCCTGTATCTAGCCATGAGCCCAGACGGGCGGGTCATTGTAACAGGAGCCGGTGACGAAACGCTGAGGTTCTGGTCTGTTTTCGGCCGCCGACCTGGGACTCGGGAAGACGGTGAAGCCGGAGGTGGGAAATTTGCGGACTGGGGGATCATTCGATAGACTGGACGGCTTTTATGCTTTACAGGGCACCATCCAGCTTCGATCTTATCCTTCATGCAGCCTCATTTCACGCCATGTCCTCTATCCCTATTTACAGGCCCTGGACTTTCTAGGCCGGCTTTTTTCAGCAGCACTCTCCAATGAAGTAGGTCAGCGAAGCTTCCAAAGTTGAGGCGGGTTGCATTGTGTTTTTGGCCCCCGATGGGGAATTAGGGCAGCCCCCTTGCTATTTTCTTCTTTCACTCAGCTGTATCATTTGGCATAATCTGGCGTGATGGTAACTATGGCTCTTCTCGTCTTTCCCTGGCGATATGGTGGCCACTACAGGTGTTACGGTGGGCTGTACATTGGGCAAAGGGGTGGCTTGGCTTTATGCTTATAGCATATGAGACGGTATGGGTAGGCGGTCGGGAAGCGTCTCGGTAGCGATGTTATTTCATGCCAGCATAGCGCAACTAGAGAGTAGGATGACGGAAAATCTGAAATCCATTGACTTGCGACTTTCGCAACAGAGTCTGAATTGAAAGAGCAGATTCAACATGAAAATTGACGAGTCAAGGATATACTTGCAATGTGAATATTTCCCACGAATATCGATGGCCTTGGGAGTCGGTGGATATCATCATTAATGGATATTGCCTGCCTAAGGTACCTAGGGATGAATGGTTCCCCCATTCGAACCACTTGTTTGCTCTGTACTCCTTCATCATTCCCCATAAATACAACGGCATGGACCAACTCCCAAAGACGTTGAAACAGACATATTGCAAGCAAATAATTAGAAACAATACTCGGGTTGCATGTCCCAAACGCCAAAGACGCACACAGTATCATATTGCCCGTCCAGTTCATTCCCATCTCGCTCCTACGCAGTATTCTTTACAGTTTGCACTAGTATCACGCTTGAACGCTCTAATTCTTTCCAATTATCCTTTCCCGAGTCACGTCCTTTGCCCCCCCATCCACTCCTGTAGCACTCGCCGTAAATGAGCTCTCATCGAGCAAGGGTATTCGATCTAGGCTCGTAGTTCGCGAGAATCTCATGCCCGACTCTGCCGGCTGTGCAGTAGCCGACGGATCCGGCAGCTGTGCCTCCAAGCTAAGAGCAGGAGCCGAAGGAGTATCGTGATGGGGTGCCATCTGAGGGGATTGAAGCAATAGCTCGGGAGAATTTTGCCATTTGATCACATCGGCCTTCATAGCCTCCAACTCTCTCTGGAAGCGCTTGCCAAACACGTCGATGTAGTATGTTGAGCCATTGTGTATACTCCAGCCGAAGACAATGAGAAGGAAGGCCGTGGATGCGTAGCGACTAAGAAACCAAAGAGGACAGGGAAGCATGGTGAGCACCGCATAGCAGTATTGGATCATCATGAAGGCCGGCTCTTGTAGACTTTCAGGGAGGGAGAGCACGAATTTCCCGATCCAGGTCTTGGCATATGACCTGCGAAGCCAAGTGAAGGATGTGGGCCGGCCAGCGGCAATCTTCTCTCGGCGGCGAACGGTAATGAAGAAGTAATAACTTAACTGCCAAACGGCATAGGGAATTGTGCTCCAGGCTAGCATAGACACGATATTGGCATATGCTGTTGGTGACCCTGGAGTCGAGTTCTTGATTGTCCAGATGGCAGGAAAGCGTTCCTTCATCTCTTGAGGGGGCAAGAGATGCACGATGCAATGCAGTGTTGCGCAAGGCATGATGTGTATGAAGAGTGATGTGACCTTGTCAAAGCTGTGGAATACGAGGGAGTTACGCCACATAATAATTGCCACAGCGTTGTTGCCATAGGCCAGACAATAAGCAGCTGTGAACAGGCGCTTGGAGGTAGGGAAGACCCAAATGCTCAACATTAGCAGTACGTTGACGAAGTAGCAAAGGTCAGCCAAGAAATAATGGTAGCCGCGTCGGTGGTAGGTGAAAACGCGAATGGGCATGAAGTAAATGAGTTGTGCGGTATACCAGAGGTGGAAATATTGAGGATAGCCGCCGATGAGGTATCCGCTCGCGAAGATGTTCATAACACCACAAATGAAGGATATCTTCTCCCGCAGGCTGATGGCTTTCGTGTCGTTCCACTGCTTACCCAGTTTCTCGACGTGCTGACGCATGCGCTTCCTGTACCGATCGAGTTGCTCATCGGCTGAGGGGACACGCCGCCTCCATTCTTCCACCATACGGTCACGGGCAAGCTGAGTCTTGGACTTGAAGGCCTCTCTGGACCGCCGCACCTTGTCAGTCTGGGCTGAAATGCCTTTCTGAAGCTTTTCAAGCTGCTGCGGCAGAGCGAACCCGTCCAGTAGATCAAGAACAGTAAGCCGCTCGGGCGGCGGGAGTGTATCCCAGTCGTCATGGTAGGAGCTGCTTCCGGAGAATGACGGATTCCTCGAGAGCTTGGGGCTCTTTGGGGTTGTATCGCTAAGTGTAGGGGTGCCAGGCACAATGGCCTCTGGCGGTGATGAACTGAGAGACGATAGCTCGGGTTCTGTAGGGATGACGGAGTCGTCGTCGACCATCGAATGGTGAGGCCGCTTCCCTTTGGTCGGGATGGGAGCCGTTGCCGGCTCTTCGTCCATGTCTGCAGTGAGATGGACCTCGAAATCTACCGTTTGGGCTAGGAGCAACGCCAAGTTAGACAAACTATCTTGTCGCCTTATGGGGAAGAACGATGGCCACATACCTATAAAAGCAGAACCAAGTGCCTGGCTAGCTATTCCACCCACCTGGAGAACAGCTCTGGCGCGTGAGGTTGAAGAAGTTCAACTCTAGAGCTTGACACAACGAAGAGCATGAAGCGCTTAGGTTCAGTGTTGATTCGGAGGGTAAGGTGGGCGGCAGGGCTTTTAGCCACAGTAATGGCCACGTCAAGCAGTCGAATACAAGGCGGAGGAGGCGGAGGGAGAGGCGCTTGACGGTGAGCACTTGGAAAGTTGCAGGAGGGGAAAGGCTATGATAATACTAATGGAGGGGTCCAGCAGTTCTTCGGGCTAGATAAGTAGTACGTCGGCAAGTCTCTTAGGTTGTGAGTTTATATGCAGCCTAAACACAACACCGCTGTTCCCCTCGATGATCATCCAGCACGTTCTTTGGTGTTGTCACCATTGTTGGCATGGGCGCCCCCGGGTACGTTCATGTGCTACTTCAGTACAGGATTGTACTCGACGGTACTTCTTTGTTGGTCTGAAAATCATTGCAATACAAGTCGCAAGTAGGTCCATTTCTCAGATAAACTGTACTTGTGCAAGCCATTAAGGTATCGGGTACCCTGAACAAGTGCACACAACCCAATTATCCATCCCCACCCCACACAGCTTTCTTCGTGACACTAGCGTCCCTTTGGGTTATACTAAACGCCACACGGATCACAAACGGCTGACAATGTTGCTGCTTATACGGAGTACATGCCTGTGCGTTGAGCAGAAACACACGTAAACCAGCAGCCTCTTTTCACATTTTTCAATATTAAAAACGTTCGAAACACCTAGGAATGAAGCAAACTCCCAAGGCTTCCAGAGGAACAAGGAGATATTATGGTGAGTTTACTTAGTGGAGTGGGTTCTCAGTAAGCAGGCAAAGGTTGGACGGAGTAGGTACCCAATAATACGACTCTAGACTGTTGGGAGAACTTGCGCCAACCCACCGTTCTCGTTCATGCGCTGCACGAATTTTTCTCTCTCGTTTTCCCAGCTGGCAGCCGCTTGAAGAGGTGGTTTGGGTGTGGTTCTACTGCCATTGTACAACTGGCCGTCCCCTTCCATCGGTTCCTTGGATGCCTCCCACCTTCTTTGGATCACGGTGTGTATATGGCCGAACGGGCATGTGAGAAGTTACGACAGATGAGAAGTCCGCCTGACTCGTAGACTTGCTGCTGGTTTCTCCTTTGCATGAGGACTGTATGATTGTTGTCATGCCAGGTGCTGTGATCCAAACCTCTGGTTGGACAGCGCCAGATGGAACTTGCACAAAGCCAGGTGACTGACCACTACTCCGTCATACCTAGTAGTACTGCTACATATAGTATAGATAGATACATAAGGTACTATTAGATTAGTAGTGATGTTGGGAGTGGCCCTTGTCAAACCGAATCACGTGAAATTTCGCGTGAGACAGGTCGTCAGCACAAACCTATAGGTACCTTCGTACCTTTAAATGCAAGATCCACAGTGCCTCTCGTACGTCGTACAGTATTACTCCGTACCTTAGTACTAAAGTAAGAGACGTCTGTGCTTTCCCCCACCACGATAGGTATCTTTACCACTAGTACTACTTTCCTAGTACTGCCCATTAGTTTGCGCGACGCGTCCGGCTTCTTTTTGCATTGCGAATCGCTCCCGCACAGCGTCTTGCCTCCCCGACTATGACTAGCGGGCACTTGATACATTATCCTGAACGTATCCAATTCACGCGACACAGCCCATGAGCTAGTTGGCTTCGCGCAGTCTTCATGCATGGTGCTGTCGTCGCTACGATTCGTCTATAACCGCGTGTGCGCCAGCCGACCTTTAGGATTCTAATTCACACAAACCCCCCTCCCCTCCTCCTCGCCATTTTCGATTAGTTGTTGAGAGTTGCCCAACAACATCCTTCGCAATGGGGAAACTCATACGCCTCGAATTAAACAGTGCGTTCCATCACATTGACAACTCAGTGCTGTCAAAGACATGTTCTAATGCGTCCCAGACTTCAAGTCCTACAAGGGCCATCATACCCTTCTGTTTGGCGATTCCTACTTCACTTCCATAATCGGGCCCAATGGATCCGGCAAGTCGAATTCGTGAGTCTGGCCTTCTAGCACGGAATTGTACCGTCCTTCAAGTTAATCTAACGCGATGCGATTTCATAGTATGGATGCTATTTCCTTTGTCCTCGGCATCAAGTCGTCACATTTGCGCTCCGCTCATCTCAAAGACCTTGTCTATCGCGGGCGCGTCCTGAAGACCTCGAAGATCAACGACGATGGCTCCGCCGAAGCCAACGAAGACGCGGATGGCTATCCAGATGTTGACGATAAAGCGTCTCGGAGTGATCCCAAGACCGCGTGGGTCATGGCAGTTTATGAGGATGATGCTGGAGAAGAGCAAAGGTGGAAGCGATCCATCACGAGCCAAGGGGCCAGTGAATATCGCATCAACGATCGAGTCGTCACCGCACAGCAGTACAACGAAGCCCTTGAAGCGGAAAACATTCTCATCAAGGCAAGAAATTTTCTTGTCTTCCAAGGAGACGTTGAAGCTATTGCCTCACAATCTCCTCAAGATCTTACTCGCCTCATCGAGCAAATTTCGGGCAGTCTGGAATACAAGGTCGAGTACGAAAGACTTCACGCTGAAGCCGACCAGGCTGTTGAAAACCAGAATTTCCAACTGCATCGCCGTCGTGGTATCAACTCCGAAATCAAGCAATATCGCGAACAAAAAAAGGAGGCCGATAACTTCCAGAAAAAAACGGAAGAGAGGGACG
Source organism: Hypomyces perniciosus (assembly GCA_008477525.1). NCBI lineage: Eukaryota > Fungi > Ascomycota > Sordariomycetes > Hypocreales > Hypocreaceae > Hypomyces > Hypomyces perniciosus. Next base: position 1,229,138 of record SPDT01000010.1, read on the forward strand.
CCGCGATAGTCACACACTGCCTTTGGAAGCTCTATCACTTCCAAAAGGCCATGGATGAATCGAGTGCTGCCATTCAAGACCATCAAGAGGATTTGAAGGAGCTGCGACGAAATGTCGAGGGTTTCGAGACCCGACTTGATGCTGCACGAAAAGATCAAGCTGCGACCAGCCGACAAGTTACTAGGGTAGACAAGGACATCAAGCTCAAAGAAAGGAGCATTGAAGACAAGGAAAATGCTCTAGTCCCAATTGATGAGAAGGTACACGAATCCTCGCAACAGATCGAGAAGTTGCAAGGTCAAAACCAGAAGGTGGGTAAAGAGCTAGAGGAACAGGCAGACATCGTGCAGAAAGTACAGAAGGATATCGAAAACGTCAAAAAGGCACAATATGTTTTTGAAAAGGACATCAAGGAGCAAATGAAGCAACAAGGGCGCGACATAAGCGATGCAGACCGCAAAGAGTACAACACGCTCCGTGCCCAAGTCATGTCACGTTCTGGTGCCAACCAGGCTAAATTGGAAAATCTTGAACGACAGAGAAAGGCCGACGAAGTCACCGTCAATAATCTCAAGGGGAAGGTCGACAGCATTTCAGCCACCATCGAAAAGATGGAGACTGGATTAACGAGTATCGGAGAGAGGCGGAGTGCAGCTGAGTCTGCTACAAAGGAGATCTCCAATGATATCACTACCAAGAAGAAGGAATTTAATCAGCTGCAGTCAGAGCGGGTACGAACCAACCAGAAACGGACAGAACTCGAGGAAAAACTTGAAGATGTGGCAAGAAAGTTGAGGGAAGCTGACGACGGTCGACGCCAAAATGATCGGGAGGCGCGGATGAAGGAGATGGTGACGACTCTGAAGCGCATATTCCCAGGGGTCCGTGGCCGAATAGGCAATCTTTGCTCCCCCAAACAAAAGAAGTACGATGAAGCCGTCATTGTTGCCCTCGGCAGGGACTTTGACTCTGTTGTCGTCGATACAGAGAAGACTGGTGTTGATTGCGTTCAGTACCTGAAAGAGCAAAGGTTTTCACCAATGACCTTTATCCCCCTTGACAACATCAAGGTCAATGCTGTGAATACGGCAATCAAAGGGTTTTCAGGGGCAAGACTCACAATCGACACTATCAACTTTGATCCCTCGGTGGAAAGGGCGATGTCATATGCGTGCGGCAGCTCTGTCGTGTGCGACACGCTGGAAATTGCCAAGCACATTTGCTATGACAAGAAGATACCTGTTAAAGCAGTGACGCTGGAAGGCTATATTATTCACAAAGCTGGTTTGATGACTGGTGGTCGTGGCCCCGAGTCCAAGGGCGGAAAGCGAAAATTCGAAGAAGCTGATGTCCAAAACCTGCAACGGATGGCCGCCAAACTGAAGGATGAAATTGATCGACTACCTAAGGCTGATCGGCGCGGGACGCAAGAGGAATCCCTTCAGATCGAACTTGCCGGTCTGGAACGGCGGTTGAGCGCAACAAGGGATGAGTTAGCCGCGTTCAACAAAAATTGGGAGAGTCAGAAGCGTGAGCTTGACAATCAAAAGAAGCAGCTGCAAGAGCTCCAGCCCAAGTACGAGGAACAGGCCTCGCAGTTGGAACGTACAACGGAGACAGTACAAGCATTCCAAGATGCCATCGCACGCATCGAGGATGAGGTCTTTGCAACATTTTGCGCAAGGCTTGGGTATAGCGACATTCGTGCCTACGAAGCTTCTCAGGGGAAATGGGAACAGGAGATTTCAGAGAAGCGTAACCAATACGAAGTTCATACACAAAGACTCGAAAATCGACTTAAGTGGGAATTGGCACGCCATGGCGATACTGAGACGCGTATCAAACGGATGCATGAGAATATCCGACGATTGAAACACGACATGAAGACTTATACTGGGGAGAAGGCCGAGATCGAGGAAGCAATGCGTCAAGACCAGGACGAGCTCGAGGCCTTACGTGACACTCTAGAAGAACTCAAGACCGAGCTGGCAGAAAAGAGTCAAAAGGTCAGCGAGGCTCGGACAGAGTTGCACAAACGTAGTAAGGATATCGAGTCCCGGCAGCGGGATATTAATGCACTGGAAACAACTGTTCAGAAAAACAGCGCAAGAAAATCAGCCCTCCTTCGACGGTGTCGACTGGAGCAAATTCAGGTGCCACTGGCTGAAGGTGCACTTGACAATCTGCCGACCGAAGACGATCTGTTGCGACAAGATCCTGATGCGATGGATGTTGACGGTGGGGATGAGGAGATGATGGATATTGCTCTGGACGACCACGGAATCGAAATAGATTTCGATGGCCTTGATGAAGAATTGAAACAGGTCAGTGTCCCTCAGCATTATCAGCTTGGGGTGAAGTAGACTGACAAAAGATACAGTCTGGCGAGGCCAATGTTGAAGACACATTAACGGAGAAGATTTCGGCACTAACCGCAGAACTAGAGAAGCTCAACCCGAACATGCGGGCCATGGAGCGGTTGGAGAGTGTGGAGACCAGACTAAAGCTGACGGACCAAGAGTACGAAGACTCGAAGGCAGCCGCCCAGAGAGCTAAGGAGGCCTTCAATGACGTCAAACAGCATAGATATGAGCTGTTCAACAAGGCATTTACCCACATCCAAGAGCAAATATCTCACGTTTACAAAGACCTCACTCGATCAGATGCATACCCCTTAGGTGGTCAGGCCTATCTGGATATCGAGGAAGACACAGACATGCCCTACTTATCCGGTATCAAATACCACGCCATGCCGCCACTGAAGAGATTCCGAGATATGGAGCATCTGTCGGGTGGAGAAAAAACAATGGCTGCACTTGCGCTCTTATTCGCCATCCACAGCTACCAGCCGAGCCCGTTCTTCGTCCTGGACGAGGTGGACGCTGCATTGGATAACGCCAATGTTGACAAGATCAAGAAGTATATTCGAGAGCATGCCGGTCCAGGTATGCAATTCATCGTCATTAGCCTCAAGGCGGGTCTTTTCCAGGATAGCGAAAGTCTAGTCGGTGTATACCGAGATCAGGAGGTGAATAGTTCAAGGACTCTGACATTAGATGTAAGTCTCCCCTATCCATACTTTGATAGGTACCCTGTGCTAATGACTACTGCTGCAGCTCCGAAAGTATGCTTGATGAAGAGTTCGTCTAGCACTGCTTGCCTTTGTATCAATAGTAATGACAGATGGTTCGCGTTTGGTGGCTGGGTTTGACTGGGAAGGGGAGACACAGGACATCAATGGATGTTGTTGAGGTCTCAGCCATTGGAGTCTATGAGCTATGATTTGCGCGGCGCATATACGAGTTTCACTTTTTAAACGGTGCTTGTTTATATAAAAGTTATAGCTGTCAATCGGAATATAGTTATAACTGCTCCGGAAGCCTTAACAGAGTCTCATTCTATCTAAAATCAGACGTTAAATCCACCTATATTATTAGGGAATTAACACCAGATTTTATACTTTATTTCTTAATAGTATTCCTTAACACTTAAAGTAAATTAATATAAAATTAAAACAATTTAACTATATATAGTTTATATATATAGGTAGTATATATAACTAAAGGGTTATATATTTTTAGATTTTTATTAAAGTTATTATAAAAGGTTTATATAGCTAATATATAATATTAATGTATAGAGTAGCTAAGTGCTATAACTAGGAATTAGCAGGGAAATAGAGGAATAATAATTGGGCAGACATTTCCCCGAGTTTTCCCGGATATTTCCCGGATATTTCCTTTTAAGGGCTATAAAGGAGAAAAGGGAAAGTTATAGTAAAAAAGGTATAAGTTTCTTACCCTTTTATTCTATTATATATTAACAGCCCTTTAATAAATTTATTGAGTAGTGCTATTTACACAGATAGAAATTGCTATTCACACAGATAGTCCGTGCGCCGCCCGCAAAAATCTCCCTAGCTTTCAATTCCTAAGATTTTCAATGACACATTTAGCTATACAATAACACCACTAATCTAATATTATCGGCGCCCTTTACTGTAATAGATATCCCCATTAACCCTTTATTAACTCAATCTAAAGATGCGTCTGGCTTTAACTTTATCGATTACGCGGATCCTAATAGCGAAAATCCTAGGCGGCTGCAGTTACCCTTAGAGCTGCTAGATTTGCCTGAACCTGAGTATGAAACATCGCAACAATAGAGCTGTTTCTCGGCTACAGTATTAACTAAGATTGAGGAGTTTAATGATATTGTGCTAGCCATACAGCCAGAAGAATAGTCGGGCTGGGGAGATTCTGTATAGAGTAGATAAAAGGGATATTGAAGACCTGTTAATTGAAGTAATATAATATATTGCTGCTGCTATCTATTATAGTATTATATAAAGGATTAAGTTATATAGTGCAAGTAGCTGCAGGGAGATTTTTGCAGGCAGCGCACGGATTATCTATATAAATAGCAATTTCTATCTATATAAATAGCACTATTTAATTTATTTAATAAAATTTAAAATATTAATTATTTATATTTAAAAATATTTAAAATTATAAAAAAGTTATTAATATATAATTTTAAATTTTTAAATTTATTAAATTTTATTTTATAAAACTTTTATTTATTTTAAATTATTATATAATTTATTTAACTATTATAATGTTTATAGAAATTATAAAAAATCTTTAGTATTTTTATATATTATACTTTAAAATTATTTTAAAAATATAATTTAATTATATATAATTTTTTAAAGTTTCATAATAGAATTATTAATTAATTAATTATATTTAATAATTTAAATAGTTCATTTTATTTATATATTAAATTTATTATAATGTATTGAAAATATAATACTTTTAGTGTAAAAAAAAGTATGGCGACCTTAGGGTCCTGGCGAAGATGTGGTCAGGGACTCTACAATGCGGGCCGATCGGGCCGATCTACTTCCGTACCTTTACCTCATCCAACACCTTGCGCTCAGGTAGGTTATTGCTCCTTTAGTACCTTATTCTTACAGATTGAAGTAGTCGTGATCAGTTTATTCTGGATATTTCGCCTTTGCGGTGGGAATTCCGACGTCAACCGATAAGAGACGAATCTTCTGCGCAGATCCTGGAAAAGGTTGAGGGCCAAGCATTGACCCAAAGGTAACAATGATGATGCATTACTAGCTTTGACAATAATGGTCTGCCTTGCGCCGCCACAAACCATAACCGCATCGAAAATCGTATCGCCTTTGTGACGCCTGTTAATGTCGCGCCTCTTATGGCCCCCCCGTTCTTTTTCTCCTCTTAGCATTGATATCGCAATACGGCGCATGACGATATCTCTCGAGACACTCCAGCCGCGTTATCAGCAAAAGCTCTTTGCCATCTCTGAGCAGCAAGGTCTCATATTGTTAACAGCATTTTATCCAACTCCTGCCTCTGCCAACGAGGCGTAATTTTGGCGCAATGGATCTCGCAGTGACGCTGATCAAAGCGGTCATGCGGGCGTTCTACTCGACGCGCGACATCCTGGTTGTGGACGCATTGATTCTTCATGAGGCGTACGTCTTGCCCTTGCCCATGGATACTTGGCAGAACAACAGCTGAGAGTTGTGAACAGTCTCCGCGACGATGACCTCGCCTATCTTATGGCTATAAATACGAAAGATCTTCACAAAATATGTGGCAAACTACGAGAAGACCGGTTCCTGACAGTGTATGTCTCGGCCTTGGCCACCAAGACGTTGCTTCAAGACCAGACGCTTACCAGGACAGACATACGAGATCAGAGCTGCGACCAGGAAATCCGCGACCGAGCAACCGCACGTGGTACTACATCAACTACCGACACACCATCGACGCGATCAAATGGCGAGTTTACACTATCGACAAGGACGTTCAGGGAACCACGGTGCCGGCAAACGAGAAGAAGGAGTACTTTTGTTCATTTTGCAAGGCGGAGTGGACGGCAATGGAAGTTTTGGATAGCGTCGGTCCAACCGGCTTTCTATGCCACCGCTGTCACCATACTCTATCGTTTGAGTCGGATCGCAACGCTGGCGGGCACGAACAGTCGACGCGCCTCAACGACCAGTTCAAGTTCATCAGTGAACTTCTCCCCAAGATAGACGCCGCTCATATCCCCGAATGCGATTTCGATCGAGCATTATCGAAGGCGCGACCGGTAGTCCGTGATGCCACACACCAACGCGCTGCAACGATAGCTGTTGAAGACGGCTCAAGTCGACCCATGGCGGTCAGGGGCCTTACAAACACAGGCCCCCAATCCATTGCCGTCAATATTTCAACATCCGATGGTCCTTCAGCGGCGGAGAAGGAGGCCGAAAGGATTCGCAAGGAAAAGATCGCACAACAAAATGCACTCCCCTCTTGGATGTCCAACAGTACTATTACTGGAGAGTCATTTTCAGGCGCAACTGACACTGGCATTGCTGGGGTAAAGAGGGACGAAGTTGACCAAAAATCTGCCCATAACCAAGTGACTGATGGTAATGCGACGACGCAAATCGACGACATTTTCGAGAAGCTCAAGGCGGAACAGGCAGCAGCCCTGGCGCGAGAGGGAGAGGCAGAGGAGGATGAAGAAGAGGAGTATGGCTCAGAAGAAGAGGAAGATGAGTTTGAGGACGTCCCAGCCACCGGCAGCAACTCTGGCTTAGGCACACCTGGTATCAAGCGAGAGGCTTCAGGAGAGCCATCTGGCGCCCAGTCCCGGAATGAAGACAGCTCGGATGAGAGGGCAGCCAAGAGGGTCAAGGTTGAGCCAGAGGTGAAGCAGGAAGGAGGCAGTAGTGGGGAAGAAGAGGATGACGAGGAACTGGAGTTCGAGGACGTGTAAGTTATTCAAGACGGGGGGGTTGCTTGATTGTAAAGAACTCAGGGGTGGCAAGGCGTTTGATGTATAACATGGATGTAAATTTGTCTTCAGTTGGCTGCCTGAAACTGCCAATGTACATGATATTAGTGAATAAAAGAAATCTATAACAACCTGGCTACACACTGATCTGCCGTTTGGATGAGGCTGAGGATGGGCTGGGCTAATACTAGTGGTATTAATAAGGCATGAGAGTTGGAATGGCCATTGAACCGCCCAGTCGTCATGTTCTTTGCCACAGCCAACTCACTTGGCTGTCTGTGCCAACCAACACACATACTCCATACAACCCACATGATCGAGGATCTCTCATCTCATTCGCTTTACACCTGTACAGACACCAAACCAACCCAGTTGCAACGAGCGTGTGCACTACGGTGCTCACCACCATGCCGCCGTCGCCTTTTCAAGACATCTCAAGTAGCATGCTCTACCAGTAAGGACCTGTAAGGTATGCATGCTCTTGGAAGAGGGCTGGCGATCTCTTGACCATGGCCCCAGAGCTTCCACGCATCTTCTTGCTGCCGACGCATTTGCAGCCAAATGAGCAGCACGAGCTGGAGGACAGCATACCAACTCTCACATACGATGTCCGCGAGGCTGATGTCGTTCTGGGCAAAATTTCCAAACGCGAGCGTGCCCTCTTTGAACTTAGGCGCCTAAAACTGCAGACGGAACCGTTGGATGGCGGAGGCTCTGGTGAAAGCAAAACTACTGAACAGGTAGATGGTGCATCGGAACCACCATTGAAGCACCAGAGAGTATCAGTGTCAAAGCCTGAGACAAAGCACGGATTGCCGGAAGGTAATCATGATAACTTGGCAAGCATCAAGTCTTCTCAGCCTAGCGAGACGGGGGATATCATCATGGTACTCAAGCTAGCTTGGTTGACAGACTCCCTGAAGCAGGATGCGACAATGCCAGTTGACAACTACCTCCTCTATCGAGGCCGCAAGATTCCCTCTGAGCCCACGATGGTTCTAGATCCCACGCTTATTCAAGCATCACGAAAGAGACAGAGGCAATATGTAGGCAAGCCTCGTCTCACTGGCGCTACTCTAGAGTTTCTCGAGCGTTCAACAGAAGATCAACAAAGTGCCAACCACGGGTTATCACCAATACCGATATCAACATCTTCATCACCATATTCCCCACGAAAAGCTCGGCGCTCGGGTCATGGAGGTGTTGCAAGTGGTCAGGGGCAAAATCAGCCGCCAGCTCTTGTCCACGAAACTACATCTGAGCATGATGCAACATTGCCGCTGATTCCGGTGTTCCTCAATACAACGTACTCGTGCCAGAGGCCCTCGCCGGTTAACCCACTGAATGCCGCCTTCGTCGAGGAGCTCAAGACTATTCGCACGCTGCGACTTCTCCAAGGGGATCAGGTGGGTGTGAGGGCCTACTCAACGTCAATTGCTACGTTAGCTGCGTATCCTTACCCTCTGAAACGTCCACAAGGTGAGTTTAGTTTCTCTCTCTTCTTGTTGAATAGGAGCGGGCTTCGGGCTAACCGTACTCTTCTGTCTGCTCAACTATGTAGAAATTGCAAGGCTTCCAGGTTGCGGCACTAAGATTGCCGAATTATATCAACAGTGGAATAAGGTTGGACGTACTAGCGAGACTACGGCAGCCGAGGCCAACCCGAAGTTGGCAGTCCTCAAGAAGTTTTACGATATCTGGGGCGTCGGGGATACAACAGCTCGCCAATTCTACAGGAAAGGTGCGTTGCAGACAACAACCCCTGGTCAGCAACAATGCTCAATATTGAATTGTTGCATTTACAGGCTGGCGAGACCTTGATGACATCGTCGAGCATGGGTGGGATATCCTAAGCCGAGTACAGCAGATTGGCATCAAGTACTACGAGGAGTTTCAGCTCAAGATCCCGCGGGCTGAAGTAGAAGCGATTGCCAATACTATCCTTGACCATGCATGTCGCATCGAGCCCGGCTTCCAGATGGTCATTGTTGGAGGCTACCGGCGAGGGAAGAGTGGAAGTGGCGACGTGGACGTCGTGCTAAGTCACCCAGATGAGGCCAAGACTCTTGATATGATTGACAAGCTGGTTGTGAGCCTGGAAAAGAGTCACTTCATCACACACACGTTGAGCCTATGGACACGAAACAGTGAGCGCGGGCAGATACCACTATCGTGGAGAGGCGAAGGCCGACCTGCAGGTTCAGGATTTGATACACTGGACAAGGCGTTGGTAGTTTGGCATGATGCTAACGGGGAGATGAACGCTGTGACGGGGACGGTGCCTCACCGGAGAGTGGACATTATCATCAGCCCATGGAAGACAGTTGGGTGTGCGGTTGTCGGTTGGAGCGGAGGCACGACGTTCGAGCGAGATCTGCGACGATATTGCAAGAAAGAAAAGGGCCTCAAGTTTGATAGCAGCGGCATCCGAAGCCGAGTGGATGGATCGTGGGTGGATCTCGAAGGGGGTGGGCAACGTGGGCCTGCTCCGGATATAGAGACAGCGGAGAGGCGCGTATTCGAAGGTCTCGGGCTGGTGTGGCGGCCACCAGAGGAAAGGTGCACAGGATGATTAGTTTTGGTTTAGTGATGATCAATGGTGACATCTCCAATGGTCCTCGTTACATGTGCTGTTTCCCTGTTCCCGAGATATGAGAATAACTTGCGTAAGACTCAGTTGCTTACCCGAGAGCCGAAGGGGCGGACGAACTTTCGTACCCTGCTCAGGCTCTTGGTAGTCGTAATCATACTAATACTAAGCCGAGTAAGAAAGGAATGGAATGGTTTCCCACAGCACAAGACGCAGCTGAAGCGGACTTCCAAGCCTCGTTGGCGGACTTTCAACGCCCTTTTGTCGGGCAATCTATGCACAGGCACACAACACATACGCAGACAAGAATGATACCATTTGATCGACCGTGACCCGTAAGCTATTGTGACGTAGCGTCTCGGATATTCGGTGGGTCTTCAGGTACTAGTAATACTACCTTGACAATCAAGCATATTTCGTAGATAGTGCGGAGGAATACTTCGTACATCGGGAACATCTAATATTGTATTGTAGTATTGTACAGAGCGAACAACTGCTGGTCAAGGGTTGTTAGCCGTAGCCCCTGTTTTATTGACACCTGTTGACATTAATACTTTATCTCCTCATTAACATGATGCTCATCAATAGTACTTGTACTACAACCTAGTATCTATCATAGTACATACACATGTAGAATCATACAACACCCCCGGCGTTCGGATGATAGTCACCACCGATCAATCATGTGGAGTTCCTGTTCTCCGATTGATTTGATGCCACAGTTGCATTGAGACACGGCGCATTTAATGGAATCTCCGACATAGTATTCCGAATCTGGAACCCACCGGACCTTAGCCTCGTGGCTTGGCATCCGCATCAAACTATTAGATAAATAAGTTGGCGATACCCCTTCAACTGAGTTCCTCTGTCCCTAAACCATCATCACCAGGTCGATTCACCGCCCACTCATCTCTCTCTCTCGTCTTCTACCCAAGTGAATCAACGCCATCATGCCTCTCACTCTGGAACTCCCCGACCAATACGGGTCAGTAAATCAACTCGTGACCATTGACGATGGTGTATTATACCGCGCAACTAACACTCACCTCACATTATAGCCTCGTCCTGGCGGCTGCCACCTCAACCTTCTTCGTCAACGCCATCCATATGGGCCGTACTGCCAAGTTCCGCAAGGCTAGTGGCATCCAGTATCCCAATTCATACGCCACGGCGGAAGAGGCCGACAAGAGCCCTACCGCATACAAATTCAACTGTGGTAAGTCAGCTCCAGCCTTCGTTTTGCGCCATTCCCAATTATGTTTCCCAGACCCAACGATAACGGCGCCAGAAAGCTAACCTCCCTCCTCTCACCAGCCCAACGGGCTCACGCCAATTACACTGAGAGCCATACCTCATTATTGGGCGCTCTCCTCATCGCCGGCCTCCATTTCCCTTCCGTTGCCGCCGCTTTTGGCGCCATATGGGCGGTTTCCCGGGTCGTCTACTTGTATGGCTATACCAGCTCAGCCGGGCCTAAGGGCAGAATGGTGTTTGTGTTCCCACTTCCCAGCCATCCATTGTATTGACCATACTCACTGACTCGAACTCGCAGCGGCTCTTTGGGAGGTTTCATTTCAGACATCGCCCTCAAGATCATGGCCGTTTATACCTCTTTCCTCATTGCCACGGGGAAATAGGTCTGCGGTGCCCAATTCAAAATCGAGGCGCCATCCACGGCACCCAATTGTATGATAGTGTAATTATCTTTTTAATTGATTCGCCTTTGATTCGTTTTCCCGCCCCAGGCGCATTGAAAGCAAAGGGAGTCATAATTTGCTGCGTTCTTTGGTGCCCATCATGCCGGCATGATTTCGTCCCTTGCAAATAGCCATGCCGGCATTCTTGTAGCCATCCTGGCGTGTTTGCGTGCAACCCATATCATATACCCAAACCACATTGCTCGAAAACTCGACAATTTTGATCCCAGAAAAAAAAAAAGAAAAAAAAAGAAGAAGAAGAAGAAGAAGAAGAAGAAGAAGAAGAAGAAGAAGAAAACGCTGTAGAAGACCCTTGGCCCCCCCAATCATCTACGCAGTCTGCGTCGCCGAAGTTCTTGCCATGTAAACGCATCCTCGTCATTGTCAATTTCGAGGCTATCCAGAGCATTTTCTTCTTTGATCGATGTGGTCTTCTCAATACCATTATTGCCGAGTATATAGTCGCCAAAGTACTTCATTGCGTCAAACATCTCCTCTCCCGTTGGAATAATGAACTCCTTTGGAAGGAGGAAACCGTAGCTGCCAGTGTCTCGGAGCTTGATTTGATAACTGAAGTGCGCACCCAATTCATGGTAGAACCAATCAATTGCAGAGCCCCCGCCAGATTCAATGCGAGACCAGACAGGATTCCGTTTGGACTCTGAAGCCGCCACAGCACCCTCACATGCAGATGTGACCGAATACGACTCTCCGTTGGATAGGCGAATGGCCTTGGCAATACCTGTTGCAAGTTCTTCCAAGTTTTCAAGGTTTGGAGGTTCTGCGGCGCAGGTATATGAATAGGGGAAGAGCACCTGTTGCGAGTACGAATGGAGATCCAAAAGGCCCACAAACTGAACGTTGTGCTGTGTCTGGTTTCTGGCCCAGTTCGCGAGCGCCACAGCTTCAACAGCCTGGAAGGGCTTTTCTCCACCATAGCTTTCGGAACAAGGGTCACTCTGTGTCTCGGCACTATCCCATCCAAATCCGAAGGCATGATCCAAGTCTAGGCCGCGGCAAAAGCGTAGGCTGGTGTCTTGCCTAGACTTGCGCCATAGGCGATCGACTTGCCAAGTATATTCGACACCATCGGGGTTGACAGCAGGAATGAAGACGATATCGAAATGGTCGAGAAACTTGGTAATCATTGGCTCTTTTCCGAAAGATGTGATGAATGACCATGCAACGTAGTTCACAGTGCTGGTTGAAATCCACTCTCGGGCATGGAGGCCGCCAGTAACAACAATCGTCTTTCGTGGTTGTCTTGGGTCGACTGAGGCCGGCACCCCGACGCGCAAGGCCGGTATTTCTCTTCCCTCAAATGACTTTCCCACTGTAGTATACTCGACGTAAGATGGAAACATGGCCTCCAAAAGGCGCATCCAGCGAATGATAACAGGTAGAGGCTGATAATCCTGGAAGAATAGGTTATCACCGGATTTCAAGGGCCCTGAAGGAACCCAAGCTGGACCATCGGGCTCAGCCATTTCTGACTTCCCCATCGAAGGCAACGACTGATAAATAGCAGTGGCTAGATCGGGAATCAAGGTTGACTGAGATGCTTGAAGAGACTTGGGGAGGAGCCCGAGGAGTGGAGCTACATCGTCGGCGTGAAGGCGAATGTCGACGAAGTCGTCGGTGAAAGCCCATATGTCGAGGAAGAGGCGAGCAGCAGCCTCGGCAAGCGCGGCCTCTTCGTCTATGGTGGTGACATTGAATCGCAGGACAAGCTCGTTGGCGTATCGTGATCGCGAGTTTTCCCGCACAGGTTGGTGGGCAGCGGCGCTGGCAGCTTTGGCGGGATGGCGGCCGAAGAAGAGCTCGATGGCGCCATCGCGCAATCTCGTCAGGAATGGGAATAGAGGAGCGTTGCGGTTGTGTGGCGGTAGATTCGGCGTGCCATGATGGTTGTTCGGGGGCACACGATGCGATCCAATACCGGCTCCGTGGGCGGCCTCGAGGAGCAGCAACGAGGCGACCCAGCTGCCGGCCGTCAGTTTCATCTCGAACCGGAGGGACTGATAGATCGATGAATGGAGGGATGACTGAACGAATAATTATTTATCGTCGATGGATTGATAGGATTGGTGGTAGTAATTCAAGATGTGAGTGAAGGGGATAGTGTTAGTACTCCGTAGTAGTAGTAGTGTTACTGCGATTTGTCAAGGGTAAATTTGAGAGCCACTATTAACTACCCAGTAGTACTACTGTTATCGTCAACGCTGAGGGTGGTCCTCTTTTCCAGCTGCTTGGGTGCCTACGAGCGCTGTCAAGCCTGTTCATGGCGGCGCTGCACAGCGGCGGGGCTGTGTTCTTAGGCCGTTCTTAGGCCGTTTTTGGGCCTCGTTGGGGCCACGGCCCACGCGCAGACACGCATTTCCGGGGTACGTGTCGTTGTAGCAGTGCATCGATGCTGCATGCGCAGCCAATAATACGGCGACGCCTCGCTAGGCGGATTCGTGTCTGGCACGTACAGACGTTGAGATGGCGGCGCATGGCGGCACTAGGGGATAAAAAACGATCCACGATACTGTTAGCACACCGTAGACAGAAGCTTTTAACAGGCACTCGTATCTCTGTGGCATGGCTTTGACGGTATTACTACTGCTATTCCTGGCACAAAAAGTAATATTGTCAAGTTAAAGGTACCATCGTACTCGTATGCGGCGGCGGGAGGGGCTCCACAGCTTCACGAGCCCCAAGCAGGCCATTGGCCCAATTTCTCAAGAGCCATGTACAGGGTACCTTATTATTGCCCAGCCCCTGGCTTGCGAACCACCTCCACTGCTTCTGAGAGAGCTGGGTTGATTGATGGCGTCGATATTGTGCTAAAGACCTGCTGGATGGCTTCCCGAACCATCATCCCCCTCCCCTGGAAATTCCATCACCACGTCCATACCTGCATCTACGAGTCTGACGCCTAAATCTTCCCTTGACTGGCTGTTGCGATCCTCAATGCTCTTCCACGAATACGCCTGGCACGTCTAGCTAGGCCGTCCGTCTCTTGCAGTCCACCCCAAAACCCACGGCCTCCCCGGAACTCTGCGGCCAGGAGTGCCATCGCATACCATGAGAATCGGCCGTCGCCATGCCTTTTTTACGCCGCCGCGGCAACATGGTCAGTGAGACCGACATGCGCCGCCATACCTCTCTCTTTGCGCCACCGACCTTAGAAGACGTCCCCGATCTGCCGACGCAACCTCACCACCAACAACAGCAGCAACAACAGCAATCCGAGGGCTCGGAGCCTTTATCCCAGCAGCCGACTCGAGAATCAAATCGAGAATCGACCGCGAGTCGCCCAACCACCCCGCCTGTCCAGCAGCAGACGAATAAGCATAGACGCTTCTCTGTGCTGAGGTTTCGGAATGCCTCTGATTCGCAACTGTCGCTCAGGGTCAAGCAGCAGGCTGAGAACCCCCCTCCTGTCCCCCGACGTAGCCAATCCCCGACCCCCATTCCACACTTCCTGACGTGCCGAGTTATCATGACTGACCTGCTCCCCGTCCAGCCCCCGCCATCATCACCACCGCTCCAGTAAACGAAATGGCCGGCCCTAGGAAGATGGCCTCACGTATTGGCTTAGCCGCGAAACTTCGACGCTCCGCTGATGTCCTCCGAGACGATAACGCCTATAATGGCGGCCACGCCCGCCGGGAAGCGGCTCCTAGAAAGTCCTTCAACGACGACCTCGGACGACCATCATTGAACATCTTGGAAGAACCACAGTCTCCTCGACCATCTACCCAGACAACTATTGGTTCCAACGGCACCGGGTTGAATATTTCGGTACATCGACCATCCGAGTCATCAAGATCCGACATTAGCTCGACAGACCGCATATCTTACTCCAGCCCCAATGCCACCCCGAAGAAATCGCAGCCCTCCACGCCCTTTTTCAAGCTGCGGAGGACCAAGAAACCCCCGGAGCCGTTATTTCCAATATCGCATCTTCAGCAGAATAGCAGTCCGTCAGCCGCCCGTTTATCTACAACTTCTCTAGGTGTCGAGGCTACCCCACGTCCAGCTTCTGCCCGGAGTGCAGGCACTCCTCGAGGTGAAAATGGCCGTGGATCTCACCCAAATCCAGCCGCCGCTCTATTCGCTCCAAGTGGTGGAAACCGCTCCGGCCACTCCTCACCTACCCGAGCTACTCTTCTGAGAGGAAGGTCATCCACCATGAGCTCGCTGGGTCGAGATTCCGCCGATGAGCATTTGGTTCCACCTACTACACGAACATCAACTTCTACGGGCCGGAAGAGCTTTGGCGATTTGCTGGGATTAGCCCGTCTTCGCCAGAATCCTGATCTCAATCGCCAGGGTTCTCTGACGCCGGCCACGCCTGGGTCTATTGCGTCCAAGAGCAACTCACTTCAACTTCCGAGAGATTCTATAGTCTTGCCAGAAAGATTTGACGACGAGTCCCCTCCCAAGTATATTGCCCGCCTGGAAGGACTGGTCAGTCGGGGCATTATAGCCGCTGCTCTTTCTAAAGGCACTGATAGCTTTTCCATTTCTGCTCTAAGGAGTTACATGCGAACCTTCAGCTTCTTCGGTGACCCGATGGATATGGCCATCCGGAAGCTCTTGATGGAGGCTGAACTTCCAAAGGAGACTCAGCAAATAGACAGGTGTCTACAGGCTTTTGCGAATCGCTACCATGAGTGCAACCCTGGCATTTATTCATCCCCCGACCAGGCATATTTCATTGCCTTCTCCCTTCTTA
Organism: Hypomyces perniciosus; assembly: GCA_008477525.1. Taxonomy (NCBI): domain Eukaryota; kingdom Fungi; phylum Ascomycota; class Sordariomycetes; order Hypocreales; family Hypocreaceae; genus Hypomyces; species Hypomyces perniciosus. The sequence continues at coordinate 1,244,976 of SPDT01000010.1, forward strand.
TCCTGCATACCGACGTTTTCAACAAGAATAATAAGCACAAGATGCAAAAGCCGGATTACTTGAAAAATACCCGCGGGGAGGGTATCTTTGACGACGTCCTTGAATGTTTCTACGATAATATTTGTTACACTCCTTTCATTCATGTTGAGGATGATCTTGACCTGTGTAGTGAACGCATCGGCGGCGGCAAATCCAAGCGAAAGAATCTACTCTCGAGCTCTGCAGGCGACCCTGCAAAGCGAGCAATTAAGGAGCCCATCGATCCTTATACTCTCATCATTGACGGGAATTTAGATGCCCTCAGACCCAATCTCAAAGATGCGATGCCACTGGAGGACCAATACAACTACCTGGGCTCAGCTAAATCTCTCAATTTGCAAGATTTGCAAAAGACATTCTTTAGGACCGGAGTTTTGCAGATTGTGTCTGCGAGATCTCGCCCAGATGCTTTCATGTCAGATAAGACACTAAACAACCCTGATGATACCCATCCAGGCATTGTTGACATCAAAATAACCAAGGTCGGCCTTCTTTGGAGAAAGGATACCAAGAAGAGGAAGACGCGCTCGCCATGGCAAGAATGGGGCGCTATTCTGACCGGTGCTCAACTCTACTTCTTCCGGAATACTAGTTGGGTAAAGAACCTCATGCATCAGTACGAGAATCACATCAAGGCAGGACATGATGGAATACCCATCACTTTCAAGCCACCGCTCGAGGAATTCAAGCCAGATGCACTCATGTCTACACACGGGGCCGTTGCCCTTCTAGACACAACCTACAAGAAGCACAAAAACGCATTCGTTTACGTCAGGCAAGGCGGTTTGGACGAGGTTCTACTAGCCGATGATGAGCTCGAACTCAACGACTGGCTGGCTAAACTCAACTACGCTGCTGCTTTTAGAACTTCTGGCGTAAGGATGCGTGGCGTTGTAGGGGGCAATTATGATGGCCAAGGCCGCCGAGGTTTCAGACGACTCGACAGCTCTGACGCAACACAGCTAGTCCAGACTCCAACCGGTCCTGTATCCATTGCGCGTAGTCGGATCGATCGCAAAATGGCCGAGGATATTCAAACGGCGAGGCGAGACATTATGCAGCAAAAGATTGCTGAAGCGGACCGGAAAATAGATGATTCTAAGAAGGCGCTGGAGGAGCAGCTCAGGAACGCGCGACACCTCCAAATACTGGCACCCATCCAACCGAGGACTAGAGAGCAACTTCTTTCAGCGGCAGCTCGTATGTCAGCGCAGTTGAAGTGGACCCGTGTGGAGATCTGGAAGGAGAAGTGCCATCGCGACATCTTGGCTTTGGATCTCGAAGAAGAACTCTCAACACTGGATAATGCGGCTACCCCAGATAGTCAGCTGTCAGATCATGAGAGACCTACATCTCCATCCTCACATTCTGTGATGGCTTGCAATGAACCCCAGCCGAGATCTCAGAGCATTCCTGAGAACAGGCCCCAAACCCCCACAGACCCTCATCTACCCTCCCTCTCAAGTCCTGCAGAGTCGGCCCAGGATGTACATAGTCCGTCAACGACAGCGTCTCCCAAACGCCCACAAAGCTCATCACGGCCGCTGCAAGATTCTAGGTCCGATGCGAGAAGCACCAGGCATGGGTCAATTTCGAGCATCGCGGTTTCCCCTGCGCAATCACCTCCGACTACTGCTCAGGCTAGGCAAGCTGCATCTCGCGATGGAGATGATGTGTCATCGTCAGCTAGATCCGATCAGAGTCATGATGACGTCGACGCTGATGAACGGCAGTTCTTGAAACACGTTGGTTTGGTCGAAGCTAGGACGGGCAGAGATGCTTTAGATAAAGCCACTACATCAACTCCTGGGGAAGGCACAGAGCATGCCACACTAGCAGACCGTGAAAAGTTCGAGAGGAGCAAGATTCGTCGGAGTCTTCAACGCACCCTTAGAGAGAGTGCTGGCCATCTTTCACATCATCGGAGCAAGAGGGGCAACCAGGTTACTGCGACCGGCTCTTCAGAAGATTCTCGAGATAGCACACTTGCCAGGGGTGCAGGAAGCTTTGTGGTTCATGGCAAGAAGGCATCCGTCATTCAACTTGGCACGGAGCTTCAGGTTATGTCGAACGAAGAGCAAATTCTGGCCCGAAAGCAGCAGCAGCAGCCGTTTCAGCAGCCAAGCCATTCGTCAAGTGATCAAGCTACCTCACATGCGTTGAATGGGGGTCAAGACGATGATCTTTTTTCTGTGGTTGAAACTCCTTCAGAATCAAATGAATCGCAAGAGCGCAGGGGGTCAGCTGCAAGCGCCAGTACGGCTACAGCGCGAAGCTTTCGAGAGCTTCATCGAAAGTACTCATCAGCCCAGGCGGCTAGAAGCGTGTCGGCTACCGGGAGACTCGCTATACCTTCGGATGGCGAAAGTGAGGCTGCTGTGAGTTTCTCCGACGGTCGAAGGTCGCCTCTCCCCCCAATCGAGACGGAAGACGATGAAGATGGAAGGGAATTCGAGGACGAAGACACTACGATGGAGCTCAAGCAACCTGAGGCAGACGAACAAGCCCCGCAACAAGAACAGGAGGAGAAGCAACCGCAGGAGCATGAGGTCCAAGAATCGAACACAGAGTCAGCCCATGAGCCTGAGTCTCTTCCAAGCCGGCCGCTGCAGGCACTCAACGCGTGAGTTCAGAGATCATCAGCCCCGTTTTCTAGTTGGTGAGTGTGTGCGAATATGTATGTCTATTTAGCGATTTTGCTGGGATGGGTGTAGGCAACAAAAAAAGGGGTGGTGGCATTTGGGCATGGCGGATTGCACTGGGAAACCCGCAACTTTTGTGTTTTTATTTGAACCTGCCTTTCGCTTGTTAGTTTCGCCCTTTTGTCGCGTTTTCCAACCCACATGAGAGACTGGACTCTTCGTTTTCCTTTTTTGTTTTTGCTGGGCGATGGTATATCCAAACTTTGGACGAGGTTATGTGGAATATATACATAGACTTTTCCTTGTCTCTGCTGGTTGGGCAATCCTTGGGGAGTGAGGGAACGGCCTTGAACCAAGAGCTCAAGCGAGAAAATTAGTAAAAAATATACACCTTAATAAATCATTTACATCACTTTGTCTGACAGTACAAAATGACTTGAACATGGAAACTTGGTGATATTTTTGGAGGCCATGAGATTCTATCAGACACATCAACTCCAAAACCCGGCTCTCCTCCCTCCCCCACCAGCCTGCCAGAACTGTGAAGAAAAGTTGAATGACATCTCCCTGGGCGCCGTCTATTTCTTGCCCTTCTTCTTCTTTTTGGATGACGTAGCAGTAGTCTTTTCCACCTTGACGCCTCCGCCGCCCACAAGCTCCAGCGTCTCCTCCTCCTTGACAATGCCGCCCTGCGTTGCCTCTCCAGCACGCTTCTTCCCCTTCTTGCCCTTGGGGCGGTACGAAGACCGGTCGCGAAGGGGCAGCCATCGTTCCGGATCGGGGGTCTTGCCCTCGACATAGTTCTTGGGCAGTTTTCTCCTCCTCCGCTTCTTGGTTGCCTTTTCGCTGGTTTCCTCGGCTGCTGGTCGCTTCCTGGAGGCGACGCTGCTTGGCACCACAGCCACACCAGCAGCGAACAGCTCGTCTATATCTATCCCGCCGATCAAATCATCAACGGGGGGTAGCTGGGAAACGTGCTGCTGAACTTTGGGTGTGTCCGACGCCGCAAAGGATGCGACCAGCCCGGCTGACACAATATCCGAGCCTTGTTGCTGCTCAAATAGCTTCTCGAAAGCTGAACCGGCCAATGACAAGTGGTCTGCGTTTGAAGATCGCATGAGTTCGATACCTGCCTCTACTAAGAGCGATGATACTGAACCCGACGGACGGTCTTGCCAATATCGCGCTGCCTTAACAATCTCCACCTTGGCTGACGACTCTCGCTGCTGCGCTCGCATCAACGACACGGCCAAGGCGATAAGTCCGGGACTGAAACGAGCATCTCTATCCTCGACATCGCTAGAGCTATCCAGGCGGTTGAGGAAGGATTCCAGCACTGACAAGGCGGCTCCACCTTGTTGTTGCTGCAGCTGGATCTGAATGATGGTAAGGATGAGACCAACGTCGTTGGGGCGTTTGATCGCTAACGCCTGTAGTTTTCTAAGGGCTTCCTTGCCGGTAGAGCCGTGTGTCTCGGCAGCAGAGTTCAAAGCTGAAGCTGAAGTGATCTCGGGTTTTATGCTGGGGTGTTTTGCCTGGCTGAGGATCTTCTCTGTTCTGTTGCTGACACCACGCACCTTATGAGCGCCTAGGTCGATGATGAGACCATTATGTTTGAGGATGTTGGTTTGGTGGCTGAATAGCTTGCTTTTGGATCCAGTTGAGGGGAGGAAATATTTGCGCAGGCGCAAGTACGGGTTCTCTGATGGTTCCAGTGCCAACAAGTTGTTCTGGGTTATCACTGCAAAGTCGGGGCCGTCATTGTCACTACAACAGGGCGGATTAGGACCTCTTCTTGTTTCGAGAGAGTAGGATGATGCGTAGAGTTGTACAACTTACGTTGCGGGGCCCAAGGACTGATAAATCTCCAGGGCTTCCGTGAGCTTGCCTGACTTAGCGTATACATAAGCCTGCTGAGCGCGAATGGGTCTGAGCTCAGCTTGCTTTTCCTCATCATCAAGTTCGTCTGAATTGTCGCAGAGCATGGAGGCGCGCTGCAGGAGATTTGCAGCAAGCTCAAGATTACCTCGAGCAATCTCTGTGCAGGCCACATTGTAGCACACCTCGAAGGCATCCAAGGACGCTGTTTGGTTTAGCAGCGGGACAGAAGAAGCGAGTCCCTGCCACTCAGACTGAGCGACGGCAGCAGTGCTGTTAATCTTTAGGTCGCTGTTCTCATTGGTGGCGTCATTGTCTAGAAGCTGTCTGTAGATGGCTTCAGCCTCGTCGAACCTCTCAGCGCGATAGGCGACCTGTGCAGCAACATGGCGGAGACTGCGCCTTTCTAGGCCGGCAGACTTGAGAACCTCGGTGGCCTCATCCAGTTTTCCGGTCTTGTAGAGAGCATAGGCGTTTTCGAGAACACAGGTGTCTTGGAGCTTGCTGCCTTCGCCGGCGATGAAGCGGAGAGCGTCGTCGAATCGATCAAGCTTGAGGAGGGCGACTGCTTTTGTGTGCTTGGCGGTATCGTCATTCTTGTCGGCCTTGATAGCAGCATTGGCGGCTTTGAGGACTTCGTCGTGGTCTTCGATATCGGTAGCCCGCAGCAGGGCGCTGAGGGCGGCGCGGGGGTCTTGAGGCATGATTTATATATGTTGGGACGTCTATGAGAGCGAAGGCATTGTTGGCGGGGTGAAGTGAGGTTCGATTGGGTACTGTCGGATAACACCGTTGCCGTCGATAAGAGCAGAGCACAGCAGATCAGATCAGGTCGGGTCGGGTCGAGAGGCGTAATCGCAATGGCCTGTAGAATTGGGAGTGAGGCCTTTGCGCGTGATGCAAAAGACACAGTTTGCGTGGAGGTGATAATAGGTACTGATCACTAAAGTGGTCGATTTTTCGGATCGCGGGGCTCATCCGTCGTCTGTATCACATACGGAGTACTTCGCACGAAGTACTAATAATACTACTACTCCTTCATAGATAAGGTATAATGCCTACTCCGCACGCTCGTACATGCTTCGTAGGCGGGGCTTGGCTATGAATGAAGATAGCTTTGTAACAGACATATCTGGATATTTATTCCATTTCCATCCCTTCATGTCCTTTTCTCTTGGCACTTAATAGCAAGCAGCTTATAAATCGGAGGCATAGGCGCCCATTTCCAGTAACGCCCGCCCGGCGAAACACCGGCCTCCGTAACACCGCCGCCTCTGGAGCCGCGTTTCTCGCAGCGAGTGTCTGACCTCCGAGCTCCATCATAATCCTCCTCTCCCTCTCTTCACTCCTCTTCGCCAACCCCATATACACAGACACACAACGCCCTATCTCCGTTATGACCCTCATCTACGAATAATCTTTGTTTCTTGGAGCTCAATCGTTTTTTGCTACTTCCTCCCCTCACGCCAATTGGACCTCCTCGCTCGTCACTCTCTTGCTTAAAACTTCAGCCGCATCCCAACTGCCAACCATTAAGTCGCACTCCTCGCCCTCGCCTCCAGGATGGATTTGGATATCGAGATGGGCGATGCCGCCGAGGTGGTGCAGGAAACTCACGAACAAGATCTTCCGCAGGGCGAAGACATCTTGGTATGTCTGTCCGTCTCTTACATGAGGAGTGCCAGACTGCTGACAATCCACACTCCCAGCAACCCGATGAGCCTGAAGAACCGGGCGAGGTGGCCGAAGACGACCTAAAGGACGACGATGACGCGTCTAAGACGATAATCCCGACAAAACTCTACATCAGAGGTCTTGACACGCTACATACAGATGACATCAAGGCATATGTCAAAGCCCATTTCGGCATTGTAGACAAGGTAGAATGGATTGATGATACCTCGGCCAACCTCGCCTTTAGTTCTGAACCCACCGCACGTGATGCCATTGTCGCCCTCAGCTCCATTGAAATTGCCGATGCGACTGCCCTCAGTGTTGGAGAGACTCTGCCCGCCAAGCCATTCGAGGGGAAGCCTGAGATTTCACTACACGTGCGCTTTTCTGTTCTGAGCGACAGGAAGCAAGCCGGGGCTGCTTTGCGCAGTCGCTATTACCTCCTGCATCCGGAACACGACCCAGAAGAGCGACGCCGGCGGTATCAAGACAATCGATCACGATATCGTGATCGTGATGGCGACCGTGATTCTCGGAGAAATGGAGGCCGCAGGAGGCATGATGCAGATGAAGAGGTGGAGACGTTTGAGGCTAGCATGTACGACGATGCGCCTCGCCCATCCAAAGACAGGCGATCCTCCGATCCAGAGGACCGCCCAAGATCTTACATCAGGGAAAATCGAGGCAAGGAGCTATTTGCGGATCGGGCGGCAGGACGGGATCGGGATAGGTCAGGCAGGGATAGGTCCGCTTCGCCGCTGCGCGATAGGGACATGGATGAGGACGGCGATGCAGACATGGACGGGCCACCAAGCTCGTCACGTAACAGGGACAAAGCTCGTTCCATCAAGCATCGCCTCTCGATCGAGAACAAATCCAAGGAGCTTTTCCCGTCTAAGCCTTCGACCGGTAGTAGGGGTGGCGGTGGGCAGCTTGACCAGTTAGAAAAAGCCATCGGATCTGCTGTCTTGCGGGAGGAGGATATGCCCAAGATTGTTGCCATGCCCGACGTTCCTACTGGTGACAGCCTCAATATCCGAGGCATCGCCAACCAGCGAACGAATGGGCATGGCGGATTCTCCATCAAGGGGGCGGCTGCGAGTGCCAGGGAACTGTTCCCGGATAAGCTCGGAGCTGGTAATGCAGGAAAAGAGTTGCTGGATATGAGCCGGACGAAGCGCAGACAGAGGGCAGAGGATCTCTTTTCATAGATCCTACGGGGAAGGATTGATTTAGGGAACAAGGTAGTAGTAGAATGCATTCTCATGATGAGGGAGGGGAATCACATTAGCGAAAAATGGGACGGCTATAATATTCATGATACCACGGCGTTGGGGAACGGACATATTTAACTCTTGTTATTTCAGCCCTTTCTCTCTCATCTCGCCCTTGTGTGATTCATTCTTTTGCATCCTAGTTGCGAACAGCACAGCGGCATACGCAGTCGGCATTATCTAATATCACCACCACTTCTCTGTCAAGACCCGCCGTGAGTCAATACCAAGTCCATCTTTTGCAGTCATTATCTCAACAAATTCATCTGTCATGGTTGGTGGTCCACAAACATAGACCACACTTGACTCACGGAATTCCCCTCCAACCACCTCGCGCAGATCATCGATTGAGAGACGACGGGATTGAACCTCCACCTGAGCTCCATTGATATTCTGTGTCTCTTCAGTGACGCTGTTCCCGCCCGTCACATACAGTTTAACATGCCCTTTCAGTCTTCCCTCTCCAAAGAGTGTCGTGATTCTATCAAGGAAGAGAATATCCTTGATATCACCAACTCCGAGAAGCTTGCTAGCATATAAGAAACAAACTTCAAACCCACACCTCCCAATATTTCCATCATCGTCTGCTAGGTAACTCAGCATACTCATCAGGGGATTTACGCCCACCCCTCCCGCAACGAAGACAACTCTTCGAAGGCTACCAGATTTCAAGTCCAAGCCCCTCGGCGGAAAGACAAAACTGCCCCCGACGCGGACCTGAAGGGTAGATCCTAGAATCTGGTCCTTCGGACGCCATAGCCATGCCGCTGGCGGATTCTCTGGTGACTCCTGCACTGCTAGTTCTAGGTATGGCCAGGGACCATGTGAAGCAGCGGACGGTGCTGAGGTTATGGTGAAGCCACCGGGTTTAGGCAGGCCAGGAACAAAAGTGTCGAGCCATTGGCCTGCTAAAAACTGCGACGGGAACTCTTAGCATATGGTGATGATGATGATGATGATACATGTTGCGCTGAACAAGAGGCAAAACTATATACATACATACCTTCACCGGTCCGGACTGGAGGTCTAGGCGGAATAGCCTTATTCGCTCATTGACTTGGTCTATTTGTCCTACTTGCACATCGAAAAGCTCCTATCGAGACGAGACTCAGTATTCTACAGATACGGCAACGCATTGATATCAGCTTACGAACCTTTCCTCGTGGCTCCTTCGCTGTCCTTTCCAGATGGCTATCCCGCTGCCGCCCAGCAGCTGCGGTAGCCATTCCAATTGTATTGAATTGACGACTCGTCCAATGCCGTAGACTAAAGGCAACGATGTGCCGAGAAAGCGTCAGCAGTCTCAATCTGCTTCCCATACAAGCCGGCTTGCTGGCATATGAATGTGTTGACTTTCGGCTCTGGGGGCATATAGAAAAGGCCAAGTCGCCGCTCGCACTAAAAAATATGCCCTCCTGGTACAATCGAAATGCTTGTATTTTAAATTTGTCCAAACGTCGTTGTGTGTTATTCTTTCACGAACAATTGGATCATTCCAAGGTAGGTAGTTGTCTTATGTACGGAGCACGGCTTAACTAATCCCGCAGGACCAAGGAAGCGGGTGTTGTCAAAGAAATATTCATGGTTAACTCTCAGCATGAATCGTGCCCATTAATAATCTATGTTTTCCATAACAATTATATGTCGATAAATAGCATTGGGATTGATACTATCATTGGCTTTTGACATCTACCCTCTCTTCACATGCCCCTATATGCACATCACAACTCCCTGCAACACACTTATTTCGCATCTACTGACAGATGTGTTCAAGATGGCTCAGTCCAATTCACCTGATCCATAACCTGTCCTGCTACGGGGTGTGTGCACCCGATCCTCAAACGCAATCGTAATGGCTACACACAGAGGTCAGTAATCATAGTGCAAAATCATGTAAAGGGGATCGATCACTTACCCCCTTGCAACCAGATACTCTCATCATCTGGGTTGCCTCGGCCCCAGGCCCCAGGTCTGTTGATGAAATACTAAGCAACTGCAATTTCTGGCTCTTGGGAACTGCAGCCTGCAGGCCGACATTAGACAAAGACGCAGATCCAGAAGTATTCTGGAACCGGGCCACAGCCTGGATGAGACCTTCGGCATTCCGCTGAACCTGGAATGTCACGTTCAGGTCATTTGCATTGTAACAAGAAAGACCGGCCTCGCCCTGTGGTGCTTGTACCTGCTGTTGTGGTGGTGGAGATGCGACTGGAGACATGATATCAAGGGCTACCAATGAGGGGGCAGATGTGGGTTGGACGCCAGGCCCAGAACCAAAGAGATCCATGATTGACGAGATGTTTGATTGTTGAGGCGGAGGAGAGGCAGATGTAGGCGCAGCCGATACCGAGCCGCCGCCAAGAATATCTGCAAGGAGGTCTGAGTTCAAGGCCTGAGATCCGTTTGTTGGTGCCGCCGCCGCCGCCGGGGTATCCATAATGTCGAGAAGATCCTGCTCGGTGGGTTTGATAATCTTGGACTTCCTGTTTGCATTTTTCGATTTCTTCGTCAGCGCCGGGCCCAAAACCCGTGACTCTTCCTTAATCTGGGGGGGGGGCATCTTCTCAAGTACACCTCGGCGAATCTGGTCAAATGAGAAGAGGTTGCTGTATTCTACCGCGCGTTGCTGCACCTCAACATCCAGACTGGTTTGGTGGCTTTGCAGGATGCGCCGCACTCTTTCGACCTGGGAAGGATCGGAGAGCCGCGTACTTAGCTTCATAAGAGCCGTAATAATATATTCGGTTGACACTTGGTTGGCATAACTGCTGTTCAAGATGAGTGAGAACAAATCAATGATGTCGCTCTCCTTCAATTCTTGGACGAGCTCTTCCTCTTCATACTGGCCACCCTTTAGGAGGGCATCGCCGAACTCGCCAATACACCAAGCTCCAGCTTGTGTTAAGCTTTCTTGCGTAATATCTTTCTTGAGGTTGGTGTATAACTTCTGGACGGCGTAAGTCTGGAGCTCCGGCGTGGTTGCGGTGAGGCGTATAAACGATGAAAGGATCTGCTCCTTAACGTAGTTGCCCGCGAGCGACAAGACACGCAACATGGTGTCGAAATGCCATCGTTTGTTAGGTGCAAATTTATCAGCGGCGATGCCAATCTGACTCGTCATGGTCGGTTTGAACTCGTTGTCTGCAACCTCTAAGAAAGCCAACAACTCCCGGATAAGAACCCGTACATTCGTTTCGTTAATCAGGGTGAAGCTGAGATCAAGTGCTCGCCTCCTGATACTGATATCAGGATCTCTCAGACATTCCAGGATCGTATTGCGGTGCCTTTGAACCGCATTGGGCTCAATGGCCACAACTTTGATGAGCGTGTTCAAGGCCACATAACGGATGTTGTTATCTCGATTGGTGAGAAACTTTCCGAGGATATTGACACCAAGAACTCGTAGACCCGAGTCAGCCTCAATGTCTAGGATTGTGAGAACGGCTTCATAAAGAATCGAGTTTCCAACGTTCTTGGAGGAATCGGTGTTTGTCGCCACCTGCGCCAAGATGTCATTGATCTGTTCGCTAGTATGGGCGTCGCCTACCGCCAAAACTCTCAGTAACCGTAGAATCTTGACCTGCAGGAATGGATCGGTAATGCCGGTGACATCGTGTTCGGGAGCATAACCCGAAGTCGAAAGGCCCTTCAGGGTCTTGACCAAGCCAGGGACGAAGGCCCTGAACTTTTCAACCATGCCCTCCTCTCCTCCTTCTTCCTCGTCCGCCTCACATAAACTCGTCACAAAGGTCAAGCCACAAATGAGAACGCCATGGTTCCTATCAGACAAGAGTGCCGTGGCTTTCTCGATGAAGTGTTCCTGGAGGTCGGGTACTTTGCGACATATTCGCATGGCGCAGAGCGCAGCCTTTCTCCTGATATAGGGGTTTGCGGTAGAGATCAGGTTTTCGATTTCGGGGAACAAGTCTCTCGACATCTCGACAGACGCAATATTTCCAAGAGTACACAAGGCAAGGCCGACAACGTATTGGTTGGAGTGGCTGAGGTCACTGCGCACTGATTAGACTGACATCTGGAAAGTTGGTTGACGCTTCAAGGGGTGTACTTTTTCAATGAATTTGTCACCAGTGTCAAAACCTCCTGGTTCTCGTCAAGAAGCAAGCTCGTGGCAAGGTGCCCCAGGCGTTTATCCGCGAATCGTGGTGATGCAAGAAGCTTTAGGCACTCGATCTGTCCGAAGTGGGTTCGTTCGCCCAAGGTGAAGAGATAGAGCAGCTTGGCGACATTGTTGCGCCTGGGATATGCCAGTAAGTACGAGTCCCAGAGTTCATAGTACCGAACCCAACGTCGTCACCCACCGTATGCTATGATCGTGGCTTTCCTCGCGAAAGCTAGCTCGGATCGCTGCGCTCTCTTTCTGGATGACAGCTCGCTCATCGGCAATCGTTTTGGCGGCGCGGACATTACGGATGAATTGTTTTACTGTTATACCATAAGGATTAGTTGCAGGCCCAACAAAGAGGACACACAAGCAGTCGCCATACAGGAACTCATCTTGAGAAAGAAGGACGACCCGGCGAATGGGTCGCCTTGCAGGTCCTTATATCCGCAGGGCAGAGGCGGTGGGCGATTGAGAGAGCTGTGAAATGAGATCCAGGCCTCCCATGAGAGGGTATCTGAAGCGACTAGGCCGGATCGTATTGGATTCGCTGCCGGATGACGAGAAGAGGCTGCGCCTGGAGTTGAAAGCTGTTTCGTAGACGTGTAATCAACTGAATGTCGCCAGGCACTCAACTTAGCACCATCCCCTACTAGAGCCGCTACCTGGATCCAATTCTACGTGGGGCACGGCCACGCTGCATCATCGCATGTTGCGGTTCACGGAAAAGCAATAGCCCGATCAGCCCCTTATCTTCCTGTCACCCACTCAACTCATTTTAACGCTATATCCATCAATATTAACTAATGCATTTATCGAAGGGCTTTGTCCTATTGGAGTTTGCAGGCCAGCACAAGTAATCACAAGCCAAACATGGTTGCATAAGTAGCAAGCATGGGTCATCTGATTGAATGGGCCGAATGACAGCTTCACCAAACAGCAAAGGCAATATTAGTAGAAGAAACGTGAGGAAAAATACCAGACAGCCACCCCCCCGCTTTTGCCACAAGTAGAGTATGGCAGACTGAGGTTAATTCATGTCACCGCTCATAATTCAGAAAGGAACTTGTGACACGTCAACTCAGCGAAATAATTCAATACTACTACGATAGTCATCCAGCGGGTCTCGGACGACATACATATCGTACATGATACATAATATCAGGGATCAGGAGGTGGGATAGTTACCCCTCAGCTGCGGATAATGTAGGTAGTAGTATTGAGGCCCAGCCGTGACAACCATGGGATGCACACCGATCACAAATCCATATGCATCTTGGCCTCACGAGAAAGGTGGGCATAGTCGGCAGACTAAAACCCTCACCTAGCGGAAGTGCTTACAATAACCCCAAGTTAGCCATGATACCTGCCTGCTCTGACCACAGAGCATACACAATCCGAGAGAGAAAGAAAAAAAGCGTAGAATCCCAAACGAGCTCACAACGTCGCCGGAGGAAAGCAATGCTGCGAGAGCCGGTAGGGAACCCAGTCAATCCCAGGGCAGGCTGTTGCATCCCACCACAGCCCAGCCGGTGCGCCAAAAGATTTCCCGTCGCTCACAAACTTGCCAATAAAAGAGAATAAAATCGACTATTTGTTTCCTTAAATGACATGCTTCGCGCAGCCAACTTGGTCTTGCCGCGTGGTTGACCGAAAGGATGGTCTGTGTGACAGAGCAGTTGACTTGGTCGCCTAGAACCCCAAAACACAGCCCCTTACTTTTGCATCATAAGCTGGACAAACTCGTTGTCTGCCGAGTTGGGTCAGTAGTTGAACATGATGGAGATTTCTGGAAAACTTACAGTCAATACGACCATCACCGTCCTGGTCAGCCTCACGAATCATCTCATCAACCTCGTCATCGGTCAACTTCTCGCCGATCGATGTCATGACATGGCGCAGCTCGGCCGCTGAGATGAAACCGTTGTTGTCACGATCGAAGACCTATTTCCATCAACATATGGTGATATGTAGAGAGATTTGCAGTACCCACTTTGAATGCCTCTCGGATCTCCTCCTCAGAGTCGGTGTCCTTCATTTTCCGTGCCATCATGGTCAGGAATTCTTAACCACCCGGTATCAGTTGTATATCCATCTAGCAACAGTGGAGCCAGTCTTGACATACCAGGAAAGTCAATAGAACCGTTGTTGTCAGCATCGACCTCGTTAATCATATCCTGAAGCTCGGACTCTGAAGGGTTCTGGCCCAGGGACCGCATGACGGTACCCAGCTCCTTTGTGGTGATCTGGCCTAAGATCGAAAGAGTCAGTTTCGTTGTATTATCGTAGGCACAGGCCCAGCGCTATTATGTGAGACGGAGGGAAGCTTGTTCGATAACAGCAGGCCCATGTGCAAGCTAAAGATTGCGTGAGGTGCAAAGGGGGTGTCGCGTTGCTGGTTGCTACATACCATCGCCATCCTTGTCCTGCAGCGAGAGGATTAGCAACCAGAAAATGCATTCAACTGAAGCAAGGAACTGAAGCAAGGCCTAGAGAAGACTTACAAAGAGGGAGAAGGCCTCCTTGAACTCAGAGACCTGCTCTTCGGTGAGAGAATCAGCCTGTCATGGGCAAGAGAGTCAGTCAAACGAGACATCCCGTGAGCAGCCCCTCAGCGGTCGCGGGGTTCTGGCGCAAGACATGGCATCAAGGAGACTCACCATTGCGGGCAGAGGCGAAAACGACTAAAAGAAGGAAAAAAATTTAGGTGAATCGTAACAGTATCGAGGCTCGACTAATATGACACAAAGCTGGAGCGTCCTGGCGAAGATGTTGGAGCTTTTCCCTCTGGGTCGTGTAGTTGACGTGGGGGGGGGAACAAAGTAAACTAAGGCGTGCCGGGCAGGGGGCCGGCAAGGCAGAATCAATGATCCTCAGGCAGGATCCATGCCAGAATGGGTCGCAACGACGCTACAGCCACTGCTGAAAACGCCTAACGGGCCCCTGAGTCCGTCTCCTAAATTCGCACTGTGAGACGGCACCTCCAGCTTCAGCAAATTTATAGTGGAGTCAACGCACCGTCTCTGAGATGCTAGTGCCAAATCAGGCCTAAAATCCGTCACCTAAACACTGTGCGACATCCGAGTCGAGACAGCTTGCCTGTTCCCGGAGCTGAGCAAGTACCTGGAGTACAAGGTACCTACCTGCTACACTGGGGATGTCGTAATAATGCAACTGGCCAGCTTCGACAGCATCTTGACGATGCTCATTGTTACATGAATCGATGAATGCTCCTTTGAGACTCGAGTTTTCTTATTACCCAACCACCCGATTATCGTCCTGACGGACTGCCACACGCACCCTCTGCGTCCGCCATGTGGCGCGACCGCACCAATTTGTACACATCCCTTCAGATATCTCTCCAAGTCGAGCTCTCGCTTCCACTTGGTTGTCCAGCTCACCTCGCAACTAACATGCCGTCTGCAGATACATCTCCTATCGGCAGTCGTACGCGCATCACCCTACCCAGCGGAACAAGTATGCGGCTGGTGCGTCGAGCTCCAGCGGCTTCTCCGATGCCTACTCAAGCGGCAGCTTTGCGCATGAAGACCGGCGCGGGCTGCTCTCGAGCGGCGCATTCGAGGACGATGGCGACGCTGTGATTGAGATGGACCTCCTGCCACCCCGATGGACCGACATATCCGATGAGATCACTGATCTGCTTGCCGAAATTGCGACCAAGGGCCACCGACTGGACAAGCTGCATCAAACCCATGTGCTTCCTGGCTTCGACGATGAAGAGACCAAGAGGACAGAGGAGGTGCAGATTGAGAATCTCACGCAAGACATTACCAGAGGATTCCACCAGTGCCATCAAAAAATCCAAAAAGTCGAGCAGATGGTTCGCGAGTCGAAGCAATCTGGCACCATCAGCAGAGCCGAGGAGACAATGGCCAAAAACATGCAAGTATCTCTTGCTACACGAGTTCAGGACGCTAGCGCGAACTTCAGAAAGAAGCAAAGCGCATATCTCAAGAGTTTGTTTCCATTCCCGACTTGGCTCTCGAATTATTGCACACAGGCTTACCGTGTACTCTAGAACTTCGTGATATGGGCGGTCTTGGCGCCTTTAGCCCCATTGATCGGCCATCCTCACCAATGCCTGGATCATATATGGACCCATCTCTACAAGAATCCGATGCCGATCGCTCATTTTCGCAATCAACGCTACAAGTAGCAATGCAGCAGAAGACACTCCATTCCAATGACGCAGCCATAGCTCAACGAGAGCGTGAGATTGAGGAAATCGCCCAAGGTATCATTGAATTGTCGGATCTCTTCCGTGATCTTCAAACTATGATCATCGACCAGGGCACTATGCTAGACCGAATCGACTACAATGTGGAGCGGATGAATACGGACGTCAAAGCCGCCGATAAAGAGCTGAAGATCGCCTCTGGATATCAAAAGAGGAGTATCAAGAGGAAGATTATCCTCCTGTTGATCATTCTGATCGCTGGCTTGTTCATTCTGCTCTTGATTAAACCCAAGAAAAATAGCGGCGAATAGTCGATGGCTATAACATGGACCCAGGTTTTAGTGTAGCCAAGTTTCAGCCGTTGCGGCACGAGTATTCTTACGTTTCCATGGTTGCTCATGAACATGGTATTTGGACTAGCGACCGATGGCCGTATGCTTGAAGAAATGCGATCACATGTAATAATAAGGTGTATAACGCTATGAAGGAAGGCCACGGGTGCACCAGGAGTCACGGTTTTGGTTGGATTTTATGATATGATTCTTTAGATAGCGTACAAGGGATGGGACTCTTTTACCCCCAATAGATTTCACACGTCATTACTCTTTTGTTCCGCCCTCATGAGGGCGTTCGTCATAGGTTTTAGCAAATAGCCTTGGGTATCGACTCCATAACTTCGGTTTCTGAGCCTCTAGCTCCTTGATCATGGCATGGACGCTCGGGAACATCTCCGAGCCCCAGGCTCTTTCAACCAAGCGCTTCATGTTCTGCACTGATATTTCATTGCTGTCTCTCGCACGATCCCTGGGCCGCTCAGGCGCATGTCCGAGAGCGATACGGGATATAACACCGGAGCGAAGCACTTGCGTATCAATCAAGACTCCTTGGTCTCGCAGGGCTGCCAATAATCGTACCCCACGGGCAACATCAAACTCGGCAAAATTCGCAGCCTGAATGTTACTAGGAGACAGCGGTTCCGGCTTCATCGCCAGTGTTTGATCAAATCCCCATCTCACTATGGAGCGTTGCAAGGAGGTATCGAAGATCTTTCGTACAGGGTGCTCATGGTGTGGAAAAGGCAAGTCTGCTGGAATGTGCTCTTTTTCGTCGGCGTCGTGAGCTACGGGGAGATCCTCTCGGTGGACTGGGATGAGTCCTCCATACGGAGGATAGTAGAATTGGACAATCTCCAGACTCAATTGCTCAAGCTCACCAAGACGCCTCGAGCGCCCTAGGTTGTAAAGAAGGAGCTTCCAATATTGCACAGGTATAGCAACATCATGGCAGGAAATTCGCCTTGTGACGTCGATCGCACGATCCAGTAAGGGGTCGTTTGTGCTGCTTCTCAGGAGCTTCCTGGGCCATGCTCGTTGTGATCGTTGAAAAGGATGAGCGCCCAGTCCCCAAAAAGCGCGTCGGAGAAGTCTCATGGCGCTGGTTTGCACAATGTTGACTTTCAGCGCCTCCATGCGATCAAGCACAACCTTTGCCCTTCCCAGGCCTCGCTTCGAGAGCTCGTTACTAAGCAGCGAATTGAGTCGCTGGGATGTCGGCCCTGTCTCTATAACCCATTCAATACCCTGGAAGAGCCGTTCCTTCTTCCAATCTCCTATCCTAGCAGCTTCAGCCATGAGTAGTTGTCGGGTTTCCATATCCTCAAATTCATCAGGGTGAATATCGCAGTGCAGCAGATCTTCGAGCAATTCATCCTCGCCATTTCTTGCAAACGAAACCAGGATTTTGCAATATGTCCGAGAAGATATTTCTATGCCCAATCTTTCAAGCTGGTCTATACGAGCTGAAACATCCTTAGCATCTGACTCGCGTAGTGCAAGAGACTGTAATGAACGAGGGCCAATGGTTCGGAGACCAAGCTTGTGAATAAGATTTATGGCAAATTCCACTGAGGTCCAAGTGCTAGCGAACCATTTTGCGACAATAGAATCGCTGTGAATTCCCCTTGGTTCATCAGCATCAGCTGCTAATCCGAGACTGGTACTGTGAACGGTAGGGCTTTGATGATTGGGACCAATTACTGCCAGCTCATTTTCTGTCATCTGTATAGACGGGTAGTAGTTGGTGAGAAATCGAAGAAATGGGCGGGATTTTGGTGTTGAAGGGAGGTCTTTGAATAGAATAAGCTTTTTGCGCCATGTGCGGGCGAGCTTGGACTGTCCCGATGCAAAGAGGGCCGGGATTAGATAGTCATACAGTTTGTGCTCGGTACTGAAAACGTAAAGAGTTGTCAAGGTGCTCTGCATCTTTGGAGTCGGATTGGTAACAAAACTTGCTAACAAAGCCCCAAATAAGTCTGTCCCTGGTGGAAATGTTGGCGCCAGTTGCAAATGCCAACGAACGGCCTCTTCGTAATCGGCCTTATCGAGAAGGAAGTGAACAACCTTGGTGTAAAGTCTAGGCCATTCGAAGTTTTCATGGGCGAGGAGCTGCTGAGCAACGTTGACGATCATGGCAAGTCGAGCGTCCATATTCAAGGCGGCCAACAGAACCTCGTCTCGAAGAGACTCTGCGCTCTCAAGACTGAACAGACCGAGTTTCCCTTTCTCCTGTATAGACTCGAAAACCGCCCAGACACCATCAGCCCCATGACTCCCCCGCATTTCGGCTAGCACAGCTTCCCAAGACGTGACATTATCTGGCTGAAGCCTAGTTTCTGCATCTTGGAGCGATTTATCGATCCTCGCGACCTGAAACGTGTCTGGCCGTGAATGGCCTGAAGCCTTCACGTGTCGCATCCGGACCTGCCCTAGACCCCCGTACTTCCTCCATAGTACTGGTTGGAACAGTGAACCCAGACTTCCAAGGTCCGTTCGCCATTGACTGTATTTGGAGCCTCTAGAGCCTCCTTGAAGGACTCTAAATCGTATGCTTGGCGTATTCGGGATGGCAGATGGGCGACCTAGGGCAGAAGGTTGCTGATATTGTTGAAGTGCCGCCGGAGAGGTCTGCGAGGGGGATTTGGAGAGAATTCGAGCTGTAGCTGGGCAATCTGGGATCTGTCGCAAGGTCCCTCGCATTCCTGGGATTGCCTCCAACCAGCCGCAGCTCTCCAAGATGTGTCACCGCATTGAATCAAGTTAATGGATAATGTCGCTCAATAATAAATTTGTGAACGGTGTTCCGAAAAGCTCTGCACTGATAGTATTGAAGACATCGAGTGCGTGCATCAATCAAGTACGTGCCCCACACTCATCAAGGCCATTCATTGCTGAGTCATTCGGCTACCCACCGTGAGCCAGATTATGGCCTCATTTCTTCAACCGAGCCTCTTCGACATCTGGACGCCGATTCAATCACTCCACCACGTACCTCCGACACAACAGAAGCCTCGCGCGCGTCAACCTTCAAAATGAGGTAAGCCTTCCCCTGTCGACGAGGGCTGCCGGGCCTCTCAATTCCCTTTGCAGCACCTCAATGCGCCGGCAGTCCTCGGCCAAGACTATCATCTCGAATCTGATGCTGACGCCTTGCCAGCATGATCAACGCTAAGAACAGGGTGCCTCAGCTTCAGCGCGCCTACCAGCAGGCTTATAAGGCCCACACCCGCCTGTGGATGATTGTATGCTAGAATTGACGTCCTTGCAATCCGATCGACTCCATGCTGATATGAATCATCACAGGGCTCGCGAAGCCGCTGGTACATGACGCCTTACCTCATTGTCCTCTGGGGTGGCTTCGGCGGTTTGTTCCCGACTTCGAAAACTCAATGATTCAATCTAACGAAGTTATAGCTACCTTATACGCTGCTGGACGAAAGGTTGCTGGTCACAACACCTGGTTCGGCAAGGATTAAGATGCGAATACACTGCCAAGTCATATCAATCAGGTCGCTCAGAGACTGGGGAAATGGGAGTTGGGAAGATGTGTGATGGGTAGTCTGGTAGACAGTCCAAACAGGGTCCTGCAACCCCTTTCCAATGTCTTCCACATTATTTGACCGTCAACCAGAGCATCCGCTGTGAATTGTCTACGCAACTATAGTCAAACGTAACCATTACTCCATATGTCAGTAGAATACATGTGAAAAAAAAGTGTGCATCAGATATGCCACACAGCAGAATCCGACCCTTGTCATTGGTGGCATACGAATTCCACAATACCTCTATGCTCGCCAGCAATTACCTCCCCAATCTAGTAGCCCGTGGCACCAGGTGCTTTCTCATCCTTGCGCAGGTTCATCAGCGTCTCACGAAAGCGCTCCTTGCCGGATCCAACGGCACCACCCTTAGCACCCTTTCCACTGACATCCACCAGCTTAGCAATTCGGTCCCAGCTCGTACCGCCAGAGACAGTGTCTTCCCGACTAGCGAGGAATTCCTCTGCCTCCTTTCGTGTCTGCGCAATGCCCTTTTCCTTCTTTGAGTTGTAGTTGTCGTAAAAGTCGTCGATGTTTTGCTGGGCTTCCTTGATGGTTTCCTCTCGCTGAGCAGCAAATTGCTCGGTTCTCTTAGAGATCTGTGCATCCCGGCGCTCCTTCCACTCCTTGATAACTTCAGGTTCCTCCTCATCGGCAGCATATGATTGGTATCCCGAGTTGTAGTTTACGGATGGGCCAGTCATAAGATTTTCGCCGGGAATTCCGCTGGCGCCCTAGAAAACGAAGTCCTGTCAGCGTCGCATGACCCGTCGGATGGCATTGGCAATACTCACGGCTGAGGGGCTGGCCAGATCTGGGAATTGAGACTCGAATGTAGATTCAGCATTGTTGGATTCTCCCAGGAGGTCACCACTGGCCTCAGTGAAGGCGTTTGCGTCATCACTCGTCGCGAACTGGTTCGCATCATCGCCAAGAAGAGCCTTTTCCCGAGCAAGGAAATCCTGGGCAGAAGGGTCGTCGGAGGCCTCTCTGATATCGGTTTGCGCTTGAAGTTCTAGTTAGTCGAAAGAAGAAATGTCCCTGTGCAATGCTGGGAGCTCACCCCCAGAGTCAAAGTCCTCCAGAGAAGGGAAACGGTCCGCCATCTTGAACAGAAGTATAGGGGTCCCGTAGAAACAATCCGAGTTTTCTAGATTTGTTCGTCAAAAATATATATTCAGAGAGTGCGGTGAGGTTGAAGGCTTTGGTTCGCAGGGGGCCGCGATGATGGTGTTCTTGATCCAGGTGTACTGGCAGCAGCCCGCATTGCAGTGACCATCTGTCACTGGCTAGCCAGTTCTGCCGGGCGGTGAGTCTGGTTGAGGCATAGCTTCGTGCACCGAATATTGAATAATCCCATACAGCAATACAGGCTAATGCAAATATCCAGTCGTTTGATAGCTTGTTTCCCTGTGCCTGAGCTTCTATCAAGTAACTTTTCCCCCTGACAGTGGAAGTTTCAATCATATTTCTCAGTCATATTGGATTATCAATTCACAGGAAGCTCGTCATCATCGGACAGATTTCAGCACAGTTGCGATAATCCGCTGCACTAGCTGGTTGTGCCCTGCAATTGTTTCGCAAGGGCAATCCCAGCTGGCCTATCATTCGTGATCTGCTGCTGTAGACTCTTCATCGGACCGCGACTCCTGTCTGCTCACCTAAAGGACAACGCCCGTAGAAACATCTTCACTGGAGCTCGGGGCCTAGGGCTCGACTCTTTAAAGCTCTTTACACGAGACCTGAGAGGGTTTAATAATCTCTCACAGCGTAAAGCATGGCGTACAATGATGACTCCGTTCTGGCGCGTCTCTCGGCATTGAACGAGAGTCATGACAGTATCGCCACAGCAGCTCAATGGATCATGTTCCACAGGTATGTCCAATTACCATGGAAAACGCAACTTTTCCGACGCGCTTACACATCAACTTCTAGACGACACGCAGATCGCACAGTCCAGCTTTGGATGCAGCGATTGAAGGACTCATCAAGCCCAAAACGACTGAGCTTGGTTTATCTCGCCAATGGTATGCTATTCACAAACCGCCTAAAACGAGGACGCCTAAGACCTAGAGCTCATGATTTCGATACTAATGCGGTTATGTCGTCTCAGAGGTTGCGCAACAGTCCAGAATTCGCCACAAGGAGGACTTCATTCTCGCTTTCTCCCCCATCATAGCTGAGGCAATCGCTGTTGCTTACAAAGGAGCAACAGCGGATATTCAAGCCAAGCTACGACGCGTCATAGATGTCTGGAAGGACCGGTCCATCTTTGAAGCGCCAATTCAAGGAGCGATCGAGGCGCGTCTAAGCGGTATGCATACGTCTTGTAATTTAAAGCGCCCTATGCTGACGAGGCAAACAGAGTTGGATAAGGCCCGAGGGGCTGTTAAACCTGGCTTCGGAGGTTCTCCTTTTAGTTCAGCAACATCCGTGCCATCCGAATTCACACCTTTGGTGTCTGCTCACCAGACAGTTACCAAGCTCAGTGTGCCTCTCAAGGCTACAGTCGCTTCTGCAAATCAGGAATACGAGAAGCAGATAGATCCTGCAATCGCCGTTCCCTCGGCACCAGTTTATGCTGCACGCTTAAATGGCTTGCTCAAAACGCTTGCAAGTGCCGAGAGCGCAGTGGCCGAGTGTGTGAAGGCTCGAGAGGGCCTGATATCTGGCTTGGAGAGAATGTTGGATGCCAACCGAGCGGCTTTAGAGAGCGACAGAAGTACTGCTTCCGAACTGTTGAAACGGAAGCGTGAGATTGAGGATAAGAAGCAGCAAGTTGAAGTGGCTATCATGAGAGCACTCGGTCCTGCCGAGAGCAGCGGATCACACATAGAAGGAGAAGATGGTAGTCCATCTGCAGAACCGGACCGACCAGAGATAGAAGCTCTGACGCCACCTTCCATGGATGATGATGATGATGATGATGATGATAATAATGAGCCCGCAGTCATGTCAGAGGCACAACCATCACAAGGGATGACGACGGATGAGAAACCAGTCGCCGCCTCGGGGATCGAGATGCTTTCTAGCTTGGCATCCTCCTATCAGTCGCTCCCTATCTCAACCAACGGCTCCAATAAGAGACGACGTGTGGATGACAGCGGTGACTTTCCTGATCTCGGAGGTGACGATGGCATAGATGCCGAGGTGGCAGAAATGCTGAAGGACGGCACGGACTCATGAAGAGACGATGGAGACACAGAGCTTGTGTTTTGTGGTGGTTGAAGCTTCTGGAGTTCTTGGGACTTACTATTGCGGAATCTGCAACGTCAGTTTATGCTATCTGTACTGTATCTTGCTATTTGGAGCGATGGGTGGTTTGGTTGAGCCATACGATATTATGGAGACTGACTAATAAAATGCTCCATTAGGAATAAGAGATTGTCTTGTGATTTGTCCATCCGAGAAGAGCAGGCAAGTTGCACATATGAAGTTAACGGCTAAATAATAACCATAAGCATATATGTGTCTTATATACTAAATATTCCATATGTGGAACCCCTTGTGAAAAAGATATTCTTTTTCTAAGGACTCGGGCTTTTCAGTTAACGTCGTTGCCGGACGTCCTACAGACTACGGAGCACCGACCCGAGGCCGAAGCTGGACCCACCGTTCAATTTTTGGCCTGCCTGGTTTTAACTGTAAATGCCGCGACCATATGACGGCATCTCCCAGCCAGTGGAATAATTCCGATCTCTATCCTCCACACTTCTCTCCCACAAAGCTCCTCAAGCGCAGTTCATTCTTCGCATCGCAAACGCTCCTCGCGACTCGATGACGCACCGTTGGGCGACCACGTAAGGGTCCCCTCGGTTCAACATGAACATGAATGCCGGAGTGCTTCGACGAGCGCGGCTGCCCCGGCTTGCCTCAGCGCAAGAGCCTTCAATCCGTCCGCTGGCGCAATGCTTGCAGAAGCCTGAGCCTCTTCTTCTGTCGCAATCACGGTTCTTCCACACGCCAATCGTTCGTTCTCCTGCGCTTCCGACCTTTACATTCGCTGCCTTTCGGTCTGGCGCTAGCTCTGCTCTGGTACACTCTAGGCCCTTGGGGCTTTGCGGTCGATCGTCCCACCACGGAAATATCTTGAATCTTTTGCGCCAATTCTCCACAGGATCACCTGTTCGACAAGAGGTCCAATCCCAAGTTGGCAGCGCAACTAAGCAGACAGCAGAGAAATCGAGCCAACCCGGACGAGCCACCGAAGAAGATGACAGCCAGGAATTCCAGAAAAGCGAAAAGGCAGCCAATGCGGCGCAGATCAACCTATCAGCTCGGTTATCGAAAGAGGGCAAGCCTCAGGCAAAGGCTGGCTTTTCGGAGATATGGAGACTCATCTCGATTGCACGACCCGAAGCTCGTTGGCTCGGTCTAGCTTTCTTCTTTCTCGTGATCTCTTCTAGTGTTACCATGTTGATCCCCTTCACTGTTGGCCGCATCCTAGATATTTCAACCAAGAGCGATACTGACGATGCCCGTGTGTTTGGTCTCTCACTAAATCAGTTCTTTGTCGCCCTGGGCGCTGTTCTGACGGTGGGCGCCATTACCAGCTTTGGACGAGTCATTCTGCTGCGTGTTATTGGCGAAAGAGTTGTTGCCAGGTTGCGGTCACAGCTCTATAGACGGACCTATGTGCAAGATGCCGAATTCTTTGACGCCAATCGGGTTGGCGACCTCATCTCTCGACTCGGTTCCGACTCGGTCATTGTGGGCAAGTCCGTTACTTCCAACTTGAGTGATGGTCTCAGGGCAATTTTCAGCGGCGGTGCTGGTTTTGCCATCATGGTCTGGACCAGCCCCCAGCTGACCGGTATCTTGCTCCTCATGTTCCCCCCGATTGCCATTGGAGCCTTCTTCTACGGACGGGCCATTCGAAACGTGAGCAGGGCGATACAAAGAAACCTCGGAACACTTACGAAGATCGCCGAAGAGCGGCTAGGAAACATCAAGACCAGCCAGGCATTCGTTGGTGAGGTGCAAGAGGTTAGCCGGTACAACACGCAGATCAGGAAGATTTTCGCGCTTGGTAAAAAGGAATCATTGATTGCCGCCACTTTCTTTGCCTCAACCGGGTGGGCTGGAAATATGACCATTCTGGCCATGTTGGTGGTTGGTGGCAACCTCGTGAGATCTGGAGCTATGTCTCTAGGAGACTTGACCTCCTTCATGATGTACACGGCGTTTGCGGGCTCCAGTCTCTTTGGCTTATCTGGCTTCTACTCAGAACTCATGAAGGGTGTTGGTGCTGCCAGTCGATTGTTTGAACTACAGGACCGGCAACCAGGCATCCACCAAACAGTCGGTGTCCCCGTAAAGTCGGCCCAGGGGCCCATCAAGTTTTCAGACGTCCATTTTGCCTACCCAACACGGCCCGCCGTCGCAATATTCAACGGCTTGAACTTTGAAATCGCATCAGGCAGCAATGTCTGCGTCGTCGGGCCGTCTGGTGGCGGTAAGTCAACAGTTGCATCCCTACTCTTGAGATTCTACAACCCAACGTCTGGATCTATCACGATCAATGGCGTTGACGTCTCGACTATGAACGTCAAGTCCCTAAGACGACGGATCGGCGTCGTGTCACAAGAGCCGGTGCTGTTCTCTGGCACTATTGCCGAGAACATTGCTTATGGAAAGCCTCATGCAACCCGGGCGGAGATCATCTCGGCAGCCAGAAGAGCCAACTGTACTTTCATCAGTGACTTACCAGACGGCTTGGAAACACAGGTTGGCGCCCGAGGATCTCAGCTATCGGGTGGCCAGAAGCAGCGAATCGCCATTGCCAGAGCACTGCTCAAAGATCCTGATATTCTAATCCTCGATGAGGCTACGTCAGCCTTAGACGCAGAGTCTGAAACTTTGGTTAATGAGGCTCTTGCCGGATTACTCCGCGGGCATAACACAACGATATCCATTGCGCACCGACTGTCGACAATAAAGAGATCGGACCAGATTATCGTCCTCAACAAGGAAGGCAAAGTGGCCGAGATTGGTAGCTACTCGCAACTGGCAGCAGACAGGGGAAGTGCTTTCAGCAAGTTAATGGAGTGGCAGATGAGTGGTGGCGAGATTCCCGAGAAGAGAAGCCCCGAGTCTCCTCACATCACAGAGTTTGAGGAGATTGAGCAAGACCTCGCGGGCGAAGAAGAACGGGAAAGATTACGAGAGGAGGAAGAGGAACAGCCCGAGAAAGAGAAGGTTTCTTCACCCGAACAGCAAAGGCACCCTTGAAGAGGATGGGCAATAGGCATGTTTAACCCAAGACGGCCCTTTTGGGTCACAGCCACATGAAGCTCGCCACCAGCGTTGCCAGTGGCTCTGAGATATTAACCAGTCAATCTTGTAAAACTACCTAGCATACATTGACGCGTTTCAGCCGCGTCAACCATGTAGATAACCTTAGACACCGAGTGTTCTGAAGGCGGCTGCATAGGAGTACGAAAATAGACGAGTAATACTATCAATAATTGCCAAACCACTTATTGCGATGATTTGCAGTCACTAAGAGATGCGATGGTCTCAGTGACGACACATTAGTGCATTCAGCCGTATTAGCTGTTTGCGGAAAATGGGTGATGGTGTGTACGGAGTACGAAGTAATATGTCCTAGTACTACGAAGTACTTCGTAGTTGGATAGGTAGTCAATCACATGCTCGGAGGCTGGGACTGTAGCGTGGCGGCCAACCTTGAACTAAGAACCAACAAATTCCATTGCTGGTCTCGAAAATCGCTGCAGATGTACGAGTACTCGTATAACAATAGGCGGTGTCGTCTTTCCGGAGCCTTCAGTCGGCGTGGGTCTCAAAGGGATCGATCATCCTATCCACTAGCCGGGATCGTCGTGTTAAATCCCGACCCAATCACAAGCACAATCACAAGCACAATCACAAGCACAGACACGACGTCACAGGACAAGGACCTTGGAGCTGTAGGTACCTAAGCCTAGGTACGAAGTAGTATTATCAACTTCATCTTCCAAGATTCACTCTTCTTACTCCGGAGAGATCAATTTCATTCACCATGACGACGACCGAAGGCCAGTTCCAAGTAGGCGACGCGAGCTTCTACACGAAGACATGGACAGTATGTCTCCCTTTTTAAACTTTTTTTCCAATTCTGATCAATTTGTGTGTTTGTTTCGAGTAACCTCGGCTGCTAACTACACAACAGCCGATAGGTCCTGTTAAGGCCAAGATCATCTTCGTACACGGCTTCAGCGAGCACATCAACCGCTACAATGACTTCTTCCCCAAGCTCGCCGAGCACGGCATCGAGGTCCTCTCCTGGGACCAGCGTGGCTGGGGTCGCAGCGTCACCAAGCCCGCACAGAAGGGTCTCACTGGTCCAACCTCGCAGGTCCTTGCCGACATCGCGGCCTTCGTTCGAGACAAGCTCCCCTCAGACGTGCCTGTCTTTATCATGGGCCACTCGATGGGTGGCGGCGAGGTGATCACATTTGCGGGCGACGCGCAGTATAAGGAGCTGGTGAGCCAGATCCGCGGCTGGATCCTCGAGTGTCCCTTAGTCGGGTTCACAGCAGGCGAGGAGCCCAGCTCGTTGAAGATCTTCGCGGGACGGCTGATTGGGCGGCTGCTGCCCCGACAGCAGCTTAAGCACGTTGTGCCGCCGGAGCATCTGAGCCGTGACCAGGTGGTGGTTGAGTCGGTGCGCAACGACCCGCTGTGTCACAACACGGGCACGCTGGAGGGCCTGGCATCGCTGTTGGACCGCACGTCGCTGCTGTCGTCGGGGGCGGTCCGGCTGGGGAGTGAGGTGCAAGCCGTGTTGTTAACGCATGGCACGAGGGACCTGACGTGTAGCTACGATGCGTCGATGAAGTTCCTGGAGGAGCAGACGGCGGTGGCGGATAAGGTGGCCAAGTCGTATGAAGGCGCGTATCACCAACTCCACGCGGATCACTGCAGGGAGGAGTTTACGAAGGACCTGGTTGAGTGGATCTTGAAGCGTTGCGATCAGAGTGGAAAGATTGAAGCGAAGCTGTAATGGGCGGCGTTGACTTGATTGAATGATTGATTGGTTATGCTATATCTTGAATGCTAACTACTAGTTTGATGAAGCGCTTGTTGTATGTATGATATCTCGATTGAGACTCACTCACTCACATGTTTGCTCTAAGACAAATGAGTGCATGTTGTCAGTCTCATCTCATGTAAGATTTACATGGAGTGAGTGAGTGGGCTTGAAATATTTTTCGATTCTCACGTCCTTTATATCTTCCTATCTCAAAGCGAGGACATGGATGGTCGGAGATGTTAATCAAATTAAATTATCATTTATAACAGAGCCAGTCCATTATGCATTTGGTGGTGATCGGGCACCATAATTTGACACATGTCAAAGCACAGCCCAAAAGGATGGAGAACCTGAGAATCTGTACTCCGTACGAAGTACTACTCCGTATGGATTCCGGAGACGCCCGAACCTGTAGGAAATGAAGCTTTCGTTTTAATGCAGCCAAGAATATTCGAGTTCTATATAAGTGATGGGGATCCCCATGTTTTTGGAGATGCCGTTTTCACTCCATTTATTTCTTAGCCGTTTCCCGTTTACATTGATCAACCCTCCCTCACATTTGCTAACCTCGTCTCGATATCTTACTACCACGGACACACACAACTAAACATACATTCCTATTAAGACGAGATATAGGTAATATTTGACCAAAAATTGCTGTCGCAAGTGCGCATCAGCCATTTGATTTTTGGGGGGCAGATTTTCAATCCACAGGCGACAGAGCGAACAAACAGCACCAAGAAGACAGGTGCTCGGGCCTGAGCAGAGAAGGCTTGATGGAGGGAGGGACAACATGTATTACGGAGTACGGAGTACCTTATTATGAGGGAAAGATGCAGTCAATCTAACCAACTCTTTCTCCCTTTTCTCATCTCTTGAAATCGTGTGTCCGATCTTATCCCCGCACTCAATCTATCCTCCTTCATTCACCCTCATCAATATTTGCTTAGTACTATACTACTAAACGAACGAGAGATTCCCCCACTAATTAAAGGAAGCCAACCGACTGATCTCGCATTCGTCTCGGAGATCCGCTTCCAATTTCCAGCTTACTATTACTCGTACGGCAGATGTCAACATCCACTTCTGTCAATGGTCCTTGCATCAGAGCTCCATCGATAAGCCACAGAGGCCTCCCCTCGCCATCTCCACAGGTTTAGAGTTGGCCCTCTTTTTCGACCTGTGTTGATGATTAATTGTGCTTGAAGGGTACGGTGTGTCTGGATCCGGCAGGTGTTGATTGTTGTCTTTCTTCTTCGCCTTGACCGCGATTTTATTTCTCTTCTTCACAAAGAAGAAGGAATCCGGATCTCGTCAACTGGATCAACCGCCATCATGCATCCCGACGCAAGCAACACCATCACCCATCATCCCAACGTCTACCATCTCCAGCACCTTCATCAGCCGGCTTCCAGCCGCAGCAGCTCTCGTTCACCCGCCATTCGCGGCGCGTCCAGCACTGCGGTTGAGCCTGTCGAGCCCACGCCTGACCATGATGCCGTGGAGCGCCACCACTCTGTGGCCACCGATGTAGAGAGCCAGATCACAGCAGGCCGGAACACACGAATCCCGCGCTTGTCTGTTGAGAGTGACCCATACGGTCTCTCCTTCTCCTACAAGACCGACTCGGACCTCGACCAGATCAAGGCCAACTCGTCTCGTAAGAGGGATGGTAGCCGCGTCTCCGGCTCGGCCAAGAAGCTGGGGCCTAAGCGCGACCATCGCAAGGTCCGCGGCTTCTACGAGAATCAGAATGCCGCCATTGAACGCATGTTAAAGTCGGTCGAGGAGCACCGCGCGGACGCCCGTCAGGAGCAGGGCGACGATCAGCTCAAGTTCCGCATTGCCATTTACGGCTCGCTCGCCGCCAACATCCTTCTCACGGCCCTTCAACTCTACGCCGCCATCACATCCGGATCGCTGTCCCTCTTTACTACCATGGCTGATGCCATTTTCGATCCGCTTAGCAACATTACGCTAATCCTCTCCAATCGCGCTATCAAACGAGTCGACCCGCGACGGTTCCCAGCCGGCAAGGCACGTCTCGAGACGGTTGGCAATATCGTCTTTTGCTTTCTCATGAGCTCCGTGTCACTCATCATCATTGCCTTTGCAGCTCAAGAGCTCACTAAGAGGGGTGGAGACAAGGGATTTCATCTACCCTCGGTCATCTCAGTGTGTGGGGCCTTTGCAACCAAGTTCGCTCTCTTCATGTACTGCTGGTCCATCAAGGACAAGTACAGCCAGGTCAACATCCTGTGGCAGGACCATCGCAACGATCTTCTTGTTAATGGCTTCGGTATCCTGACATCCGTGGGTGGTGCGAAGCTGGAGTGGTGGATTGACCCTATGGGCGCCATTCTTCTATCTCTCCTGATCTCAAGCGTCTGGCTGCACACGGCATTCAATGAGTTCCTTCTCCTTGTCGGCGTGGTTGCTTCAGTGGACACGCAGCAGCTCATTACATATGTGTGCCTCACGCATTCGGACGCGATTCAGGGAATCGACACGGTCCGAGTTTACCACTCAGGCCCCCGTTTGATTGCCGAGGTGGACATTGTCATGGACCCATCACGCACGCTCACGGAAACACACGACGTGGCTGAGGAGTTGCAGTTTAAGCTGGAGAGTTTACCCGACATTGAGCGGGCCTATGTTCACATTGACTACGAAACCACTCACAAACCGGAACACGCCTATAAGAAGGACCTTTAATCTCAAAGAAACACGTTGCGTTCGATTAGTCAATTTGGAGTTAGGATTCTCACTATGGATTGCATTGACAGAAAAGCAGATGTTTGGTTCGCGGACCGTATTGGGTTTTAGTCTGGGGAAGCACCAACGAATTGTGCAATGAGAGTGTGACTAGGTAGGTATCGATTGATCATTGAATATGAATAGATGGTATCTTTTGTGTATGTGGCAACTCCCTATACTATTACGCGACCATCCAAGTGATGGGCATGAGGCTTTTGATGTCACCCATCAGGCTCCAGACGAAATAGCGTCACCCAGAGGCGTTCCCATTCGTCCGTCCTCGAGTTACTTGGCCATCGACTCACAGCGACAGGAGAGAAAACAATTGAGCGTTCATTCAAGCATACGTCGCTTGATGCGGGGGTGGAGATGCTTTGCTGGACTGATTGATTAACAATGTGAGTTTGCAGCAGGTGGAGTGGAGGGCGACATGGTTGATGGTCGTCATGATAGGCCGTGATAGGTCGTGATAGGACGTGAATCGGCCGTTTCTTCATTCGCCGTGATTCAGCCAGAGTTGGGCATTAACATTAACCTGCAAAAGGACCTATGGATGTGTTACCTCTGGGCACATGTGCATGTAGTAGGAGCAGTATGAGTGTTTTTCAAGGCCCCTTTACGAAGGACGCGAAGCTGGATGCTACGGTCTTGCAGCCGGATATGTGGGCAGGCTGTGTTGTACAGATTGGCATTCGTCGGCACGTCGATACATGTCATATATCAAAACAGGGAAGTTGACGAGAACATTCGACGGCTGTGCCGTTAGGCATTGGGCGTTGGGCGTTAAAACGTTGGGCTCGCAGACGAACACCCTACTAGAAGTATGTATGTATGTATGTATGAAATAGTAGTAGTAGCATGTAGGATATATTGTATGTGCGAAGCCTGCAGCTGGAGAGCGAATAATACCTAATTCCCACCTTATCGAAGGTGGTACGCATTGGTAATATGGGGCTGTAACGTAGGCGATTGGGAAGGGAAAAGAGGCTAGTTTAAGTGATTGCCTACGTATTGCATTGCATGCAGCATCTATCATCTGTTATGCGGATGCGTGATATGTAGGAATAATTTATACGACAGCATGCACGCATGCATGGTGGTAGGCATCCATGGATCGCGCTGGCATGTTTGCCACGAACTACTGCGTACTACCACTGGCTTGACATACTTACAGAGCAGCTACGGAGTAGTAGTACGAAGTACAGTGCAGCTAGTAGAAGCCCCGGGAGTAGTATACGGAGTAATGCCAGTAATAGTATCTTACGACTCCGAGGCAATCTTCATGTCGAGAGCATTTGTGAAGGTCTCAGAGACAATACGCAAGTGGCTCAACGTGGCTCACGAACTGGAGGAGCAAAAGTGAAGAAAGTCGGCGGTTGAATTGTGGTGGCTGCTGCAGGTGGCGCGCCGTTACATTGTTGCTCTGCGCATCAAAGTGGCTCTCAAGGCATGATTAGTGCCACACCCGCTTGGACGGCTCTACTTCGTACTCCAACAAGCTC
Source organism: Hypomyces perniciosus (assembly GCA_008477525.1). NCBI lineage: Eukaryota > Fungi > Ascomycota > Sordariomycetes > Hypocreales > Hypocreaceae > Hypomyces > Hypomyces perniciosus. The sequence goes on from SPDT01000010.1 coordinate 1,276,969, forward strand.
CCAATTGCAACCACCATTGCACGGCCGCGCCCAATTCTTGGTTCTTATTTTGGATTATTTTTTCCCTTTATTACTCTGGCCTCGCTCTCTAGCAGCTGCCGTTTTCCCTCTTCTCTTCTCTTCTCTTCTCTTCTCTTTACTCCCCATAGCTCATCCGTGGATCATTCTCTGTTGCTCTGCTCTGCTCTGCTCTGCTCTGCTCTGCTCTGCTCTGCTCTGCTCTGCTCTGCTCTGCTCTGCGCTGCTTTGCTTCTCTTAGCTCACACTCGAAGATTCAGTCGGTCAGTCATCCTGGTCCTGACCCGCCGCCATGGTTCTGTCAAGCGGGGGAGGAGAGCATGTCTATGCCACGGTTCGTCATTTGCTGCCCACAACACAACCAAAGCTCTGGATAGTTGGCTAACAAGATCACCATGGTGCCGCCCCCCGAGTACAGCTTCTCTTGAACGATTCATATCTCCCAGGTGCGTTGTCTTTGCCCAATTGCGTCTCGCAGCTCATTACTAACCCACCGCCTCACACAGGCGCTCTTGTCCTGGCCCACTCGTTGCGCGATGCGGGCACCACAAAGAAGCTGGCCGTCTTGGTCACTACTGATACCGTGACCGCTGATGCCATCACCCAGCTCGAGGTGAACCTCCGCCGTTCGGGGAAAGAAGACGACTTGCTGACCACGAGCCCGCGCAGACTGTGTACGACTATATCTTGCCCGTGCCACGTATACGGAACGACAGGCCCGCCAATCTATATCTTATGGATCGTGCCGACTTGCACTCTGCCTTTACCAAGATCAACTTGTGGAAGCAGACACAGTTCTCCCGAATTGTCTACATTGACGCAGATGTTGTTGCGTACCGCGCTCCGGACGAGCTGTTCGACCTGCCGCATGCCTTTGCCGCATCTCCCGACATCGGATGGCCCGACCTGTTCAACACTGGCGTCATGGCCCTGACCCCCAACGCCGGTGACTACTATGCCTTGGTGGCCATGGCTGAGAGGGGTATTTCCTTCGATGGTGCCGATCAAGGTCTTCTCAACATGTATTTCAAGAACGACTTCCACCGCTTGCCCTTCACTTACAACGTCACCCCGTCCGCACACTACCAATATCTTCCTGCTTATCGACACCTTCAGTCCAGCATCAACATGGTGCACTTCATTGGTGCCAACAAACCTTGGTTTGCTGGCCGTCATGTCTCATATGGAGGCTCGGCTTACGACGAAATGGTTGGCCGATGGTGGGCAGTATACGACCGCCACTATCGAGAGCAGGTATGTTTCTGTCCAAAGCCGAAATGTTTGTGAGGAATTCGCTAACTCAACGCTCTAGGAATTGTCCCGGTTCGCACCCGGGCAGCAAGACAAATTCGCCTCGAAAAGCTGGGATGCTCAAAAGTGAGATGGCTTCTTCCTCGCTCCCTATGCAACAATGATGTGCTAAAATGGCTTTGAAACAGGCAACCCCCTCCAACTAACTCGAGGCCAGAGGCAGCGAACTTCCCTTCAGCTCATTATGAAATGTCGAGAGATGCCTCTCAATTCGTGCCCCCTGGAGGCATAAGGGAGCACCCAGCGCCACCTCCCATATTCCCGTGGGAGGGACATCAGCCCAAGCCTTCAAGATCTTTCGGGTATGAACTGCAGACAGCTAAAGAGCCTCCGTTGGAGCAAGCGACAGCCACGAGAGAGGCCCTCTCCCCCATTGAGCTACCTTCCTTGGCGTCATCTACAGTTAGCACAAAGAGTGAGGCGGTAACACCGACTACTCCCACCCAGGCTTCCCATGGGGCTGCTCCATGGACCTCGTTTCAACGGGTTAATGCTTGGGACGATGTGCCTGGGATCAATCGCTATGTTGAGGGCTTCGAGAAGCATCAGCGGTCAAGAAGCCGGTCCTTGAAAGGGGCCCAGGATACAGACGCCACCAATGTCCAGGACGGTACTGAGCCGCATGCCTTTAAGCTGACCGACTTCCCCAGCGAGGTGGAACGCCCCAGTCTACCGGTCACTCCGGCCCCTATCCGTGGATCATCGACCTGGCTCCAGGGCGATGATCCTGAAGTCGACAATGGTCAATCACTGCTGCCAGCAGCCGAGGGAGTACCGGCACAGCCTGAATGGGTATGTATACATGGACAAGTGTTGGGACCCGCGGACTGCCTGTGCAAGTTAACTGACATGTTGTTCTATTAACAGGATCCCACGGAACAACTTCAGAAGCTTTCTGGCCAGCATTCAGAGGCGTTGCTGCGCAGACTCGGGGGGGAGGAGCCTGATTCTTTGGAGGCTGTGAGTAGCTAAATCCCATCTTGGCCATTGCCTTTTGGGTCATAGCCTATCGAACCTCCTACTCATCCTGCACAGTTCGCCCCTAGCGTGCTCAGTCCGCAGCCAGTCAAAGGCACTGCGGCTGTGGCGACGACTGCATTGGAGCGCAAGATGGAGAATATTGACATTGAAAGCCGTGGAGTGCCGATACGGCAACCCAGCTATTCCGGCCCAGGGGTAGCTTGGGACAAGGGGGAGGATTTTCTCCAGCACGAGACGCCGTTGCTACCCACTGAGGAGGAGAGAGACGTGCTTGATACATGATGCTGCGCATTAACTTGAGGTTTCGTTGTGTTTGTGCGGAGGCGGGCTGCAAAATATGTTATGATGGGAAGTTCTGCCTGGCATCATGTTTGTCTACACATAGTACCTGCAGCATCATCTTCGTTTTATTGCTATCTGTTTTTTTTTGGATCATTTGATTTCTCCGATTGGATTTGACAACGTTATCGCCCCCATGCTTTTCGTCTCTTCGATGTGATATTAGCATACGTCCCAGCACTTCTTTTTCGATTCTGCTTTTTTTTCGTACAGGAAAGCGAGCGAGCTGCGTGCCTATGGTATATTCGGCCATGGGGGTTACATGAACAGATCACATGAATAAGGATATACTACTGTATTACTACTGTATTATCAAAGGAGAAGGTAGATGGATACATGATGGTGGGCTATGGTTTGGATTCATGACTGGAATTACAACTTAAAAGCAGGTGGAAAGAAAGGAACGCACATTGGACATGTCATTCCAGGTCTGTGTGCTACACCAGAACAGTACATTGAGTAAATACAGATACTACGGGAGCCAGTGTCTTTTAGTCCTCGGCGTCGTCCTCTGCCTCTTCAACAGTGACGGGTTTTCCCTTACCCTTGTCGGATGATTCCTCCTGTTTTGAATGGTTCTCGCCCTCCTCGTGCTGTGATGTCGAACTAGATTCGCCTTTTGGTGCTGTCCCCAGGGGAGGTTCCTGGCTTCCCCCGTTGCGATCCCTTGATGCATCCGTTTGTGAACTAGACGGTGTAGCAGTCTCTGGTCTGGCTAGGCGAGGTCCATTGCCGAAAAGCTGGGCTGATCCACCCCAGTTGGGCATCACCGGACTGGGCGATACCACAGAGGGCGGCTCGGTAGTTTGGAGGGGTCGGGGCACCGTACTTGGCCGTTGTCTCGAGCTCTCGCCCAAGGTCGCCGTTGATGTTGCTGGTTCGCTTGAGCTCACCTCATGGCTTCCCGAGCTGGTTGGTGTGGGCTGAACCGAAGCCGTCATGGGATGGCTCACATTTGCGGTGTCACCGTTATGTGATACACTTGCGGTTTGAGGGGATGGCTGTGGTGCCCCTTGATGACCTTCGAGCCTCTGTAGCGGCATGAGCGACCACCCTGGTGGGAGCACCACACCCTCCGGAAGGTCAGGGCTGCCAGCAGGAATTGTTGCTGAATATCCAAATGAACCCTGACGAGTCGTAAGTGAACCAACCACCCGCGGCGAAGCGCTTGGGAACATTTGCGGTAATGTCGGCAAGCCAGTGAGTTGAGGGACTTGTGGTTGAAGGGGCGTCGGAAACTGTTGACCCTGGGGGAATGGCAGGGTTACGGGTTGGTTAGAGACAGGAGGCAGTTGAACCTGTCCGTTCTGTGCTGCATCCTGCGCTTGCTGCCGTCGCAGACGGATTCGTTGAAGCTCTGCCGTGAGTAGACCGAATATCTGGAGCTCAGCCTGTGTAGTCTGCAAGTTCATCACTTCCTGTTGTAAAATCTGTTCCGCTTGCTGAATAAGGCTTCCAACGGTCTGGATGTTGTCTCCTGAAGTAGGCTGCCGCGGCGGGTTCTGAGAAGCCATATCCGGGGCCTGGCCCAAGTCACCAGCGAGCTGAGGCATGCCAAACTGTTGAGCTAGTTCCCGCACTTGTTGCCCATTAGCTCCAAATCCAAGTCTAATGGGTCCCAAGGTGAAGACACGAGGCTGTCCACCTCCTCCTGCTTGATTTGGCGGAGCGGCGTCGTTTTGTCTCGCTTCCCCACGGGGGGCGTTGTCGTTAATGTTATTGTTATCGTTGTTAACAGGAGCCCGTACTCCACCGAATTGTATCCTGAGACCGGCAGCGCGAGGGGCTTGAGGAGTGCGAGCCCGATCAGCGGTCACCGGGCTTCTGCAAGTCGGGCATACCTGCTGCCGTTCGAGCCAGCTCTTCAAGCAGCCAAGATGCAAAATATGCCCACATGGCAGTTTCTTGGGACGTACTCGGTCAATCGCGTCAGAGTTGTTGATGGGATCCCAGTGGTGCATCTCTTCACGGCAGATGATACAGGTATTCTCCTGGGCAAGATCTTGCTGAGTTGCATCCGGATATTTGTTCATTTCCTGGATGGCCCTGCGGTAACGGAGGAGGGCATGCAGTCTCTTCAGGAAGTCTCTCGTAGTCATGAAAAGGTCTCTCATAATGTGTATGGGTAGACCATAGAACGTGAGGAGCATCAGGAAGAAGGCAACATAGATGCCTAATTTGATCATATCTAGAGACGGATGTTAAAGCCTTATCGGTGAATAAGAATAGGGAGAGTTATCTTACCAGTCAGGAGATCCAACCACAGGACCCATTCGCCCTTCGCTGCCCAGCCCGGTACCTCAATGTCCATTTCGTCAATGTCATCCGGGTTAGGTAAAGGCTCTTGGTTCTCTGAAGCCTCTTCTCCAGCTGCAGCCGCCTGTTCCCGTTGTCGTATCGTGGCTTCTCTCTGTTGCCTGACCTCTTCTCTCCGTTCCAGCAAGCGTTTCTTCGTCTGTGTTTTGATAATACTCTGCTCGGCAAGTGACAGAATGTACCGAGCCCCAGTTCGCCAAGAACAAGTGGCCAGCACTGCAAATTCAAATAAGAACATGACCATCATATTAGGTCGAGCTTGTTGAATGACGGTGTTGATTGCATAGCGCAGTATCCAGACATCGTAGATGAAACTCATGGCCAGGGAGATACTAAGGCGGGTATGGAATAGCCGGGGATTTGGGGGCGGTTGCTGTTCAAGAAACTCGACACGGCCATCGCCAATCCAACCCCATACCTTCCCAGTCACCAGGGCTGTGAACATGACAAGGAACCAAGCCCCTATCTCCTCCCTGAAGATGGTCATGGCTAGGCATGTTTCTGTAATGGCGAACCACGCCCGTTCCGTGAGCTGCTCAACCTCGACTGCTCGCAATGTACCATAACATAGCTGCGTCAGAGCATAGATGAAGCTACTGTATAGTAGCAACGTGAAGTTGACCAGTACCTAAGATGGGAATATGGTCTCAGTGAGACATCATAAGACGGGATTTGAGGAGATCACTCACCAGCAAACAGAAGTTGCTCTGGGAAAGATATACCATGGCCGAATAGAAGTTGGCACGCTGGTGGAATGCCGAGATTACGACGGCCCCAGCGAGACACGTCGACACCTGTGAGAATCATCAGCACATGATCAACGGATGATATGGAGATGGGTAGCTCGGGAGCTGGTGACGCGAGCTTCACATACCCCGGCGTACCAGCCAAGACGCATCTTGAACATCAAGAACGAAGTTGCGGCTTGGATTCAAATACACAACTTCAGCTTCTATGATTCCATCTTCAAGCTAGCGGCAGCTAGTTGTGCATGCGATGTCGAAAGCTTGAAGGCCTAACGTCACGTCTCTGTATGTATTGATGCCACGTTATTGATAAGGTAGCTTGCCGATGACGCCAGAGTGCGGAAGAAACTGCACGTGATTGGATGGCTGAACTGGGGTGCCGGAGTTTAGCCGCTTCGTCTCCATCTCCAATCAAATGGGTAATAATTCTATTAACCCAGCGACTTGCAGACTGCCTATTTGGTACATAGTGATGATGTTCGGATCTCTCTCCAACAACCATACATCTACGAAGTACTTCGTAGCTCTTCTCTATAGCTCTAACATAGTTCTTGGTCTCCTTGGGTTTCAAGTGCCACCTCAAGACCCAGCACACGCCTACCCTGCAGCTCCAGCAGATGATGTTGCTGATACGATACTGCTACGAGTACGATGTACTAGCTCAGATCGCATAACAGATCGGGCATGTTCAACATTCAGATGTCTTGGAAATAGTACAGAATACGGAGTGGCGCACGCACTTGTGCAGGTCTCATTGCCGTGATCCCTGGCGCCAAGCGCTCATTCGCCGCTGTTGAATATAAGACAATTTCTAAAAATACGAGTACTACTAATACTATGTATGTTGAGATCCCCACAGTCATTCATAGCATTCCTGTCTTCCGCAATCACTCGGTGTAAGAGTCAATCCTCGTTCCTTCACATCGTCTTCATCGGTCCGTTACGTGCCCAACGATGCATCGGGGTGGCGAATCCAGTGCAGGAGAGACGTTCAGAGCCACCAATCCAGGCATCGACTTTGCCGCCAAGACACACTCAACTGCCACCGTGTGTATGCTGTCCTACCCGCACCGAAATCCGTCCCCGTAGACATCCCCGAAAGGGTTGCACAATATGGCAGAAGGCTACGCCGATGTGAAGACTGCAGCTTCATCCTGTAGGTTCAGGGGGTATCCTGCCCCATAAACCAAATGCATGCGTTCGTAATGCCAAACCGACAAACCCGTGAGAAAAGAGGTAGGACGTCTTCATACGTAACCAAAATTCATTCCGTGCTCCATCCATGATGATACCTGCTCACCCCATGGTCCAGAATTGTCGTCTCACACCCTCCAGAAACACAAATGCTTGCATGGACCCTCCATACACGATGACTCGGTGAGAACGGTCTCCAATGGCTGCCTGGATGGCAGTGTCCACAAGAGTTACGAACTCGGAAATCTATCAATAAACGCTTAGTAGTGTTATGGAGTAGCATTTTCGAAAATCCAGATGCCCAGACTCCGGTTACCGTCAACATTTCGGCGAAACGGAGATTCCGACGACAAGATCGATAGTTTTCAAGTGGAGCTATGGGGTACCATAGTGGCCAAAGCACTCTCACTAATACACAAACTCCCAGAACAATTTGCTATGAGGAGTTGATGCACTACAACACTGTAGGTACGATCCGAAAGCGGATCCGTTGCACGAAATGTGCCAAGTATTGTTAGTAGTGGGTTGATCAGTGAATAGTGCCCAGCAGTATCTTGTATGCCTCGTGGCATCCCAGATCCCATCGGCAGACTGCTACCATTCAGGGAAGTGATTGCGGAAGAATTTCCGTGATTAAGCGAAAGCGTAGATAACGGATGAGCCGGTACAGGGCTTGCCCCTGGCGCGCGTCGCCCAGCCAGTGAGATACCCGCACATTGCATGTGCCCGTCGGACACACATCGGCCTTGACTGGATATGGCCAATTTGCCCATCAGAGCACCCAGGAGGGTGGGAAACGGATGGATATCTGGTAACTGTGATGTTGAAGGCCAACAACCCTTTAGCGTTTGGCCATATCCGTGCATACTTGAGGTGGTGACGTGACTCCGTTGGGGGCTGTATGACATAACCTAGAAAACGGGAGCCCAGTTGCGATAGGCCGATGAGCAAGGCCATATGAGCAAAACGCCCATTTCCCCGATTTAATAATTATGTATATCTCCGGCGCCAAGTCCGGCGCTGATTAAGCAGCATCGAAACTCCGTCATATTAGCATCAAGAAAGCAGAATCTGCGGTCCGTAAGCAAAGCAAAGACCCGCCTCTCATCAGAATGGAATGGAGGGGCGGCCGCATAGTAGTAAACAATAATTCAAAACACTTCCTGTTCGAGACGAGAGACGGTGTCTTGCAGTCGTCATGTTTAAGGGTGGGAAAAACGCCCAACTGTGGGGGCGAGGATGCATGTTGCAGGGCAAAGACTTGGAGATGGATGCATCATGGATAATGGGGTTGAGTGGAGGAGGTGGGAGAGTGAGAAGAGCAATCGGCCAGCAAGGAGAGGCATCTGCTTAGGTAAGTGTCTGTTCTCTGTTCTCCTGCGGGTTAGGAGCACAAACATCCATTTCTGTCGGGTACCTCGTGACAGGCGGCAGATGGCGGCGGCCATCTTGTCACTTCTGCAAGGGGACAACCAAGAAGGCAAATGCCCAGAGAAGCACTGTGAGTTGGGTGGTGTCATTGGCCAGACACGGTCGACCCTTGACCTGCTGAAGATGGCACAAAACACGCAGATGCGGCGGCATGTCCATCGCTTGTGCACCAACCGCCGTGCATGTGTGGTGTGCAGTGAAATACGCGGTCCACTGTACCTATGCAGATGTATGTATGTCTCAACATGAGGTTATGTGCACCAATTTCAGTGGTCGCATCGATATTGTGCATATGCATGTCTTGGTAATGTATGTATATTGATGTGGTGTGGGCGTGGATTAACAGTGCTCGGTACGAAGTAGTAGTACAGAGGACAGAGAACTCCCCGAATGCCGCCTCTTCATTACTATACTGTACGAGGCAGTAGTGCCTTGTACGTATGTCTGTCTGTCTGCATTAATAGCGTGTGAACAAAGTACTCTGTACAATAAACCAAAAAAAAAAAAAAAAAACGAATAAAAGAGATCAATCATTTCGGGCCTCATCGTCAGCGTCATCCAGTACTCGTAACCCCAGAGCCCAGAGCCCAGAGCACAGAGAGGCCTAGGCCAAGCGGTCGCCCCGGCCGTCTTTGGTTGGCCATGGTCATGGTCATGGAGTTGCATCATTCGATAGGCCAACCCAATCGTACGAGTGCTTCACATACAACACACCACAACACCATTGCATCCACCGGAGACAAGACTCTCGCTGAATGGTCCGTTTAGCGACGTCTCCGGCCGCCTAGGTATGATGGCTCAATAACTCCCGGAACCATCGAGGCCCTGGATGCAACCCTACCTACAATGGCATCGTGGAATGGTCCTCATCATCATTGCCGTTGCGCTCGATCCGTGTCCGCCAAGCGGTGACAGTCGCGGATTCCCACCAGATCAAGACAAGTCTCTGAGCACTATTGCCCTCAATAATCGTAAGCGGAAGCGAGAATTTACGGGCGGACACGAAGGGCAAAAATAAAGAGAGAGATACGAGTATACTACCCGCGAACCTCGGCGTCTATCAATTCCGGACGAGGGGTGCCTCACCTCGTTAGCCCCGTCAACGCGAACACGTGGCCCGGTTTATCCATCATATTGAGGTCGAACATCTCACCCCTCCCCCTCGCGAGGAAACAAGGGTTGACTGCCTTTGGATAGTTCACGATAGTACGGAGTGTTAACGAATACTCGTAATTCCGGTAAGTCCATATTGGCGACCTCGCTCTGTCTATGGCAAGGGTTTGTAAGGAAAAGCCAAGTGAAGAGCCAAACCGGCACAAGGTTTTCCACCATCCGCTGTCTCGGGACTCAACGGCTCTCGCGGTGATCAGTGAATGGATGAATCATTTGCAAGCCCTCGTCAAGAGGCTGGCAGAAACAAACAATTCGCGCCCCCTTTTCTGCGCCTGCAGTTGACTCAAATTTGGGCTTGCTCTTTGTGCCCAAAGGCTTGAAACCAATTCGTCTGCCCTACGGGGCTATTTTAGATGGCATTTTGCATCTAGACAATTTGGAGCTCCGAGCCAAGCAATAAGGTCGCCGACCTTGAACGCCACTATAACGCCACATCCCCGGGAGACGATTGAGGGTTTAAGCGCCATGTGCTTGAGCCATTCCGGGTGGAGGACCCGAACTCTGTGTGGTGGGCCTGTGCCACCCCAGTCGAGAAGACCCGTTCTCAGATTCCAACACAGGATTGCCTACCTAGTCTTTTTGAGGTACTGCTGGCCCCCAAGATCAAAGAGCTGTGAAAGAGGTGAATACACTTTGAAACCGCTAAGTCAGAAGCTTACGGTTGAAACTGCCTGAGATATCTCCTGGCATCTGCCGTTGTGGACGCAAACGGAAGAGGCTAGAGATCGGCTGTTGTCTGTCTACGTGAAGCCTTCCTCCCCGGGCCGTTGTTGGAACCGTTGTGGTCCGTCCACCTACAGAGTGAGACCACATCGCAGTCAAGACTCTACTCCCTCCGTACATATTACTGTACTTCGTGGATACGGTTACATTCGGTCAGCCACCTTGACATCGGTGAGCTGGTGTCAAGGGTACCCGGGCCCTGGGGAGTCAATGACAACACGACTGTGACGAATGTGAGCATCATTCGCATGTTGCCTGCACTATCGCATTCTTGATAAATGCACTCCACGCCTAATGGTGAGGCGCAGCATTGACCATGTCAACAATTCTCAATCACTACCGTGAGCTTATCCAAGTGAGACAATTGCAAAGCCAGACCCAAGATTCCGGCTCTTTACAAGCCCTACGAGTACGAAGCCAAAGCCGTCCGGTTGGGACAGCGCCACCACCTTTGGTCTGGTGGCAGGCCTCCACCAAGGCTCTAAATTTTTCTCAGGATTGGTCTGGAACTACTATGTCCTTGCCGAGATATTCTAGGATCCCGGCATGATACTAGATACTATTGCCTTGAAATGCCTCCTATGGTGTGAAAACGATGAGTGAAAAAAGAAGGCGCAGATAGCGCCCCAGCTAACAACAAGACAGCCATACCATGGCTTTGCTTTTGGAGTCATACGGGTACGGTATATGCCGCAATTTGATGGGTTGTCGTCACCATGTACTTGGTATCGTCTCCTGATTTACATGCGTACAGCTGTCTATGTAGATTATAGCAGTGAGGGGGGCGTGATGCCGCTTTCCTGAGCCCTACGCCTGAGTTTTACGAGTACATCTCCGGAAGGCGATAGGATCTACAAAAAGTCGCCGATGTGTTGTCGATTTCCCTGGCGGAAGTATCCGTGCTAGGATTTAATCCCCGGGACTTGGGCAATTGTCCACATGGCATGGGTTAGAATTAGGTAAAATAGGAGTGGCAGCAACTCCATGATTTGCCAACACCTTCAGAACACAAGTCTGTAATGTATGCACACACACACACACAGACCAGCAGTTGATCCTGATGGGGCGTGTCTCTCACCACCAGGGGGCAGGAATTGCAACATGATCAATAAGAAGCTTTTTGCTTTTTGCTTCCAATGGTCTCGCCCCCAAACGAATCGGCTCGTTACTTGCCGGCTAGTGGCGCTGGAACGGTTTGGGCGATGCGCAACGGTTGATGAGAACGTGTAAGGGTAAAAAGCAAAAATAATAAATCCCGAAATGGTCCAGTCCTGGAGCTCTCGAGCCTGTGACGGGCCAGTGCTGCGCCAAGAGGGGGTGCTGTCACTTGAGGTTCCAGCCCAGCGGCGCGGGATGTGACGAGGCCATTCCGTAGCGTGGGTTTAGGCTCGTTTGAGGACAGCCTTGTGGAGAAGACAAGAAATACGGAGGAGCCAATCAGAGGTTTGGACGTTTGAAAACTGTTAGATCATCTTAGTCAATCACAATCATATTACTACTAATAGTAGTTACTATCCAATGGGGCGATTAGGCCCATCAAGTAATGTCAAGTTGTGATTGCACATTCGAGCATATCGGTAGGTGTAGCATTTTTCTTCCAATAGACCACATAGTTTCGGCTATTGAATGTATGGCGTCAAGTCACCGCGAGGCGGCATGGTTGTGGGTGGTCGATCGAGATACCATGTACATACATACTTTCGCTTGATTTACTCGTATGTACAGACATGCACGCACTAGTTGGCGATCACGATCTGAGCGTGGCGACATGCACAAATGCAAATTATTAAATTAAATTTAGATTACGATTGTGGTGTTGAATAAAAGGTCATCACAATTGCCTTATTCCGGCCTGGACTCGGTAGCTGTGCACGCATGGGTCGACTCTCAGCTGAATCAACCTTTTTTGCTACTCCTTTATCCCCATTTACAAGTCTTTCTGTTTCATGCCCAGGCTGAAAATACCCTGGCAAGAGATCCAGTCGAGATGCATCTCACCGTGGTTTCTCTGCTGGGCCAACCTTGTGCTTCGTACGTACGAGTATGCACGTACATCCGTATGCGCGCGCGGGATATATCTTTAGATCGATGGTTTCGGACGGCACGGAACACCGAGTGTCGCGATGAACCGTAGCTTCGGGTTCCCGATAATTCGGGCTATCGGCGACCTAGGGCGTGTATGGTGTGACGCCACAAAAGCCAAACAAGCCACACCCTGTGTTGCTGGTTCATTCCCCCAGCCGGCGCCACAATCTGCCCACACCCCTCTTCACTTTCACTGCCCCTCCCCCATGTCTCTCTCACCCACATCCCAGACTGGGAAGAGATAGGCCTCTGATTCATCCAAGGCTTGCGCCGGCTCCGCGACGTGGCTTGATGGGGAGGTTTCCTCTCCTGCGGCACGACGTCCTTTAATCTAAAAGCTCTATTCGCGAGCAACAGACTCCATTCATGCATAAATCTGAATGAAGACGAATGCGGAAGAGAGAGTAAGGTGATGGAAAGCTGGGGGTCAAAAACTGGGTGGTATGTGGGGTGTTATGCCCAGCTCGCCCACATCTGATCTACAGGCCATAGAGCTACTCCATCGTTTTCCAGCCAATGTTCTTCATTTTCTCGGCACCAAGACGAAAGCGCAAATACGCTGATCATCCACAGGAGAGGAGGCTGCTTGGGGGCCAGACTAACAGCGGGAAGCATTTCCCCCTTCGTGCTCCGGAGACCAAAAAAATAATACTGCTATTATTACTCTGTGGAATCGTCTGCACAGCGGGGACAACACCACCTCGCAGACCTCCAGCTGCGTTTTCGCCGACAAGGCTCATTTAGCGACCTCAATTTGTATCATCCCATCTACGACGTCCCAAGTACCGCGCCAATAGCTAGATGTTTTCTCAGCACCAAATATTGACCTCCCCCACCACTCCCAACCAGACCTTCACGCCACTCCGCCACGCACATCTCTTCTTGCTTGTAAGTCGTCATTCTCCAGTCAAAGACAAGTTGTTTTGGGTCAACAGCCCCCAGATGCTAACCAACTGGCGCGCGACTCAACTGTCGGAGTGAAACATAACCATTGGCAACGCCCCCAAGTTCTTTGGCAGCGGCACAGTTCGACATACCACGTTTTTCCCCCCTTGTGAAACAAAAGGATCAGGATCCGACGGGCACGTCAACTTTGAATCATCATAGCGCGGGAGGGTGTGCTGTTCGCTGTTGAAAGATGGCTGCGCAAATACATCCCCAGAACGGCCATCGTCACAACATCAACAGACCGCGATGTTCAAGATGGAACGAGGGCCGGCATGTGGGCGTAGGTGGCCCGTGACTCCGCGAGCCATCGGAGATCAAGGCACATCAGAGTTTCGGGGCCTTGATCTACAATTCTACCAACACTAGGCCATTTAGTGGCAATCTATTTTTACGACTTCGTGAAAGGCAGCGACTACGCCTTTCTCTCTTTCTGGACAATACACTTGTGTACGAGGCGTATCGTGCAGAGACATCTGTGTACGAAGCACGAAGTAGTCTCGTTTTCCTTTGCCCAATGGAAGATGCTGCCCTTGACATAGGGCAGGCAGGCAGTGCTAGGTTGTAAATGTGTTGCTATCTTGCTGTCCAACATGGATGAGCATGCAAGGGAAAACGTACCTAATACGGAGTACTAGTAGCACTGACTGTACGGAGTTGTATGTACGTACTACTCGTAGTGCGCGTCTGTCTGCACGCCATGCATTTCGTGCTTCAGGTAAAGCTAAAATAAACTCAGGGAAGGTGGACTCCCATACCCGCCGGAGAATGCCTTGGCGTCCAAGCCAACCGCGTGGAGAAAAGCGCGATGTTGCTGCACTCCCCAGATTGGGGTCTTAGATGGTACGTACTGACTGGGTCGGGGATCCATTATTGACTAACCAGTTCTGGCAAAATTAGGCGAGAGGACATCTGACCATACCGTAGGAACGCCGTGTGATTGGGCACAGGTGCTGAAGGGAGGGCACGTACCATTTGGCTCCTGCCGTTTGACGTCCGTCGGTGGAGAATGTGGATACGTATGGAGTAGGGACGTACCCTTTTCTCAACTTGTTGCAAGGCAAGCGCGACGAATACGATGAGGGCTCCACTTCTAGCCAGGCTGGGGGTTCAAGAAAATATGAATCCCAAAGCTAACTACACAGCGCCAAACGAGATACAGTTTAGTGCGCGATAAATATGGACAATAACCCCTGGCAATTATATCTCTGTACAGCATAGACTAAAGGAAAATAAATTACTACCCAAAACGTGGTATGGTTGCGAATGCAATCGTGATCCGCCCTGGGTACCCAGCCTTATTAAGCAAGATCTATGACCCCTGAAGATAGCCTTGGGCATAATTGTTGAAAGTTACGGAGTACACACTATGGTTTAAGAGAGAAAGGGCAAAAAAAAAAAGGGGGCAAGGCCTCAAGTGGTAATAACGATGATGAGCATGAATGATGCATGGATAGATAGCAAGGCACACCCAACATACATACAATGCGGGCGGCATATGCGTGCCTCAATACCGGGTTACATACTTTGTACAATACGGGCACACAAAGACTCTATACCAAGAATGTCCGATAGTTCAATATTCATGCAAGGACCCGTCTGCTTGCACAGTGAGGCGAGCCACAACGATAGTATCACATGGCCCTCGAGACATCACATACTCGTACCTATGCAGTAATAGTAATGCTTATCTCGCGTCGACTCGCCATTTGGGAATAAGCGACGATAGCCATACAAGAGCAGACGGTGATCAAAGACAGGGCTGGCTAGTCACCCGGGGGCCGGTGTGGCGCGCCCGTCACGTTTCGGCCTGCTCGGTCTAAAAGACACCCTTATTACTTGAATAAAACCTCCTAACGAGGAGAGACATCGTAGCCAATCAAGCATGGTCTCCCGGCATGATGGAATGAAGATGCCGTCATCCATGGCCAGTTGTACTCGTAGGCGGAACTACGGCAATGCGGATACATGGTAAAAAAGTAAGTGTGTGCCATGAATTATGTAACGACATGTTGATGAAACGGTCGTGGAGATTGCTCAACTGAAGGATACAGCTTTGGTGTGTGTTCGAGACGCACAGAGGAAAAGATATTCTCTACGATGCTGCCACGTAATAGACGAGGGCTTCATTGGGGGTTTCTGACGGGACATTCCGTGTAGAAGATGGTATCTCCAATACCCCGTGCTCTCAATCAAAGGTTGTTGATGAGGCTCTGCTGGAGGAGTCTTTGCCTGTTTGGGGTCACGGCAGTCCAATGAGGCCGGACTTCGGCGACCATCCAGTTCCGACCGGAAGGATTCGCCGGTGTAGTAGTCTCATAGACGAGGATGAATCGCACTGATTACCGCATTGGATCGATAGGTGAGCCCGCGTAGATGGACTGCAGAGCATGGAGGACGCCCAGAGCAAGAGAGGAGGGCAAGGGCAACGAGTGACAGACCAGGGCACGGCCTCGTGGGAAGAGATTGCAGGTGGAGCGCGAAGAGACCAGGGCCCTGGAAAGATTGGCGTGCCGGAAAGGTGGGCGCAATCTGCCCTGTGCGGGATTGGAGATGGACGTCAGGGATTCGGGAGAGAAAATAAAGGGGAGGGATGAGGAGTGTGGATATCACGTCTCCCCATCCCACCCGATCCAGACCAGGCTCACCCCTGCTAGCATCACACACTCTCCTCCTCCTGCTCATCTTGATCCTGACCAAGATTGGTAAGCTAAGGTCCCAAGAGATGCTGCTTTGGGCCTGTGCTCAGCCCTACAGCAGCCCGCGCCCAAGTTCATCTGGCGGCAAGGGAAGCCTACCCTACAGCAGAGCCTCAGCCGCATCCTGAATAGGGTTTTCCTTAGGCGCCTCGTCCAAACGCTTTTGAACTGCCGGGTATGAAAGATTTCGATGGTGTACAGACTATTGCGGGCGTCATGATGAGTCTAGGCAAGCCGATAGCAACAGAGTTGAGTGTGTTGGCATTTTCATTTCATCATGTGTGTGAGTGAGGGATGAGGTGACATGTTGGTCGTAACCCTATCTAGATCCCTGGCCCCTGAACTAACCCGCCATCTGATTCGACAAGTGAAGATGAGAGTCAACAAGGAACGTCTGGCAGCAGGTCGTGGCCAGAACGTTGGGTCGGGTTGACGATCATCCATGGCAGTGGCACACCCTTTTTAGAGGATAGTTTGCGCTTATTCCTGCTCATCCTTCGCTCAACTTACAAGTAGCACATACGAAGTACATGCGACGCACATTACATCGGTTACGCAGCGAGAGGGGAACACAAAGTTTCTTTACATGCTTACAGGAACTGAAGAGGGAACTACCCCGTCCTCCGTGGTATCAACGATTGCTTTTGTGCAGGTTTGTCATTCCTCGCTTACCCACATGTCGAGAGGCATGTTTGCTTTTGTACAGAGTCCGTATTACGAATTCGCATGACGCACTCTATGACGGAGACAATTCCACGACGTGGACGATAACACATCGAGGCTTAGAAAAGAAAACAGCCCCCAAGATGACCTTGTGACGCATCGGCCCGCATGGGATGCCTAGATAGGGATGCCTAGATAGGAATGCGAGGTTTGAGTCAACGAGGCGCTAAAGGGTGAAGGACTTGCACGTAAACGCCCTGCCGCCACGTAGTACCACAATTGGGAGAAGATGTGGTGGGATATACGGAGTAGTCCTGCGTAGGCGGTAGTATTATCAAAGCACGTACGAAGTGCTTGGTAAGATGGATGGAATGGAATCACAGGCCAGTCAGCAAGTTGTGAGAGGAGGATTCTAAAACCCTTGGCCCCCAGGTCCAGCCCTCGACATGACCTTCTCACGCCTCATTCAAAAACGTGGGATGTAATTACTTCTCTCACAAACGAGCATTGTCTCTCCCACACGAGGGGGCACAAGCCCAACCCAAGTTTTTTTTTTTTACCTTTCTTTTTTTCCTTTTGTTCCCACCGTCCTGGGACGTGGATGTGGTAAGCCTGGAATTTCGTAGGGCTGAGCACATACCACCAATCCGCGTCTCACGCTGATACAACAGGCCCCAAGACAGACGCCGCCAAATGAAAAAAAAAGGGGGGGGGGAGCTGTTCCAAAGCAATGCATGGGCAGCGCTACTGGCGCTTGAGAGATCAAATTGGGCGACTTGCAGGCCGCCAAAAAGTGCTCATTTGTTTGGACCAAGGTAGACGGAATTCCGGAACTTCCCATTTTATGGCGCGCGAACGATGGATCCTTCATCGACACTTGAATGCTTTCGTAACATTGGAGATCGGTTGGCATAGGTATTATTAGTATGCCATTAGCAAGGGATAGGCTTTCACTGGCATTAGTCAGAGGACCGTGCCGCTACTAGCCTATCACCACGCTGGTGAGACTGGCCGCCCGTTATGAGTGCCGTAATTGTACGGAGTACGAACATGCATGCCTCACCATGGAAAGGGGATTAGAGACTCAACAATAGTAGTAGTAGTAGTAGTAGTAGTAGTAGTAGCAGAATTGATTCTACTCGCGAGACAGAAAGCGCTGTACCGTGTGTTCTGGAATTATTTTCTTGGGGTCTGGTGAACCCACGCGATGGGCTGAGGAGCTGACAGGAGAAACATGATATGCCAAAAACAGCATATGAGCCGTACAATGTCTCTCCCTCTTTCACCGGGGTAACAGAGCCTGGTGTTCATCGCTTGTCTCGCGTTTGATTCCTCTCCCGAGGACACAAATAGAGCCCCCGTCGCTTATGAGGGCGACCGACAGGGGGTGTGGAGGGTGACATCGATATGGAGCAGCTTCGTGTCGTTAGTTATTAACCTATAGTATTAGCAAGACTCTCACCAGAATATCGAGTTTCAGTGCATCGCCGATTTAGTTAGCGAGGCCCATCTATTCTGCCACGCCCGTCGACTGATTTTTTTTCTTCTCTCTTTCTTTGGTATGAGGCCTCTTGGCTTAGCTTACGAGTAGAGAGAGAAGAGCCGATAGCCGTCATGATGATCCACCTCGCCATGTGTCGCCAAAGTGGGATATCGGACGGGAAGAAGGGAGGGGTGTCTGTGAGTCAGAAAACAAGACGGAAGCCTATTGCACCGCCTCACCGTGCTTCTTTTTTTAACAGCACAAATGAAGTGTTGTGCAGCTGCATTGGTGTGCATAAGTGTGAGTATTTGCACCGCCATCTGAGCAAGGTTGTGGCGTAGAGCTTATGCCGTCCAATTAGATGCAGCCATGAGGCTCGTTAATCCAAAAATGGAAGAGCACTGCACAGAGATGTGACTCGGAACGGGTACCCGGGTAGAGACGCAGAATGATGGAATAAATGGAGAACGTCAGTGTTACTCAACAGCATCGGAACGGCGAAGAAGATCATGTCATGAGGGAGTAACGTCGCATGGTATGTACGACGTTTGCTTCGGCATTTCTGTCTGTATCCTCACATGCATCGAAATGTCGTATGTATGCACGTCAGGAATCCTGTTTCGTGAACGCCGTCTATCCTCCGGTTGCTGTTGGGCGAGGCAGCCTCGCCGTGCCGAACGCCATTTCCCACCCCGTCGGGATACCCGGTTCTCGCTTGGATGCACGAGGGGAAATCGAGAGTTGCGCCACTGAACGGTAGTAGTCTGTAAGGCGTGTGCATACGACTACATACGATGTTAGTAGAGTCGTAATATTGCCTTGGCTATTTCGCAATGGTATCATGATGATGACAACGCATTGGTCAAGCCAACCTTGTAGTGCAGTAGGTAGTAGTAATAGTAGTAGTAGTAGTAGTCTGGTTCTCTCCACCACGAGAACGCTTGTACGTACGAGTAGGTAAAACGGAGACGATTAATCAATCTAGAACAATCCTTCCGGAGCACAGTCGAAGACGCCGTATTGACTTCACTTGACCGGTACAAGGATTGGGTTTTGGTCGCTCCACTTGTCGCTCCCTGGTTTGCCCCAGAAACTCAAAAGCCGATGTGGATGCACGCCATTCCTAAAAGGGGGCCAATGTGCGCCGTTCCTCTGGTTGGTCAGGCTATATAAGCGACACGACCCTTAAAAGATGGAGCCGGAACAGCACGTTGACGCAAAGAGGGGGAGCCGAGCGCCGGGTGCATATTTTATGGGTCGCAGAGCCTCGCCGATTACCGCATGGGGATATTCGTAGAGGTCCCAAGGCTCTCAAGGTAGCTGAAGAAAAGGTCAAGACGTCGCACTGCACTCCATAACGGTCGATTCTCAAGACAAACTGCAGGGAGACAATCCAGCATGTCCAAATCCATGTAACATACCTGCTCCCACTTACCCGAGAAAAATGGGCAACTGTTGCCTGGCTTGCCGGATCGTTTCCCCAGTTTAATCTATCTTGCTGTTTCCATCCCTGCTTTATTCTTACGAGGTACGAAGTTCTTTGTACATTTTTACGATTGAGGGTACGTACTACGTACTGTCCCGTACGATGCTAGTGCAGACGATGTATCCACGTAGATGTCTCGTGGTTTTGTCTCCTCATGAACTGATGTAGATATGTACTCCATATTATCACACAGATGTACGAGTACTCCGTACGAAGTAAGTAAGAATCTGACCCGCAGCCAGAGCGGAGTTTTATTGATTGGGATAAGCCGATGATTACCTCACAGGAACTATCGGCAAACTTTGTTCAGTGGTCCTCCTATAAGCTTGTTGGATATAGGCAGGCAAGATACTACTACTAGTACTTCGTACAGTGTAAAGTACTACACTCGTTAAGATTCTTGCTACCACACAGAATAATTTGGAAGACGGCACAGCTAGGTTGTAGGAGTTTAGTTAGTCAAACGACAGATCACTAATCCTGAGAATTTCATGGATCCCTCTCCTACCCGATTATCAGCATCAGATATTACGACGTCCTATTCCCCATCATCGCCATCCTTCAACCAAGGTCAGACGAACGATGATCCACAAGACAGAGCACGGGCCTACCCTGTGAGCCCTGACAAACGGATAAACAGACCGAATAAGACGAATTTCCAGATTCGGGAAGTGTACAAATGATGCATCATCGCGCGCCAGATCGCTGGCAGTGCGCGCGCACCCGTCGGAGCCGGGGCCACTAGATGGGCTGTTTTGCTGCCGGTTTGACGATACTATTGGTCAGAGTCTGGGGTTAAAGCGTAGTACAGACAGGGGGGACTAAAATGATCTGACATTTTTGCTTTTTTACTGCCCGGAATAGTAAGCAGTCATTTTTGTGCGGATATCCGCGTACCCAAACGATTGGGCTAGATGCGAAATGCATGTATTATCGGGGAAAGGATAACCTAGGTGGGTCACAATAAAAGGGTACGAGATGCACAACAACAGAAGCAACAAACATACGAGTAGAGGGTGTCCGGCATAACTAAACCTCCCTCCGTACGAAGTACGCGTAGCCGGAGATAAATAAACGGGGCTTCATAGAAATTGTGCATTCAATATCTCCGTTTCTCCATACGGAGTACTCGTATCGCTATTATTCCTTTTCCAGAAGCGATTGAGCGAGTGGAGTCAAGTTCCGCGTCTGCGAGATTTCCGTACTTGTTGTCATTGCCCCTCTGCCAGTGCTACGACGGAGTATTACGAGTGGTACTAGTGGTATGAGAAGCCAAGACTGATAGGTTTGAAATACGAAGGCAATAATGTTCATTTCGTGATGTGACGAAAAAAAAACCAATCGGTAGGTAGTCTGCAATAGTTGACAGTAGTACAAAGTAGTCCAGGCTTGTGCTACTGCTATTACTACTACCAATCTCCATAGTGTTGTTGTTGGATTGATTTCGCGCCACATGCAATTACTACCGTAGATGAGACGGAATACCTGTGTGTATGCTTTTGGCTCATATGCCCCTGTGCCAATGCAGCAGCCAAGCCACATGCATTTTATGATTGACTCATCGTATGAGGCCCCAAAAGCACACATACGTACGGAGTACATTAGTATGTACGGTAGGCACGAAGCCGACAGCATCCTGACGGTGACCAACCATCTGCCTTTATTGAAACCAGCAACGGCAGCGCAGAGACCCTCATGCACACACATGCAGAAATCACACAGGGTGGACTATCCGTGTACAGATGTACGAGTACATCGACGGACTCGGTTTGTGGGGGCCGGTCTTCACTGTTTTTGGGGGTTCTTGTGCCCTCTCAGCACCATCGCCTCCCGTTATGATCCTCATCTTTCGGCATTTCAACGCCTCCTCGCCGTGGCTTGCGGCGCAGGTTGGGTTCGACTTTGAAACAGATTTGCATGTACGCACATCCCGTAAGAGAATAGTTCCTTGTTAATAAGGACTGCTTCTATCATGTTGAGGCCTGGCCGTGCAGTTACAAATCAAGCAAAAAGTGCCATGCCAGGGATCCCCCGGCGAGCACCACGCACCTGGGAGACAAAAGACGACATCGACGAGTCAGTACTCTATACCTATTGTGCAGTGGAGATTTGGCAGTGGTGCAATGTAGCGGTACGCGATGTAGATGATGTGCGCTGGCTGCCTCGCCGGCAAGCAAGGCCCTTGTGCTGGCTCGGAGGACGGTTCAACTGTCAAGGCCGAGATGTCCGAGCAGAGTCGAGGACGCCGCTGCCGGTCACCGGCAAGTACCGTGCAAAGGAAGCGGTACGTACCTCGGCAGCATGGCAGCCTGGTCTACGTACCAAGGCCTAGCACATGCCTAAAATTACCAGGGCATCGGGCTGTTGGATAATCGTACTCCTTGAAAGTCCACACCCTCCCCGTCTCCAGGCGGGACGCCCCTCTATTTAGCTTTCCACGCCCTCTCCATCTCGGCACGCCCACCAAACCGGCATCGCGCCTACACCCGCCCGCCCACACGCCCTCCCTCTGCTACCCATGCTCCCGCGTTTCTTCTGCCCATACCCCTCTTCGACAAGGGCTCCCTCCTGGGCACTGCGCTGCCAAGGTCTGCTCGTCCTCCTCACACCCCCAGACCCCCCCCGGATGAGGCTGGCGCCTCTCTGCCCTACCATGTAGGTACATCCATGATGGACGAGCCTCCCACCCGTCGCATTGTACTCGCATCTTGCTTGCGATGGCCCACGATGCATGCGGTGTCTATATCTAAGTCGGGAGCCCCCAACATCTCGACTAGGACTTTGATACCAGACCATCTCCATCGACAGCAAACAGCTTCTTGGATCATAATCACTCACTTCTATCTTTGCAACGCAAGACGCAATTGTCCATCACAGCCTCAAGAGTCTCTGACTTGTCTTTCCACCATCGCACTGCCATCCGGGCCGAACCCTCGTTTCTCGCAACAACCCCACAAGCCAAAGCATCCTCTGCTTCCTTCGCGCCAGCGGTTCTCTGAGCACGGATTAATAAGAAAGACGGACATCAGTTGAAGGAGTCTAAAAAAACGCTTAATTCCGGACGTGCCACTCGTTCCAAACGATCCTCACCAGCAAAACTTTCCACAGACGGTTCTAGGTAAGGGATCATTGGCTCAGCCGGCATAATAGCCACGGAGATCCCTCGTTATAAGAGAAGCTCGAATCCTAACTTTGCGCGCCGGCTTACCAGGTGACCGCACGTTGAAGACGACATTGCCAACGACATTCGCTTCCGCGCCAATTCCACATATACAAACCACACAATGGCCTCTTTGGCCGAACAGCCCTTCAACCTGTTCGCCCAGCAGCAACAGCAGCACGACAACTTCGCCCGCTACCCTTCGCCTCCTCTGAACGCAGTCTTCACATCTGCTCCCATGGACATGAGCATTGCCGCCGACGCCTTTGCAGCCTTTGGCCACCGCGCTGCCAGCCAAGAGATGTACACATCACCAAGCACCACCATGGGCTACGAGCCCTCACTATACGCCGATGCCACACCAAACTACATTCTCAACAGCCGCGCCTCGCCCGCCATGTATCCCGAAGATGGCCTCCCTTCTTCCAGCCTGTCCACAGCTTCAGCGCCGTCTGCGCCCTCATCGGCCATCGGGTCGCCGCAGTCTAACCACGGCCAGATCGGCATGCAGGAGTGGAGCGCACATGGACTCGGTGTACAGCCCAGCATTGTGGGTGACTACATGGAATACTCGGCCTTTGGCGGCCCAGCAATAGAGGACCTGTCCACCTTTGACTTTGCTGCTGCGCACGCAAAATCCTTTGTCGGTGAGTTGATATTTTTTTTTTGCCCTTGAAAATTCTCTTTTGGTCCTTGCATTTCTGCTTCTGTCGCTCTGGGGTGGTGTCTTTTCGGGGGTGGGTTGAATGGAGTTGCCGCCACCTTGGCTGTTCCCCTCTGCTACCTCGGGAGACGCAGACCCATATCTTGTCTCGTCGACACTGGGTAGTATTTTCCCTGTGGCACCTCTTTTGCTGGCAATCCCTGTTTCTCAGTGCTGCACGGCACCACACAGCCCACTGGAGCTGGCGGTGTTGGTTGGTTCATTGGACAGGCTTCAGGCGGCGTCAGTGCTTGGCCGACCTGTACGGAGCATGCATGTTCGCTTCGTCCCAAATGCCCATCGCATCATCATCAACCAGCATCGCATCGGCATCACCGTGTTTTGTTTCTTTTTTCATCTCCCCACTCCACAATTGCGCTGTTCCACTCTTTGCTTTTTCCCTCTCCTCATCTCATCTCGCACATTCACATCACATCTCACTTGAGCGGCATGCATGGGGGCTGTTGTCCCGACTGAGACATTCCGCTGCCCACTGTGCTCTCGCTACGAGGAAAAGGAACGCCGAGACCCAACTCACTGCTCTCTCTCCATTGCAATTGGTCCATTTTCGAACCCATTCCAAGGCATACGTTTTTGGATGCCTTGCTTGCTCCCCCCCGCCTCCCTCGAGTCGCCTTGCTTGCTTTACTCCTCATCAATGCTCAACCCCCGCGTTTTGCAACGTCTCAGCATCTATAATGAACGTTACTTGCTAACAATTGGTTCGTGTCGACAGACCCTTCTTTGATCCACCCAGAAATCAGCCGGCCGCCAATGGCGATCCCTCCATATGATGGCCATTTTCAACCAGCTCACCAATATCCTCCCACCTCTCCTTCCGCTGTCTCATCATCCCCTCAGCCTCACATGATCCGCACCAACAGCTCATCACCATTTCTCCATGGCGGGGCCTTCCAGCCTGCCTACGTCGCCAGCCCTTACATCACCTCCATGGACCCCAATGCCCGCCGTCTGAGCATGGGCAACTTCATCTCGCCGACATCAGCAGAGTATCCCAGCGGCGATGAGACCAAGGAGAAGCAGCGATGCACCTATCCGGACTGCGGCAAGATCTTCAAGGATCTCAAGGCTCACATGCTCACTCACCAGAATGAGCGCCCTGAGAAGTGCCCCATCCAGACCTGCGAGTACCATATCAAGGGCTTTGCTCGCAAGTACGACAAGAACCGCCATACCCTGACCCATTACAAAGGGACCATGGTGTGCGGCTTCTGCCCTGGATCTGGATCATCCGCGGAGAAGTCCTTTAACCGCGCTGATGTCTTTAAGAGGCACCTGACGGCCGTTCACGGTGTTGAGCAGACGCCCCCCAACAGCCGCAAGAAGTCTGCGACAGGTGTGAACGCAGGCAAGAAGCTCACTGGATATGATGCCGGTGCCACGGGCAAGTGCAGCACTTGCTCACAGACCTTCTCCAGTGCTCAGGACTTCTACGAGCACTTGGACGACTGTGTTCTGCGCATCGTCCAGCAGGAGGATCCTGCTGAGGCCATCAATGCCAAGCGACTAGCTGAGGTGGAGAACGACAAGAACGTCCACCAGACTCTGGAGAAGAACAACCTGCCTACCACCACCCAGACAACTCAGATCGAGGAGGATGAGGATGACTATGACATGTTGGACGATGATGAGGTCGGTGATGCCTCCAAGTCCATGTCTGCCTCAGGCAGGAAGAAGATGAACCCTCCCAACGGTGTTCAGAAGTCCCGTGGCATCACACACTCCCGTGGTGGCGTTCCTCTATCTACCAAGACCAGAGGTCGCAAGAATCGCCGCGATTATCCCTCATCCTGGGGATTCGACAAGGGTCAGATGACAATGAAGAAGAGAATCATGGCTGTCTTTGATGGCCCTCGCCGACTGGCCAAGGATGACATGATGCTGTCGACCGATCACGAGGTCCGCATCAAGTTGTCGGATGGCAAGTCCTATGTCACTGACCTCGATGTCCAGACCCTCAAGCGAGCTGAGGGTTTTCTCAACGCCACTGAAGACGAGAAAGGCCCTTGGATCTCAGACGATCCCACCGAGGAACAGCTGAAGGAGATGCAAGAGATGCTCAAGACCACCACTTCCAACCTCTGAGTGGAGGATGCTGAACTGTATATCAACTACTCTCACATCTTCTTTCTCTCTTCTCTTTCTCTCTCTAGCCCTCAGCACATGGAGGAGGGAAATGGTACCCTGATCGGGTCACGGATACTACTACTGTTTAGAAGCATGGCAGACGGCGCATGGGAAATGTACTGGACAACGGCATGGATGATGACTTTTTGGATGGGAATGCCAACGACTCCTCACACCAGAAATGGGTGGGCTGTCCTGATTGATACCCTGTGTTTTTTTGCGTGTTTGGCATAACGGCGCAATCACCTGGGATGAATTCTTCATGGGGGGACACATGGATCTCTCTGGCTAGTAATGCCGACCCAACAGGGTCTCTCCCCACTTGCTATATTTTTTCCCTTGGTTTTTATACCATCCTTTGCCAGATGGGACTGTGCATACTTCATCGCCTGTACATAATGACGCCCTCTGTGGCAGAGGGTTGGTTTGGATGTTTTGGGCGCTTTCGGGGGCGAGGGATAATGTTTATGTTTTGTATAGGATAGTATATGGAGGGGAGTTTCTGGCATTGCACACCAAATCGGTGCTTGATGAGCGTTGAAATGATACTATCGCGCATTCTGTGCGTGTTTGAACTTGACCATCTCTTCTTGTGCATCATGAGTGACTTGTTATGATTTGAATAAATGTCGATTGATGGTAGTTCTGTTTGAATGAAGACTAGGTGGAGGCCATTGATAACGCCTCGAGCGGGCAAATTTCTCTGCCCCTCCCCCACCTTGCAAGAACAGCAACGCAAACACTATCATATTGGGTTCCGAGTCTTGTCGTTCGGCCTGAGTAAAAGACTCACGAAATATCCCAAGGATTGACAGACATATAGGCAAATTGTTCGACGGTGCTTTGCTTCAAGTCTTGTGATAATTGTCACATCCCAGTGCTGGAGACGGCCAACTAGATCACAGAACAGCAAGTGAGACGACGACATCCTTTTGAAGACGGGGACAAAGATCTTGTGCTGTGCGTGCCTGTTGGAGGATTCGGAATTCGGCGACTCATCCATCTCATCTTCTACTGCCTCGAATCGGACCTTCAACATCGGATAATTGAGCTTGGGGAGTGGCTCCCTGGTGCAAAATGGCAGCCCTCACATCGCGCATCACCCTCAAGGGCGATGAGCCCGCTGGCCCAGAGGATTATCTCTCCACCTCGCTCGGCGTCATCTTCCCAGACGACGTGACCAACCAACATGGCGACGCAGACCACTCTCTCATCTACGCCTCTCCCCGTCTGCCCAAGCCGCTGCTGATTGATCTTGCTGACCCGGAGGGCGAGACCGACCGGAAGCTGTTTAGCCACTACCTGTGGAATGCGTCGCTGCTGCTGGCGGAGTTGGTTGAGCGGGATTCCCTGGAGCAAGGAGAAGCAACCGAGGAGAGGGAGACGAGTCTGGGCGATGGCGTGAGCTTTGATATCAGGGGCTTGTCGGTGCTGGAGCTTGGTGCTGGAACCGCCCTGCCGAGTATGATGGCCGGCCTCCTTGGCGCTGGACGGGTCGTCGTGACGGATTATCCTGCTCCAGCTGTGATGAAGACGCTCAGGGGTAACGTTGCGCGAAACATTATCCCGGATCTTGCGCCGGAGGGCAAAGGCACCAGTGTGACTTCCTCCATCCTGGTCGAGGGTCACGAATGGGGAGTCCTGAACACCGATGATGTATTCGTGCAAGACCACCGCCAGGCCTTTGACCGGCTCTTCGTGGCGGACTGTCTATGGATGCCATGGCAGCACGTCAACCTGCGGCGCTCAATCAATCACTTCTTGAAGCCTGGACCGGACGCGCGGTGCTGGGTTGTCGCAGGGTTTCACACGGGCAGGGCCAAGATGGCGGGCTTCTTCGACGCGGACGCGCTGCGGACGGAAGGCGGGGTGGAAGTCGAGCGGATATGGGAGAGGGATTGCGATGGACAGGAGAGGCCGTGGGATTGGGATCGGGATGAGGATATCACGATGCGGAAGAGATGGCTCGTTGTGGCGGTCTTGAAGAGGTGCGAAGCTTCAACGACTGAGGATTTATAAGGGAGTGAACGCTACTCTTAGGGGAGAGACAAGAGCAGGATGAGAGCTCACGATGTGAAGAAAAAAACACACACAATCACTTGCCCTCTATATATGTCCTGTGAACACCACTCCACGAACTCATCTCAAGACGTATCTTCCACATGCTTCTCCTACAGCTCATGCATGAACCCAAACCTCTCTTCACATGCCACATCATCCATCAGCATTGGCAGTTCCCCCTACAAAAAGAGAACGACCCAATAACATCGCTCTTTGAAGTTGGGACCATTTTCAGCTCTCATGCCAGCCATCCCACAACACCACGGGTTGATTGGCCCAACCCGCTGCGAAAGCCGGAACCCTGGCCTTGGCGGCCCTTTACGAACAGGGAATTCTTGTTCGAATGGTTCTATATTGGGGGACTACTGGTTTACGAAATTCCCCTTTTGGAATGAGCGGTATCGTCGGTCTTGGAATAGCTGGGCGGTGGGAAAAGCCATGTGAAGTGGTGAAAGGGGATTGGAAGACTTAGGGAGGGCTTGAGGACAGCTGAAAATGATGTGGGATTTGAACCTGGAAGTTGGTTGGTAGACGAACATTATGATAGTTTGGATGATGGGTGGTATTAGGAATAATCAGGTTGGAACTAGTATCGGCAACGTCTTATTATGCTTCCAAGTGAAGTTGGCCTGAACAGACATGACTCGTTGATAATGATCTCCAAGTATTGCTTGATGCTAACTCTCACTTCATAAGATCCTTTGGTATATATTACATTTCTAAAGCTCGGGTGCTGACCTGACACATGTTCACAACTCCAGCTACTTTACTGGTTTATCCCTCTGCAGTGCAGATCCATCACAACTCCTCCATATCAGAAATATCCCTTAGTTAATTGACTCCGTACTAATTGGACGCTTCGATACTCGGTCCTTTCTCGTCCATACCCACAACCAAGTCATAGTTGACTCTCAGATTCTCCGCTCCACTCAACGCCCTCGTTATCATACTCTCATGTTTCTCTTGAATCAGTCTCCGCAGCGCGCCGACGAGGAACCCTGCGATGATGTCGACGGACCAGTTATCCGGCACCAAGCGCAGCACGTCGTCCACGTCGAACCACCCGCCGAAGCGCTCCAGCAGCGCACCCGTCTGCTCGACGCGATCGATCACATCATCAATAGCGAGGAACTCGCGCAACACGACCTGGAAGAGTCGCCGCTGCTGCTCCGCCTCGGGCATGCTGTCACGACGACCGGGGGAGGGGGAATAGATACTCGCGCCACCACGGAGGCAATATGATACAGCGGTGTCATAGTCGCCGAGTTTATGGACCAGTAGGCGCAGGGCATCTTCGTGCTTGCGTTCGCGGCCAGCAAGAATAATAGTCTCAGGGACGAGAAGGTCCCCTCGTAAGCTGCTGATGCGCTCGCCTATTGTCGCGATATCGTAGTCGTGAGCACCGCCGAGGAGCTGAAGCAGTCGTAGCCGGCTCTGCCAGACTTCATCATCCTCGGGGGCATTTTCAGTTAGGAAATGGCGGTATGTTGGCTTCGGCGCTTGAAGAGCCCTGTAGGTATCATAGGCAGCCAAAACCCCGTCCCTACTAGCGGGAGACTCCAGATCGCTGATAACAATGTCAAGATAGTAAGTTATTAGTTCATTCACATAGGCCGTGTACCCCTTGCCGAATACAAGGTGCTCCAAGTAATACTTGACAGCGCCAGGGGCTTCTGTCCGTAGCAGCTCAACCACCTGCGTGGGCTCAAACTTTGGCGCTCTCCCCTTATCTTCAGCAAAAACCTGGACCCCGAGCTTTGGGTTGCGGTTAGCGAGCCACAGACCGTACTCTTGAACGAGGGCCTGACTACTAATCTTAGTGAGATAGTCTCGAACCCTTTGTTCGCCGTTGCGGAGCTCCTGACCATCGTCTTCGTCGCCTTCAATAATGCGTTTCCACGTCGCTAGAACGTCAGCAGACATCTTGCGGCTTTGGTATAACCGGCTCAATATGAAAAGCCGGTGATAGGATTCGAGAAGGCCAATGGCTCGGTCGAAGCAATCCATACCGCCGTCCACAAGCTCATTCAACTCTGCTCTAACAGCGCCGCCTTTGCCGAAGCCCCTGGGAGAGTGTCGGTCCAGCTCCAGCAGCACAAGAAGCAGAGCAGCGTCCACTGTCCGGAACACCGCACCCTCAGCTGACACACTACCGAAGCCCTTCAGTTTTCTCCATGCATGTAAATATCGTCTAAGGAAGTGTAGAGTCTTGAGATCAAGGCCACTAACTCCGTCCTTTGCTGTCAATTGGAAGGCTTGGCCGCGTAAAAATGTTTCTGGGGCTTCCTTCACGCCTCCATAGACCCAGATGCCACGTCGACCCTCGACAATTTCATTCCGTACCCCTGGGATAAGGGATAAAATGACTCGTGGGTCGATCTTGCTCTCTACCAAGACCTCTTCCAAGGCCTTCATTTCCGCATCAGAGAATTGTCTGCTGGGGTGTGATAATAAGAGATTGATCAATAAGAGAACCCCGGCCTTTTGTTGTAAATAGCCAAACGTCGTGAATTCCAGCTCCGTCTTTGGCTCGCGGCCACGAATGGCTGTGAGTACCATGACTATAGCCCTCTTGTCAATCTCATTCGCATTTGTGTGTCCCACTGGACAAGCAACCTCCAATCTCTTATCAAGCTGCACAATCAACGGATTACGAACAGCCCACCAGATACGGTTGCCGCACCAAACAGCTATCCTTGTTCGAGTTTTTGCAAGTCGTCGAGCAAATTCTTCCCCTTCTACGGTTCGTGCCGCCTCCCACCCTTCGGGCAGGGAGTCGCCATCTTGCGAATCGAAGTCGCGCTCAAAGAGTTCCTGTTCCTTTGATAGTCGCTCAATTGAGAGCGCAGTTCTGGAATCTGAGGGCTTAAGCGACGCCGTGGGTGCTACTGTCTCCACAGACCCGGGAAATGGTGTAAACTTCCGCATGCTGAGTTTCTCTATAATCTCATCGAATTGCGTTTCCTGGCTGCTTGTGAGAGCGCGGAGTCCGTACACATCAGTCATGCTAGCATCACCGCCTTCGAGCCAGTGCTTCTCAGGATGTGCTTCATTGCCTGCGTCCCAGCGTTGAATCTCAAGGCCATTGCGTAGATTACCATCGAAATCCTTAACCATTGAAGCAAGTATGTAGCCATCTTCGTCCTCTGACGGTGCAGATGAGGGCACGCCCGGTAAGCTTCCATCACTGACAATTTCCTTGGGATACCTGTCGAAGGTTATTGTTGGCCTAGTAGGGTCACCATCGAGATTTATAAACATGCCAACAGCAGGTTCCACAGGGCTGGTACCCATAACAAGAAGGAACTCTTCTGGAGTTGGAGAGATAATATGGGGCTTTAAGAAGACCGGTGTAGGCCGCGGCCTCGGGCTAGGGGCCTGCGGAGGTGTATCCCGTCCTGGTGGCGGCGCAGGCAATGGCTTGTCTACCGGAGGTGGAGCTGAAATTGCCTCACCAGCGGGCTGGGGGCTTGATGGCTGCCCGGGAGGTGATGGGGTTTGCAACGCGAGTCTTCCCACGTCCCCTCCATGTGGTTCCTGTCGCCGTATGTTACCGAGGATAGAGCCCCCCAAGCTTACGCTTCTGCTGTGACTTTGCGCACTGGCGTGGGGCCGAGTCTGACTTGAAGAAGCACTCCGTGCAATGCCATCTCCAGTGTTACTGGGTATGCTCTGCGCCTGACCAATTTCTCCGGTTTGGGGGTCCTGGTCTAGTGATGAGATGTTCATCAAAGGAATCTTTAACTGTCGATCGACGTCTATGAGCGCATAAGTCTTCGAACCAGCCACACAAGCTATTGAGTCTCGTCGAGTGGACAGAATACTGCCAGCAAAGTCGATATTCTGGGATCTAATCAGCAAATGGCACGTTAAACTTGACCTCAGGGACCCAGACATACCTTAATCACGCGCGCATCCTCGTCGATTCTAACAACCTGGATTCGCCTATTAAGAGATAGAAGTATTGTGACAGCATTTCCAAAGTTGCCCCCGCCATCGTCTGGCGATGACTCGTTCAGGTCAACGCCGCCTATCCAGTTGCAATTCTTGACCTGCTTGGTCCCAAAAACGGGGCTCAGCTCCGGCAGGGAGTAGAACGTCACTGTCCAGTTGCACAGGATGCAGGCCTTTCCAACACGAGGCAACAATAGGATCTGTTGAACGCCGGGTCTCGAAGTAGAGCTTTCGGAATAAGCGGGAGATAGTCTCGAAGCCGGGATAAAGACAGGCCTTCCACATTTATCAGAGGGATCGGGGGGTATGCGAACGAAGTGGAGAAGCTCAGAGGCCGAAGTGCCGACATAGAGGTTGCCATCTAGAACAAAGGAGGTATTGTATTAGCAATCGTTAGCTGTATCTGTTCTGGCAATTGATTGCTTACCAAAGTATTCGACGCAGTTTATCTTGGTGTCATCTTCCGAGCCGTCTGCTGAGAGAGGCACCGCATCCACCCATGGCTGCAGCACGTACGGCCCATCATCGCGAATTGAGGGCTGTCCGCTGCTCGGCGAAGTCATTGTGGAAGCCCCTCCGTCCGAGCCATTGGATGTCATAGCAATATGTGTCCTCTGCTTCAATCATCTAGGAAACCCAATCATATTGCCTGCCGATAACTCCCCTAGCGGTTTGCGCCAGCGACAACGAGCAGCGCTTTTGGATGGGATGAGCGAATGGGTGACGAATGACGCCAGCCTTCCGAGGCGTTGGTTATTAGTGGTGGTGGTGCTGCAGCTCATACGAGCTGGTGACGAGGCTGATGTGGGTCTTGTTCAAGCCCCTGTGGCGCGAGCCCGGCTGTATTATGTACATACTTCGTACATTTTGAGACAGACCTGCGCATGTGTCGTCACCAATCGCAACACGCTGGCCGTTCGCAGCTAATTCCAGTTGGCTCTTCTGTCCCCATTGAAGAAACAAGGCTCTTGAGCTTTCTGGGACATCTCCTCACCACGAATGAACCGTATACGCCCTCCAAGGACATAAACTAGAGCTCACAAACCATGGCCGACAGCGCGGAAGGGGCTACACCAGTAGCCCGCGATGAGGAAGGGAACAAGTTCTCGCATGCCATCTCAGCATGGCGAAGTACGTCATGGATGGCGGGTCTATATGGTAATTACTGAGTCACTAACAACAGACGATAGATATTGATCTCACGACCTTGGTCTCGGGTCTTGACAACACGGCATCGGAAATTGTTATCTATCAACGCGACTCGACGGTTCAGCGCAAGGAATTAGCCCAAAAGACAAAGGAGTTTCGCAAATCAGACGACGCCACGAAGTTGACAGAGATCAAAGGGCTTCTAAAGGGTATACTTCTATGTTGTGTGCTTTGGGAAGACCTAGACTGATGAAAGCCTGTCCAGCATATCAAACGTTTATCGATCTCCTCACGAATCACTCCAAGTCAATCAACTCGGCATTTCTCCAGGCTTACACGTCGTTATCCGAGGCACCAGATCCCTACCCTCTGCTTGAGGCATCGGTTGATTCGATGCTTGTGTCTGAAGACACGTTACCGAAGATTACAGAGGAAAACCAGCACCTCCAGAAAAGCGTATCGAAACTCACAGCGCAGCTAGAGGAGTCTGAATTCAGGCTTCAGACTGAGCGCGCCGCCCGAAAGGAATTGGAGGATAATTTGGAGAGCAAAGTCAACGAGGTGGAAGCATCATGGAGCGCAGTTCTCGATGAGAAGAAAGACAACTGGGAGGCCAAGGAGAAGAGCTTGGAAGAAAAGGTCGAGAACCAGGACCGCCTGCTGAGCGAAATGAAAGCGACCTACGAGGTAAATCAGCGGCTAGGAAAGAGTGGCGATGATCCCGATGCCCAGCGCAGCCAACCTCTGAATGCGGAGCTCGAGATGCTCCACGCAGACCTCGAGAGGACAAGCACTAGATTAGCCGAGGTCGAGGCCCGGAATGAACAGATGAGAATTGAATTGGCGCAAGCCAAGTCATCTCGGCCATCGCCAAATGAGACGTCCCTAGAAGACGACCCCGGATATATGCGGGTGCGATCCGAAAACTCATCTCTCATTCGCAAACTTGACGCTGCCAGGGTGGAGAAGGAAGGACTCAAACGCAACCTTGACACGAAGCTGCGGTCTATGGAGCGAGAAGTCGCCCTGTTGAAAGAAGAAAAGGAGTCACTTAAAACTAAGATCCAGAAATGGAGTGATTACGATGACGTCAAACAGGAACTGGAGGTGCTCAAGAGCATCGAGTTCTCAACAGGTGATGATGAAGAGGTATCACAGGAGATTGAAGGTGTCGCTAGCAAGGGGGACACTCTCGAGAAACTTCTCTTGGCGCGAAACAAGAAGTTAAACGATGAGCTTACGATCCTCCGAGTGTCCCACCAAGATCTACAGACCAGGCTGGAGGACCTCCAAGAGGAACTGTCCAGAACTAACGCAGAGCTCGAGAGGGCGCAAAATCTGAACCAGAAACTCGAGAGCGACCTCGAGACTCTCCAAGCAGAAGGGGCAAATGCTTTCCCGTCCGGTGCATCTGTCGCGGGTACATATATCACTCGCGGGCCGGCCCGTAAGGGGAGAATCTCACCGACGTCATCTATCATTAGCGGAATAGATCCCCGCATGTCATCTGGTGAACGCGAGCCGATGGGAGGTGGCTCGGGCATTCTACCTATGGTGACAGCACAACGTGATCGATTCAAGAAAAAGAACGCCCAACTGGAACAGGAGCTCTCGGAATGCCATCGGACCGTGCAGCAGCTACGTCAGGAGGTGGCAGCACTCCAGAAGGATAACTTAAACCTGTACGAAAAGACGAGATACGTCTCGACCTATAACCGAGGAGGGGCCTCGACCTCCTCGTCGTCAGCGTACACGTCGAATCCAAATCCCTCCACAGTGTCTATTGGTGGGACTGGAAACCCTGGCATGGAGCTAGATCGGTATCGCCAGGCGTATGAGTCCAACATATCCCCCTTTGCGGCATTCCGTGGGAGAGAGTCAGCTAGGGCCTACAGGCGCATGAGCTTCCCAGAGAGGGTTGTGTACTCCATCACGCGGATGGTTCTGGCCTCTCGAACAAGCAGGAACTTGTTTGCAGCCTACTGCGTAGCCCTCCACATTTTGGTTTTCTTTTCAATGTACTGGCTCGGCACCGCGGATTTCGAGCAACATGCCAGCAAATTTGGGTCATCCGCGGCGGCAGCGGCAGCCGGAGCTGGAGCCGGAGCCGGAGCGGCTGCTGGCGGCGCGGGAAAAGCAGGGACAGGCCATGGAGACTGGCATGAGGACGGATTCAAAGCATGAGGCTTATGATTTGACAAGCGTCAGGCGCGCAGGACTGTCAATCAGGTCCATTTTGGGATATTGCAATATATGCACATAATTGTATGGGAGTTGAAATGGGGTGGCCGTCGATATCCGGTCTCTTGGTCTTGTTGGCGCATGTACGTTAATATGGAAGACAACAAATCAGATGAAAGGATCGCAAGCAGCTGAACACATGTAAGTCGTCGTCATTGTCATGCTCTGTCATTCTTGTTAAAGTTAAACGCCGGCCACGTTTGGCGACCTCTTATGACAGACCAATCATGACGGGAAGAGGGCCATTCGTTGCTGGCTTATCGGGATGGCTGCAGCAGAAGAGCATTGGCGAGATAATTAATCAGAGCCCTTTTTCTTATTTTGTTTCTCTCAGTTCGGAGAGATGTCCCGTGGGTGTGGTCGCTGGTGCTGTTGCAGGTGGTCTCGTGGGAAGAAACGAGTCTATTTTGAGGGATAAAATTGGTGGTTCGTTTTGTTTAACCGCCGACGAACAAAGTGTGGCGTTTATGGCCCACGTTTGGAGGTGTGGAGAAGGACGTTTGCGGCTCGAATCTCTGGGAGTATTATTAGTATCTCTCTAGGAAGTAGTATCTCTCTAGGAAGTACGGAGTAGTATCTAGATAAATTGAGCAGTACTCCGTAGTAATGTATTATTTTTCATGTTGATTCGGTCGTCAATTATGGTGTTTATTTGTAAATAAATAAAAATAGTTTTATTTCCTTGGTTGGTAGAGTTGAATCTACCAACAGCTGGGACAATATCTAAGTCAGATCATGTGGTTGCATCGTGCTATCATAGACTCACCTGCAAGTCATTGAACTGCGACCTACAAAGTGCGCCAAGCTTCTCTACAGAGCACAGAAACCGGAAATATCAGCATCTAGAATCGAATAGTGTCATCTTCCTACACATGCAATCCTACCAAACGAACGGAGGCTACCAGGCACGGCGCCTAAATGCAGCCAATGGCCAATCAGCAGCCATCAGAACAACGGGCGCCTCAACCGCTGCCAGCCTCTCACCAGTCTCTCTCAGCCAATGGTTCCTGCATCTCCACCAGAGTAACGATTCATTCAGCGGCAATGAACATGGGATTGAGGTGTTTTCCTGGCCAGCCGTACTCCGTAACGTCGTTTCTTTTCTGTAATGCGTGTGATCTGCAGGCCAATGATGCGCTTCAGCGCCATGTGCTGGCCTAGCATATCTGCTGACTCGGGTGCTTGGTGTCTGTATAAGAGGTGAGTGATCCTCTCATCTTCGACGACTTCTAGGGAAGTCCAGAAACATCATCTTGAACTAGATATCATTTTATATCAAGTTATTTCTCTTTTCCTTTTCCTCTTTTCTCTTTCTTTTCTATTTCCTTATTTCCTTATTTCCTTCTCTCTTGTCCTTTTCGCTCAGCTCTTCTTTTTGTTATTTCTCTTCCTTTGATCTTAAATACGGCTGGGTCCGCGTCTTGATATCTTCTCCATTCCGATATCCATAAACACTATCAAGATCAATCTCACGATCGGAAACCTCTCTCTTCTCTCCACATATACCTCAGACCAAGATGCGTCCGTCAACAATTCTGGCATCAACACTCGCCGTTGCGGCGTATGCAGCCCCGGCTTTCCCCAAACTCAACTTGAAAGATCTCGCCAATCCGGCAAATGCACTAGATACTGTGTCAGATTATTTCAACTTGATTGCCACCAAGATCCAAACCGCCAAGGTGCTACCAGTGGCGCCGATATGCGATCTTTCTAAAGCGCAAATGCCCCTGAGTGAGTTCGACCCTATCTCGGACATTGGAACAAGACGTCATGTAAAAATGGAGATGGACCGCTAACGTGTGGTTAATACGATGTAGATGGTCTTCCGCCTCCATCTTCTGGCTTCACTGTTCGTCATGTCGCCGTCGGCCGTGGCACGCAAAACTACACTTGCGAAGCCAACAACGCCAATGCCTCGCCCAAAGCCGTCGGCGCAGTAGCCACTCTCTTCAACGTCAGCTGCATCGCCGCCATCAGCCCCGACCTGCTGGAGCGGATACCCGCCATGGCCGTAAACTTCGACCTCCAAGCCACAGCCGAGCAGCTTGGTCCGATGGCGCCCCCGGTCTCTGGCGTTCACTTCTTCGTCGACAGCACAACTCCATTCTTCGACCTCGATACACCTACCTTGGCCATTGGCAAGGCGCCGTGCGCGAAGAATAGCTCCGTGCCCGCCCCGTCGACTGCGGCTGTGGGACAGCAAGGCGATGCGCCGGTTGCGTGGTTGAAGCTGACGGCGAAGGATGGCGCAACGGGGAATATCAAGGAGGTATATCGTGTGAACACGGCTGGTGGTAGTCCACCGGCTACTTGCCAGGGAATGCCCAGTGTATTTGAGGTGCAATACGCGACAGTGTAAGTTTGTTTGCTTCCCCTTTCCACTAGCCTTCTTGGGCCTTGTTAGGCACATGATAATGAGGATATCCAGTGCTAACATGATGCCTTAATTTAGATACTGGTTCTGGGAAAGCAACTAGCTAATGGGAAAGCAGCTAGCTAAGCGAAAAGGGACAATGATGAAGTCAACAGCAAGCATCGGTTATTACAGGGTATCTCTGTTCTTCTGCATTTTCTGCATTTTCTAAACTACCAATAGCCACGCCATAATGATCAAGTAGCTCTCATATTAAAAACACATGTATATATCTACCTGCGAAGTATATAACTGAGTAGGAATTTTTGTTGTTGGTGTGCTCACTGAGTAAGAATCACCGTCGTATTAATACGGAGTTACCTTGGTTTTGAATGTTCTGCCCACCCTCTTGAGAGGGTTGGCACAGCTCCGTGCACTCCATATGGTAAAAACGTATGACCAAGAGATTTTGGGTGTACGTGTTCGCTTATGCCAAGAATGAGACAGTCTTCGTTCTGCAGTGCAGTGATGATCTTTTCATGACGGGCTGATGGTCTCGCAAGCCTGGAAGACTAAGTCAGTGCATCCTTCTTTCAACGCTTATCTCAATATAGCACGTATGCAAACGCCACCGCAATCAGAAAACTTCAGAATCGGGAAAGCCAAAAGCAAAGAATACTTTCGGTGACCAAAAAGAGGTGCGTCTAGTAGTCGTCTCGGCGGAAATCTGCGCTGGCACAGCACACTTTTCCCTTCTTTGTTGTTCCTGTCTCCTCTGTCATCATCCTTTGGATGGTAACAATGACCGCATTGGGATTAGGTGGCCAGCTCAAAAAAAAGCTGAAGCCATAGCGCGTGATGATCAGACAAAATGCTGTCGGGCGGACACTCCAGGAGGACAAGGACAAGGATATTGCCTCTAGTACCTACTCCGTACGGAGTACTGCTAGCTAGTATCAGGCTCAAACAGTTTGACAGTTGAGGCTTCAATGCCTACCAGTAGTAGCCAGGCACGGAGGCATCTTACCTTGACTGTGCGTTGCTTCGCTTGAAATGCTTCTCTCCCCAAAAGGCCCTACGAGTACTACTCGGTAAAAGACCCCTAAAAGGTCCATCTTGGGAACCTTAGCACCGAAAAGGTTAATCCAATCACAATGCCCTACCAGTCCCTGAAAAGCCAAAAAAGCAACCCACCCTTGTAGATCGCCCCCACTGCGGCGAGCCTAAAAACTTCCTAGTGGCGGGTAAGAAGTCTTATTAGTCGATGCATAGAGTAATATCATGCGGCTGTCTGTAGTAATCCCAGACTCTTGTATGCACACGAGACAATCAGAGTCAACTGGGGCATGTTGTTCAGCTGGACTGACTGGAGGATTAGACAGGCGTTAAGACCTTGAGGTAACCGAAACGCTTATTATCCTACTAAAAAGCATAACTTCTAGGGCTGCTTACTGTTACGACGTGAACTTGTATCTTTCTTTTATTTTGTAATTTTCTTCCTTGACATCCAAATCACTTGCCAGGGTCTATCACAACGCCAACAAAGCCAATCTGACCAACAGACCGATGCCTACGGAGTACTCCGTACCGTGGTCGAAAACAACCCTTCAGACCGACCGCCCTATGTCTCAGATCCATTCTCGTAGCAGTACGAGTGGTACTCAAAAACCCCACAGCCGCTGTGTCCATATTACTCGTACTGCAGCTCCGTAGTGCTTTTGGTTTCACGAGCTTTCTCCCCCCACTGGAGGGTGAGCTAATAGCTCCGACAAACAACACCCATCTTCCTCAATCCTCAATTCTATTATTGCTTTTACACAAACACACATACATACGTTTTTGCAGCAACCAGAGAAATGCCTTGGCTCGGGAACCCGTTTTCGCTCGATAAATTGCTCGGCTTACAGCTTTTCAACAGCATCTATGTCGACCCAGGGTTAGGGTCACTTAAAACCGCCGCCGCTGGTGCCACGACAAACTCGCTTGAACATCGGAAGAATTGCCCCGCTTTCATATATGATGGGTCTTGTAGTGGCCTCCCCGATTGTCACAACATACCACCTGCAACATCATCATTTTCCAACGTCTTTATTTATCGCAATACCCAAAGTCAAAGCCAAAGCCAAAGCCGCAAAAGGAAACTACAGGAAACAGTCTATATCACAGACTGGCCCATGGCGCAGCTTCCTGTTGAGATCTTCGAGCTCATCACCTCGCACCTGACGCGGGCAGAGGTTAAGACTCTCCGCCTGGTGTCCAGGGAATTCGAGGCCAAAGTTTCGGGCCAGTATTTCAGAAATGTCGTCGTTCCCTTCCGGTCTGAGCTGTACACCAGCCTCGGCCACGATGAGAATGGCGTCATCAAGCCCTCAACCACAAATCTTTTTTCCAACGGAATGCGCATCTTTGAATCCTTTGGCCCTCATATCCTGCGCTTCGCCTTGTCACTTGAACTCGATGAGGCAACCCTTGCATACCCTCCAGTGAAACCTGTCCAAGAAGCAGTCCCGGCTTTCTGGGGCATATATCGCTGGCCCCACAAGACCTATCATCGCTACTCAGATCTTGAGGGTCTAGAGCAGACCGCGGACGAGACTGAGGGAATGAAGAAAGCGCTCCAGTGTCTCACTAAAGTCTCTAATCTGGGACTCTGCTGCGATGCTGGCCTTGGCTTCTTGGGTGGCCCTGACCAAATTTCACGGCCAACAGCTGCCCGTTACCCGGTGTTTGATACCCAAGACTGGCGCCAGGACCATCATGCATCCAATAAGAACAACCCCATCGTTACGGTAGCCGACTTTAATAATGTGACTAGGGACACGGGGACGACTTCATTTCCTCATCCAGACAAGTTTAAACGAAAAGTCCTGGAAAAGATGGTTTCTGATGCCGGTTTCACTGAGCCCCAGGTTGACGAAGCCATCCGTCTGCTGCTGGAATCTGAGCGCACGACACTTGCCCACATCGATTTTGACGAGAGGTCAATTACTACTGGCAACAATAGAGAACGACAGACATCACTGAATTTCATCAACAACGTGATGGAACTGGACCTTGAAGAAGAAGTCGAGAACGAAACTGAGCTTCCCCGTGAAGTCAGCCGCCTTGCCCTTATCCCAGCCAACCTCACAAGAGCTCAAAAGGAGTTGCTGCTTGAACTCGAGTGGGCTCATCGCGCTATGATCCAGTCCTTCGTTATTGGTGTCATCGATAATGCCGCGGGTGGATCCTTCAGTAATTTGACGACTTTCACCATCGCCAAAATCCCCAGCGCACACGTCCACATCCTTTGTCGTGACGAGCTCTGGAAAAGTATCCCCAGCGTCAAGAATGTGACCCTTGGTGTGATTGCTGATTGGAGGAAGATCTCCAAGTCTGCACCAGGATGTGTTGAGGATACGCCCGTATCCCCCGTTGACGCTGTTGGCAAGGTCTACAGACTGCTCAATGACTACATTGGCAGGCAGCCGAACATTGAGAGCATTCGTTTCGCATGGATCTGCGGAGGAGAATTTGCAACAGGTCCCTTTCAGCGCAACCAATACGTCATGCCTGCACCGTTCTTCCAATCGCCCGAGTTGATGACCTTGCCCACCTCTGCAATCACAAAGACCGATGAGATCCTCAGACTTCCGCATATTAAGCATCTGTCACTGAAGAACTGCTGGGTCTCTCCCCATGTTTTGATGCAGACCATTCGCCAAATGGCGCTCGTGTCTCTGGAGAAACTTGAATTCGAGTCCGTCTCTTTATCTGGGCCGCCGACTGTGATGCCTCAGCTAAGTCTGCAGACGCAAGCCTTGTTCGCTAATTTTATGGGAATGGTCAACAATGGTGCGAATCCGATGACTCTGATCCCAGCTGCCCTGGGAGGACAGGTCCCGGGTTTAGTGTT
Organism: Hypomyces perniciosus; assembly: GCA_008477525.1. NCBI lineage: Eukaryota > Fungi > Ascomycota > Sordariomycetes > Hypocreales > Hypocreaceae > Hypomyces > Hypomyces perniciosus. Next base: position 1,318,226 of record SPDT01000010.1, read on the forward strand.
CCCCACGGCGCCTGTCCTGCCAGCAGTGGGGTGGACTCCACCCGAACCGTTTTCATGGCCTGGCGTCATTGAACACTTCTCTCCCGGGGTCAAGGTCAGTAGATTGATGGCCATACAATGGGAGTCGAGGAATATCTCAACCCCCACTTGGTCAAATAACTTGGGTATCGAACGCATGTTCCTGCCTGATGCTGGGAGCCTCCCCAGCGACGAGAACAGGTACAATCTCAAGTGCATCACATTCAAGTCTTGTGGATATGTCTGTTTAGATGTTCCCCATATTGACACTAGGGTGGTCCTGCCAGAGAACCAGGGAAACCCAAGCAACTACGCGAGCATCCATCGCCAGGACGTCTCCGGCACAATGCAGCACTCTAGGGATAAACTGCTGGGCCGCGTCGTGCCATACCTCCCCCCTCAAGAACTGGCTTTCATCGAGAACGCTTTCGAGATGGACATTGGCTGGGACAAGATCTACGATGAACAAATGATCGACGATGCTATTGCTGATGGCATTGATGTCCCTGGAACAGGACGCTTCTCTGGTATCATTCAATCCAATAATGCATGGATAGATCCCAACAAGGACGAGGACGCAGATACGTCTGGTCATATTACGGATTGATTCTACACATTTCTCCCCAACGGCCAAACCACGGTTTTGCTTCTCGATTTTCTTCTTTCTTCTTTCCTTTTTTAAATAAGTACACGGCATGGATGTATGAGTGCATGATGGATAATGGAAAATGTGCCTGAAAATAATACCCTCCCGTTGCCTTGAAGCATCTGGGTGGGGGGTTTTGCGAAATTTGCTTCGCTAGAGACGAAGAAAAGACGAGGACAATGGGACCACCTGACTGGTCCGAAACGGGTGTCCTGTTTCTTATAATACTACTTGTACAGTGTCTAAGAGAAGTTTTGTTCTCATGAACTAACTTTCACGAGGCGTGCGTTCTTGCGCCAAGATTTGCCAGCACGATAGACAGCGCCGGATCTGTCTTCTACGTTCTTTCTCCTGCTGGTCTTACTGGCTGACTGGCAGACACTTGAGCTGGTGCTTGAGGTATTCGTGGATTTATTTTTCTCTGTTGCTTTTCTGACACCGTAAGGTGTAAAAGCTTGCATGTAACGGGAGGGGATACCCAAACACATGTGTGTACAAAGAACTCCGTACTTGCGTTGGCATTACCGATGGGACGAGGTAAAACGGGTATGCATTGTAAATTATTGTACGAATTGATTACATGGGGAGGCACCGGAGTGCCTTGTAATGACAGAGCTCTGCTTGAATAGGTTTGGAGTGTGATATCATGCGTTTCGGCCCATCATTATTCAGTTTGACTTGGGAACAGTCGACAACCGAGCATCAAGACCTCAGTCTGACCCTGGAAGGACTCCAGTTGGACTTGTGACGCGGTTCGTTCAGTCTACCCAATCGTGTTACGCCAAAAGATCAACAACTCCCGAGGCTCAGTCACTGGTTTGGACAGGGCATAAGACTGGCCATATCGCAGCACGTACTCGCAGCACGTACTCGTAGCAACGACCAAGATAAATCACCGTCAGACACACATTGGGGTTATTGTTTTGGCTTGTTTCGTTCATTTATTTCGTCAAGGACCCTTGCGAAAAATAAAAGATTTTGCATGCAGTTTTTGTTCCCTGTAAAATGCCATGCACAACCCCGTAGCCTGCCATACACCAGGAGATGAAAAGCCACGATCCCTTGCCCGCAATACCAAGACACATTTCTCGACTTGTCTTCCCCGACCCCTCGTCTCCGCGAAAAAAGACCATCGTTTAGCTCCAGCTCTATGCGGCAGTGATGGCCTGGCGGACGCGGGCGCCACGCTGGCGAGCGTTCAGGCGGACCTGCTCGCGGCCGACAACCTCGTCAGACTTCTGCACGACTTCCTCGCCCTCGGTCAGGATGAGCTCGATGTGGCAAGGGTTGGACATGTAGGGGTTGATCTGTAGTTCGGTCAGATAAGAATCATCTCTCTCTCACGTTCTGCCCCAACGTCAACTGGAAGAATTGTGGTTCCAACTCGTCCAGGCACGCCGGGCAAAATCGAATGGGTGTGTACGTACGCGACCGTGGGCACGGTATGTCCGTCTTCGCTGCTTGGGGGCCTGGTTGACCTGGATGTGCTTGACGACCAGGGCACCGGTGTCGAGGCCCTTGGCATCAGCGTTGGCCTCGGCGTTCTTGAGGAGACCGAGAAGGAACTCGGCAGACTTGACGGGCCACCGGGCCTTGGAGACACCGAACTGCTTGCCTGTAGCAAAAATTCCATCAGCACACATGTCCGCAATTAACCGTCGTCCCCCGTGTTTGCCATGTGTTCACTCCTCCCACAGACGTCATTGCCTTCTCCCGGAGGTGAGGATATGCTCAGATTTCGTCTCGTACCTTGGGCGGTGCGGCCGGTGCTGCCGGCATATCGTCGCATGGGGACGGCCTCCTTGTGCTCCTTCACATTCTCAAGGAACTGGACAGCTCGCTGCAGCTTCCAGCCGGAGATAGCCTGGGCGGTCTCGCGGGTGTTCTTGAAGGAAACTCGGAGGTAGGCACCGCGGGCGCGGGCCGATTTCGCGGGCTGAATCTCGGTCGCAGAGTATCGAACCTGTTTCGCAGAGGAGGAAAAACCATCAGTATATTCGCTCTCGATGTCTCATGAACAACCGCATGTCATGCTTTCCCCCCTTGTCGACCACGACATTTGCCGTGCGACGGGCCAATCTTTCCAACGTAGAATTTCCCTCCTCTTGCAAATGAACATCAATGCGTGTAGGGGGCGGCACTCACCATCTTGACGGCTTTTGTGGTGGTGACTGATGCGACGACGTGGGTTCGCGGGCTGAAGTCGAGAAATTCAGAACTTTTGCCCTAAAGCGCTGGGGGGAACCACAAAGCTCGCTTACTCTTTCGGGAAAATGTTAGGGCTTCTCTGCCCTGCTCCGACCAGACGATGGACGACCTCAAAATTCTTGTCAAAAATTGACGGAAATTATTGACAAAGCTATAAAAAAATTGCACAAGCGTGTCGGATTCTCTTTGGATTTCAAATAGATGGATTAATTGGATACTTCTTTTTAATTACAAGGTGCATTCTCACAGAGCATTCAGATCTCTTTCAGCATACACACATGTTCAAGGTCACCTGACACCTAGCTGATTCAGCACTCCGCTACACGTGACTGTTCTGTGGGTACCTGTCAGATTTTCAAGAGGCCGGAAAAAAGTTGGCGCGAGCACAATCGACCAAAAAGTTCCAGCCAATAATGGCAGAGTGGGGCTAAAAGTGAAGCTTGTTGCGAAAAGCTTCAAAAATTTCTTTCTCGCCGTGTCTCTCAGGAAACATCCAAGCTTACCAAAGGCACTTTTGCCCATCTGCATCGAGACTGTCAACTGCACTCGTGCGATTTCGCGCCCCTGCCTGGTTCGTATTTCTGAATTGACAGATCTGTCAAATCACTTTCGGTCACTCAATTTATTTCTGACCCGACAAAAACTTTCCATCCCACTTCTCAGATGGCGCCTTTCACTCCCCGAGGCGGTCGCGGCGGTGGTGACCGTGGTGGTCGAGGAGGAGGAGGCCGAGGTGGCTTTGGAGGTCGTGGCGGCTTTGGAGGTCGCGGCGGCAGCGGCGCTGGTGTTCGTGGTCGAGGTATGAGAATCCCGTCATTTCTTTTCATCTACCTGGATTCTTGGAGGTGAACTAACGATCTGCAAAGGTGGCGGTCGCGGTGGTCCTGGTGGTCGCGGTGCTCCTCGAGGCGGCCGTGGTGCCCCCCGTGGTGGTGCTGGCCGTGGTGGAAGGGGCGGTGGTGCTGGCCAACGAGGTGGTGCCAAGGTTATCGTGGTATGTCTTTGCAACTGTCGCTCAACGCTGCCAGCTGGCATTCTCTGACCTTTCGGCGGTTTTAGGAGCCCCATCGTCACCCCGGTGTCTTTGTTGTCCGTGGTGGCAAGGAAGACGGTATCGCAACTCGTAACCTGACTCCTGGTGAGTCTGTCTATGGTGAGAAGCGCATCACTGCCGATGAGGAGGTCAAGAATGAGGATGGCACGACTAGCATTGCCAAGGTTGAATACCGTCTGTGGAATCCCTTCCGAAGCAAGCTGTGCGCCGCCATCGCCGGTGGTGCTGACGACATCTACATCCGCCCTGGCTCCCGCGTGCTGTACCTGGGCGCTGCCTCTGGAACGTCGGTCTCTCACGTGGCTGACGTCGTTGGCCCTACTGGTTTCGTCTACGCTGTCGAGTTTTCCAACCGCTCAGGCCGTGACCTGATTGCCATGGCCTCGAAGCGACCCAACGTTGTTCCTATCGTCGAGGATGCTCGTCAGCCCTCGCGGTACCGAATGGTTGTGCCTATGGTGGATGTCATCTTTGCCGATGTTGCCCAGCCCGATCAGGCCCGTATCGTTGCCATGAACGCAAACTGGTTCCTGAAGGTTGGCGGTGGCGTTCTCATCTCCATCAAGGCCAACTGTATCGACAGCACCGCCCCCGCCGCTGAGGTTTTCGCCGCTGAAGTCCAGAAGATGCGCGCAGAGTCTATCAAGCCCAAGTTCCAGCTTACCCTAGGTAAGAATGCTAATCCAGCCCCCAGATGCCATTTCCGCAGTAACTAACTTGTGTGATTTTAGAACCTTTCGAGCGTGACCACTGCCTGGTCGCTGGCCAGTATGAGCGCAATCAGTAAGCGATAGCCACCCTGTAAGTCTAGGGCATCTATCTGCTTTTGATATTGGTTGCCATGGTGTTTGCTAGGTTTCACGAGTAATTCCCGATGAGGCTAGTTCTACTTGCATCTAGAGCTTCGTGCGGCCAACGGTTTGGTATTTGAACGGCTGCTTTGATTAGGGCGAGGGGCGTTCCGGACAGAGGGTTCTTGCTATGTAAATTTTCTACTATTGCTGGCAATTAAGCCGAGAATAAAAAAAAGTATACTCATATATCCCTAGGCGCTGTGAATGTTGCAATTTTTGTTAATTTTGAAGTATATTTTGGGCACTGAGGATATAGCGATAATAAAAACCTTAGCCCGAATATTTCTGTAAGGCTACTCGGGTAGATATATTCCTCACTTGTTACTTGCTGCACATACTGCTCTACAATAAGGATAGTACATGATGATGGTATTTGTTGTATGAGTAATGCTAGTATTGGAACAGACAAAAATTGCTACCGGAATAGATGGTCCGTGCACAAATACAGAAATCTTCCTAGCTTTCAATTCCTCGATCTTCCACAACACCTTCAATTACAACAGCAACACCAATTCTATACGTCGTGATGGATTTCCCTTTAGACCCGTTATTGGCCCAGTATTGCGATTCTGCAGATAACTCTGGGCTGCTGGGTTATTCGATTTTGATGGCGAAATTGAAGACCTGCCGCAGTCGCTTTCACAACTACTGGATTTGCCTGAACCTGAGCGTGAAATTCCACCACCACCACCATCAATCTTCAACTCTTTTGACGACTTAATTTCTCATCTACAATAATTCCATCTCAATAACGGAGCCGCGATTTCAATCAGAGTAGACCTAGCATAATTTCGCTGTAATAGTTTCTGATGCTCTAGTTCAGTGTCAGAGTGAATGGACAAGGAAGGGAAGATTTTCGGGAACCAGAAGGAAACTTGCAATATATGAAACAAACTTTGCTTAGTTTCCTGGCCTGAATGGGGCTCGGGGTATAATAACTTCCGCCTCGCGTTGCGCCATTAAATGTACATTTGGCAGTGCATTTCATGATCAACTCAAACGGGTGAACATGGGGGTATCTCCTGGACAAACATCCAACTCCCCACACTTTGATCCTTGGGACTGCTGAAGGTTGGAGAGCCGACATGGTGACCCAAGCTTAGTTCCCTTAGGTACGTCGATAAATATGCCATCACAATCACAAGTGTTATATGGCAATGATAGCAAGAGGACCGTAGCAGTAGCGAACTGCGCGTTGACTGACCTGGCGGATGCCTGCTTATGCGGGTTCAAACGGCCTGCAGGTGAAGGACATGATCCATGTTCGTTCGCATCGCTGTTAAAGGGTGGGACGGTATCTTCACACGGCTGATTGCTTATTCTGGAAGCATGAGGTGCTGTAATTCCATCTTTTGCGGAAACGGCAAGCCCACCGGCGTTTGCGCTCTGTTGGACAACGACGTGGGAAACGAGCTGAAATGGTATATAAAGACAATCTGAGATGCCATCTCTTTGTCTTCCTCCTTTCCTCCCAATGCATTCTCAAGCAGTCCTTAGCTTTCGGAAACAAGATACACAACCCATTTCGACACTCAAGCACTCTCATGGATTGCGTGGGCCCCCTCATTCGACTTTTAAATCGAATCCTGGACAATATCGTCGAGACCGTTTATCCGCGGTCACCCTCTCCATCTACACCTTTACTCGGGACACCATCCTACAGCCTAGAGTCGGTGTCGCTATGCCCATACTTCTCGGAACCACTGCCGGAACCACCAATTCAGGGACCGATACCCGAAGGCACGTCTGCTTGTGCCGGGCGCTGCCATGCATGTCTATATCTATCGATGTGTGGGAAGAACCAGTGCGAAATGTGCGGGCACAAGCTTGCGGGCCGGGAAGATGTAAGATATATATCCTTTCTAAGAACCAACATATTAACTTGTTATAGAAGCTATGCTGTCACTCTCTATAAGACACTGGTAAGATACATCCTTCCCAGGGATATACTTTTCATGTGTGTATTTTGCTAATTCGTCACACAAATACGAAGTACTGCTTTCGCTATACAAAATGATACGGTGCTTCGGCGCGCCTGTTGGCTATTTTCTCTTCTCTCTGTGTCACAGTCTGGCAATCGCCATAACTCAAAGGCATCCCGAGAATCACCAGACAGACTCCTTATGCTGGCATAAGCAGAGCCCTCCGTCTAATCTCACACAATCCATGACCACCACCGTTTTCCTTGACACACCCAAACGCCTTCACTTATAAGATATAGCCTTTCCAAGGATGTACTTATTACGTATCGACAAAGAAAGCCCAGAATGCATCGACAATTCCACTCTAGTATTTCTTTTTCATTGTTCCCAACATTGAACTGAAATGATAAAGGGATTCATTCATGCTCGACTACTTGGCAACCCGCATCCGGCTGAACGCTCACGACCGTGCAAATGAACAAACGAACGAGTTCACCAAGACTGACCTAGAATCGATTATAAGTAGAGTGTAACTGCTGCTGTGAATCTCACATTGGACATCACGACATCATCAAGCCTTCTCAACAATATCATCAACCCTTCGCATCTATCAACAATCTATATTGCAGTTCTATTACCCACGAACCATCTCCAACATGGCTTTCCAATCCATTTCACTAAACTCCTGGCTCATCGGGGGCCAGTTTGTACTTGAAAGAAGCTGGGTTATCTTCGGACAACCGCCTTCTGGATATACATTCCAAGGCCCCTACGGCGCCTATTATACGCTTTCCCCAGCAACCATACCACTGCCCGAGGTCAGGCCGTTTACCAAGGACATCCAGATCACCACCCATTATCAGGTTGACAAAAATTGGCTTGCTGGTGCATGGCAAATTGGAGATTTCGTCATCCATCTTTCTTTTGCTTACCCAGACCGCACTCGAGAGCCTGTAACTCTAGAGTGGTTAAGCCAGAAGAAATTGAGCTTCGCCGTGCCCAAGATGGTCTACCTTGCTGTGCAGGGTGAAATGGAAATCTGGGTTGTGACTCGAATCCCCGGGAAAAGACTCTGGGACCTCTGGCCGACTCTCAGGGAGGAGGAAAAAAACTACTTTGTTCAAGCTGTGAGCAAGATCTACAAAGAACTCTCGCAATTCCGCGCGAGCTACATTGGCGATGTCGATGGGAGACTGTCAACTGGTATCTCGCCCTATATTAAAACCTCGGATGACGATGTAGATCCAGAGCAACGGAACCTCATTCGGCAGTGCGAAGAAATCGGGATGCAATGCGACACATTCATGTTCACCCATCTGACCATATGCCTATACAACATCATTGTCCGGACTGACAATAAGGCAAAGGCCGCCATAAAACGTGCCCTATCCCAAGACAGGGCTCCCGCACCGGATGAGCCTCTGATTGAGATTGTAAGCTGGGGGGAAGTTGGGTTTGTGCCCTTGGAATGGATTGCAACTAACGCTTTGCGTTGCTACAACTGTTCCCTTACACCTACACATAACCGGGATTTCCAGAAGAGGCTCATGAAACAGATGGAGATTGATGGTATGCCAAATTTGAGGGCGAAATGCGATGCATTGCGCGATAAGGTGATTGGGGGAAATGAGGTAAAGAGATCGAAGGGACAGATTTAATCGCGGACTAGAAGGATGTAAGTCCAGGCATCACAGGCATCACAGGTACACGTAGGAATGGGGGAAAGGGAATAAATAGACATGAACTTTTGTTGAATACACCAAGATAAGAGAATATGTACACTGCTTTACTTTCATGTATACTCGTAGGGCATTTTTAGTAATTCTTTAATCATTGCGGAGTGTCGCCGGGCTATTGACTGGTACTCGTAGATTGTTGAGAAGTGGAAGGCCGATTTTCATCGGCTCGTTTGTGTCAGTTGCCACGGACTGACTGACTGGTATCCGCAAAGACGCTTCGGCAAGTTTATTTCCCGGCCTGGACTGGAGCAAGCTGAGGGTTGCCCGGCTTGTCGACCGTTCGAACGTTTCTAGATCTGGACACAATTCTGGTGGTCATGGGCGTTGAGCTATACCACTTCAAGAAGTTTCAGGCGTTGATCACTGATGGCTGTCAATCATCTTCTGTACTCGTGGAGGATGCCGCGCCGGAAGCTGACGTTTCCATGGCTAGGGCGTCTGCTAGTGGGCGCGAAAGCGGTCTGTGAGGGCGGGAGAAGATATTGGACAGACAGACAGACAGACATTGGCCAACAGAAAGAAGATGGGGATTGTGTGTTTTCTAGACTACGGGTCGGCAATAAGAGGCTTCAAGTTGAGAAAAAGAACGCAACACTCTACGGAGTACGGAGTAATAGTCTCTCATATCGAAAGGTGCCTATTATTCCGCAGTGAGAGAGAGAATGTGGAAAGGCAGGGTATTGCTTTGTACGGAATACTCCGCACGGATTCGGAAAATTAAATCATCCTCGCCAGCCCAAGAAATGATTTGTTGGGGCTAAGAGCCGGAGATGGCTCCTCCCGAGCGCCTCGCAGGTTCGGCCTGTTTCAGACGGCGTCAAAGGCAAGCAAAGCAAGGCAAGCCAGGTGTTTCAATTCTTTTTCAAAATGCGCTTAATCAATTTAATACATCCAAGGCCTTTTAAGTCTTGGCCGTTCCCATTAATTCCAGCACTCTTGCGCAACACCTGTCAAGAGTCCTCCATCCTGCAAGAGACGGGAAGATCTGATACATCGTTATCATCATCGTCCGCTTCCCGGATCTGCGGCTATATCGGTTTCATTCTTCAAACAAGCCATCGATCTGGAGATCCGGCAACGTTCTTGTTATCAACTCGCATGGCTTAAATCATTTGGCCAGTCCTTGAACATCCCAACCCACCAGCTGCCCACAGCAGCAGCAGCATTTCCATCATCGCCATGGAAAACGAAACCGTTGCCGTGCCGATACAGACAGCCTTGGATTCGTCTTTATTCTTCGGCTTGTGGGGGACTCGCTCGGGCTATTACGTCGCCATTGCCGCCATCCTCCTAACCGCCTGGTTATTAACACCAAAGTCACAATCTCACAAGCTTGACGTCCCATTCTACAAAGCGCCAAAGAAGAAATGGATATTTGATGCTGAGACTCTGATCAAAGACAGCTATCAAAGGGTTTGTTCTACCATCTCCCCAGCACTAGGCGTCCATTACTAACCTCGTTGGGTAGTTCAAAGACCAAGTCTACCAGATTAAGGGAACAGAAGGCGTTCAAGTCTTGGTGCCGTCGAAATATGTAGCTGAGCTCAAGGGTCTACCTGAAGATGTTCTAAGTGCCACTGCGGCCATCGCTGATGTGAGTACATCCCCTCAGCTCACTCATTGATCAGATCTGACAGATCCACCTCAGGCCTTGCAAAGCAAATACACCAAATTCAACCCAGGGCATAATGGAGATCTGCTGTCTCTGGTTGTGAGGACACGACTGACTCAAAATCTGGCACAACTTATCCCACGGCTTAAGGGCGAGCTGGAGTACGTCGTGAGCACTGAGTTCCCCGCATGCGATGACTGGACACCGGTGAAATGGCAACCCTTTGGACTGCGCGCCATCGCTCGACTAAGTGGCCTTGCTTTTGTTGGACCCTCGATCAACCGCCAGGAACAGTGGATGGATGTGAGCATCAATTTTGCCATCCACGTCTTCACGGCCATTGTTAAGCTGCAGTTCATACCGGAATGGGCGCGCCCAATAGGCCAGTATTTTGTGACAGATCTGCGGAAAATACGCCAAGATATTGAGGTGGCGAAGGAAATGCTAAAGCCACTGCTGGAGGAGAGACTGCGCGACATGGAGTTGTCGACCTCTTATGAAGCGCCGAATGACTTAATGCAGTGGCTGATTGAAGCTCTGCCGGAGGGCGAGAAGGCGGATGTGCAAATACAGGCTGAGCTACAGCTTATCCTATCAGCCGCTTCTATTCACTCAGTCAACAACTTTGTTTTTGAATGCATGTGTGACCTGGCAGCACACCCCGATGTACAGGCCGAACTGAGAGAGGAAGCACACCAGATCCTGGAGACAGAGAGTGGCTGGCTGAGAAAAGACAACATGGCCAGACTGAAAAAGATGGACAGTTTTATGAAGGAGGTGCAACGACTGCGTGGAAACATAAGTAAGTCATCTGCGGTGATTTTTCTCATCGCCTAGACATAATCCAACTAACATCGCTGCAGCATCCTTCATCCGCAAGGTCATGAAGCCCATATCTCTTTCAGACGGCACCCAGTTGCCTGCCGGAACCAAGGTAATCGCGCCACAGGCTGGCATGTCGTTCGACGAGCGATTCTTCACCAACCCCGAGGAGTTTGACGCCCTGCGATTCTACCGCATGCGACACGAGTCATCCGAGGCCAACAACCGCTGGCAGTTTACAACCCTCAGCGACAACAACATGAATTTTGGCGCTGGAAAACACGCCTGCCCCGGGCGATTCTTCGCCTCGAATGAGGCCAAACTCATTCTGGGGTATTTTCTCATTAACTATGACATAAGGTTGAAGAAGGGCGAAACGAGGCCAATGCCCATGGCTATGGTTATGAGCAAGTTTCCGAGTCCAGATGTCGAGCTCGAGTTTCGACGGCGATCGCTGGCTGAGTAAGAAGAAGAGACTAGACGTTCTGGCAACGCACTTGCGAACCTACCTACATAATACCTCGGTTACATACAACGCAATTATGGAATGCGCATGGGAGCTTGGGAGACTAAGGGTGGGTTCCAATAACGACGATTCATGAATGAGGATCTCGGGCGGTGGGGTTGGGACCGGGTTGTCTATGAACGAATATACTAAAGGATAGGGGGATGATACCAAACATGAGATATAGTAGTACAGGCGTTATACACCTGGTTGGTCTTGTATTCAAAAGCTTAAATACCCACCAGTATAAGGAATGAGTAATGCTATTCATACAGATAAAAATTGCTATTCACACAGATAGTCCATGCACCACCCGCAACAATCTCCCCGCAGCCCCTTACACCATAAAACTGAAATACTACTGCACCAATAGGTAATACAACAATACATCAAATAACAGGTCTTCGGTATCCCTTCTATCTGCTCTATTAGAATTACTCAAGAATTAATGGTATTTCGTCGCTTTGCATAAACTAAACACAACTGTCCCATTACAGCTGTCCCCTATAGAAGATATCCTTAACTCCATCTTGTTATGGCATTAAATTATCATTTTTGTGGTAGCTGCCAAGCAAAAAAGTTGAGTGGAGGCCCTTGTGGACGAAATGTTGCCTCTAGAGGCTGCTGGGGAATTCCACCCATATCATACATATCAAAAGCTGCGAGTCCTCCCAACTGCTGGTAGTTGGCCTGCGCTGGTGAACCCTGCACCAACGAACTGCTTGCAACTAGCGCAAATTATCTGATCATCTTATCAATCCATCTAATCTCCCTTCTCTCCTTTGCGGAGTGATCTTGCATGTGTTGAGCTGCCGCCGACTTCGGACCTTGCCCAACAGACCGGGATGTCGCATCTGATAATTTTTCTTGGGTTGCGACATTAATGTTGTTTCTACATCATTCCACGGGTCAAGGGGGGGGAAGCGAATCTCGGGCGGCAACCTCTGTATGGTTGCAGATGCTAACCGAGCTTGATGCCCAAGTCCATGGCGTCCACAGCACTTGGGGCAGATGCATGTACATATAGCAGCCAAGTGAAGCCATCACAGCTGAGGATAATACGGGTTGATACCAAGACACTTTCTCCATCGTATCTCGTATCTGCCTGATGCTCTGTCTGATCTCCATCTGATAAGATTTTTTCATCAGCACTAAAGCACACTTGAAGTACGAAGTAGTACTATACTATGTACTTCATACGAAGTATATATTGCTTTTCCCGAGGCATACCGTTTTTGTGGATGCACGTCATTGCGAAACCCACCCACCCCCAGGCAAGGTATGGCCAGTCTTCAAGCTTGGTCCAGCGCCTCGTTCCTGGATTCAGCCCTCGGCAATCCCCAAATGAGTGGACTCTGTGGCTATGCCCTACCTACATGCTTCGCAGACAGCAGCTCAAGCTTGATTTTGGATGCCAATTTCTTCTTAAAATCATGGCCCCCTGAGAGGCGATTCGTCATTCTCTTAGGACCAAGAAAGTCTTGCAAGATGAAAATTGATTGCCTTGGTCGTTCGATCAAAGCTGGTCAGGATACGAAGTACTCCGTAGTGCCTATGTACTCGTGCCGTCTTCTCTGGAGATCACTCCTCTCGCCTTGATACGAATAATGTCATGCTCGGTTTCCGGGATTCTCCTCCATCACCGAGTCCAAAATCTCCGAGGAAAAGGGGTCAACAGGCCAAGTATTCTTCAATTACTAGTACTACTGCTATTGCAATGACGTTGGCGTATTCCGCGAATTGTCCTTTTATTCCCCACAATCATTTAATCCATTGATTCCTGTCGTGACACGCAATGCTCTCTGGTCCATTATCAGAACCACATATGTTCAGGGGTCAACGCCAATAAGAGGTACCACTCCACCGGGCCACAAAGGTTTGATGAAGTTTCACTGGCCTCATTAATTATCCAATTTTGTTTTGGTTCTTGAATTAGTATTGGTTTCTCATTGAGATGTGCATCGCTCATATTGTGTTGTTGCTTGGGTGAGAAATCTCCCAGTGGTCTGACGCCTCGCCATCTGAGCTCCAAGTTGCCATGGTTTCTGTGTAAGCCGAGAAACGGATGGAACTTGGTTCGTGAACAAAACGAATACGAATATCCGCCTAGTATTAGAAACACGAGAAGAGAGTTGCCATGCAAACACAAATCTTGATTGGACACTTGCAGGATAGCCAGAGGCATGTCTACTTGAAGATTTGCGTTCTCTGTACAGAGAGGGGCAGTTTGACGTGTTGTGCATGTCATGGGTGCATTAGTAAACACTATTCGTGGCGACATGTCAATGGACAAGACAAAGGTCGTGACATGACTATTCCTGATGTTTATCCACTACCTCGACAAGAGGAACTTGTTGCGTCCTGCGTGGCGCACATGCATGACTATGGTGGACACCAGATCGTTCTTCTACCAGCCCCTGGTTCACCCGCGCTTCCAATACAGATTTACCATGGTAACCCATCGCGAAAATGATCTTCGAGGACGGCTTTTATATCTTGGTCAAGACCGTCTCGATACAGTAATCTTAATTTTCACGCATAAATCGGGCATGAGTCCATCATGTATCATGGGATCCCACCGAAAGGTGTTAATCGATGATCTTCCTCTTCAGCGACAGTTGCGACGGGGCTGCGCTCTGTCATCATTGGAAGAGGCGATAAGATGTAAGTGATCAAGGTCACATCCGAACAGGCAGATGCGTCTTTTTGGGTCCTGCCTAGCCCATCGGGTGCAAGAGAAGTCACAGACACGGATTGCATGGCTTTAATGCTGATTTCCATCATCACCCAAGCGCCCGACTCTCAATCCATCGCCCCCATTTCCACTTCCTTCATCTGAACTACATGTGCTGCCAATATAAAGTCAAGTCGGACCACACCCTCTTCGGCCACCCGGGGGTTTCGGACGGAAATGGCCGCCAAACCAAACATGCGTTTCTCGGAGAATAATAAGAGGGCTTTTCGGTACTACTTTGTACTCCGTACTCGTATCGACATTAAGCGTGCATTACGACTCGTACCCGAGTCTCGGCTAGGACATGGCTTGGAGAACAGGCCATAATCCGTACTCTGTACTTCGTACCATGTGTGCCAAGGATTCATATGACAGCTGTACGGGCTATGAAGTATATACTCTCGGAGTTCTACGAGTATGTATGTAGTAATGCATTTTTGGCTGCATATGTACCTATGTGGTAATAAAAGTGGCAATTTGCCAAGTTGTTTGTGGTTGGCTGTCCGCGTATTATGTGCAGATTATGTACAGATTATGTGCACGGGGCTGACACACTCTGCATGAGGAGTGAAACAGTTTATCAATCAGCAGCAATAATCAATCTCTCATCATTAGATCATCGTGGCGTGGCCAAGCAGTAATCGGAGGCAACCGGCGGTCCCCGACTCCACCACCTGCATTGAGCCAGTCAGCGCTAAGTATTGGCCTGGAACAGCGGTAATAATATTCGTACGGTAAATTTGATGCTACTAATCCGCTGAATCAAGCAAAATTGGATCGCTAATGCTGGGTTGTGCGCCTCCGTAGACGGCCGGTGTTGGAGCCTATACGTGGCGTGTTATCTATCCGATGGCTGTTCTCGGCCCACAGGCTTTCCCCATCCACTCACCCAAAACCTCGGGCGACTGCCATCATTTTTCAACCCACTTGGACCCCTTCACAAGCCATTTCAACATTTTCGAACTCTCCCAACCCAACCGCCAAACCACCAATTCTCCTTGCCATTGTGGTGGCTGTATCAGCGTGCCAATCACTTTCCACGATACTTCTCATCGATATGCATATGCTGCTATCCTGAAGGCTGATCAACCAACCTGACAACTACTTTTGCGCCATAACTCCCCGCCAACTCTCGCTCAACTCGACCACCTCCGACTTCGCGCCGTCACATCGCATTACGCTCTCTCACCACATAGACGAAAAAAATGATGCAATCGGTGCTAACACAGAACCTGCCCTCGGCCACAAACGAGGGCATCCCCACAACGCCCAAGGCCGAGTCTATTGCCCCGTCCTTGACCTTCTCCGACGAGTCGGACGACCAGGAAGAGCTCCTCCATGTTGAACAGCCTCGTCAACGGCGTGCTTCGACAAGGCTCATTGCCCAGAATGCCCGGGATATCCAGCGCATTACTGGCGAGACCACCGCCGAGTTTGTCACTCGGTGTTGCGGTGGGGGCTGCTGTTTGATGGGCGGCGCCAGGCCCGCGGGTGTCGAGTACGAAAGAGTTGCTCTGCCTGACAACGAGGCATACCGGTCCCTCAAGCTCAAGATTGGCGAGATCCCGGCTGTCTTGACCAAGATTGTGGAACTGCCTGAGAAGACAATTTCCTTCAATCCTCTCCCCAGACCCGCCAGCCCCTCTTCCCCCACCGACTCTGCCATCTCGCTCGAATCCTCCTCTTCCCAGCAGCCCCCTGCTACCGAGTCGGACAAGATCTCTTTCGACCAACAGTTCAGGGCTGTTGATATGTCCATTCAACCCCCGCGATTCGTCCAGCCTCATCCTCCCTACCATGTCTATCCCGCCAGAATTCATGCCGCGCGGGAGCTGACCAAGCCTGGTGCGGAGAAGCGCACATACCACTTCGACCTCGACATTACCGATTATCCTGATGAGGAGGGTAGTGAGTTCAAGGTTGGAGGAGCCATTGGCGTCATGGCACCCAACTCCGAGGACGTCGTAGAAGATATCCTCGATGCACTTATGGTGCCGCGCTTCCTGCGCGACAAGCCCGTGTTGATGAAGACCACCAACGGACGGTGGCCTACTGTCTGGGGAGACGATAAGCCGCGGGAACTAGTCACTACACGCCGCGCTCTTCTCAAGTGGTGCACCGATCTCCAGTCATATCCCCCAACCAAGCCCCTTCTCCGAGTCCTGGCCGAGCATGCCACGGCGGAAAACGAGAGGAAGATTCTCACATTCCTCTGTGCCGCCGAGGGTCAGGGCGCCTTCTGCGACGTCCGTACTGGACCGCACATCTCCATCTCCCAGCTACTGCATGCCTTCCCCAGCTCACATCCCCCGCTAGACGAGCTCCTCTCGACAATGCAGCAGCTTATGCCGCGTTTTTACTCGCTCTCCAACGACCCGCACGATTCATTCCAGACCCGTGACCAGAAGCAGCACCGCCTCGTTGAGATTGCGGTGACGGTTCATGAGACCGACGACTGGCGCACAGGATCCCGTACCGGTGTGGGATCGGGCTTTTTCGAGAGACAAGCTCGACGCTTCTTGCTGGCCCAAGAGGCGGGGGAGAAACTGGATGTCTACATCCCCATGTTCAAGGGCTTGATGGCGAACCCATTGGCCACCCAATTCAATGCCGAGGGCCCGATGCTCCTGATTGGAGCCGGCGTGGGTATTGCTCCGTTCCGAGGCTTCGTGCAACGGCGGCTAAAGCAGGCCAACTGCGCCAACAAGGTGTGGGTGTTGCAAGGCATTCGCGACTCGCTGGTGGACGAAATTTACAGCGGCGAGTGGGGCGTTCATGAAGACGAGGTCAAGCGAGTTGTCCAGAGCCGCCGCGGCGAGGGCAGATACGTGCAAGAGGAAGTCCGCCACCAGTCTGATCTGGTGTGGGAAATTGCCAATGCCGTCGACGGCCGCATCTTTGTCTGCGGCAGCTCCAAGGGCATGGGCGAAGGAGTTGAGGAGGCCCTGGTTGATGTTGCCATGGCCAAGGGTAACCTTGAGCGCGAGGAGGCACGCAACTACTGGCAGCTGAAGAAAGAAGCCGGGCAGTACATTGCCGAGACGTGGTAACCACTGACACGTCTTATTTCATTTATCCTTTCCTTTACCGTTTCTATCTCTGCATTTGAAGGCAAGACAAAAAAAGGAAATCACATCGAACCCTCGCTTTCGGGGCTGGACGGGCTATGCATACTACTAGAAAGACCAACGCGGCGCAAGCATATCGAGGGGAACGAGTGCAGAGAACATCATGGGTATGGAGTCACGGAATTGAATGAACGTTGTGTGTGAATTACCCCCCAAAAAAACAAGTGCCCCTTGACAAGAAGTTCAAAAGGCGCGATGGGCAACACAGGCGCAACGGATATTGATGACACAAGCGTCACACTTGGTGATATAGTGGTATATGTACCGAATATTCTATCAACATGTACTTCTTACATACCTTTTATTTATTATATGGTAGCCAAGCTGCTCCAAATTGAGCAATGTATCGAACCACATACCTAGTATGACATACCTAGTGTGAAATAGTTCGAAATAGTGAATGAACCCAGCACTTACCGCCGGAGGCTTTTGCAATCTCTTGTCATCATCAAAGGCTTTGTGAAGCTATCGGACGGAGGGTCGGCTTCCGGAGCCATGTCCCGACTCCGCTCCGTTTCCGTTCCTAAGAAATATGCAGCAGGTACGAAGTAGTAGTACGAAGTAGTTGGTATGTACTTATTCACAATGCCGTAGATGCCAAGCGCAAACAGAGCCTGTGCATTCGAAATTATTACCCAATCGATACATACGCAGAATCGTTGCGATAAAGTTGTTCGATGTCGTGCGGAGGAAAGAGCGGCAGTTGGAGCGGGTATCGCGGAATTCGAGGGTTTCGGATCTAGAACGACAATTATTAATGCTTAAGTGATACGTACTTGAAGATTTTTTAACTCCGTAATACCGGTACTATCGCCCCGAGATCCCGCGCGGCTACAGCTGAGGCCCCACTGAGAAAACTGATCCGTCAGCCAATTCTAAGCGCACTCTAAGCAACTTCAGGTATGCCAGGGTAGGCTCTTCCGCATAGTACTTCGTACTATCTACTTCGTACTCTGTATGTATCACGATTGATTGCGTGATAATCTGCCGCCCCCACTATCCGTGTGTTTGCTTTCGTCATGTTTGCCTAATACTTGGCTGACCTCTGCTTGATCCTACGTGATTCGTGACGAAGCCCCTTTGTGCAGATTCGTAGGGCTTTAGATGACATTGACAGCCACAGTGGCCTGGTTGTCCTCATGTATAAAGCCATGGCCTTGGGATCTCACCTGGTCGTCGTTCTTCTGTTCTCTATAGTCTCAACAATTGGAATAACTGAAGCATATAAACCATCTTGCTCAACTCTCACAGTTGCTAACAGCACTTGTCTTGATATATACCCACCTCTTATTACAACCACACATCCTCACTCCCAACTCACAACAGCAAACACATCTACCAAACAATCAGACACAATGGCCGCCAAAGCTTCCGCAGACGCCCTCCTCCAGATCGCCAAGCTCCGCCGCTCCATCTACCCCCTCACAAAGGACCTCCCCATCACCATCTCCCGCGCCCAAGAAATCATCCGCGAAACCACCCTCCACACGCCGTCCCCCTTCAACGCCCAAACAAGCCGTGCCGTCGTGCTTTTCGGTGGCGAGCACGACAAGCTCTGGGACATCACCCGCGACACGCTCCAGGCAATCGTTCCCGAGGCCAACTGGCAGACCACATCCGATAAATTGACGCTGCTCAAGGGTGGTGCGGGAACGGTCTTGTTCTTCGTGGACACGGATTCCGTCAAGACCTGGCAGACCAGGGTCCCGAACTTTGCGGATAAGTTCCCGCACTGGTCTGCGCAGGCCCTCGGAATGCAGCAGTACCTCACCTGGCTGGCCTTTGACGCGGAGAATGTGGGCGTCAACCTGCAGCACTACAACCCCCTGATTGACGAGAAGGTGGCTGAGACGTGGGGCGTGCCCGAGGGCTGGAAGTTGGATGCTCAGCTTGTCTTTGGTGGCAAGACGGATGCTCCGGTCAATGATAAGGAGTTCATCTCTGTTGAGGAACGTGTGAAGGTCTTTGGTGCTTAGAATGGGAGGAAAGCGAGTAGTGATGCGGAGGCTTGATTGAGATGCATTGGACGGAGTTGAGTCGTTAGATTTCGGGTTAGACTCTGATTTATTCTATCGTTAGAAGACAGAGCAAACAAAGACAATAAATAGAGCGATTCTTTCTCCAACCTCTTTTTTTCCAGTTTTCCAGTTGTCGTTGTGAACAAGTCGGGTCCTTTCTTGATATTTTTTAGTATATACATAGCTACCTGATAGAGTTGAATGAGGTAAACTCATAATATGCTGCGCCTTTTATATGCGTTGTGTGCTTAGCTTTTTCGTGTCCCGATACGCGTATAATCCATTATACTCACCAAGAACACGAATTCTGTCTGTCCTCTACTCCCCCAACACCCGCCCCAGTGCCTGTCCCATCTTTACTGTCTGCCCCTTTTCTACAGCCCACTCCCATCCCTTCTTCTCCTTTCCATCGACGGTGTTCGCTGCCGGCGCCTCGAACACCAAGACTATAGTGCTGCCGAGCTGGAACCCTCCCATCTCATCACCCCGTCGCAGTGCGTGGCCATGTAGTACCGAGCTTGCCCCCTCGTACGTCGCCTCTGCGAAGCCAAGATATGGCTCTCCGCGCTTCGCTGCTTCCTCTGCCGCGTGGTCGGCAGCCGTATCTGTCGTCAGGCTGTTGGTCCTCAATTCACGGTCAAAGTTGATCTTGATGGAGCCGACATTGGTGGCGCCGACGGGGACGTAGCTGAAGAAGCCCCAGCGCCAACGTCCGAGGAGAACGACGCGCTCGTTCAGAGTGAAGAGACCGGGGAGAGTGCGTTGGAGGTAGGGCGATACGCTGTACAGTTCGCCGGCGAAGTGGCGTCTGCTCTCGACGACCCAGTTCGTCGGGGAGTGGAAACGATGGTAGTCTCCGGGAGCGAGGTAGATGACGGCGTAGTAGAGTGAGGTGGTCTTATCTGGTGATAGCACATCGTACCAAGGTTTCTCGCCCAGGGCAAGATCGGCACGGACTTCGGATACGGCGCGCGGTGAAGATGCGAGTGATTCATCCGTAACAGGCTGCTCTTTTGCCTTGGTGGATCCAGACATGAAATCATGGAGCGTGTAAGAGATTCCATTGACCTTGGCGAATTCCTCTTCCTGCTTGGCAATGTCCTCATCACTTTGACTTCTCTGAGAATGGCCAGATGATCCACTGCGGATGCTGGATGTGGGAGTTCGTTTGCCTAGCAGCGCATCGATGCTATACGTCATGCCCTTGACTTGTTCAATATCGCCGCCTTGAATCTGTCCAAGCTGAAGCACTTTGCCATCGGATGGCGAGAGCAGCGCATTGGTATCCGGGTCCAGTGGGCGCACGCCTGACTTGAGTGTTCGGTAGAAGAATGCCGCAAGGTTAGGATAGACATGGAGATCAGGCTCTGAAACTTCGTCAAGGCTGAGCTTGTTAGTTGTGCTTCGGCAGAGCGCAAAGCGTAATTGGAGAACTCACTTGACACCGAAAATGAACGAATACAGTTTGAAACCGGGGACACGAAGGTAGTACGGGATTGTAAGTTCATTGAATTTCCCCCATATTCGAGAAATGGCCTTTAGCGGAAGAGTTGACATGACCTGGACTTGCCTATAGTCCCAGCTCGTCAGCTTTCTCACAGCTGTTCTAAACCCTAACATGGAGAGGAGTGCACGAGGGTCTTACCATGGTCCGTCGGGGCGCACCTTGGGCCGCGGCTTTGGTGCCTTGCCCTCCTCGCCATCTCTCTGCTTTTCCCTCTCCCTCGACGTAACCTTGTAGAACTGCACCAGCCCGAGGAAGCCAATGCCCAGCCCCACGGGGATCTGATACCACTGAACCTTGCTGTTGCGCAAAGCCTCGCCGAGCCTCTGGGAGAACCGTGGTCGGCTGCCCGAGCCGGAAGAGAAGTTGCGCGCTGAATAAGGCGGCGAGCGGCGAGCATAGCTACGGTTTGCAACGAGAGGACTTGTTTGTCCGGCTGCGCGAATGGAGCATTGTGTGCGTAGGGCCGAGAGCGGATGGCCGCCGCTGCCGAACAAACGGCCAATGCCGAGTGTGGCCATTGTTGCTTGTGCCTCGAACCAAGCAAGAGGTTGCTTACTTGGCGAGAGACTCAATCAATCGATCAAGCAAGCAAGCGATTGTGGTAGGCATTGAGCACGCGCGGGTGGTTTGCTGACGGTGCTCCGTACGGATGACGCAAAGTTGCGACGGCACAAACATCTGCCGAGGCCGTGATCCGCCGTGATCCGCCGTGATCCACTATGTCGACGGAGCATTCAACCGTCTTGCTTGTTGACAACAGCATGGTGAAATATCATTTTTATTTTATTTTTATTCTTATTTTTATTATTCTCAGTCATGTTTATATTTCGAGCCTTGAACTGAATGCAATACTCTTTATGTACCCCATGCATTCAGGGGCATTGTGTCCTTGGTGTCGTTGACTGGGTCACTCTGTGATAATGCATGCTATGCTGGCCAAGTTCACACCGACGAGTTCAATACCCCGGATCACTTCGCTTGGGTATTCTAGACGTGCGAGATACCATAAAACAAACAGGGCATTTATATCGGCGTTTTTCTGTCAGTTGTCATTTGTCGCGATTTGCATGCAGCGATTGATCAGATACGAGCACTCCTTCATGGAAATGATGGCTGTGCCTTGCATAATGGGCAGCACATGCACAACTCCAGGAATAATTAATAAATGTCTTTTCAAAACTCACATCGAATTGACTTGATCCAAGCTTGAGAGCTTCATAACCTTACTAATACTGTGAACAATTCCTGAGCATCCGATCATCCTCATGGAGTGGTACACAGCATATGGCGTAATCCTTCAAATCAATTCTACGGTCAGCCGCGTCCTCTCTTATATGAATCAGCACCCCCACATGGGCGCTTGACCCAATCAGGCCTCTGCCAGGTACACCACATCACATCAGAATCGGGGGTACGTACCTGACCGCCCCGAAAGCCACGGTGGAATCTATTATCGCACGCACCTCTCAGTCTGATGCTGCGACTCGTTCGTTCGTCTTATTCTTTCCTCTCATTCCGCGACCATCATGCGTTGAGCCGGCCGGGTTCGTGTTTATGTTTGTGCGCCTTGGCCTTGCCTCGAGGCTCTTGTTTGTATGCCCGCCTTTTCGCACGTGTTCTTTCCATTTGTCTTGTCGCAAAGGAACGGAACCTTTGCCCCGACTCTCTCTCTTCCTCTCCCTCTCTTCTATCTCTCTGTCTCTGACATGACAAAAAGACACTCCTCTGCCTACTCCTACAGCTCAAGGCATTGATTGATATATATATATATATATATATTCCCCGCCAGCATCACCGCCGTCTGTCGCCTGGTGGTATGCCAACTGCTCCTCCAACATGGCTTCGGAGCCGTGCAACCCTCAGCACCATGGAGCGGACTCAGCGCCGCCTGATCAGCTCGTCGTCAACCTCCGGGTGGTGTCGCCATCGGTCGGCGTGAATCGGCCGCTGATTTTCCCCGGACTGTCTGCTGCGACAACGATCAAGCAGCTCAAGGAAAAGATTAGACAGACTCTTCCCTTGCGACCGGCGGACGACCACCAGCGACTGATCCATCGAGGGCGTGCGCTCTTGCGCGACACGGACAGTCTGCTGGATATTTTCGGGGCTGAAGCTGTAAGTTGCCTATCCCACCATGATCTGTCGCAGCAGACATCACTGACAGGCTTTGCGCATCACAGCTTCGTGGCCCCGACCAACAAACCATACATCTTGTCATACGGGATATGTTCGAGAGCCCATCCTCAACCTCAACACCATCTCCCATGGCCGGGATTCAAAGCCCCGTTCCAGGAATACAACCCCCGAATGTTCCGCGCCAGATCCCTCCCCACTACTTCGGACCGCATCCTCCACCTGGCATCGCAAGACTATCACCCTTCCAAACGACACCGACTACGACCCTTCCCCAACCGCGCATACCTTCACCCGCACGCTCGCATTCTCCGGCTCACATTACTGAGCAGACTGCGGCTTTCCAGCAACAACATCAGAACATGACTCATTGGTTGACGCATCTCCAACGAGAAGCGGCTAGAGCCATTGCCCATCAGAACCAGCGAGAAAGAGCTCACTTGGGAATGCGTGGTATTGGAGATACGGCTATAAACAACGGCGGCCACGCTCCGGAAGCCAACAGTGGAAGATCAAGCCCGGCCATTGGCTTAAATGGGCACGGTTACCATTTTGAACCTTTTAATCGAACCCCTGGCTCATCAACCACTCCTGCACCTTCTGCACCTTCTGCACCGGCACATCAAGGTGGTTTATCCCCTGCTGACGTTCACAACATTCTCCGGGGGGCTGATTCTAGCCAAGCTTCAATGAGCACGGTAAACCCCTTGCATCGAAGTGCTTCCGCCTCTTCCCTACACAATCGTCCACTCACTCAGCCTGGAGTCACAACGTCAGCCTCTGGCACCACCGGTTCTGCGACTACAGGTAATATGAGTAGTACGAGTAGTGGCCGAGCTACACCAGACCAGGGACTGAGACCTGGTCTGGCTGGTGTAGGTAATTATGCTTCCACCTCGGTACCTCGGCAGCTTCCGTCATTCGGAGGTGTCGACGTCTACATCCTGTCATCACCGGAAGGACTGCGTGCGCTTTTGCTCAATCACGGTACGTCCGAGACGTACTACTCGCCACGAGTGTCGAGACCGCCAAGTTACCCTCAACTCCGAAATGCAGCTGCCTTTTCGAACCCAATGCACGGGGCCCAGCCTTGGAACTCGGGTCTTGAACATGTACCCCAGATTCAAAGACAATTACTTCAGATCCAGCAAGTTCTGAATCAACAACAGCAGCAACATGAGCAGCAACACCAGCAGCAACATCAGCAGCGACAGCAGCAGCAACAACAACCACAACAACAACCACAGCCGCAACAACAACCACAGCACCAGCACCAGCAGCAGCAGCAGCAACAGCAGCAACAGCGGCAGCCGGACATTCTCGCCCTTCATCCAAACAACCCCCCTGCAGCAGGCATCCCGCCTTTGCTGATCCAGCTGGCCCCCCACATTTGGCTCGTTTTCCGATTGGCTTTATTCGTATGGTTCTTTACGTACCCCAGCTCCAGTTTGGAAAGATGGCTCGCAGTAATTTCCTTTGCGGTCTTCATATTTACATTTCGCACTGGGCTACTGAATGGCTTTGCCGAGCACGCTTGGCGGCCCTTGGGACGGTATCTGGACAACATATTCCCCGCAGTCGATCCTCAGCGGGTTCGCCGGGAGGGGGCTGCTCGGCGTGAGCCAGGAACAGCTATACCAGGGGAGCAGCAAAATCCTGACCCGGCTCAGTTAGCTACACGGCTGGTCGCGGAACGTCGACAGCATGAATCCTGGCTCATCAGACAATTCAGGCGGTTGGAGAGGGCTGGCCTACTCTTCCTTGCTAGCATTGCGCCGGGAGTTGCAGAGCGACATATTGCCAACTTCGAGGCGGAAGCAAGAGCTGAGGAGAATAGGCGCAGAGAGGCTGAGGCGACTGCGGCCGCAATCGCAGAAGCAGAAGCACAGGCAGAGAGCAGGGCACAAGGCAACGGAGAGAATGCTGCAGATGGCGGCGGAAACGAGGCTATGCAGCAGCAATCGGGGCTGCATGGAGAGCAACAGGATACCCAGAGGGGCGAGCCGATTAGAGAGGGGATAGCCGCGCTGTAAGTGTACGCAAGATGTGTGATTTCGATATGACATGTACGCGGATTGATTTGTATCGGGGTCATGAGAATTACCAAGGGTTTAGCGATTGTAGGTAACTAGCTTTGTTAGGAGTAATGGGGTCGAAGCCGTGATGCATGTTCTTCTCAACAAGCCCTGGTTTAGAAAACATGACGACTCAGGCCACGAAATTAGAAGATAATGGGGATTGCATGGTACAACACGTTCACCACTTGGTATTTTCCAATCTATTCCATGGGACTTGATAGAACTATTTAGCAAAAAAATAGGTTTGCCACGGAAAAAGGAGAGCGATACTAGGCATAATGTATAATATGACTATTATGAGGTTATGCTGTTGTCGTCATACGTATGCCTTGGCGTGCCTCTCTTATCTTATCAGGTGGGTATGTTGACGTTGTCCTGCAGCTCTCGCAGAGCTCCAAATTATCCCAACCCACCAAAGCTTACGAAGATACAACACGTATTCCCAAGGCTTTTGGTCAGCGTACTCACTAGACCTCCATACAAGATATTCCTCTTCTTTTTTTTCATCCTACTCGTTTTGTTTGCTTGACCGGCTGGCAGTGCGGCCCATAGCTTGGCATCATGAGTGGTGGCTGGAACACCAGTAAGCTATCCTCTTCTGTCCTTGATTACCATTCGCGACTCCTACTGACTGCGGATTTCCTCTCTAGTCGAGTCTGACGCAGTAAGCTTTCACCTGAAAGCATGGCATACACCGAGGCAATTATTAACATGACCGCAACAGGGCGTCTTTACCTCTCTGATCGAGAACCTTGGCGTTAAAGATGTCCAGTTCGAAGAGCTTCTCACCCTCGACCCGTCCGAGCTCCTCACTCTTCAGCCCATATATGGTGTAATATTCCTCTTCAAGTATCCAACCGACCGCCCTTATGCAACTCCCGATGGCCCGCTAGACGGCACCTTTGATCATGGAGCCCTTGAGAACATCTTCTTCGCCGCCCAGACGATACAAAATGCTTGTGCGACACAGGCCTTGTTGAGTGTGCTCATGAATAAGACGGAAGACGTCGATATCGGCCAGCAGATGAAAGAATTCCGCGAGTTCACAATGGTCCTGCCGCCAGAGTTCCGTGGTGAGGCGCTGAGCAACTCAGATCTCATCAGAGAGGTACACAATAGCTTCGCCCGAAGCAGTCCCTTCGTCGACGAGACCCAGAAGACGGGCGAAGCCGAGGACGCATTCCACTTCATCGCATACACACCCATCAACGGCACTTTGTATGAGCTCGACGGCTTGCAGCCAGCGCCCATCTCCCACGGTCCATGCACTCCTGAAAGTTTCCCCACCAAGGTCGTTGAGGTTCTGCAAAGGCGCGTCGCGCGCTACGACACCACGGAGATTCGCTTCAATCTGCTAGCCATGTGTCGCGACCTGCGCATTCGCGCGCGCGACTTTGGGGACGAGGAGCTGCTGGAGCGGGAGCAGCGCAAGCGCAAGGACTGGCTGTTTGAGAACGCACTGCGGAAGCATAACTTTGTTGGGTTTGCGGGTGAGGTGCTCCGTGGGGTTGTGGAGAAGAAGCTCGATGAGGGTGGCGAGGAGGGTGTTAAGAAGTGGGTGGATGAGAGCTTGGAGAGGAGGAGGGCGGCGGAGAAGGCGATGGGCGCGAGGGGAGGAGCTGGTGATGTCGAGATGAGTGGGTGATGCAGCATGAAAGGAGGTTCTGTTGGTATGGAGGATATCGCCATGGCAAGATACCCTACCCTCTCTGTTGATGCTTCTGCTGGCGGCCCCCCTTTTTGAGAGAGTGCAATGACCGCGGGATAATTCATTAGCAAACCGAATTCGGTGAATCGCTTGCCTCGAATACGAAGTGTCTATGGCTATTTGTGCTAACTAGCATTTAATCCCATGAGCTTGCACTGGGAGGTGCTTGTACAGAAGCGAAGATTCGTTGACGGTCTATCAAAGGGTTGTCATGCCATTGATCAGCTACCTTTCACTAGGACTGCCAGCTATGAAAATAGTAATACACCCCAAGATCAGAAGCTATCCTGGTATATTGCTACGTCGGCTTTCCTTTTCTTCGTTTCCTCGTTAATAGTCATGAAACCAACAACTCCAAGTCTCCTTTTGGCTCCTTGACTACACCCCCTTTCATTCATCATACATCTCATACCAACTAACTGTATGCAATACTCAACTATTCATGTTCAAGTCATGTCATGCTCACCAACACCGCTTTAACATATGCCATCGACCCTTACCGCGACATTCTCCTCGGCGGAAGGGGATCCTCAACCGACAAAATCGGCCGATCCATCATAACCATGGAGTCATCCTTGGTAGATGAATCGTCACGGCTCTCATGCAAGTTGATGTCGCGCTGGCTTTCTTGCTCTTCGCCCAGGGGCCCGTTATTCTTCCGGCCGCGCTTCCTAATCGCTCGGACGAACCACGGGGCACGACCTGTGCCTTTCCAAGTCCAGTATTCCTTGAGGTCGTATTCGCGGGGCTCGATGCGGCCGTTGGAGAGGAAGACGATGAGACCTACGAGGCCGTTTAGGATGGCGTAGACGAAGATGCCGCTGTTATGGTGAAAAGGTTAGTTGTGTTGGGAGGGAGGGGGGAAGATAAAGGGGTGACTTACGCGATGAGCCCGTAGGCAACACTGTAGGTGAATGGGATGAACGTCATGACGATGAAAGAAGGAAGAACGTCGCCGATGTAGCGCCAGTTGACCTGTGTGATTTGACGGATCATCATGCATCCAACCTGCAACAGTACCCGTTAGTCACGACTCTCTCTCTCTCTCTCTCCTCTCAGAGAACAACTTACCAGAATCAAAGTACACCCCGTAGCCCACGGCGGAATCGAAGCAAAAATCGGCGCAAAGAACACCGAAGCAGCAAAACACAATCCCGCGACCATAGCTGTAAGCCCCGTTCTTCCGCCCTCGGCAATGCCCGCGCCGCTCTCGATAAACGCCGTGACGGGGGAACATCCAAACAAAGCGCCTACGGAGATAAACGCCGCGTCGGTACAATACGCGATGGTCGAGCGCGGGAAGTCACCGTCCTTGGGACTGACGACACCGCAGAAGCGCACCATGGAGTAGAGCGTGGCGGTGGCATCGATGATGTCAACGTAGAGAAAGGTGAAGAGGGCGAGGATGAATTGCGAGGTGCTGCTGTTGTGGAGGCCCCAGTCGAGTTGGTTGAAGGTTCGTTGGAGAGGGTGCCATGTGACGATCTGTTTGAAGAAGGAGAAGCGGGAGTCACCTTCAGGCGTATCGGGGAAGTAAGTGACGGTAGTGTGGCGGCTGGATAGGAGGAATCAAGTGTTAATACTTTGTAATGGTTTGGCTGCAAGGGGGTGGGTTTTGCTTACGGCCAGGAGATGATGGATACCAAGGCAATACCGACGACGAGGGCGTATTTGATTCGGAAGGCCATTAGGAATGCGGTGACGATGCCGCCGCAGAAGATGGCGAGCCACAACTGTTTTTCAGTTAGTGATGGTCTTCTGGCCATGGACTTGATGGTTGGTTCCGTTCGACCTACCGTTGGATTCGTCATCTGGCCGCTTTCACACATGCCTGTATCCATGTTGATCCGCTCAGGGGGGCAACCTCCCAACATCAGGGGCGTCGACATTCCGCCCCCCGTGATCGCCCCAATGCCTGACGAATAGGACAATCCAATCTCAGTCAAGAAGAAGCCAATGCCAACTCCAGTGGCGGTCTTGATGGTGGCGGGGATCAGCTTCACGAGCCATTGTCGCATACCCGTGAGCGCTAGGAACATGAAGATGAGACCCTCGACGAAGACGGCGGTAAGGGCGGTGCGGTAGGAGATGGCACCGCTGCCGTTGCTGCCGACGACCTATGTTTCTGGTGAGCCGAGGGATGATGCTATCAGTGGGTGTGGTGCTACATACCTGAAATGCGAAGTAGGCGTTGAGTCCCATGCCAGGCCTATGCAGCTGTGGTCAGACAGGGAGGGCTCTTTGGGGGAGGGGATATGGAAGCACTCACCCAAGAGCAACAGGGAGATTCGTCAGAGCGCCAAAGACAAAAGAAGCCATGCCAGCAAGAGCCGCGGTCGCGGTGATTAGATCTCTCCGCACCTCTGCTGCTGTCAGATACTTCATGCTCAGCAGCAACTCGTTGAGGGTCGCCATACCTTCTTTACAAGCGACATATTCTGGGAGAGTATCGCACTGGGCTCTGTTGGTCAAGTCGCATTCGCAAGAACCACCCGTCTGTGAGAGAATAGATGCCTGCGTAGTTGTCAGCGAGTTGAACAGCGGACTCAGGGGGCAGTAGAGAGGGAACAAACATTGACGGCAATGATGTATGCCATAGTTGCAAAGGTTGTTAGTCCGGCTCGGACTTCTTTGAAGAAGCTCGTATCTTCAAACTCATCGGGCTAGACACAAGTCAGAGTTCAGAATCTATACAGAAAAAATTCGGGGTTGTAGAAAGAGTCCCTACGTGACCGCTGCCAGTGAGGCGAAACAACCGCCCGAAGCGCGACGTGGTCAGCCATTTGTCAACAATGTCTGCAAAGTTTCGAAAGCCGCAGAACTTGGACCGGCCGACACGAGTAGGCGAGGGCAGTCTTGGGGAGGGTGGTCTTGGTTCTGGAGTCGCAGGCTCTTGGCCATCTTTGTGCTGCGTCGTGGGACTTTCCATGCTGTACGGCATCGTGTGAAAAGCACCTGGCAATGTCAAGTTATGGGATGCTAAAGCGAGTGAAGAGTTGGCATGAGATACCAGCAAGGGCGAGAGACGGAGGTTGAGTCCACCTCGCCAAAGGCCTTCGTGATGGGCGAGAGAGGGGTTGTGGGTTGTGGGTTGTGGGTTGTAGGAGAGACGCCAACAACAGGTGAAAATTGTGAGAATAATCCTAAATAGCTGTTGCCCTGCCCTAAATGCACATGGATTCGCTGGAAAAGGAATATTCTAAGCGGTCTGAAAGGAGGGCGAAAGCGAGCTGCCAGGGGCTGTCAGCTGGCAAAGACCCTGAGAGCAGGATTTCAGACGAAAATGTCACGGCTAGCTGAGAACGACAGGCAGATCAACAGACTGACTACCTTTGGCAAAGCCGCCACCTGTCCTCCACGAATCCCTTCGAGTAGTAGTCCTAAACTCGAGTCCCGGACCGTCTGTTGCTCTGTCTGTGGCTCCGTGGACTGTTGTGCATCGTCACCTTCGGCGCTGGTACATGCCGAGCAGCGCCTTGAAAATCCAAGCCCAAGCCCAAGCCATAGTTGCACCAGCTTCGACTCGGGTGTCCATGATGAAACACATGGCAACGAGTTGAGTTTGCCGGCTCATGGCTTAAGAGGGTTTGTCGAGATCTCGAGTTGCTGCCATCGGCTGAGTCGAGGTTGCACACTGGCCAGGGGCTTCATCGCATGGGCATGAAGGTTGCACGGGAACCCATAGCTCATGCAGTGGCGTCATCCGGTCATGTCTTATCTCGGATAATGGAATACAGTGTTTGAAGGGAGTTTCGGGCCATGAGAAGTATCTCATTACGTCCTTGCCATGAACGATGGACTCAAAATAGATGTGAGAATCGACGAGACAATTACATCTCTACTATGCATAACTAACTCGAACCATTCTTAGGACAAGCGGAATATGCTCTAGCAAGGCGTCGCGTATTTCTCTCCGTTGGTCTCACTCTTGAGGGCTGAGCATGCAGGCGATGCAAGTGCCCGAAGCCTTTGTGCAATGGTTTCTCGCAGCTTACAGCTCCCGCTTTCTCCCTCTCAGAAACACGAAATACTGAGACACACGTTGTCGGCAGCAGCTGCCGATGGCCTAAGACACGGCTATGCTGCGTAGAAGTGATAACAGGGAAGTTGAAGCCTCGTATAAATGAACCTATTCATTTCAGCAAACACCCGAGCTTACTGGTTTGGCTTCATAAAGGATTTTCTATATTTGTATTGTCTAATATTCATCCTGTCATGTTTCCTTACCGTTCGCTGCCGTGTTTCAAGGAAGAATATTGGGCTTAAATTGGACTTGGCATATGGCCCCCAACCTTGCCTCCGTAAAATAGCAGCAGCAGGCCCAACCAACAGCGTTACAAGAGGGTATCACAGAGGATTCGGAGTTGAAGAAGCCGTTCATGTTGATTTGAAATGAAGCCATAATAGTAATGCGACTGTTGTCAGGCGTTGCTGAGGCTTATATCCAAGTCAGGCTCTCGGCCAGCTGTCAGGCCGGGTGATGGGATCAAGGTACCTGCTGCATGTATTCATCCATATGGAGAAAAAGGGCTACAAAACATGGCATCCCTTTAACCTGCATTCTTCATCATTATATCTGCCATTTCTTTGCTGCCACCTTTTGAATAACGCACAACGCTTTCGACCCATCTCGAAAGGCTGACAGCTCTCATTTCCTCGCCCGTGTCACCTGTTTGCTAGGTTTCTCGACTCCGATCGCCACATTGCGGCATCGTGCATCTGCTGTGTTCGCTGTTCCTGCAATTGGCCTTTGCCGCTCGAGGCACAAATGCTGCGAGGCTGAGCACGAAGTGAACTCACTGGTTCGTTTCTCTTTGGAGTGTGTGTCTCGCCTGTCCCAGGTCCCCATTTCCTTGGCAGGGACTCTTGGATTTCTCTACTATTGTTCTGCTCTATTGCCCACATCTCTGTCCCTCCTGAGCTTGTTCACACTGCGTTCGCGACGTCAAACCTTGGCTGACCACGCTTCAGCAGCCTGCATATTCCCCTTTTTCTCATCCTTTTGCAACTCAAAACTCTGAGGGTTCCAACTACCGACCGCCTTTCAAGTCGAACACTGCCTTCGGGATCTCGATCAGAGCTTCAGTCAGCTTACCCGCCTTCTCACAGATCCGGAACTCAAGGGCAGCCCCCCTCATTTCCCTTTGGTGCTGCTGCTGCTGTTGTGACACCACCTCGGCCACGTTACTGCCGCTGCATCAGCACGAGGTCACGAGCAGTTCGTCCACACATTTCCCCTGGAGTCTGAGCCCACTGCCTGTTCTTTGGACTATTTCCCTCCCCCCCTTGGCTGCAGGTGGCCATTTCCGCCATGTGGGATGTGATATGGACCGACCCGGATAGGGAGCTGGTGGGAGAGCACAGGGCCAGAAAGGTGAAGGACGAGGCCCAGACGAAGAAGCACAAGAACCAATCGGGGAGAAATTCTGTGTCCACGACAAGCTCACGGTCCTCAGCAGACTCTCCTTTCTCCATCTTCCGTGCTAGGGGTCTGAAGCGAGTTACCACCTCCGGTTCCAATGATCAGACGACATCTTCCGCTTCTTCAGGACTTGAGTCTCCTAGCCTAGCATCTATTCGCTCACCACTTTCGCGGACCTTTGAGGAAGAGAGTCATCCAAGTCCCTCGGGTCACATTTCCACCAGCTTGTTCGAACGCCGTACCAACATTGACAGCCCCTTGGACAACAGTCCTGTTCCCGACAAGGCAAACGAAAACTGCGGA
Source organism: Hypomyces perniciosus (assembly GCA_008477525.1). Classification (NCBI taxonomy): domain Eukaryota; kingdom Fungi; phylum Ascomycota; class Sordariomycetes; order Hypocreales; family Hypocreaceae; genus Hypomyces; species Hypomyces perniciosus. The sequence continues at coordinate 1,350,637 of SPDT01000010.1, forward strand.
CAGCTAACCTTGAGCCTTTCGAATCATGGTATGATATTGTGAACAAAAATTTGGTCGTGGCCATTGCCTGACTTGACAGGCTCCATTTTTTCAACATCCCTCCTTGACGAAGTCACCATAGCCAGCTCTGCGGACGATGGTGCCATGCCAGAATCTGAGAAGATGAAGAGCCTGATACAAATATTTGAGAATTCTTCTTTTGTCAGTAAGAGAGATGAAATACCATTGTCGTCTTCAGGAAATGTCTCGAGCCCGCAGGCGCACGGAGGCGAGGCCATCAGCACAAAGAAACCGTGCTCTTTTACGCCGCCAATGTCACCAACAAAGGCGTAAGCTTCATTGCTCAAAACTCAAAGCTCTTATTAATAATATTCTGCCAGGTCAACATCTGTCACAAATCCAAAACTAGGCTCGCCCATCGCCCTGGTACCTCCAACGAAGTCGCCACTCCGCCTGACGGCACCGAAATGGCATCTTCCTGTCATGCCCAACAACTTGGGTGCCTGGAGGCCTCCCGATAAATGGGATTCTGTACCATCGAAATCACAGACAGATATCTCGACAAAACCGAACGCAGAGCCTCTCCCAGCAACGCAATGCAACATTGGTCCAGGGGTATTGACTCTCGAGTTGCTACAAACGGAAGCCTTGAGAATGGCAACTACCAGTACGCCAAATATTTTGTCTAGGCTAAAGGAACTTTGGGTTATGGCCGGGAAGAAAGACCAACAATTCTTGCTGGGCGACAGCAAAGATGTGGAGGAGATAAGACGGTGGATGCTCTCAACATTGATCCACTTGGATCATCAGCCAGGCTTGAAATCAAATACAGCGCCCTGCAACCAATCACCAATGACAGCTCGAATGGTCCTGGCTCTCTATGACTCTCAAGGTGGGCAAATAACCGGTTCCAATGAGTGCCGTACAATTGCTAACATGGCGGTACAGCAACCGTCACACATCTCGCAGCGCTTTACCCCATGAAGCGGCTGTACCATATCTCAGCTCTACCACCTATCCCATGTGAACTGTTTCCCAATATTCACGCGATCACCGTCTCTTCCATCTCACCTACAGAGTTCCCGGTGGCACCAAGACTGTCCGAGTCAGTCCATTCGCTTTCACTACCGGCCCTCTGTCCCTCGACACTTCTACCCAGCATTCTCAAGAACGTTTACAAATGTCTGAAGATAGGAGGTGCATTTCGACTGACCCTTGTCGACCCACTCCCTCGTGCCGGCACGATGGGAATAAAGATGAGGGCATGGATAGAGAAACACTTGCTTCACAACCTGGCGAAGCAATCCCGATGCATGAGCCCAAGCACTCTATTCCAGTCACTCCTTGGTGAGGCTGGCCTGCGCGGGAAGGGCAGCACTCTAACAAGCACCAAATTCTACGCCATACCTGACAGCGCGGTAATTCGGGAGAGGGATCCCGACATTAGCATGGAGAAACTCCAAGCAGAGAGAGAAGCCAAGGCCCAGGTTAGAAGTCTGGTCGGACGCATGCTCTGGGTGGAGGTCTGGGGACCGTATGTCACCGCGGACAAGTGGTGGTGGGAAGAGCCGGCATGTGTCGAGGAGTGTCTTGAGTTAGGCACGTTTTGGGAGTATCATACGATCAAGGGTGTCAAGGGGGATTAAGTATAAGCTTCCCGAGTGCTACATAGAAGGACACGCAGGCTCCAAAGAATACCCATACCCAAGATCAGTCAACGGGACTGTGAGCCCATTGACAGATTCTAGACCTTGGGCCCTCCTTGAGATGTAGAGATCAGAGAAGTGTCGAATAAGAAAACACAAGCTATAAAACAGAGATTGAAAAGCATCGTCATCAGCGCATTAGCAATTCCCTGGCTATTCAATAAACATTAGCTCTTTAGTTTTAGTTACGATAATCTAGACGCATGGTCGAATTGATTGTCACTCATGTGGCTCATAAAGTAGAAGTGCATAATAGTATTAATTCTCAGATCGAAATCCGTCTGCCGTATTTCACGTCATTAAAAGTGTTCCATACGTATACTTCCCAACGCTATCAAGTCCTGTCGCATCTTCACTATTTCCTTCATGAACATGCATCCATGCCTTTCTTCTTTGGTCCCATATCCATCCAAGTTCAAAATTCAAAAGCGTATTAAATCCAAAAACTCCTTTCCCAATGCTAGCACATTGCAACGCCTGTAAAACGCCATTCCCACATCCAGCGATGTGTGCGTAAAAGCACTCAACTACAGTCGCTATGCAGTGTGATTTTATTCGCCCCAGGTACCGGTTGTTTCCGTAAGGAATGTATCTATGTCGATCCAATATTCATATCGTCATGTCGCAAAAGGAGTGTGTAAGATTCGGGGTATCGTTGTATATAAAGGATTGTCGATCAAGCTGGGTATCAATGGAAAGGAGCGTCGGGTATTAGATAATACAATTAGGGGGTGGTTGGCTGTATTGCCAAATAAGGATCGGCTTCGAGGTCAACTCGAGGTGAAGGAATGTCGTCGGGCGTTGGTTTCGACAAGACTGCGCTGTCGAAAAGCAACGCCACATCATTTTCATCGGTGGTAGCGAGCGTGGTAAGGAGTGTGTTATACATGTGCGTCTGTGTCAATCTCAAGGGGTGGTGAAAACAAATTCCCAACAGGTACAGAATAGTCCGGAGCGGCGTCATGATTCTCGGGATGCCAAAAGCAGGGCCTGGGTCATGTGGCTCGTTCCTTGCCCTTCACCCTGGCCTTGGGATCCAAAGGATGAGGCATTAACGGAGGTAAAGACAATGGTGAGGCGGGATGCGGGCCAGAAGATGTGGAAGTTGTTTGACGATGTCGGGGATACGGTCTGCTGCTCGAGGGGATCGGAGACTCGGGAAGTGGAAGCATGCTGAGCGGGTCCGGATATGCGTACGAAGAGGGGGTCCCCCGCAGCCTTGGTGCCATGGCTGATGCATCCTCCGGTGACGGATACGATGGTGTTCTGGAGTTCCTGGGTGACAACGGTCAGGTCAATCCGATTGTGCTTCCTCGAGCCGGGGTTGGAGCCAGAGTGTGGGAGCCTATCTAGGAACCTAGATCCACACGGGCTGTTGGGGAGTAACGAACCCGATGCCGTAGCTGCTGGTGCGATGCGCATCCTCGTACATGGGCGACTGGCCTGGATGGAAGCCCCGCATGTCATACGATCCATATTCTTCATTGTCACTATACGTGATGGAGCCTTCAAAGGTAGATGAGGCCGGGCTGTAGCCTCCGAACGATGGAGACGGAACATTCAGGTAATGTTGGCCTGGGAACGGGGACGACAAAACCAGCGGACTGGTGGTATCATGAGGGACTGGGGCTGCGGCACTGTTGAGCATGGGCATCTCCTCAGCGCTGTAGCTAAAGGCATGGTTCCCATATGGCATATAGGACTCCGTGGTTGCCACCATTGGCAGCTCCTCGCGGACATGGAAGTTGGGTGGGTGAAACTGTGGGAACGACGGGGTCCTCTCTGGGCTAATCCAACCCATGCGAGCCCGGAACTCGTTGACCATATCAATGGGGAACTCCATCAGCGTGAGCGGCGTCTGGAAACTACCTTTGACGGTGCTCGCGATGTTGATTGACATGAGGCGTCGGGCAATTTCCTCAATGGGGTTCATGGAAAGACTACCAAAGTAGGCCGCTCCAATCTCAGGGAAAAGCCGCTCCATCAGAAGAGCCACAGTGTACAAGTGAGCAATGACCACCAACGAGTTGGGAGAGCCTTGGTAGTTCTGAAGATAACCAACAGGCATCCAGAAAAGCCAGGTCCTCAGGGGCTGCAGACGCTCGAACTGCTGGGCAATGGAGAGTGTTGGACTGATCTTGCGTGAGCCCTTGAGGAAGCTTATCAGGTGCTGGATCTGCGTCGTCTCCTGCTTGTGGTGCTTCAGGTGCGACTCGACTTTGATAACCTGCTCCAGAGTTCGCTGGTACGTCTCGATGTCCTCCTTGCGTGGCTGTGTAGGGCGATGTTCTGGGTCGGGCGAAGGAGGAGCCGTGGGGAACGTGCTGCTCTCGGCAATAAAGTCCGTGAACTGGGATTCATGTTTCCAAGAGTCCATCGCGTCAATAACCTAGACAAGAGTCAGTTCTGAATTTCAAATACGGACTCATTTTTGTGCTTGTCCTCCGCTGTGGACGTACCGTCGAGGTCCCCTGCATGAGCTGGGTCCAGCTGCGCCTATTGGGTATGCAGTTAGCCATCAAGTTTCCTTATGAGCGGCAAGTTGCAGAAAATATTGCTTACCAATCTGTAGCCTGCCAGGACAGTACGAGAGATGCCGCCAGGATGGCATCGGACGTATCGCGAGAGAAGGAACCAATGGCCGCATGCAAACCATTCAAAGCATTGCCCCTGTGTTCAAAGGCCATGCTACCAACCAGGGGGCAATCGGTAAGGAAGGCAATGTGCATGGCAGAGAACGCGAGCAGCGCGTGCATGACGTATGGGGTGGTTGCGCCGACCCTGAGGAGACTGTAAAGAAAATGCCTTGGTCAGCATGGTTCAACAACGTAACACAAGCGACATTGCCTTCGACCAGGACAGCTTAACTCACGTTGGGATGTGACGGGTCCACAGAGTGAAGTTATTGGCGCCAATGGCGGCCAACTGATTGTACAGGGCGGCGACATGGTAGATCAACCTCAGGTCCTCGAGGGAGTACATGTGCGGCATGGGCGCTGGGTAGACGTCAAGAGATGGGAATGGGAACATGCCAGTTCTCTGCCACTCGGCAATAGCAGCCTCGATTTGTGGCGTCCACATGAGATCGGGCTTGTCCGGCGTAGAGCGGCCTGCATCGGGCACCTGAACATCGTTGTACGGACAACGGATCTTGTGCTTGGTGCAGTTGCGGCTGAGTAGAGCATGTTAGCAACAGAGAAGCGGGCTGCGATGGGACCAGCAACTTACCATTGAGGGAAGTTTTCATCACAGCGAATATGACGACGTTTGCTATGGGGGTTGTTAGTTTGTCTGCGGGAAGAGTCATAGTTGAGGCAACCAGGTTTCTCAAGACGTACCAGGTGTCACAGCCCTTGCGGGACTTGGTGTGACTGTCAAGGCCCAGTTAGCAAGCTGCATATATGAGAATAAAAGCTGAGGAAGGATGAACAAACCTGCGACGAGGGGGACCACCGCCTGGACCAGCCATTTTTGAAGCTCAAAAGCCAAGGTTTATAGTCAAAGACCTACCGGGACTGTTAGTATCATGGACGTATAGCAACATCAGGAGGGGCATGGCACATCAGCTGTGCGCATGGACAACACATACGGGAACGAAAGCCACACGACAGATGCTCGTGTGATGTGTGGTGTGGTGTGGTGGGCGTTGTGGGGTGTTTAGAGGGCTATAGCAAGGCTACGTCCCAAAGAACTGATCTTCTCAAGCTTCGACTCCTTTCAGACGTTGGTCGAAGTACCGGTTTCCTCCAAAGACGTTGTCCTTCTCTTCCAGATGTAGCGATCGAATGTAGTGGCTCTGGTTCTTTTTTCCAAGCCCCAAGCGAAACGGAGGTGTTGTCCAACTCTTATGTCTTTCTAACGTATGGAAGCGATTGTGATGGTAGGTAGAAAGGATGTTTACAGGGAATGCCGGCGGGTTATATAGACATCAGCATTAAACGGCGACTTCGAGATGACGTTGTTGCTGTTGTTGTAGACGACGTCGATGTTTTTTCTTCCTTTTCGTTCCGAGCTCGAATATTCCCTTTGCTGCGAACTTGATTAATCCCCGTATCACGACTTTCCAGCTCGGAGAAGCGTTGGAGGAGGTTGAAGTGACGGGACCGAGAGGGCAGCGGAGGCGGTTTCAGAGGATGAAACCAAACACACGAGGTACTGGTAAAGCGAATGACAGGAGTCAACGAGGACTTCCTAGAAGCGAGAGGAAGGGTTTGTAGAGGAGGAAAAAAGCGAATGTGGACGAGCGAGCGTTGTGACGAGAAGATGTTGTAGAGAAGAGTGCTGGCTGGACCGGGGGGGAGAGAGGGGATGTGGATGGGGGACTGGGATCGCTATATACAGCAAACGGTGTACATGTAGTGGCTCACCTAAAAGCATATGGTGTGTGCATCGCCAACTGTGGATGGAGGGACCAAGAATGGGGGAGGGTACCCTGTCATATGGGCTCATGGCTGCTGTGCTAGGGCCCTGCCAGCACTGAGGAGGCGTTGTTCGCCCGCCAGAGACCGCTAGGCGACAGTGGGTAGGGTAGGCGGCGGGGGGTCAGGTTCTGGTCCTCTGGCCATGGTGGAGGCCACTGGAGGTGTGCTGGTACGTACAATACCGGGCGTGTGTGCCCCAGCCCTGTGCTCCTCTCCTTGCGGAGATATCTTCGACGGAATATGGAGGACGCGCTAACTAGTCGGTGGTGCCGGAACCTTTTCCTGTCCACAGGACTGACTGACTAGCACTCGTAGTAGTGGTGGTAGTAGTAGTACCTACTCGTAGTTGTCCTGATCGTTGCGGCGGCGCCTACGAGTAGTATGGTATAGTATGTGTTCCTGCGAGGTTGGCCCGGGACGGTTGAGAGCTTACTCGTAGTACAGACTCGCAGAGACGGGGAGTGTGGAGGGGGGGTGTTGATGGTCTGCAACTCCGTCCACTGGCTGGCTGGCGCAATGCCAGCAGCTCACAGCACAGCATGCACACCAGGGCAGCAGAGCATCAGTGTGAGCGTGAGCGTGAGCATGAGGTCCGCGGGCCAGCTCGTTCGTCACTGCGACTGGCTGGCCGCGAGGTGTGACGGCTTGAAGGGGCTTGGCTGCTGGCGTCTTTGGAATGGCCAGGACAGTCCCTGAGAGGCCAGAGAAGCATGACGCACATGGCATGATGCCCACGTACAGAATTAAAAATAACAACAACTGCAGCTGGGGCGAGAGCCCGTCGGCTTGGTTTGGACCGGGGGGGCTGAGGTTACAGTGGGGGGGGGCCCTTGGGGGGGGATGGGCCAGCATGTAACCAGACCCTCGAGCTAGGCCCCAAGAAGCTCTATGGAACAAAGTCCCTCTCCGCCTCAGTTCCTTTGATCCTCTGTTGTCTTGCCTCGTTGCTCGGTGGCTTCTAGATTGACTCTAGTAGATCATTAGTCAGGGTGAAACAACTGAGGCAGAGAGTTCAAGGGACCTGATGAGGGTGGGTCTGGGGGCTGTGGGCAGTCATCAGTGCCGGCCGATCTGGTGATAATGGTGATATCGTAACATCGTCACCGGCACTGCGACCATGTATATATGTATGTACATATGTACCTATGCATATTAAATGCACGAGTATGGATATGGACATGGCTGCTTTGTAGGTACTTGGTACTAGCAGTATGTGAGATTACGTTGGGCGGTTGGGCTGTTTAGTCTTTTTTTTTTGTCTTTTTTTTTTGCAGCCAGCCTCGCTTGCCAGTGACTTCGCGTGGAAGAAAAAAAAAGAATGCATCACATCCCAAGCATACTCGTAGATACCTACCCCGTACGAAGTACATACTGCCGCGTCGCCAAATCAGACCATTGTTGGAGTGTCAGCAAGGAGGCAAAAAACATAACTGCTCCCAACTACCTACCTATACTACTACTCGTATGCTCTGTGCAATGCATATCATCTCATCGGTGCGCGCACTAGTAATTGATGGGCTATGGCTATGTAGTACGGAGTATGGAGTAATTCCCGAATGGCCCCAGTCCTAAGGGACCTTTACTGTTCCTGGTACTACCACGAGTACTACTGCTACTACTACTAGTAGTAATGCGTAGACACCCCTCCAGATAAGTGAAAGCCAGTCCATTTGGTCGCGACGGACAATTCGGCAGCGGGACATCAGAGAAAATGGGGAACAAGGGCGGAATCCTGGGAATCTATGGAGTATGTATCCATAAATTCAACAAGTGAGACGGGAAGCCTGTCCAACCCTGGGCAAGTCGCGTAGAACCACCGCAGTGACCGCAGTGGCGCAGACGTACTCCGTACTAAAGCTGTACACACGCAGCCAAAGAAAACCAGCCATTCAAAGCACTGAGGGTTGAGGCGAAGCCACAGCACGCGCAGCGAAGCAAGACAATACATACATACATCATACTACGAAGTACAAGGAAGAAAAAAAAGCTATCAGTGTCCAATGCGCGACAATGATGTAAGTTACTGATTCGGGAGTGGTGTGAACAGTTCAGACACCCCCGAAAACATTCCGAGTCAGTGCTTATGTCAGAAGCCTCAGTCGCAGGTTGCATCGCATCCAGGGAAGGTTTGATGGATAACCTTTGCCGGCGCCTTCTTGGCTGACGCTGCCACGACTAATTAGGACAAGTTGCGACAAGCATCAGCCCGATCTCTCTTCTGCCTTTCTGTCTGACTGACTTCTTTGCTCAAACAGACCGACCACCTCCCGCGCCCGTCTATTTTCCGATTACTATGGAGTACTACTCGTTGCATTCAACGCTCCATCATGCGGACGCCTCGACTCGACCCTAACCTACCGCTCCGATGGGGGCCACTACATGTCCAGATGTCCACCCCGGTTCCGACGTTTCACTCCATTCTGGCTTGATGACTTCTATTTCTCCTACTACTACTACTCCTACTACTACAGCAACAGTACGCGGAAGGCATGTTAGCCCAAGCTTTTTCGACCCTGATGGGAAACTAGGGTGAAAGCGGGCCACCACTTCTCCGCTCTGATAGCACTACGAGTACATTGGCAGGAGTAGTAGTAATAGTACTACTACGAGTACACTACTGCTATACACATACTACTACTAGTATAACTCATCTCTTGGATTGGTGGCTGATGCTTGAAATTGCAGGTTCACGACTAGCTCCATCCACTCGGAGTCATGACATCCTTCCATCTTTCTGCATTTGCCATTGCCATTGACACCGGCAATCGTGGTTGGCTGGCCCTACCGCAGGATCCTGAATCACGTTTATGCCGCTGTCACGCCCAGTATGACACAGCCTCTTGATCGACAGACAGTGATAGATGGCCCTTTGTCCACCACTCTCGTCTGACCGTCTGCAATAGAGTCATACGGCACCATTTGATGACTCGGGATCACCGCAGGTTTCACTTCAGCATTTTCCCAGCCTCTAGAATGGTATTTTATTTACCACGGCGAATGAAAACCTCAATCATGGCATATTGCATCCTCCACTGGAGTCTCAAAGTAGCGTCCGTCTTGCGGGACGGGGATGCTACCACGACTCAGAGCCCCCATGTTCAGTCGTCGCGATACTAGTCCACGGGAGTTGAGGTGCCAGGATGCCCTGGGGGTGGAGAGGACCAACAGATCAAGAAGCGTTTCTTTCTGGCACTAATATCCTTCTTCCTGTCGTGTCCACTCCGGAGACAGCGATGCTGAGTGGCGTAGCGGAAGGACCAAGCTAGGGAGTTCGGGCATTGGTTGACCAGTAATATCAACACCGAAGCGAATAAAATGGGGTACGACGAATAGGCCCAAGACCGTTATGCTTCTACTTGGCACTTGGAATGCCACTACTCCGTACGGAGTATGTACTATTGCCGAAAAGAAACAAGGGCGGACGAAACCAGGCCTAGTCAAGGCGGAAACTGTCGCCCTACACTGTTCTAGGGGGCAATCTAGGCGCTGAGACAAGCCGTCGGTATTCAGAGCCGCATGAGGCGACAGTCTGAAATCGTAGCCTGGTCTGGGTGTATTGATCTCGCATTCTCACAGTGTTGAGATAAGAACTGCCGGTAAGAAAAATCCATCCATCCACCCATCCATTCATTCATTTCCTGCTTTGGTGAGAGGGCTGAGAACTTTTCTTTTCCAGCTGTCATCGCCCTGCTTCTGCACATTGTTCAGGAGCTCTCTCATGTTGAACCTCACAAATGGGAAATGGGCCCAAAAATCTTGTGTCAAAGTTGGCACCACGGCTGCATGAGGCGTCTGCCGCGCCACGCAACGGCCGCCCCCCTTTCTAGTTACCGAATTCGGTATTGTCGATTCGTCGACAGAAAACGTGTCTCAAGAATCGACTAAAGCCCCCCTGTCTCTCGAATATTGTTTCCATATTGGAAATGGCCTTTCCTTTTGCAGTTTGACCCTCGAATGGCTATTGGTGGATTGTGAACCCCACTGCAGTGGCTGCCGGGCCCCCTGAACCCTATTTTTCTAACCCTGACAACGTGGCGATTGGGGGGTGCTGTCACACCCAAATTTGCCTGAGCAACACATGCTTTTCTGTGCTAAAAAGGTTAAAGGTCAGCATTATCAAAGTCAGACTACGAGTACAAAATGGCCTCCGGCTTTGGAGAAGCTTCAACAAGTAGTATGTATCCCCCACATCTTTGATGGATTGCACGAACGAGCTACTGCTGGATATCAGGTTGATATTTTGTGGAGGAGACAGCCCTACAAGGACGGCCTCGTGGACAGCCGGGCGACCATGAATGACATACCCAAGTGACGATTGCCGATGCGCCTTTCTTGTAGGTTCTGGGAAGAGTGTCGATATAAAAGCGACTTTTACTCAGTCTCTTGATTATACTCGATTGATGACGCTGAACACAAATCATTGACGTACGAGTAGTACTCCATCAAGTAGCGTCTTTTGCACTGGCATCTGGATACTTCCACTTCAAACAGACCCTGTGACACTACTATCCAGGGTTGCGAGCTTTACGCAAATAGGCGGCTATCTGTTAATCTGGGCAGCCCTACGAGCCGTCCATGAACCGCTGGAACATGAGTAAAGTCGCCGATTTGTCGACGAGATGGGTGGTCTTTGCTAGCCTGGGTCCGTGTTCGGACTCTAGCAGGGGTCTTTGCCGAAAGCAATAACCTAGGATTTAGGCCAGCTTCAAATTGTTCTTTGGGGGTCCAGAGACCTTCTTCGGATTTGGAGCGCGCTAACCACCACTTTTCACCGGCTTCTGTACCCGTCCACGCGTTTGCCTCCTTGGCAGGGCGCTCGCAGGAATATTACCACTACATATTACTACTAGTACGGTAGTATGCCGACTTGGCCGACTCGTTAATAGCATCCGAATCCATCAATGATCAATGACCTTGCGCATCCTCCGGCTAGCAATACCAATCTTCCGTCCGGGATAAGTCGAAATGTTGGGATTACTATTTTTTTGGCCAACGGCAAACGCCCTCCCTCAGCACCGGTAGAATGGAACGAGTTCGGACAACCATACGTACATGGCCAAGCTCGACTACTTAGTACCTAAGTTGACCAGGCTGCCGGGCATCGTTTGTTGGCCGAGAGCCCCGGTGACGTCGTTTTGTGATAATCCGTCCAAATAAGCTTTGGTACTATCTACTTCGGATGCGGAGTATTGACTATCTTTCGTTTGACCCATCACGACAAAAGATTGAATTGCCGTGCGAAGTACGGAGTACTATGGGGTTTGGAATTCCCTTTTCGGCAGAGCCTTGAGTCTGATTTAGCGCTATTCTTACATTTATGCGTAATTCACAGGGCATGCGGATTGCTTTGCCAACCGTTGCTCCGGATTAGTAGTAGGGTATTCGAGTATGTAGTACGAAGTACGGCGTACTAGCACTACTAGTCCTACTACTACTATCGGTACGGCATCGGTTTGGTGGTTGACTCCATCTTGGGTTCCCGGCCGAGAAGACCGAGCGATAGCCGAGACGAAGAGCAAGTTCCATGCGGCCAGGCCAGGGGTATCCGACAACTAGCCAAACCTTGTGCCAAAAAGATCAGTATGTGGTCACCCGTTTGGTTCCTCATGAACAATTACTACTACGGAGTACAACCAGCCCGCTCTAATTCTCAACCAGATAAACAGCTTGGGTCACACGTGCCTGGGCTGTATCACGTTCCGCCACCATGAGAAACACATTCGCACAAGCCAATTATAGGTTCTCCGTACGGTTCCAATACTATTATTCATATTCAATTCAACGCCACAGCAAAACAAGCTCATCCTCGGTCGCACGGAGTACCCGTTTGGCCGGCTCCGTTGCCGAGTCATGACCACGCGATTCTTCCAGCCATTCAAGCCATGTGGCTGAGGGCTTCAGCTCGCTTGGTAACGGTCCACGACGTAAAGCGGTGAGAAAGGATCCCGCGCCAGAGAGAGGGAGAAAGAGAGGGAATGGAGCAGAGCGGGAGAGCTATCGCTAGCACAACTTTTCGATGGTCCCTTGTCTGGCCATCCAAACGCCGCACGCGTCTCGCCTGTGATTCGCTATGCAATGCATGACGGTCTACATACGTACAGCCAGCCATGCGAGACGGCCAGTTTTTTTTTTTTCTTTTCCTTCTCTCATGGGTTGGGTTTATTACTCCCTTGCTGCACACTATTCTTGCCGAACATGTTAGCCCAGGGGTCGGGACTTGCGCGTGCATCACTCACTATCCCAATGCAACAACGGCACGAGGAGCATTGGAGAGCGAGAAACACAAGGGCATCCTGCAGGAGGCGAATTTGATCGGTGAAAGAGTTGCGAGCAGCAGTGGTAGGAGTACTAGCAGGAGTACGTACTACGAGTACATGGAGTGAGTGGGGGGATGGATGACGCCGCCTGTGATTACCTGCAGACGGCCCGATAACTGACCAACAACAAAGCACCAAAAGCACAGGGCTTAGAGTCGAGGAAGACTTTGTACAACTTGCCGCGAGTCCAAATCCACAAAAAGAAACACCAGGCTCTTTGGAATGGCAGGCTAACCCTGACTAGCCCTTGGCTTGGGCCCTTGATCTGTCCCTGTTGATGACGACGACGATGAAAAAGAAGATGAGGGTTGATCGGCAGGAATATCACTTAGACGAATTACCCGTCTGGCCACTTTGAGGGCATTTTTTGCATCCACCAGAGTCTGTGTCTGGTCTGACTACTATTACATACTACTACGAGTACATACTACGAGTACATACTACGAGTACGGCATCATCCCAATTGCCCCAACAAAGTCCCCACTCGCCAGCCCACCAGCGTGCAAGCAAGACGCAGGGAGCTCACAAAATGCCCAAAAAGAAACGAGGCCTCACGCAGAGTCCAAAACATGCAGCCCCTCCCCCTAGGACGAACGGGATAAAAAAAATCAGTGGTACTAGACTGCTACTACTTGCAATTGGGCCATCGGAACCAAAAGCCACCATCACGGCACAATGACGATGTGGTTTGAGGTTGTTAGCATGAATACACCGATTTGCCGACCCTCCTCTACTTCATCCACTCCGCTTCTGGTGAATCTATCGAAACATGACTCTCTACAGAGCACATTACTACGACTAGTAGTACCTAATGTCCTCCCTTTTTGTTTGATCCTTCTTTTTGGGGTTTGCTTTCGGTGAACTCGGTACTTTCGGCTGTCGGCTCTCTCGGCTGTGTGCACTTTTTCCGATCTTTTTTTTTTTTTTTTTTGGACAGAGAGAGAGTACTAGTCCGAGTACATAAGTTGCTGGTAGGCGTGGACTGCAATATTACTGGTTAAATGCACCAGGCTGCAGCTTCTTCGGCGACCAGGATATTTTTACTACTACATACTGCCACTGCTGCTAAATATAGAAATCGATCTAATGCATTGCCATCTTGGCATGCAGGTCTGAGGAGACTGCAAGCCAGGTGACGTTGGTGCTGTTTTTGCTGGCCAATAACCAGATCCCTACGAGGTTGGTGAAGCAAGCTCTCCTACATGCATATAGGTTGTGACAGTTGAGGCGAAGCTGGAGTTTTTTTTTCCTTGGTTACTCTGGAGATGAAATTAAGCCGCCATATCCAGGAGGATTTGACCTAATGCCTAATACCGACTGAACAATATTTTTATTTTATTTTTAAGTCTCCGGGACCCTAGCCTCTAATCACTATTTCCGAATCCTTTCGAATTTCTCTGCCTTTTCAAATCTAGGGTGACAGTCGCCCTGGGCGTGTCGCAGATCGCTGACTTACTCTTTTTTTTTTCTCTTTCTCTTTTTTCCCAAGGCTTCCGCGGCTATCATTCCAGCCAGTCAGCCAGCCATCACTCATGCCCATTCGTTGATAAAAACCAATAAAATACTGAAGCAAGGATCCCGAGGACCCGTTGGATTGTGGATATAGCCATTTTGCCTCGGATATCCTGCCGCACTAATCGCTCTGCCTTTCCCTGTTTAGGCCATCAGCTGGCCTTTTAGCCGTTTTAGCCCTCGGGAAATGGCGCTTTTTTTTCATTCGAACTAGTACCGTCATCTGTGAGTTGGTTCGATGAAAGTGCTCTGTTGATTCCAAAAGGCTTTTGCATAGTAGCAGTACTACTACCACTACTAGAAGGTATTATTAGTCTACTGCGACACACACATATGTCTCCAGCTGGCTTTCGCTTGCGTTTTTGCGGGCGCTCGCACATCCTTTCCGGGCTGAGAGGCGTTTTGAGTAGATTATTATCTCACAGCTCTTTTGTTTGAGCTAAAGCTTGCAATAGTAGTTCTTTAGCGCTCAAGCCGTGTGCTTTGAAATCTTTTCTTTCTCTTGATTACCTATTACTACCTCATGCAGCACGAAAAATAGTACGATAGTCAGATCGTTATATTACTAGTACGCCCTTGGGAAACTCCGAGCTGTCTCCAAGAAGAGATAGTACTACTACCATCAACCTGTCTAAAACACTACTATTACCATTACACTATTTCATACCCTTCTCGGGATCATTGAACGCCCCGGAATCCGCTGAGGAATGAAGAAGAAATGATTACTGATCTAGAAGAGGGTGGTTGGGCTTGGGCCCTTTTGGGACAATTGGTGTCTCGGTCCGTACACAGGTATGTTTCATGATGGGGTTTTTTTTGGGGTAAAACTTCCTTCCCCTTTGGCTATTGTTTTACTCATCCGATGGATCAGAATTCATAATGAGATAGATACTAGCAAGTAGAAACGAACATTGAGAAACAATACTGACTGCATAGAATTACTCATCAATATCAGAAGCAAATTATTACTACTACCTACCTTGTTCCACAGAACAAAGGATTATGAGAAAAAAAAAAGAAAAAAAAGTTGAATAAAAATGATAAGAAACAAAAGAAAAGGTGCTTGATGCTAGTAATTCTTCTTGACTAACATGTATTTACCCCGAATCAGATTGAAAAAAAAATCATGTCACGAGCGGGAACCGTGAGACAGACTGCTATGTCCGACAATGCAAACGGGCGACAACGGTCCAAAGTGGATATTCGACCCTTCTTGTGCCGCTATCCATGGCCATTCTGGGAGCTCCACTGTACAGATGCACTCCAACCGCCTCAAAAGCTTAACCCCCCTTTTTCTTTTCTTTTTGGCTTTTCTGTGCCTTTTGTTTGACCTTGATTAGTCGCAAGTATGGAGTAGATTGGAGGGTATTCTGCTGTCGGACCTGCAGGCCTTTCTTTTTCTCTTACAAGCCACGCTTAGCGATGCAACCAGGAGGAAATGGACAAACGAACGCGGCTATATAGCCAAGCAAAACAATAATAAAGTACCAAATATAATAGTGGTTGGTCGTATGGGCGGAACTTGCCTTGAAGAAATTCTTCCGTAGCTGCGTACGAGTACTCCGTATCAAACAATAGATCGTGGGCATTGGTGGCTGACGGAACCAGGTAAAGATATCCCACACCCCTCGGAGTGTCCCACGTCCCCAATGCTCGAGCACGCCATCTCCATAGCCCAGGGACCCTGCTAGGACGTCGAATTTCTCCATCCAACCAAGCAGTAGGGGATTCGGATTCGTCTGTTGTTCCGGACTCCCGCTAAGGTGGTGATCTGGCATCTGCGCCCTGTCGAGAGTGTGCCCTGCCCCTCAGGCCATCATCATCGATTCCTGCTTGCATAGTCAACGTGTTGTGTGTTGCCAACCCCACAGGTACAGCATATCATTACCAATAGTCTCGCCCTACCAAGCTGTCATCTTCCATCTCCAGAGCAGGAAGAGACGCCTTTCATGGCCTCCACACGAAGCTAGATTCTGTTTTGCGCCCAAAGCGCCACGCACCAAGGCACCCGTCCGCTCGTTGCTAAGCCTTGTGATGATGACATGACGCAGTCCAGCCCGTCCCGCCAAATTGCCTCATTTTGTTCACTCACGACGAGGGCTTGCTGATTCCAGTCGGTGAATCCACCTCCCTCTGCCGGCTGCTTCCCGGGGGTTGGTCTGTGCAGTCTCACTGCATTTTTCTCCTTATTGCTGGGTCGATAATATCCCTGCTATCGGATTTGGCGCGATGCGTAACGCGTAGTCTGACGACGTGGCTCAATAGGCGAAAAGTTCTTCAGTAGTGCATCTGGGGTGGACAAGGCAAGGGTAAGTGCCTCGTGGTGTTACCCGTGAAATCCCGAATGATATACCGAATGACAGTCGTGACATCCCCTGATTTGCCGATAACCTTATTGATGATATCCGGACTGTAATAGTTTCTTCCCGTGCCCGTGTTCTCCCCCGTCTGACATCGAGCCTCTCAGGGGATTGTTAAACGCTTCAGTTCTGTCCTGCGTCGTCCGACCAAGTACCTACCCTAAACTATGAGAAGAAAATAAAAAAATTGGCTCTCGGGCGCGCGCCGAATACTGTTTTTAGTCTTCGAATAGATAAATCAAATGGTTGATAAATTCGTTAGTGTGACCTTGGAATAGTTGATATGTCGATTTTTAGCAGTTAACTCTCTCGAAACAATAGGAGCGCGGCAGGTGGTTGTATGCAAAATCTCCGGAGAGAGGAAACTATAGACAATTGAGGTCAGCCCATGTATCATAAAAGTAAAACTGTATAGGGACTTTACCATCGTGTGTGTGTCCGAGTTTGTAGTTCGTCGTCTTGGTTGTGTCGCTCGCATAGGAATAGAACAAACGTCAACAACAAGAACCCCCTGAACTTGAACCGATAATGAACGGTAATGAACAACAATGATGTTTGAAGCACGATTTTTGCGCTCTCATTCCTGGACTCATTGTAGCTTTGGGGAGAGGCATAAAATCACTGTCGGTCGAGGCACGTGTGAAAAGGGGTAACCTGCAACTTGTCACAGAACATTAGAGCGCGAGGAATAGAGGAGAAATGAGAGCAGAAGTCGGCTTGTCTGTATCTCCATACTCTCTTGATGTCTGTGAAGATCTTAAAAAGTATCGGCTGTGGATGAGTTTGACTGGCAACGACCTTGTGTGATTTCGATCCGATGCTGGCGTTGTAGGTTCTGAGGGAAGTGGCCGGGGGAGGCAGCAGAACACATTGTTGTGCGATCTGAGATGCAAACAAATGCCACCTTGAGTAGGTGCTTCACTTGGTGAACCCCTTTCCATGCTGCTCGCTGAAGGGGCCCAAAAAGGGGCCTCAAAAGATTCTAAAAAAAAAAAAAAAGAATCCAGTGATAACAAAAAATGCACTGACAGGCCACGCATAGTCTTACGAGTGCGATTGCATGGGCCCCAAGGATCCCCGGTGCGCTTCGAACCTCGAGGGCTCGACAAGGGCACCGGCGCGTATCACAAGGGGAGCGGCGATGCCTTCGCAAGCAATTCACCACTCTGCTACTGTAGGCAGCGCCCTGTCAGTTGCCAGCTGTTTGGTTTCTCGGGTATAAATAAGCAGGTTCCTAGGCGTCTGGCAGTTGCTAAGGTGGAGGTGACAGCCGTCGGGGTGTCGAGAGAGTGGCAGACAGTTGTCGAGTGTCAGGACTCCGAAAAGGGGACTGGCAGATGTAAGAGCCGGCTGGGGTTCGGGTCGCAACAACTCATATAGAACGGTGTTCAACAGGACACTCGGTTGCTCTCGACGGCACGCCTGAACTAGACAGCAATGGGCGAGACTTGAGACCGAGGGAAACACTCCTCCGCGAGAGATCTCAGACCTGGACTGGATAGATGATGGCACTTCCCCCAGTGAAGCGATGGGATGGCTAGAGTGCCTACTTCGTGCATCTGTGATTTGCTTCGGCATTTTGACTCGATCCATGACCTGTTATGGAGTTAGTATATCATGCAACGACCGCATCTTTTATATCATTTATACTCAATCTTGTTTTGAACATGGACGTCGTCATGCTGGATCATGTTCGGGCCGATACGGTGCCTAGAGGCTCCTGGCGGTGTCTGGCATAACTGGCGTATGTTACGGCTCACAAGAAAGGGAATATTTATGAGAGAAACAGAAGAGTGAAGAAACAAATTGAAGTCTTCATCCAAAGCGGGAAAGGAAAGAAGATATTGTGGTTCCCTCAGCCCTAATACGAAGTCTGGGCAGGTCGATCCCAGATCCTTGCGCCTTCCCGAATACTCGTATTCAACCCGCATACGGAGTAGACTAGTGTGTATCTTATAGGGTACGAGTTATGGCGTGAGGAAACAGCCCACTGTTTTGTACTCGTACTCGTAGGTGCATCGTACTATTTACGAATATCGTTTCGCCAGGCGAATACGAGATTGGATAGAATGGTGATACGAGTTCTATCCTGAACCTATATTGGTCGCAGGTCGTTGATTGGTCAGACATGACTATCTATATATCTGCCCGAGATAAAGCTTGTCAGGATACTAGTACTACTATCTGTTGCTACTACTACTACTGCTACCTTGTACTACTACTACTCCAAACTGGGTCAAAAGCTTGGCTCACCAATAATGCAAATACGCAATTGTTACGCCACTCTGTTGAACAGAAACGGCAGAAATCTATCTAGATAAGGGCTTCAGTTCCCATCAAATGGCCCAGTAGTAATTGAATCCCGTCCTTGCCCGGATCCCCCACAATGAGTTTCCCCATCCATCGTTCCAAGGTATCTTGCACCCTGCAACACCCACCAACGACACACTTGCGTTAGACACTCACACGTCTGTGCCCTTTTCGTCGAAGAAAGCTAACTAAACTACTGGCTGGATATTCCCCCAACCTCCTAGACAGCAGACACCAGGAAGCAAACCCACGCAGCTCCGCCTTTGGTTCCAACTGGTTCATTATCTGCCGAGCATGACGTTAATACCACATGAAAGATTTGCCTTGCGCCACGTCTGTCCATTCAAACCGCTAGAGATGTAATTTTGATTCCATGCAATCGGATATGCATATCCCAGAGATTACCTGTCCTCTCGCGCCCAGCGCTATTCCTCGGGGCTGTTCAGTCGCAAAACCGTAAACAGAAGCCTGTCCACAAATAAAAGGATATTGTTCATCATATCGCATAGTTGGTCTTGAGGCTTTGTTGATCTTGTGGCTGCAGTTGGCCGACGAACTCGTTGAACTGGGGAATAATTTGCTTATAAACATTCAAAACCTAGTGGTGACGGTTAGTGATCGGAACAACACAGGCATCAAGGGCGTGCTCATTCTTACGTTCTGGAACACATCATGCAGTTCTTGCTTTATAGGGTTCCGCAAGTTCAAATCCTCATAGCGAGCGATGGCAACAAAGAAGTTCAACAGAACGTTCTCCAACGCTTGAGGGTTGCGACCCACGACCATCGTGAATCCCTTGAAAGCTGTCGCCTTCTCCTCTGTCACCTCGACTTCCTGCATTGCGCTCAAGAAGTCCTCGGCAAAGGTCGGCAGCGCCGACGCTAGCTGCTCTGAGTTTCCTAGACCAAGCCGTCCAACCGCAATCGCTGCGTTCTCAGCGAGCCCCTTAGGCACGCCGGGGTTGGTCATGATCTCCACAAAACGCTGAAGCAGCTCCGCCAACCAAGGCTCCATGCCCTTCAGGTGCTGCATAGCGATTTCGCCAGCTGACCAGCAAGCGTTGTTGACGACGCCAAATCCACTCTCGATTTCCTCGTCCAGAATGCTGTCCATATCGAGTTGCTTCAAGAGAATAGGAATAATGGTTGGGAGATACTGTTGCAACTGTGGGAAGACATACTTGGCGCAGTCACCCAATAGTGCATACGCAGATTGACGCACCTCGTCCGTTGGGTCCTCCATGCAGAAACTGAGGAGTTCGAAAAATGGTTGTGGGGAAGTCTTGACCAGTTCTGCCGACTTCTCATCCCTGAGTGCCTGGATGATGGCGCTTAGGAGGTCTAGGCTGGTAACGAGGAAGTCCTTGTCAGGTTGGTCCAACCTCGGGTTACTGGAAGCAGCAAGACTTTGCTCAAGGTTCATGTGAATGATGTTAATACACCGCACGAAAATGGTGGGGGCGTAGGGGGTAAAGGCTTGACCGAGAGCCAAGGCAACGTAAGACAAGCACTCGAGCAACGGGAACAGTTCGCGGGACTGGTCTGAGACAATGTTGTACCTCTCGATCAACGCCGGCATCAACTGGTTCGCCAGCTCGGGGCTGGCAATAAAAGGGCCAAGACGCTCCGCCAAGGTCTGGACACAATCATAAAGGATGTACATGTTTCGGTCCTTGTATTTACCGAAGCATCGGACGAATTGCTGAATGATTGGCCCGCAGTATGGCTCCAATTTCTTTCCGGCCTTCTCTTCGAGGTTGGCAAAGGCTGATGCACCGGCCTCCTGAACCTTCTTGTTCTTGTCGAGCATTTTGCGAAGGATTCCATCCATCATTGGAACGAAGAACTGCTCCTTCTGCGTAGGCTCAACCAAATTGGCCGCCCAGGAGGAGTATCTACCCAAGGCCCAGCAGGTAATTTGCCTGACAACGGGCTCTTGGTCTTCAAGAAGGGAGATCAGGTATGGGACTAATTCTGGGAGATGAGGAGTAACAGTGTCCATGCAGCCATCTGCGACAGCGCCGAGAGCCAGCACGGCAGCTTCCCGGTGAGGCCATTCGTCATGCTTGAGGTTCTGAGAGAGATACGGGAAGATGGCTTCGAAGACGGGTCCTCCAAAGTCTCGAGCAAAAACATCCAAAGCTGCAGCAGAGCATTTCCGGACAGTCCACTTCTCGTCAGGGTTCGCATCATCTCCATCGTCAAAGTCGTCGACTTCGCCATCCTCCAGGCCCTCATCCATGTTGAGTTTCTCGTAGGCATCATCGCTTCGAGATGGATCAGCTGACAGGTTCCCCTCACCATTTGCGGTCCTTGTCAGAGTCTTCTTGGCGAATGCCGGCTTGATGTCTTCTTCCCGGTCCTCTTCCTCTTCGTCATCCGACAGACCGCCAAGGAGCGCAATGTCCTCACCACTGTACACCATACACTGGAGCAAAACGGGGATGATTTTGTTGAGGTATGGTCGCAATGAGTTCCAGAGGTTATCGTGTTCGCCTACAGCCAACCAAAACTCAGCAGCTTCGCATGCAAGATCCTCGTCATCGCTCTTTTGCTGAGTTATTATGTAGTCCACCAAACCGCCGATATGGGGCTGTAGCTTGTCGGGGCGAGTCTCAATCAATTGGACGAAAGCCCGACAGACTTGCCGGCGCACATCTGGGGTCTCATCACCAGAAAGAATGAAGAGATGCTGTAAAAGGTCATCAATGCAGTTCAGCATGGCCTGCGATGCCCGCGGAGTGAAGACATTGATGGCCGTCAGCGCGCCAGCCCGAACCTTGGGAAGCGGGCTCTTGGTCGCAGCTATTAGCTGTGGCAGAACAAAGTTTAGCGGACGCTGGCCATTGACCTCCTTCGTGAGCAGCTTGAAGTTGTCCTCGCAAATCTTGGCAAGCGCGGACATTGCGCCTTCCTGAGCTTCGTTGGAGGATTGGCCTGTGGAGTTTCCAATCATGTCGATAAGCTGGGGGAGCAGCTCCGGCCATCCCAGCAGGCCGCCTCTTCGGATCACTTCTGTCGCGATGTTTCCAGCAAAGTTCCTAATCTGAGAGTTCTTATCTTGCAAGCTCAAGGGCACGGCAAGCTTGACGAGCTGCAGGCTGGACTCTGGGATCGACTTCCACTCCGATTTGATGTTGTTCTTCAGCATGATGCCGGCGGCGGACCGCACAAGATGATAGTCCTGCTCGCTGCATTGCAGGCCTTCGGGGGCTTGCGAGCTGGAGAGGATGTAGGCTAGGTAGTTGTTGATGTCGGGAGACTGCTTGGCTTGTTGAAGCATCTACCCCAGAGGCTCAGTCAGTGTAAGTCACCTTGGGTCCGGGCAACAGCAAACTCACCACCTCAGCTTGTTTCTGCGCATTCTTGTCAAAGCCGCTAAGGGAGTCCTTGAGACATGCCGCAAGCTGGCTCAACGACTCCGGGGAGGGTTGCCAGGACATGACGGAAGTTGGTGGCAGCAGTGCTGCGCCGACGGCGGGAAATGGCACGCGCGGGAGTGGCTTGCAAGTCGAGGCGCTCTATAACATGAAACGGGGCTGTATATATCTCCAAGGCAAGGCGTTAGTATCCTAGATACGATCCAGAGCAAGGCGATCAGGTGTTGTGGCGTACAAAGGCAACGACCCAACAATGCCCCTCGATGTCTGGGGCCTCTCGTGGGGTTGGGGCTGTGAGTTGATATCGCTAGCTTCTATCGGCGGGGGTTTCGTCAGATCATCAGCTCCATTTGGCAACTGGCGATTAACGCCCTTGCAGCTTCTTGAGACTCGAACACTTACAAGAGCCGAGAAGATGCTCGTTGTGGATGAAATGGGAGACGATGCGCCAAAGCTGTGCGCCCTTAGGTGGTCTGGTCTGGCGGGGAGCAAACCTGGAACACACTGACCCTTTGGTATCAAATTTGTGGCGGGGTGCGATAACGATAACCAGTAGGCTTAGGTAGTACTAGATGTACGAAGTACGGACTACTTTTAGTACAGAGCAGAAAACTTCACGATCAAGGAATTAGGTTGACTAAGCCGTGATGGGAATAAAGCGATGAAAAAAAAGCAGTATTGAACTTTGTACGAATACCGAAAAGACACACCAGACGTTGGTATTGTTTTAAATACTTCGCCAATGCTTGAAAAGGCGCAGAAACCATGCCGACCAATCGGCATGCAAAACTTTTTTTTTTAATGTGACAACATCGGCTTTGTTTGCTTCATTCAGCTCATTGTTCAGTTCACTCCACTCCCGAACTTCTTCATCGCCGCGTTAATGAGTAGAGTGTCACCATTGCCGTGTTCTCTCACCAAACGGGTTCTAGCGCCAGTCTTTACCGTCGCATGCTCGCAGGATAAGTTTGCCCCCAATCGTTTGCTCCATGTCGCGAGTTACGCTGTGCGCCATAGCCCTCGTGCAGATGGCCGAAGCAATGGAGGCGAGGCGAGGCCTGGCTCGAGTGAGAGGAATAAGCGGAGGTCCGTGTGTCATCACGATATCCGCCACGTGGAATGATGCAGAAATGCAACATCGTGAGTATCCGAACGGAAATAAAGCGTGCTACCGCCATCTTCGTACTGCTGCGATTGAATGGGGATGACCCGATGCTGCAGATGAGCTTATTCCATGTTGTTGGCACACTGTCAAGATAGGGCAAGTTTATATGACTCGCACAACTGTTCTGTAGATGACTTGACAACCCAGAAAATGGCCTGTATCTTGAGTTTTGCGTGTGAACTCAATTAGCAACCACACATCTGCCCAGCCAGGGTCAACCCTGGCAAGTTTAACTAGCAACCGGCATTTGTTTGCACAAGACGTAGTTGAAATGAGCACCTGACAGCTGCACATGGTCTCAGGTTAGATTAAGGCTTGCCATCAACGGTGTCGCCGACCCGATGCCCGCGCTCTGAAGCTTTCCAAGAACCACCTCGGCAACGCCCTTGAAAGCTTCCATCTCCTCTTCCACTGTCCCGCCCATACCTGCGCTTTCAAGGCTGATGGAGTTGGTTACGTATACTGGAAGCCGCGTCCTTCGGGCAATCAGCTTTGCAATCCGTGTGCTGAACTCTACCGAGGACTCTGAGGAGAAGAGCGTGGTGGCGAGGGGCTGTTGAGGGTTGAATCTCTGTTTGCTGCATTAGCTCCGTGACACACACCGTACATGGTCCGAACACGCGGAACTTACATCAGGCAAGGCATAGACAAACGAGCCCATGGGCTTTGGGGCGGCAGGCTCATCCTGGGATGCACTGGCGAGAGAGAGAAGGATTGCCTTTGCCTGGGTAGTTAAGCGGATGAAGATGCGGGTGTCCAAGGATCGTGGAAGAGGAACGGACACCTCAATCACATCATCCTGGCCGGAAGCCATTGCTATCTGCAATAAAAGAAGTTTTTAATACAGAGGCTCTGGGTCTATATCAAAGAAAGAACAATGCGTTGAACGAGAGTAACAGAAATCGTTGAAACGTCGTGAATGATGCTCTGAAATCACATGATTGGCGGGCCTGTAACAGATAACTCCGCCTGGCGGAAGAACTGCTGCTATCTCCTCCTACTAATTCTTCACGCACGACATCCCTCTCCGCACTAGCAATTCCGAGGGAAAAGCCCAATAACGCCGTGGTCCCATAAAATATCCCGTCTCGATATTCCCCCAATTTTCTTTTCCTAAAACTCACAACCATGAGCGTCCGATATGACCGCTGAGCTGGCTGCGATGGATCAAGACGGAGGGGCAGCAGCTTTGGCTGTGGCCGACGGGAGCGCCTGGGCTGACCTGGATAGCGGCATGGATGACCCTGAAGAGATTCGGGTTATTTTCTGTGCACTGGACTCGTTCTCGTGAGTGGCAGAGCCCGTATTATGACTGAGCATTCTGGCGCTGTGTTGTTGCTTGTGGCCAATATTGCCCATGATCATACCCCTCTTGTATCTGATAAGATAATCAAGTGGGCTGTTCACAACACTCAAAGCCATCATATATCCCTGTTTTGTTTGGGATTTGTCCAGCTGCTTTCGAAGGCGATGAAACATATTAGAAACACTCTTCTCATCTCACATATTTTAAATGCATTTTGAGTACTTGGACTCTACTAAGATCCTTCCACAGTCAGTATGCCAAAGTCGCCCACTTCAACGTCACTCACCTTCGCCGCCGATCCTTCTACGCCCTCCCCCAAGCTCACTGGAAGCTCCTTGCAGACCCTCCCTTCAACTTCCTTGATACCCTAGAGAAGGTGGATGATGCCATAGATTCGAATGCCGTCCTGGCACGGGCCATCCTCAAGTCAGGCTTGACGTCCTTCAGCGCCCTTGCCTCTGACTCACCAGACTCGGAACAGCCCTCGATGCCAAATGAATGGGCTGGCGTGGCGAAGCATTCTGACATTGACAAGGCCCGGAGTACCATCCGACAGTTTTACCGTGACTGGACCGTGGATGGTGCAGCTGAGAGAGCTGCGTCCTACGGCCCTGTCATGAAAACGATGGAAAAGGAGAGAGAGAGGATCCCTGAGCGCCAATTAAAGGTGCTAGTTCCAGGAGCTGGCTTGGGGAGGTTAGTCTTTGACCTTTGCCAAAACGGCTACGAGGCAGAAGGAAACGAAATTTCGTACCATCAACTGCTGGCCTCCTCTTACATCCTCAACGAGTGTGAGATTGCTGGGAAGCACACCATTTACCCCTGGATTCACACCTTCTCGAATCACCTCACTCGAGAAAACCACCTTCGGGGCTACCGCGTCCCGGATATTCATCCCAGCACCACTTTGGCAAGTTCTTCCAATGTTGGATCAATGTCCATGTGCGCGGCCGACTTTCTCTGCCTGTATGGAGACGACGCCCACAATGACACCTACGACGCCGTTGCCAGCGTCTTCTTCCTCGACACAGCGCCAAACTTGATCCGCTACCTCGAGGTTATTTACCACTGCCTCCAGCCAGGCGGTGTTCTCATCAACGTAGGCCCCTTGTTATGGCACTTTGAGAATAATGCCCCGGGCAACCACGGCCACGACGACGACGGGGATGGTGAGCACGACTACAGCAATTCATCTGGTATTGCAGACCCGGGTAGCTTCGAGCTGTCCAACGATGAAGTCATGGCCCTCCTTGAGAAGTTGGGTTTCGTGGTGGAGTGGATGGAGACGGGCATTACGGCGCCGTACATACAGGACAGGGACAGCATGTTACAGACAGTGTACAAGGCGACTTCTTGGGTGGCTCGTAAGCCACTGAAGGGGGAGTGAGGCAACATAAAAGAGACATGAATGGCATGAATGGTGGCATGGTTGAATGGAAGCGAAACAGGGAAACGTAGCACATACCTATGCAGTAGGGTGTGCTTGACTCATTGATTCGCATTTGAACATCATAAGCTATCATATTAATACAGCTACAACATATGTGTTGTGCTATTCAATTTCCTCCACACATATCCCACTGGTCTCCTCCCCTTATAACTTCGACGTTCCAGCAGCTGACAGCTGACCTCGGTCCCACAGCGCACCTCCATCAAGAGCAATCGCCTCGCCATTAATATACGAACCAGCACGACTCGCCAAGAACACCACAATGCCAGCAATATCCTCCGGATAGCCCAAACGACCCAATGGGTTCATCTTGGCAAACTTATCCACACCACCAGACATCTCCAACAGGCCATTGGACATCTTGCTAGGGAAGAAACCCGGGCAGATCGAATTCACCGTGATGTGTCGCGGACCCAGCTCAACGGCCAGATTGCGACCCAAATGGAGCACCGCAGCCTTGCTAGCCGAGTATCCAAACGTGGCCTGCTTGCCCAGCGTGCCGATGCCCAAGCCGGCTACACTCGACGTGATCAACACGCGACTCGGATCCGCCTGCGTGGCACTCTTCTGCAGCAGCGGCGTAAACACCCGCACGGTATTAAACACAGCCTTGACATTGAGGTCCATGACCTTGGCAAACCCCTCGTCCGAGTGGGTGTCAAAGGGCTCTCCCCACGAGGCGCCCGCATTGGCGAACAAGATGTCAATCCGGTCTGTGTGCTTGCTGACCTCGGCGAGGAGATGGTTCACTCCCTTCATGGTGGACGAGTCGGTGGGCACGGAGATGGCGATTGCGCCGGGGGAGAGGTTGGGCAGCGCATTGAGGGCTTTGACGGCTTCTTCGCAGGCGGCGGCCTTGCGCGAGGAGATGAAGACTTTGGAGCAGCCGGCTTGGAGGAAGCTATGCGTGAGCGCCATTGGGTTAGCTACTACTCGAGCTGCAGAGGGAGAGAAAGGCTTACGCAGAGGCGGCGTTGAGGCCAAGGCCTCGCGATCCTCCCGTCACGACAGCGACCTTGCCCTTGAGGGAGAAGAGCGAAGGGAAATCATGCAGCTGGGTGTCCACTGCTGCCGACATCTTGTTTGTTTTCGGGTTCTGGTACGTGGGTTATCGTGGAATTGAGTCTGGATGATCTGAGCGGCAGAGAGGCCTTAAAGAAGATGAATGATGAGCCATGGGAAATAATTCCCGAAGCAATTTTTAATAACGATCTTGGTTCGGGGTAATGCTTTACAGGTTGACAGGGTCTCTCGGCCAAACCACCAGCGAGGTAGCTTGGGTTTCTTCACCGAGATAATGACCAGTATCTTATCACCAAATCACGGGAGGAAGATACATGTATCGGTGAGACGTCGGTGAAAGAGCCGAGGCAAAACATCCGAAATCTAGACGCCACACTGATCAACCCCGCTGATAAGCAATAGAATTGCCGACTCCGTATGACGTCTGCGAGAGACTAATGTCACTCTGCATTTTCACAATGGATACCCTCGAAGCTCAAAGCTGGTGATAAGTGTCACGATGTAAACATCTTAGAGAGGAGATGAAAAGCTAATCTCACATGCAACAACTTAATAATCCAAACCAAGCCTTTGTTCTCAGGAAAGGGAGCCAGCAAATGCACCCTCCTCAACATCGTTCGTCAACATACACCTCATGGAAGAGAAACAAAATCAATCGTCAACATCAGCATGGACGTAAAAAGAAACCCAACACACAAGGAAAATGTACATAAATAAAAGCCCGGTCGATCCGTCTCGCCGAGACGATGTGTCCTGTGCCGCCACATGGTCCAATGCAATCAAATGCAATCTGCCCCGTTAATACCCCATGTTTCAAATGCCAGAGCACGTCCAGAAAGGATAAAGCACTGCAAGGATCCCTGAACGATGCCCGCCGCAGAGATGGAAACGCTATGCCAGAGGTACAAATTGGGACCACCATACTCCGAGTCCTGCCGCCATCTTTAGACCATCAAGCACAGGTTTCGCGAGGATGTTCGACATGTGAGATCGCCTATCCTCGGGGAACGTATTTGTGGATGGGCGCCGATATCACCAGGCGGCACCATCAAAGGTATGATGCAACAAAGTTGTGCATCAA
Organism: Hypomyces perniciosus; assembly: GCA_008477525.1. Classification (NCBI taxonomy): domain Eukaryota; kingdom Fungi; phylum Ascomycota; class Sordariomycetes; order Hypocreales; family Hypocreaceae; genus Hypomyces; species Hypomyces perniciosus. The sequence goes on from SPDT01000010.1 coordinate 1,378,667, forward strand.
AGGGGGTAAAAAATGATAAACGTGTCTGTGCTAGGTCAAGGACCTTTGATCTCACCGATGCCTCTGCTTCTGGTGATTCTTCTTGTTCCAGCAATGGTTAACGGCATCACGCACCAGATCCCAGTCGCTGTACACCACCGATCCGATGAAAAACACCTTGACGTTATGTTCCACTGTGACCAGTTTGGAGTAGTTGACCCGGGATTCTTTCGAGAGCTTCTCGCCCTCTTCTTTCATTTCAACCCGAACCGGAGGGAACCCTAGCTTTGGTTCCTTGTCGAGCAATCGTGCTTTGTGGCTGCGTTCGTGGATGATGCCATGTTTGTCGGCCTTTACTCCCTTCTTCTTGCAAGCCTTGCCGCCGTATGTAAGGATAGGCCTATGAAATTAGTAAAAGTGACAAAATATACTCCATCAATAAGATACCTACACGCAAGTGCAATGGCCTTGGTCATTTGCAATGACAATAAACCGCCGGAAACCGACGAAAAACTTGGTTCCAAATCTATTCTGAATTTCATGCTTCCCCGACACACTCGGGGCACCGTCGTTGCCAGACCCTTGTGGCTCAGACCAATGGACTTTGAAGATCTACACATGGCTATGTCAGTTACATGATTCATGTTCATGGGAAAGGCTTTCACACACCTCGCCTGGCTGAAATCTGTTAGATGCCTCGACTCGATAACCTAATATGGATAGTAAGCATTAATGCGCGTTGTAGGCAGTAAACAACACCTACGCGGATCTAACTCATCCAGACTCTCTTCAAACATTGAAGAAATATGGTAGCCGTCAAGGCTCCCTTGGGCCTTTGGGGTAGGCGGGCCCTCATCTTCTGTCTCATCATATCGTGCTATTCGCTGTTAGTTTCGTCGTCTCCAGGGCCCGTAAGTGCGTTACAGACCATAAGCAGAGGAGGACGATTCTCCCGTATTTGCATATGCGTTATAATTGTACTGTCGACTTGCCGCTATCGTGTCTGCAAGTTCCGCGTCCTCGTGGTCGTGATCGAGGTTCTGGTCGTGATTAGGACTCTTTTGTTCGTCATGTCTGCTTATCGATCGGTCTACTTGGAAAGGATTAGTATGTTGGTAAAAAATCAAGTGCCCAAGGCCAAGGTAGTCACTCACCTGTTGCGTAGTCTTTCCCCGATCTGTTTGTTCCAGCATACGCTGGAGCCGCTTGGGAATCTACCCCGCGACAACAGTGATCAGTACATTACCTCGCGACTGCAACTTGATGACTGTACCTGAGCTCGACTGTTGATAATACTGCGCAGTGGATGAACCGTGGACGTCTGATTGTACATTGCCGTGAGCAGTTGATCATGGTCGCGCAGCAACTCAGCTTACATTGGCTCGTCAAGTAATCGTCCTGCCCCGCTTGGGAGTCATGTAGAGAGTTGGTCACGGAGGTACTGTAGACGTTCTGGCCTGCGTCGTCGTCATGGGTGTATGTCCGATGCTTGTGCTTGGTCTTGGATTTGCTGGATCTGGATGTTGCGGAATGCTCCTCGGGTACTGCAAACGCCTTGGTCAGTTGCCAGAATCAGGATGCCCAACGGGGTAGTAAAGAGCGAGGGCGACTGGATTGAGGGGTGGATGCGCACTTGACCCATCGTATGAGTTTGTGGAAAGACCTCTGAAGCTCTGCGTGATATCGCCTATTGTTGTGTCTCGCGGAGTTTGCGCATGGGCTGCGGTGGCATTTCCGCCCCGATCCCAGTCGTAGTCGAAGTTCCCTATAACTCCGGACACACATTAGAGAGCTGGTGGCGAGATGTGTAAGCGCGGGGAGGTCTGCTGCGCGCACCTTCAGCATCCTGGCGAACGCGGTAGTAGCTGCGATTGTTTTCGTCCCAGCCCCAATCAGACCAGTTGCCCCATTGATGGGATTTGGACTTGGAGCCGTGATACATTCTGGCATCTTGCGCTGGAGGAGCGCGGGAAGCCTAGGAAAGCATCTAGCAATGAGATGAACCAAGCAATGGACCGAAGGGTAGCGCAAACCGCTTATCGGGGTTGGCTGGGAGGGGTTCTTGTAGGGACCGAGACAATGCGGCTCCTAGCCTTAAGAGTGCTGGTGAGGAGCAGCGCGATATGATGGATGGCGACGGGCGGGAGGGGAACGTTTGGGTCTGCTGGTCTGGCCGGGATTGGAGCAACTGCCCGTGGGTCGGCCACTTGCTTCCTGGTCCGAGTTGTGCGTTCCCCCGGCCTGTTGGTATTGGGTGGTGCTGGTCGGGTTTCGAGTGGATTTGCCTGTGAACTAATAAACGGCGCGAGCGGATATCATTGAGGTCGCTCGTCGGGCCCTTTGATAGCTAGCACCTTGTGGCATAACAAGAAGGCCGCTACATATTATGTTGTATGAGACGCAAGAAATGGCAAAGACAGGCATCCAATCTTTGGCCAATTGCCGACTCTATTTCGGGCGCATGCTTGTATGTACAAACAGCTGCGTCTCATCGCCGCCGGGCGTTGTACATACAGCGGCAGCTTTGCGGGCGAGACGGCGCCGATTCAGAGAGCAGGGTGTGTGGCCCTATGGCTCTCCACATGGCACTGTGCCCAAGCTCCCCCTGTCCGTTATCCAGCCAGCGAACGGAGCCAGCATCTTACAAAAAGCAAACAAGCATCTGCAGGTCTGAATCGCCAGTTCAGCCGGCTGGATGTCTCTGACTCTTACGGCCGGGGCTGCTGCAGAGCTCGCCGTCGTCACGGGTGTCATGGCATCGCTTGGTTGCAACACGACAGCCATCTTCCATCTTCCCTGCCGATGCTCTGCTGCGGAGGGTCCGGGCCCAGCACCGAGCACCGAGCAGCAGCCAGGTGTCTGCAGCTGGGCAAATGGCCGGCAGAACCAGTCTCCTGCCCGCTTGGACTGAGTGGAGGCGTCGCTTCAGATGTCGACACGTTGGCGTATGATGGTGTAGAGGTAGAGTGACATGCTACACTTGGGCTGGTGTCTCTGGTGCTCCTGAACGTTAGGCCGCTTTGAGGCGCCGTCTAGGGACTCAAGGGACGGGAGTGCCCCACCGGTCGTTTTTCACCCCGGCGGGCACCTTTTTTAGCATCCTTGCACTAGGCTATTCCCGGTGCTAGAGGCGGGACCTCCAGGCCCTACAGGGCACTTGGGGGCACTTGGGGTGTTCTGCGGTCCAGGCTAGCACATGCTAGCACTGGGAGCCAACCAGCAGCTGCTAGCAGAACACGCTGCCCCGTTCGCCAGAGCAATTATAGCTGCCAGTCAACAATGGACGACTTGCCTCTCAGATGCATGGATTGCATGGCGAGTCCCATTTCTGACAGGACGCATTCAGAGACAGACACACACCGAGAGCTGCCGCAAGGTAATTCTGCCGCCATCTCGCTCGATGCTGCTGCGGCCGCTGTGCTTGGAGGCGTCGTAATCCTACCCATCCAGCTGCCCGCTGCTGCCCGTCTGGGCTGCGTTTTGGCCCAGCACAAACGCCCTCGGCCCAGCAGAGCCGCACCAAACCTCGCCCGCACCACGCTCGCTTCGGCCCTCTGGCCGCTTCCAACGATCTTGAATGCCCTCGACTCGAGAACATAGAAAGAGATGGGCCATGCTACCCGCTGAGCGAGCGTCTCTGCCTTGTCCGAGCTGCCTCTATGGAAGCTGCCGCACATCGCGGAGTGGCCAGCCCAAGTCTGCCATCTTTGTTCGACCCTGTCCGCATTCCCGATATGAGCCAAGATGCAGCAGGCGTCTCTCCCGTCAACTTCGACGCTCCCGCATCATCCCACGAGGACGACGACCTGAAGGAGAGCGATCGCTGGAGACTCCATAGCGACACATCGACCCTATCGAGCAGAGTTACCACGCCGGATCCGATAGCCTCCAGTCCGCCGCCGCTTCCCTTCGCTCCGACTCCTACCCGAACGCCTTTAGCCAGCAGAATGTCTACACTCCCCCCTCCGCCTTTCCTGCCTCCCGCAATTCCACCCTCAATTCCTCCGTTACAAGGAATGGAGCGGGGTCGAGGACGGAGCTATGGAAGAAGCCGAGGACGGGCTCGTGTCGTACCAAAGGGCCGCAACTGCGCTGCCCGACATCGACCGTCCCCGATCAACTCGCCTCCATATGACCCACCCCAAGCTCCGCTACCCAGAGTCGACCCAACCCGGTTGCCGCCACCACCTCCTCCCCTGGTCAACAGGTCCAGGCCCCCCAATGGTGATGGCTACGTGAACCGTGTTTCCAACCCTCTCGGTCGTCCGATGACGGATTATAAGAGGCAAAATCCGACTGTGAGAGAACATATTCGATCTACACAAACCTCACAAGTGCGTGGCAACGCTCAGCAGTTAGTGCAGCCTATTTCTTGGCCTCGGAATGAGCAAACACGATCACGGCCGGTAAGAAGCAGACGAAACTCAAGACGACCGCAGCCTGTCCGCCAACAGAGCAACGACTCCGAAGAGGAATCGTTGACACCCTCCTTGACGAGGTTTGAAGACGATGTTTCAGGAAGCTCTACGTCGTCCAACGAGGATCCCATTGCTTACCGAAATGCCCGTCAATTCCCTCCACAGCTCCCCGCGGGTCCAGCATATGGCTCTTCTGTACCGCGGAGCAGATCCTCCGCTACGAATCAGATTGCAGCTTGGGTGTCTCGATATGAAAAATCCCAGAGCCCCGTGAGATCTCGGTTAAGCGAGATCTCTCTGGGTATGCGCCAGGCAGACACTGACTCACATCAAGATGGATCTTTGGGCTCGAATACTTCGTCTCATGGAGAAATCGAACTTCTTTGGCAACAATTGAAAGAGAAGAGGGCTAAATTGAACGATGTCAAGGCGGAGATGCGAGTCAGGCGAAAAGAGCTACGAGATAAGAGACGCGAAAAAGATGCTGCCGACAATGCATTCATGGGTGTCATTCGGCCCATGCTTGTCAGTCAAGGGGGCTTACGACACTCTCCTGCAAATCTACTGGAGTCACGGTTGGAAAAGATGCAAAGATTGCGGGATGAGTACCAGGTTCTGGAGTCCAGCTACGAGACTCTTGAAGTCATGTTGGATGAAGAAGAAGGAGAGTTGAGCATCCTGGAGACTCGATTCTTTAGTATCTTGGCGGCTGGTCAGACCAAAGCAGAGCGCCAATCCGATATGCCGCGTGAACCTGAGGGTGCTAATTTTAATGACTCAGAAATGCCATACGAGTTGAGGGGTATATCACGAGACGGCCCCTCGGAAGACTCGCACCCTCTGTACGTGGAGCTGACATCAGCAATTGGTGATTTGGTCAATGCGGAAGAGGAGTACGAAGACCTGTTCTCTGCCAAAGAGCGCTACGAATACGAGCAACAGCTCAAAAAGGCTACCAGACAGAAACCCTCGGATGAAGTGAAGGAATTCTTTGACGAGTTTCCATCTGAAGAGTCGAGAATGAGAGAGGCCGTCACCAAGCTCGATACCGAAGTAAAGCGCCTCAAGGAGCTCTGTGAAGACAAGAGAGTCATGAAGAAACACTTGTCAGTTCAGATGGAGTATGCGCTGGACCCGCATATGAAGTACGAAAATATGGAGTTGGACGACAAGGAGACGATACTGCTCAATCACAAGACGTTGGCACATGCCGAGTTCAACGAGCTTCTTTCTCAGCCAGATCATGTCATGGCAGACCCAGAGCCGCTTACTCCACTGGGAGCTCTGAGAGCAGCTACGAGACTCCCAAATGATCACCCAGAGAAAGGACACAGGAAGCGGTTGGCATCCAAGGAGTTTGCCATTGACAGCCTCATGCGGGACTGCGACGGCGGGAAGAAAGCGGATTATGTCAACCGATGGCTGCTTCATCAACTACGACTATCTCCACTCAACGCAATGCTGCTCCGTTCAACCTTTCTTGCAAGTCGGTCGTTGAAGATCCGAGATATGTGGCGCTGGCAATGCGACGTGATGCATTACTGGTGGCGCGACAGCACCATGTCATTAACAGATGGTCTCTCGAACCTCATCACGAGTAATGATTCGGAATACGCGTCTCGTTTAGGAACACCACAGTTGTCGCGGGCCGCGTCTGACGGTGATCCCAGGCTAAACCCTCAGCATCCCCATCTGATTGATAGCAGTGACGCAATGACTGTTCATGGTTAAGCAGCGCCTTACTCTTGTTGCTCCCCCCTTTTTTTCTTTGTCACTTTTTGGGGGGTTATTTCTTTCCTTGTCAAACGTCTTTTTTTGTGCTGATTTGCGGGATAGGGGTGGGACTTTGAATATGGTCTTGGGACCAGATTGGGACATTCTGGTGGTCGGGTTGGGAAAAATGGAACAACCCCTTGATTCCACCTCTCCGCTCGTCCGAGTGTGGACGGAGACAGAAAATGTGATACCCTCTTGTTTGTTTTTGGATGGCTCCTGTACACCTATTGTATAGCTACTGATGCTCAGCCCTTCATCGCCCCTCTCCGTGACGGAGAGCTTGGCCAGGTTTGTTGAGCGCAGAGATTCGTTCTTTGTAGCTCCGGTTTTGGAATGTTTTGGTGCAAGATACGTTTTTGATGAAATGATTTTTTCTTCTTTTTGGGAACCTGAATATTGGTGATTCGGTACTGTCTGAAGAAGGGCTTTCACACAGCCTCTAGGATGCTTCTCTCCCATTGTCCTCCTCCGTCTGAGGGTGTTCTCTTTATCTGATTCTGAGCTGATTATTTAGTTGGAGGATGCCAACCACTATCACCACCTGGCGTTACATAGGTCGAATTAGCTCCCGCGATCCAGAACGGACCGGCCCTCGACCACTCACATGTCGTCTCTCCCCCACCCACTGAGTCTTCAAACGACCTGTTTCTCTTTCGTGCATCTTGGGTGTGTGGAGCCGTCCAAAGTCGAGTGGCACAACCCAGAAGTACCAGTACACCAACACCATCACGCTGTCCTTCAGATGATAGCCATGCGATGCTCCGCTACTGCGGAGGATAGGAGGTGGGATCACATCTCACCCACATGGGATTGCGCTAGGGTCCTCGGCTGGCATTTCCAGCGAGTGGCCTTTTTGGTGTGGGGGATTTGTTAGTGTGGGCGCAACAGTCATGCTGCATGTGATGCTTTTTTTTCTACCCTACGTGGACCATTGAGCAATGCAGATCACTGGGGGTGTTCATGACTGGGGTCCGGTTTGTGTCGATGGGGAATAAGCAGAGAGGGGCTGAAGAGGGACGGTTTGTGTGGGCCAGGGAAAGGATCGGGGATGCAGGCAGCCGCTTGTGATGAGTTGTTTACTGCAGTGTTTGAAAACGTGCGAGACCTTTTTTTGCGAGCTGGCGCAAAAGGGCGTCTGTGATGGGCGGGAATCAGATGTTTTTTTTTTTGTTTCAGCGTTGTCGGTACGGAGGACTCCGTCTCTAGACAAGTCACAGGAGGGCTTGAAGGGAAAACCTTGTTCGATGACGACTGAGACACCAAACGAACGGAGACATTACCAAGGGATGGGTGATTGGGCATTGGCTATCGAATGTCCCGGGGGTGGAGAGGCTGAAAAGCTGGGCTTTTCCAACATGACGGTGCGAGCGCCACCATCGACACTTTGCCCGCTGGCTTTACCAAGGGTGGGAGGGAATACTACTCGTATGGCCTCCAAAGGTGGTCCGATCAGACAAGACGACTGTGATGTGCATACACACCATTGCACGTAGCCGGGCCAGCGCATTCCGTATCGAACGGCTGTTCATGTTGGTGTTGAAGGGCCAAACTGTAAGGGGCAAGAGGTAGTAAAGGGAAATACGAGATTGCCCAAGTATAGAGTGCTGGCGGGTCTTAATTGGATGGGGGGATCGTGGGATGTCTGATTCTGACATGGTTCCTGTGGCTCCTTGCGCCAGGTAAAGGCCATCCGCTTGGGCAATTGACGTGATTTCGTATTTGTCATATTTTACTATTTTGGAGATGCTATTAATAGCAGTCGACGGATATCCCTTTATGGCAGACGATTGTTATATACATGATAATAGCGGAAGGGCTGTGAATGGATTCTCGTTTAACGCCCGCTGTTAGTCGCTTGTGGTAAGGCTGAGGGCTGGAGTGAACATGATAGATCATTCGCTGGACTCGGGTATTGAAGATACATGGTCATTGCTTTTGCATACCCTTTCTCCTTGAAATCCTATTGAAGCTCATCTTATTCTTGTGATTGGGATGAGCGTGGTTGAGGTAGACAAGTCTGAGATGGAAGCTAGCCAACAATGGTGTTTTTAAGATGACCGGAATTGTACAAAGTATCTGAGATTGTTGGGTTTAGCTTTAGTCGTTGTCGTCTTGAGTAATATTCTGAGTCATCTTATGTATTAGATAACATATCTAGAGATATACAGTCTTTCAGTGAACAGTATATGTTCTCTTGGTCCACTACGTGACCTATATGGTAAGGAGGTATTTCAAGGAGACGAGATATTTCCTAGAATAATTGTGAAAATTCCCACTTAACAGTTGTTCTTTTGAAGCTATGATGGTAATCCATTGCAATACATCAGACATGACCCGTCAACTTGAGTATGATGTATCTAGCATTTTTGGACCTGGTTTCCCTGAAAGGTTTACTATTAATAATAGAGTCACATCAGCTCTTCTAGCAGATAAAGTTGTTACACAGGTAGAAAGGAAATGAATTGCTCCAGTACAGCGAATTGATCCCAAACATTTGCGTCAACCCTCCCATTGAAGACTGGAGTCCTCCGCTGCTAGAGGGAGATGAAAGCCTTGGAAGCCCATCTGTGACTAACTGAGGGTGGTACTAGATTCTCTTTCCATATGAAATTGACATGAAACCCGGCATGTCCGACCGTGTTGCCGTGATGAAACTAGGCACTGACAAATACAGCGCCTAATACAGAGCCATTGTGACGATATATGATGAGCAATGGAAACTACCCATTGGGCACTTGGTGGACGGATTAACATGCTGAGTAACTACAAGGTCTGTGAAACTTATGCTCCATACAAAACTGGCGTGTTTTTTGTTAACGAGGGCGCGTAGAATGTGGGCATGAAGGTTATGGAGCCGTGCAGGTGGGAGCTTAAGCAGTTTTTCGACGAGGCCAAGTCGAGAGATCTGATGAGATCATACCCTACTAAACAGCTCTTTAGAGTCACATGGAGTCCAAGTAAAATAAGATGATGACGTGAGATCTTACTATCATGGTTTTTTCTCTTGGTCAAGGTCTAAAGTAGATTTAACATGTCACTCCCCATCTACACAGCAACGCTATGAACACTCTCATTATGTAATTTGTGTGAGAAGTGCCGAAGAACCGAGACAGTTGAGTGGATGCCCTTCACAGAGATAGGATTGATCACCAAGTGTTCCCGCAAAGCAGGGGAAAGGAGTTCTTTGTACTTCGTAGGATAGACGAGATTTTTGACTGCTGGCAAAGCTTTCATAAATATGTTTTTAGGAGTCCGTGACTCCCTGTTACTCGCAGATTTGAGTCCGGCAGAGTTTCGTTCCCGTTCTAGGGTATCACGTCTACACTGTAGTTCCCTGACTACAAAGGATTGATGACGAGATAAATTGGTACAATCGATCCAATTGTAGAAGATTAAAGGGCGACACTTGCCTAGGCTTCCAGGATACAAGTGCTACCCCGAAGATCTTATCTTATTCAAGGTTTTATTCACCATGGTTCGCTCATTAACTAGCCCACCCCATCAATTTTCAAGCACATCTATGGACCACTGAGACCATACCTTGACGACACGTTGTTCAAGTGTAAATATTCCTGAAGTGTGCACTTATTGCGATTCCCAACGGTCCAAGAGGAGCTCGTTGATCCAATCCTTGAACGTAAAATTGCGGTGATAGGAGCGATTTAGTTTGGCCTAACCGCTAGGGAGTGCAACCTGTCCCTCAAGATGTCCCTGTTGGGCCCTATTGGGTAGATTCTCAGCATCTTTCGAGAACATGAGCTCAATGTGCGGGATTATTATATCTTGACGAGTGAGGAGAGCCGTTATGGACCAAGGTTGATTAGTCAACCCTAAGGAAGAAGCTAGAAAGGGATGTCGAAGTTGTCAGCAAAGATCTTCCTGACTTAACACAGAAGTAGCTTAGGAGCGTACCAGCGTGATAAGACACTGACCGTCAAAGGCATTCAGCTCCATGATGACAACCTAACCACCATTCGAGCCAGGCGAAATGCCACAACTGAAAGTGTCGGCGATCAGCGGGAGACAGTTTCTTGAACGCCTAAACGGGGACATGATCAACTATGTGCAGTAGCTCCGTTACTTCGCATAGGTATGCATGGACATGTCTCCCAAAGCTACTCTCCCTGCGTGTAAGCCAACCAACACCTTTCCCTTTCTACTCGGCACTCGACTCTATTCTTCTTTGTCCATAGCACGTACATATTCGCTCATATACGCAACTTGATATCCGCCGCCGGTTCCCAAACAAATGAAAAAAAAAACGCAGAAAGGCCGGTTTGATGCCGACCGACGACATGCAGATACAATATGCCTTGGTATCAAATCCCGACGATGGGGTCGAGTTCGGCACGATTTTCTCACGCAGGGGAAGCATCGTTCCGCAACAGTCTAGAGCTAGGGAGTACATCTAGACGCTAAAAATGCAGCCATTGAGTCTCTAACAGAGATAAACTTGTATTTCCGTCAACATTTTGCTTGTACGGAGTAGTATTGCTGTTTTGGATCCTTTCTTTCACACAATTAGTACTAGTGATTGGCAGTGTTTGCTTTTTTCATGCCCACAGTCTGGATAGGGGCAAATGGTTTCGTCCAATCTTGCCAATAATAAATGACTCGTGATAACCATTGGGACGTGGCGGGAAGCTTAAGACAGACGAAGCCGTTGGACGAGACGGCTATTGGTGGTTGCATGTTCTGTCCTGATCGTGGCGCACGAAGACCGGCAAGCTAACAAAAGACGATCAACTGCCGAAGAAACGCCAATTTGGGCCGATGAGAAAATGGAAAATGTAAAGGAAAGAAAAGAACCCGAGAGACATTGAATCACACTGAAAACGGATCATACCCTCCCGTCGAGGAGGTGTGACATCTCCTGAAGCCGGACTCGGATCACTGCAAAATGGACCATTGGTGGTTTCAGCATCGCTCGACAGAAGGAAGAGGCCGCGATTGCCGTGTGCACTGACGCATTGATGGCGCGCATAGGATGCTGCTTCAATGGTGAGGGAGCATTTGCCGCATGGAGATGAATAATGGGTAGTGATAATATAAAGGAGGAAGAAACAGGACGTCTGGTAAGGAGGCTCGGAGGGAGAGACGGTCCGGGCACGTGGTCCTGACAATGGGGAGGCCTTGGCAACTTGGAACATAATCTGGGGTTAGATAACTTAGATTAGACTCAAGACTTTGACAGGTGGATGTCTTCAATGTTCATCTTCATGGCAACAATGTTTATTCCGCAGCGCGCCCACTAATCGGCGGACCTCTTTGTCTCTGTCGGGCCAAGACCCGAGAGGCGCTCCAGAACCGCCACAATTTCCACCATTCATTTCATACCCGCCTATTTATACTACTCCTAGCAGTAGCTGTACGAGCGAAGGATGAAGACAAATTCCACGAATATACGAGAACGATAGGGGAAAGATCTCAGATGGATCAATGGTCATATTCCAAAATCTTCATCAGGATGGCGGAGAAGAGTACTGGGCCGTTCATTGATACCGTTTCTGCTCCTGGATGAGCGATCCTGCACTGTTATGCGGCCGACCAAACACCAGAACGGTTCGGTTGGCATAGTACTACAATTACATAAAAGGGCATCAGACAGCCATCTAACCGGCCGCTAACTGTAAGCTTAGGGGTGCTGCTACTAGTTTCATCAACCGACACATGGCTTACAGGCACTAGATCTTCTATCTGAAGCATCTTGAAGGATGGCCAAGGATCCAGGGACCGTTGGCCACGTGAGACACCGGTGAAAACCAGACCATGAAGACGTGGATCAACCATTCAAGATGCTGGCCATGCTAGCTCTTCAAACGCCTCCTAGGTTTATGATATCAGTTCGCATTGATACGATGCATACAGTGCACCAACCTAATGGACTTATCTCAGAACATTAACACTATGCACGCTAGACGGGTTCACATACTCGTACTTCGTACAGCAGGCATTTTCCCTCGTCGTTTGAATCCACCCCGGATCTGATCATTCTTCTGGGCCCTGGACTGTGGACCGTGAGCCGGCTTTACTAGATACTAGTTGGACGACTAGATGCTGGGCATTACCTAGTTTATTGGGCTATTTGTACTGGGGTCACTTCGATGGGAGGATAAGATCGATACGGTTCCCCTACTCTCGATCAGTGCTACTCTAACACGTTCCGGTCATGATCTACCAAATTTTGTTGTTACGGCCGCTTTTCTTATAGGGGCAGTACCCCCTCCACTAACTCACAAAGACGACTTACATTCTCGGTCGAGTCTCTCGCTCACCGAAGACCCGTGTCATTGGGAACGCGTTCCCTAAACTTGACATCTCAACGCCTCTCTTGTGTAGTGTTAGCATATCAATTTCGATTACCATGCCGGACGGACGCCCAGCATGGCAGATGGCCATCAGCGACATTGAGAGGATTGGCTCAGTCTTCTCTTTGGTTGGATGTATCTTTATCATTGTCTCATTCTGCTGCTCAAGCTCCTTTCATAAGCCCATCAACAGACTCGTCTTTTACGCTTCCTTCGGCAACATCATGACCAACGTGGGCACGTTGATGTCCCAGTCATTCATCTCGTCGCCAGATTCGGGCGGCTGCCAGCTCCAAGCATTTCTGATTCAGATGTATGTGCCACTAACCGTCCATCACCATTCAGGATCTAGCTAACTGTCCCAGGTTCATGCCTGCAGACACATTCTGGACGCTGGCTATGGCCTTCAATGTCTATCTAACATTTTATCACAAGTATGACGCCAGGAGGTTACTAAGGATGGAGATTCCGTATTTGCTCTTATGTTATGGGATCCCCTTTATCCCTGCATTCACATTCATCTTTATCAAGAAACGAGAGCACAGCCGAATGTATGGGAATGCTTCCTTGTGGTGCTGGATAACAGCCGACTGGGAAATCTGGCGCATCGCGGCCTTTTACGGCCCGGTCTGGTAAGTTTTCCTGAAGGATGACTCTAACAATGAGAACAAGGTTATTGAACAGTATTTAGGGTCGCAATTAGCCTCACCATGTTTATTTATATCCGGGCCGGGCGCATGATCTTTGAGAGGCGGAAACAACTCAACCAGTGCCAATCAACAACGGACCAAGACCCATCAATCTCCACAGTGACTACTATCACAGTGAAGACGACTGAGGTGACAGTCTTTTCAGAGGATTCATTGGCGGATTTCAAGATCCCGCACACACCTCTCTCACCCGCCACGCCGACCCATCCTCGAACTCCCAATTACTCAGTACATATCTCAGCAGACGCTGACGCCCCATCGAAACGAATGAGCGCGTTTAACCTCGGAGTGCCATCCCAGCGGTTACAGAACCGTCGGCGGCGAAACATGGACATTAACAAGGCTACGTGGGCGTATGCAAGATGCTCTATCCTCTTCTTCGCGGCCATGCTGATCACATGGATCCCGTCGAGCGCGAACCGACTGTATTCGTTTGCCCACAACAAGGAGACTTACCCGCCGCTGCAAGTCATGAGCGCCTTGGTGTTGCCCCTCCAGGGGTTTTGGAATGCCTGCATCTACATAGTGACATCATGGGATGCGTGCAAGACACTTGCTTCGGATCTACGGATGAGGAATCGTCTTGAAGTGATAGAGCTGGTGAGCGGAATGGGACAGGACGAAAATAGCTCTCGCCACAGCCAGCGAATGAGTCATAAGGGGATGGTGAGGTTAAAGGATATAGAGAGCGCGACAGAGCTGGGTAATGGTCGGACGACATCAAGAAACGAGCAAACGACTTCATGACGGGAAGGAAAGCTGTACAATACGGAGTTCATTTTGTTTTGGCATAGACGTTTTAACTCTACTATCATTAATTCTATTTCTTTATTCTTCTCAATTGTCTCCCATAACTGCTTCTGGGGCGTGTAAGTACTAGTATTGCTCTCCCGCCGTTTTAAGCTTACATTTTGGTGGCGGTCATTTTCCCGATGACATTGAAGATCTAACGGTCACTTGTCAGATGTCATCTCTGGTACCCACTCGGATCAGTTATCCGAAGCCTTTCTACCATTGTGATAATATTAATACAAGTACTTCGTACTACTTGGTGGGTTGACCATCGGCCCGAGTGTTCCCTGTCTATTCGTGGTGCATTCGGGCCGAGTATCTATGCTTTTATTTTGCCTCGTATGGCCAATGTTATTGTTGTTCAACAATGCTTTTTCTTACCCCAGATTTCGATTCCCCATAATACGGGGCCACAGACACAATGCATAGTCGCAGATGCTTGTCTCTCGTTTCATTGCTTTTTCCCTTTCTTTCATCATCAACATGTGGCCCGCGCGTATCCTTGTGGCGCACTCGTTACTATTGTGAACGCCTTGAGGAGCAGTATTAGCCAAGATATCCATATCCGCCTTGTCCAAAACCCCCATATGTACGTTTAATATTTGAATGTCGAGTGTTTTTCTTTTCTTTTTTAAAGTAGTAGTAGTAGTTGTGGTGGTGGTACGTAAAATTACCTATCTCCGTAGCATCGGGCCCGGATGGTTAGTGATTATTTAGATTCGTCACATATCACAACACTATCGAATAGATCCAATTTCTTTGATGACGGCGGCCCTTGTTAGTAGTACCACACAAACGGTTCAGTGTACAGTGATAGCGATCCGCAAGATTATTCTCCGAGAAATAGGGTAATACTAGTAGCACTACTACTATAATTGCGGTCCTCAAGATGATCACGGGAAATGGGGGCCATGGCATTGAGGCCCTTGAACTTGGACCTATGGGTATTTCAGGTCTTTCTTATCTGTAAATATGTTGTGACACTTGTAATCTCGAGTATCTCGTATTCACTCCACTAACCATATCACAACGACAACATTGACTCAGTCCCACTATGCTCATTCATCAATACCCATGGCACTTCATACCACGTAGATCACTTAGAGAGTTGGGCTGCAAAAGAATGAATACAAAAGTCCGCCATTGTATTGATCATCCGGTCCGAATCATCGGCAGCACACCCTCAGACCAACCAGTGGTAGCGAGCCGGCGTCAGTTACCAGCCTTGCGGGCGGCGCCATTGCTTAAGAGCGGGATACCACGAAGAAACCCCGATTACTGTAGACTGGAGGCTTTGCTCCGCTGATGAACGGATTACGAACAAGGAAATTGTGGCGTTTCATACTCCGCAGGTGTCAAGTGACGCTCATTTGGAAAATCGAGAATGTCTATCGACGGCTGAGGTGAAACATGTCCTACGCTCGTTCGCAACGGTGCTCGGAGTACGAGTTGCCGGAGAGGAGAGAGACACGCAAATCCCATGACTTAAGTCCAGGCAAATATTCACATGTCAACTTTTAACCCCCCTTGGTAAAATGTGGTCAGCTTAAGACACTCCTCTCCAATGGCTCCTAGGGTTGTTAGGCATCACACTTGACATGCCAGACTTATACGGTCTCAGGCAACAAGCAACCATTCACTCCGTACTACAACAGGTGGGAGGGCCGTGAAGAAGCAATATTAGACCCTTTCCTGTGGCAATGATTAGTAGTGTATCTCGACTCAGACAGGTGTCATCGAAACCACATTTTCCCCTGACGATATCTACTTGCTCTCTCTTAACCCCCTTGACCTTCCTGTCTCTGAAAAATTGAGCGATAAGCGACACAGCCATCTCTCAATAACCTCTTCTTCAATACGAGATGTCCAAAGGCGATTTGGGACTTCTGAGTCTTCCCCTTTCACCGTGGGACATATCCTCTCCATCCTTTGTAAGGGCATGTTGGGAGGGTGGACCTGCAACTCCTTGAATGGATGTGAAATGAAAGCAACCGGAAACATCCCTCACACGCGTTGGATAAGAGACTGTCAATGTGCTCATTACGTGGCTTCATGTCGACATATATGTCGCCATTCACAAGTTCTTTCTGACAGCATGGGCCTAGGCACGAATCATTCCTCCCCTCGTCGTCTTCCTCAGGGGTTGCATTCTTAACCAATACCATCAGTTAACGAAGTTGTGTACCTCTCCCCGCTGAACGTCTTGAATTTCAAGGCCTCGGCTCGCCAGCATAACCGATCAACTCCTGTGACTGCTGAGTCTCGCTTTCGACCCGACACTGGGTATCTCTATCAGGTGCTGTTCACAACCTGTTTACAAGCACACCAGGCAGATGCTGTGAGGAATGAGCAGGGTGATTTCATCATAAATGTCGATAGGTTGATGCAAAGAATGTCTCAAGGCTTGTGAATCTTAAGCTGATTCCATGCTTCTAATGCGCTTTAGCTTATGTCACCTTATGGGAAGTGGTCCATCAGCGAGGTGATATTCGCAAGTACATTCTAGAAATCACGCTCCTCAGTTATCACGGACACAAGAGGTTTTAGATGATGGGAGAGAATAACTGGCTGGCATTCCGTTATTTTGCTTGCTACCATTACGGCCAACAACGCTAGGAAGAAAAAAGAAAGAAAAATATAGCCTGTCATCTGTATCTGCTATCTACAACTCCCGACCGCAGCACAAACTCCCTCAAATCTCTTTCAACCCCCAACATACCAATATGGGTGGAGAAACCAAGAGATAAAGTCGGCTCAATGATCCGCAGTTCTCGTCCAGGCTTTTGGTGGTATCATATCCGACTCCATGTGAATCCGCACAATTTCCATCCCGTAACAAGAGCCTAGTCTATAAATAGACAAAAAAAAGAGATAGAAAGGCATGAGAAAAGATAGTAACGACCCTAGAAAACAGCGTAGCTCTGGTGGTGGTGGTGATGGATGGATCCCGATGCTATACAAACTCCAAAGCGCCTGTGCGAGAAGATATGTAACAAGTGCGTGTGTAAGTAAGTGGTGGAGTACCGGCGTTAAACAACTGCTCTTTTCAACCCCTGACTCCCTGCTTATGATTCGTATGATTTCGGTTCGACGGCTCCCAACTCCGGAGCCCCATTAACTTTCGTTTCATGAATTCGTCCTTTCTCCATTCAAATGTTTTGGGTTGACAAGGCCCTTTGGCACATGATACAGCCTTGTTCAGCTGGATGAAGTGTCACCGTCTGACTGCACGCTTGACCGTTCGGACCCAGAGCCATCTCTTCTTTCAACTAGAGCCCTCCCTGCTCCTTGCTGTATCGCATCACTGTAGCTGGGAGCAGGGCCTTGTGGCTGAGCGTAGCTTTGGCCCTGAGACTGTGAGCCTGAGCGGGGCCTGACCGTAGCTGATGATGCGCCTCGACTACGGTTCATAACCCTGATCAGAGGGGTGTTCTCCTCGCTGTCGGTACTGTATCGCCGCTGCCGATCCTCGCTATCCGAATGTGTTGGGCTAGTATAATCTGGTGGTGGGTTGGTCGCATCTTCCAGATGTAGATGAAGGGGGTTCTCGTCGAAATGCTGCTCGTGTAGTTGTTGCGCGCTGCTGCTAGCCTCGCCATTCTCCTCATTGGGTACCAGCTGGGCGAGCGAAATGTCAGTTGGGCTTCTGACAGGACCAGGACTGGTGGGAGGGAGAACCCTGAAGTTGCTACTGCGCGATCGGCCGTGTTGTGGATTGAGGTTGCCTTCGCCGGATCGAACGTTGTAAGGCGTGCCGCTTACTGAATGCCTATGCACTCGTGGGTGGTGTGAAGGTGTAAATCCGTCCTTTGTCCCTGTTTCCAGCAAAATGCTCCCCTGCTCAGAGCCGTATGGGGGTGGTGGAGCCAGGCTGCCAGTCACTGGTGCCAAACCCCATTTCTTGACATTTGCCTCGATGAAGACGAAACCAGATTGGCCAAAGTTGACATGAACTGTCGCGGGGCCGTTGGCTCCGATGGCAGGGAAGAAGTTCTGTGACTTGAGACCATGTACGACTTCCTCCATTTTCTTACCATTCCGAGTAAAGAAGATGACGCCTGTTCGGGGTCGATAGCCAACGCCTACAACGTCACCCTGGACAATTTGAGGACCATATGGTGTTCGGCTGAATGGCTGATTGTAGTGCCGTGAGCCATTTGAGTGGTAGGCAACTGAATACTTGTGATAGCCTGGAACAATGGTCAGCATTTGACGGACGGAATGGCAGATGCTTGAAGCCTACCAGGTAACCGGAAGAGGGGATACGGTTTGGTAGCCATGCCAATACTGAGCAGCGTAGCGTCCGGCTTATCATACACCTTGGCCTCCCAATAGTAAACATCATTCTGCTTGGGAACAGGCAAGTTGCTCATGACGGTACACTCGGAGTCGAAGAACTCAATCTCGGTTCGGGCCTCGACGAAGCAGTTTGCAATTTCAAGCTCGGGTTCAAACTCCCAGGCAGAGACACCCTTCTCCTGGATGGCCAGGTATTGTGATAAGGAAATGTCAGTCTGCGCGGACTCTGGCGGATTCGCAGTGATGAAAGCTAGTCGCGACGTTAGTATCCAAGCCCTGCCACAGAGCAATTAAATCGGATGGCAGATAGCGAAACCACCTACCCTTTGCCCGCAAGTACTCCGTCCGTGACATCTCATCCATGTTCTCGAGAGCCTCAGCCTCCTCCCTCGCAAACGCCTGCTCGTCATCGTATTCACCAGGCCGACCGATCCGATCGAGGATGATGCGACCAGAACCAGCGCACCCGGAGGCCCAGAAGATGAAGACGACGAGGAAGATGAGGATGATGGAGCCAAACGATGACACAAGCCCGATGACGACACCAGTCAAGGCCGAGGACGGAGAGGAAGACGAAATGACAGCCATGGTGATGTGATGGCAGCCAGCTGTGGCGATGGATGATATCGGCAGGAACGAAGATATGTTGCTGGACTCACACCCGCTCGTCGCGGGAAATGAGAGATTGTCTGTTTGTCGTCGAGAAGACAAGACGGCGTCACCGCCGCGACGGTCGCGGCCGGTAATCTATTGTGACGAGAAGGCTGCGGCGACTGCGGTGGCGGGGAGGGGGGGATTTCGAGATCGAGCGAGGATTGGAGAAGCGAAAATGGGAGACGCTGATTCGCAGTCGAGTTACACGCTGTTGAGGAATGGAAAATGGTTGTCGCCAGTCGAAATGCCCCAGTCAGTCTGGGAACCCGGAGCTGCCGTTGCGAGATAGGTAAGGATTGGGGAAGACTAGAGGCTTAGGTGGGTGTGGTGTCGCTTGCGGATGGTCGCCACTCTCAGCTAAGAGAGCCAAGCAACGGAATACGGAGTATGGGGTTGCGTATTCGCTCGCAGGTCGTGAATCCACCACCACAGGGCCTATACATCCGTACTGGTAGGCCTACTCCGTAGCGGCCAGTCAGAACTCAAGGCTCGCCCTCGTCGAATCCGTCAGGGATAAAAACAGCAACAGAGAAGCGTCGATGCCAGCGCACGCAAGAAAGGACATGAAAAGGAAAGCCCGCAACAAAAGGAGAACAGAACGCGATGTGGGCGAAGAGGGAGGAAAAAAGAGACGTTGTTATAGAAGGAAAAACCGTAGAGGAGGGGAGGGGAGGGAAGAATGAAGAGAGTTAGTTAGGCTCCATCCAATGGATGTCAGAGGAGGTTGGATGGAGAAGACGGACAGAATGGAATGTCAGGTCATTCACGGAGTGCTAACGCGGACTTTGCCAGCACTTGCGTGGGCAATGCAGTGGGCAATGCAGTGGGCTGTGGTCAGTGGACACAGTGGACACACTGCACTGTAGCGTCGTCGTTCCCCAGCGGTAGTAGCAGATGGCGCTAGGACGGATACCTGCAGCGGGTATGTCCACCGATAGCGATTTATACGGGAAGCCCATATTGGATCTTAGCAGTTCAGCGGGGAAGCAACAGTACACAGCCGCCGCCAACAGCCTGACGAAGTGGTGGGTTTGTGTGACGCAATGCATACTGGAGTAACAGCCAGCAGCCTCAATCGAGAATGGCCATCATGTTTCCAGGCACCAGGCACAAAATACGACATATATACATATATATATATATATATGTACTACTACTATCAGAGCTTACTCACAGTACGAGTAGCTATCTTTTACCATTGATTGCTTTTTTCTTTCTCCTTTTCTCAAGCATCACACAATGCCCCCTGCACAATGCTGTGCTGTCACTTATGTAGTAGTAGTATCTAGATACGGAGTACGAGTACTTATCAGCTTATCAGACACAGCACAGATCGATCAGTGCCACCCCATTCGCCCCCTGTTGTTTCAGCTCGCACGCAGCTCAAGTTTCAAGCCGCGCCTCGCACTGACAGATGCTGCGACAATGACAGCGCACATGATTGAGTGATCTCCAGCGTACGAAGTACTCGTATTAGTCAATTCCCTCCTGTCCTGGCCCATTCTGCAGCTATGCTCATTCATACGCACATAAGAGTAAGCTCAACTCCAAACATGCGTCAATTGATTGGGTGCTATTTGTGTTCTTCTTCTCTTCAATGCCCCCCCTTAACAGGCACTGGGCGTTAATAAGTGGCCAAATCCTGCATCAGGGAACGCCCGTGAGACATGGAGTTTCGTTGCCCGTTCCCGTTTGCGGCTCAGACACACACGCACACGTTTTCTGATTCAGTTCACGATGAAAACAATCGTCATAACAGTAACATCTCCATTTACAAAATTCATTCCCACGTCGTTAAATATTCTACATCAGAGTTATAGTTATATGTTTGCCCAATGAAAAACCAATGCCACCAAACCTTCATAGTCTTGACCAGACAGACACTCAAATAAAAAAGCAATCATACTCATCCAAAGGGAAATCCTGTCCCCCTCCCCTCACCTTGCAATCTCGTCAAAACACATCCCCTTAAACCTCACTGTCCTCATCAATTACGTTCCCCCGTTTATACCCACTCCTCCTCGCCCTCCTCTCCTCCCTCTCCCTCCGCCTCTGCTCCTTCAACTCTGGCATCGGGTGGTAATAGCTCTTCGTCCCGACATCACTCTCTGTGCCAACTGTGCTTCTTCCCACCGTGCTCGTTCCACCGCTTCCGCTTCCACTTCCAGTTGCACTGCCTGATAGGAGACTCTCACTCAGCTGACTCTGGCTAGCTGCCCCGACAGCTCGCTGATAACTAAAGTCCCTTCTTGCAGTTCGTCCTTCGTCACGCAACCTCCTGGCTTCCGCACGCATCCTCTCCGACTCTCTATTCGCATTTCGATCTGCCACAGAATACACCTTGCGAATGCCACTGCTCCTAGAGGTCTTCGTAGGCGTGCTTGTAGGCGTAGTCTGACGATTCGACAACAGATCCGACGACGCACCCACAGAAGACTCAGCCGCGTTGGTAGATCCATCCCAGGTCGAGCCCTCAGACTCCTTGTTCAAGCCACCAACGCGAGCAGGCCGTTCATGTCGATAGTTGCGTAGTTGTTCTTGGGCTTCCTTCTCAGCCCTCTCATCCAGGATGCCTTCGTCAAACTCCCGCTTCTTCTTCTTCTCACCACGACGCTTCCTCCGCTCAGCTTCCCTCTTCTCCTGCTTCTTCTTGCGCTTCTCCCTGGCAAAAATGTCACTCGCACCCGCCGTGATGCCACTCAAAGCCGTGCTCTCTGTAATCACAGTCGTCGTATCATCGTACTCCTTATAAACGCTGCCGCCGCCCAAATCTGTCGACGCCGTGGCTCCCGACAGCACCGTGCCATTTGGACCCGTGCGACGCAGAACCGTGGATTTGTAGTCATCCCAATCATTTTCCTTGAAGTGAAAACCGCCGTTCTTGGCCCAGAAGAAGAACCAAATGCCAGTAATGACGAAGGCAACGCCAATCAGCGCAAAGAGGAAGAAGATTCCTGCGTTGTTGATGTCGTGCGGATCGAGCACACCTTTGGAAGGATCATTATCATCTCGCTTGGTGAGGCGGGTAAAGGTGCGGGCTGCTTCGCCGAGAGGGCCGTCAACAGGGTTGCGGCGGATGAAGTTGTTGCCGTCGATAGCAGCAGCGGTAGATGTGCTGGTGATGGCTCCCCGAAGGGAGTTCATCAGTACTGGTGCCATTGTGAAGCTCGAAGGCGGGTGATTGGAATGTGTGTCGTTACCAGCGTTGGCTGGAATGAAGCTGGCTGGCCAGCCGAAACCCAAAGCGGCGTGGACGATGCCTCTTGAGAATCAGTAAAGATGTTTCCACTGACTGAAACAAAAATCGGAAACGTCGCTCGTCAGTCGTGAAGAAAGGAAATCGGACAACAACCAAAAGATACGGAGGTTAATGTGAATAGAAGAATTGGGTTGATAGGCAACGCGTACTGCGGACTTGACGGGGGGCTGTTCCTACAGAAACGACGGAAAATTGTTGTGGCTGGGGTGGTGCAAGCATGGCTGGTGCTGCAACTTACGAGTAGTACGTCAAAGAGACGAAAAATAAATAAAAAATACTACGGAATAGGAAGTACATGAATAAAATCAATTTAAAAATAGTAATCCATCTGCTGCCTCGTACATTTTTTGCGTCTTTCCCAGCCTATCCAAAAAAGCACAATCCCGCCTCAACCTCAACTTCCGATGACGCACAAAGTAAATAAATCCGTCCCTCCGCTGACCCAGCAACGCTCCTCATACACCCAGATCCACTCCTCCTCGATGACGGAACCAAGCTCACTGACTGTGGGACCATCTCTATTATGTCCATGTCCATGTTCTTCTGTATCAGAAGAGAATATGCACTCCGTATGGTTTGCACATTTTGGTAATTCCGTTGGTGGTTTATAATTACGAGTATAAACTCAGTAACCTGCACACGCAACGCCCTGCCCATCTTTCCAACTGCTCCTCGAACTCCTCCGCCATATATCCCGCTACTCCCTCTTCTTTTACCTCCTCGTCATCATCCTTTCCCCCCCATTTCCTTCTTAGTGGGATATATATTGCGAACCTGGCCCTGTTTATGAGAAGTGCACTACCAACACTCTACCTGACCTGCAGGCCAAGGCGACCACCGATCCCATCACAACCGAACGTGCTGGTTGGTAGTCTAGAGGGAGCCATAATAGACGCTTGCCATCTTTTGCAATCCACGTACCATCACTATCCATACCATAAGCGTAGCGCCTAACACATGATCGAGAAGCCTCTGTTTGTGGTTCATTGGTAATAGACACTGAATCCAGATGGAGAACGCCGATATTAGTATGGAGAACAGAGTTCGACCTTGAATCGAATGAAAGTTGAGTAACTATGTCGACATTGAGCGTCTGGAGGCACGCGCCTGTACTTGTATCCCAGATTTTAATTGTGTTATCCCACGACCCTGAGGCGAGCTGCTGGTCATTTGCCGAGAAAGTGACTTGATGCGACAACGCTACTGTGACCTTTAAGTGTCTGAAGGCACGTTCCTGTGGCTATTTTCCAGATTTTAATTGTGTTATCCCACGATCCTGAGGCGAGCTGCTGGTCATTTGCCGAGAAAGTGACTGATGTCACTCTATCGCTATGGCCCTCAAGCGTCTGGAGACACGCGCCTGTACTTATATCCCAGATCTTAATTGTCCTATCGTATGATGCCGAGGCGACCTGTTGACCATTTGCTGAAAAAGCAACTGATGCGACAACGCTACTGTGACCTTTAAGTGTCTGAAGGCACGTTCCTGTGGCTATTTTCCAGATTTTAATTGTCTTATCCCACGATCCTGAGGCGAGCTGTTGGCTATTTGCTGAGACGACCATTGATGCTATACGAACTTTATGGCTCTCAAGCGTTTGGAGATTGGCGTCTATAGCTATATTCCAGATCTTCATTGTGCTATCGTCAGATGCTGAGATAATTTGCTGGCCCTTTGCAAAGAAATCGATTGATGTTACAGGGCCGCCATGTTTAAGCGTTTGGAGGCATGCGCCTGTGGCTATATTCCAGATTTTTATTGTATTATCGCATGATCCCGAGGCGATCAGCTGGTCATTTATTAAGGTAATTGATGTCACATCATGTTGATGGCCCTTGAGTGTCTGGAGACATGCGCCTGTAGCTGTATTCCAGATCTTAATTGTTTTATCATCTGATCCTGAGGCGAGCTGCTGGTCATTTACTGAGAAATTGACTGATCTTACCCAGTCGCTATGGCCCTTAAGCGTCTGGAGGCATATGCCTGTAGCTGTATTCCAGATCTTAATTGTCATATCGTATGATGCCGAGGCGACCTGTTGACCATTTGCTGAAAAAGCAACTGATGCGACAGCGCTACTATGACCCTTAAGTGTCTGAAGGCATATTCCTGTGGCTATATTCCAGATTTTTATTGTATTATCGCGTGATCCCGAGGCGACCAGCTGGTCGTTTATTAAGGTAATCGATTCCACAGCATTTTGATGGCCCTCGAGTGTCTGGAGGCATGCGCCTGTAGCTGTGTTCCAGATCTTGATTGTTTTATCATTTGATCCTGAGATAATTTGCTGGCCATTTGGCAAGAAAGTAGTTGATCTTACCCAGCCGCTATGGCCTTTAAGCGTCAGGAGGCATATGCCTGTAGCTGTGTTCCAGATCTTAATTGTCCTATCGTGTGATGCTGAGGCGACCTGTTGACCATCTGGTGAAATAGCAACTGATGTTACAACATCGCGGTGGCCCTCGAGCGTCTGCAAGCAGGGACTCCAGTTATTCTCGATAATCGGCCTATTTTTTATCCATGATGGAATTTCCTGCTCGAATATCACCCGCATTAAGCTTTGCGTGGGAGTGAATATGAGTGCCGATGAGTATGTTTGGAGCGGGGCGTTTTCGATTACTTGTCTATTGTGGAGAATAAATCGGTGCGCATCTTGAAGCAAGCTGAGCAGTTGCCCTTTAGGTACTTGTGCCTATGACAGTTAGTTTTATTCCTGAATATTACTGTGGTATGAACTGACCCTAATCAAGCTCTCGAGACTTCGTATTGAGATTACACCATCTGGCATATGTTGTAGGAGGCCCAAAGTCTCAAGCCAGTGGAGGAAATGCTTCTGGAGAAACAAAGAGACCGGTCCGCTATCGGCAAAGTCATTCTGGTGTAAAGTCCCGTTGCTGTCGGTGTATCCCTTACAGAGGTGGTCAACCCAATGAACACAGGAGTATCGAATAGCAGCTAGCGGGTCGGGATTTGGTGTTCGAATCTCATTAATCAGAGTCCCCGGGTGTTGTAACTCATAAATGTCCTTCTGTAGCGTATTGGCCATAGCTTGCAGTGAGTGAGAGAAGATAGTGTAATGGACATCCTTGAGGCCAGCGCGAAAGATAGTAGACCGAGCCTTTTCATCTTCCATCAAGTGGTCCTTGGCAGACTGATGGATGAAATAAACGGTTTCATCACGGACCGTTAGAAAAGAGCCGCATTTCTTGACTAATTTTTCCAGGAAAGGCGCTTTGGTAAGATTGCCCTTGAAGCCGGCGAGGGTAGCTAGTTCTCGCAGATGCAGAGGTCGATATGCGAGAGCCATAGTCGAAAGGACTTTGCGACATCGTTCTGGATCTAGTTGTTTAAGACCATTGATTTGCTGCAGCATTTGCGAGTAAAGATTTGTCAGATCATTAGGCACCTCCTCAAGGATCTTTAAGACATCCGAATCATCGTCATATGATGCATCATCCATGTCTTTAAGCTCGTTAAAAACGAGAGCGATCCAGAGAAAGGTACCGTTCGCCTTTTCGCGCATCTGGCGGTGGACTTGATCTCGTAGCACTGTGTTGTGCTTTGTTGCCTCGAGTTGAGATAGTTTGTAGCTGATATAGGCATCGATAGCCTGAGACATGAAACCAGCATTGTCCTCGAGGCTTAGGCTTATGCCTCCGATACTATCGGATATGCGTAACCCCAACTCAATTCTCGGCCAATTCCGACTAGATACAATCCATTTGACGCGAGGCGAGGCCAAAAAGTTCTGAGCAATAAGACTTAAAAGTGGATCCATGTCTGAAATGCACTCGTCAAGAGCATCGATGATCAAGTAGGTATTCTTCAGCGTCGGGTCCTGGAGAATGTCGGCCAAGATCTTCGATAGGGCTACCCAAGCATTCACATCCTCAAATATCCGTTTGCCAGCCTGGCCATATTCTTTTTTTATGTGAGAGATGAGCGTTGGCTGTTGATCGAGGAGCAGGTAAAGGAGCCCACGCAGAACGGCGGTGGCATTATTGAGGCGTTGGTCGGTACCCTGGCAGAAGAAGTAGGACAAAATGCATGAGCCAGTCCTTCCCTTATTGAATTCGTCGATTATACCGCAGAGCAGCATCGTCTTGCCTTTGCCTGGATCGCCTTTGATCCAAAGCAGCCGCATCTCTGGATCATCACGCCACTTATGAAACTCGGGGCTCTGCAGGATCCAGCGATACGACTCGTCCAATAGACCACCTTTAGCCTGCTCAATGCGTTTTTTATCGTGCCTGGGATTGGTCACCATCAAATCTGCAAGGCAC